>OW569403.1:74244170-76662284 GCA_937654795.1 Cistogaster globosa
AAATGTATTCGTAAGTAAAAGAGGTATGAAAAATTTTCATAAAAATTAGTAAATTGTCAGTATATTATTTTTGTTATTGTAAATTTAAATTACACTTAATTTAATATTAAGATTGAAGAAATATTTTTCAACTTTATGGAGTTTTTAGTTTTTGCTTAATTAGAACGCATCTTTAATTCTAAACAAGAACGCAATTTTTGTACAAGATTTTTGATTTGCACAAAAACAATTAATTATGCTAAAGCTCATGTTTGTTTTGGACGTAACGCGCTTTCAGCATAAAACCACAAAGCAATGAAAAAAACGATAGTCATGTTCAATGACTTAAACGGAAGACCAACATGGTGAGGAAACAAAATTTTAAAACCAGTAAAATACCTGACCCAATCGTAAATTTTACACTTTCATGTTTGATTTTTTATTACGAAATCTTTAAGTGTTTGAAAAATTATATAGAATAATAATTCATAGAAAATTACTACCTTTTAGCGGGCAATATGGAGAACTACAACCAGCAAATAACATTTGGTTTACAAAAATAACAGCTTTAATGGTTTTTACACGTTTTCTTCCTTTTTAAAAAGTGCAAAAGGTTTCTCGTTATTTTTTCATTTCTGTTTTTAATTGTGTTCTTTTATTTTGGCCTTACCCTTTTTATACCGGTTATTTTGACTTTTAGTTTCTTATTAAACTGTTTATGTTTCTTTTTTGTTTGTTAATGCTTTTTTACAAACAACTGCTGCCATTATTTTTGGTTTGAGCTGTTTACCTACTAAATGTAAAGAATTTTTTTTGTGTTTCTTCAAAAAAGCCAAATGATTTCCTACGTGTGACAAAAAAGCAACCAGAATGAAAAGTCGTTAAACGACTTAATGGAAACAATGTTCCAAGCTGTAAAACAAACACATTTGTACTGCTTGATACCCTACTGTGATGTTAAAATATAACAAGTAAAAGTGCTATATTCGGCTATGCCGTATCTTATTTACCCTTCACCATATGCATATGTGCAAAAGCTATAAATGGGCATAGAAAATTCTTTTCTGTTAAAAAAAGAAAAATCGTCGATAATTGTAAGTTTTGCTTAGGGTTTAGGGATGTTGTAACATCAACTTATGCTTGTATTCTAAGTACTTAGTAAAGACAAACACCTGCAGGAATACAAACGAAAATTGTAAGTAATAATTTTTTATCATTAAACGCAACCACCTGCAAAAGTGCAAACGAAAGTTGATAGAAATATGGGCAAAACACCACGCCTGTCACGAAGGACATGGCTCGATCTTGCTGATTTTCAATAGCAAAATCTTTGAAACTGATCGATTGACGTATTTAAATTTGCTTTAGCTCATTTAGTGTATTAAATAAATTTATTTCGCTATGCATACTTCTTTTACGTTATTGTACGCTTCAACGACTATTGCAGAAAATATCATACTAATTAAATATTTTCTAAATTTTGCTTTGGTGTAGGCTGAGCTAAATTTGTATGCAATGATGGTAGAAATCTATTTCAATGCTGTAGTGACTTCAGTCTATTATACACTGCAACCACTTTGCAAAAACACATACGAGGGCTGCTATATATATTTCTGGCCTGGCGACACTCGAGTGCTGCCAAGTGCAATCTGACATTTCCATTGGAAAGTTTGTCATTTTTCAGCATAATCGTACTTAAAACGTTTTGACGTACGACCATTATTAGTGTTGTTTACAGTGACTTGAAAAAATTAATATAGAAAAAAATTGGAATTAACTCGTGAACATTTATGTGCCATCATTTTTCACAACTTGCGACGTAGATTATCACGACAAGAGTGCATTGATGAACTTAAATCTTTGTATGGCGATGAAGCACCATCCTATAGCACTGTGAAAAATTGGTATAATGAATTTAATCGTGGCCGAAGCTCGCTCAAAGACGAATTCCGTTAAGGTCGTCTAAAAACGGCTGTTGTGCCAGAGAACATTGATGCCGTGCGTGAACTCATAATGCAAGATCGACATACCGAGAGATCCTGCGAGATACCGAGATATCCTTGGACATTTCTTCCACCAGCATACATTCGATACTGCATGAACACCTGGCCGTAAAAAAAGGTTTGTTCTCGTTGGATCTCGCACAGTTTGAAAGTCGCTCAAAAAAGGCTCGTGTCGATTGGTGCAAAGAAATGTTGCAAAAATACAATTGCGGTGCTTCAAAAGACGTTTATAAGATCGTCACAGGTGACGAATCATGGATCTATGCGTATGAGCCCGAAACGAAACAGCAATCGACCGTGTGGGTCTTCAAAGACAAGCAAAATCCAACGAAATTTGTCCGTGAAAGAAGCACTTCGAATCAAATGGTCGCCTGTTTCTTCGGCAAAACTGGTCATGTGGCGACTGTTCCGCTTGAGCAACGTAGGACGGTCACTTCTGAGTGGTACACTACAATTTGTTTGCCTGAAGTCATCGGAGAAATTCGAAAAACCAACAAGAGAAGACGAATCATTGTTCACCATGGCGAGCTCTCACACATCGGCTCAAACCATATCGTTTTTGACCGGCCAAAACGTCGAATTAATCTGTCATCCGCCGTACAGCCCTGACTTGGCACCTAATGACTTCTTTTTGTTTCCGCACATCAAGAAAAAAATGCCTGTTCAACGATTTTCATCGCCAGAAGAAGTGTTCAAAAACCATGTTTTAGAGGTGTCTCTATCGGAGTGGAAAAAGTGCTTCGACAACTGGTTTGAGCGCATGCAAAAGTGTATAAATCATGCTGGAGAATACTTTGGAAAACAATAAAACCATTTTTGATTATAAATATTCGCATTTTCACTATTAGGCCAGAAATATATAGAGCAGCCCTCGTATAATATCTGCTTTTTAGTTTGATTATTTAAAGATTTTTCCATCGCCAAAATATATTGATCAATTTTTGAACACCTCAAGCAATTTTGTTTTGAACTAAGGAGAACAAAAATTAAGTTTTTTTTTTGTTTTCGTTAAATCCTACAAATATAAACCTTTATTCCTTTAAGCGATTTTTGTATAAATGTTTGTATGTTTTTTTAAGCCAATCGGGTGTTTAAAATTCGACTTTGTCTTACTTTAGTTTTGTGTATTGGGTTTTGTAACACATTTTAGTCTTGTTGACCAACTGGCATAAGCAATGAAAAAAAACTGAGAACCTTTTTTCCCCTTCTTTAATCGTATTTTTTATTTTATATTAGACTTTTTATTACGTATTTATGCATTTAAGGTTTCGGCCAACTATCCATTTATGTAGCTGCTTGACTTTTTTTTCTGCCTTTTAAACTGATTTATTATGTGGTTGTGTGTGTGTGTAATAGTTAAGGCCTTCACTCGGTTAAACTGTAAATTATACAATCAGTTCCAGTTGTAAAACTTAGGTAAAAATGCAAAACCTACAAACTGCTGTCTAATACAATCATAATCTTTGAGGGCTACGATAAATAGTTTTTTAATTTAATGTTTTATACATAATAATAAGAGAAATAAAGTAAGACGCAATCACAATTCTTGTCTAAACGTTAACATTAGATTTATTTGTTAGTTATTTTTACACAATTTTGCATAATTGGATTTGGTTTTTTTTTTTTAAATATATTTTTGGATTTCCTATTCCAACAATTTCTATTTTGCAATACATCAGTTTTGTTATTTCACAAATAAGGCGGAACTAACATTTTTAATAACAAAAAGTAGTTTGAGGTTTTTTTTTTTCGCTTGACCCTTGTTCAAAACTGCTATAAAGTTTAGTAATAATTTTATTGTGGTCCTAACAAGTTGAGAAAAATTATACAAATAGTTACAATAAAAAAAATGAAAAAGAAGTAAAAAAAAATGGAAGACAGTGAGAAAATATCTTCGCATTCAAGTAAAGACATACCAGAGTTTCAAAGAATTAAATTACGTCCAGTACCCCAAGTTAAAAGAAAAGCACCCCAGCCACCCAGTAACTTAGCGTTAAGAAAAGTAGATGAATTTGTTTCATATTGAAATAATAATTCTCTTTTGTTTTGTTTTTAATTTTACATTAAAAAGTATTTTTTCTTCTTTTATATTATAGACTTCATCAACAACAAAAACTACAACATTAACTACACCAGCCAAGTTGTATGGCAAAGATTTAAGCGAATATGATGAAGTGGATGTTGAAGCCTTGTTGGCGCAGTTATCCCCAGAAGAAATCAATATCCTGGCCAAGGAAGTAGATCCTGATGTAAGTATCAATCACATCTCCTGGACTTTTATATAAATAAAGATTTTCAAAAAAGTTGATGCATAAAATTTAAAATAACTATTTTTAGTCGGACTTAATTTCGTTTGTGTTTTTTTATTTTTTATTGAAATTTAAAATAAAAAGAAAAACACAAGAATTAAACTAAAGAAATTAGTACATTATTGACACAGAATCTTCTGTGAAAAAACGAAAAAGTACGAAAAATTCAAATTGCTTACTTTGCTAACCGAAAGTTGGCAGAAGCAAAACCAAAACTCTTAATGCCAAAACTATTTTCGCAAATTTATATTGAAAACTAAAATTAATTTTTATATATTTTTTAAAGGATTCCTTCTTGCCACCAGATCAACGTTGCAGTTATGAATGCACCAAGGAATCTACTGGTCCCTTGAATCGCAAAAAGCTAATTGAACACATTAATAAGCAGGCCATAGAAACACCCGATCAACCTGAGTTTGAACCCTACGTAAAAGGTACAGTACGTGGCAAAAAATGGGTGCCACCACCACGCGATGTACGTGAAATGGAGGCAGAAGAAAAAATTGCCATCGATATGGGTGAAGAGTATGAGCAAGCTTTAAGTGATGCCACGCAAGAAGAAATTATTGATTTGGCTGCTATTTTGGGTTTCCACTCGATGATGAATCAAGATCAATATCATGCTTCTTTATTGAATAAAGGACAGCCAGTTGGTTTGGGCTGGGATGGCATCACAAAGTCTACACAACAAAAAGTGTACCCGATGGATCCACCCAATAATACAGATGTTGAAGAATCCATTAAGCGTGTTAAGGAAAATGATTCAAAATTGATCGAACTCAACTTAAATAATATTAAAGTGAGTTTTTTTGTTTGTTTTGTTTTCAACAAGGAATACTTGTTGCATGAATTTAAAATTATATAAATTATTTTCTTTAAGAACATTTCTGATGAAAAATTGGAACAATTGTTTGAAGTACTGCCTCAAAATGAATATTTGGAAGTTTTGTCTTTGACAAATGTGGGCCTAACTGATAAGACTGCTTTGTTATTGGCTGAAGCCATTGAAAAAAGCAAAACCTTAAGAGTATTAAATGTTGAAACAAATTTCATTAGCCCACCTGTTATAGTAATATTAGTTAAAGCCCTGCTTAAGTGTCGTACTATCGAGGAATTCAGAGCCTCTAATCAGGTAAGTTTGTTTATGCTTTTTTCACTTTTAGCTTTTTCTTAAAATAATATCATTCAACTGTTCCTAAATTATATCTTAAAGCGGTCACAAGTTTTGGGTAATAAAATAGAAATGGAAATCACGGACTTGGTGGAAAAGAACACATCCCTACTTAGACTGGGTCTACATCTTGAATTCAATGATGCCCGTCATAGAGTTGCTGCACATTTGCAACGTAATATTGACAGAAGTAAGTATCGCCTTAGATTATTTTTATTATTATTTCCCTAAAAATTTTTACCATTTGAATAAGATTTATTATTAGTATCATCGTTGGTTTTCAATGAAATTTTCTTGGTTGGATTTTCTTCACCTCTGGGTGCGGTTTAATATTTTGTAGGTCTAGTTTTAAGTTTCCCTTTCTCGTTAATCTGTCAGACATTTAATGAATTCCTATACTACAACTATCTATTCAAAAATTCAGGTGAAACTGATAGAGATTTAGAAACTGTTTTATCATCATCACCAATACAATCAAATGCACTTGGAAACGAAAAAACTACAATTGATATATTGCCATCATCTTCTGATAATTTACTGCATACTGACCATCTTCATCATGTAAATAATGATAATTCTATTTGCAATATTAATAAAAGCAATGATAAAGCAATTTTTGATGCAAATGTAAATGATAATGTTTTAACATCATTACCTCCATCACCATTATCTGCAACATTATCGACTGCTGCCGCTGTGTACGATGCAAAGGAAAAATATGCAAAAAATGAAATGGCTACATTAAATATAACAGCAAATGTGGATAATAATTTATCTTCGATTCATAATAATAGCATTTGTAGTAATCATTCATATATTGCCGATTCAGGTGCAAGTAATGCTATCAATAATTTATCATTGTCGTCGCCATTATTATCGTCATCATCGTCATGTTTCAATGCACCATTCACTGTTGCGGATGATTTAGCTGTGACAAAGAGTACAAAGAATACAGAAGAAAAAGAAATTTAAAATTCGTTTTTTAAATTGCAAAAGAGAAAACAACATATTTTCTTTTTTGATTTAAACAATTTTTATCACTTTTTTTTAACTTTATTAATTGCATTAGTTAACACAATGCTCTTTCGTCCAAATTGTTCGCGAACCTTAACTAAATCATAAAACATAATTGTTGCGCAAATGAATATTAAATAGCAATCTCTTTCACAACAATCTTCTACTTAATATATAAAGATGAATTAATAAAAAAAATATTTAAATTCAATAAAACTAGACCCGTCATTATTATTTCTAAAAACCATATTTTCTACTGTTATCTAATATTTTGGATTTGCGTTGAGTTATTTAAAAATCGCGCTTAATATCTATTTCAACCTTTTTAATTTTATTTATTCTTGTTATGATAACAATTAAATTATTTTGGAAAAACGAGCGTTGTGTAAAAATAACCACATTTAAAAACAAATCATACTACTTCTTTCAGAAAATTTTTAATTAAAAAAATAGTAAAAAATATTGTGTAATCAAGAAACTTTTGAAAAACATTTGAATAACACCAGAACTTAGAATAGAAATACAACCTTACGGCTGTGGTGCCGGATTCCGCATCTCAGAAAAAATAAAATGAATTACGTCGACGGATGCGGATTTTATTGTCATATCACATTATTTTTCTACTAATTTTTAGTTTCTTTTTATTAAAAAAAATGTAAAAAACTTTATACAATAACAATAATTTTCTTACTTAAATTAATATCTTTTCTATTTATTTTTGAATGACTTTTCACGTGGCAACATGCTAAAGAGTGCTAAAAGAGAAAAAATTTAAAATTGAAAGTTTGAGAGAAAACGCATTGAAATTAAAATAGATTCTAATCTCGTGCGGGTTCGTAGAGCGTTTTATGTTGTCAAAACTTCATATAAGAAAACACCGCATCCGCAACCGTGAGGTTGTATTTATACCCTTAAAGTGGCAGTTTTGAAAAAAAATAATTATTACCAACTTTCACTTTATTTTATTTTTAAAAAATTTTAATTTACTACTCGTCATATTAAACGTAGATCATTTTATAAAAATTCGAATATTAAATAATTTTCATGTCACAAAACATTTCTTAAAAAATAATTCTATTATTTTAAAGAGCGAACAAGCATTTTCTTCAAAAATAATTTTGTAAAACTTTAGTTTAAAATCTGACACTAATAATTTTTCAGTTGTGCAAAATTTAAAGTTTTTATATTTCAAATGTAAAAAGTTCTTTATTTTGTTTTCTAAATTAAAATTATAAAATGCGGTGAAAAAGTTTGTAATAGCACCTTTAAAATTTCCTTTTTTATAATTTTTAAATATTTGGTATAAATAATTTTAAGAATTTTAAATTTCTTTTAAAATTCTGTATGAGAAAAAAATCCTACATAAAAAACTCTGGCGATTACAAGGTAATAAATAATTTTGTTAATTATCCCCGTTAATGGATTACTAAACGCATTTTTCGTGAGCGTCTTATGATAAATAAAATAGTGTTACAATATCGTGGTGAAAGTCTTGTCTGCGTAAAAAATAAAAATAATAAATAATTGTATTCTTATTGCGTGTTAAACGTTAAAAGTGTTAAATTGTTAAATTTTTAAATATGGTAGAAAAAAAGCAGTTCCATAGCGAAATAAGTTACCAAGTAGGGACAGCGGCGAATTTTTTCATTTTCACCGTTGCAGAAAATTTCAAATTCCATACATAAAAAATCAGCGAAAAAATTTTTATATGAAGTTTGACATTTGCTGTAACGGCGAAAATTAATGAAATTCGCCGCTGCCACCACCTGGTACATTTTTTCGTCATGAGCTGTTCTTAACTTGTAGCTTAAATTTTTTATAGTTTGTCTAGTTTTAAACTGAATTTAAAAGAGGACTTTTCCTGTTAAAAAAGGAAATAAACGTGTAAACGAAAAAAAAAAAATACAAACATACATACACATCATATGATATTTATAAAACTAAATTATGTCCGCCATATGTTCAATTACTGCTTTATCCTTACACTTCATTTCTCATTTCATTCTGTTGTATTATTTTAAAATAGTTAAAGATATTCGTCTTCATCAAAATCACTTGTAGTTGAGATAGTGTATCCTGTTGTGTCTGTGTTTTATCTGTTAATACTCATCTTTATATTAAAATTAATAATGTTGGTCGTGTCTCGTTCTCTTGAACAAAATCAAATCATTTTTCTTCTGTATTATTTGTTTTTTCTCCTGTATTATTTGTTCCAGTTGTTTATTTCATTTATTTCCGTTTCCCCCTTCTTAAGTTTTTTTTTATTATTTTAGATAATAAAAAACTAAACAATTAAAATCCCTAATAATTTTCTTTATTTGTTGTTTTGTTTTTTTTTTTTTTAAATATAAAAAATATCAACATAAATATGTATTTATAACACGTGTAAAATAACTACCAAATCAAAAAAAAAAATAATAATAATAATAAAAAAACGTATAATTTTTTTATAATTAATCATACGTAAAATTCAACATAATTTTTTGTTTTAAAATATCAAACAACCCAAGTTGTGCGTGTACAAAAGCTAAAACCAAATTTGCCTAAACTTATTTTACCACCGGCTAACATTGGCATGGAGTACAGAGCTCCTTCGTCAGTAACACCGTCGCCATCGCCATCACCTATACCACGCATTGATTATGATGTTGAGTTCGACCCGGATAATATGGTTATTAAGGGCGGTGCCATTACGCCATCACCCTCACCTTCGCCCCAGCCTCCACAGGAGGACTACAAGGTTGAAGTCGATCCTGATAATATGGTTATTAGAGGTGGCGGCAATAATGTTTTTATATACGATTTTGAAAACGAAGAGATTCAAACGAATCGTATATCTTCTTCATCGTCATCAACATCGATGAGGTCCAATAATAGCAATGCTGCTGCCAATTGTAATGATATGCCAGCCTATAATGAAGATTTAACCAGCTATAAATCCCATACGTGAGTTAGATTACCAGCTAAACAGCAAAAACAGTCATTTCTACAAGAAAATCAAATACAAAATACACAATAATTTAAAATTTAAATACACCTGCACAAGTTACAAAAACAGCGTGCTACTTACAACACATTTGTAAAAAAAAACCAAAAAAAAAACAGACGCTTTTTTATTCTCATCAAGAAATATTGAATATTCATGATGTTGTACATTCTCTTTCTTGTTCGTTATAACCAAACAATGTTTTGATTTTTTTTTAACTCGTTGTTTTACAACCTTCCTAGTTTTCTTTCTGTTTTCATCATGTTTATAACTCCTATGCCGACCAACTTCTTGTACATAACATATGAACATAAAAAATTGTATCTAATTGAGATCAATTTAGTGATGATTATTTTTTATTTTTGCTTTCTTAACATTTGTTTTATCCATGATTTTGAATTTGTTTTTAATTTAAACATCATTTAAAAGTTTTCATTGTCATCTTTATTTGCTTGAAGGCTTTAGTAGTCATCAATCAATGTCATATAAAACGTTTCTCATAACATTTTCATCATGATTTATCGGTGTGTTTTTTTCTGATTTGTGCATAACTTTGACATACTTTTTACATTCATTATTGACAGGGATTTTATTAAATCTATTATATCTTTTAATATTGTTTTTTCTGAATCAAAGTCGAATTTCCAGAAAACATTACTATAAGCAAAATCTTAAAATACTAAGAGCTGAAATGTCTCATTCCCATTTAATTATAAAACAACTTTAAAATTTATATTCGCTGATATACATTACAGCAAGAACGAATGAATAAATTAAGTGTTTCGTTACTTTTTGAGGATTACTGTGTATTATTTGCTTTCGTAGAATATTAGCGCAGTGTAAGATGTAGAAGTCATAATAAATTGTTTCTATTTTAATAAAATTTCTTTGTAGACTTATGTTCATTACATTTAAATTAAGAAATAACTGCCTCGAAACCAAACTCGACCAAACTCCTTTACAGAGCCTAATAAAGAATTGATAAGACTTTAAAATATTTTTTAGGACAAACCGAAAAATCTTTTTAATTTAGAAAATTTATCCCTAGCGTACACTTTCAATTCAGGGATATTTCATTACAATAACAATATTCAATTTAATCATTATATATAAATGAATTTTGCAAAAGCAAAAGAAAACAAAATTCGGTGCGTGTTTTCAAAATAAAAACTGTTGTTGATTTAAGTTTAGGTTGGATTCCAGAAACAAGTAGTAAAGAGCAAAAAATAATACAAACTTTGACAAAGAAATTAAATTTAATGTTAATAATAAAATAACTTCTTTTTCTAATTTCATAGCTGTTTTCCGTTTGCTTTTCACAAAAAAAATAAAAAATTAATTTAGAAAATGATTTAAGTAAATAAGCCAAGCGAGAATTCGGCTCTAATACAAAGTGTTTATTATTGAAAACTTAAGATATCTGCGCATTACGTTTCAATTTACACACGCACCTACGTCTAAATCGCGTTTTCTATGGAACGACCTTTAAGTTTCAATTTTATTTTTTATACTTGCTCTTAAAGCGGATACAAATTTCCTGCGGCGATTTAGAAGATAATCTTATATATGTAAAAGCGACGTCTTGTATGGAGAACCCTTGTTTTAGCGGCACTAGTACTACATACTTTGTGTTTATTTCCATTGTGCCCATAACGGTTTTAATGATACGGCTACTTAAGAGAAAATCACTTCTATCGGCAGCACCATTTCACTTCATTTAATTATTTAATGTTGTAGCGAAATTTTTTAGTATTAAGATATTTTAATTTCAAAGATAAAAGCCTGTGAAAGACGCTATAGCAATAGCGAGATGATTACATTCATTCAACTTAAAAGCTATTTTTATTATTCCACAACTATTTAACGAACAAATCGATATAAAATATTAAAATAAGATTGCTAATGTTTTTAAGATTTTGCTTAAATTTCTTTCAGTTTTCAGAAGCTATTTCCAATTCATGTTGTCCTCCTTTTATTGAATGCCGCCTTTAAAGCACTTTGACTTTTAAGGCACAAATTTTTGAAGTGCTCTTCCCAACATTATTGTTGTTTCATGCCCGTGCCAACAATTTTTTTGTCTCTTATTTTATATTCTATTTCATAAAGTATTTGTTATTTTTTCTAATTTACCATTTAAATTATTTGTTTCATTAATATTTTATGTTTATTTTTTTTTTCTCATCTATTTGTTAATTACAGTAAGAAAAGATCTTGAGTTACGTCTGCAGTTCAGATTTTTCAATAATCTTCACAGAAATCCGACAAGAGTTCAGTAAATATTTAATTAAAATGTATTCGACAAAGGAAAAATAATACATAAATTTATTTAATCAAATAACCAAAAAAGAAACTGAAAAATATTTAATAATTTTAAAACAAATACTCAATTTTCGCATATATATTTAAACTAAAAAAAGATTTTAAATCGTAACTAAAAATTAAGAAAAATGTATAAAATTTTAAGGAAGAAGTGAAACGTAACTTAAAGCGGCCGCCAACAAGCGTCTATATCAACAGCAACATATTAAAAAAGGGCTTTTTGTTTCAATCTGAAAAAAAATTGTAGTTATAAGTAAAAATGCTATCAGGTTTTATATGTTAAAAAAAGGAAACGAAAAAAAATCAACGCTTTATCTTTAAATATAATTTTTATAAATTTTATTTATAATGAAAAAAAAAATTACTTTGTTGTATCACGTATCAAAGCTACGAATCTCATTATTAAACTAAAATATATTTGAAAACCTAAACAAACAAAGAAGAAATCACATAAGAAAACATTAGAAGCCATAAGGATTGAAAAATTTTTATAACCAGCAGTAACGAAAAACGAAAACTTAAACAAGGATTTCGTAATAATTCGTTACAAAATTTAAAAAATTTTATTTTATAGAAGTAACAATGAAAACCCAAGGTATCTATATCTATAATCTCCCTTGTTTTGTTGTCAAATTTATTTTGTTAATATTGACATTGTATGTTGTCAACCGTTTGCTCTACTTAATTCTCTTTACTTCTATTTTAAGCTACTAATTGTCTCAAAAAAAAGTTTCCTTTTCTTAATTTATTCAGACAAATATTTAAAGCAGCGTTTTTTCCATGGCTTTGAAACGATTAAAATATAACATTTGCATCGAAATGAACTCTGAAATTTTTTAGTTTGAACTGACTGCATTGAGTATTAGTGCTTTAATGAATTAAATTATAAATAAGAACTTTAGTAAGAATTACTTGAAAAATCCGTTTTCATTTATTGGATGTTTAACTCATGTGATTAATGTTTATTCCAAATTGTGCATGTTTTTATGTTATTATTCCTTAATTGAATTTTTTCACACACCTATTTTTTTTTTTCTTTGCATGTTTGTCGTTTATTAAATTTTCTCGCAAATTTTTTTATTTTATTTCATATATTGAACAAATAATTTAGCCCAACAATTGCAATCTGTGTTTAAAAAGAAATTTTAAAGGTTTATCCGATCTAAAAAAAGTTGTATTGAAAACTCGTGCATTTTAAAGTTTTAACTTACTCAAGTAGAATTTTATCAAACAGTTAATAATGGCATCGTTTGCAGTTTTAAGTGAAACCAATCTTTTTTTTAACCAAGGGCAAGTTAAAAATAGAAAATTATTGGCTGGTTAAGTTTAAAATAAAGCTACAGTTGTTTTCTGTCAAAATCAAATTGGAAAACAGAAAGCGGGAAAAACCGAAGAATAAAATTACTTTAATTACCTTAAAAATTTTTGATTTGGTTTCTTTACCTCTCATTTGATCAAAGAAGCGTTGCGAAGATGTATTTGCTTTGGCAGCATCCAATACTTAAGCGCTTAATTAACTGATCTATGGATATCTCTTCTTAAAGTTCTGGTAGCTTTAGATTGTAAGGAAGTAAACTTAAATGTGAAAAAAGAGTTATGCTTTTGTTAGTTTATTAAAGTAGGCTATATTTTCAGTGTTCAGATAACTTTATTGAACTAAGTTGTTCTTATAGTTTATGAACTAAAAAGATTAATGAACTACAAGGAGTTTGCATAAACTAAAGAACCGACTTCGAAACAGACGTAATTAAAAAAAAAACGAAGGGTTAAAAATGTCAGATTTCTGACATATAAAATGGCGTCACATTTGGGTACACCCTTTAATTTCCAATTACAATTAATACTTGATAACAGTTAAATTACGTCATCTGTAAGGACATCCTTGTTTTTTTAACTTTATTTTTTATTACTTATTGTTATTAGGAGCTTTGTTAAAATTGTATGTGCGCGTCCTTTTTTATTAGAAGTTAGTTTGAAAAGCAAAAGAGCGGATGTCACAAAGAGCCAAATTTAACTTTTTGTAGTCGAAATATTCGCTTCTAAATACCATGAGATTAGATATTATTTTCTTTGATATAAAATTGTAATATTTTAAACACAGATATCTGTCACTCTCATTTCATAACTGCATCACAAATATTACTAATTGTTTAAAAAAGCATTTTAACAAATTACGATTTTATATTTTAATAATTAAAAAAATGATACAAAATTTACTTTTATTAAAAACTTTATTTTGTCTTTTTTGTTTTACCAACTCTAATTTAGAAATTAAACTGCGATTTACGTTTTTAAGTAAAAATTTATTACAAAATGAGTATAACAACAACGTTAAATGTGTAAAAATAAAGCAAAGTATATAATTTTTCAAACTATCAAAATATTTTAAAAAATTTTATTTTAAATTACCATAAATACGAATAAACTGAACATGAACTCATCACGAAAAGCTAAGCTGTACATAAAAAAAATAAACAAACAAAAAAAAAACCAAGTGGATATAACAATGTTAAACCGGATTTAGTGAATTTCCTCTTCAAAAACTATAAAAAGTTTGTAAATTCTTACTGAAAATTTATTTAAATGTTGTTAAAATTAAATTAACATAATAAAAAAAAGCTTGTTAAACGCCAACAACTTTTATGCAGGTTTTTAACAATCAAAAACTTCTTTAAAAAAGCTTTACTAAGATAAGAAAAACTATTTTTTTTTTATTTATTTGCAGCCTTATTTTCCATTATTTAGTATACAACTTTGTTTCCAACGTTTATAGACAAAACAAAAGGACAATTTTTTTTGCCTGGACCGTCGCTATTTTTTTTTTTTTGTGGTCGGACAAGTTCTAATATTAAATATTGGTCAACATTTTTTTTTCTTAAGTAAAAGCTGTTCACATAGAAATTCGCCGGAAAGCTTTCAACAACTTAACTAGCAAAGACGAAGGTAAACAGGAAGACACAAATAATGAAATTGGCCATTCAGCACAAGAAAAGCTAAAGGCTGCATACATAGAGACTAGATGGAAAGGAATTTAAGAACATTTAAGAAATTAACCGATATTTAGAAGTTATTCTACCCACTGTGCACAAATACACATTGATCTTTTTTTTTTTTTTTTTTTGTCAGGTCCGAATTTTATTAATATTTAATAAATACCATCTGTGATTGCTTCAGTTATAATGCAGCTTTTTGCTACCTATAGAGCATAATCTCAGAACCAATCTACTATTTATTTTCTACGCCTTAAATTAAATAGGATTTATACAAAGACTGTAATTTCTAAAAAAAATTTAGAAAGTAAAATTATTTACAAATGTATGCGGACGTTTTCCAAAGAAAACACGAAAAATTCGATATGGTCACGAAATTCACTGTTAAGTATGAATGTAAATGTGCTGTGCCTTGCTCATAAAAAAATCATTGTTTATTAAGAAACAGAAAAATATTGTGAAATGATGCGTAAGTTTTTAAAGAAAAAAGCAAAATTTTTCATGATCTTTTGATCTGTCGTCAGTATTCTTCAAAACAGATGGCATTTAAAAATAAATTTTCCTTCTAAATAAAAATTAAAAAAAAAAATAAACATAAGGCTGACTTAAATATTTTAACAAATAATTTCAAGTTTAATTTTTAAATAAATCGTTCTTGTATTCCCAGCCATAATGCAAAATAGATGTTTCTTTCGACAAGCAACCAACCAACCGATTTTGCTTCAGAATCATTGAATGACTTCTAAAAAACGCGTCAATTCTTATTTATTTACCATTTAAGGAAATTGTTAGGCCTTAACTACAATCAAAAAGAGCAAATAGTCATAGTGTTCTAATGAGCGATGGCAAACTTGCGGTTGATTTTTTTTAACGAAAACAGCGGAAACAAAGTTTTACTTCTTAAACTACTTACCAGAAAGAATGTTTCCCCTTGTTCTTGTTGCATTAAACTGCTCTACTAAAACAAAGTATTTTTTCCTTATGCATAAACTAAACGGAGAAGAATGCATTGCCTTTAACAAACACTGAAATTAACTTTTAATGTCTTTTAACAAAAAAAGAGGTTTAAGACATTATCTGTTTATTACTAAATCTGCAATAAAATGTTTTTTTTTATTTTTAGTTAAATAAAGTTAAAAAAAAAAACATTTTATTGTTTGGTTTTGAAGTGTATCTGCATATTATTCTCCTGCATTTTTTTAAATTTAAGTTGAATGTTGTATTTTAAGTCCCCGCTAACCCATGAAATAATGTTATTTGTTAAAAATATGTTGTGTTTTTTATTTTGTCTTTTAATGTTAAAACTTTAAATAATTTGTGTCATTCTTGTTTTTTCTTCTCTTTCCTTATGTTTTTGTGTCTATTTACAGTTCGTGTTCAACGCCTTAATCAACGTAAATAAACATGTGATAAGTGTCTTAAAAATGTCTTAAACTTGAATGTATCCAACCAACAAACCAACCAACCAAAAAATCTAGCAACCAACACAAACATTTGCAATTAAATTAATAATCCCGACATTGTTTAGAAACTTTAAAATATGAACCACCTTAATTAACAAATAAAAGATAAAAAGTTTTACAATAAAAACTAAGAGAAAAAATAAGTGTTTCATCAACATCAACATCAACACCATACAAAAACAGTAAAAACATTTATGAGGCCATTATGGAATAATCAATTCGAAATTTAAAATCAAGAAAAGTCCTTCCTTTGCGATTTTTTTTAAATCTGTACGTATAAAAACTATTTATTAATTTATTTAATTTTTATCTATTATGAATTTTAGCTTTAATAAATTTGTTGTGTTGTAATTGTGAGAATTGTTGTATTTTTATTGTTAAGGTAAATTGTAACAAAATAAAATAGTAAAAGCCAAAAGGTGTTGGGGTATTATATTTTTATAAACATTTATTGCATTTTTTTTAACATAACATGATTAGTTTTACATTATTCTTTAGCCATCAAATCATTTTCAGAGTGTTAAATCAATTTTTTATTAATTTTTTTATTCTTAGCCAGTTTAAAAATTAGACAAAGAAAAATAATTTTGTTTTTTATATGTATTTTATAAATAGTTTTTGATGAATTAAAAATTTGTTTGTAGTCTAATGTAGGACATTTACATGTAAAATACAGCCAGTAAAAATTAATGGCGTTTCTTTCCCAACAAAAAAAAGTTGCATATAAAAGAATTTAAAATGTTTGAATTTTTATGCTCTCTTCTTTTAAAAAGTTAAAAAAAGAAAAAATTGTAATAAACAGCATGTTTTTGAAAGCAATTCCTAGCAGAACTGTGACGGCTATTTGAACAATAAACCGGTCATTCATTCGTTGTCTGCATAGTTTTATGTTTCCTGATATTTAAAACTATTTGCTTAACAAATAACTATTAAAACAAGCCAAAAATTAAATTTAGTGTACTTAACAAAAAAAAACAAAAAAAAAATTAAATTGCAAAACCGCTAGAATGGCAACATCGTTTAATATGCAATGAGGTAAAAAGCACTCTGTGTATAAATTTCACGTCATTTTCACATTGAGAAAACAAACTTGAAAAAAAACAAAAATTAATGCGAAAATTGGTTAAAAAGCACTCCGAATAAAAAACTTCAGTCAGTTTTTTATTTTAAAAGTAAAATTGAAGGTACTTTCCAATTTTTTTTATATAATTATTGCAAGTTACATGTATGACGGTTACAAAATAATGCTTTTTTGTAGATATTATAAATTTTTTGTACATTTAAACAAGATTATCATTTTTTAATTTTGTACAATTTTTTTTACTTAAAAAAGTAGTATATTTTTTTTTTTTGTTTTTTTTTTTTTTTTTTTTTTGTTTTTAGATAGTGTAATTTATCCGATTTTATAATCAAGTCAATCAATAATTAAAAAATGTGCAACTTATTTTTAACTACCTTTTTAATTTGTAGGGGTCGGCATTAAAAAAAACACACAACAATCTTTAAGACACCGATCGTTTTTGAGAAAAAAAAATATGTTGTTGTCTTGTTTCAAATAAAAGCCAGGAAAGGGTACCTTAACGTGGCTTTTCTTTTGAAAGAAATAACTTGTAATTTTATTTAAAATTGTTAGGGGTTGTAGTTATTTTTTCAATAACATAGGAAAATATTATATTACAGAAAGAACAACGATGTTTAAACTTAAACTTTAACAGAAACTATTTATTTACTTATTTACTGTTTTTGCTTAATTTTACATCTTTTTTTTTAATTTAAAAATTTTTAATACTTCTAAATGGTAGACATATTATATATTCGCATACCTTAAAAAGGTAAAAAAAAATAATTTTAATATTTTTTTAAGTTTTTTATTGTTTATTTGAAAGCCAATTATAAGTAATTTTTTAGTTGTATTTTTTAAAATATTGCTTTGTTTTTTCTATCCCAATTGTATTGCAAAGTTCTTAAATGTTAAAAAACACAAACATTCACTAATTTGTTTTTACGATTTTCTTTAGCTGGGCGTCAGCGACGCATGGGACATTTTGGCAGAAATTTAACAGTCGGCCTGTTGCACTAAAAGCTTAAAAGCTGTCATCAAAATATTATAATTTTTAAATATTTTATATAAAAAATATGTTTCTATGTATTTTGTTTCATGTATTTTAAATTTTAAATAATTTATATATTTATTAAAAAACTTTTATTGAAACAAAAAGAAAAATAATTATTAATTTACTTTTTTTGTAAAACAAATGATTAAAAGAAAAAAATAATTTTTGACTACGTTCATACTATTTATTACATTTCGCACAAAATGTTCATAAATATTAAATTCTTTACAAAAGAAAAGTAAAAACAATTGGATATTTATACAATTGTAGAGATCAGCATTATAAATTTCATTATTTTCTTTTAAGTGAAAATTTAATTCTTTATGTGCGATTTTGATTGAAAAAAGACTTGCACAAAACATTTTTGTTTCAATATTATTTTTTTTATTTTAACTGGAAGCAAAATTTTAAATCATTTTATATGACAATAAGAAATTTGAGCTTGAAGTTACAATTGTCTATATATAAATAAAAAAACAACTAATCCAAAAAAAGGTCGACGGTTATTAAAATTTAAATTATATATTTCAAAAGTTAAGAAATTTATTATTACAATTTTAAAGTTTATAAAAAATTATTTAATTGAAATGAATTAAAAAGAAACGAATATTAGGTCAAAATTTATCTTGTTAATAAATGTGTATTGTGTTGCAAGTTCTATCAGAAATTTGTTTAGTTTATAAAAATTATCACAAAAATTAAATATAACTTTTTGATAAAAAGACATTGAAATAAACGAAAATTTTTTAATACTTTTAAGTTTAAAATACATCTTCATTATATGTCGTAAGTAAGGCTTTGAAAATTTTCACTACAATATGTGCTTTTTTAAGACATTAAATTCCAAAGCAGGCGTTTTATTAATATCAAATTATATTAAGTAAAAGTTAATTCAATATGCTCTCACACGTACACATTAAAACCAATTTTTTTAATGGAAATTCACGTAGTTCAAAGTAAAACAAAAATAAACAATTTCATAAAAAAAAAATAAGAAATAATATTATATAAAGCTATTTAATTTTATAAACCTTTTGTAATGTTTATTTTTATTTTATGATTTAAGCAGATTTCTTTTTTATTTTTGTAACTTTTATCGATGATAACACTTTAAATTTTATTTATTTTGTAATTTACTTTGTTTCTTTATTACATTTTTTCACCAAATTAATTGTTTCTATACATTTTTGATTTGTTTTAGTTTATGTTTTTTTTTTTTTTTTTTTGTCAAAATTATTAAACCATTGCAAAATTACTTTTAATTAAAAAAATGTATAATTTTAACAACACAAAAATATATATTTAATATATTTTACACATTATATATTATTAAAATATAATTAAAGGATGCTTATAAATTATGTAAAATTTAAACAAATAAAAAAAATAAAACTAAAATAAGTAATTTGTTTTTATTAATGCATATTTGCATCAAAACGGTCATATTCATCCCTATCGCCAACATTTTTCACTTAACTTTTTTTTTTGCTTAAATTTGCATTTATACCCCCGTAAACAGTTTTTTTTTTTTTTTGTGGAAAAAATTGTTAACGTAAAATTCTCGGTACCAATTTTCAAAAAATTTTACGTGAACAAATATTTCACTTTTTATTTTACGATAGGGGTGATTATATATTTAGTTTTAAACAAATATTTTTACAAGTTCCAATTTCTTTTTTTTTTTAGGTAGTAAATGTGACGAGGATATACAGCAGTTTTTTTTATAAAAATAAAGTTAAAAAATTTCTTAAATGCAATATATTTCTTGTAAGGTATTGTTTATAAAAAACTTTTTTTATAAAAATATTTATGGATGTATTTATTCCAATACACTGATATAAAAAATAACTGTTTTAAAGTTGCTCCATTTCTTGTTTTTTGTTAGTAATTTTAATTTTAATTTATTGAAATTGTATATTTTGTACAAAACTTTTTAAGTAATAGAAGTACTTTTTTCATATATAAAAGAAAAAATATTTTGTTCAGTTCAAGAAAACTTTCTGTAAATCCAAATGTTAATTTCAGATAAAGCGGAAGGCAAAATTTAAGGGATCAGAAAGTAAAAATTTTATTATGATTTACATTCCATTTTTGATCTAACGAAAATCGAATATCGATTTTCAAATTCGTATTATGAGTTGGTAGAACTGTCAAAAATTTTACTTTGCAACGAATTTTCAATTGAACACAATTTTGCGTTCGATAGTTTGTATCAGTTTGTAAAACTTATGTGAATTTTTTGTTTTTTTTACAAATATTGGCAATAAATTACTTTAATTCCATGCAGGTCTACGGTTGTAAGTACAAAACAACAATTGGAAAAGTTTTAAATTTTCGTTTATAAATTGGTAAAACAATATATTGTGAATAATCCAATTCAGTAAAATTCACAATAGCACTATTTTTATCGAATGTGAGCCATTATACCAAATCAAAATTTGTTCGATCAGAGGGCAAATTACGGCAATCGATATCGATTGAAATTTACATTTAAATGCTATAGAAATTTCGATCGATATCGAATGCCGTAATTTGCCCTCAGCTCTTTCGACTACAGTCGAAGATCTAAAGTTGTTCATAATAGGCACCTTAATATTAATATTTAACTATCGACAGAATTTAAAATTATAAAAATCAGATAAAAAAAATATGAAAATGCTTTTCATTTTTAATGCATGCGAAGTGCTCTACTAGTGTTCTAATTTAAACCTTATAAGCACTACAACGTCAAAATGTGAAACTGAAGGTCGACTTAAGCCATATAAAACTGTAGTAAAATCAGACCAGCCTTTTAAAAACTTCAGGTTAGTTGCGATTTTTTTTATTTATTTAATTTTTTAGCTATTTGTGCTTTAAAATATTTTAGGTACAACCCTCAAATATTCCAGATTAATTTTTTAATTTAAAATATCAACTCTTGACCCGGGTGCGCTTCACTACCCCAATAGAAATAATCTTACCACATTCACTTTCCAATTTATTCAGCTTTTTAATTGATTAATTATTTAGGTAGATGATAATCACTTTTTATTTTTAATAGAAGGTACAACACCCACTGTCCCAATTTAATCTGTAATTCGACAAGCTATAATATCAGAGTTACTTGGTACTTTTTTACTTTGTAAAGCAAAACAGTGGCAGCACTGCAGCTGCAAAATATTCAAAAATACATCATTGTAGAATATTCGACGTAAATGAACGCAATTATAAATCATAAAAATATTTTATGTAATGGATGAGTAATTAGTTAATTTGTACATTAATACAAAATTTTTAGTGGTTTAGATTTGCAATAGATGATCTTGAAAATGTATTTTATTTATTTCTTCATAAAACTGAAATAACTTAAAACTTGAATGTTCCTTCTGTTAATCAACATAAAAACTTTTAAGAGAATTTTGTTTCTTTACTTTAAAAATTTACTCTTCTGTGAACTAAACAATTGCAAATGATCTGTTTTTTTTGTCATCTAATTGGCAAATTTATTATAATTTTTTGCACTTTTACTTTTTTCGTTAGCAAATGCAAACAATGAAATAAGCAAATAAAAGCGTCTTCACAAGCAAACGAATAAAAGAGCATCACATTATGTAACGCAGTAATGCATTTACGAACAGGCCCTATTTCTCCGCAAACATGGATATTCAAAATTTCATATTTATTAAAATTCAACTTGTTTTTTTTTTTAAATTTTTCTGCGTTAAATTATTTATTCGATATTAATTTTTTTACGCAAATAATTTCTGATACAAGATTTAATAATCGAATTTATTGCATAAAACTTTGTTTCTCAATTTCGTTCTTGCTTGCTGGACGAATGAGAAAACAAAAGAGAATTGCAAAGACAGAGTACCCGTTTCTACTCGTCTTATTTCTCATCTACAGACTCAAGAGTTGCGCAACAAAAGTTGTAAAGTGTGGGACAAAGCTTGCCTATTTTGAACATATTTCCACCATTTATAGATCGATGTTGCTTAATTTCAGTAGCACTTTCTGAAGACATTTTTAAACTGATTTCAACCCGGTTACGGACAGACGGGCGGTCGCACTGACATCCTAAATCGACTCTCTTATGCATAAGGATTTATAAAGATTTATAGGATCGAAAGTAAATATTTTAGAAATTTCAAAAGAATGACAAAAGCTGCAATATAAGCAGAGTCGTACAAAAGTCACAGACCGGCAAAAAAATTTAATAATGCGACTTTAATCGAGGAACAGTAACACTGATTGCGTCCTCTAGCATAGGAAAAAGCTCCTGTTGAGGCTGCTGTAGTCAAAGTGGTTAACACGTTGACTACAAACTTGGTTGGCCAAGGTTCAACCCCTGCGGCAACCAAAAAAAAATGTTTTTTCCTGTTTAATGGTATAAATAACCTGTCTTATCCCCCATCTATGCCTTTCCTAAAGAATGTAGCACGGTTCCGAGGTTACGGAAAATAACTATGTAAATAGGCATTATTGCCTGAAGTGCTACTTCTCTTTAAAAAAAAGTAGTGGGAATTTTTTTAAGCGCGATAAAATTTATGAATTCTCATACTGTGCTCCCTTTTTTAATTTATTTTTTATAGAAAATCATCATGAATAAATTGACGCTTAAAAAAGGCTACTAAATCATCTACATTTACTTGAAAAATAAAGCTTCGCGCAACTTATAGACACAAAATGCTAAACGACGAGGCGTAACAGAGTTGCTAATAACCAAAATTAAAGCATGTGAAATAAACCTAATCCACAATAAACCCTACAGACACACAGACTTTTTTCTTCAACATGAAGCCAGAGATCTCGTTACGTTCGATAATTTTTTGTTTGAAAATATAGATGACGTTGGCCCGGGTAAAATGTTATTTCAACAGAATGGTGCTACATGCTATACGGCGATCGCAATCTTCGACTTGAAATCATTATTTGGTGATATGTTGGTTTCATGAAATTACCCGGTCAATTGCCGCGATTTTATTATACTCGACTATTTTCTTTAGAGCCACCTAAACTCACCCATCAACAATTGGCGTCGTAAAAGCAAATATTGTTAGTGTTATTGATGATATGCTGCGAGTAAAATTGAAAAAAATGGATGCCAAGAGTGCATTTCGTTAAGAACAGCCGCAGAGTTCTTATATTCGAAATCATTTTCGAATGTTAGTGCCATGAACTGATCTTTATATTATATAATAAACATGATCTTGCAGGCTGCGAATAATAAGTTCACGATTTTTGGATTATAAGTCCTATTGCACCGCAGCCCACTTCATTTGTAATGGCTAATTTTTGAAGCACAAATGCCTTGGGCTTGATTTAGTTCATAATATTTACTCATACTTATTTCAAACTTTCTGTTCTTTTTTGCTTCTAAAGGTACGGTCAGATTAACCAAATATTTAACCAAAAAGACGTAACCACTAAATTATAGAAAAAAATGTTGTTTTCAAATATTTATTAAAGAATTATAAAATCCTACTCATTATAAAACAGGTAAGATATCACATTTTTATATCATAAATATTCATTCATAATAATACGTGTTAGGAAATATTGAATAAACAATTGTAAAATTAGTGGTTACGTTTTTATGATCAAATCCGCGCCTTAAATTAATTTATTTATAACGATCATTTTTTGTTTTTAATATTTGTAGTTAAATTTCAATTTTTATACTATTTCTTTTTCAATAAAAATGACAATTTATTTTTTAATATTAAATTAATTTAATTTACACTAATTATTTGGTTACAAAACAAAAAAAAAAAACTGTGTTCCTAGATTGAGTGGAAAAGTTTTATTTTCAAGAAATTTCGCAAATTAATGTTAACAAGCTGTGACATACAAATTATTGTGATCTCTAAAAAAAATTTAAAATGCAGGCATTAAATATAAATAAATATTTATAAAATTCTTTAAATAATGCTCGTTTCTTGTTGGTATAATGACTTTATAACAATAAATTAAATATGTACAGTGAGTCACAAAATAGAGTTAAAAATAGAATTTGTTATTTTTAAATTTGATAACATTTTATTATTTAGAAATATCAAAGTGGCGTTAAATTTGAGACATCTTTTAATTTAAATTCACCTGTCAATGCCTTAAAATTTTGCTGGGTTGTGTCTTTGTTTTTCTTTTTTTTTTTTTCTTTAAACAGAACCCATTCAATTATTGGTTATTTCTTGAATATTGACACTTTTTTGAATGCAGCTTTCGTCTAGATCAGCAGCTGAAAAGCAAGTTGTGTGGCTACAAGATGATAATTTTGCGTACTTATCGTTGCATTTTTTTTTATTTTTTTATTTTATAAACTGAACCTGTTTGTTAAGCATTTGAAAGTTTTATTCACCCCAAAACATATTCAATAACATGTGTAGTCACCTACTGCTAGAGCAGTTGCGCCGCTAAGGTTTATAATTCGAGAGACTGAATTATGAGGATGGAAAATAACGTTATAAAAAGAATATTCACATATGCCTTTCTACTAAAATCTAATTAAAGTTTGGTTCTTACAGGTTAAGGGATTCGATTAAAATCTTAAAGCACATCTTACATAAAAATCCTCTCAAGATGAAAACTTCACACAATTAAAAAATTTCTTATCAGTTGGTTTATCGTTCTATCAAACTGAATGAGTAATTTTATTCTAATAAACCAACATTGTAAAAGCTAAAATTTCTTCATCACTCGTCAATGCTGGTAAAGAAACGTAATGGTCATGTGACTTTATTAAACGCTGCACAGTGGGACAGAAACAAAATATTTAGCAAACAAATCTATAATTTCAGACTTAGCGATTGAAGCTAAATTTTACATGCTGATAGCAGAGGAGTATTCGAGCTTAAGTTTAGAGTTTATAAGTGCAATAGGGCTCCCAAACAGGGCACATAGAAAATGTTAAATTTTGTAAAGCTGACTGTTTTAAATTCCCAAAGCTAAAACCGAATAAGTAAAAAAACAGTCCTTCTCTTTTCTCTTAAGTGACTTTAACGGAACTGACATTAAAAACATTCATCTGACGTTATAAAATTGCATAACATTGCTTTACATCTTGTTGAAGTTATCTTGATTCCAAGTACTGCTCAAATTTGATACTTAAAAATCATTGTGACACTTGTGATTTCTTTCTACAAATTTCATATATCGATTTTGACGATTTTCTGCCATCATTCATACTTACTTCTTTGCTAACTTTGTTGGAAGATCTTCCTAATTCGGTTTCTAAATAAAAAAATAATTAAAAGAGATTGAGATGAGAGAAATAATACTTTTTACATAAATACATTTTGATGTATTTTGAAAATCGGATAATTTATTGAGCAACAAAATCGGTCATTCCAAATTTGTGTAATTTTATTAGTCGTAATAAATTTACTTTGTCAATCCGCTAACGCTAAAAAAAATTTTAAGTCAAGTAAAATAAATAAGACAAAAATGCGAAATTTCTTAGAGATCTTAGAATTTTATTTGCACGCCTAAGATTAATTAAGAAATAACTCTTCACAATGCATAAATGTAAATGGTACTAAAAGTACAATTAAGAACCAAAAACAATCAAACTGGATTTATATGAAAATACTGAAAGAATAACATTTAACTCGATGACATATTTTGAGGGTTTTTTTTATTGAAACTAGACCATCCTGCCCTCATGGTGCCTTTTATCAAGTATATTTTAATGTAATATAAATTGGAATTAGTTTAATATTACAATAACAAAGTAAATTAATAATAATTAAAAAAAAATATATTTTTATTGAAAGCAGTAATTAACATTCACTTTTAAATCAAAAGTGCAAATAGCAACAACAAAAATGAAGCAACGGAATGAAAAAGTTTTCATTGTTGTGTCTAACACTGTACATAAATATTTGTATGCAACATAATGAACCCCAATAATAAAATTTATTTAGAATTAAGTTGTACTTTTAACACAAAGTTTTGCATTAACAAAAGAAAAAAACATTACAGAACTAAAAAAATAAGACTGATAATTATTAAAATAAATGTTAAAAAAAGGTACATCATTCAGGAGACGTCAACTGTTGGTAGATGTTGACATTCTGCTGATTTATTATAATTTATATTCACGCATAAACGTAGTGCTTGATAAAGTTTTAATCATGTAAGAGGTATTTGTTAGAAAATAATAAAAAAAAAATGATAACAAGTAAGAGTGCTATATTAGGCTTTGCCGAATCATTTCTACCCTTCACTATATCTATATAACCATACTGCAGATATTCGATTAATTAGTTTATATTAAAATTTTTCAAAAATTGTTGGTTTTGCTTAGGGTTGTTGTTCCAGTTTAGAAGATGAAAAAGTTGTTGTAACAACTATAGTCTATTGCGGCACAAGATATGCAATTTATTCTACTGGTCTTTAATAAGATCCAATATTTTATTTTATTTTATAACCTAGTAGTCAGTACCCACGACTTCGTCCGCGTATCATTTATAATTTTCTTAAAATTAAAATTTAGGAAAACATGTCTTTGAACAATTGTTGTAGAGTTCAGTACACAATGTTAAAAACTTTTCTTCGACAAAATAAATGCACTTTAGTACCATTATACCGGTAAAATGAGGTGCTTTAACATTTATAGCTCTAGATTCTCTACGAAATGACATATTTTCATGAAAAAATATCCAGAATCAGGACCAGGGTTCTAATGGACCTCCTCACAAAATTTTATTCAAATCCATCCAGGAGTTTTACGTGATGCTTACACAGACAGACGAATAGACAAATGAAAATTCCAAAAATAACTGTTTTGAATTCCATACCGACTACCATCTACACCAACATTAAAATTTTCAAAAAATATTTCATGGACAGGAGTGGCCCTATTACTGTTTTATTACATGTATAGATTTACATATGTATGTACGTCAAAAATTGGATATTTTTAAAAAAGTTTTCCAATGTTGCTTATTCCTCCACCACACTTTTCAACTTTTGTTGCGCATCTTTTGAGTCTGTAGATAAAAGAGAAAAGACGAGTAGAAACGGGTACATTGTTTCATATACTTGCAATTCTCTATTGTTTTTCATCCGTCTTAACAATAAGACCCGAAATTTCAGAAACAAAATTGTAGTATGTGATACAAATGCAATTTTTTAGGAGAATTAAAAAAAATTGCAGTAGCAAAAATTGTATGTCTTGATAGAGACTAAAAAAATCAAAAATCTGCTTCTTTAGTAAAATATTTTAGCATTTGCATTGTTTTTAAAGTACAATAAATTAGACTCTAAATATCCATTATTTTTGGTCCACCTTACTTACAAAAAAAATAAATTATGTACTAAATACAACTAACAAAAATGAAAAAATATTGAACAGTTACCCTTGTGAGCGATACTTTGTAACAGCAGCAAGAACGACAAGAACAAACAAAAACTAGACAACGACAACAGTTAACATGATGTGCTACAAAGTTATAACAATGAGTCAGCATTAACTCGATCTTTCTCATTTATTCAAAGCGATGATTACAGATAACTAAAGGTACACGATCATATTAGTCAAATATTTGACCAAAATGACGTAACCACTAAATTTTTAAAAACCATTTTTGTCTCTCATAAACAGTTATTAAGAAATATAAGATCCTGCTCAATTTAAAAGGTAAGATATCACATTTGCTATATTATATATCGCCGTTCGTAATGATACGTATCAAAAACGATTGAATGAATATTTGAAAAAATAGTGGTTACGTTTTTTTGGTCAAATATTTGACTAAGCTGACCGTCCTTAAGAATGCGGGATGAAAAAAAACTTAGAAACTGGAAGTAGTTTAACCAAACACATTAATTTTTCTTTTGTCACACAAGGTCCGGTTCTTTTAGAAACTCATGTTTGATATTCACAGGTACCGCTTCAAATCACAACTGTACGTAGCAGTTAATGTAGCCCGTTCACAGAGTGACTTGTAGTTTAGCATATTATTTTCTTGAACTTTCTTAATCAATTTATCTGTGGTTGTTGGAGCTTTACAACAGTTTATTAATAAAATGATAGAAACATTTAATGGATTCCCTGACTGCCATTTTATAAATTTATTTTTAAACAATTGTTTTGTGAAATGCTGATTTTTTAAAATTTTGTTTTAACATTAAACGCTGTTAAACTAAAAATGTGAGAATGCATTAATCCAGGTGGATCTAAAGCAGACCTATTCAAAATTTTTTTCTTCTTGGGAGCCCATATCAATTAAATGTTTGCTTTTGTTTATCTTTGGTCAAAGACTATTAGATTTGACTCAATAGGTGACGCTTTTTATAAAATTTTCAATGTCCAAAACTACACATTGGACTTCAAAAATTAGTTTTTCTGTGTTTCAAGTTAAGTCACAGGGTAGACAAGGGCTATAATAACTTACATTTTTAAAATGTTCATAATTATTATATTAAGCCTTTAAATTTGTGTATTCAATCAAAACTTATAAAATTTTAAATGCTGCATGTTGTCGCTTACTTGCCACCCAACTTTGTTTTTCTCTTAAACGATACGCATCTGCTTTTCTATTTGCATGTATTTTTTAATTGTATTTTTTGAAGATTGTGTGTACATATATTTTTATTATGTTATCTAAAGTAAATACGCAAAAAAGCGGATAAAACAGTAGCGGAAAGCTGATCTTATTTAGTAGTCAACACATCCAAAAATAATTAGGTTGTCAGTACAGAAGAATTGGAATAAAATTTTTATTAAACAAAAACCTTTAACATTTAATTCACTTTAAGTAGAATATAGCTTAACTCTTAAATGCTAACACGTAAAGCCCGTTCGACAAGACCAGATATCTAAAATACAAACAAACAGAAAAATACTAATGCGAGAAAAAAAATTAAATAAATGAAAATAAGAAAAAATAAAATAAGAAAAAATGTCTTCTTTAGAAAATCAAACAAAATTTCAAAAAACAGATGAACAACAAACAAACTTTGATACATTTTTTAACGGTTCTACTGAATTTATATTAATAACCGATCATCAAACATTAAAATCTCGCAGTCGTGACCAACTAAATGCGGAATCGCAAGAAGATGAAAATATTTGTCGGACATGTGTAAATAAAGTTTTTCGCAAAAAAATTCTTTACAAACGTTTACCCATTTTAGAATGGCTACCAAAATATACAACATCAGATGCTATTGGTGATTTGATAGCTGGAATTACCGTCGGCCTAACCGTTATACCACAGGGTTTAGCTTATTCAAGTGTTGCCGGTCTTCCCACAGAGGTTGGTTGTATACTAATATTCTTTTGTTGTTGGAGTTTAAATAAAAAAATATAATGTTTTTCATAAATACAAATATCGGAATGAGTGATGTGATGCTTTACAAAATTTAAAACTCGCGCAAAATAAATTCTTAAACTAAATTAATAAAAAAAAAATACCTTTTAAGATAAGATCTTGTAATTGTTGAATAAGATGCGAAAAAATAGTGAAATTTCTCGTTTTTTATATCTAAAAACTAAATTGACTTTAAGAACTAAGAGCACTCAAATCTCAAATAAAAGTTATGAATAATTTTTGCTGAAAACGGAACTGAAAATTGGAAGTGACATTTGTATGATTTTGTATATCCTTCTGCTCAATTAATTAGACTCACACAATTTTTATTAAGTAGCAGGCCATACATTCGACATTTTATAGGTAAAACAAAAATTTTACTACCAGCTGCTAATTGAGCTTAAAACACGTATAAAATATTTTAAAAGCAAAGTGCGCAATCATAATTTGAATAAACTAATTCAAAAAGTTTTATTGTTCTATTTCCTTGATTAAGCTCAATAAACTAATTTTACCTAAGACTATATTGATTTTTTTTTATTACAAAACAAACCTTATAAAAACGTAAATAAGAAAAAAAAAAATAAAAGATATTTTAGTTTACAAAAAAAAAAAAGTAACACAGTGGAAGTGGCGAAAAAAGACAATTTTGTTGAAAGGTAGGTTCAAGATGAGTTAAAAGAGACATTCCCTGATAAAAACAATTTCCATACGTTTTATTTAGTTCACATTGGCAAACGTATAATATTTTCGCATTGAAAGGAAAATGAAAAAAAAAATTAGAAATTGCGAGGATTTAGCAGAAAATAGGAAGAAGTAGTGCTGAGTTGTTTATAACATGTAATTGATTACTTTCTTATCCATTGAAATTATTTCTTCAATAAAATTTTATAACAAAATATTAAGTTGTTTTATGAAATTCACAACACTATTTTCTATTGACTGTCCTCTTTCTCGAAATATTTAACAAAAAAAAGGTTACGAGAACCACAATTATTCAGACACTTTAACCGAATTTCAAATAATACAACCAACAAACTTTGATTGGGGACAAATTCAGTTGTCGCAACGAAACTCTTTTCTGTATGCGGAGAGGACACGGTTTACAAAAATTTCAAATATACGATTATTTAAAAGTCATAAAGGGACTTTTAATAGTACAAAATATTTTTTTTCAAACATTTTTTAATTAGTTGATTAAGTTTAAACAGTGTTATCGATAGACCTCCTGGGTAAACCAACCACAAGCATTTTTAATTATGTTTAGATCAGGAGAATAACGAAGCCAACAAAGACGAAGGTTTTGTTATAAAATAAATTATTTAATAGGAGCATTATTCTTTTTTTCTCAAATCACGGAAATATGAGTTAAACCCATCTGGTCCGTCCAGACTTAACTCCTTCTTATTAGTAAAAACTACAACTTTCCAATCATTAAAGTGACTTCTATATTCTAAGCTCTGCGATACATGCTCTCTCGTAAACTAAAACAATCTATTTTTATAACTCATTTAAATGAATTCAAAATCAATTCAATTTAAACAAAATAATAAAAAAAGCATTTAATTTGAGATTGATTTCAATCACAAAATCTATAGAACTAAAATTGGATATTGTTGAATGAACAAAATCGAAAACTCTTTCTTTTTCTGCTTTCTTTCTTAATAAACTTAGAAACGAAACTGCACGTTAAACTAAGCCGAACTAAAACTTTTCACTTGGTTATAAAACTTAACATTCAAAATATTATTGATGAGCTTTTGAGCCCAATTAAATCTTTAATTCGCATAAAGTAGAATATTTCTTCTTCTTTAAAGTATAAATGGGCTGCTAAATAAAAAATTTTTCTTATAAATGAATAAATGAAAACAAATAACACAAACAACTTAAGGCACAGTCAATTTAGTGAAATGTTTAACTAAAAAGCATTATATCATAACGAATAACAATTTATAATATAAGGAAAGATCTTATAATTATTTAATAAGTGTTTGAAAAGACGAAAATTGCTTCCATAATTTTGTGGTTACGTCTTTTTGGTAAAATATTTGACTAATCTGCCCATATCTTATGAAGAAGAATGATTATTTTTATACCATTCACCACAAAAAGTGAAAAATGGACTTGTCATTCCGTTTGAATTGTCTACAATATCCATTTCGACCCCACAAAGCAAATATATTTTGAGTTTTTTATTCATAGCAACTGCAACAGAATCATTTCTGTACATTAAATATTTTTTGAAAATTTGTTTGTGTTCGCATCTCGTAAAAACTGCTTAATAGATATGAATAAAATTTTGTAAGGAGGTGCCCTAGAATCGTAGTTCAAGTATAGAATACTTAGAAAACACCTCATTACGTAGAGAAAGTAGAGATGCACCCTATTTTACCGGTATATTGGTACTAAAACAGCTGTCGGCACATTTTATTTTTGTAGATGGAAAATTTTTAACACTGTTTACAGAATTCTACAATAAATATTTAAAAACACATTTTTTTCTTATTTAATTTAAATTTTAACACATATAATTAAAAATGACGAAGTTGAGGGCCTGTCAACGTAAAAATATTGTAGGTTTTGTGGCAAATGTTAACAAAGAAATTACCAAGAAAATGTTTACAGCTTTAAAAAAAACGTCTTTGCACACTCACACACACACACACACACACACAATTGCTTGTGAATTGAACAAATTTTTTCTTGGGGACTGTTGGAATATTAAACAAGTTATAGGATAAATAATATTTACAAACAGTTTTTAAAAATCTGTTTACACATTAAAAAATTAACATTTTTATCTTCTTAACTCCTGGTCGTTTTATATGACGTGTTTCTATAAACAATTTCCTACTACAAAATTTATAGATGACGTACGAACTTTTGAAAATATTGCTGGCGTAAAAGTGAGATGCTGAAATTTCAATTTTCTAATTAAATTAAATAATGTCGGATATAATTTTGACACAAATGCAAAATAACACATGGGTCAAACAACTAATAAATCATACAACATGTCGTATAAAACCTGTTACGTAAAACACTTAAAATGGATTTTTTCGGTTATGTTAATTACAAGAGGTTAAAATAAAAACAATTAAAAAAATTAAACAAAAATAAATATAATGATATTTTTTTTTTTGTGTCAACAAACTCTTTTTACAAATATTGAGATAAAATTTGGTTTTTAAGAAAACATTATTAAAAATATTTTATTATATAACATGCATTTACCTTTTTTTTGCAAGAATTAAAATAACTTCTTTGGTCATAATTCGTCATAGTTTTCCACAGAGCTTTTTCTTGTTGACATTTGTTTATAGACGTTCAAGTACTGACATTGGCCACTGTATCTAAAGCATTACCTTAGGTATAAGCACAACTAGGACGAACTAAGAATTTTGCACAGCACTTCGAATTCGTGTTTAAATCATCTTTACATAATTTCGTCGACTGAAATTCAATTAGAACGAAAAAATAGTTTAAGAAAAGAAAAAATAATTTTTATGCATCTTTTCTATTATTAAATTTTTTTTTTATAAATGAATTATTAATATTTTTTTAACTTTGGCATAGCTAATAAAAAATAAAAATAAAAACATAGCATTATGATAGTAGAGACTGGTTCTGGCTAGTAAAGGTAAATATATGGTTGTCAGTCAACAAAGTAGGAATTTACTCATGAATGTGCAACACAAGTGCCAAAATTTGTATACATGCACATGAACAAGAGCTAATTTTTTGTGTGCCTACTAAACGCACATGTGCAAGTTCAACTTGCTCAGGCACATTTCATGTGCCACTATTAAAATGAATGGCACATGAAGGCACACTATCTTGCACATTAATTTATGTCTAAGACGAAGAAGTACAATGATAACAACAAAAAATCGTGGTGTGTTGAATAGTTACCCCAAAGCTGTAAAGGGTTAATTCATATATGGCTTTTAATTTACCGTGATTAAATTGTTTGAATGCATTCATCTGTTCAAAACAATGAATGGAATACATACATTTTACTTTCAATTGCAATTTATGTTAAAGCCGACTTAGTAACATACACTGCGTAAATTTCAAGTTTTTATCTCTTATAGTTAAAAAAATAACACCATAATTGTTAAAATCACGTCAATTTTGTAACACCCTTTTACTTTTCTACAGCGTTTACCATAGCCGATGCGGTAACACACACTGTAAAATTTTTAGCTAAAAACGAATTATTGTAAATAAAATAAATGACTTCAATATTTTTTTCCTTCGAATAATTGAGCTCAAATTAAAATTCATTTAATTGAATGGCGACTGAATGCATTACGACGTTTATCTTCATAAGAAATCTATTCAGATTCTAATGCATTTGCTTGCTGTTGAAGTAAATGCATTCACACAACATTTATTCATAATAAATTCATTGAAATTTACTTACTTTGTGTGGCCAAGTGAATGGCATTGAAGAATTCTTATTTATTGTGAATACATTCATGTTTTAATTCCATTCATTTTTTTGAACAGATGAATGTATTCAAACATTTTAATCACGGTGAGTTAAATTACAAATATGAATTATTCCTTTACAGTTCTGGGGTAACTATTCAACACATACAATAACAAGTTAACACCATGATTTTTTGTTGTTATCATTGTACTTCTTCGTCTTCGACATATATTAACGTGCATGATCGTGTGCCTTCATGTGCCATGCATTTTAATAGTGGCACATTGAATGTGCCTAAGCAAGTTGAACTTGTACATGTGCCTTTAATAGGCACACAAAAAAATTAGCTGTTATTCATGTGCATGTGCCTATTTATTTTGTGTGTACATTCCTCTTCATATTCATGTATTCTAAAATACAATATAAAAGTATTAAAATTTCTCATATCTTATTTCTTGTAAATAGTAGTTGTAGCGATCCAGAAGGTGCATTTATTTCTGGTAGTAAATTTAAACGGTATCATGGTACTAAAACAGTTGTTACTCGTAGCACATTTAATTTTTGTAGATGAAAAATTTTTAACACTGTTTACAGAACTCAATAATAAATATTTGAAAACACATTTTTCTGAATTTAAATTTTAAGAAAACTAGAAATGACAAACTGGACACTGCTAGTTTTTCATATAGACGCTATAAATACAAAGAAAAAAATTAATAAAAAAAATAAAAGCCTTTTACAATAAACAAAAAAATAACGCCCATCGCAAAGTTCGTTACACACGACGAATTTTGTCGTTGCTTTGTTTGTGTGCATTTTCATATACACAAATGTATTTTATTTTTTCGACGAATATTCGCAAATAAAAACTCGCCATTCGTCAAAAATGTGTTAACTGCATAATAGCAGCACATTCGCATATAAAATAGGATTTGTAAAACACCTACATAATTATGCTTTTTTCGATGTCGATGTTGTTACGGCATTTGCCTTAATGGTAACATATTTATTTTTAATATATACGAGGGGAAATGTTCGGTTTTTACTGCAACCGGTAGAACTGAAAAACAACAGTACCACACACTTTCTCATGTTGCTAAAAAAAATGCTCTTAGCGTAATAAAGTTCAGTAAAAATGGTTTTTCGGGGAACCGAAAGCCTCTCCATCAGGTCTTGAATGCTTAGACGCAGCAGAATATATATGAGAACTTTTACTCTCAACATTAGGATCTCCTGCGAACCCAAAAAGGCGGGATACAATCTAAAAGAAAATTATCCTTGTGTCAATGTTCTTATTTTATTTTCAATGTTAATTATTTTCCAATTTTGGCTGTAATAAATAGTAAAGAAATAAGTAAAATTTGGATACCAGCAGAAAGAAATGAACTTTCTATTTCGCTACAACCTTCGTCAGCATTCTTCGTTTCTATCTGCAAGGTAGATATCAGTTGTCAATTTTTGTATTTATACAACTATTTGAAAAAAATTATAGTATTTAATGGATGAAAATATTGTTCCAAAATATAAAATGTGTTAACGTTAACAAAACATTAAGCCCAACGAGGTAAAAAAATTATTGTCAAGACAATTTACTTAAATTACTTTTAAAACAAAATTTCCTTTTTTATAATTTTTTTTTTTTAATTTTAGTATGGGCTTTATGGCTCTTTTATGGGTTGCTTTGTCTACGTTATACTGGGTACTTGTAAAGATAGCACAATCGGTTCTACTGCCATTGCATCCTTGTTAATATATCAATTTGCTCGTGGTGTTTGGCAAAGAGCTGTATTGCTCACATTTCTCACCGGCATTATTGAAATTTTAATGGCAATATTTCGTCTGGGATTTTTAGTGGACTTTGTATCTGGACCGGTTAGTGCTGGATTCACAAGTGCAGTGGCATTAATTGTCTCAACGTCACAAGTTAAAAATATATTGGGTGTAAAAAGCGAAGGCGTCTCTTTTCTCCAGCGATGGATTAGCATGATAAATGATATTGAAAATATACGCGTGAATGATGCAATTTTGGGATGTTGTTGTGTAATTATTCTTATCACGCTAAGAACAATAGGAAAAACCAAAATCGGACCCAAAGAACAAAGGTGGCTACATAAAGTAATAAATAAATGTTTTTGGTTTATGGGCGTAATGCGCAATGCCACTTTAGTGATAATTTGTGCTATAGGCAGCATGTATTTGGAGTCACAAGGAAAACATTATTTTCGTTTAACAGGTGACGTGCCACAAGGCTTACCGACGCCAGCAATACCACCATTTTCTATTGAAGGTCATCCTGGCAATGCTACATTAGGCATAGAAAAAGTTCAAGGCGAAACTTTCTGGGATATGATCAATGTGTTGGGTTATGGCTTAGTAATAGTGCCCATGATAGCCATGTTGGAAAATATTTCTGTTTGCAAGGCATTCGGTAAGTTCATACACATATTGAGTTTAAAATATTTATTTACCATTTAAATATTAAAAGGCAGGGGCAAACCTATTGATGCTACACAAGAACTGTTTGCTATCGGTGTGGCTAATGTGGCAAATTCATTTTTTCAAGGCTATCGTGGCAATGGTGGCTTAGCTCGTTCAGCTGTCAATAATGCTAGTGGAGTAAGAACTCCTTTGGCTAATTTTTATATTGGTCTGGTGGTAATGTTGGCTTTGGTCTATTTAACGGAATATTTTTATTTTATACCTTTAACTGTTTTGGGCGCCATTATTATATCAGCTGTTATATTCCAACTGCAATATCATGTCATCAAACCAATGTGGCGCAGTAAAAGTAAGAATTATTATTTTTTTAATAAAAAAAAACTAATAACCATTAATTATTTTAGAATCCGATTTAATACCTGGCATTGTTGCTTTTATTTCTTGTCTAATAATGCCATTGGAGATTGGAATACTAATAGCCATTGGAGTTAATTTGCTTTTCATTCTCTATCACTCAGCTAGACCTAAGGTTTCTCTTGAAACGATTGAGGTAAAAATATCACAGAACGGTAAAATCTTTTTATCATTCTCTTTTTATTTTTATTATTTATTTCACAGTCCACAGAAGGCATTAAATTCCTTAAACTAACACCCGATCGATGTTTGATATTTCCTTCAGTCGAATTTGTGCGCAATTCAATTTTAAAATCGGGCACTAAAACTTCTTTACCCGTTGTCATCGATTGTACGTATATTTATGGAGCTGACTATACAGCTGCAAAAGTTATTTGCTCAATGGTCAAAGACTTTGAACAGCGAAATCAGAAAATAATTTTCTTCAATTTAAAACCCAGTGTTGTACAGATATTTGAGGGCTTAAATTGCCAGCTCATCTTGTGCTATAATGTCGATTGTTTAATGCAAGAGTTAAAAAATGCAACTGATGCTGCCACTCCAGATGTAACAACATCACATTTCTGCAGCGATAATACCAGTAGGGCTAGTACTGTAACGTTAACGAAATTTCAAGAAAATAATTCTTAGAGACTTTAAAGTTTTATAAAATATTTAAACATTTCCTTTTTATTAAACATAAATAAAGAAATGCGTTAAGTTTTATCTAAAATAAAATTTTTAATTTGCTGATTCCATACAATCCATACATATATATACAGTCCATACAATCAAAATCAGCTAATAGATATCGAGCCTTTGTCGCAAAATGGTCATAAGACAAAATTTTAATTATCTAAAGACAGCATGCAGAAATGCTTATCGGTGAACCACAAGGTTGTCAATTATTCGAAGGATAAAATGGCTAGTTGACGATTTAAATGTGACTTAAAATATCTAAATTGCTAGACTTTTTTATTTCGAGCATTTAAATTAAATTTTTTAACGGACCAACATTAATCAGGGCGCCAAAACGCAATGTTGTCTAGCTCCTAGCTTTAAATCTACAAACCGCTAGATTGACCTGAAAATAACTAACTAAATTACTTGCAATTATAACAAAAGAGTTTCTTGAAACAATAACAAATAAACAAGCATACAGCTATTAATTATGTTATTAATGCATTTTGTTCGGATCATCTCTCCGGCATGTTCTACCTTAATTCATCTACTGATAGAAATGCGAAAAGGATTTTTAATTTTATCAAAATAATTTAAGATTGCCTTTTATCTCACTAGCTCACCCCCTAGTGAGACATTTAAAAATATTAAACAAATTAATACTGCGCTGAATAATAATTTTAAAAATGTTGTTGTAAGATCGGCATAAAAAAGTTCCCCAACAGAAAGGATGGTTCACTTTTAAATACTTCAATTAAGTTGTAATAACGAAATGACTTTATTAAAGCTAATTTACGTTATTTTAAAAAAAAATTCTTAAGCCAAGAAAGTCATGCAGTCTAGACAATATTAAAAATGAGTTATTGAAAAATCTACCTGTAATTCGTATCAAACATCTTTTGTCAAATTTAAATGCATGTTTAAAGTTTCGACAGTTTGCTCAGTCATTACGAGCTGGGAAAATTATTTCAATTTTAAAACCTGCTAAACCAAACAACCTCACAGCCAGCTATTGGCCAATAAGCCTTTTAAGTAGAATTGGTAAATTTAGAGAAGAAATCATTAAAATCAAAATTAAGATAAAAATTATATAATTCCAAATGAACAACTTGGTTGTAGGCCTTTTCGTCATATCACACAACAGGTCAAACGTATTACAAACTTCGTTCAAAATTAACTTGTGAACAAGAAATTTGTTAGCCTGGATATTGAAGAGACACTTGACACAGTCTGCCATCAAGGTCTACTTTTTAAGTCAATTAGATACAGATTTCCAACTTTTTCGATCAAAATTTTACAAGTTTTTCTTATAAATAAGCATCTTACGTATCCATTAATAGTGTACACTCGGAAACTTTTAATTTTCTAGTTAAGGTACCGTAAGGTTTGGTACTAGACCCATGCTATAGATTGTTTTCTGCGCTGATATTTCTTTATTGCACCCATGAAGCTATGCATTTTTTGCAGATGATACTGCATTTTACTACTCTGCGCGATCACCGCAAACCATTCTTGGGAATTTATAGGATGCCCCTGACAATTTGTGTGATTATTTTAATAAATGAAAAATTAAAATAAGTGCAGGGAAATCAATATCTTTCTTTTTCAATAGGAAAATTAGTTTTGTTAATCTCCCTAACGCCAACCTTTTTATAAATAATTTAGAAATCCCTTCTTAAATATTAATGCATCGTGTTTGATAAACCTTTAGTTACTGTATAATGAACATTATAAAAAGTCTAGTATTGGTGTCAGAATGCAATACCCTCTAATTATTCGCAGGTCTAAGCTGAGCACAAATAATAAAATTGGGTAAATGTGCTGTCATATATAAAAAAATATACAATATATATATTAAAAAATAAGTCAAAACAAACTGTTAAAGATGGTTACGAAGGTACTATGGAGTTACTAAACAAATAGGCTCCACAGCCTTCGCAAAATAGAATTCGTTATCGATCGCTTTGAAAAAACAACTGAAAACATATACACAGTCTTCATCCTTATACTTTAAAAGTTTTTACACTAACACATTTTAGCAACACATCTAGCAGTTTGATTGATTTAGTATTTGTTAACCATAAACCTAGATCACTTCTCTATGATAAAATTTTTGCTTCTGTTTTTTCTAACAACGATATTCTGTTTTTGAGTTATGACTTATTCTTCGCAGCTGATGACAGATATACTAGATTTCGCAATGTTAAATCTCGATATATACTATAACTTTTGGGACCAAATTTACCTTTTGTACAATGTAAACGATCAAATCCCTTTTATCCAGCAAAATATTCGATTGCTGTATGTATGTGTGTTCCAATTGGGACCAGGTTTATCAAAGCAAATCAGCCATCATGGTTAAGTAGCGAAATTAAACTAATACTGTTTATAGTCGATGGAAAAGATTTAAAGCAAAATATCTGAGAGCTATTCACAAATCTGCTAGTGGGGAAGTTGAAAAACGTATTTGACGCGCAAAGATTCTGTCTTATTACAACAATTGACAACAAATCCAAATGGAATGAAATTAGCAAAATTGGTGTAGGTCGAAAATGCCACAAAAGTCCTAATCTAGATGCTGATGTAAGTATATTGAATAACAACTTTGTGAATATTATTGTTCCATCACAAAATAATAACATCTATGATGATCTTTGTTTTATTTCTAATCTATTTCTAATACCTTACCTTTTTCCTTACTACAATCATTTGTTCAATACAGTTCTTCTTAAGTCTACTTTTCCTGATGTATGGAAAGTATCAAAAATAATCCCTATTTCTAAAACTAAGGGTAAATTCAGGCCTGTTTCAAATCTACCAAACTTATCTAAAGTTATGGGAAAGCTTATTGCAAAGCAAATCAAAACCTATAAGTTGTACTGCAGCTCTTGTTGATATAGTTGAAGATCTTAGAGCAAGCTTAGATTTAAATATGGTATCTTTTTTAGTACTACTGGACCGCAGTAAAGCATTTGACACTGTAGATCATAAAACTCTAAAACACAAGCTTAAAAAAATATTTCACTTATCAATATCGGCTTGTATTCTTATACATTCTTATCTTTTAGATAGATCTCAATAGCAAGATCTCAAATGTACGATCTCAAATGCACTTAATTCTAAAAGGTTCAATATTTGAACCCCTTTTATTCTGTTTATACATTAACGATTTATCTGATCTTGTAATTAACTACTAAGTACATATGTATGCTAATGACGTGCAGCTCTACATGAGTACTAATATTAAGAATATAAGTTTAGCTTTATTAAAAATCAATAATGACTTGGACAGAAGTGATAGCTGGGCTAATGAAAATTGGTTATGTATTAGTCCTTTCAAGTCTAAATACTTTATACTTTCGAAATCTAACAGAGAATATCCCAGCAAAAATTAGACATTACTTAAAAAAGTACTTGCCATATAATGACTTACTTTTGTGATTGCCAAATTTTGTTACTCGCTTACAAAACACATTACATTAGTTCGCAAGTAAAGGAAGTGGTAATTAAACTAGTTCTTAAAAAGGAATACCTTTAAAATGCATACTAATGATTATTATTATTTTCTGCAATAATCAATGTAATCAATTCTCAGTAATTGATTATAAAAATCTCATGCCTTGTTAAAATCATTAGGTTTGTAACCCAGTTAGGAAGTCCTTCCGCCAAAAAAGCTTAATTCTACACTCGATTACCTTTTTTGAAAATTTTTGCTGGTTTAATGTACCTGAACTTAACAGAATAGACTTTGTAAAATCAATATCGAACCTTGGTGTTGTCTCTTGGTCTTATCACATCAAATTTGTTTTGGGTAAAGTCTACAGTAGGCTTCGCAACTTGTGGACTGTCATTGATTCAACCCCTTTGAGTTTCAAATTATCGAAAGTCGACTGTATAACCATTTCTCAATAAGATATATTTTGTAATAAAGATTTATGGCAATTACAATAAAATAAAACATAATAAAACAATCAATCAAATAAACAACCAACTTTAATAATTAACGCGCTGTCAAAATCGGATTTTTCAATTGCTAAGCCTGGACCTCACGCTTTTAAGGTTTGCTTTATAAAACTTTATAAATGAGCATAAATCTTTTTGAATGATAAGCGACGCCCTACATGCTGAGCTATTTTGGCTATAAATATCGTTTTCAAACAATTCTGGGCGTACCAACTAAATTGGAAGTTAACTTTAATAATGAATAATTCTTAAAAATGTCGAATGGAAAAAAGTCAACTTAAAAATGTCGTTTAAAAAAACGTCATAATGTCTATGGACATTTTCTTGTTTTTAGTATGGGTATAGTATCGCTTATAAAAGTGACATAATGTCCGCACTTAAAAAATCAATAGCAACGCTTACCAAAGATTTATTGCAAATCCGGGCGTCAGGATTTTCTCTTCTATGATATAACCAACACCGGCTTCGCTTAGCAAATATTTTGTGCAAGCTAGTTTCCTACATGGAATACCATACCATTCTTATAATATCCATCGACGTTATGACGTTGATGGACATTATGTCCTTGGACGTTATGACACGCTACTACTAGATCGTGTTCACGTACTCGAAAAACTTGTAGAAAGAGAGCAAACAGAGGGTTTAAATGTAAGAAAGAAAAAAAATTGTTGCAAGTTTTGGCTAGTAAAGTTTTTACCAAGGCGAATCAATTACCAGGTGGCAGTGTAGGCGAATCCAGTATTTTTGCTGATATACAGGAATGTCAAACTCCATATATAAAAAAATATACACAAAATTTTTATTTATGGAGTTTGACAGTGGTGTGTGTATATCAGCAAAAAATACTGAATTCTCCTACGCTGTCACCTGGTAATTGATTCGCCTTCGCTTTTACTAGCAAAAATTAGTCAAACAGCTGTTTGTTAGAAAAAAAAAACTTGCTTAAAAAATGTTTAAAAAAAATGTATTTTTGTAATATAAAGAAAATAAAAACAATAAAAAACAATATTATTCTGTTTTTTATTATTTTTATAATATAGCTAGGGGGTATACAGCAAAGAAGCTTAAAACAACAGAAATTTTGTTTAGATTCTTTTAACTTTGCAGGTGTTTTTATTTTTTGAAGAATTAAGAGTAAACAGGCCAGTAATAGAACATTCAATGCAATTTACTTTCTTTGGTTTAATTTTAATAACAATAACACAATTATCATGTACAGTATAAATAATGCGAATATCTTTGCATTAAAATAAAAATAAGAATGTTTATAAGAACTAATTGCAAAAATATATATACACATATATTTATGTATATTTAAGCAGGGTTTCGAAAAACTGCTATTAGCAGTCAAACTTTTCAGTTACTCGTACATGCTAAAAATAATCAACTGAACTCAGTTTTCTGCCAACTGAAAATAGTTTAACTGAGCACACACAGAACTGAAAATAAAAACTGAATTCAGTTTACTATTTTCTGCAGCAAAACGAACACACAGTGACTGTCTTTTTAGCTTGCAAATTAAGTGTACGTAACTAAAAAGCCAGTTCGTGTGCGCTTAGCAGACGTAGTTGTGTTTTTTAGTAACACAACACAACTGAAAATGTGACTAGATAATGTGAATGGGGTGGGTTAACAAAGCTGAAACTGAGCGTTCGTATATAAATTTTTGTTTAACAAATTAAAGAAAAATATGTGTATGAATTGCTGCTTAGTGGTGTCAGTCGAAAATGCTTCAATTTATATATATATATATATATATATATATATATATATATATATATATATATATATATATATATATATATATAGATTTTTTTTTTTAATATTTCAGCTTTAAAATGTACATGCATTTTTATTTAAAAAATTTGTAAAAACAGTATTTGAAAATATATACATGTGTGTAGAGCAGGGTTTTAATAAGAATAAGCTGAGTTATTAGTACACGCTATATATTGTTCAGTAATGTTTTTTATGTTTTTAATTAATATGTTTTTGCAAAAAAGTTTTTCGAAAACTTTTATGAGAATCTTTAATAAGGAAGTGTAAAGTGAAATAAAGTTGCACTTTTTTCAATTTATATAAGTACGTATGTAATTGAAAACTTTAGTGGATTTTGTTTTAATGCTAGTACAATTCTAAGAATTTTTTAGTGTTTTTGCTATTTGAAAAAAATCCTCTTTTGCTATTGAATGTACAAATTGTCCTGTCTTCGCAGTGTATAAAAAATAATTTATATATTACAACAACAATACAAAATTAATTACCTGTTTTTAACAAAATCTCAAAGTTAAAATGTTTCCCTTAGTTTTTTGCACTTTTATTTCATATGGGGTTTTTTTTCAAACAAATGACTAAAAATCCCAGGGCAGGCATTAGGTACATGGATACGTAAGTATTTCTTTTATGGAGTCTTCTTTCTTTTTCTTTCATAAAACGGATTTACTTAAGGGGACCAAGAGCTCATATATTTATGTTATTAATTTTACTTAAAACATTAAAAAAAAAACATTTTACTGCCTTTACAACAAACGTATTTTTAAGAGCTACATCCACAAACATGTGGCTTTATAAAATTTCGTTCAAGTTTTTTCGAAAAAACAAATATATCAAGTAATAATCTCATTTATGATTAAGAAGATAGACAGTGATTATAATTTTGTTTGATTGTTTTGTAGGGTATTGAGAATACCTCCAGTTAAATTCGATATGTAGGAAACTTATTGTTTAAACAAATGTTTTCACCTACATTAATTTTTTTCTCTATAAATTATCTGAATTAATGTAATTTAAATTAAAATTTTTTTTCCGTAAGGCATTTTAAGTTCTAATTCTTTTCTTTCTTTTCCGTATGTATGTAAGTCTATTAAAACATTGTTTGTGATTAGCTTCCAGTTAACCATATACTCTTTTTAAGATGCCCAATAGTTTCGTACAAAATCGGCAGCCAGGTAGGAAAATTACGGATCAGTAGCGGTTACTTTATAACGCACACAATTCAAATTTATTATAAAAAATATATAAATTTTATGGGTGTAAAAACCTCAAACAAATTCCACCCAACTGAGGGTTTTTGTATATAAAAAGTAAGTAGACTATGCTTTATAGGCGCGCTTATTTATAAGTCCCAGCTAATTTAATAACCATTTGTTATGTTCATTCATCTTATAGTTGTCATTTAACAAGTGATTCTGAAAGTGAAAAGTCAAGAGGATTTGTAAAATATTTAGAACTGCATAAATATAAAACACTAAAAACTAAAAATGGAAAACGTGTAGGTATAATTATTTTAGTAACATAAACAGTAGTGACAAAATGATGTGTAATCTTTTCAATAAGCAGCTGACACAAGTTTGAAATATTAGAAAGTAAAACTAAAAAAACTTTGAAAGGAAATGGTAAAAATCTCATAAAAGAAACAATTGAGTTAAATAAATGTGAAATTATAAGAGCATACATTGGATTAGTAACAGAAAATGGTGTAGCATTTGATTTACTAAACAGCTCTAATATGAAAAAATTGATGAAACCAATTTCTAGCGCAATTTACAAGAAAGAAATTCGTTTACCTTAAACTTAGAAAATGCTTAAGTTTTGTTGTCAAGTATGGTTAAAAAGTTACGAGACATCATAAAACATGAGTTGGATGATAATTTGTTTTCAGTTAAAATAGATAGTGCAACGCGCCTTGATAGAAATTTTTTTGGTATAAGTATCCAATACTGCAAAGATGCTTCCATCATAGAGTGATAGGAATGAGTGAAATAAAAGGAGTAGGTTGCATCAAATCAATAAACTTAGCTTCGCAAGTTATTAATACTTTAAACAAATTTGATCTAAACTTACAACAAGTGGTATCAATTATTTCGGACAATGGGGAAAATATGCTTAAAGCTACATCATTGCTATCCCAACGTGTTATTTAGATAATGAGAAGTATTTAGTGCTTTTGAAACAAATTGCAAGCGATAAATATTTTAAAATTGGGGATATAACGGTGTGCCGTTGTGCTGCACACTGCACAGCTAGTGGCAATAGATTCCATTAAAAGTGCAGAAATATTAAATTTTGTCTTAAAACTAGAAATTTAGTAAAATTTTTGAGGAAACATTCGCAAGTACGTTGTTCCCTTTTTGAGGTTAACTGTTGCGTGAGGCCTACATCCTTTATAAGAATAAAATTTATATATAATAGTTTTTTTTATTTAATTCCTCGTCCACAAATTTTATTGCCAAGTCAATGGCGAAAAAGTTTTTTGCGTGGCGGATCCTAGGAGGAGCGTCGGGAGGGGGCCAAATATGCCTAGAACCTCGAGTCCCTTAAAGAGGGGGGTCTCTTGTAATTTGGAGGAACCACCTCCGACCCAAGTCCCGGTTTCAGAATAATGTGTGTTTTTTTTAATGTCCATTATTTTGTTCCATCTTTGCGTATTTGCGGATGGCCAACCGCGATGGAAACATTAGCCATTCACTAGTGCTGGCGGCTGAGCAAAACCACATATATACATTACAATGCTCATTTGAAAGTAACCTGAAAAAGAAAAAAGTTTAAAGTTTTGGTTGTTAACAGAGGGAAACGATACATCACCTTCTACCAATACACCAGTTGTCCACATAGCAAGGCTGAAAAGAAAAAAAAAATGTTATCATTAGATAAATTTTAAATCATTTTAATTTAATTTTGCTGCTTTACTTCCCTCGTGTGTGAATTTTGTGTTAATAAAATCTCCTGTCATTGTTTGTTTACAAGTTTTGTAATAGTATGAGTGTCAGATTTATCAATGAAAATAGAGAGAAACATTGTGCCGTAGAATACTGGGTAAGGCAGTATATGTTTTGATTTGCTTGACATTTTCAATCATAAAAGTATCAATCATAGTATCAATGGTCGTCTGTAGAAATTTACCCACCTGATGAAGTGTTTATGAACTTTTAAAAAAGCTCAGCGGTTCTATGTACAGAAAATATGATAGAAATTAGGAAAAAAAAGCTGGCAGAATGAGATCGAACGATTTTCTTAGAAATTTCTAGAATTATGGAAAAGTAACGGGTTGTAACTAAAATTGAAAAAGGGTATAAAAGCAAAAGATGAGTAGGAAAAAGGGCTTTTTGTGGTGTTTTGTTTGAAAAGATTGTTTTGGTGGAACGAAAATCGTCTTAAGTGTTTAACGAATTTTTTTTTGTGGTGATTATTACAGTATTTTTCGTTTATAGTCCACAACTACAGTTGCACAATTTTTGTGGACTATAAGCGAATTAGGACTATAACCGAATTTCTTTTTAAGCCACTTTATGGACTATAACTGAATCCAGATATAATACACATTTTGGATCATATACAAAGTATGCAATTTCTTCAATTAAATCACTTTTTTTTAACAAATAAAAGCTTATATAAAAAATTTTTGAAATTTGTAAAAGTTTCCAGAAATCTAATGAAAAAGGTTGCCAGTTTGTTTAAAATAAGTATTAAAAAAACAGGGTGGACTATATGAAAGTTTTTTTCTATACAATATTAGATATGTATGCAAAGAAAATTTGGCCTTTAAACGAAAATGGACTATAGGCGAAGTGGACTAAAAAACAAATAACTTGTATGAAATTCAAAAAAACCTGCAAGTGAATAGGACTGTTTTGGCTTACATCCGTTTTTGGCCTTTAAGCTGAATGGACTATAAACGAAAAGTACTGTAAAAGTAAAAAGGCGTTTTTTTTTTTTAATTATTGTTCGTGGTGGACTTGGCCAAAAGAAAATTAGTAAAAGTAATAAAAGCTAAGAAACTTAAAATTTTTGAACTTAGAAAAAAAACTAATTATTTTATGAAAGAGCAAAACTGCATTTGAAGTGCCGAAATAAAAAAAAACAGATTGATAAAATAAATAATTTCAACCACATACCTACCTGATATTGAACAGTTTAAGAAAGTGCACAATATTAGTGTCAAAATTTTTTAAAATTTAAAATGCATTGACTGTGCAAACTTATAGGTGGTTAATAATATGATATACTTTGGCATAGAAGATTCAAACCGTATATAAAGAAATAATCGAAACATAAATCACCAGAACTTTTTTTTGGAAAAACAGAAATTCAACAAATACCAGAGATTTTTCCAAGCTTTATGTGTGGGGTCATCAAATCATCGAGTTGCAGAACTTTCCGGAAGAGTATCTCGGGGAGAATCCGTCTTAAAACCCAGAGGAAGATGTATGGTGTCCAACGGAGCTTTTGAGGAGTTTGCTGAAAGAAAAGCTAAGTTGTTAATAAAAACTGAATATTTGTATTTATTATTAGTTTTGTTAGTTAGTAATTTTATTGTTAATTGTTATACATAATTAATTGCATTCGTTGTTATTAAAGATAAGTTTATATCAAATCAAGTTTTTTTTTTTTTTGTCAAAGAAAAATTTTTGTTTAGAAAGATAAAATAAAGCATTAAATTAAAGGGGTTCATTATCAGAAAAACGGTTTATAAAGTATAGAATTTACCGAGGTTTCTATGAGACGGAGTTTTAGGCTTGTTTTTTTTAAGGTGATGAATAGCCGTCATACCGACCTTAGGGAGCTCCTTCAGGAAGTTTTACTCTAAAATTGTGCGTCCCGAAGATATAAATAAATAACGTTTTTTTTTTTGTAGTATTCGGTTTGAAAATAAGTGAAAGCCGAGTTTGTCCCTTTCTTTTTGTATTTTGTTTTATCTGCTAAATTAAAGTTTTGTTAAATATTGTATAAAGAAAATAAAATTTGTAATGTTAATTTAAGTTTTATATATTAATAAAAGGAAATGGTTGTAAACTTTAAAAGGAAAAGATGTATGGACCGTTAGAAATTATAATTTTGAGGGGGATGTGTTAAGACGGTAAGTGTGTGCATATCCGGTTTTGTGGGGGCCATTAAAATTTTTAACGGAAATGGAGATGGCCATGGTTGGGATTTGGGCGGCTGGAAGAAAGACCTAACTTCCCTAGGTAAAGTGTTCAGTTTTAGTAGTGTTATCAGTTTTTTTATTTAGTATGTAATAATTGCTGCTTGTCCTAGGCCTGAACGAGGGTTGAGATCACACGTCCCGTAAGTCTCCGAGTAATTTGAGCTAACCGAAATAAATCGTTTAGGTGCGTTGGGACATGTAACATAACCAACTTCGAATTCCACAAATTGACTGCCGAAACCGCTGGGGTTCCACATTCCAAACGATATCTGATGAAAATCATCTAGACACATAATAGAAAATATGGATACTTCAGTCGGAAAGGGATCCCAAGATTAAGAAATAAATGAAAAGTATTGGTGACTGGCAATCCCTTAATTACGGATTTTTTTTATGCTCGTTGCTTAAGATGTAAACTAATAACAAAAAAAGTCGTTGAGGATCCTGCATCAAATGCGTTATTAAAAAATGTTGGTACTTCATTATTAGCGAATATTGAAATACGCTCAAAAAAGTTGTTGGAGAATGAGCTAAGAGCTCGCCTCATTTTGATCCCAGGTTACAACATATACTGGAACCACAATTTGTATTTTGAAATACTGGATTGAGGGGAGATCCACCGTTCCTGAGTTATACATTTTGTCAAACATAATCTTTGGAGTACCTTCTACTCAGGTAAGCGTTTTAAATTGTTTGAATTCTATTAACTTCTGTTAAATTTATATAATTAAAATTATTGAATAATAGGGAACAAAAACAAATAATCTGTCTCAAACAATTCAACCTTTAAAATTATTTAATGATTCAAAGTATAAGTTAAAGAATACCTAGTATAGATTGCAAGCTACATATATCTAAAACTTAATTCTATCCCCATCGAGGTATTCATAGTTAACATATCCCAACAAGGAATATTAAAAAGATACTTCTAAGAGTGTTTTTGGCAATATAAACATTATGATATGATTAAAGCATTGACAAAGTAATGAAAATGTTGTTTTTTGTTCAAAAATTTTAAGCATTTCTTTAAACATTACAATTTACAATTTTACAATAAGTTATTATTTTTATGTAGATTTATTGTTTCATTATTTTAAAATTTGTATTTTTCTTATTCGTGTTTAAAAGTCAAATCGTACTTAAATTTTCAGGCTTCAGTAGACAGAGTTTTTTAATCGCTAAAGCTTATTTTGATAGATTGCCGAAATCGTTTAGACGAAGGAAATCTGGGGAATATTTTATTGGCTAAACTAAATTGTACACTTCTAGATGAAATTATTGACGATTTAATATGAATAACAGTGGTTTATTTTATAATTTTTATTTAAGATGTTTAGCTATTTAATAAGTTTAATGTTAAATTAAAAAAGTTTCAAATTGAAAACAAAATCATGTAAACAAAAAATAATTTTGAAAGCCGCATGTAAGTTAAGTAAAACTATTCTAATTTTGTAAATCCTTTTTAATGTTTAAACAATTAACAAAAACAATAAACAATAACATTTAACAAGCCATGTGCAATCAACGATAAGAAAGTATTTTCTATTTATACCTACTAAACATCAGTGACAATATATTTTTTGTTAAATAAAAACTGTATACAAATACACCATCCACTCACAATTTCAGTTGTGTTGCGTTACTAAAAAACACAACTACGTCTGCTAAGCGCACACGAACTGGCTTTTCAGTTGCGTACACTTAATTTGCAAACTGAAAAGACAGTCACTGTGTGTTCGTTTTGCTGCCGAAATAGTAAACTAAATTCAGTTTTTTTTCAGTTCTGTGTGTGCTCAGTTAAGCCATTTTAAGCAGTCAAATGATTGAAAATGAAAACTAATACTATTTTCAGTTCAGTCGCCAGCCAAAAAAAATTTTTGTTGGCGCTGAATACTAAACCCTGTATTTAAGATGCACTTAAACATCACAAACTCTTTTGAAAATTACTAAGTAACTAAGAAATGTTAAACATTTTATGTACTTATTTTTGGTATTTAGTTACTTGGAGTATTATTTTATAATTTTCCTTGTGGTTGACATCAGTTTTATACATTTTTTCACGCTTTTACTTTAGAAATGGTATTATTACTTGGTCATACCGTAGAGTTTTTAAGTCTTACATATCCTTCCCACAGCCACAACAATTTTCTTTGCTAATTTTTGCAAGTAAAGCGTTGATTTACTTGACTTTTGCTAGCGGAGGTACTATACTGACCTATTGATTTTATCTTTATAAACTGTAGTAAAAATTTTGCGCCTTAAAGTATGCTTAATGATACAATATATTAAAATCAGTGTGACCAGATCTTGAAAAGAAATAGAGTTTAATTAAAAATCAGCTAAATAATTTTTTTGTAATTGAATTTAAAAATGAAGTGTGAAAAAATATAATACCAAATAAAATAAAAAAGGTTTCAAGTGCAATCCTTTTATTTTTCAAATTATGCAACCAAAGCAAATTTTTCTGAACTTTTGTGGGTAATTTTGATTAAAATAGCTCAATTTTGCCTTCGCTTTTTTACTACTGCTTGCGCTTTCTGTAGTGGCCGCAATTTTTAAACGTCATACTTCAAACATATATGCTCAAGTCACAACCTATTGTAAATTGAAAGTTGTTTCAACTACAATCACAACAGTTGTGAACACGCTGTCAAACATCAAAATTAAAAAATTAAATTAAAAAAAAAAAAAAATAGAATTCAAATAAAAACTATAAAAATATGCAAGGAAGGATGCAAATATATTTGAGGTCAGGTTTTCATTGCCATAAAAGGGCTCACTTTTAAATCTAGCTTGCTTCAGACGAAAAGGTAATTTAAATAAATAAATAAAAAATGTTTAAATCTGAATTTTAATAATAAAAAATTAAAAAATGTATACAAATTTGACTTTAGTACAAAAAATTAATTAATACAAATAAAATCTTTAAAACTTGATTTACTCGCAAACTAAAAAAAATCTGTGAACACCTTTAAAATGTAAAAACTGAATTTTCATAATAAGAATTATAAAATTTAGACAAATTTGTACAAAAAATTAAATTTTTATATTAAACACTTAATGTTTTTAAATAATTTATTTTTTATGAGGATACAATAGGCGGCGATTAAACCGTTTTCCACTTCAACACGTTTCTAGGACATTCCGTTTGTAATTTCTATAATATCCATTTCCAACCCCAACATAAATTATATACATACATATAGCGATGTCCGTCGGTCCGTCTATCGGTCTGTCCATCCGTGTTAGTGTTGAAATCAAGTTTGCCGAGGCACTAGAACAGCTAGAAAAAAATTCAAATACGTCAATCGATCAGACATAGTGTCGAAAGAGGTGCTATTGGAAATCACTAAGATCGGTCCATGTCCTTCGACGCACTGGGCAAAACCTAACGCCTACCTCTATTATTTCTATATCATTTGAAACATCTATTCTTTTGCAGATGACAGTAGCATATGCCATTCATTTTCATTTCTCAGTAGAATAAGCCTTCGGGAAATTGGGGCTATGAGAAAGCACATGGACGATACCCTTAATCGCGACCTTTTGGTAATTTCCGAATGGGGCCTGGCGAACAGGGTTCAGTTTAACGCTTATAAAACCCAGTGCTGTGTGCTTTCGCATAGGCGTACTGCTGAACATGCTACGTCATCTGTAATTATGGGTGATACATATATTAAGGAATCAGAGCTCTCGATGTTCTTGGCATGAAAATTCAATGCGATGTTCGTTGGAACAAGCACATTTTTCATGTTGCAAAAGAAGCATTCCACTCCATCTGATCTCCTTACTATCTATGTCACCTTTATCAGACCGAAAATGGAATACAACTCTCATGTATGGGCCGGTGCTTCAAAGTCTATTTTGGAGTTACTCGACCGCGTACAGGAGAGAGCGAAGAAACTCATCGGTGACAGTAGGGTATCCAGTTCTATTGACTCACTGGAGCATCGACGCAATGTGGGGTGTGTTTCACTGTTTTATCGTTACTACAACGGAATGTGCTCTTACGAAATCAGGGAACTTGTTCCTGAAAACCGTAATTTCATACGCGCAACGCGATCTACATCAAGAGCGCATTCCTTTGTGGTCGATTGGCCAGTGAATCGCACAACGCATTACAGAGAGAATTCGTTTTTTGGCCGAACAGTTCGTATGTGGAATAAACTCCCTGCAGAGGTCTTTCCTGCCACTTTCAATGTGCAGAGATTCACATCAAATGTTCACAAGCACTACTCCTTCTATCCCCCATCCCTAAACCTAATTTCCTAGTTCTGGCACAATGCATTGCATAAGTAGGGGTCATCCCCTGAGTGCTGGTCCTAATTAAAAAAAAAAAAAAAAAAAGTAACTCGAATCAAAAAAATAAATATATGGGGCAATAAAGAATTAAAAAATAAAAAAAAAAACATCAAGTGAGAAAATTGGCGCTCGTCCATATTTTCCGAGTAACGGGCCTCTGAAATTTTCAAAATTTTTAAAATATCCATCTGGTAATCATTTAAAAGCACAAAGTACTTTGAGTTTTAAAAGCTTTTGAAAGATCTTTAAGGAAATACTTAACTTTTTTTAATTTCATATGTAAAATTATAAATATGTAGTATTTAAATTTTTTTTAATTATTTTTGAATTCTCTGTAACCGCAATATTTGCTTCTCTGATTGGAGTTACTTCACTAAGCTAGATTTACATAGATTGTGAAGGGTATCTAAAGTTCGACATAGCCAAATATTGCACTCTTATTTGTTTATTCTGCAATTGTTTTTTTGTTTTTTTCTTTATAAAACAAAGGTTTATTTTAAACTTTTTTTATTTAAGTCTTTTTAATTTTTTTGTGATTATTGTTATTAATTGTAGTCTTTATAGATTAAGATAATGATTATGTCTATGATAAAAATAATTCTGATAAGACGAAAATTTTTGTTGTTTAGAAAAATGTTTAATAATCATGTAAATTATGGGATGTCAAATTCCTTTTCGCTATTACATTCTTATTAAACTAAGTTTTTGACATTGTCCACATGTAGTGGTTTTGATTTACATTATCCCATATGTATTAGATTTGTTCAATAATTTTGTAGAATGAGGGTACGAAAATAGTCTACAGAACAATAGGACAAAGAAAAGCACTTGTAGCAAATACGGATAGAAATTTCACATAACGGATGCTTTAATTTTTCTTAATCAATTTTTTTTAATCAATATTAGATTTTACCTTAAGTTATTTATTTTAAATCATTTTTTTTTTTATTTGTGAAGATTTTTCGAAGAAAGAGTCAACAGTAAAAAATTCTAGAAGAAGCAGATAAAATGCAACAATTTTTTTCTTTTGCTGCCTTTTTCTTAATTACGAAAAAAGTTTTCATTCTACTTTTTACTGTCCAGCTTTCGATCCGATAAATGTCAAGTTGCACGTGTGAAGTTAATTCGCTATAATAAACGTGTTTTTAAAAAAAGTAGATCAAAAAACGTATGTAAACATGTTATCATGTAATCAGATATTGTTTAGTCATGTGATCATTTGGCAAAAATCATACATAATTTATCTTCAACTTGGCACATTTTTTTCTCTTGTACAATTCTTCAATTGTCACCGCACTAGTTTTTTTTTGTGATTTGAATAATAATAAAAATAAAATAAAATGAAAAATATAAATAAAAAATTACTCACGTGATCTACAGCTTTTAGTTTCTACGGAGTTTTGTTTGTGATTTTTTTTAATCATTCAAAGTGACATTGTTGCTCTAAAATATTTAAAATGTTATACTTTTCTTCTCTTTGATGGGATGACGGATGTAATTATTCGTTGAAAACACATTTTAAATTCAGTAAATTATTGATCCGTTTTTATAAAAATCAATTTTGTATGTTGTTACATTAACAGAATTTTCCATTTGACAGGTGCAGGGACCGAAAATAACAGTTATTTTAAAAATTTAAAATCAAAAAGTCAGGTGGATATAATTTGCCTATCAGATATTTGAATACAGCATATTGATGCTGTAATGCTAAGGAATAATAAACTTAAAAGACTTTAATTTTTCTGACTTTTATCAAAAAGTCACTTTATAATAATTATTTTTTGACCGATATTTTTTCGGTCAAAAATAAAAGTTAAAACTTGACTTTTATTTTTTAAGTCAAAAATAAAAGTTAAAATTTGACTTTTATTTTTTAAGTCAAAAATAAAAGTTAAAATTTGACTTTTATTTTTTAAGTCAAAAATAAAAGTTAAAATTTGACTTTTATTTTTTAAGTCAAAAATTAAAGTTAAAATTTGACTTTTGTTCCTATTGAAAGCAGGTGTTAAAAAAGTTAAATAAAATTTTGATTAGATATTAACAGTTTTTTTTAGAATTATAAGTACATGTTGTAATTTTATGAAAACAAAAAGAAAATAAAATTATAATAGAGTATGTATACGAAAACGTTTATTGGCTAGAAAGTTACGGAGTTGGTGTTTTGCATATTTTGCTCTGAAAATACAAATTACATTTAATTTCCTTCATTTTAATATTAAATTGTTCACTCATACATGCCAAGTCCTTTAGACAGGGATATAAAAATTTTTTGTTTTCGCAGTATTCCATAAGGTCGTAATCAACGTCAATACGCTTCTACTTGTATGAGTCAATTTCCATGAATACTTTGCAAACGAATTCGTCTTCATCGGTTCCATTTTTAAACCATTAAAATTGGATTTGTTAAAGTCAAAAAACTTCAGAGGCCGTGCTTCGGTGGTGAACATATCAATGTAAGCATCTACGACCTCCTTAACTCTTAAAACCAAATTTTTTCGTCCAGCAGACATGACAGGAGGAAGTACTGCAAAAAGGGTATCATTTCGTGCCTAATCAATGAACAATGCTTTTACTTCTTTATTCATCTATTAAAAATGTTGTTGAAAAGTTTTTAGCTCTATTATTAAAGTTCCAATGAAAGTAATATCTTTTATTTCATGTAACCAATTTTGGTTAGAAATAACCAAAACAACAACACTGATTATCATCGATCTTAGTCAATTTTTTTGCTGACTTAAAAAATAAAAGTAAAATTTTAACTTTTATTTTTGACTTAAAAAACAAAATTTTAACTTTTATTTTTGACCGAAAAAATAAAAGTCAGATTTTAACTTTTATTTTTGACTTAAAAAATAAAAGTCAAATTTTAACTTTTATTTTTGACTTATAAAATAAAAGTCAAATTTTAACTTTTAGTTTTGACTTAAAAAATAAAAGTCAGATTTTAACTTTTATTTTTGACCGAAAAAATAAAAGTCAAATTTTAACTTTTATTTCTGACCAAAAAAAATAAAAGTCAAAAAATAACTATTATATTTTGACTTTTTTGAAAAAAGTCGTAACTGTTACGGTCCCTGTCACAGGTGTTTATTAAGAAAACAAAAAATCTAACTCTTTTAAGCAAAAACTCACTCAAATACTTCAGAATTTTTATCACGAAACTTTTAACGCATAAGAAAATTTTTGCTTCACATTAAAGTTCTACTGTTTGTTCCTCTGTTTGTTAATCTTGCCATATTACAATTGTTTGCACTACTAGATGGTAACGCTAAAGAATTCTATATTTTCTTATTCAAAATACATTGTTCAGCTTTAAAACACTTCAAAAAATTTAGGCCAAAGGCATGTCGATGATTTACTAAATTGTTTTGCTTTTTAGTTTTGAAAATATCTTCTAAGGGCTCTTTAAGCAATTCATCTTTTAATACGATTGCGGGCATGTGTCAGTCGCGCCACCCTAACTAATTGTAGTGGTGGTGAAAAGTCAGGGATAGAAGGTATACATTTTCACAAGATTGGAATTGTATGTAAATTTTTTTTTAGTACTGTTGCAGCGCCTCTGGTATTAAGTAGGCGCATGGTGTTTTTGACCCCTATACTGGCATTTATTTTATTTAAGGCTGTAAAGTAATACTAACGAGTAAAAGATCTCTCCAAAAGCTGGACATTCATAGCTTTCTATGAAGAGCTTAAGAGGTCATAACTCGACAAATATGGGCCAGCGCCAATTTTTTTCTTTTAATGTTTGTTTCCTTTTTAATTTATATCGCTTAATATTTATGTTTTTTTTATTGGAGTTACTTAATTTTTCCAAATAAAATGAAAAAATTAGAGACGCATGGTGTTTTGCCCGCTACCTCGAAGACATGGACCGATTTTGCTAATTTCTTACAGCAAAATTTTTGAAACCATGTCTGATCGATTTATGTATTTAAATTTTCTTTAGCTCATCCAGTGCCTTGCCAAAGTTAATTTCAACACTAAGACGGACGGAAAGACGGACAGTCGGAAATCGCTTAATCTACTTCGCTATGCATTAGAAGTCAGAATAGTATGGGATCGGAAATGGATATTAGAGAAATAACAAATGGAATGAAGAACTAAGATATACCTTTTTTTCTACTTTTTGTGGTGAAAGGCACAAAATTTAAACACATTTAGGAAAATTAATGCAGTTACATTGGCAGCTGTCAATGTTCTAACTATGCTACAGCACCCTAAGGGAGAAGGTGAGACAAATTTAGCCTATTTGCAAATTCTTTCCTTTAGAGTCAGAATTCGTTGCGCCGTTCCTGACTTGGGAAAAAATCTAACAGGTTACGACTGCAAGATCTTGATGGCCAATCAGCAGAATCATTACCCAGTATAAGTGGTCTATCGAAGGTGTTTTTTTTCATCAACCTCATAAAGAGGTTTTTCTATGGACTTTTTGATTTTTCTGGTAGCCACCGTGAAATCGGTACCAAATGTGAGCTTTACAAAAAAAATTGTATAGGAAATCAGTATCAATTTTCATTTTATTCCATTTTTAAAATAGTGATGCCAACTAAGTAAATTTTCCTTTTGCGAACTGCGGGTAACTAACTGTCGACGATATTTATTTAACGTTTTGTAAAATTTAGAATTTTAAATTTTGACTTTTTCAAATATCATCTAATAGTCAAATATTTGACTAAAAAAGCGTAACCTCTATTTTTACAAATATTTATTTAATCTCTCCTGATACATATAATTATCAATCATGATTTATATTTAATAAATAAAATATTATCTTCCCTTTTCTATTGAGTAAGATTTTATATTTCCCAATAAGTATTCACAAAAAACAAAAAGTTTTTTCCATAATTTAGTGGTTACGTTGTTATAGTCGAACACCCTACGTACCTTTATCTTTATTAGAGGGGTGCATTTTAAATGCTATTTAAGTTTATTCGACACTCCTTAAATAAATTTGTTTACGACTCTTCTAAGAGGCAACACACACAAAGATTTTACTGCCTCAAAAAAATAAACATTTAAATTTGATAGTAGAAAAAAAAAACAATAATTTTAAATGACTAAAAATAATAGCAATAACGTAATTATAAAAAAAACATATTTTTAACTTATTTTAAACACGAACCGGTTTAAACAAAAAATTTCTCTACAGGCGACTGCGAGCAAATTGAATTTCTCTTCAAAAAATAAAATCCAATGCGGGTTTAGTTTGTTGTTAAACTGAAAAAATTGCGGATACAATATACTCAGTTAGTTTTGGAAAGCGCTAGAGTAATGTTGTCGATTTGGTAAACGGTTGCAAGTCAATGTGTGACACAAACGAAGTCGCGATTTAAACTCGAACAGAATGTCTCTAAATGACGTAACAACTGCAAATTCTATGAACTGTGTAATGATAACGGATCATCAAACAGTTACAAGAAGTCGTCTAGCACTAAAGGCCAGTGAATCGTCATTGGCAGATTTAGTAGTTGAGAGTGAAAACACAACAACAACAAAATGTTGTGCATATTTGGATAAAGTGTTTAACAGAAATGTTCTTAGACGTCATTTACCGATACTGCAGTGGTTACCAAATTATAATAGAAATGATTTTATAGGAGACTTAATAGCGGGTATAACCGACGCATTGGCAGCTATACCTTTAGCCCTGGCTTTCGCCAGCATAGCCGGTTTGCCAAGCGAGGTAGTGTTAAATTTACAACAACGAAATATTTTGCTAATAAACTGAAATTTATTTACAGTTTGCTCTTTACAGTTCTTTTATGGGGAATATCGTTTACACCATATTCGGTTCTTGCAAAGATAATATTTTGGGTTCAACAGCTATAGCTTCCCTATTGACTTTTCAAGTTGCCAACGGCAACTGGCAGAAATCAGTACTTTTTACTCTACTTTCGGGCTGTGTTGAACTAGGCATGGGCTTAGCGCGCTTAGGTTTTGTTATAGATTTCGTTTCCGGGCCAGTCAGTTCCGGTTTTACGAGCGCTGTAGCTTTAATTATTTTTACCTCACAAATTAAAAATATTCTAGTGGTTAAAAGTACGGGTAAATCCTTTTTGGAAAACTGGATCTCCATGATGAGGGATATACATAATTATCGCTTTACGGATACAATTTTGGGTTGTAGTAGTATTGCAATATTGGTCACCCTCCGATACTTGGGCAATTTAAAAATAGATTCTAAAGACAATCCAAAAAACAAAATAAACTTTATGGTTTTAAATAAAATGTTATGGTTTTTGGGTGTTTCACGCAACGCCCTTTTAGCATTTATTACAGCAGCCTTAGTGGGGTATTTTGAACGAAGAGGCTTTAGTTATTTTAAATTAACGGGTTATATACCCTCCGGTTTTCCGTCAGTTGAAGTACCGTCATTTTCTATTGCCAAAAATGTTACCACTGATGGTAAAGTCATGCAAGCAGATGAAGATTTTTGGGATTTGGTACAAGAATTCGGTTCTGGTTTAATTGTTGTACCGCTGATAGCACTTTTGGAGACCATTGCGGTTTGTAAAAATTTTGGTAAGTTGAAGCTCAAATAAAGAGGGAAAATACATTGAATTAATTTATCTTGTTAAGCCTTGTGCAAAATTCATGCACAGTGGCTTGCAGCTTTTTTTCGTGCTTTCGAAAAAACAAGCAAGAAATCTGACGATAGTAATCTTAAGTGTCCAATTAAAGCTTAACATTTATATTGCAAAATATGTGACAAAAAACCTGAAAAGTAAGCTTCCTTTTAAAAAAGCTTCGTGAAATTTTTTTCATAGTGTTTTTGAGTGAACAGATATATTGTAAATTATCCTTACTTTATCTTACTCAGGATAACACGTGTGTTTTGAAGGATGTGTATTTCACGGACAGATTAGAAATACTGAAATTTTATTTTTAAACGTTAAAAAAAAGAAGAAAGACCCAGCGGAAATCGCTGAAATGATAAAACAAAGTGCCAGTATAATCCAATCGGTCATACGAGTATAACGAAATGCACAAGAGAATCGATAAGCGAAAGAAAATATTTTTCATAGAAAAATTAAGAAAACGTTGAAATTATCGGCTAAAAAATTGGTAATAGATACTGAGAATAAAAAGGTTTAAATATGTTATGCCATAATAAAAGGACGTGTATATCGAGAGCTTTACTTTATAACCTATGCGGTTGTGAAAAGCTGTTCGTATCTTCAATATAACCAAAGTCTGAGTCATGTGTGACAACTTTTCTGGCATGTCATAAATAAAGTTTGGCGTCAAAGCAACAAAGAACTTTAAAACTAACCCTTAGAACTTACTTTAAAGCTGCCTCTGGTGTAAGCGAGATATTAAGAACAACTCAAACACAAATCATGAACTCTGTATGAATCCGGTTCTACAATTTTCGGACTAAGTTAAACCTTTTTAAAAATATGCAGTCTAAACGTACTAAAAACAGTTCTAGTCGAGACATCGTACACTTAAAAACTTGTTACCGCGATTAAAAGATCATTACCGCATCGTATTTAGATACAAGGGAACCCACAGAAATAATTATTTCGAAAAGAGAAATAAACTGTGACTATTATTTTTTATATTTGTACTTTATGCTTTAAGCTTTTGCTTAACAGCCATAACTAAACGAGAGGGGAAAGTGTTTTTTTGCTGTCAAAAATTCCACGCCCGTGCATTAAGTATGTAGCGTACCGAAATAACGCGGCGGCAACGCTTTGCAATTAAAAGATGCGATTTTGCCATTAATTAAAAATAACTAATAATTCATTCATTTTTGTTTTTTTTTTTTTTTTTTAATTTAAACGAAATTTACAATTATTTTCTATTGAAAATTCGATGGATATCGAATTCCTTAATTTTCCACAGAAATGTTGTTCTTGTTTAATTTATCAGGGAAGTTTTATTTATTTTTTTAACAACGATGTTTCTATCGTTTAAACGTAGCCTTGGCGCTTTTGTTTAGGTACGGCATTTCAGCGTTAAGATTATAAGGAACAAATAGGTACATATGGGTTACCTCAGGTGATTAAATTAAATTAATCATAATTAAATTAAATTAATAAATCAATTAATTTCAATATATTAATAATGTTAAATGATTAACAATTAATTTTTGTACAAAGTTTATGTTTTGTCTAACGGTTGTCCATCTTCAATTTACATATGTTATTTACATATGTACGTACATTTATGTTCACATAAATACATAAATACATTTATACATACATACATACATATAAATGTCACACATGGATGATTGCAATTAAATTGTTTGCCAATTATTTATTTTCATTACAAAAACTGAGTTACAAATTCCTGAATTATATTTATTAAAAAAAAAACTAAGTTTTCAAATAATTCGTTTTTCTCGTGTTAAAAAGAAGCTATAAATGAAAACAAAATAGAATCCACACACGAAAGGTTCCGTATCATGTGTGGATAACCTTTTAAATTTATTTTTTTTAACTTGTCACAGCAGTCATAGTAAATCAGGCTTTGAGCAAATTTAAAGTAAGGCACTATAAAAATGATACTCGTTTTTATAGCTCCTTATCAATACATGGCTGCTGTAGTCAAAGTGGTAAACACGTTGATTACAAACCTGGTTGGCCATTGTTCAACCCCTGCGGCAACCAAAACATAAAAAAAGTTTTCTTCTATTTAATGGTATAAATAAATATTCAGAATTAACATTAAACATGCAGCCTCCTTCGTCGGTACTTCTTCATAGCATATTCGCCGGCGAAGTAACATAACTAATAAAATGGCTATATCTATCTTTCTCTTTTCACCACCTGTTTTATCTTTTATTTATCTCTTTCCTAAAGAATGTAGCTACAAAAATAACTAATTAGGCATTATTGCCTGAAGTGCTATTTCCCTTAAAAAAAAAATAAGGCCATACATGTGAATATCACGTTACTATAGGGATAGCCTTTATTTAATTTGTTTGTACTTATTCTTATAGCAGACATAGCAGTTTATCCTCTGTATAAATTTTAAGGATCATAGAACGAGATTTTAAAGGAAGCATCAACGACATGGTTGGATGGCAAATGAGACGACCATCTATCTAAAAATTCTTTGTGTGGTATACTGTGCGTATAATTCTATCAGTTTTCTTTTTTGTTAACTTTTAAGTGTTCGGGTACACGTCTGGTAAGAAGGGTTGAAACCGCCTGAGAAGAAAAATAATGAGTTAGGCCGAAACCTCGCCAGACCAACTGGTCCGTAACAATACGGCATATAACTAATTTTGGTAAAAATGGCTTAAAAATGGCATAAGACTGACTTTTACTCGGAAACTAAAAATTATTTCTAAACAAGTATGACACATTTTGAAAGAGGAATATTAGACGAACAAAATGCACTAGTTTTTATGAAAATCGATGCAGTGGTTCCAGAGATATCAGCGTTCATGTTGAAAAGTTATCATATAACTGGTTTTGGTAAAAATGGCATAAAAATGGCATAAGACCAAATGTGAGCTTTACAAAAAAAATTGTATAGGAAATCAGTATCAATTTTCATTTTATTCCATTTTTAAAATAGTGATGCCAACTAAGTAAATTTTCCTTTTGCGAACTGCGGGTAACTAACTGTCAACGATATTTATTTAACGTTTTGTAAAATTTAGAATTTTAAATTTTGACTTTTTCAAATATCATCTAATAGTCAAATATTTGACTAAAAAAGCGTAACCTCTATTTTTACAAATATTTATTTAATCTCTCCTGATACATATAATTATCAATCATGATTTATAATTAATAAATAAAATATTATCTTCCCTTTTCTATTGAGTAAGATTTTATATTTCCCAATAAGTATTCAAGAAAAACAAAAAGTTTTTTCCATAATTTAGTGGTTACGTTGTTTTGGTCGAACACCCTACGTAACTATATCTTTATTAGAGGGGTGCATTTTAAATGCTATTTAAGTTTATTCGACACTCCTTAAATAAATTTGTTTACGACTCTTCTAAGAGGCAACACACACAAAGATTTTGCTGCCTCAAAAAAATAAACATTTAAATTTGATAGTAGAAAATAAAAACAATAATTTTAAATGACTAAAAATAATAGCAATAACGTAATTATAAGAAAAAAACATATTTTTAACTTATTTTAAACACGAACCGGCTTAAACAAAAAATTTCTCTACAGGCGATTGCGAGCAAATTAAATTTCTCTTCAAAAAATAAAATCCAATGAAGGTTTAGTTTATTGTTAAACTGAAAAAATTGCGGATACAATATACTCAGTTAGTTTTGGAAAGCGCTAGAGTAATGTTGTCGATTTGGTAAACGGTTGCAAGTCAATGTGTGACACAAACGAAGTCGCGATTTAAACTCGAACAGAATGTCTCTAAGTGACGTAACAACTGTAAATTCTATGAACTGTATAATGATAACGGATCATCAAACAGTTACAAGAAGTCGTCTAGCACTAAAGGCCAGTGAATCGTCATTGGCAGATTTAGTAGTTGAGAGTGAAAACACAACAACAACAAAATGTTGTGCATATTTGGATAAAGTGTTTAACAGAAATGTTCTTAGACGTCATTTACCGATACTGCAGTGGTTACCAAATTATAATAGAAATGATTTAATAGGAGACTTAATAGCGGGTATAACCGACGCATTGGCAGCTATACCTTTAGCCCTGGCTTTCGCCAGCATAGCCGGTTTGCCAAGCGAGGTAGTGTTAAATTTACAACAACGAAAGATTTTGCTAATAAACTGAAATCTATTTACAGTTTGCTCTTTACAGTTCTTTTATGGGGAATATCGTGTACACCATATTCGGTTCTTGCAAAGATAATATTTTGGGTTCAACAGCTATAGCTTCCCTATTGACTTTTCAAGTTGCCAACGGCAACTGGCAGAAATCAGTACTTTTTACTCTACTTTCGGGCTGTGTTGAACTAGGCATGGGCTTAGCCCGCTTAGGTTTTGTTATAGATTTCGTTTCCGGGCCAGTCAGTTCCGGTTTTACGAGCGCTGTAGCTTTAATTATTTTTACCTCTCAAATTAAAAATATTCTAGTGGTTAAAAGTACGGGTAAATCGTTTTTGGAAAACTGGATCTCCATGATGAGGGATATACATAATTATCGCCTTACGGATACAATTTTGGGTTGTAGTAGTATTGCAATATTAGTCACCCTCCGATACTTGGGCAATTTAAAAATAGATTATAAAGACAATCCAAAAAATAAAATAAACTTTATGGTTTTAAATAAATTGTTATGGTTTTTGGGTGTTTCACGCAACGCTCTTTTAGCATTTGTTACAGCAGCCTTAGTGGGGTACTTTGAACGAAGAGGCTTTAGTTATTTTAAATTAACGGGTTATATACCCTCCGGTTTTCCGTCAGTTGAAGTACCGTCATTTTCTATTGCCAAAAATGTTACCACTGATGGTAAAGTCATGCAAGCAGATGAAGATTTTTGGGATTTGGTACAAGAATTCGGTTCTGGTTTAATTGTTGTACCGCTGATAGCACTTTTGGAGACCATTGCGGTTTGTAAAAATTTTGGTAAGTTGAAGCTCAAATAAGTAAGAAAAAAATATTGAATTAATTTATCCTGTTAAGCCTCGTGCAAAATTCATGCATAGTGGCTTGCAGCTTTTTTTCGTGCTTTCAAAAAAACAAGCAAGAAATCTGACGATAATAATCTTAAGTGTCCAATTTAAGCTTAACATTTATATTACAAAATATGTGACAAAAAACCTGAACATTAAGCTTCCTTTTCAAAAAGCTTCGTAAAATTATTTTGATAGTGTTTTTGAGTTAACAGACATATTTTAAATTATCCTTACTTTACTCAGGATAACAAGTGTATTTTGAAAGATTTGTATTTCACGAACAGATTTCAAATACTGAAATTTTATTTTTAATAGTTTAAAAAAGGAGAAAGACCCAGCGGAAATCGCTGAAATGATAAAACCAAGTGCTGGTATAGTCCAATGGGCCATACAACGAAATGTGCAAGAGAATCGATAAGCGAAAGAAAATATTTTTCATAGAAACATTAAGAAAACGTTGAAATTATCGGCTAAAAAATTGGTAAAAGATATTGAGAATAAAATGGTTAAAATATGTTATGCCATAATAAAAGGACGTGTATATCGAGAACTTTACTTCATAACCTATGCGGTTGTAAAAAGCTTTTCGTATCTTAAATGTAAACAAAGTCGGAGTCATGTGTGACAACTTTTCTGGCATGTCATAATTAAAGTTTGGCGTCAAAGCAACAAAGAACTTTTAATTAACTCTTAGAACTTACTTAAAAGCTGCCTCTGGTTTAAGCGAGATATTGAAAACAAATCAAAACACAAATCATAAACTCTGCATGAATCCGGTTCTACAATTTTCGGACTTAGTTAAACCTTTTTGAAAATATGCAGTCTGAATTTTAAAATATTATTACCGCGTCGTATTTAGATACAAGGGAGCCCACAGAAATAATAATTTCGAAAAAAGAAATTAGCTGTGACTATTATTTTTTATTTTTGTACTTTATGCTTTAAGCTTTTGCTTAACGAGAGGAGAAAGTGTTTTTTGCTGTCAAAAATTCTCATGCCCGTGCATTTAGTATGTAGCGTATTGAAATAACGCGGCGGCAACGCAACAGCAACGCTTTGCTATTGAAAATGCGACTTTGACATTAATTAAAAATATAAATTAAATAGTTCATTTTTGTTTATTTTTTTAATTTAAACGAAATTTACAATTATTGTCTATTGAAATTTCGATCGATATCGAATTCCTTAACTTTTCACAGAAATGTTGTTCTTGTTTAATTTATCAGGGAAGTTTTATTTATTTTTTTAATGACGATGTTTCTTTCTATCGTTTAAACGTAGCCTTGGCGCTTTTGTTTAGGTATGGCATTTCAGCGTTAAGGTTATAAGGAACAAATAGGTACATATGGGTTACCTCAGGTGATTAAATTAAATTAATCCTAATTAAATTAAATTAATAAATCAATTAAGTTCATTATTTTAATAATGTTAAATGACTAAGAATTAATTTTTGTACAAAGTTTATGTTTTGTCTAACGGTTGTCCATCTTCAATTTACATATGTTATTTACATATGTACGTACATTTATGTTCACATAAATACATAAATACATTTATACATACATACATACATATAAATGTCACACATGGATGATTGCAATTAAATTGTTTGCCAATTATTTATTTTCATTACAAAAACTGAGTTACAAATTCCTGAGTTGTATTTATTAAAAAAAAACTAAGTTTTCAAATAATTCGTTTTTCTCGTGTTAAAAAGAAGCTATAAATGAAAACAAAATAGAATCCACAACCGAAAGGCTCCGTATCACGTGTGAATAACCTTTTAAATTTATTTTTTTAACTTGTTACAGCAGACATAGTAAAACAGGCTTTGGGCAAATTTAAAATAAGGCACTGTGAAAATGATACTCGTTTTTATAGCTCCTTATCAATACATGTCCTGCGTAAATTTGTAGTCTCAGCCCATTACGGTTCAAAAAGGCTGCTGTAGTCAAAGTGGTAAACACGTTGAATACAAACCTGGTTGGCCAGCGTTCAACCCCTGCGGCAACCAAAACATAAAAAAAAGTTTTTTTTTGTTTAATGGTATAAATAAATATTCAGAAATAACATTAAACATGAAGCCTCCTTCGTCGGTTCTTCTTCATAGCATATTCGCGGCGAAGTAAAATAACTAATAAAATGGCTATATCTATCTTTCTCTTTTCACCACCTGTTTTATCTCTCATTTATCTTTTTCCTAAAGAATGTAGCTACAAAAATAACTAATTTGGCATTATTGCCTGAAGTGCTATTTTCCTTAAAAAAAATAAGGCCATACATGTGAATAACACGTTACTATAGGGATAGTCTTTTTATTTAATTTGTTTGTACTTATTCTTATAGCAGACATAGCAGTTTATCCTATGTATAAGTTTTAAGGATCGTATAACGAGATTTTTAACGAAGCATCTACGACATGATTGGATGGTAAATGAGACGACCATCTACCTAAAAATTCTTTGTGTGGTATACTGTGTGTATAATTCTGTCAGTTTTCTTTTTTGTTCACTTTTAAGTGTCCGGATATGCGGCTGATGAGAAAGGTTAGAACCGCCTGAGAAGAAAAATAATGAGTTAGGCCGAAACCTCGCCAGACCAACTGGTCCGTAACAATACGGTGGAGGTATAAAAGATACAGCAATATTCGTTAAATTCATGGCCTTTTGGAAATACCCTTTAATTTTCAAATTTTTTGTTTCAGCAAACATATTTTTATATATTTTATATGAATTTGAAATGTCTTGTCTGCCCACTAAGGTTGAAAAACCGAAGTCATATGAGTGAAAATCATGCCGATATTTGGATACCCTTTAATTTAAAGTTTTATTTTTTCTGCGTTTGTATAGCGTACATCAAGTTTGACATATCTGTTTATCACAGTCAAAAAAATGACAATACTTTTTGGAATATCACATCACTTTCAGAACACCCTTTTATTTAAAGTATTTGTTATTTTAGCGGCTATATAATAAATTATCTTCTGTAAAATTTCAAGGGTCTACCTATTACAGTTCCAGAGACAAATTGCTGTGACAGACGGACATACGGACAGACTTTGTTACGTTTTTTTCAATTTGTGTACGAAACCCTTAAAATTGCACTTATAATCAATTTTAGACTTTGTTTTGTAAGCTATTGTTTATCAAACATATATTTTGTTATGGCGACCTTTAGAGTCTATTAAAGCATGTATTTGTTTTGGCAGTTGACTTTTTAGGTTTTCAATCGCTTTCAAGTTGGATGATTGGTGAGCAGAATACATTGGACACATTGTTACGTATCCATTCCTTTACAATATGTAATGTGTATTTTAAATCGATATTCTGTTAGAAGTTCTTTTTGCCAAGCAGCAACATTTTATCGGTAAAAGTCTTTAAAATTTGGCCTCTAAAAGATTGAGGTAAAAATATCATTCAATAGTTTTGTCAATAGTTTGTTCAAGTTTCCTACCTTATCAGCTGACATTCATCTTCTTACCACGAACCTGACTCCATTGTAATTTGCAATTGGTAGAATATGGCTCTTTGTCAGTGCATGTGTTTTTAACCAAATACATAAATTATCATCGTATTAAAATATAACAAACCTTGACTCGTCGCTAAGAAAAATTTCCTTTTTTACAAACTCAAGAACACATATTTCGTTTCAAATAAAAAAAAATACATTTAATACTTTATATTTAAAACTCAAATGAATACATATTCGAATATATCGCAGCGATCCAATATTTTTGTTTGATATTGTCATCTTCGTAACTGGTTGCACAGAATTTAACAGAAATTTTTAGTGTTCGAAATTTAAACCTTTCAAAATTTAAGTCGCTCCTACGTCTAACATTTTTTTAAACAAAAGCACTTCATACGGGGGCAATGTATAAAAGTAAAATATCGTTTCCCAAGGGTGCCTCCAGAGCAGTAAAATGTATGACTTACCTCTTAAAGTTACTCATCGTAAAATTTTTTCAAAAAATGCTTGTCATCGATCTTTAACGCCTAAAGTTGTCACTGTTAATTTTTTTATGAAATTGAGAACTACCATTCGAATTGTAATTTGCAATGTAATTGTAATCTTTTTTGCAAAAGATGTTCTTAAAAACAGAAAATACACTCACAAAATGTGAGTCAGATGATTTTTTTTATTGTTCAATCATTCAGAGTTGGCAACTAAGTGTATTTGGCACCGGATTTAATACGTTTCTTTTTCATTAAGTTCAATTAAATAAATTAAATTTACTTGTTTTTAGTAAAATATGTAAATAAAAACGGTTGATTTCAATTCATCACTGTCCGTTTTCCTAAACGCGTTCATAACCTTTTTGTAAAATAAATATTACTATTATGAAATTGTGGCAAGGCCACAGCAAAAACTGACTACTTTTGGTAGTGGCGATCTTAAACAAAACAACAAAAAAAAAACAATACAGAATCTTCGCACAAGTTTTTTATTAACTTTGCTTGAGGCTAGAAGTCAATTGAGCGATGTACATCTGTCCGTTGACCCGTCTGTACGTCCGCGTTCGGGTTAAATTCAATTTTTCTAAGGCACTAGATGAGCTGGAAAAAATTTAAATATGCGAATCGATTACGCTATTGAAAAACAGTAAGATCGGTTCATGTCCTTCGTGGAAGCGGGCAAAACACCACACCTGCCTCTAATTTTTCCATATCTTGTTTTCAGTTTTCGTTTGTATTCAAACAGTTTAACTAATAATTTTAATAAATTTAATATTAAAACTTTTACTTCATACATACTGTTAACAACAAGTACAACAGCACTGCTGAAGCCATTCGTCATCGACAACAACCAACATCGGCAAATACGCAACAGCTATAATATTATAAACAAAACTTAAATGATAAAAAAATGGACATATATTTGTTTTTAATATAAAAATTATTTAAAAAAAATAAGGTTTATCGAATCTTGATTGTGAGAAAAAAAAAACAGACCACGGGTGCTAAAAGAATTTGTGTTCGAGTTGAAATTGAGTTTTTGATCGAATGTGTTTGTAAACAGGTCTGACAAACGTTTTCTTTATCACAAAAGAAAACATGAATTAATTAAAGTTCTTAATTACATCTGAATTTCCAAAAGTTCACTGTAGAAAAACAAAACAAAAAAAAACAAAAAAAGGTACAGTATAAATTCGATATTTTTAAATATTGCATCGTTTTAAAAACAATTTTATTTAAATTGTTATTATTTTTTAAAATTTGTTTTCATAAATTTTACAAATGTTTGTTTTTGGTTTGCGTGTTGGTATCAATTGAAATTCGTCACAACTTTTTAAAAACGATCGTTTCTGAACCGATTAAGCTCCATCACATATAAATACTTTTTAAAAATAATCACAATTTGTAAATATGAAAGAAAAATTAAGATTCTCCAAAAGTCAAGTAAAAGCGAACATTTTAAAAATATAGAAATAGAATTAAGTTTTTGTATCGCTACTTTCTTCAGTATTTTTGCATCTACCTACAAGGTCAGTTGCTGTTGATATTTTCTTTGGATTTTTTTGGAACATTAATTTTTTTCGAAAGATATTAATAGCATTTTGCTTTATTTAAAAGAAAAGTCTGGTACAAATTTGCTTTATTTGCTTCAATTCAAACTGACTTTAAAAAGACGTCTTATACAACAATTAATGTGTTATAAAACAAAACAAAAAAAAAAACAAAAAAAGAAAACAATCTTCAGTTATGATTTAAGATTTCGAATGTCCTCTAAAATTAAAAACAAATAAGAGTGCTATATTTGGCAAAGCCAAATCTTATACACCCTTTACTATGCATGTAGATCTATTTTAGTCAAGTAAATCTAATCAATAAAATAAACTCTTTCTACCTGTGTTGAAAAGTATAAAAAAATTAAATTTCTTAAGTTCTTAGAAAAAGATTTAAAAATTTTGGCTGCGAAGTAGCCAGGGAGCCATTACAAAAAAGCTTTAGGTAAAACTTAGCCTGAGAGTGCCTCAGTCCTCCCCATGCATAAAACTTGCGTATGTACTTTTAAGGGTTTTGTGTACAAAGTGTAAAAATGTAACCCAATTGTTTTTGTCAAAATGTCTGTAAATCCGCTCGTCTAACCATCTGTCCGTATATCAAAGCCTTCAATATCATTAAATTATCACAGAAGATATATCAATATAGCCGCTAGAACAACAAATGCTAAAATTAAAAGGGTGTTTCGAAAGTAACGCAATATTCACAAAAATGATGTGCGCTATAGCAACAAATTTAATTTAAAGGAAAACCTTTAATTAAAGGGTGTTCCAATGTTAACGCAAACAGCATACAGAGTATGTCTGCTTTAAAATTAATTGTAAGCAATAAACTTAGAAAGTAAGGGGTTCTCCCAAAAGTCTGCGAATTTGAGGTATGTGGCCATATATTTTTTAAGCTCCTGCAGACGTTTGAAATTTGAACAGTGGACGTACTGCTGTGTCTGCTATGAGAAAATGTACAAAAAATTAAATTAAAAGGGCATCTGTGGCCCTATTTTATTTGTTTTTTTTTTACCGTAGAAGGCTTAGACTATAACGCCTCAAAACGGTATAAAAATTAAAATAAATGGTGATCCAATATTTACGTGATTTCCATAGGGACTAATCTTAAAGTTACCCAAAATATGTTTAACTCTATCCGCCGAAACAATCTTGAAACATAAAACCAAAAAGTAAAGGGTGACCCATATATGATACAGAAACCCACGTATCTGATTTAAACTCGTTTACGATAAAATTCTTATTGATTCAATATTTATGTATTTAATTAGAGAGATTAAATAGATCAGGCACATTACGAATAGTTTTAAGCCCACAACATTTCTTATACAAACTTACTTACCCTCGTGATTTTCTTTTAGCCAATGGTAAGCCTGTGGACACAAATCAGGAATTGATTGCTTTAGGCCTGGGCAATATTTGCAATTCATTCTTCCATGGTTATCGCATTAATGGAGGTTTGGCAAGAGGTTCAGTTAATACAGCCAGTGGAGGCCGAACTCAATTCGTAAATGTCTACATCAGCGCTATCGTTATATTGGCCATGTTATTTCTGGCAGAATATTTGTATTATATACCAAAGGCAACTTTGGCAGCTATAATTACATCAGCTGTGCTATTTCAACTACAATATCAAGTTATAGTACCGATGTGGCATAGCAAAAGTAAAAATGCAATTAAATAAAATAATTTTAAAATTAATATAAAATTTGTAACTTTAAGGATCTGATGTCTATGTTGGTCTGTTGGCTTTTATAGCCTGCTTAATTTTGCCATTAAGTATAGGTATAGCAATGGCTATTGGTATAAATGTTTTATATATTCTATATCACTCAGCTAGACCTGAAATAGCCGTGGATCTAGTGAAGGTAAAATAATTAAATTAATTTATTATTTTTTATTAATTTTATTTTTTTTAATTTTCAGCTTCCTAGTGGCAAGCAGTTTTTGAGACTTACACCAGACCGCTGTTTAATATTTCCCTCCATGGAATTTGTACGAAATAAAGTTTTAAAATCGGGTTTAAAATATTCGTTGCCCGTTGTCATTGACTGCACTTATATTTATGCCAGCGATTTTACTACTGCAAAAGTTATAGAATCAATTATTAATGACTTCAATTCCAGAAACCAAAAATTAATATTTTTTAATTTACGTCCAAATATTTCCAAAGTGTTTAGTACATTACACTCGAAATTTATTTTATGTTATTCTTTAGATTGCATAGAAAAATTATTAGATAACAATAACATTTCCACGAATGTAGTGGGTGCCAATGTTAACATTGATAATGTAGAACTAACAGAAATGTAAACTGAATCCTAAAAGTATGCTATAATTTATTATAAGTTTAATACAAATTGCTTTTTATTTTATTAAAAACTATAAGTATGATACCACTGTAAATAATTTTGTATTATTTTTTTTTAATGAATAAAGAATTAAAAAAACATAAACAAAAAAATTTAACATTTTTATATGTATACAAGGGTCCTTGTACATTCATGTGTATGTATTAAGAAACGAGAAATTTTTACTTTTTTTTTTGAAAGGCTACGCTTAATACATATTTTTGATGAAGTTGAATTATGTTTTTTCATTAACTTACTTATGAAAGAACTCCTAGATTACTTTAGTAATTTAATTTCAATTATTTTAATTCCCGAAACTTTGCAATTCACTATACGCTTATTGGCTTCGAATGTATAGATTACTAAAAAATATATACATTTCATCTATATTTAAATTATCTTCGCTCGCTTTTAAAGTAAATATTTGAAATATATAACAGAACAAATCATCGTCATATAAATGAATAAAATCAGCAAAATATCATCTTTAATAATATTTTATTTTAAAATCAAAGCTAAATCTAAAAAACAACGTATACGATTTAAAATTAAAGTAAAACTTAATTTTTCAATTACATTTTTCATGGTGCGATCGGAAATCAGGAACAACTATTGCAGCTACTAATTTGTCAACTATAACAACACAACAAGGACAACAGCATTGACAACATTGCCAACTATCGCAACACATCATTACACTGCCATCTCGCCGTTGTCTACTAGTTTTCCAACATTTGTTGATGGAAGTTTTGTTTTGGCGAAATTTTATGTTTTTTCATATTTTTGTTGATGTTTCAATAATAATTTTTTTAATTTTTTCGAAAACTTTCATGTAAATTTTTGGCGATGAATTGATTTTTTTTAAATTCTAATACTTAGTCATATCTTGATATTAAATTTTTTTTTAAATTTTAATATCTTAAAAATTTTATAACATTTTTGTCTATTTCGATTTTGTGTCAAATTTAGTTTTAATTTTTTAACAAATTTCTGTTTGATGTTATTCGGATGTTGTGGCATGAATTCGATTTTTTGAGCAACTAATATTTTTGTTTATATCAAAATTTTTCTTATAATAAAATTTTTCGGTGAAATTATAATTTTTTATTGTATTTCGATTTTGAGGTTTGAACAAAATCCGGAATATTCGAAATTTGGATTTTTATTTTTGGAAATTTTTTGTAAAACATCGAATATTCTGTGAATTTCCATTCGCTTTGTTGAATCTTTAATTTTGATCTGAAAACGCAAGATCTTGCTGCAACAAAACAATATTGTCGAATCTTTTTTATAAGACCTTGGTTTTATACTCAAAATGTTTAATTTGGTTGTAAAATCTTGATTTAGGATTTTGTAATAAAAATGTGATTATTCAGGTGATTTGTGTTTATTTTTTAATTTGTTAAATGGTTATATTTTTGTAAAATATATGTCCAAGCCTAAATTTTTAAAAATTTTTTTAATCTGAAGTTTCAATTTACTTATAAAATTTCGATTTTTCAAAAGAATTATTTTATGTCGTTTTTCTAGAAAAACTTGAATTTTTGTGGAATTTCTAGTTTGAGCAAAATATTGATAATTTTAAGAAATTTTTTATCAAAATTTTTTTGTGAAATCTTATTTATTAATTTTTGGTCTTTTTGAGAAGACTTTATATTTTTGTAAAATTCACATTATTAGTGATATTAAATTTCTGGATAAATTTTGGTCAAATTTTTGTAATATATCTTTTTCAAACGATTTCAATTTATTTTTAGTTAAAATTTTGTTTCTTCGGCAAAATCTCGATTTGTTAGTTTCTTATGAGAAATTAATACATTTTTCTTTGAATCAGTTCCCGGTGTTTCAAAGTTAATTTATTTTTCAATTATAATTTTTTTTGTTTATTGATTCTTTTTAAATCAAACCATTTTTGATTATAGTTTTTGTGACTTTATTAACAACTTAAAATAATAAAAAAAATACTACTTGTGTTAAAAACAAAATTAATAAAATTAAATCTAATAATACAAAAGTTGTATATAAAACTATACAAAGGAAAACAACTTAAAAAGTAAAAACGGGCGTAAGTACAAAATATGCAAATATGTTACACATTAGACAAGCTGTTACTTTAAAAATTAGGAAAAATACTTATGTAACTTATTTTATTTTATATTCAAAACTTTCAAACTTCTTTTGTCGAATATTTACCATGTGTGACTTTACCTAAAAGGAAAGCTGAAATAAAATCATTTAAGCTACGAACATTTATAATCGTCCACGAATAATTAATAAATACTACAACAACATACAAATAAATTCTTGAAACTGTTATTAATACAAATTATCTTAGAAACAGTAAAACTCTGTGTTTCAAAAGTGGCATTAGAATTCATAAAGACTTAAATTACAGCAGCGGATAATTGGCCCGTTTTCTATAATTTGGAGGTTTCATTCTCTTTACCCGATAATCTCATTTCTAAGATGGTCATGTCATAAATTACTACTAGATTGCTATTAATGCCCTCAAATACTTCAGCAACTCTGGGTTGCAAGTTAAAAAAGTAAAGTTTCTGTTGACGAGTTTCAAAATCATCAATCATGGTGGACACAACTTTGGCGGCAGTATAATCAGCACCATAAATATGTGTACAATCGATTACAACGGGCAATGTAGATTTACGTCCTTGTTTGGTTATAACGTTGCGTACAAATTCAACAGAGGGGAAAATGAGACAGCGATCAGGAGTCAACATAAGATATTTGTGGCCATTTGAAGTCTAGAAAATGCAAAAAAGTAGTTAAATACAAAATTGTTTTCTTTTTTACTTCTTAAAGTTTAACTTACACATAAGGTTTCTACACGCAATTTGGGACGAGCAGCATGATACAATATGAAGACAATGTTAATGCCGATTCCTACCAAAATACCCAACTGTAAAGGTAATACCAAGCAAGCAATGAAGGTGGCCAAACCGGGGATTAAGTCGGATTCTATATAAAAAAATAAAAATAAATTTTATAACATCAATTTAAAAACAAACAAAAAATATATAAAAGAAATAGCGAATTTTAAAATCATCCACTCGAAAAAAAAAACGAAAGAATACAAAAAACATTTTTACACACTTTTACTTCTCCACATGGGTTTGATGACACGATATTGAATCATGAAAATAACAGCAGCCATAATAATAGCAGCCAAAGCTGCTTTAGGAATATAATAAAAGGCTGGTGTGGCATACAATAGAGCAATGATAACAATGAGGCCGGTGTATACGTTGGAAAGTTGAGTGCGTACACCGCTTGAATTTAAAACAGCCCCACGGGCAATGCCACCATTACCACGGAAACCCTGAGCAAATGAATTGGCAACATTACAAACACCTACAGCAATAAGTTCTTGAGTAGCATCACAGGGCTTGCCATTAGCTAGAAAATTTAGAAATTAATATTTAAAAAAACAAAACGTAATAGCAAATGTTAAAAATTAATTACCAAAAGCTTGCACAACAGCCATATTCTCCAATAAAGCAATTAAGGGGACCACAATTAAGCCAGAGCCCAAGCTAGTAACCATTTGAGCAAAGCTTTCATGTACTTCTATCACTTCACCAGTAGTTGAATTTCGTACAGTGGTCATGGAAAAGGGTGGCAGCCTAAATTCAGGCATGCCAGAAGGCACATAACCCACCATTCGAAAAACATTGTTATCCGATTTGATCAAGTAAAAGCCAATAGCTGAAGTAACAATAACCAAAACTGCATTACGTGAGGTGCCAATAACCCAAAAGAGACCCGACCAAAATTTCTGACAGCATGTTTTGTGACCATCCTTAGGACCAAAACTCATACCAGCCATGGCTCTCATACTTAATAAAACCACAATACAAGCCACACCCAAACCGGCATCATTCCAGCTTATATTATGTATGTCATTAATAATTGAAATCCACATGTCAACAAATGTATCTCCCTTGGCGTTTACACCTAGCAGATCCTTAAATTGTGAGGTGAATATAATTAGGGAGCCAGCACTTGTAAAGCCAGCACTAACTGGACCCGAGACAAAGTCTATCAGAAAACCCAGACGAAAAACACCCATAGCAATTTCTATGACGCCTGTTAGAAATGTAAGCAAAACAGCCTTTTGCCAGACACCATGAGCAGTTTGAAAGGTGAGTAAAGCCGATATAGCTGTTGGTCCCACAGGAACATCTTTGCTATTAATTAAAGAAAAAAAATTTATGTCACTAAAGAAAATTAATTTAATTTAAATGGTTAGTGGACACCTACCTCGAGCCAAGAAATATGTAAATGAAACAGCCCAAAAAGCAACCGTATAAGCCATACTGCAACAACAACAAAAAAATAAAGAATCATTTAATTATCGTTTTGGAAATTGTATCTTTATTTTTATTATTTAAAGTTTTTATAATTAAATATTTAACGGTACTAAAAAATCAATACGAAAATAATTTTGATGTGTTTATTGTTTTTAAATTTGATATGTTTTTAAATTATTTAATTAAAAAGATCACCCATCTACAATTCGATTGTGTAGGTTTTGCTGTTGCGTAAGCAAAGTATTTTCGTGTGTGTCATCATATAAAAAACAAAAGACTTTTAACTTTTACCACAAAAATAGAGAAATGTAAAATATTAGGCTTGTTCGTTTACTCCACTAAGCTGTATAATTATAAATACGAAAGAGTGCTATATTTGGCTATGTCGAATATGCATAATCATATGCACTTTACTGCAGATTTTGAAAAGAAATTCTTTCCATAAAGTTTCTCTGTTCAAAAAAAGCTTTTTTTCGAAAATTGTTAGTTTTGCTTATGATTGTTGTCTTAACTTGGTAAATAAAAAGGCTTCTTTATCAGGTGCAAGCTCATTAATTTTTCAACTTAAACAAACACCATCTGCAGAAACACAAACGAAAGTTAAAAAAAGATAGGCGTAAATATACATAGTTTAGTTGAGTAACTCCAATTAAGAAAAAGCAAATATATGGGGTGACAGAGAATTAAAAATTAAAAAAAAGTTGTCGTGTTAGTGGGTTAGTATTTCCTTAAAGATGTTTTCAAAAGCTTTTAAATGATACCTATGTTGATATCTTAAGAAATATGGTGCACAATCGTATCTTTCTATAAAAAGTTCAGAGGCCAATATTTTGGAAAATATGGGCGAGCGCAAGTTTTTCAGCGGATATATTTTTTCTTTTTTTTTATTCCTTACTTCCCTTTGTTGTTGTTGTTGTTGTTGTTTTTTTTATTTTTTTTATTTACTTAATTGTGCTAAAAGATTCAATTCTTTTTTGGCCGCAGCTCTTCAATGGCAAAATTTTTGAAAGTATATCTGACAGATTGGCGTATTTAAATTTTCTCTAGCTCATCTAGTGCCTTGGCTAAGTTGATTTAAATACGAACACGGACGGACATCGCTCAATCGACTTTGCTTTGCATAAGAACTCAGAAAATATACACTTTATGGGGCGGAAAAATATATTGTGGGAATAACAAACGGAATGACAAACTTGGACAAAACCTTTTTCCATCTGAGGTAAAGGGTATAAAAAAGGAATAAATATACTAGTGATAAGCTTATAGTATTTGTGTTATGTTTATATCAGTTTTTTGGTAAATTTTTCGAAAAAGATTTTATCTTTTTCTGCACTGAAAGGATAAAAATGTAATCCGAATGTTTTCGAGACAATGCCTTTTTGTCGATTAAAGCAAGACGAAGTTGTATTATTATGGACGCTACAACAAGTAATTTATACATATAATGAAACTGTAAAAATATCGTATCTGTACGTTGTAAAGGCATTTATTGGTTAAGGCCCAACTTTACATTCCTTACTTAAAGAGTGACTATGGTTTAGCTAATAATTGTTTTCTTTGTTACTTTCTTTGGCACTTGTTAAAACCCCGAAATCCATTAGTTTCTTATTAGTTAGTAAAAAGTTGATGATTAAAAAATTATGTAGGTATGGGATGGAAATCGATCCATTTAAAAACGATCGTTTGTTTGTTTAGTTAATTTATAGAATTTTGTTTTAACACATTTTTTAAAATTGTTGTTTTCAGTTTATATTTTATTTTTACACAGATGTTATAGTTATAGTTATAGTGTTATATCTGCTATTATGAAAAAAATAAAAAGAAATTGCTAATTAAAGGGTGTAGCCATAGAGACGCGACTTTTTCGTGTAGTTTCTTTTAAATCGTTACAGGCAGACATTTAAAATTTGCACAGAAAACTTATTACTATTTTAAATAGCAAGTATAAGAATTTAAAAAATAAAGGGTATCCCCATAAAACAGTGAGTGTATGTGTAGGCAATAATTTGAAATTTACACAGAGTGTGTGGGTATAATAGCGTTAAAAAAATTAAAGCGAAATAGTCCGACACAAAAAATAAGGAAACATAAAATATAAAATTAAAAAGAGGTCTCTTTGTTTTTTTTTTTTTTTTTTTTTGTTTTTGTTTGTTTACATTTGTATTGTAAAGAAATTACACTCTTTTTAATTTGAAAATATTGTGCTATATATTGAATGGTGTAGGACATAACGAATATAATTATAAGCAACTAAATATTTTGTAATAAGCTTTGCATAATGTTGTTTTAAATAAAACAAAATATTTTTTTATTGAAAATGTGTTCAAGAAAAGAAAACAAATTTTATAAATGAAAAGGTAGCTGGAGGGGAAAGTAGTAAAATTCTGCAAGCTCGTGATAACTTGTAAAAAAATTTATTAGAATCAAAATTTTATAGTAAAATACACAAACATTTGTGCTATTTCTTAAGCAAATTGACATTGTGGTTCGTAGCTGGTTGAATTAGTATTTAAACTGTGGCTATCTTTTGTTTTAAATCTACATATCTGCAACAGAATATTTAGAAGACGTTTAAAGACCTTTATAATTTAATGTTACTAATTGAATAGAGTGTATCCCTTCGAAAATAAACGATCTATCTGGTTTATTGGCGTAAAATTGAAACAATACAGTTGAAAACTGACAATACTATCGATCATCGAGATACTTTTGATTTAGAAAGTTCTTCTTCTTTATTTTCAATCAAATATTGCATAAAATCAATTGCTCGCTGCATCTAATATTCAAAACAAATCAAGTGTCACCTTGTGGTAAGTTTGGGTGCCGCTGCATAAAGCTTTTATCAAAGGAAATGCACTTGAAAATAATTTGTGTTTTATTTATGACTATTAGCAAATCAAATTACCACATGTAAGTATATGCACACGGATAGACTATCTAAACTGTTGAAACGCACATCGCATTTTTCACTTTAAGATACTAAAAGCACTTAGAACGATATTTAGTGGAGACTAAATTGATCATATGTCTTCTAAAGTTTTGAAGCAATTACTATTAGATTAAGGAGTTAAAATAATATTATTATTCTTTTTAGAAGACATTTCTTATTTAAGTCGTGTAAAAAACCTAATGAGTAATATTTTATATGTAAAACAACTAGTTGATTTTCTGAAAAGCATTAATTAATAAAAGTCACAGCTTAAGAGATCTTAGCTGAAATCTAAGCTTAAGATAACTACATATAAAAAAATTGTTATTAATTTTAAAATTTTAGCTTTATAACGTCTAAATCATCACATACCTGTTAATCAATTTGTTTATTCATTTAATCGAAATAATCTCACTTCATGAGATTAATTTAAACGTAAAAGAAGCGATGATGCAAATACGTAGCAAGAAAAAGAAGCTTAAAATAAAAATAAATTCGTTGCATAGTCGAGTTTAGACGAAGGAACATTTGGAAGAAAACATCTGGTACTCTTTTTTGTTTTTCCGTCGCGTTCACACCAACATTCCATTATTATTGTTTGATTTTAAACGAATACTAAGTACTGTCAACAAAGCGTATCGTCGAGTATCAAAGACAAAAACTATTGTTATTAAGTTATTCGAATTTATTCTGCCAGTAAATATTAAACTGTTGTCATACTTTTCGGTAAAGACAATCGTCACTGGCTATTTAATTGGTACGTTTGGGAGCTCTTTCGATGTGAGATTATAATTTTTAAGCGGCGTTTTGATTTGTACTAGAGAGATAGTTTTAGGTGTTTGTTGTATAAATAGCAGTGGCTTCAAAAAACTATTTATAAAGTGAACAAACCTTTACAATTTTGTAAATGGATTGGATTGTTTTTACTGGCTGGCAGCATTGTGAACAACGTTTTTGTTAACGGTAATGCATTGAAACTATTTGATCCTTAGTTAATGGCAATGATTTTGTATTTAACAAATTAACAGTGAAACCTTTTCGTTGAAAATCAGTAATTATTGAACACGACTTGTAATGCTGTAAGCAATTTAGCATTATTTAACGTTTAGGGCTAATGAAATTGACAATAATATAGTCAATCCACAATAAAAAATTTCTCCCATTTATTTTGTCTAAAAGCAGAGCTGGATAAGTTATTATTTTTACTACAGTCGGTAGAAGAGTATGTGAGTGTGCGCGAATAAATAAGAAAAACTAAAAAACAAATGATATTTCGCAACTGTTAAGACGCCAGAAGCAGAAGAAAATCTTGGGCCTAAACTTAACGGATAGTATGTAGAATTGAGTAGGTTAAAAAGGCCAGGTTGGTAAAAGAGAGACACTTTGAATTAGAGTCCCGCCGGAGACGCAATGTGTTGTGGTATAAAGGGCTACATTAGTTGATTAAAGTCCATGTAAAATAAGAAAAAAGAAATAGTACCAACAAATCCATGTAGAGACATTAGGACACAGTAACACAATGTTGTAGAGCAATTTTTTAAACGATTAAAAAATATTTTAAATATCCTTGTAATGGTTTTCTTTTTTTTTATCACCTACAGGCTTATATATTGAAATTTTGCACCAGTCAACAGAATCATCCTTGTTATTATGCATAGCCTAGCAAAATACAGGATGGATTGGCACAGTAAGTATGGTACCTCCCATACAAGGAAAAATATTTTTATCGTTTACCAAGTGAACTATAATAGGAAGGGCTTAAATTCGCACATTTAACTTCCAAATATGTGTAAATAATCAAATAAAAAGGCTGGGTGGATAAGAGAATGGTTGTGGTATGCTTATTCTTAATGGGGTAGAAAAGTTCACCGGTAAGAGCAACAAAATAAAAAATAAGAAAACAAATCAATGCAATAATAAACGTTAAATTAAACCGTATGCTTTTGTTTGTTTGTTAATTGTAATTCATTACGTAAGTTTATATTTTGTGTTGTTGCAATCAATAACTTTGTATGCACAGATTTTTAAGATTTTCCAAAGATGCCAAGCAGGCAGAGGTAAGCGAAATATTGAAAAATAAATTTAACTACAACAAAACTATTGCGCCTTTAATTTCAACATATTTATTTTTACCTTAAATGAAGGTGCTATGTATCCTCAAACCATTTTAGAATTTAAAATAACATACTTCAATTCTTTAATTAATTAAAGTGTATTGTTTAAGGTATTTATTCTTTAAAATGTCAGTTGAAGACTTTTTAAAGTACTTTGAGGTTAAATAAAATACTTTTGAGGTCAAATAAAGTTTAAGTGTAGGCAACACCTTTACTCGAAGTGAAAAACAAACAAAAAAATACTACATAGGTCCATTGGTGGCCATTTGTAGCACAATTTAATATACATATTTTTATGCTCTCAAAACGAGCACATTTTAGGTGAATATTTTTTAAGATACACTGAACAAAATTGAAATTTGTTGTGGGAAAATATATCCATTATGGAAGTTCTTTTGGTAACAAAAGTAACATAAGAATTAAATAAAAGGATGGTGTTTTAAATTAAAAAAAAAAAAAAAAATTAAGAAAAGTCATTAAACCAAAAGCGCAAAATTAATCTATTTACTTTAATAAGTTAAGATATTTTTATTTAATTTAGCTGCCACAACTTAAAAATTTTCGTAACTCAGCACTGAGCCATAATTAAGTTTTTGCAAAATTATTTAAAAAATATTTTTTAATTCTTCAAATATTTCTTTATTACAACGTAATTTAATTTTTTAATTTATATTCATTCTTACCATTGTTTTAATTTTTGATTAATAATAATTTTGATTAATAATAATTTTGTAGATACATCTATGTTTGAAAATTTGAATAATTTATCTATTTTAAGTGAAATAATGTAAAACTTCATTTCTGAGGTATTAAGTTATCTAACAGCCCAGCCAGCAGTTCTTATAACTTTCTCGAAAACAGAAACATATTGCTAAAGTATCTGATTTTCTTTGAGAAATTACATTTTCACGATTTGCAACACTGTACACAAGTTTATTTTTATATGCACTTTTTCATAACAAACGAATAGTTTTTCTTTTAAATTACACAAATTTTTCTCACAGTGTAATTTCATTGTTCTTATTAGCACATCATGTCTTTCAATCAATGATACAAAAAGACAAACCGACGAAATAAACATAAATCTAGTGGAGAATGTGTTACATCGAATTTTCGAGTTCAATTATAATTAACTGCCGACTTCAATAAATGCGTACGAACACTTCTTTTGCCTACTTGTATTGAAAACAAAAACAAAATTTAAAAGTTTGAAATTAAAATAAAAATATGCAAACAACTCGTTTAGAGAATTTGTAGGAAAAATACTTGTTTTTTTTTTAAACATTTTAGACAAATTGATCGCTTTTTCAAAAACATTAGATGAATTAATTTGTTTTTTGCAGGATTTCCTTTACACACATAAAGAAACAATCAAAAATTGAGGTCTATTCAAAGTAACGACTCAACGCAATATATAATGCGCAAAATAATAATTTTTTTTTGTTGGTAATTTACTCACCTGTAAATCTAGTCCAGCTATTCCCGCGTAGGCTAAACCTTGTGGTATAACAGTTAAGCCTACAGTCACGCCAGCCATTAAATCGCCAATAAAATCTTGTCGATTGTATTTCGGTAACCAGGTCAGAATTGGCAAACGTTTAAACAGTGTCTTTTTGCGAAAAATATTAGCCGAATATTGTTTTAACCAAACCTTGGTGGAGATGTAACAGCCAGTCTTATCGTTGTTATCGTCATCCTGGATAATACAATCGCTGGATGTATTAAACATTGCATTCGGTGGTATATCCAAGGACACTTCGGAACTTGAATTATTTCGTTGTGTAGTTTGATCGGTGCACATTTTAAATATTTTTTTAATTTTATATTTTTCACACTACAAAATTTAAATACAAATTTTAATTATTTAAAATTTTTTATTTTGATTCCTTATTTTTTTTTTTTTTTTTTTTTTGTTTGTGACTGTAAATTATCTATTTTTCAGTTTAAATTGAGAATTTGTTTTATGCTTTTTTTATTGAACTGAAGTATTATTTATTTATTAAATATCCGCGGTTTTTTTTATGATCTTGTCATTTAAGAGTCAATAACGTGAATGCTACTTGAAATTTACAAATCAGTTACGAACTGTATTCGCCGTTGTCCAGATCCCACTTGAAATTGATCTGTGAGTGAAAACAATCGTGAATAAAACACAAATAAAATCACTTTAATTGCCGGCATCATTTTTATAAGATATTTCTCTTATAAAATCTTGTTTGTTTATAATTGTTTATGTTAAAAATGTTTACTGCAGTGTTTTTGTTTTATAAAGAGTTCAACGATACGGAACGTAAATAAAATTGGAACTGCATGCGATAGTAAATTCAAAATTTATTATATTGTTGTCAAACCTTTCAGAGAAGACCGTCGTCATTGGCAGTTCATTTGGTACGATTAGCAAGCGCTTTCGACATTAGAACACCATGTTAAAGCCGCGTTTTTATTCACCTAGAGGTATTACAGCAGTATAATATTTACTAGCGGAACAAATCCGATTTTTATATAAAGTTATTATAAAAAAATTTATTAATAATTTTCAACATTTCATTTTGTAAATGGATCAACTATTAAATTTCTATTGGGACAAAAAAATTAAACAAACGCCCATTCAACAATTTGTTTAAAAAAAATTTTTATTTCTCTAGAAGATATTTTTAATACAAATTCTAAAAGCGAAAAAATAAAATACTTATGAAACTAAAATCAATTGAAAAGCCAAACCAAAATTTCTGTTCTCTTAACACAAGCCCTAAAACGAACCTTAAACCTGATTCACAAAGCTGGAGTAAAACCTGTTGTTAATTACCGTACAATAGAAATTTACCTCACTACTTACACCGCGCAGTATAACCACTCTGATGTCAGACTTAGATGAAATTCTCGACAATTTTTTTGTCTCTGCTCCAATTTTTTTAAACAAAAAATTTATTAATAGAACATTCTAACCTGATCTATAAATTAGTAAAGTTTTCCAGACCTGAATCCGTTTATTTTAGTAGTTAAATTAAATTAATGTTTAAGTAACAAACAAAAATAAATCTTAATTTGTGTTTTGGAAATATATTAATGATAAAATTTTGCAATTTCGAATTACTTTTAGACATTGAAGACTAAGAATTTATCCCCGTTCGAAATATTTATTAAAATTTTCTACATGTTTCTTAATAAGGTCTAAATCATGGTTCTACATATTTTATGTATTTAAGCTTCCCTTTTAGCTTTTAAAATCATATGTTCGGTATTGTAAGAAGCTCCATTTAGCACACGAATATACAACTGAACTGAAAAGATCATCTTAGGTAGTGCCTGTAATTGGATATGGTGATAAGAGATAAAATAATTAATTTTTAATGGCCGATTTAAGCAAATTAGAAAGCCCTTCTTTTAAAATTATATAAATTTCTCACCAAGCAATTAATTAACAATAGCGGTGTTCAGTACTAAATGTAAAAGGTCTTGCATAAATATATTTTAAAAATATCTCAGGTTATTGTGCAATCCAACAAAAAATATTAAGTTTGAATTTGTTACCTTATTGCATTTATTTAATCATTACCAAAAAACGTTTGCATCAGCTACATAACAGTGTTATTAAAACAAGGGTTCTGTAGTACACAAAACATATGGAAAGAATGGGTGTTAAAACATAGAAAACTCTGAATAAAACTCTGTTTACATGGAAACTATTATTTAATGAAATTTCGGCAGGGGTGTCCAAACCTTTGTCGAACATATGCGCATACAATTTAAATTATTATATTTTTTAACAAATATTACAACTACGTTTAATGAAGAATCACAGCCTTCTGTATTGTACACTTCACAGTATTTCATCAGCTTACTTTTTTTAAAACATAAACTTTTTAAATAACGCACTTAGCACTGGACTCCGCTTATACCATAATCGGTATTTGACATTTGTTGTATTTTGGATTGTAACGCAATATTTTGTTTCATAAATCGTAAATTCCTTTCTTTGGCTTTTTTGTTACACTATAAACGCTGATGAAAGCATCAGCAAACAAATTTATTTTTGATCCTTTATTGCAAAAAAGTAACTTTATATTGATTGTACTTTTCATTTTATAGGACCAATTGCGATAAACGCTGAACCCCACTAATATCAGTGTTTTTTATCACTTAAAATAATTAAAGTATAAATTTAACTCTTTTATTTAATAAAAATAAAGTTCAAAACTTATTAGAGCACAATTTTTATGTTAAATACATAAAATAAAAAATACTAAGAAATTTGATAATCAATCGTTGTTCTCTTTATAAATCAAACAACGAATACGATTTTAATTTTTATTCGTTCAATATTTTTATCTAAACATAATGGTAAATAAGCATAAGATTGAATGAAGATTTTTCATTTGTTATAAAACTAAAAAAGTTCGACTGATAATTCAAAAAATTAAATTACACGAAGGGCTTTATTATAACAATAATAATAATATTGTTATTATAACAATAACAATAAGAATGATACTGGAGAATAATATCCACTCATCCACTAACGAAATAATAATAAATAATGATGGTGAAGTGAGATTTGTGATTTCGTCACATTTATTTGTAATCAGTTTTTTTTTAGAAATTACGACCTTCACGGAATTCGTCTTTGAGCGAGCTTCGGCCACGATTAAATTCGTTATACATACCAATTTTTCACAGTGCTATAGGATGGTGCTTCATCGCCATACAAAGATTAAGGTTCATCAATGCACCCTTGTCGTGATAATCCACATCGAAAGTTGTGAAAAATGATGGCACGAAAACGTTCACGAGTTAATTCCATTTTTTTCTATATTAATTTTTTCAAGTCACTGTAAACAACACAAATAATGGTCGTATGTCAAAACGTTTTGAGTACGATTATGCTTAAAAAAACAAACTTTCCAATGGAAATGTCAGATTGCACTTGGCAGCACTCAGTGTTGCCAGGCCAGAAATATATCTAGCAGCCCTCGTAAAGTTTTTAGGAGAGTTTCGCTTTTTTACTGTCATTTCGATCTTTGGTCAAATACAATTCTTAGTAACTAAGTTCAAGGTCGTAATGTAATGTTTCCTGTTTAAGTGCTCTTCTTCAGGAAAACTTTTAGTAGGGCTACACTCTCTTTGACCAAGTTTGCTTTACATTTAACTTAATTTTGTTATGCACTCAATAGAAAGAGAGTTATAAAAGCGTCATTAAAATATTCTTCTGTCGTTGGGGACCGACCGTCGACTGTACTGTGTCTTACACAAAAGTTTTTCAGACTTATCTACTGGTGCTTCTTAGTGCTTTAAATTCGTTTTCTATTTTCTTTTTATTTGAAAATAATTGTTTTCGTTGCTTTTTTTGTCATATTTGTACAGTACATTTTTTAGCTCAGCAATTATTTTCGTTTTGTTTCAATTTACAAAATTATTTAACGTAAAGTTTACATTACAAAACATGTGGTTAGAAAAAAAAGTACAAAGGACTTCACTGGAGCTACATCTTTCTTCAAGTTGCATTTGCAGTTACAGAAAAAAATTACGAATGGTGAAGAATAAGAATGTCGAATAAAGGAAAACAAAAAAAATGTTGCATTGTTTTAAAATCACCGACAAAAAAAGATTTGCAAAAACTGAAACAAAAGAATTTCTTTATGTCAACTCATATTCAAATTTTTTGACTTATTCTTTAATTAATTTATTCCGTAATATTGCCTGGCAAATTTCGCATTCTAAGCCCCTCTGTATGGCTTGTGAACGATGTGCAGCCATATAAATGTTTATTTTTCGTCCTGCCAATTGTTACTGGATTTAGGAAAATTCCATACATTAAATAATCATAATATCGTTTGGTGATTTTTGTTCTTGTGACGCATTTATTAACCCCTTTTAAAAACATGTTCAATGCTGATAATGTCAGATTTGTTTGTAAAAGTTGAAAGCGAAATAAAATTAAATGATGATTTTGTATTTAAAACGGGGATTTTCTTTAATTTCAATGAAAAAAAAAAAAAAAAATTAAGTATCAGATGTATTAAAAAATTTTATACAATTATTTGCGTTAATCACGCGTAGTAGTAGTCCATGTTAGATATAATAAATAAGCATTTACTTGCTTACTTTTATATAAAGCTTTTTTTGTCATTAAACTTTTTTTTATTATTTTTGATACACTTAAAGTTTGATATGACAAACAGATTTTTCATACGCTTGAAAGTTGTACTTTTTATTTTTTAAGAAAACCTAATTAACGGTAACGTGTTTGCTTCTATTTTAACATTTTTATATGGTTAAGAAGGTTAAATGAAAACGTTGTTTGATTAGTTTTAAGTAACTATTTCCAGTGAATGGCAGCATAAAATTTAAGATTTGTGGATGCTATTTCAAACAATAAGCACAGTACTGCTCTTAATATAACGGATAATAAATGGAATTTCAACAAAACATAGTTTCAGTAGTGCAGCCTTATTTTATAATCGCTAAAAATTTTATTTAGCGATTTTTGGCTACAAATGCTATTTTGTAACACTTTTTGTCGTAACTTATTTTTAGCTTTTTAGCTATGAAAAATATTCAAATAATATAGAAAGAAAACAAAAATTAAGTCATTTGATGTTTTTAAAATTGATCGCTTTTGGTGTTTTGGTTGATGATATAGTTATGAAACGCGTTTCAACAAGTGTTTTAGGTAGCGGAATCATGTACACTTTAGCACCCTCGAACAAACTAAGCAGAAATTAAGTGATCTTATTTTTTACTTATTTTGCAAAAAAAATCAATCCGACTCGCTTTCAACATGTTTACATGTTTGAATCCTTTTAAAATAACGCTATTAAAATTCTGAATTTTTCTCATTAAAGAATTATATAATAAAAATTTATTAAATTAAGTGGCATTAAAGGAATAAAGTTGTATATTTGAATAATATTTAAAAAAAATAATAATTATTTCAATAGAAACATGTCATACACTCCTGTTCAAATGAGTAGATCCACATAAAGTTTGTTACTGAGCAAGTCATAATATTTCTGAAACTGTAAGGGTTTCCTAGCGGATGTAGGATTTATTTAGGCTCAAAAGCATATAAATAATTTTTAAAAGATAAAATGAAACTATAATTTTTTTTTTAATTTAAAAAAAAATTATTATTAAGTGAATTATTTTAATTTGGCTTATGTTCATGTATATTTTTAATTCCAGATTTATTAAAAAAGAAAGAACAAAAAATAAGTTTTTTTTTGCAAATAATAGACAGTGATTTCCATAAATTATAAGTGATGCGAAAAGATCTAAAATTATGTAAATTTGTCGTTAAATTATTCCTGTAGTAACATAACTTTGCTCAGATACAAGCAAATAAATGGACAAAATTACAAAGGAAGACAACTCTTTCTTTAGCTTCAGAAATAAATAAAATAAATCAATTGCAACTGCAAGAGAGCATATATCTCAGAGATTAAAATACCGGAGGCACCTTAATGATTGAAAAGTTGTAGTCTTTACATCAACCTGGATATCAGAAAAGAAGTGTTGTTTCTGAACCACCACTACAGTAAAGAAGGCGGTATTATGGTGTGGGATGTTGGTAGGATTACTGGGGCTTTAACAAAACTAAATGTAATTTTTTGACTCAATGAATAAACCTGTGAAGAAAATTCGTCCCGTTTTTAGGCTGCTGTATTCTCCAGATTAAGATATTAAAGGTTGGCTTACCCGGAAGGTGTATGAACAAGGAAAACAATTCAATTTAAGTGGTCACTTATTCAGGTCATTTAGAGATTTAAAATTTTTGTTTTACCCATAATATATGAAATTTATGGTTTAACTTACACATGTATGTACGTATGTTAATACGCTTAAATTTTTAAATCTTGTTTAATCATAAAAAATATTTAAAATTATTTAACTTCAATAAGTAATTTTTGTCTGATGAATTTTTTGTTGCAAATCAGCGTTATACAACATTTCAAATGACGTTGATACGATATGCCTTAACAAAACAAAACAAAAAATTAATTGAGTCCAATAGAAATTTGTTTTTATGACCACATTCGATCACAGTATAATGACCGCCATCTAACGTAACATACGACGTAATTCGAAATGAATAGAAACATTTTAAGTACACTGAAAGAATTTTCCTACAAAAAGCAATGAAACAAAATAAGCAGTAAAATGTGTTTAGTTGTTAATACAATTATATTAAGCTAATGTAAGTAGAAATTTTTTTTAAAGAAGTTCAAAGATTTGTTAAAAAAAAAATTTAGTTACATTTGTTATAATTGTTTCCTTAAAAAGTCCTCGAAATTATTATAACATGTGACAAAATATATTAATTATATTAAAGAACCATATTAAACATAAAGCTAAAAAAATAATAAAGTAGTTTAAATAATTAAAAAAAATTAAGCAGACAGCTGCCTTTTTTGATACTTTTTTAATCGATTACGTTTTTCAGATATGGATCAGAGCAATTAATTCAGAAACATCAACTCCCATTCTCCTTTCAACAGACATTTACTGTTATAAATAATTTGTATTTTTCAAGGGAATTGGTAAAAATCGGATTTTTTAAGAACTTTTTTAAAACAAAACAAAATATAGATGAAGATGATTCAATTTTTTTATTGAATTATGAACAATTATGAATGAAAAATGATATTTGGCAAATTTCCACCACGACCACGCTCATAGATATCGATTCTTTCATTAACGTTTTTAATCACGTTATCGCATTGCTTCATCTTTAAAAAAAAAAAGACGGTCCAGACTACGTCTCCAGACTACATAACGCAGCATACAGTGACAAGTTGAGCATGCAAAGGTTTGTCAATAATCGCTCTAGCATTTTTAGAGGCCCAAATGCGGCTATTTTGCTAGTTGAAATACCATTAAAAGTAAAAATTGGCTTCGTCTGAAAAACTGATTGTTTGAAGAAAACCAGCGGGTTGTTCCTTAATGAAGCTTTATAGTGGATATAATTTATTCATTGTAACAAACTCTAATGCATCTGCTAAGAGCCAGTTTACATTAATGGCATTGTAGCTGATTTTTGTAAGTGTAGTTCTTATAGCAAAAAAGTGAGTCGAAGTTTGCACAGTGCCATATCTTTCTTCTTTTTTTTAAACGTGAATACCAGTGAATTTTTAACAATTTTCGACTTTTTTTTTTAATTTAATAATTTTATTTTATAATTTAGCGAATTTAAAATTTCGACTATTAGATAATCATGGCAAGTAAGTGGTGACTACTCAAAAATGTTATTGTTGTCTATTTTAATTAATTCTAGCAAATAAATTATATTTAAAATTTTATTGAAAAATAAATAATATTTATTGCTAAAAAATATTTTATTTAGTTGAGAATAATACTCGTAATTAATAAAATAAGGCTTGGTTTGTAACTAATTTTTAAAAGGTTATGATGTGTTTTCCAATTTTAAAAAACAAAGAAGAAAAATTACAAAATAAAATAATAATCACTCTAAAACTAATTAAAAAAATTCATAAACTAATGGAAGCATTTTAACTAGAAAAATATGGAGTGATTTTTTGCTGTTAAGCTTCTTTATCTGATATTTTAATTTGCGTTATAAAGCTAGGCGAGCCCAACTGGATAAACCAAATAACGCTGATAATTTATTACATTAAAAATTAAAATCATGATAACGCTCTGACATAATACGAAACGTTAAAATTCCATGGCCAAACAATTATTTAATCGTTAACTTATCTTCCACTTGACGAAGAAGAGTGGCACCCCGAAGAAAGACGCTGAGTGAAATAGTTTTCTGAGTTTATAATCAGGGTTCGTTTGCAGTGCTTGAAAAAAGGAGAAAGCGTAATAAGGAAAAGTTATTGACACACCATTATTAATTAAGAAATGATTTTTTTCTTCGATCTTACCGTCCAGCTTTCTTCTCTTGTTAAACTTAAAAAAAATTTTCTTGGCAGAAAAAAAATTTGTGTGCAAATGTTTTCTTAAAAGTACTTAACAGACGTGTCTCGGTTAATGAGGTAACGTTAATTTGGGTTAAAGAACACACAAGCAAAGCTGGAAATGAAGCAAAGAACTAGCTGGCAAAAAAAGGGAATCTGCTATCAATTTCTGTAGTAGAACCCAGATATGACCCAATGCGGGCGAAGGTCCTACAGTGGGTGAACTCACTCGACCTGAAAGGTGAAATGAGGCTACTATATGCAGACAGGTTCGAATGGTGGTCAACAAGCCTCTTGGTAAGAAGGCCAGTAAGGTGCCCAGATATAACAAAGGTACCTGGCTAGGAATAAGAATTGAAGAAGATGATCTTTATACACTGTGGTGATTGAATGTCCAGCACAAGCTAACATAAGACTTAGAATCGAGGGCAGAATGTTGTTGAATGTGGATGCCATGGGGGATCTTACCCTTTGACAAATGTTTGCAATTACTAGGTACTCCGGGAAAGAAAGAAGACTAACATTTACCAGTCGACAGTCTGGAATCACTAGGGCCAAAAGTAAAGGCTGATGGTAGCATTGTCTCAATTAGAGGGATAAGGTTGGCGTAAATTGTGATTGGGTTGCCTATAATTATTGAAAACGTAGAGGTGTCGAAAAGAGAACTATTAAGGAAGCGTTTGGATTCGACATCTTGTATTGTTAAAATCAGAAATAAACAAAAAAAATGTTTATCCAAATTTTTTTAAAAAAATCAAAAACCATTTGTTTTTTCTTTACACAGATCAAAATATAACTGTATTGGTTTTATTATAAAATGTAATGGGTTACTGGAATACTATATTTTTAATAGTTAAACTAAAACTAAAAATAATTTTATAAATAAAATCTACTGTTGTTATTGTCCGAGAGAGTGCTCAATAAGTCCTTACACCATCACTAACAAAGTCTGGTGTATTTGAATAGTTTAAAAACACTAACACTTTGGATTCGTTGTAAGAAGTGTCTGCGTCTTGGTTAAACAGAAGAATAAGATTATAAGTTTACACCTAGAAAAGCCGCGTTCTATTAAAGGAAAATAAATGGAAAACTCCTGGAGTCCGTCTTAAAAATAGGAACACTTTTGTTGAGATGGTTTAGATGCCTGTATATATATAACGGGGAACATTTCGTTAATTTTATATTTTTCTTGTAAATGTCTGTTTATGGAAAAATCGTTTAGGAGACCTTTCAAGTTCAAAACGTTTTCTCTTGTGTTCCTTCCAAGTTTCGTATGCTGCTATAGAAAGAGAAAAGCTCTCTTGTAGAAAAGTAACAATACACAAGATCTTATAGCCATACAAGAAGAATTCTGGCTGTAAGCAATGTCGAATAAGAACATAATTGATGCCAGTAGCTCGTTTAGAAATTTGATACTTATCCGCACGTAGATAAAATAAATTTTTTCAAGAGGTGGGTGAAAAGTTTAAAATCGTTTTTAGTTTTTTTTTTTTTGTTTTTTTGCTTCCGGTACTATTTCATCTTGCTCTTCAATATATTTTCTTCAGTTTTTTGAGACCTTTAGATACAATGCAAGCCATACATGTTGCGACATGTACAACTTTGCTAGTAATAAAGTTGGCTGTTTTGTCTATAAATTATGCAACTTGCATATAATCGCCAGGCACAACTTTATATAGAAGCCATCCGATATTGTTTCATATGTTGTAATCGATCAAGTGTTTGACCAAGAAGAAAAAGAATGCAAACAAAAGTTAGGAAGGAAGCGAAAGTGGTCAAAGAATTGGTAAATAAAAAATATTCTAACAACAAACTTTTAAAAACCTTGCACGCATTTCATCTAAATCCTTCATTTTAATTCATATATTAATTTTCTTTAAATGTATAGATTACTTTTGCGCTGTGTTTTGTTATGTATGTTGTCCCTACGAAAATGAAAAGTAAAATAGTAAAATGTTGTGCGACATGTCCACTAACGTTACCAAAAAATCAAAACTTCTTGACCCTTCGTACAACCAACACGCAACTTCATACAACTACACCACAAATATTGAAATCTGTTGTACATCCTTTTCGAGTTGTACAACAGGTCGCAACGTGCATTTCTTTCATAATGCATCACCGCCGAATTCTGGTAAAAAAAATAAAAAATACTTGTCTAATTTATTCCAATTTCTTATGTTTGTTTTTTTTTTTTTAATTTTTTCTTTTGACAACATACATAAATTTTGTAGCAACAAATTCCCTGTTGTTTTTTGTGTTGTTTTATTGTTGTAGCCGTGCAATCACCTGTATTAATTCGCCTTGCAACAAAGTATATGACACTAGACAAGTGGCACTGTAAATACTTGTTTGGTAGAATTTTCAAATTTTTCCAGTTGTACTTTGCTAATGTTTCAAAATGCCTGTTGTTATTCCATTTCTGATTTTCCAGTTTTTTTAATAATAATTTTAACATTATTTAAATATATTATATTAATAAAATATAGATATAAAATAGTTTACAAGTAGTTTAGTAGTAAAAATGATATTTTTAATAATATCCCGTTGTTTGGGCTTCTTTCTAGAACCAGTGACAATGTTTAAAAGGTATGCAAGACTCAAGTTAGCTACAAATTTTATCGGTATAATAGTACTGAAACAGTTGTCAGATGACTTGCAGGCGAAGTCGTGGGCACTGCTAGTTAGAAATTTAATAAAACTGTAAAAATATATATAAATTATTTATTATTAATAAAATCTTAATTTATATGTTATAATTTTTATTGATTCAGTCAAACTGCAATTATTTTATAGTAAACGCTGTACGTTTCATGTGTTCACTAATTATTTGTTCTTTTTTAAATGTTTTAGCAAGTTTTTATTTAAAAAATATATAAATATTATGGACTAAAACTGTAAAAAGATGTTATGTCGATTTTTGACATTGACTTTGGCGAATTTCGTCAAAAATTAATTAGTAAACACAATAGGTCTCTCCAGTATCTAAAAATTGTTACTAATTGTTGCTAATTGTAACTAGCACGTGTTTACGTATTAAAAAACTTGCAAGTAGATAGTAAAAAAGAGCGTAAAAATGTAAGAAAGAATAAATTTGTTAAAAGTTTCGGCTAGTAAAATTTTTACTAGCAAGAATTAGCCAAACAGATGTTTCTTACTTTTGATTAAAAATTAATTTGCTTTAAAAACATCTGGTAAAAGAAAGTTGTGTAACATTGAAAACAATGTTAGTATTTTACAATTGCAGGAGTTTGTAATATTTTTAGAATTAAAAATAAACAAGCTAGTGCTGAAACATTTAATGCAATTTACTTTTTTCGGTACAATTTAAAAAAAAGAAGTACAATTATTATGTATAATTATAAATAAGTTATACGAATGTATGAAGTTAAAATTATTTTTAATATAAATGTTTTTATATCTTAATCACAAAAGGAATTTTAATTAGAAGTAACTGCAGAAAAATAATTATATTAATGATGCGCTTAAACATCATAAACGGTTTTGAAAATTACCTACTAATTTCAAAAAATTAAAACATATATATTTATTTTTTCTATTTGATAACTTGGAGTATTATTTTAAAATTTTGCGTGTGGCTTTTAGTGGTCTTTGTTTTATATATTTTTTGCACTCAAGTACATTTACTTTAAAAATGGTACTATTTTATGGTCATACCGTACAGTTTTTAAGTCTTAAATATCATGTCCGAAACCAGAACAGCTTTCTTTGCTAATTTTTGCTTTTTAGATTTGGAAGAAAAATTTTAAATTTTCTGTATTAAAGTAAAGTTACTAAACAGACCTAATATATGACCGTGGCAACGAAACGGAGAGAGAGAGAGAGGGAGAAATGGATAAGATTAAAATAAAAAATACATGTGTTTGCATTCAAAACTATATTAGATAAAATCAGTGAAAAGTTAATTTTTAGGAACTTTGTAAATTAAAAATTAATCGTTTTAAGAAATTAACACACAAATGTTGAAACACTTGTTATGATTAATTAACTATTTACAAATTTTATATTTGTTTTAATTGATTTTTACATTTTCTATTCGAATCGTTTTAAACCTAGAAAGCATTATCAATTGTCACATGATCCGAACAGTTCATAGTTTCAATTATTGCATAATTTATCCAGACAAATTAACGTAATATAAGAAACAAAACATCTAAACATTTTAAAAAACAAGTTAATTTATAGAACGAAATTAATTAAACAACAAAATCTCGTGTAACACAAAATGATCATGTGAATTCAAACGCGTTAGTTGGCAACTTTCTTAAAGAAATTAATTTATTCTAAAATATTTAAATTAGAATCATTTGCTTTCTAAATAAAGTGCATGACACAGTCGTATGCGCAATAAATGCTTGAATAAAAAAGCATTTTAATTGATTTTTCAACTTTATTCATTTGTTTTTTTGCATTTAGTAAATTGGAGATACCATAGAAAAATTTAAAACTGTTTGCTTTTATTTAAAAGCTTGACTTAGCAGGTTGTTTGTTATATTAAACATTCACATTTAACAAATGAATAATTGATAGTTTGATAAACCGAGCAGTCAGTCATTGGTCTCTCATGTTTATATTTGATAACTGCAGGATATAACAAATAGATTTGAAATAATTAAATCTTCAAAAATCAAAAAAAAAATATATATATATACAGACGCCACAAATCAAATGTTTTTTTTTTTTTTTTTGTTAGATTTTTAAAAGTTGTTTTAACAAAATCATTTCATAGAGCTGAGTCTCATGCTTATATTTAGAATAGAACTCATTCAAAATGTAATACAAATTTATTGTTCATCCGTCATCACCATTCTACGCATTATTCTATTTAGACGATGTCCACGCATAATCCAACACAACACAAAAAAGATTATATAGACAAAACACATCAATTCATTCAACATGCAAAATGCACAAAATTTAAAAATGATCCAAGCGAATCATTTCAAAAGGAAATACGCAGCCTACTAAAATGGTGTAAAACGTTTACTGACGGTAAACTATACATATTCATTAACATGAATCCAGGAATCCCTAAACTAAGAGCACAACCCAAAATTCAAAATACGATACTCGTTTCCTTTGACATTAAGAATTTAAATACATCAATACCCACACAAGAAACGTTAACTATTCTATGTAACATACTTTCTAACTTATAAGACAATCAATATATTAACGAAATAATGGATATTGCAAAAACAATACTAAAACAAAACTACTTTAGATTTAACAATAACTAATAGACTCGGCATGGGAAACCCGATATCCTCAATTTTCACAGAAATTTTTATGTAACATTTAGAACAACTACACGTTAAAACACTAATGGAAAAACATAAAATAACTCATTATTATAGATACGTAGACGACATAATGTGCATCCTAGAAAAGAACACCGCTGAAGAAATTCTGACCGATTTAAACACAGTACACAACAAAATCACATACACAATCGAAAAAGAGCAAGACGGAACTTTACATTATCTTGATATAACAACAACACAAGGAATTGATTGACTCCTTAAACTTTGATATATACAGAAAACCAACCACAACAGACGCAAATATCCACAGTTCCTCAAACCATCCTACGCAACATAAACTCGCAACATTTAGACATGAGATTCACAGACTTAAGACAGTCCCACTTTCTCCAAACAAATATAACAAAAAACTCGACATAATTTTCACTATAGCTAAAAATAACGGTTTCAACTGCACTACTCGTATCATCGACAAACTACTTAGACAATACAACACTAAAAACAAAAAGAAAGAAAACAAGGAGACAATCGACACAACACGACGACACATTTTTACACTTACACGACCAATGAAGAAGGTTTACAGACAGCACTAAAAACGAGTAATACTCTATAAAACAATCTCAAGACATCAACAGAAACAACCGATTGATTTAATAACAGCGGAGTATACAGGATTATTTGCACCTGTAACCATAAAAAAAGAGAAGACTCCAACTTCGCAATACACCTTAACACGCAGGAAAACGAGCCAAGGGAAATAGATAAATGTATGACATCAATACATCCTAGTAAAAAAGGACGAAGACTGGACATTCTTGAAAACATGGAAATATACAAAACACAAATGTTAAAGGGAGATATTATAAGCGAACAGGTAAATACAATCTCTCACACAATTTTTACACCACTCAAATTATTACATCAATCTTAGAAACGGTCACACTTACCTACCCAATAACAAATGACTGATATATTAAAATTATTTACCTTCAGTAAACTCGACATATATCAGGCAATCTACCTGCATAATCCATTTAAATAGACACTATCCTAAGGGACAAAACTACCTGAACCCACCACTATCTATGCAACAAACACCTTACAGTATCAAACCAGTACTAATCAAAATGCGGCTTGGAAATGATGTTCTCACATCCAAAGCGTTCGCCATACGAACCAAATAAACAGCCAGTGATGACGACCTTTACCGAGAGTTGTGATAAGAGTATAATATTTACTGGCGGAACAAATCCGAATCTTGAAAATAATAGTATGTGTCATTAATTATGATTTCTTTTTATTCGGACTAGCACTCAGGGGATGACCCCTACTCAAGCAACGCTTTGTGCCAGAACTAGGAAATTATTCAATACAAGAAGGCTAGACGGAGTAGTGCTTGTGGATAATAAATTAAATTTTGTCTACATTGAAAGTGACAGGAAAGACCTCTAAATGAAAATGATTCCACATACAATTTGTTCGACAAATGGATGAGCCCCTAATGCAAAGTTTGTTGCACATTAAAAAGTGCGGATATCGGAAATAAATTTCCTAGTCTCATAATATCACATTCCATTGCACAGCGAAATACAACCCACATTGCGTCAGTGTTCAAGAGATTCATAGAGGTGTTCACAATTTATCTACAATCACCTTTAGGTACTTTTTGGCATAGATATTTTTGTCAAAATCTATAGTTGTTGGATAAAAAAACGGGAAAATTTTATTCTTCAACTCTTGAGAAAAATAATAATTACAACTATGATTCATTATTTCTACAATCTAAAAACACTAGACTTAATTTCAAGACTTAGTTCTAGTGCCAAGGGGATAAGTAGATCCCTAAATTATAATAACGGTCATTCGTAAAACATTGGGGTGGCTGGATTAAACCCAAATCTCGGGAAGTATGTGAGCTCTGTTTGCAATTACATTGCAGTCATTTGACCTTACCGACAGGTCAGTAAGGGGTTGAATAGGTTTCGCTTCTGACCAAGTGGGAAATATGATTTATAATGGTAGTTATAAATTGTTCAAAAGGCACTGATCGATGCTTTTATTAAGCGGCATCGTGTAATACTGACCTCAGAATATGTATCTGTGCCTGCAGATATTTTCAACATTTTCTCTTGCTAAAATGATTTTATTCTTTTTTGTATCTGACCTAAAACAAGTTTTTTTCGACGTCGTACGTCAGCACGTGCTGCGTTTTTTATTGTAGATGACAAAATTGACGTTTTTAATAAGCTTAATTGGCGTGTTGTTATGCCCCTCAATTTAATGTTTAACATGTGAGAAAGAGAACAAAACTGTATTATTAAAGTCTGCAGTTAATAACAATACATTGAGGTGTTGAAAATTTATCAAACATTTTGTAAAATGTGCATTCAAATGTTAGAAATCTTACTGCTTTAAATTATTTAAACTTATTGATCCTTTATAATTGATTTTTGTCAGAAACGAACATTAGCATATTTTTTGAATTGGTGATACAAAATGAAATTTAATAAATATGAAATAATCCAAGCACTATAAACTTCGTGCACAGCTTTTGAAAGGCACACTTTCTTGTTACTTAATCAGAAATCTAGTTTTACTGTCGGAGATTCAGTTGGTTGATTACAATTATTAACTAAGTAAGGTGTTCGCCAACATTACTATACCCTTCACGAGAGGTAGAGTGTATCAATCTGTTTGTTATTTATACAATATATGCGATATTTAAATCAAGAACTGTTCAAAAGCTTTAAAATGATACCCATACTGATATTTAAAAAAAAGTTTGAAAATTTCAGAGGCCCAATTTTTTTACTTGATGTTTTTTTCTTATTCTTTAACTCTCTATCCCCTATTTATTTGTTTTTTTGATTGGAGTACTTCATTGTTCCAAATAATATGAAAAAATTATAGGAAGGCGTGGTGTTTTACCCGCTGCCTCGAAGGACATGGACCGATCATGCTGATTTTCACACTATGTCTGATCAATTGGCGTATTTAAATTTTCTATAGCTGATCTAGTGCCTCAGCACACTTGATTTCAACACTAATACTGACGGACAAAGGGACATCGCTCAATCGACTTCGCTATGCATAAAAATTCAAAATATATACACTTTATGGGCTCAGAAATAGATATTGTAGAAATTTAAAACGGCATGACAAACTTAGTTATACCCTTTTTTCACCTTTTTGTGATGAAGGGCTTTAAAAAATAAGAATACAGAAAAAACGAAAACTCGCAACAAAATTAAATAGTCGCAAAGCTATCTGAGTTTGAAAAAGTCTTACAAAACAAAGCTCTAAAAACAATAAAATCTAAGGAAATAAGGCATCAAAAGTCAGAAAATAAAAGGACATTTGGTCTTAAACCGACAGAGTAAGGCAAATATACGAGACAACTAATAAAGAGAACAATGAAAAAACTCTGGGTTGTGTATGCACTATTACGACATTTACACTATGCAATTCTTCATGAAACTAGCATGAAATTTTTATTTTTTGGTGAATTAAGAGGAGTAAGTAATACGGTATTGTTTGAGTGTTGAGAGGATGTTTAAAAATGTCTCAAAAAGTTGCATAGTGTAAATCTGGACTTTGTCTAAGCAAATTAGTTTGGATTGATAATGAATTATTTCATATATTCTTATTCATGTACACAACCTCAGCTAGATAGACGTGACGAATGCTGTAGAATCATGTAGTGATCCACAAAATGCTACATTTCATTCTGCTAGTGTCTAATTTTTCTTCGAATTTCTTTAAAAAATTAAGAAAAAATTTACAAATTTTAAATTTTGCTCTTATTATTTAAAAATTAAAATACACATACGTGAACTTAAGCCGAATTAAGATTATTCTTTTTGGTATAATACTAAAATAATTTATCAAATAAAATTAAAGATTAAAAAAAAACAAAAAATTAAAAACGAAATTTAATTAATTCAAATAAAGTTTTTTAAAATAATTTTACCATACAAATCTACATTAGAAGAGGATGTAAATCTAAGACAAAATAGTAGATCATTAAGAAGCCCTAAAGAAATATTAATCTGTATTAAAAATTGGGCTGTTAATAAATGTAAATAATGTTACATAATGGCATATTACATCCCAAATTCACTTTTACAAAAATGCGAAAAGTTAATTTCAAGCTTTAATAGGCCCAGCATTAATTAGTTCGCAATACAACAAACTGACGAGGATACCCGGTACAAGCTTCAGAAATATTAATAAGTTAGAAAATTTTATTAACTACAAAAAGGGCTTAATTTGAGAGGACTAGAAAGCCCTTGTACAAGCTATCGATAATGACAAATGCACTAAAAAACCAACACCTTAATTTCCATTACTTAGCATTCAAAAAGCTAAATATATTTTTAATTTATTCACCTCTTCTTTGCTGTCTGATGTTTAATATTAACAACCACAAAAAAACGCAATTGTAAAAAAATTTCGTTAAATTATTCATAAATCTTTTCAGAAACAATTGTAATCGTTAGATAAATAATCATGAGAATTTCGGTTATAAGAATTAAACTTAAATAGTTTATGAAAATATAACACAAAATCAAATTTACATTAATTAAATTAATGAAAAGAATACGACAGCATGAAATAATTAACACGAAATATAATTTGAATCAAATAGAAATAAAAAATGTTAATTAAAATTATTTATATTAAAGTTTTTTTATTTAAAAATATTAAACAATTACACTTAACCCAAATGTAAATGATAAAAACACAAATAAATTTATTCAATTTGCTCAGGTTAATTATAAACGAGGGCAGAACTAAAATTACCCGACCCTTTAACGCATTTAAACATAATTTTCTAGCATATTTCTGCATTACAAAAAAAAAACTTTTTCAAATCGATTGATTTCTATCAAAAACCAAATAATTTTTTTCACTTTCTTCTTATTAAATGTTCTTAACACGCTTTTTATTGTAAGAAACGTCAAAATTGGTTTTTTTTTTAACTTTTAAAGAGTTTTCTTTAACAGACACTTGCCTTTTTACTGCATAATTAAAACATTGACGCTTAAACAACGCTTGCAAAATATCCAGATTTACTTTAAAAATCAATCATGAATTTGAAACGCTAAATTGCTCTTTTTATACTAAACAAACATATGGAGTAAAACAAATCCGCAACAGTCCCGGCAGACTCCATTACATACAGAAAAATACACTACTTGCTGCTGTTTCCAAGATGATGGACTGAATTTCTTTAAAATAAAGCCGGAAATGGCGTAAAGACCAATAATTTTGCTCCGCAATGGCGTCACGATGAACACAGCCATCAATTTATTGAAATCAAAATTTGGCGATAAGTTGGTTTTGAGAAATGGCTCTGTCAATAAACCTCTAAGATTATATTCTATGGGATTACGTGGTTTATGCTGTTTACCAGACAATTAGACCCGACTAGGAGACCAATATTGTTCGTTTTATTCGTGAAAGCTATTCAAAATTGTCGTCTAGAATAACCGTGGTGTCCATAAGTCGAATATAACAAATTATTGATTCAAATTTAAATTTTAAAGTTATTTTTAACAAGTTAAAGTTCTATCGGGCTTTGAAACCACCCTTTCTTTTTTAGAGGTAAGTCAATTACCATCGCCTTACTTTCAGGACATTTTCTCTTCTTTCGCTGTTTCTTATTTCTTTATTGCTCCTTTTCTGCGGTAATAAAACTTTATCCAAAGTCTTCGATATATCTCACCTTATTCAATTAAGAAGTCAAATCTATTAAAAGCTTGCATTTTTAGAACAGTTCTTTTCAGAATTCTTCTTTATTTGTCGATCTTGTTTTTCCTAACAATTTATGAGAAGTCCGCCTTAATTGGCCTTATGACTCTAATATAAAAAAGACTAAATAAAATTGTAAATGTAAGCTGCTTGTTGTTGCCTACACCAAAACCTTTTTTAAGTAAAATAATTTTTAACAAAATAAAATTTCTTAACAACGATGACAAATTTCTAGGTCATTAATTGCCGCCAAATAATTGCAAACAAAATTAAAAATTTTAATTTTAATATAAGATCTTAGTTACGCAATGTAATTATTATTATGTGTCGTTATTAGTATGTAAAACAGGCCATACAGTTCTCTAATCTCTTACGTGGTTAACTGTTCGACATTATTTTGTGTGTTTTGATAAGCTTTTTTATTGCATCGATGTACTACAATTAAAATCTTATAATTATTCATGCCTACAACGCCATTTAACGTTTTTAACACTAATTTTTTGTTATTTTACCGATTAAAAACAAAAAACTAATGATTAAAAAAATGAGCAAGTAAGTGATGTAAATTAAAAGAAAATAAATAAATAAAACAAGTACATAAAGAAATAATTTTATTACGACTAGTTTATGGGACAATGAAATCAATCAACCCTTCATTTAACGAAATTTGCTCCAGGCACGAGCAATATTTATAAATACACAAGAAGTTCTACATTAAAATCTAAAGGTGATTTAATTGTACTGGGTTCTTCTGTTCTGGTAGACTGTTCTGTAAATAGTAGATTGTTGATTGTAACATTAGCAGTGTACAGAGCTCAAATGTACTTTTTGAATCGAATCACCAAAACAGCAGTGTTATAGCCAAAATTCCACAGACACCATTTTTTTGTTTCCAAATATCAGTTCTCGTTATGTGTAAATGCTTTTTTTAAAAAAATGCTTAGATTATTATTATATAAAATTCCAAGGTATTTAAAATTCCCCAAAAAATTCTGCAATACCCAAACAAGAGCTTTAATCATTTTTAGGGAATAACTCCTTAATCTAACAACACTGGCTGTTTGATACGTCGCTTTGTCCTGTTATATCTACAGTCGTTAACATCCACATAATAAAATACCTAAAAAAACAAGTTATGATCATATTTTCGAAATAGACTGAATGAAAAGGCCTAGTTTTTAAGCTCAGATTTATAGAAAATAAATGAAGGAATTCTCGTGACATTGTGGGACAGGCAGTTTGTCTGTCTGTCTGAATGTTTGAAGCAGAGCCACGGGGTGGGCAAAAGCTACAAAGGAATATCTTCTTAAAGTATAAGTTTCGATTGGCAATCAACTGAGGCTTATTTTAGTTTCTGTAAAACAAAATTTAAACACTTTTCATGGCCAAAAAAAAAAGATGATATTTACTTTTTCTGCCACTTGTTTTGGTGTTAAATTTTTATGTTTCGCATTCGCATTACTTTTAAAATTACTGTGGTGATAAATGGCATCCCACAAAAATATACCCGTTACTATTGGACAGGCCTATACAAATATAAAAAATATTAATTATTATTAATTAAAAACTATAAAACTCGTTTTAAACACAGGTAAACCCCATATTTTGACACGGTAGGTCGCCAACAGACATTAAGACAGCAAATAACTCGACTTCATTGTAAAAAAAACTCATCAAATTACATTAGTATGTGACAAGTTTACAAATCACGTGAGCCTTTTCATAAATTCCAATTAATATCTTTGTTGTCAATGTATTTGTTTAATTAATAAAGAAACTTGTAAAAAATGACTAGTTGCAAAAGGAGGTATTTTTAAAATGTATGTATTTATATTAGCTGTGCTCATACCGTCTCACACTGGCACAATTTAAGTTTTTTCCTTGCAAAAATTATGACTTTTTTGTTTGTTTTTTTATGACGGACTAGCATTCAGGGGATATCCCTCACTCAAGCAATGCTTTCAGCCAGAACTACGAAATTGTGTTATGGGATAAGAGATAGAGGGAGTTGTGTTTGTAGATATTTGATTTAAATTTTCCGACATTGAAAGTGACATTAAAGACCTTTGCAGAAAGATAATTATATATACGAACAGTCATCTATTAGGCTCTTAGGCCTCTCCTGCACGCGCTCGAGTAAATACAAAACAGACTTTGAAGAAACGGCCCGTACATGAGACTTGTATTCCATTTTTGGCTAGTTTCAGTTGATATAACTACTGAAGCTTCTTTTGAGTTTTGAAGAATGTTTTTGGTCTATCGAACATCTCACTAAATTTTGATGCTAACAACATCAAGAGCTTCTGATTCCTACCTACAAATGGAGCACCATTTTCGGTGAAACGTCTGCGCGCAATTATACAACATGGAGTCTTACGAATATTAAAATCAAATACTGTTATGAGATTGTGTAAAGGACTTTGCCGTTTGCCTAACGAATACGAACGGCAAATGCTGCTGCTATTTAAAAAAATAAGAAAAAGGATAGGAGAAACTGCCAGACCCTTGTGGTAACAACTTATATAGTGCAAAACTAAAATTAAAAGGTTTTGACAGAAGCGCGCAATATCACACTCTATAAAACGCCTCCAGGTGCGGTCAAATGAGTCAAGTATTTGACCAAAATTTTATTCAATATTTCCTAAAACGTATCATTACGTTGTCAGTCGTTGTCAGTCGTTGGAAAGCTTAAAAAAATCATTTTTAAGCTTTAACTTTAATAAACATAAATATCCAAATATGTTGTCACGTCAACAGAAAAATTCGATATTAACTGTAAAACTGCAACCTTATTTAAGGTACAAATTCGATTCTATAACTATGTTTTTGAAGTCTTTTGGGGACTTGACATATCTTTGTTGTGATAAAGGTGCATCAAAAGAGGCTGCCAGCATATTCTTAAGAAGTTTTCATTCTGCCTTTTGCGTGAAATCTTTTAATTATTCGTTCTTAATAAAAACAGCCACCGGTCCCTATTGTTATAAATACATTTTTCCTTCTTGCCCGAAAAAATTAAAAATGCAATTCCATTATTGTTAATTTTTTGTAATGTGATGTGATATTTCCGGTAGCCTTAGGATACAACTCCCTGTGATACACGAAATAGGATTTTTTACTTATTCTGTTATCAACGCCTATTTCCGCCAAGCTTACACAAAAAGATTTTTAGTTCTTAGCAGATTCTTGCCATTTTATTTGCATATAAAGTGTTTGTTACTGGGCGAAGGAGGCTGATAATAAAAAATCAATCCCGTTTTTAGACACAAATTTTATTATTTCTTGGCGTGTTAGATCCTGATCAAATTAAGGGCAATAATAAAGGTTTACAAAAATACATGAAAATCGAGTAGTTAACGTTAACTGTATCATACAGCGGTCGGGTTTCTATCAAATGATTACAGTTCTAAGTTTTTAAACTCTTGAGCTTCGTCCAAGAGCACAACAATTGCTTGATGTTTTCTCTGTAGTCATCTGGTGCTTGACGAACTGATACGCTAGATTTTGCTAGACATTAAACTGTTGCATCAGTATAAAAACGAGCTTTTTCTAAGTTCACAACTATGAAAAATTCATTAAGCCCATATTTATAGATTTTATAAAAATTTGATTTTCGCAACAGAAGCGTAATAGAACTTTTAATTGTAAAAAAAACACAAAAATATTTTTCTTTAATAAAACCTTTTTTTAATAACTTATCAATTGAAATGGCATTGTTATTCGAAAATGATTTCGGGCATAAGGCCACCACGGCTAATTATGACGAAGCACATTTTATATGTCTAGTTTTAGGCCACTTTATGTCACTGTATGTTATGATTTTAGCTTATGCTTATGACTGATATAAGCTTTGCTCTGAATTATATTAAATTCACTTATCATAGATTTTTAATTAATGTTCGAATTTCACATAATCATTTTACTTAAAAATATATAAAAATTATTTGGAAAACGTCCGCATACATTTGTAAATAATATTTCTTTTTAAATTTTTTAGAAATTAAAATAAAAAATGAACCTAAGCCGAAAATCAATTATAGTTCATTTATAACAAATATTTCTCAAACCAAAATTATTTTTACAATTGTGATAAACTAGCAAAAACCCTTTCCAATCTTCCAAAAATCAAACCATAAATGTAATTGTGGAAATAACTCAAATTGATCAACTGTGTTAATAAAGTTTTTAATAAAAAAGTATATTGTAGTGAAATTATTTTGTAATTGAATGGTTATTTAGTTGGCCCCGTTGTGCTCTGACTTGTTTAAAAGGTAAAATTTTAATATTTACAAAAGACACAATTTTTTTGGTAACGGTAGTTTATTAAAAAACGAATTTTCCAACTACATTTTGGCATTCTTATTCGTTACATATTTTTCATTTTTGAAATAAATTTATTAATTTTTTAAATACTTCACAAATAATTTTATTAAATTTGGCAACAATCACTTAAAGTGATTTTTTTATTTTGTTTTAAGCCTTGTTTATAAATATAATTTTATATACACATTTTTATTATTAAACTGAGAACTGAAGCTAAAAAAAGAATATTTTGAATTTAAATGTCGCATAATAAAAGCAGTTATTTTTAACAAACAAAAGAAAAAAGTTTGAAGTTTTAAAAGTTGCTAAGGTTTTTTTATTTTTTTACTTAATAACATTGTTATTGGTCTAAAATGCAATTATTTAAGAAACAAGTTTTAATAATGACTTGTGTGGTTTTTCACTTTTAATCCAATTCAATAAGAATTGTTTAAATGTCAGTCCAAAGTATACCCTTCACGACAACAATTGAAAAAAAGGTATAACTAAAATTCTCATTCCGTTTGTAATTTCTACAATATCCATTTCCGATCCTATAAAGTATATATATTCTGAGCCATTATGCAACGTCGATTGAGTGAGGTCCATCCGTGTCAGTGTTGAAATGAACTTTGCCAAGGCCTTATGTCAATCAGGCATAGTTTCGAAAATTTTGCTATTGGAAATCAGCAAGATCGATCCGTGCTCTTCGAGGCGATAGAGAATTAAAAAATAAGTAAAAAACATCAAGTAAAAATATTGGCACTCGCCCATATTTTCCGAGTAATGGACCTCTGCGCACTCATATTCTTTTGAAGAGATCTTTCAGGAAGTGTTAAAATTTTTTAAAAAACGCTAAACCTCTTAAAAGCCGGGGACATTTTTATGTAAAATTTGATATATATATATATATATATATATATATATATATATATATATATATATATATTAATAATTTTTTTCTTAGTTTTTAATTCTCTTTCATCTCAATATTTCTAATTTTTTATTGAAGTTACTTCACTAAATTTGATTTGTATATATGGTGAAGGGTATATAAGATCGACATAGCCGAATATAGCACTATAACTTGTTTAAAATAACTTTGTAATCGCATAATGAAATCTTTAAGAAAATTTGCATCACGTGCCTGTACAACAACAAAAAATTAAAACCAATTTTATGCATAAAATATTAAATTATTATAAAAACTTTTTAAGCTTTTGCTACAAAGATATTGATAATACAAATGCATGTTGAATAACAAAATTAAGAGACCTTTTAATATAATTAAGTAAAATTTTTTGGTTTCTACTTTAATCTTTAGATTGACCAAAAAGAATAACCATTATTTTGACAAATATTTATTCAATCTTTTCTGGCAAGTATTATTACGAGAAACGTTTTATAATATAATAAATGTGATGTCTTGCCTTTTATATTAAGTGATCTTATATTTCTTAATAAGTATTGGAGAATGACAAAATGTTTTTTCTTAATTTTTGGTCAAATATTTGACTAATCTGACCATACCTATAGTAAACACAATTAATCTTTCTTATTTCTTAAACAATCCGATTGCTTTACAGGTCAATTAAAGGCTTTGTCCATTAAATGTTTTTTTTGTGGTCTTAGTTTCGTATCACTTTTAATTTGTATCACTGTTGGGATTTGTGGTTCAATTGTACCAAAATTGGTACATTTGAAACTTGATTAGTATGCTGGTACACTTATGCTTTTTTGGTGCTATTTTTGTACATTCAATTATAAAAAATTTTATTTATAATAAATATTTCTATTTAGTTGTCTTAACCTGGACCAGAACTACAAAAATTGCAATCTAGAATTTTATGAGATAAAAATTATAAATCGTGTTAATTTAAAAATCTATCGAAATGACACAATAGTTTTCTTGATTATAAACATATTCTTTTTTCTTTTTTAACCATTTTTTCTTTTCTGTAAAAAGTTCAGAAGCCTATAACTCGGAAATATGGGCGAGCGCCAGCTTCTTTAATTGATGTTTTTTTTTCCTTATTTTATTTAAATTTTCTCTAGCTCATCTGGTGACTTGGCAAATTTGATTTCAACACTAATACGGACAGACATACAAGCATCGCTCAATCGACTTCACTATGCATAAGGACTCAGAATATATACACTTTATGGGGTCGGAAATTTATATTGTAGAAATTACGAACGGAATGACAAACTTTGATTTGTCTTCTTCCACCTGTGTTGAAGGGTACAAAAACTAGAAGTATTGACATCAAAAATTAGGCCTTATAATGATTAATTTTTAACTAATAATAACTTTTACTAAAATAAAAGTAAATTGGTACAACTGCACCATTCAGTCGGTAGCATTTTAATATTGTTGTATCTCAAAACCAAACTGTATTGGCTTTCAATATATATGTATGTTCTTCTCCGCCTCTTGAGATTTTTTAAAAACCAGCCGATAAAAAATATTTTTATATAACAAAAATCATAAAGATTTAGAGCTTTTGCAGATTTTAAACAAATTTTGGCTCCGTCTTGGCTCTTTTATATTTTATTTGGGCTAATATTTTATTTATGTTTATTTTTATTTTAAATTTTTTTCGACTTTCTGAAGTTAACGCAATTCAAATTTATTTAAACTTTTTGGTAACAAGCACCTTTTCTAGGTTAAATTATTTTCTTTTTATCAAAATGTTATTGATTACTGTTCTTTTATTTAAGAATCAGATTTTGCAGGTTTTTGACTTTATTGATAAATTAGAATACTCATTCAATCTATGTTGTTTTTAGACTTAAGTATTTACGTATGCATACTGATGAGCTATGCATAATGATTAGCATAAGGAGATACTTTCTCTACAGTAATCCATTGTGCTGTTCATTTTCTGATAATAAATATCACAAAATTGTTTGCTGCTAGAAAACAATTTTTTTTTTTGTTTTGTTTTAAATACTTAGTTTTCTAAATAATTTAACATTTTCATTAATTCGTTTGGTACTTATAATTGCAGGATAAAACATGCCAGGAATTGTTTTTTAGAGCACTTTATTTACTCAGTTTTGTATAATTATATTACCAACACTACCAACAAGTGTTGTCAGATCAGGAAATTTATCCTTAAATCGCAGATTTTAGTTTTAAAATGAGGGCGAAAATTTCGGTTTGGGGATTGAGGTATTCTTTGAGATGTGTGTGAAGTTAATTTTAAAAATTTGTAAACCTAGCCACTTTCTGTTACGATAACAGAGCTATGTTAATCACTTTATATAACCAAAGTTGATATAAAAAAACGTAATAAGAGAGTTTCTGGAAGATTTTTATATAAAATTAAAGTGGATAGAAAAAACTAAACTCCAATAGTAAAATATATTAACATTATGTTTTTTAAGATTTTACAGAGGTTTTTTCCAAAAACACCACTTTTGAAATTTAAAAAAGGTCTTTGGTCCTTTTCTCGTAAATGAAGGAGAGTGGGCGAAAAAAATTATTGGAGAAGACAATATTTTTAATAATTTATTCAAGATGTCGCTGGATATGAGACAATTTTAAGACCTGGACAAAATAATATTAAATCTGCTTTGCATACCGACGAGCAATGCTTGTGTATAGAGTTTATTCAGAAATGAACGTGATGAAAACCAAAATAGGAAATAAAATGCTATACGAGTTGCCCGAATCTTTATTGTGAAGTAATATACATTTTAAAAATAATAAAATTTTTGTATCACTTTTGTTCCATCTTCAGAAATGTTTTTAATGTTTAATTTCAAGAATATGTACCAACAAGTTGCTTAAGACAACGATTTGGAAGATATTGATTCATAATTTGTATATAGACGTATGTATAAGCCAATGCTTAAACTGAATTTAAAAAGAAATAACATTATTTGTAGCGGAGATATTTAAAGTTAGTTTCGCGCTTTACACAACAAACTCCTCTACCATTGATTTTGTTTATTTTGCACTCGCAACTATGATTTCTATTAATAGGCGAGTTAAAACGTCTACATTGTTGTACTACGCAAATGCCAGCTATCTTGTTCTGGGTTGGTTTTCTGCCCGACAAAAAAAATAATGCAATAAAAACTAAGTGAAATATTTCCTATTAGAAATAGCATAAGCATAACTTATGTTTTTTGAAAATGTTAAAGATAATCTGTAGAAATAAAATTATTGTTTCAGAAGTGTAAGTATAAAACTACTTTCCTAACACAATTTTACATCATCTTTAAAAGAATATAAAAAGTTCTTAGTAAAGTCAGCTTAACAAACTTTCATTTAATAATTACATTTAAAAAAATCGTGCTTTTGCATTGCTCTCTGAGTGTTTTTTTAGTCATAATTGTTTTCTACATTTACTTCCTCAAAAGCTAATTGAACATTCAACCATATTCAATTATAAATTTAAAGAAAATCATATAATTACTATTCTAACTTTTGAATAATTTTATTTACTCTTTTTAATAAACAACAAAATTTTAATTTATTATTTAATATCATTATTAGAAGTTTTAGTAATACGAGGGTAAATCCAATATGTTTTTACAAAAACATACAAAGGTGGCTAACGGTTTAAAATTAACTATATTTCTGAAAATAATCACGAATCAACAAAAAAAGTGGTGATTTTTAGAAAAATGCGACACCATTCAGTTCTTTCCAATAATAAATTTTGCTGTGTCAGCTTTACATTTATAATTTTTGTATTTGTTCTTTTCTAATGGGAAAAAACAGTCAGACAAAGTCTTGGAAAGAAAGATGAACTAAACGAAGTTTATAAAATAAAATTTTGGCAAATATCAAAACATTAAGTGTTTCGGTCATATTTTTTCTGAATTTAAGCCGCATATCAAAGAAGACAATAAAAAAAATCTCTCAAAGTCAAAAATTACAAATTGGACCTGTGGATGGAAAGGACCTGCATAATTGAAAAAGTACAACATCATGATTCCACCGGTATAATAGCGTGTTCATACATGCACTTTTATTGAGTCAATATTCTATGTATTGACAAAATTAGTTTGGTTTAGACGCAATTGGTTTGTGTCTGAGGTTTAAATTTCGACATTTTGCTTCTATACATTTTCTGAGCAGTGTTGTATTTTAATTTCTACTCTATATTATAACAATTTCTTACTTATTGCGCAATAAATTATTGAGATTTTGTATGGAATATTGAACTTAATAGGAGCTTTTATTGAGAAAAGCTGAATAAAAAAAATATATAAAAAAAGGAAAGCTATAAGTCTTTATCTCCTATGTGATAGAGGGGGTATCCTGATGCCCTGAAACTTCTTAGAATTTATTATTGCTTTTATAAATTATCTAATCATAGTTTTAAATATCTCATTTGTAGGGTGTTACTGAATAACTGAATATCCACACTTCACAGAGTGACAAAGTACCTGTTTGCCCTAAAATATTTGCAGCCATTTAATAGAACTTGCAACACAGCTCGTGAGTAAGCGTGTCCACAACACACCAAAATATAAATTGTTAATCAAAGTTCACAAAAAGGTTGACAACCAAAATATTCCATCTGACAATTATTTTACGATTCTTTAGAGTTGTATTTTCTATAAAAAGATTTTTATTACGAATCATATCGCTGGCTATTTGTAATAGTTTTGCTACATTATTTAAAGGTGAAAGCTTTAAAATTCACTTTAAGTTTTTTCAATAAAAAGAACTTACAAAATATGTAAAAATTTACGTATTTTTAACAATCACACTCGGTTCAAGTGTTTCTTTGCCTTTTAAATAAAGGTAGAACTGTAATTATGATTGTTGACATAGTCAAAATTGCTCAAGGTGACTTATTGCTCACAAAATTTCACTAGCGAACTCTCATTTAGACATGTTAAATAATCTCATCTTTCCATTATTGTTTGGCATTATTGATTGAAAAAAAAACTAACAACTGCAATTGCCTGTCAACATCCAAAAGACATTTCTGAAATACCCGATGAATACACTTTTCTACTCTTTATACCACAAAACTGCGTTTTTTATGCGGAATCTAACTACTCTGCTATATACCAGTCACACCACTACAAATCTTATCAAAACTGCAACTATACAAATAATTCTATTTGCAATAAGATAGTCAGTGTCACACCAAACTTGCTTAAAAATAAACTATTGCAAAGCAAGTTTAAATAATTCAACAAAGTATCAAACTCTGCAAGCAAAAAATTATACGTATTTTATAAATTGAAGTTGGCAGTTGAAGAAACATATCGTTAGCTGAAACTAAAAAGTATGTGATTAAAAAAAATCAAAATTGTTTTCTTGATTGCAGGGCGATTAATTTTTATTTAAACACGAAATTCAATAGAAAATATATTTATAATGCAGTTCCTTAAAATAAGAAAAAATAAAAAAAAGACTGAAAATATTCTGTTGAGTCCATCAGTTTTTCAATTTTAAATCCGGGCTTTTTTCCATTTTTCATTAAAACTTCAACTCGTAGAAGATTTAGAGGTTTTTTTTGCTTTTTTCATTTAAAGCCATTTTGTGTAGTGAATATTGTTGTGTAAAATTTTGGTAAAAGTAGTTACTTCCGCGTATAATAAGGTGTAGTGTGTGTGAGTAAAGTAAAAGAAAAATTTCCCAACATATCTAAAGCAGCCGAGCTGGCTGCGTTAAGGTGTCTGTTTGTTTGTTTGTTAAGCAGAAGATCTAAATTCAAATCCAAACAGCACTTTAAACAAATAACACTGTACAACACACAAAAAAATTACAAGGTCTGGGCTATAAATTCTGATAGAGGAGACAAAAAAAAGAGATACGTGTATCGGCGTTTTGAATGTTTACATCTGAATTTCATTTGAGAGGGGGTTAAAGTTTCCCAGCTCTGGCACATTCTTATTGTTAAACGGCATAAGAAACCATGTGACCCTTACATTTTAGGTATAAAATGTGTTCAGCAAATTTATGTAAAATGTTACCGAGAACATTTTTGTAGAAATGTTAACCCTCTAACTCCTCAATATATGGGTCTTTTTTGTCCTTCTTTTAAAAAAGAGCAAAAAACACCATTAAAACAGGGTTTTAGAGGGTTAAAATGTTCCACAAAAATCTTACCCGTTAAATTTTACTAAAGGTTCCTGAATACACCAAAATGGAAAATTGAACCATAAAGTCAGAAATAAGACGCAACAAAAGAGAGCTTAGGGTTAATTTCGCATTTATTAAGAATTTTATTTTAAAGCAAATTTGGATAGCATTAATTACATTTTTTTAGCTCTAGGCAATTCCACTTCATTATCATACAATGTCTAGCATATTTCAGCGATAAGCGAATGAATACTTTTACCTTTATAGCGTTATTCAATGGGTGCGCATGTCTGATGAAATTTTTCACCATGCTCATCAGATTCTTTTGACAACTGGTTCTCAAAGTAATCCATATGGGAATTTAAAAAATGAATTTTTATTGACATATGAACGCCTAGTTTTTCAAAAGCTCTAAGCATGGTGTCTACGTATATTGGAGCAGTAGGAGAATGACTTTTGCCTAAGACATTGTATATCACTTCCTTAATGCTTTTCCACGCATCAAGCTCAATTGGTGAGAGCGTTTCGTCGAAGTAAGCGTTAAGCATTAGCTTTCTTATATCTGGACCAACAAAAACACCTGTTGGTATGAAACCAATTTTAAGACTTTTAACTATAACAACGACTTGAAGAACATATACATACCTTCTTTAATCTTTGCTTCACTTAATTTTGGAAACATTGTTTTCAGAAAATTAAATGCTGATCCATTTATATCCAGAAATTTAACAAAGTTTTTTACCACACCAAGTTTGATATGCTAATTTTAACTTTAAATTCAGTTAAATTTATGAGAAATAGGCAAGTGAAGTTTTGACAAATAATAAAAAACGGAGTTTTCTATTAACCTCAACAATGTCTGAAATATTTGCCTCAACTGAACGTATCAAACGTGATGCCGTTGTTAACAGGATGAAATTCTTCTTTATAAAAAATAATTCATTTCATTAAAGGAAAACAATATAATTTAAATATTATAATTTAACATCATTGGAAAACATTCGTTATAAAAATGACTAAACCTCTGAAATATTTTAGTTAAGAGATTTAAGAGCAGTCGGAAAAACCTTTCCCCATAATAGCAAAAAAAAATTTATTTGAATTTTAAGCAGACTAACAAAATTCTAAACGTCAAAAAAGTTATTTCTTTTTACTCGTTGGATTTAACTAAAAAACTACATTTAAATTTTAATATTATTTTTGTAAATTGGTGATGGCTTGTTTTTGTTACTTTTCAATAACAACAATACTGATATTAATATTATTGCATTTTTTGTTTGTTTTTTTCTTTTGCTTACAAAAAAAAACTATCGAAAATTATAACTTTCGATAAAGTTAATTTTAGTAATTAAATTAAATTTGGACGGTAAAAGTAACAAAACTTGTTTAAAATATCGAAACAAAGCATAATATATCCATATAAAAAGTTGAAAACGATAACAGATTTCAATTTGCATAGAAAGTTTTTTTTTTAACATTTTAGCAACAACAAAGAGCCATTTCTTAATTTAAACTAAAGAAAAACGAACCCAGAATACTTTAAAAAAAAATTTTTGCTGCAGGTTCACCCAATTATAAACAAGAAGACAACTTTAATTAGTTATATTTAATTTTAGCACTTTATTAAAGAAAAAAATTTTAATGATGTGTTTTGTTTTTTTTTTTTTTTTTTAATTATTAAAAATAAACAATAAAATGAACGTAACTTGTTTAACAAAAATACCGTACAGTCGACAACGAAAGTTAAAAGGTAGTTTTGGCGTGCGATCCAATATCAATATTTTATTTAACAATTAAGTTTGGTGGTAAAAGCTAAAGCTTTATCTATAACAGCTTAATTAAGCTGAAAAAAAACTTATGATCACCATTCTTTTAGACAAAAGTGCTATTGAAATTTAGCTACATTGGTTCATCAATGGTGGAAATTTATTTTCAAAAAAGGCGAGTGCCTTTATTTTTTTACGTCATCCAGATTTAATCGGGCTATTTTGTTGGTTATGAATGTTTTTTTTTTCTTTGTTGTATTGAAATTTCAGAAAAACAAAATAATAAAATCTACATTTCACTAAAATATTACATTTTTGTCAAAATTTCGCCAAATATCCTAAACTTTGCTATAAAATTATTTTCCATAAAAAATTGGAAATTTCATGAAAAACCGAAAATAAGGCATAATAATGTCTAGATTATCAAAAACTTTTAAATTCACTAAATGATTAAAATTTCAGCAAAATGTTTTTTTTTCACGAAAATTTTACCAAAAATGAATATTTTTTTAAAAAATTGTACTTGCAATAATAATTTGAAAGTTCATTGAAAACCGAAAATGCCCAAAAACAACCAAAAACTATCAACAATTTAAAGTTTTCTTTTAAAAAACGTTAAAAACACATTAACACTATTAATACATATTTTTGCAAAATATAACTTAGAAAATAAATACTAAAATCTTTTAGGGAGAGTTATATAACATCGGCGCAGCTGAATATAGCTCTTTTGCCTTTGCCTTATTTACATTTCTTTTCTCTACCTTATTTACATTTCTTATCCAATATCACTTGGAGTGCATTACACATTTTCTGAATAGCTAAATGACGCAATGACAATAAGTTATTTACTTTGTGAAACGATTATTGTCATCAAGAGAGCATTCCTTTATGTTTAATGACACACGCATTTATGACGCATTTATGACACTTTTTAATACTTTATACTTATTTAATAGTTAAGTTTTTTCTTATATAACCTCTGTCAAATATGTAAATCCAGTTTAGTGAAGTAACTGCAACCGAAAAACCATACATTACGATATATAATTTTACATAAAAATAGGCTCTTAAAGGGTTAAGCATTTAAAAAAAAGCATTTCCTTTTTTATGAAATGTTCAGAGGTCCTTAACATTTTAATTTCTATCGAAACTATGTCTGATCGATTGGCATATTAAAATTTTCTCTAACTTATTTATTGCCTCGGCAAAGGTGATTTTACCGCGAACACTGACGGACAGCCGGACATCGCTCAATCAACTTTGATATGCATTACAAATGAAAATAGATATTTTAGAAATTACAAACGGAATAACAAACGTAGATAAACGCTTTTTTAACTGTGGTGAAGGGTATAATGAAAAAAAGTAATAAATTAATAAAAATAAAATTAAATGAAAATTGTAATCAATCAATAACAAGAAATTCTCATAGGTTTCTGTGTTTAACATTTTGTATTTTGTTGCCTGTTTACTTGAATATGACTTTACGATTATTATTATGAAATCCATAAAAAAGTTTCTACATTTACCAATTGAAGAGCTCCAAAGTCTTCAGTTTGTAAACAAAGGATTGGATTTTATCGTTAATCCAGAGAAAATAAAATATACCTTTAAAAAAATGTTAAGTAAAAAACAAAGCAAGTGCGACCTCTCCAATTCTTATTTTAAGTTTAGTTTGAACACTGAGACATCAAAAGAAACAAATCCTCCTTTTTAAAAATTTTAAGCCCCTACCTATAACGATTATAAAAAATTTATTGTGAAAATTTATTTTTATTGCGGACTCTGTGTGAATCCCAAATGCCTGCCTACTACAGTTGAAATACTAAAGCTTTATAAGTGAAAACTACGTCAATTTCAACAGTTTACGATTTCAGAGATAAAGGACTGCGACAGACAGACGTTGTGACAAAAAAAAAATACTGTTACGTTTTTGCACTTATGTACAGAATTGTATGTGAATGTAAGAACTTATTTAAATCGCAGCGATTTTTTTGTAATCAATTTAAATAAAATTAAATGATGCGATCTAATTTAAAAAGATTTTACAGGAGAAAAATTAAATTAATCTGTAAAACAAACTTTTTTAAACTCATAAACAATAATTGGTGTGAATCTTAAACTTGCACATAAATTAATTAGCCACACAAATACTCAGCTTATTTATTAATAAATTTTGTGTTTATTGTTTAATTAATAAAATTATATAAATTAAATATATTTAAAATTTAATATATTTCTTTTTTCTTCAAGAAATTCTTACACGTGAGATTGCACCAAATACACAGAAGTGTAGTTGAAGACGTACAACACGATAAAGTCACCTTAAACCTAGAAATGTTCTTCATATGTAATTTAACAGATGATAAAGAGACAACTTTATACTGCAAACTTTATGGTAAAAGTTAGTTGGTTAGTTATTCTAACATTGCTACGCTATCGGGATGTAATGTGTTAAAAATTTTGGTTTATTTATCAGTAGAACGTGCAAATCTGATCTGAAAAAAAAAAATAAAGTTGCTTACTTTTTTACGTTTAACTACCAAGCAGAGCATAGCAACAACAAGAGCAAGAGAGACCGAAAAAAACAAAAATTTTTATGGGTTAAATTCAAACGTCGCAGATTGGAGGATTTTGTTAAAATGTAGAAAAATTCCGAATACCTTGAAATTTCACATAACATAAGTAAAGGTGCGGTTGTGTTTAAGTTTTATGTTTGGCGCCGCTGATTTATTAAAAAACGTCAGGTAAGGAAGGCAGCCGGGTCACCACAGCCCACTTGGGTCCATTAATTGGTACCTTTGTGTTAAAAATACCGTTGCTAAATTCTTATTTTACAATAGATTTTGCAAATCTGGCGATAACTCTTGTCAAGCAAATAACAAAAAATATGTTATGTTTAAAAAAAATAATAATAATAATAACAGTGCACATTGGGGCAGAATACAAATATTTTGAAATAACTGAGCCATATGTAAAGGGCTAGACCGATCAATCCAAAATTTAGCATTAACATAGCACTTTCAGGAATGGCGCTATGTGGGCTCAATGTTGTGTACCTCGCACCTGATAATATTTTTAACGCTTGGCATTTCTTAATTTTTTTTTTCAAGAGAAGTAGCACTTCAGGCATTATTACCTATTTAGTTATTTTGGTTACCGTGCTACATTCTTTAGGAAAGGGATAGATGAGAGATAAGAAAGGTGGTGAAAGGAGAGAGATAGAGAGTTAGTTATTTTACTTCGCCGGCGAATATGCTATAAAGAACTACAGACGAAGGAGACTGCAAGTTTTAATGTTAATTGAGAATATGAATTTATACCATTAAACAGAAAAAACATTTTTTTTTATTGCCGCAGGAGTTGAACCCTGGGCAACCAGGATTGTAGCCACTTCGACTACAGCAGCCGGAGAATTAAAAATTGTACATGACCCTAAAGTACTCGTCAATACCTACAAAATGGTGCTTACAGTGTAGGATGAATAATACCGCAACAGTATCCAAGTAAAATACTTCACTTTAAATTTATTTTTGTTTTCGCTCAATGATTTAATTTTTTGATCAAACAATTTTAAACATTTTTCAAGTTTTGCAATGACAATGACATAAACTTTGAACTATATGTAGCTTTATTAAGTTTCTTAAAATCCCTTTGTAGTATCAGTCAACAAAAATAAACGCAGTATCTCAAACTACAATGTGATCAGAATGATGTTTTCTTAGTTATGACATCTAATGGACTCATGCGGATATTTATTTGCTTGTTCAGATCATCAAAAAGTTTCACACGTAAATATTAAAAACAGCCAGCAGCATTTTCCACGTACAAATGTTTTTTACGAACTTTTTTACAGACGCGTACAAATTTTTATCTTCCGTAACATAAATTTATATAAGTGAGATGCTTATTGGAACTCTCATATTTAAGAACGTGCAAATGTATGCACGTAAGAATGATATTGAGGTAAAACTTTTTTTGTTTGATAGGAAATTGCGACATCTATATTCATATACAAAAAAATTTTATATTTGTTGTTGACCTCCGAAAATTTCGAAAAATTATGGTAAAAACATTCTTAAATAAGTAAAAATATTGAATATGCAATAAATTTTTATAAATAAAGCAAATCAAATAAAATTTTCTGTGCTTATTTAGTTGGTCAACAAAAATCTAGTGCAATAAATTTGTAATATTAAGGTAAAGGAAATCCCATAGTTTCCGAAATAAAGACTATATATCCCAAAATTAAAATTTTTTATTCTTTTGCCCATATAGTCCACATAGGGACTAGGGATCATGAAATACTTTCAGCAACTATTCGGAGTATATATAGCATTTTTATATTAATTTTCTTCTTTCGATTCTAGCTGTGGGATTTCAGAAAATATAAAAATTTCGATGTAAAATAGGCCAATTAAAGGATCTCTTTCACAAGAAAATATGGTTTAAAAGTAAAATTAAAAATTTTTATATATTTCTTAAGAAAAAAAATTCAATAATTTTGGATTTTTTAAATTGAAAATCGTATAATTTTTAGTCCTGAAAAGATATAATCTTCAAACTTTTTCCAGAATATTTTACTTTGCACGCTAACTATGGGAAAAAAGTCAAATTAATTTGCTCAAAATTGTATCCAGTATTTTGTGAAAACTGGACCAGGGTGTGGAAAAATAAAAAAAATTGAATTTTTAAATGTTTATAACTCGATCATTTTTAAACATAAACATACTGATTAAAGTCCCATTTTGTAGGTATTGATAAGTCCTTGAAGGCCATGTGTAATTATTAATATTGAATAAATTAATATTGAATAAATGCCAAATGTTAGAAATATTTTCAGTTAAGAGGTACCCAACTTTGAGCCCACATAGCACCATCCTTGAAAAATGGAAGGTACCCAACTTCAAAACTTAAGCTCGAATACTCCTCTGCTATGCTCATGCTGAATTATATTCAAAATATTTTGATTTTGCCCCACTGTGCAGTACTAACTTTTAATCGAATACGGAGCAATTTTTAGTGTTATTAAAAACTTGAGACAAACACAACAATATTCTATTCCTTTTCAAACAAATGTTGTTTTTTTATCCCGTTCACACTGCCTGCGAGTTGTCATATTATAATAGCCATACATGCATTCAATAATAAATAATATTTATAATGTTAACGCTTTTTAATGAAAAACATGAAATTTATAAATTATTAAAATTTTCAAATATAAATCAAATCAAATCGATTAGCGTATTTAAATTTTCTCTGGCTTATCTAGTGCCTCGGCAAACTTAATTTCAACTCTAACACGGACAGACCGACGAACGGGCATCCCTCAATAGACTTCGGTATGCATTAGATCGGAAATGGATATCGTACACATTACAAACGGTATCATATGCTAGGTAGTTGGCGTTGGTGGTTCTTCAAAGAGTTTTATGTAATATCTAATTCCCATTTACTCCTAAACTTTGCTCGCTTTTACCCCCGTATTTTGATGAATTTAAGTTTAACTTCATAACTTTTATCTTAATAACGCTTCATACAGTATTAAGAAATTTAAAGAAAACTGGGTTATAATTTTGCCGATCAAAAAATACATCAATCTGTCCTTTTTATGATTGGAAAAAGTCTTTTCTCCTCTTTTATTTTTTTTTTTCACAAACCAAAAAAATTAGAAGAAAGCTATTGCAAATTTATTACCAATGACCGTATTATTTTAAAGCATTTTTCAAATGTTATCAATAAATATTATCAACAAATTGAATTACCTTAAAATTAATGAAGGCAATCCACATTTAAGACTAAACGAAACGCAGCAATTTGTTTCTACTGCGTGCAAACAATGATAAGATAGAGTTTATGAAATATATCGGTTTTGTATAAATTGCTTGATTTATAGGACTCAATAACAATATCATTAAAAATATATTAAATTTAAATTCTGATAATAAAAGCTGATACCAACTCTTAATTAAAATTGTATGCGCGTAACTAAGCAATAACACAAATGAAAAAAGATTTGTAAGTTGATAACAAAATGCAAACCATACATGGGAGAAATTAATATCATTAGCATTGAACTATAAATAATGCTAATGATTTTTTAGCATTAACATTATTTTCATTTAAATTAATTGAAAAACAAAATCACTATCATTGACTAAAAGGCAAATAATTTCAAAGCATTAACATTTAAAGTCATTTCTTATCTTTAGCATTCTATTCACAAAATTTTGGTGAAATTCATGTTTCAACATTCTAGAAAAAAAAAAAAAAAAATTTGAGAACAGATTTATGTTTTTCTGTAAGTAATAACAACTATTAGTTTGGGTCTTAGGTGACTTCAGATCTTAGATATCAAGTTTTACAGCTGTCATCTTTTATATTATTAAAATGTTTAATTTCATAAAAAACAATTATTTTTTTATCTAATTAGTAACTAACGATTTCAATATATTGGCATCAAATAGTAGTAAAATTTCTTTGGCATTATAAATATTTCAAATAATGGCAATTAAACTTCAATGGTAATAAAAATATTCCAAGTATCATAAAACCCTAATAAACTTATTATTTAGACTTGCTATTGTATTTATATTTGGATACAAGATATAAAAGTTTATGCATATATTTTTGAAGCAATAAAGGAATGATCAGATTAGTCAAATATTTGACCAAAAATACGTAGCAACTAAATTATAGAAAAAAAATGTTGTCCTTCTCAAACACTTATTAAGAAATATGAGATTTTACTTAATATAAAATGAAAGATATTACATTTGTAAAAAATTATAAATCATCATTCGTACTGATACTTTTTAGAAAGGATTAAAAACTTTTTTTAAAAGTGGTTACGCTTTTTCGTTTAAATATTTGACACATCTGACCACACTTTAAGTTTTCTCCTAAAGCACTATTAACTATTTCATAACACCAAGGACGATCATAAGATCCTAGGGATCAGTCGATAAAACCTATGAAAAATCCAATAGAACCCAAAGCTCTAGAGGCCTTTAGTAGTCAGCACTGAGAGTAATAGAGCTTCCAGTCGACCAATATTGTGACCACGTAGGTTGCTATTATTTTTTACTTTAATCTAAGTAAAAGACCCTGAGATAGGCAGCGGACCCAGGGCCAGAAATTAGCTGAGATCAATGTAACTTCAGCATATCACCACCGTAGGGTATAGAGATCCGTTCCCATAGTTAATTGATCGCTCTACATTTTAAAAAATCTCACAATAAGAATCCTAATATAAAAACAATTACAAAAACAAGAAGCACATTTTTTTGTTTGTCGTGCGCATTAAATAAACTTTTTTATAGGTCTTCTGACACGTTAAAGAAAACTTTATTTAAATGGTTTAGTCCATAACCAATAGCAGTCTTTAAATATTTTTTCGTTAACATAATAAAATAAATCACAAATTAAATTTTCTTTCTTGGAACGCACCCGTTATTTCACTTTTAACTTAAAATTTTGTGTAAATTATCCTTCTTTAAATAAATAACTTCCTGGTAATAATTTATTTTACACTTGAAAATATACCGACAACACAATGCTTATCACTCGGAATTTTTTATTAAAACATTTTAACTTTCAGTGCTTGTGAGAAATTGTTAACTAAAAATTATCTTGACGAAACGTTTGTTTTTAAATTTACTGCAATTTGATTAAAGCTGCACTACACGCCAGTCACAAAATAGCAACAACCAACAAAATTGTCATCAAATCACTAGACGAGGCTAAAAATACTCACACACACACACATTACTCTAAAGGCCGAATCATGTAGACTTTTTAATTCGAAATGGAGAAGATATTGTTTGGTTTTTCTGTGCGGCACTAGATAATAATTCTGATGATAAGGAATTAAAAAGTTTATACAAAATAAATACATACATACGTACATCATCGTGTTTTTGTAAATATTTACTTAATTCATATTTTTAATTTATATTTTACTCAAGCAAAATAAAAAACAGTTCTGTAATTTTTTTATAATAAAATTCTATTAATTTTCTTGATTGTAAAATAATTGGATCTACATATTATCTACAAAGCTATTTAAGATCTGTAGTATGAAATTCGCTAATTATATTTTAATTTTCGTAAGGTCATCATACTTGAGAAACATAAGACAGCGTGTTCTTTTAACGAGTGTTATTTCGAAAGAAAAAATTTCTTTTAAGAAGGCGGGCTGCTAATATGCTTACACCATTCATTAACGATTTGTAGTGCATAATTTTATTTTGTAAGGTTTTGTTAGTAATGCTGATACAAAAGACTTTTTTAATCTACATCACAATTTCACACTATGATCAGCCGTAGAAAAAAGTGAATGCCAAGGTATTTCATAGTAAATAGTTTCCAAAAGCTACAGTTAAATGATCAGTTAAAATAAATACTTAAATACGAAATAGTTGTACTAAAAGCACTGAACCGCGTAGTATGATACTGAAACAGCATCTACTGTCATATAAAAAAAAATATGGAATAAATAAAATTGCATTCTTGGCTAGGCCGATGGTAAGCAGAACGCAGCAGCAAATATACGTGGCAAATAAAAAAGAGAACGACGAAAAAAGTTTGCTGTTTTTATTATGAATGATTTCTCTTTCAATTTCTTAAAATAGGTGGTAAAATAAACGACTTTTACAGTGTACACAACCTAAGGTAGACAGATGCACAGAATGCTGATGACAGATGTAGCGATTGAGTTTTCTTTAAAAATTTCATCTTAACAAATTACGAAACTATACCTAAGTAAGAGTGCTACATTTAGCTATGGCAAATCCTAAGTATCCTTCATCATGTATGTAAATCAGGTTTACTTAAATAACTCCAATCAAAAAACAAATATTGAGGTGACAGGGAATTAATAAATTAAAAAAATTTAAATAAAACTGTCATCGGGTTTTAACGGGTTACGCATTTTGAAAAGTCCATAACTCGGAAAATATTGGCGAGCGCTAATTTTTTAATTGATGTTTTTTCTTATTTTCTATTCCCTGTCGTTACCGTTTAAAAATTTGTTTCAGTTGATTTTAATTCGATTCTTGTTTCTGCTTATTCGAAGCTTATCCTTCCAAACTTTTTTTAAAAACAAATGATGCCAAATAAATTAGTCATTAACTTGGGTTAAGAAAGTGTAATTGTGGACTTGATTGTGTGTCTAATTTTAAACAATGTGCATCATTAATCTGGTGGTTGGCTTCCTTAAAACAATCTTACTTGCAATTCGTCAAGTGTGAGTTGGATTACTTTTTTATATAAATGCCATTTCTGAAAGATCAGACGACTAATTCTCATCACGGCACTAATAAAATAACAACTATAAAAAATGTACAGCAATTTTTGTATTAAGTTCATGCCACTCAATAAGATTTAATCGTTAGATCTGTCAAAAATGTTATTTGTATCCTGGAAAAGAATAGTGCATTAAAAACAAAAGGTGCAACAGATTCTTGAAAGATCTGAGTTGCATCTTAAGTTGGGTCTTGCTTGTGTGACACAATTTAACTAATACACGTTTTCCTGAAGTTTATCTAACTTGAAAAACGATTCTGTTAGATTTTTTTAAATTAATAAATCGTGCGAATGTATGAAATAGACAGTTGTGGCCTTTATAAGCTATGAGCTTAAAAGCCCTGACACAAAGGGGTATTAAAGCTATCTAGCCGGACATTACTTTTATTTTTTTTATATTGGCTTTGATTGAACTCACCAAGTCAGTGAAACTTGGCAGAAATATTTTTTGCGGTCATGTTTTATTCAACCCTGAAAATAAAAAAATAGAATATAAGAGAAAAAATTTCCCCTAGAAGAACTAATCCTACCTCTTAAGATTCCAATACTTCTGTTTAGCTAATGCAACTTCTAAAATCAGCGAAAGTTAAAGTTTCAAAATTACTTTTCCCCCTGCACACTCTAGTGAGGGAATGGAATACACACTTCATATTACTATTGAAATTAAATTTATTCGGAAGTATCCCTCCAATCCCACCTCCTTATGACATTTTTTAATTTTTTTTTAGTTTGTTAAGGTATGCTCCCACCCTTAAACCAACTCACGAGCCAAAAATATTAATAAAATAAATGTTTATTATTAATTACTTAATAGAATTATTTCATTTGAAAATAATTTATTTATTCATAATAATAACTGATTTATAGCAATAACAATAAATTTTATTTAAATCATCTCTTTTGCAAAGACCTTTTCCGAATCTGAGACTGCTATTTCTGATAACAGCCCAATGCCATGTATTAAAATCTTGTGCATAGTAGGTGTCATAGGATTACAGTCATATAGAGTAACGTTAAGTCCTGCAAACAGATATTTTGACCACCTAATATTAATTCTATAACAACTTTGATTCGGTAGATAAAATTAATTTCAGTTATTTCTGCAGCTAATTCAGGATTGATACTTAATCTTCCGCCGTCGTTTTAGCATCGTTGGTGTTTCCAAGTTCAAGTTGCGGTACAGCCTTAGTGCACTTGTAGCTGTAAATGTAAAAATATTGTAAACCTCTCAAAACCATAAGAAGTCAACAAAAACGTATGCAATTTACTTAACTTCCCCGACTTTAGCAGTGTCCCAAAACGACAAATCTAAAACCAAAGTCTTGAAAATTCACTATACGATGTAGTTTCGAGCTGCATACTTAAATTTTTACATTTCTTAGATTTAATTTTTGGTCTAATATTTGGCTAGATTGGCAAAATACCACTTTGTGCTTTAATTCAAAAGCATAACAATATAATAATACTTCAAATTCGGCTTAGGTTCACGTATTTTTTATTTCAAAATTTATTACGAAAGAAAAATTATTTACAACTTTTTGTATTAATCTTTTAAAAAACCGGAAAAATTGGACACTAGCAGAATGTAGTACCACGTTTTCAAGATCGCTCCATTCATTATTAGCATAATTTAATATGAAAATAATATTATTACTAAATTAAAAAATTTAGTTACCCTAAAGCTATTTACAATGATATAAAGATCTTTCAAATTGGACATCAAATGGCGGAGTAGTGTGCAATACAGCAGAAGGGGCGGTATTTTGGGCGCAACAAAAATTTGTTTGCTTAAACCTTGATTTTTGTCTTTACTTTAGGGTTTGGACAAAAGTCTTTAGTTTATTTAAAGTGTTTGTTAGAATTTTTCTGAAGAGCTAAGTAAGAGGTAGCGAAATGGCCTCAATAATCAACATCAGTGTTTTAATAATTTAATTGGGATAAAGAATAGCACGATGACTTTTAAAAGTTAATCAATTCAAATACATTTATTTTATGGATTTCAACTACTTAAGTCATGTACTTAATTTTATAAAAAAAACAATATACCCTTCAGCATGTATGTAAATCTAATTTAGTGAAGTTACTCCAATCAGAAAACCAAATATTGCGGTGACAGGGAATTAAAATAAATAATAAAAAAATAAGTATTATATGTACATATTTTACATCAAAATGTCATCGGCTCTTAATGGGTTAAGCATTTTTTAAATATTTTAGCAGTTCTTAAAAAATCTGTTCAAAAACCTTTAAATGATATCCATATCGAAGATTCAAAATCTTACTTTTCTATGAAAAGTTAGAAAGCCCACAATTCGGAAATATGGGCGAGTGCCAACTTTTTCGCTTAATGTTTTTTCCTTATTTTTTTATTCTCTATCGCTCCATTTATTTGTTTTTTTGATTGGAGTTACTTCATTGTTCCAAATGATATGGACAAATTAAAGCCTGCCTCTGGTTTTTGAACAGATCTTGCTTATTTTCAATAGCAAAAATGTCTGGTCCTCATCTAGAACCTTGGCAAAATTAATTCAACACTAACACGGACGGACAAAGAGATGTCGCTAAATCAATTTCGCTATGCATAGAAAGTCAGCATATATACATTTTATGAGGTCGGAAATGGATTTTGTAAATATCCCTTTTTTCATTTTGTTGTAAAGGGTATAATTACGTTTCTACCAGAGTCCAGAAAAGAACACTCACTGCACACACCCAAAACCAAACCGTGCATATTTTTCTTTTCAAAACAATTAAGTGTGTCTCTAAATTCTTGAATTTTCCTTACACATCCACGAATGTATTTTACTTAAATATTTATTTGCGTACACGTACGTTAATGTTCGACTGTACCTATTCTTTTCTACGGCTAAAAACGTAAATTAAAGACAGAGAAGTTTGAGTGTACGGAAAAAAGTACATGGAAAAATGAAAATAAATTCGTGTACGGAAAAAACGTACTTGAAAAAATTAAAATAAATGTGTGTACGGACGGCAAAGAAGTACATGTACGATAGATAACAAATGATTCTTTAGCGAGCGAAAAAACCTATTAAAAAATTTATTTATATTTATTTTTATTTATATAATATTTTATTTATTGCATGAATAAAATATGTACATATAGGAATTTCTCTGTTTCGGACAAAATTAAACTCTTTTACTCGCTGTTTTCTATTTTAAGGTTTGGGCATTCGAGCAAGTTAAAGTTTAATTTTGTTATTAATATATTAGAAATAGACTTTTCTGATAGCTTAGATCTTAACTTGGTCAAGACTGTAGCAAGTGCACGTTCTACAGATACATGTGTTGCAAGTACCACTTCGGCAAGCTGACTTAACTTTGAATCGTGTTAGCAATTTTGTTTTCAATACCCAAATACTTTAATATTAAACGGTTTCATTGGTTTTTCACATAAAGCAAGCAGTTCTGTTTTTATGTGATAATTTTAATTTTGTGTTGTTAAATGCGATGTACTTAGGAGTAAGTTGACATATGTGGCTAGTTTGGAGTGTGCAGCACTTGACGTAGTTGGAGTATTATCCAACGAAATTGAACATTCATCATTTTCTTCTTGAGAAGATATTATTATTATTTTTTTTTTCTTTTTTAGTTAAAATTTAAGCCTACAATTGCAGTTTGTTTTTAATCATTGGCAAGTAGTGGCGTTCCTTGAAAATTAAAGCGAGGCTTTGTGTTCAAGAAGTTTACGCGTCCTTATTACCATTGCGTGCATATGTAACTCGCATTCCATCCAGTATGTGGTGGATAAGTAGTCACAGATTTCAAATCAAAGCTTTTATATTGAAGATCCAAAAATAATAAAAATAAAGCATTTTAAATCAAAATAAAGCATTTAGTATTAAGTTAATTGGATTTATTCCGCCAGTAAATAAAATACTGTTGTCATACCTTTCGGTGAAGACCGCCGTCACTGGCTGTTTATTTAGTACGATTGGCGAGCGGTTTCGATGTAAAGACATCATTTTCAAGCCGCGTTTTGATTAGTACTGGTTAGATACTGTAAGGTGTTTGTTGCATAGATAGTGGTGGGTTCAGGTAGTTTTGTCCGTTAGGATGGTGTCTATTTAAAAATGATATTATATAGGTAGATTGCCTGGTATCTGTCATCTTTATTGAAGGTATATAATTTTAATATTTCTGTCTTTTATTATTAGGTAGGTAAGTGTGACCATCTGTGGGTGTTTTGCGTTTGTAAGTTTGTTTTAATAGTTTAAGTGGTGTAAAAATTGTGTCCGAGGTTGTATTTACCTGATCGTTAATAATATCTCCGTTAAACGTTCGTGTTTTGTATATTTCCATCTTTTCAAGAATGTCCAGTCTTCGTCCTTTTTTACTAGGATGTATTAGCGTCATACATTCATCTATTTCTCTTGGCTCGTGTTCATGTGTGTTAAGGTGTATTGCGAAGTTAGAGTCTTCTCTTTTCCGCTTATATGATCGTATGTGTTCTGTGAACCTTGTTTTTAATGTTCGTCCAGTTTGTCCTATGTATGTATGGTTGCAGGTGCAAGTAAGTCTGTATACTCCGCTGGTGCTAAATTTATCGGTTATTTCTGTTGATGTCTTGAGATTGTTTCGTAGAGTGTTGCTCGTCTTTAGTGCTGTCTGTAAACCTTCTTTTTGAAAAATGTTAGTTAATCTATATATTTCTGGTCCTGTGTAAGTAAAAATGTGTCGTCGTGTTGTATCGATTGTGTCCTTGTTTTCTTTCTTCTTGTTTTAAGTGTTGTATTGTCTAAGTAGTTTGTCGATAGTAGTGCAGTTGTAACCGTTATTTTTAGCTATAGTGTAAATTGTGTCCAGTTCTTTGTTATATTTGTCTGGAGAAAGTGGGACTGTCTTAAGTCTGTTAATCATATGTCTAAATGCTGCGAGTTTATGTTGGGTGGGATGGTTGGAGGAACAGTGGATAGTTATGTCTGTTGTGGTTGGTTTTCTGTATATGTCAAAGTTTAATGAGTCAATTCCTCGTGTTATTGTTATGTCAAGATAATGTAAAGTTCCGTCTTTCTCTTTTTCCATTGTGTATGTGATTTTATTATGTATTGTGTTTAAATCCGATAGAATTTCCTCTGCGTTGTCCCTTTCTAGGATGCATATTATGTCGTCTACGTATCTGTAATAATGAGTTATTTTATGTTTTTCCATTAGGGTTTTGACGTGTAGTTGTTCTAAATGTTGCATAAAAATCTCTGTAAAAATTGCGGATGGCGGGTTTCCCATGCCGAGTCTATTAGGTAATTTATAAAAGTTATTGTTAAATCTAAAGTAGTTTTGTTTTAGTATCGTTTTTGCAATATCCATTATTTCGTTAATATATTGATTGTCGTATAAGTTGAAAAGCATGTTACGTAGAATTGTTAACGTTTCTTGTGTGGGTATTGATGTATATAAATCCTTAATGTCGTAGGAAACAAGTCTCGTATTTTCGGTAATTTTGATGTCCTTAAGTTTATTGATAAGGTCTTGTGTATTGTGCAACATGTATATGTTCTGCAAATTTATTTTCCCTTTCAATAATATGGTGAGGTGCTTAGCCAAGTTATATGCAGGTGCAGGTTTGTAATTTACTATAGGTCTGATCGGTATATTTTCCTTGTGAATTTTGGGTTGTGCTCTAAGTGTAGGGGGTCCTGGATTCATGTTCATGTATATGTATAGTTTAACGTCAGTAAACGTTTTACAGCGTTTTAGTAGGCTGCGTATTTCCTTTTGGAATGAATCGGTTGGGTCATTTTTAAATTTCGTACATTTTGTCTGTTGAATGAATTGTTGTGTTTTGTCTATATAATCTTTTTTGTACATTATTACAGTCGTGTTACCTTTGTCTGCTTTAGTAAGTAATAGATCATTATTTCGTACTTTTGTCTTTATCTGTTTAGTAATTTTCTGTTCGCTAGGATTTGTTTTGGATATAGTGTGTTCTTTTATTGTTTTTTCGAGTACATCGGCTATCTTGTGTCTTAAGTGTTCTTGTCGATCAGTTTGTAAGTGTGTTATAGTAGCTTCGGCGTCTACAATTTGGGTTTCAATTGTTCTTTGTATTTTGTCAAAAGGTAAATTATGTTTTAGTCCCTTCTCCATTAGCTTTGTTTCATTGTCGCTGAATCGTACGGTTGTAAGGTTTTTCACACGTGGGTAAAATTCTGTGTTTGTGCGTTTGTCGGTCTGTTTTGTAAGTTTTGTAAACTTTCTTTCCATTCGCTTGTATTTGTCAGTCATTTGATTTTGTATCCTTTCATCTAAGTAGTGTAAAAATGAGGGAAATAAATGGTAAAGGTTTTGTTTTGTTAATAGGTCTGTTACTTCGAGATGAATGTGGTAAATTTCTTTGTTAAGTTTGTCTTTTTTAATGTAAAGAGAGCGTATTTCAGTCTTTATCCATGTCAATTGGGCTACACGCTTTGCGTGTTGGGAAGCGTATGTTTGGGTTATAATATTAATTGTTATGTACCGTGGTGTAATGCTGTTGTTAAGGCATTGTTTGTTGTACCGTATGTTTGCTATTGTCTTGTGCAGTTGCAGTGTTTTGTTAGTAAGTCTAGTTAAAAGTACCTTAGCTTGACTAGCTGTGTTTGGTATTAAGTTAATTGGATTTATTCCGCCAGTAAATAAAATACTGTTGTCATACCTTTCGGTGAAGACCGTCGTCACTGGCTGTTTAAATAGACACCATCCTAACGGACAAAACTACCTGAACCCACCACTATCTATGCTACAAACACCTTACACTATCTAACCAGTACTAATCAAAACGCGGCTTGAAAATGATGTCTTTACATCGAAAACGCTCGCCAATCGTACTAAATAAACAGCCAGTGACGACGGTCTTCACCGAAAGGTATGACAACAGTATAAAGCATTTAGTTTTCATGGAAAAGCATAATTTTTTAAGTTTCTTTTAAAACTTTAATCTTACACTTGTGATAGCAGATATTATTTTAAGATAAAATCTATGAAGAACAATTCTACACATCTTTTACAAATCAGACTGACCCGTAAAAAGCTATTGAACCTTTTTTAAACAAGTACATAAAAATGTATGTATTAATTAGGCCTGAACACCATTAAACATATAATCACTGCTACAACCTTGTAATGGAAGAACTTCATGGACAGTTCATTTACAGTAATTCAAGTTATTAAAATTGCATTATCATTTTAATCGTTAAAAAAATAATATTTATTAAATATGTATAAATATGTATTTCTTCCGTTACGAACATGGAGCAGATATACTTAGTTGCATCATCTATCTACAAATTTGTATAAAAGTGAGTCTTTGCTTTTATGTTTGTTTGTAGCGGAAGCCAAACGATGAGACTTATCAGGACAATGTTGATGGGTAGCCCATGACTCTCAGACATGCTCAAGAAAAGAAAAAGAAAATTTGAAAAGTATTTTTTTTTTCTTTTGAAACGAAAATAAAAGTATTTTATCTATTATAAAAAGTAGAACACAAGATATTCAAATAAAAATTATTTCAAAACTTTTTTTCACTTTTAAGTAAAACACAAAACATACCTGACTATCTAACTTGTCAAAAGCGGTAAGCTCTGCAGTATCTAATTATTAACTAATACCTTGAAGTATAGGACTGGGAAAATAATGGGGTATATTCTTTTACTTACATCTGTTTTTGTACTTTTTTTACTTTTGGGTAGCGAAGCATACCGGGTACAGCTAGTATTAATGAAAGGCCAATCAAGAGTTGTTTGGAGTGTAATCTAAAACACATTGAGATATTTTAAAAATTTCTATTAAGTTAATAACAAAACAAATATGTATTTGACTGTTGACAGCACGTGACTTTTTAGTGTCAGAACAGAACAAAACACCCACATTAAATAAAGATAAAAACAATATAAAGTAAATACATTAATTTATATTGCAGTGGCTAAAGCGTTATCATACCCACAAGTTTTAAATAAGAATTGAAACTCTTTTTTTATTTTTTTCTTTTGGTTACAACACAACAAAAAAAAAACAAACAAAACTTTTATTAGCTTCAAGCCCAATAATAAATTCTACGAAAATATGATAAAATATTAATTATGAACCCTTTAAAATAAACGTGGCAAAGGATCCGATGAACACTGTGAACAATTTCGTTTTTTTTTTTGGACTACAGAAAAAATCCTGATACAGTTCTATAGTGAAATAGATTTGACTAGAGCTAAAAACAAAATGTAATATATAATTGCTTCTGTAAATAAGCAAAACTGATGTCGTAGTTTTATTAATAGATGTTATTAAAGGTGAAAAAGGGTAAATACCCAATTGGTGAATACCCGGTAAGATGGGAAATTTGTGTAAGTACCTGGACTTTTAGCAAAAGGGTAGATATTTACAAGCTATTTATTTATTAATATTATTTAATCAAGCCTATGAAACTGCAATTCTCTCAGACTATTAAATACAAAAACAAACTACCATTTAATGATAATGATTTTATTTTAATTATAATTGTGTTTAGTAATGGTAATAATATTTTAATGAAATGGTTTAATTACTAATTTTAAATGAAAAAGAGTAATTGTGTTTGTAAAACACAACATTTTAATCGCAGAAAATTAAAAAAGCTATGCATAAAAATATTGGAAAACAAATCCATCTAGAGAGATCTAAAGCCACATAACACGAAAACAAAAAAATGTTCCTATAGTGTCTCATTTTTCCAAAGTGAGTTAAAACATACATATGTATATTTGAATTAATTTTTCTGATCACAATGCCATTTTAAAATAATTCTCTTTTATACTTTAAGATGTGTATTTAATGTTCAAAGACAAGGAATACATTCATTAATGATAATGATTAAAAACCATTTAAGCATTAGTCAATGATTTTGTTTTTTAACTAATTTTTAATGAAACCTTTTCATTAAAAGGCACTGCCATTGGTGAAAATTATTATAATGCCAAAAAAATCGTTAGCATTATTCAATGCTAATAAAATTGTCAATTAATTAGTATATCTAACTAATTACTCCCATGTATTGTAATTTAACAATAAAACAGGAGAAATGTAGAGCAGAGTACCAGGCTTTAAGTTAAATTATATTTAAAACTAGATATTCCCGGTGTCCTTCGCCACCACAATAGGAATAATCTTACCAAGACCAGTCTTCCAATCCAGCCAGTTTTTTTTTTATTTAATTATGCACACTAATATGGAAGTTCCCTGTACAAATTTTTAGGACTCTTCCCCTTATAGTTCTCTCGGTAAACGAGAACAACTTTTTTTAGGAGGTAACACGCCCACTGTTCTAATATATTCAATATTTTCCTAGACTATGCATATTGATAAGATTCTAGTGCAAAAGTTTAGTCTCTTCCTAGGTACACTATAGAAATGTTTCACTTTGTATGGAATACAGCCTGCGTTTTGCTTAAATATGAATATTAGTGTGGGGGCTACCACGTCCATTATTCCAATCTATTCAGTTCTTTTGCTACATTGGAACATTAATAAGACAGTTATTTGAACAAAAATTCAAGGCGCAGTTACCAAGAAACTCTATGATTTATATTTACTTTGTAGTGAAGGTGCCACGCCCACGTGGAGAAACCGCATATTTAATCACAAATTGTAAAAAAGCCAAGAAGATCGGTCCATATTTTATGCTTTACATATAGATATTGAAGCAATATTTACATTCAGAACATATAAGATAAGATACTTTAAATGAATTTAAATTTAATTCATTAAATCCGCGACCTAAGGTTTGTTTTTTTAGGTTTGTAACTACATTTTCTTATCAAAGATAAAAAATGTTTATTTTTTAATATGTGAAGTCACTCTTGATAAACTGTATTTTCTTTTGCATTTTACTTGTCAGCTTCTTAATGAAACAAAAACAAAAAATGTACCACTAAGCCCCAGCTAAAACTTTTGTAAGAACTTTGTACAATATTAATGCAAATATTTGATTTATGGTTTATTGTATTGCGGTTAAAATAACAACGAAATTATCAGCAAGGAGAAGATGAAGTTTATTTCTTAAAATCAGATGTTAACAAACAAGTTCATCATGTTTTAAACGGTAAATAAAAAAATACTACTGCATTAATATTAAGAACTATTAAAATGTTTATTCTATAAAAAATGTCATTAAAATTAAAGCAATTAAAGTTCTCGTCAAGGAAATTTCAAATTTTATTATATAGAAAATTAAGTAAATAAAAGGAAGGATGATTTAAGTCACATTTTTTGTTACTTATCTGATAAAAGTTTACAAATTAATGGTTTATTTTGTATGAATTTATATGAATATGATTTTTATACATTTTATTGCTAAAAAAAAGTCATTTGAGAGTTTAATAAACTTTTATGTGTAAAAAATTATTTAATTAACTACTTGTAGTCATTAAATAGTCATTCTTTATTGGGCTCTATTGCATAGCGAAGAAGAGAACATTGACATGAACAAATATGATATTTTTTTAGAATATTTATGGAAACAAATATTCAAAAAGATATATTCAATAAAAGAAAAAAGAGTGTCCTTTTTAGAATAATGTATCGAAAAGCACATTTGACAATAAACTTTACGATTTTGGCGGCATATACGCACTTTTATGTCGAGATATAGCATTATTATATGCTATTGATGTTGTTTTAAATACCTCTTTGAAAATAAGTTAAATGGTATTAAAATACATGTTGAAGAATGTCAATTACAATCACCGAAAGGAAAACTTACACGACAACGGTATATTTAATGCAGTAATTGAATTGTGACGAGCTACATTACCATTTTCTACAGTTTTAAAAAAATTATAAGTACCTCATCAAGGTTAATACTATCGAATTTAAGAAAAAAATTGTTTCTTTCGGTCGCGATATCGAGCAGCTTGATCGTCCTTATTTTCCAGAAGTATTGTACAATAATGACCCCACCATAAATGCTTATCAAATTTTTAAAAATCACAGTGACCGTAAACTTCATAAATTTTATTTAATTTAAAAAAAAAAATCATAGTTTAATTCTCCTACTTAACATAGATCGGAATAATTAATTACATGGACTAATTAATGGATAATTTCATTGCATTGAATGATAAATATTGCTAATAATTTTTTATCTTATCATCATTCAAATTAAGAGTGAAGCTTTTTATTTATTGTTTATCTACAGAATTACAAGCCAAAAAGGCCTACTAAATTCAGATTGTATATGAAAACTTATTATAACAATAGTTTCAAAGTAAATTTTTATATACAAGATTTAACCCCCACTTTGTTTTTTGCACAAATAATGAAATTATTATTCAGCCTGAATAATCGACTCGTGTACATAGTTCGTTACAGCTCATTTCCTTACAAGTACTTTTTTACAATTTTTTAAATTATGCAACCGTCTTATTAAATCCACGAGTATTAAATGGAAGAATATTATTCCAAATCCTTGCAGTTCTTAAAACAAATTTCCGGCCCATGTATAGAGAGGAGTGAATAGTACATATAATGACATTCGTCTGAGTGGATTATTCAAATTAAAATCTTTGACATATAAGAAAGATTGCATAATACAACGTAGATCAATAACACTTTGAAAATCTAAGCCCAAAGTAGCAATGACATATGCAGAAATATGATCTCTATATCGAAGGTCATAAATAAATCGCACAACTCTATTGAAACAGAGGCGAAGTTTTAAAGTATTTTGTAGTGAATACTTCAATTCCATACAAAAACAATGAAGACATAATAACATTGCTATAAGATTTTTCACCCTAAGTGGAAGGAAGCTTACTAAATTGTAAAAGCGCCTTAACACAAAAGATGCTCTAGAAATTACACTATTGACTTGAATCATGAAGTCTAGTCTGTTGTTAAGGTAAATTTCCAAAACTTTGTTTTGCGACACAAACGTAATGGGGTCAACCTTAAGGTAGATCAAAGGTGGTATTGAGGAATGACAGAAAAATATAGACATGAACTTAGAAGAATTGATCGAAAAAAAGTTAAACGCAGTCCAATCTGCAGTAATTTATAAGTTCTTGTTCAAATTGCTAGCGAGGTGATTTAAACTAATCCACAATCATTCGCCAATACTTAGACATCATCGGCATACGTATAGCATTTACAGAATCATAGTTTACTTTACAGATCATTCAATATTGATCCTTGAGGGACCCTTCTGAACACTTCTATTACAGACGATTTTTCACCATTCTGTTAAGCAGATTGCATCCTACCTTTAACGAATGATGCCATTAGACAGCAAGCTGATTTACTAATTTTAAGTTCATTGCAAAATTTATGACATAATAAATCATGAATAAGGGAATCAAAAGCCTTGCTCAGATCCAATGTTACAAGGATAGAATTATATGACTTGTACATATTATATCTTACAGTTTCTACAATGTCTAGTACCAGATCAGTAGTCTTATAACTTTTCCTGTATCTAGACTGGAAAGGGTTAATAAAATTACCAGACTTAAGGTGATCTTGAATTTGATTTTTTAACAATATTGAAAAAACATTTGAGCTTGCATTTAGAATACTTATTGCGCAAAAACCCGAATAAGAATTCGGTGTTTTTATTTTAGACTTTCCCAAGCATCCAAAGCTTTTTAATAAAAAAGTTTCATTGACAATTAGTTAAAAACCAAAATTATTATCATTGACTAATAAATAAATAGTTTCAAAGCCTTAACAGCAATAAACATCATTTCCTCTGTTTCTTTCTTAAAATACACACATATGTTTTAATGTTCCCAGGTAAAACGAGTTTATTAATAAAGTAATTTTGTTTTCTAGTAAGCAAGACAAACTGTAAACTGGCTTTAAGTTTCAAGTTTTAAACCCATCTTTAGGGTTTGGAATTTTCCGGGAAACGGGAAAAAATATCGCATTCCCGGGATTTCCCGGTATTCCTGGAAAAACTAGTTCTTGAAGAAAACAAGTATATTAAATGTTAAAAAAATAGGAATCGATAACTATTTATATCTGATAATTTTGCTACTCTTGGTGTTTACAAATTTTGTAACAGGTCGAAATAGATGTTTGAAGATCATAAGTTGTAAGCGTTGTAGAATTAGGAGGCAGGTTTACAGAATATTGACGATCCCTGAGCTTAGGCGTTTAGAAAAAGTCGATTTTTATGTAACGATTTATATTTCGTAACCCAAGAAACAACATTTGTAAATTCAACTATATGAACCTTAATAAATTTGGCAACAACTTTTAATTTCTTAATAGAATTGCAGTTGTAGAGTTAAGAATAAGCTTCACCAAATGACATCCTGACTTAACGATGAGTTTTTATAAAGTATTTTAGTTCAAATAGCACGCGCCGAAAGTAAAGTACATTGAGTTAAATGAATCGAAAAAATTAAACGATCATTGACTGCAATGAATATGAGGTGGTATGCTGTTTTCAACGAAGTCTCACAGAGACTAAAAATTACCAAAAACAAAAAAAAACATTTTAAAATGGGGCTAGGAAGGACTTGAGTATATCAAATGGTCAGTATAGTTCCAAAAATACAAGAATTTGGTTTAGATGTAAATGCTTGGTTTAGAGAATTAAAGTTTTAAATTTTTGCGAAGAACGTTGTTGAATGAAGTAGATGTAATGAAACTCGAAAAAGTAAAAGCTTATCTTGGAAAATAGAACTCAGAATCGTGTTATTTTCACCGTGCAAAAGATTTTTAGAGGCCATGAATCACTCTCTCAATCAGTCGTATGATACGTCATGTGTGTTCGAATAGTATGATAGCGTGGACATAAAGTGTATGTGTGTGACAGACTTTTTCACAGATTTGTTCGATTTATAATCTTTTAAAATAAATTATAAAATGTTTTTCTCTATGCGATCAGAGTTGATATTTTTAGGCGAGGAGAAAAAAACAACTAAATATTTAAGCCATATGTTTTTACATATTTTTTAAAGAGTAGTGAGTAGGACAGAGTTGTGTCAGATTTTTGTGTGATTAAATCGTATGTCTTCTCTTGTGTATGATATTAAATCCTCGCCTTAAGTAGCATTCCATGCTAGTAAATTTACTTGGCTTTTTTTCTTATATTGCTTAGTTATTGTGTACAGTGTTTCATGTACTTGCAAATCTTTGGGTGTATTAAAAATTAAATATATATAAAAATAAATTTCCCATACTCCCTGCTCTGAATATAATCGAAGATTACACTCAACATCTTGTTGTTTTTCTGACGATTTAAATGTTATTGTTTAACTCAGATAATTAAAAACAACACGCCAAAACTACATGAGTCTTACACAAAACAAATATTTTTCAAGACCTGTAATAAAACAAATTCATTTATTTATTTAATTCAAAAACAAACACAATTGTGTCCACAAATTAAAGAAAATTTTTTATAAAAATTTTTCAGCGAAACAAATGCAAATACGTGTGAGCAATTAACAAAGAATGTAATTTTAAATTATTCAAACTTATTGCAACAATAATTATATTTAGAATGTATATTTTTAAATAAAATTAAATAAGAAATTAAAAAAATAAATAAATAAACGCAGAAACGTTTCAGTACCTGGAATTGAAATGATGATAAAACTATAAACGACAAATTTCTTATAATTTAAAAATGTCTCAAGCAGGTCTTATATGTACTTATTTTTAATTTATGTAAATAAAGCATTTTTTAATTAAACACCAGCAGAATGTAACGCAGCATTTTCTCGATCGCTACATTCGTCATCAGCATTCTTCGCATCCATCTACTTTAGGTTGTGTACATTGTAAACATCATCTAATTATTCAACTAAATTTGTAACTAAAAATACAAGAAATATTCGTAATCAATTAATATTAATTTGTATCGACGAAGTCTCTAAAAATTATCACATAAATTTATTCTTGCTTCCTGCTAACTGTCGGTATAGCCACGAAAGTAGTTTTTGTTTTTATTCTTTAATACTTTGTTCTTCACAACATTGTAGATGCTGGTCCATCGTCATGCTGGTTGTAGTGAAGTATGAATGCATGCTGTGCCTTGCGTGCAATTTATTTAGTTTTTGTCCTAACTTTATCCGGATAGTCGATTAATAAGACGATATTGAAGCAATGTGCATAGTACCACCGATACGAAGTAAATATCTATATTCCTTTTTCACTTCTATTCTACATTTGGATTTAAATTAAATTTTTCTTCGTACGACATTTTTGTTTGAAATTCTGCGTTCCGTCTCGTTTAAAAATTTTAATCTAACAAAATTTAAATCTAAAATGTTATATTTTTTGTTTTTCTTTTTATACTGAAAGCTTAATTTATTTTTAAAAATTTTTGGCCACTTTTGTTTATTTATTTATTTATAGTTCCCACAATATTTAATCCCAATTTGTTTTAATTATTTATGTTCACAGAATGTATCTTTTTCTGTTCCAATTCATACGTTCCACAGCAAACCAGCTGAAAATGCTCTTGGTTTTGTTCTGACGATTCAGTTTTTAGTTGTTATAACTCTCTTCGATATTAGTGTTATTCAATACGGACATGTAATGGAAATACAGAATTAGGGTTATAACGATAAATATTACAGCCGGAAGCTTTAAACTTCATGCAAGTTACTAAAAGAGAAGCCACAAATTTACGGTGTGTTTGAGGAGTGGCAAATTTTTAAAAAAAAATTTGTGTTTGTTTACAATTATTTATTTCAATATTTCTTCGCATTACGGCATTTAAATTATAATAATAACAAATTCAAAGAAATAAGTTGCATTTTTAAGTCTTCAAGGAGGTTATCAATTCGTCTAAATGTTACTGTGTCTGCAGAACTTTCTCATTTCTTAACCGCTTTTAAATTTTTTTTCTTTATTTGTAAGGTCATGCTTACAGTGAAGCATTTTTGGGATCTTCCTTGCTGGATATTTTATTTTTTCGGACCCGCCTGTCCAATTCATCCCAAATCAAATCAGGTTTTTGGTGAGGAGAATGCAGTTGTTTGGAAACGTTATATAGCAACCATTCCTTTACAATAAGGGATGTATGTTTTGGGTCATTGTCCTGTTGGAAGAATCATTTGCTCGAAAGACCCATTTTGATAGCGGATGTCTTTAAATTAGCCTTCAAAAGATTAAGATAAACATAACAATCCATGTTGGTGTCAATAAAGACCAGGTTTCCTTCTGCAGCATATGCATCCCCAAACAATGACTGATCCTCCCCTGTGGTTTAGTATTGGTAACAAATTTTGAGTTTCCATTGCCGTGTTTGGTTATCTCCAAACTCTTTGCTTAACATCGTATCAAAAAATATTAAATTCGTACTCATCCCTTAAAAATAACGTTTTTCCAAATTGTCATGTCGTCATTTTTGTGCAGTTTTGCAAACTTAAAGCGCGTTTTCATATTGACTTCGCTTATAAATGGCTACTTTCTTGGAATACGACTGTGAAAATTTGTTAGATCTTAAGCATTTCGGACTGTTTCGGGATGAATTCTAATTTGTTCCGATTTTTCAAGATCTTTTGCGATATTAACAGCACTAATTCTGGGTTCATTTGTTACTATTCTAATAATATTTCTTTTTTCACGTTCTGAAAGCTTTCGAGATCGTTATTTTCTATTGAATTTATGCTGTTATAGCTTTTTATAACAGTTTGAACTCTAGCGCGGCTAATACCAATTGCTTTTACTATCTCCCCGTATGATTTTCTCTCATTTCTTAACTTAACGATCAATTTTTTAATATTTCGAGAATATTCTTTGTGTTTTTCCGTTATATTTATGAATATTTAAAAATAAACTCACTTTAACTGCAAATACTTTTTTATTTGTGTTAAATAATGCTGTTTAAAGGTGTGTTTACATTATGTGTACAAGTCATATGGAATGTCAGATTTTCCATATGTAAATCAACACACATAGTGTAAACCTCATGAAACATAACATATGTTATTTTCCTATGTGTTATATCATGTGTTAGTTTTTTATTTAGAGCACGCTCTATTTGATATGTAAAACCTTATGACAACAGATGTTAGCAGTGATGCTGACTTTTACTTTAAAAATTTCCACTTAAAATACTAAGACTAAAAAAGCAAGATTTCTAAAAAAATATATCTTTAACTTTTATTGTTATAATCGGCAAAACAGTAATATACAGGCATTTCCACCAATACGATAACCACGTCAGCAAAACTCAGCGCTAAAGGATATAGTAAAAATGGGTTGAAATCTAAATCATTGCCAAAATGGGTATTTTTGTTTTTTTTTTTTTTTTTTTTTTGCTTAGTGGAAGTGTACTTCAAAAATCATTATCACTTTTTTCGGTGCGACGAGTACTTGACAATTATTTTCAAGTAAATCTTTTTAACAAATAAAAAAAGGTTTCTTGGATAAAATAAGCTTGTATTGGTTTTTAATAAGCATATGTTGGTTTTTCAGTGTGTGTGCATTTTTCAGATAGCGAAAACTTCTGAAAACATCCTAAAAATGGAATTGTTTACAACAATCCTTTCTTCAATGGAAATTTTTGAAATGTTTTTCTTTTTTACAACTTAGCAATAACACTTGCATACTTATGCATGAACAATGAGCAAGAATCGTATGTTAATTGCTTTATTAAGGCAAATAACAATTTCAAATGTGAAAATACATTGGTAAGATGTAATTTATACGAACTACGCCACGTACCTGAGAACTTGTAGTTTTGAGCTCGTGTTTTTTAAAACGAACATAGCCAAGTACCGAAGTGCAGACCTCTAATATATATTATAGCAATTTTTCTAGGGAAAGACAGTATTTTGCTAAAATTTAAATTGTAAAGTTCTAAATAGTTATCGCAAAAAAGATTTATTAGTTGATATCACTGTTTTTAGTATTTGTGTTTGCCTTTCGACGACAAAAGGTTATGTCATATGCACATAACATATGCAAGTTTGAACATGAAAATTATAAACTGTATGTTAATCACTGATTTTGACAGACACATGAAATTACATGTGGATAGCAATTTTGACATTCCATATAACTTGTACACATAATGTAAACACACCTTAAATGGTGATCTTAATGTAATAAATAAAAAAAGCGTGAAAAGCTTAGATATAACTTACCGAATACAAAAAAAAAATTGAAAAGACTTGGTAAGCATTAATCAGTAGTTAATGGATATAATTAAACTTAAAATTGCTATTATATTGCAAAGTTGCTATACGTTATCTTTTTCTACACAACCGTAACAGTTGCAGCTCTTGAACATGGCTTACGTAATCTTAGACTAATGTACGGTAACTCTAATCTTTCCTTTTTCTTATGAAAATCAACAGCTTTTATTCAACAACGATAGTATCATTTACATTCATTACATTCGCAGTTTCAATAATTTTTATAAAAATACGATGAACAAAAAAATTGAATTTAATTTAAAATATGAAAATATTTAATTTTTTCACTTTTTTATTTAAATCATATTTGATTTTTAAAATTATTAATTACAATAAATTGGACTTTGTTAGGGGCAAATCAAAAAGAATAAATGATTTAAAAAATAAAACAAACATCATTTAAATAGAAATACTACGAAAAATGTTTTGCAGCAAAGATAAATAACTTCTTAAATAAACGTTTAAGTTAACAAAAGAAAAAATGTATTAAAAACAAACAGGAATAATAAATATTGGTTGCTTTTTGCAGCCATTTTACGAAGCAAGTGATTCAATACTTGAAAACAAAATGAAAATGTATTCTGTGTAAAATTATATAAAGAAGAGTGTAATTTAACAGTGATTTTAAATATTTAAAAACAAGAGAAATGCAAAGTTTTTAATCTTCTAAGGTAACATTACGGAACAAATAAGACATGGATTCCTTATTATGAATACGGCGTATGGCTTCGGCAATTAGAATAGAAATGTCAATAGTTTTAATTTTATGACATTGTAGTTTTTGGATCTCATGTGGAATGGTATTGGTAACAACAACCTATTAAATAAAAACAATATATGTTAGCTCTATAAACTACAAATTAGAGATATAAAAACATGTACCTCATCTATGGGAGATTCCTCTATTAAACGAGGTGCATCCGAACTTAATAAACCATGGGTGGCCAAAACATAAATTTTGCAGGCACCATTTTCTTTTAAAACTTCAGCGGCAGCCACAAAGGATTGGACATCATCAATTAAATCATCCTGAAAGAAATTAAAATTAATAATAATAATAATAAAAATAAATAAGTTTAAATTTAAAAAACCACTTACCACCATAATAGCAATACGTCCGGTAACATCGCCTACAACATTAATGGGTGGTTTAACTTTGGGTGGATGATCAGGCACACCTACCGACACACTCACTGTACGAGTACGGCTATTGAAATTAATTTGAAAAGTAGTTAAAGATTTGGTTTTCATTGTTTTTCATAGGTATGAATGGGGATAAAGTGATTTATAAATATTTAAATTATGTTTTTGTTTTCAATATTTTGTGAAAAAATTAAATGTCTTTTTAAGTAAATTTTATGAATTTTTTCATTTATGTTTTCGTTTAAATAAAAAAATACCAACCTAGATGTTGCTGGTAAGCACATTTCAACTGAATTTCCTATGTCATATGTACTGGATTGATTTAGTTTTGAACACAATTGTAATAAAATAGAAAATAAATTTTGTTTTTTTTTTTTTGCTCTTTCGAATTCACTTTTTTAAGTTACAGATTAAAACAATAAATTATTGCTTAAATACTACACAACTAGCACAATATGATACTTTAGAAAAATGTAAGAAGAAAATGAAAAATAGCTAAGTACACAAAAACAGTTTCAAGAAGTAGCTTACACGAAGTTGAAACCCAATACGTTTTAAAAAAAATTTTGTCAATTATTCAGCCCTATTCCAAAAATTATGCTCAAAATATAGCTTAACAAATAAGTCAAGAAATATTTTTCAAACATTTATTCAAAAAATAAAAATTCACCCTTATTCTAGTTTTCGGCGTCGTCATCGTCATCGTTTTAGTATCAATATCACTTCGTATCAATGTCGTCGTCAATTTGATTAAAAAAATTTCCATTCTATAACATCTCTGTGATGACGTCGACGGTTTATCGACTTTTATCAAATGAAAGTGCATTTTCAAGTTTTTTTGTTAAATTTTTTTATTTAAAATTTCAAGTACCTTTTCTTCTATCATTATTTTAAGCCTTTATTTTTATTTTATTTTTTATTTTACTTTTAATTTTATATATTTTCTTAATTTTTACTCGCTTTCGTTTATCTCCTTTTCTCTTTTATTTCGAGCTCTATCTATCTCTGCTTTCTTTGTCAATAATTTGAGCTTCTTATTTTCAACCTCCAATAATGTTTTTGTCACTTATCAACATCTCTAAGTGTGCCTTTTACTGGGGACATCGAATTTGAAATGTCGGAAAGTAGTTTTGCCTGTTTCTGGCTGTGCTTCTGCAGTAAATTAGTTTGATTATAGCATGGTTTTTTTGCTTTCTGTTTAACTACTTTCAACGGAAAAGGCTGAGCAGAACTGGTATCATTGGTAGAAGCATTAGACGTGCAAGGATTTTTCCTTAACTGTTGGTTGACTTTCACTGATTCTTTAACGGCAATTTTGACTTACGCAAGTTCCATTTCATAAGAATCGTTTCCCATGTTAACCATTTGAAGTCTTTGAACTGCTCCTTCAGGACTCAAATGCTTCTGAAGTTTAAAAGGTTTGCCACAGCTTCTTCCAACGGACTGAGCGAAAATTTCTTAAACATTTCGCCACCTGTGGCTTTACACTCCGCTTTATTAGCAACCATCTTTTTTCACTTTAAATTTTAAATCTCGCCATACCTTAAAATTAATTTTTACAAACTTTTTTATAAATTACTATTCGATTTTTTATTTTGTTATTTTTTGCCATCCATCTGCTAATCTTCCAGGTGGACCAAGAGATTTTAGTATTTTTTTAATTTCTTCCCATTTTTCTTCTGCATCAGTCCACTAATTTTTCAAATTGATTTGCATTTGTAACCTTCACTTTTTTACTTTTTTCCATTTTTAATGTTATGTTTGGTTTAAATCACTTCCAGTCGTTATGCAAAATGGCGTCGACAAAAAACAGAGTCACGTCAATACAATATCGCCGTCACATTTGTTATAGAATATAAAAAATCTTTGAGCAGTAATAGATAAGTGTCAATAACGACAAGTAGAATAATAATTCGAATCCGTCGACACATATCAACATAGAGATGTGACGACGCCGACAACTAGAATAAGGGTGATTGTGTTTTTGGTTTAGTCATATCCATTTTTCTATTAAATTTTAATATACATAAAATTTTTGAATATAAAATTTTAAATATTTTCCTTTTTAATTTGTACAAACCAAATTCTAATTTCATTATTATTAAGTCATTTAAATTTTGTCTAAATTGTGCCCATATGGTGATAAATAACCCAATTACGACGACAAAAATGGCATTTTTTATTTTGTTAAATGTAACTACTATTGCACTTAAAATGTTTTATGTATCAGTATGCAATCAATATGTAAGTATTTCTTTTACGCATCACATTAGTGTGTACGTGCGTGAAAAATATTATTATCCGTTACACACAATTATGTCTGTCGGCAGCATTTGTTTATTGTTGGAACCCTCGCCAATTTTTTGTAGGTTAATATGACTGATTTAATTTGCAGACACTATCAAATAACAGATATAGTGTAGAGATAGATAATATATATAAAGCTATAAATATAAAAAACGTAAGACTTAATAGATATTGGCCTTTAGCAATTTTCAGCAAACATTTTGGTCAAGTACGAAATTACCAACTATTTGAAATATTTAAAAATTTATACATATCATTTGCAATAGGGCTGAATAAACTTGATATAAAATAAAAATTATAATAAACTCGGATTAAAATTTGATATCTACACATTTTAAACAAGTTTTATATAACAAAATTGCATTCAATTAATTGGAAAATTGAAAAGTGCAACAAAACATTTTTATATTTTAGAAAATGAAATACGTATGCAGATGGTTTTACAAAATAACTTTAAAAAATGTTATATTTAATAAATAAGAGTGCTCTATTCGGCTATGCCGAATCTTATATACCCTTCACCACATATGTATAAACACATACACCGAAAATTTTGCTTGGGATTGTTGTCTCAGCTGAATAAATGAAATGAAGGTTGCCATATCAGGTAAAAAGCTCACCAATTTTTTTTGGCTTTTTTATTAATTTCAATCATAAACATAACCATGTGCAAGAACACAAACCGCCTGCTGCCTCAAAGGACATGAACCGATCTTACCGATTTTCAATAGCAAAACTTTCGAAACTAATTCTGATAGACTTGCGTTCTTAAATTTTCTCTAGCTCATCAGTGCCTTAGCAAAATTGATTTCAACACTAACAAGTACGGACAGACGGACATCGCTTAATCGACTTCGATATGCATAAGAACTCAAAATAAATACATTTTATAGGGTTGTAAACAGATATTGCAGAAATTACAAACGAAATGACAAACTTAGATACACCCTTTTCAACCTGTAGTGAAGGGTATAAAAAAGAAAATATTTGATTTGCACAGGTGCTGATATCGCAGTTATTTTAAACTAAAGTATCATAATTAATTAATTTGCAATCGAAATTGTGTAATTTATTATATTAAATTTGCATTGTATTAAATTTGGTCGTGACTTTGTGACATAATAATAAAAAACAAGTAATGCCGAGTCTAATGTATCCTTCACCATATTGTAAATCTAGTTTAGTGAAGTAACTCCAACCAAAAAAAAAAAAAAACAAATATTGAGGGAAGAGAGAATTAAAACATAAGAAAAGATAAATAATGTACTATATATAAATTTACATAAAAATGTCATCGATCCTTAATGGGTTAGGCATGTTTTAAAAATTTAAGAGTTTCCTGAAAGATTTCTTTTAAAGCTTTTGAATGATACCAATATTGATATATTAAAAAATATGGTGCACAATCGTAAGGTTAGGTCAGGTAGAGGCTCATAACTCGGAAAATATGGGCAAACAACAATTTTTTATTTTTTTAATTGCCTATTTATATATAGATTCCGATATTGAATTAAAGTGATTAGCGAGTGCGGGGGAGTATGGAAAAGCGCGCGGATATTGACTACAGAACGTTTTTTCATACTAAGGATTTGCGACGATTCTTTAAAATGGTATTATTTTCCTTTTTAAATACTAACTGCGTTTAGCATCTTTTACGCTCCTGCAAGTTGTAAACTAGACTTTGAAATACGGCCTATTTTAGTGAGGTTAGGGAAAGAAAATAATAGCAAAGGGTCTTTGAACTAAACGTCAATGATATCAATTTTGACAGAACACAACTAATAGTTTTTCCGGATGGGGCTTTGTGAGCAGAGTCTGATGCAGTCTACAGAAGGTTGGCAGTTTTTACGGACGGTTTGAAAACATTGCTGGAGCTGTTGCCTATTAAGGGCGTATATGCAAGATATAAAGGCTTGTGGTAAGATATTTCACGAACGCATAAAAGCCGCGACATTTGAAAGACTGCAACTGAAGAAAGTTTGGTTTTGCTGTATTTGGACACTACGAATAAGACTGAACTTTTATTAAGAAATTGGTTATCGAACCCACGTGTGCTGCTCGTCAGCCGTCTGCCGAATTTATTTTCTTCATTTGATATGACACCCAACCTTTTGGTGTTTAGTAAAAGATGGTAGAATTAAATGCATTGCCTTGTAACATTTCTAAAACTGCTTCTTTATATGCAACAAAGAATTATAATCTCTTGACACTTTTTGCCGGACTAAAGTTCCTTTATTGTGATCTACCTAATGCCATTAACTTATATTCAACTTAGTAAAGATTTTAAATAGTAAACTCAGACTAATTATACTCACAAAAACAGGTGTGCACATATCCGTTATAAAAGTATCATTCATACCTCCTTCGAATCTTGTTGAATTCAGTTCAACAAATTCCGAAATTAGTGTAAATGAACACATGTAAATTAATATAATTTTTTACAGATTTTTTTTTCAAATCTACAAAATAGATGATAATCTTATACCTTTACTACTATGATTTGATAAAAAATTATAATTATATTCAATGTATAAACAGCAAAAAAGAAACAAAATATTTTACTTTATCTCTTGTTACGTTCCAAATCATTTTAGATTTACATAAAAAATAAATCATTGTGGAATTTTGAAAAAACAATCGAAAGGAGCCACTGTACTATAAAAAAAATTAAAGATACTTATGTAAATAATCCTAAAGAAATTGCCGCAGAGTAGTAAGGATCAACCCTGTGTCAAGGTGTCAAGTACTCTTGAAAAAAATACAACACAAACATACAGAAAACCAGTGAGTGTCAGTGCAGAAGAAGAGCAATTCTAGCGCACAAATAAAGGAAACAAGAGCCAAAATCTCTAACCATCTGACCAATATTATAAACTTTCTGCAGGAACATAAACTCCAGCTATTGCCTTCAATGTCATCGGTATCCCTTTTCACTTCTTGGGCAAAGGAAATAAGGACGAAGTTAGGTATCATAGTCAAAGACAAATGAATCGCTACGATTACTAACCAAAAATTCCTAGACGATGTCTTTGATCGCACGCTAATTACATTAACTAAAAGATAAAATCCCAAAATAAAGAACTAGAAGAGATAAAATCATATCGACGTAACAGATGATTGGTCGCTCACTTTTTAATTATGCTGCTTTCTCTTTTCTGGACGACACACCATGGCGAGTCTTACAAACTATCCAAAATAATGCACTCCGAATTGCAATTGGATATGCCAATATATGTTGATCGCCAGGAATAGACCAAGATATTGTCGAGCAAATAACATAGTAACCTGCTATCGAGGCAGTTCTTGATGTGGTGTTAACTGCCAAGTCATCCAAATCGTCGGATAGGACTTTCGTCGCTATCTCTATATTATCCGAGACGTCATCCTCATGACACCGTTAATTATTTTGTCATGACACCCTTAATTATTTTGTTGCTATCGACCTATAGCTAAGGTCGACTAAGGTTAAGCAATTTCTCAAGCTCCAAATTACACCAACGTGACTCTAAATACAAATAATTAAATCTTTTTAGTAAAAAATCTCCTGACAGCATGAAGCTGTTATAACAACAAAAACAATAAAACTTAACTATATAGTAAAATGCCAAGGAACAAGTCTACCAGTGAAGTGAATTAAAAAAAAGAAGTATAGAAACGTTACTCCTGACTTCTGGAACAACACAATATATGTAGCGGTAAGAGCAAATTCGATATAATTGGCGTGAAAAAGCATCTTTTCCCTTCTAGAAACGTGTTTGTCAAGAACCGTTAAGACTGGCTCAGTTTTGATCTTGGGGCTGCTTGGCAGCATCTTTAATCGCCATTTTAGTTCCTCAGTCTAATGTGAATAAAATATACTTCCTTAGTATTCTGAGAAAATTGGGACTGCCAGAAAACTGGATCTTTTAATACGAGAACGAGTTGTTATATCCAACGCCTTAAACTATTGATTATCCCCCACAGTTCCTAGACTTTAATTGTATCGAACATTTTTAGGAGCACCTTAATAGAAGATCAGAACACAAAATCTCTGCAGACATAACGAGGAACCTTGTAAAATTAAGGCCTAGAAGACTGAGTGCGGTGTTTCATGCAAATAGAAAACAAACAAAATTTGCTCTTATTTAGATTATGAACCTAAAATTCGAAAATAATGAATAATTTTTATTTATTTGTTTTTTCAATGTGTAAGGCAGGTTTTCAGTTTTTTGAGTTATTTTCATAAAAATTTTCCAGACGAGTGATCACCTGAATAAGAAACAGCACATAAACTAATTATTTCTGTTTTGCTTAATTTTTAAGCAGAGTTATTTTTTCTTTGTTACCGTACCGCACTTTTTGACGCTCACAGTAATTTAGCACCGCCAAGACCAGACATTAAAGTTTTTTATCTTTTCTTTTTTTAATTTATTAAAATTTTCAAACAACATGCAAAAGAACATTGCAACATTAATAGAAGGAAATCAAATAAAAAAGTAAGAAAAAATCCAACTATAAAACATAAAATAATCTGATACTGATAATCTGATACCCAGTTTAGCAATTTGATAGTTGAAATGTACTTTTTTTAATATTAAAGGAAATTAAATTTAAAACTAAAAATAATTTTTATCGCAAAAGCAAACTAATTAAGTTTAGTAATAATTATAACAGTAAAATAACATTAAATAATAAACCAGATAGAGGAAAAAAGCAAATGAAAGGTGGCATGTCATAGTGTCCAAGGACATAATGTCCATGGACTTAATGTCACACTCAAAAGTGACATAATGTCTATCATGTCCCTGGACAATATGTCCTTGGACGTTGTGACATGCCATCATCCAAATTAATCATATAATAATATAAATAATGACAACATAATTGAAAAGTGAAGAGTCATTACACACACATATATAAATTAACAAACGTACTACAACAAGAACAGTGATATACAAAGGATGTCATATTGTGCAATTACACACACTTTTACACATACATTTACGTTTATTTGTTTTTTGTTTGCCAAATTAAAGTCAAGGCATGAATAGAAAATTAAAAACTTAAATAATGATTTAAAAAAAAAATGATTGTTGTCACTACAAAGTAATAAAAAAAATCAAAATGAAACTGTTTCAAACTCACCTATTTGGTGGTGGTGAATAACGACCATCAACTTGATCACTTTCAGCTTCTTTTTGTTCACCATGAATGACGGCAATGCCCAATCGCAATCGTTCAGCATACGAAGTAGCTTTTTGTGTAGAACCCGGATTACGGGCTACTATAACAGAATTCCGATAGTCAGGTATCTATATAATTTTAATAAGAAACATGAATTCAAAGGCAATTTACTTTTGCGAATAAATAACATACGCTTTCTTGAATGTACTGTAAAAGAAAAGGCGAAGCCCTTAGATTATCGACAGGTATATCGAAGAAACCTTGTATTTCCTTTTGATGCAAGTCCATGGTAATGATGTGTGTTAAGCCTGAGGTGCACATCATTTTGGCCAATAGCTTTGAAACGATACAACCACGTTTTCGCATTTTACATTGTTTGGAATAAGGCAAATATGGAATAACTCCCACAATTGAGCGGGCTGACGATGTTTTACAGGCATAAGCCATTATTAACAGCTCCATAATATTATTATTGGCATCTCTATCCAAGTGTTGTTGAAAAAGTCATTAAATTTGTAATTCATTAGTTGAAAAAACACGTCTACTTACTTGGTACCCGTTTGTATAATATAAATATCTTTGCCTCTAACAGAATCACCGATTTCCACCATTGTCTCCCGATTTGTTTTATGAAATACCGAACAGCCACCACTCTTAATACCCATACGCTCGGCTACTAAATTGGCCAAATCGGGATGAGAATTACCATGTATTATAACAATATCTGAAGCCGATGTAGTATCCATGTCGCTACGACAACGTTTTGGTGGTCGTACGCTTCCCAATCTAAGGAAAAAAATATTAAAAGATTTTTGTTAAAATAAATATATAAAAATATTTGAAACTAAAATAAGTAACAGCGTTAAGAAGTAAATTATAATGAAAAAGGAGCACAAGCAGTTAATTTATAAATCACGATGGCATTCAAGCTAAGGGGTTAAAAAAGCTTAAAAGATTCCGAGTTATTTAAAAACTTCATCTAAATCATACCAATTCTTAAATGATTTAAAAATTTTACTCGGCCTTAACATGAAACATTGTATTGATTAATTTAAAATTTCAATAATTGGAGTGGCTTAAAAAATTAAGATTTTCTAAAACTAGAATATATTACTAAAGCAAACAAGCAAAATTATCCTCTTTCCATCTTCTAAGCCTTTCCATCTGGTAAAAAGAAATTCTTAAGAAAGCTAGAAACGCATAGGAGATGATAAGGCGAATGAATGGCATCACAACAAAACTTCCTGATACGCAGAAAAGATATGTTTGGATCTTTCGAGAATATCATTAATACCACGGAAGTTGATACCGAGAAATATCACTCTGTCCGATTACCCAATTACTTCGTGTCCCATATTCAAAGAAGATATTTAAGGTCTATCGTGTTGGGTAAATATATTTCCGTCTTGCTTTAAACATTATAGATACAGTTTTCATAATGTTAAACTGTGACACCATTTTGTTAAATAATATTTTAGTACCATCAGGTATCGGTCTGCAAAGGTATATAAATAAGTAAAAGATTTTATAGCACAAGTGCTAGTAGAGTGGCACTTTAGAAGTAATCAAGCCCTCATCAGACCGAACATCATATAGAAAGACCGATGAAGAAAATGTCCAACATGCAGCAAGTACCCATACCAAATTAATTTAAAAGTAAGCCCATACCTAACCGTGGCACAAGCCTTGGCAAAGTCTAAGCTAGCAGCTTTTGTAGGGCATTTCCTCTTCAATCAGCATGCAGTGAAGCTGTCAGTACCGGTAGTGCGTGTGCTGTCTAAGGTCTACATGTAAATCTAAATTGGAAGTCTTTTAAACGTCGTTGTCAATTACTATGTAATTAATCTTTGCCATAAGGAAGAAATAAAATAACTTTCTAAAGGCAGACATATCTACATTTTCCACACCTTCATGCTGTAACATTAGTTCTGATCAACACAATATCTATAATTGGATCTACACTTAAATGTATTGCTAGTAATCGAAGAGTCAATAAACCTGAATCTGTTTACGCACATGTTAATGTCAACCCATGCCCCATATGCTGTAATAATCTTCTAAAAAAATATCGAAGATGTCGTCCTTTCCAAAGATCTGACACCCAGCCGCACAATAGCACCTAAACCAGAATGGCTTACCTGAAAAAAGCGACTTGTTAGCAATTTACCCATTCCAGTACAACAAAATACAATCGTACCGTCAGTAACAACCGATTTAGTATTTTTAAATGTCTTGCCGTCAAGTCGAACTTATTAAAGTTCATCTAATGATCACGTTCAAAAGTAGCTATGGCCCCTTGTTTAAAATGTGTCTTCGAAGTGCAGATCTTTCTTTTGGATATCAGGGGCATGTTTGCAATGTATAGTTATGTCTCTTTTTACCCGAGTATGGGTGTTAAAAGCTCCGTCATTCTTTTTAAGGATGCATGACATATAATTTCTGGTTTGCTGTCCGCAGATTGTCGAATATCTGCATTCGATATTTGCGGTCTTCCGGGGGTCGAAAAGACATTTTTATGAGACATTTTTCTATATAGACCCCACCTCCTACTGTTTCTTCCCTTTTTTGAGAAATTCGTTTCGCTGTTCACAGCTATCTTATAGTTTGAAAGTAGATAAGTTAAAAATACGTTAAAAAGTTTTTAATCTACAGCAAAAAAATTATGTGTTTTTTTAAGCCCTTTCTGCGTTTTGACATAATGTAAACTGCAGAAAAACATATAAACGTAGGACTGTTTAATACAAAAACCTCAAAGTAAATCGCTAAAGCACTAATAAGTCACTATGGTAAGAAAATTTGATAACAAACATGTTATTCACAACACAAAAATTTATTATCCAGCAACATTAAGTTATAAAAGTACATATGTAACCTACTGAACTATATTTACGAAACATAGCGATAATAAATAAAAAAGTTAATAAATTCCAGTACACACACATACACACGGATTTAAAAAAGGATACGAAAACTTAACAAAATATATGTTAAGCCACTGCAGTATATTAACACGACAAAAACAATACAACCAACTTTTTATGCTTTATAACACATGCGAATAAATGTTTTAATAACTTCAGTGATGATACGTATAATAAAGGGTATTAAAAACCATAGACACAGAAGTCTTTCCAGAAACAACGTGATATTTTGTTGTTCATTTCTTGCAAAATACTAGAAAGCGTATATTAAATGTAAGAAATTAACAAGCAGAAAAAACAAGAAGCACAGGAATCGAATATTGATCAAACACAAAAATTAAGAAAAAAATGTCAGTAGAGTATGTGAAATAAAAATGGAAATTAGTTGACTTTGGTAGAGACACAAAAGTAATATTAATGTCAAAAAACTGCAGCGTTATTCAAAGTGTATTTTTTTTTTTAATAAACTGTTAAACTAAAGACAACTAAAAATAAACTAAAATAAAAATCACAAAAAGTAAAACGTAAATTAATTTGGTTTCTGCTTCAAACGCTAACAATGACTGTTAGATTTTCAGTTTGAGATTAGAATATTAAAAAAATAATAATAAAATAAGTATAAAAAAACAAGTGGAAACTTATGCAGTGAATTTTCAAAATGTTAACGCCTCTCAAAGTATGTTACAAAAAATAACTGAATGGATGTTTGAGTCCTTACGATAGCACTTATATCAGCGATAAATAGATTTTACAAAAAACAAAGCTAAAGAAAATAAAATCGAAAGTATAAAAATTAACACGCAATCTGTGAGAATAAAGAGCATTAAATCTCTTTTTTTTAACAAGTGCCTTAAAGTATGCAATACATTTGTTGCATTTAAGATGTAAGAACTGTAAACTAAAAACATGTTGAATGCTTGCTTTTCTTTGTTTGCATTGAAAAAGTAGATAGTTTGATGAATGAATACATTAAACATAAAATATTAAAATAATGGGTGATTCAGGTAAGATTTAAAATCGTAAAAATGAATTTTTTTTTTCTGTATTAAAATTTTCAGTACAGTACGGTTTAACAGCAACGACCCGTATTACACATATGTATTTTCACAATATATTGTCACGGGATAAATTTATTTTAGTGTGTTTTTAATGGCCTTGGCTAGATCTGTTCCCACGATCTTATAAACAAAAGACTTAGGCAACCACCCTTTTCGTAATATTTTTTTGTCATTACGAGACTAAAGCTGTTTAATAGTATGTTTCTACGGCAAAATAAAGCACGTAAATCGAATCATAATTACGAAGCACACCGTTTACACGACATATGCTACATGCTTCGATTGGACGACAAAAACTAAAACAATATTCAAATAATTTTTTTAATATTTTTATTTTCATTTAATTTTGTTTGTTTGTAATTTATTACATTTAAAATTTTATTGAAACTGTTTTTTTATATTACACTTGTCCACACACCACTTTTAACATTGTTTTTCTCTTTTTGTTTACATTTTATACAGCTAGTTCAGATAAACTTGTGATAAAAATTAGAGAAGACCGACATTTTTCATGCTTCGCCACTAGATTCAATATGAATCTTCCAGCTTCGCTCTTAAAATTTTGTATGGCGAAACAAGTTAATTCGCTCATGATTGAAGTGTGAAGCAAGAATAGAGAGCGAGGCAGGTGCTGTGGAAACAAAATATAATGTCATGTTTAGCAAACAAAGCAGCACAGCCATCCAAGCGAAAATACGATGTGGCTCCGATGAAATTCGTACTCACGATGCACTCTTCACCAACCAAACCCTACAACCAAGTCAGCCACGGATGCTACATACTGTAACGTTGTTACTTTTCTATCTCACTAAGTACCATGATTTTCTTAACTATCTCTTCTACTGTGTTTATATACGGGCCCTATACTAACTCATTTATCGTGGCTATGTCAAGACTCGGACAAATTTGGCCTGTTTTTTGAATTTTTAACAAATTATTTACTACGCCTGCTTAACAACAATTATTCTTCTGTATATTAAAAATGGTATGTAGGGATTTGAACTCGTGAGATTTTATTTTTTAAAAACGTTTCCACCGCTATTGGTCAACATAAATTAGCTTCCTTTTCCTTTTCACACACGCACAAACCAAACTTGTTAGTAGTGGAAGTTTTCAATTTATAGAGGTTAATTTTTATTTAAAAAAAAAACAATCGAACATTTTTATCGGACAGCTTCAGCTTTAAGCTTTGTTGTTACAGATATATCTTTGTCGTTGTCATTTATAATTAATTAAAGAAAACATGCTGAGAACGACAAGGTCTGACAAAATAAGGTTAAATATCTTATAACTGATTTAACGAAGACTTTTAGAAACGATTTACATAAAACTGCTTATTGACCATCTGAGAAAAATTATCCCTTAATCTAATAAAAACTAAAAAAAAATTTACAAGGGCGGGACAATAATTTAAAGACTTTTCGAATGAAACATTGGTTTTTTGGGTATAAAATCATTTTAGTTTTTAATGTAGTCTCCGTTAAGCTCCAAAAGAACTGCCTAAAGTTTCATCAATTCCTTTTAAAAATAAAATTTGCCGAAGTCATCAAAATAGGTATTTGTTTGTAAGATGATTTCATCTTTGGCGCGGATTCACTCCGAAAAAACACACTATGTTAAATGCTGTGCGCAAAAACTTGGATATATTGCGTTTAATAGTTACACATTCCAAAAGATCGTAAGTTTATTATTTGCTTTGGGTGTAGAAACAACAAAAGGACGGCCGATATAAAATTCAGTAAACCACCACAGATTTCCCTTAGGATTTGTGAAGCTCAGTCTTGGTTTGAGTGAAAGTTTTTTGCCGCGAAAAATAATGCCCAATGATCACGCGAAGTTTATTTTTTTCCGTTTTCTTCCCAAATCAAGCGATAACCTGCTTTTAATAGCCATGAAATACAAACTAAATGACGCCTCTTGTTTGAACTTGGATAAGAGTCAACTGACAGATGCCTGTTGACAGCAACAGTTTTGCCATTTCGGTTACGGACTTATAGACCAGCCCTTGTATTCGGCAACCACATAGAATGTGTAATAAAGACTTAAGACCGAGTGGTAGAGATTTTGAATACTTCTCCAGTTATAAGTTTTTGAATTTCTAATTGGTGTTACACGAAGTGTCTATTATCTATTGTTTAATATCTAGAATTAATTTAATACTTTCGTTTTTATAGTAAAAAGCTCATTTGCATTAAAATTTATTTTTCCACATCAATTACGTATGTTGATACATTTATATATTTATGCATTTAAATTCTAGGATTGTTTTTGTTTTAATTTTCGTCTAGTTCCCTTACTTTATATAATTCCATTCTATGCATACCCGCAAAAGTTGCACAAATTAGATAGAAATTACTATATTTGGCGATAAATCGCCATGTCTGGCATCGCTGCTGAGAACGCGTGTTCGTGAGCCAAATTGCACTCATGATTTAATCCCTACGTTTGAATATTCCGAAACAAAAAAAATTGTTTTTGAAAGCATAATGGCATGATAGTTTAATGCACAACAATTAGAATGTAAATCCATTTAATTATCCGTCATAAACTATAGGATGTGCGACAAATGGGCACGCATTAGAAAAGCGATTTCCATGAAAGTTTAATTTTTACTCTTCTTTTTCTTCGCACGCTATCATCATGAAACTAAAAATGTTTAAGAAAAGAACTGACACCAATAGTGAAGTATTAAAGAAAACACTTTTATTAAAGAATTTATAAAATGTCTAAGGTTAGACAATAATAGAACTTATTTACTGTGCAAAAAGGTTAAAAGAAATTATATGGTAAAGAAAGCTTTTAGGTTTGGAATGTGTGTCATAGTGTCTCTCTGTACATATATTGCTCTAAACAGGCGTGAGTGTCTATAAATGAATGTGGTTTATATGCAGAACTTTTAAAGAGTTTATTACACATTAGTTTAGAAACATTTAGGCTGATTTCAAAAATGTCAATTGTTTTGTATTCGAACAATAAATACCATATCAAAACGCCGTCATTAAGTATAAGCAACGCAGTAGGAAAACAATCCAGGATCAGTTTAAAAGTTTATGCTTTTTTGTTTCGCAATTTTGCTTACGTTCATGATTTAAACACTGTAGCAAAGCTGTATACAAACTTTGTATTGATACGTTTTGAAAGTCAGCAAAACATTTATAAAAATATGTTTGTAAATAGGTTATGCATCAAACTAATAAAAAAAAACAAGATTAGCATATGTTCAACTTTGTTTAATAAGATTACTTTCCTTCCGAGTTGAGCATTTATTGCAATACTTCTATATATTTTTTGACAGTTTTTCAGCTGACGATTATTTAATATAATTAAGTTTAGTTGACGCAAAAACCAAGAAATAACGCTTCATGTAATCTTCCCGTGTATACTTGCGAAGAATCCGGAGAAAAATTTTTGAGCTGGGATTCGAACTGTTTCCAGATCCAACTTACTATCTCACTAGACAATGACCAACTTTTTCCAAGTTAAGGAAATGGTTTAGCAGTGAAAGAAGAGAACGTCTTTTCCGCTAGAAAAGCAATCATTCTTTTACAGAGCAACAAGGACTTTTGGTTCAAAAGTATTAGAGGATCAACGGGAAATATGAATACATGTATTTTTATTATTATTTTATCCTACTTAACGAACTCTAGACATCTTTCTGAATTGTAGAAGTGTGTTTATTTTTGATCAGTTGTTAATGCTCAATGTATGATTAAAATGTTGTTTTATAGTTTTTTATGTTTTCAATGCAAATAATCATGGTATTCTGTATAGCATTTTGTGCGAAATGATAATTCACATAAAAAACTTACGGGCGAAATATATATAAAAAAGTAATGTTGCTAAAGTTGTAATCTATTCGTTTTATAAAAAGTCACAAAATGTTTTTGGCTGCATATTTTTAGCTGCATAATGTTTCTGGCAACAAGTTTTTTTCGCCTGCTTGTTTATAAACAACAGCATACATTATTGCATACTTATACTATTTCCTTCTAAATCGTGGTGTTGGCACTAAGAAAATTTGAACAGAGTACTTAGATTCACTTGGAAAATATGAACAAATTATTTCATTACAAACGCAAAAAAAAACATTTTTAAATTTTGTATTCCAACAAACTCTCCGATTTCGCTACACACATTTTATGGTCTGATTACCCAACTCTTTGAAACCTTTTACAAAATATGATTTCGGAAGGTCCGGTTCACAAGATGTGAAGATGTGAACACAAAGCTTACCTAAAGACGTTTGTGCAAACGTATGGCAGTTTTTTACTTTTAATCTTAACGAAAGTCCTCAAATCAGTTTTTCAAGCAGGGTACACTCCAGGTTAAGTGGCTATAAATTAATATCAGAACTGTAGAAACAGTAACAACAACCCAATATTAAGTGATTTTGTATTGAAAACAAACCCATTCACAAAAACAAATAAATGACAACCTTTAATCTAGAGAAAAGAAATGGAAGAATCTACAAAAACATGATTCGAAAGGAATAAAAAAATTTAATTTTTATCAGGCCTGATTTCGTATTTTGCAATTATTTTTCGAAAACAAAACTTTAAACTTTTGTAGAATGTTTTTTTTTTTTTTTTTTTTTTAAATGTTAATTATATCGAATACATTCCTTTAAATTCTGTTAAATTTGCAGCTACTTCAGCTGTTAAATTGTTAGTTTAAGTTGATGATACAGGAAATTTGAAAGGTGTTAAACAATAGTGTATTGGTATAAAGTACAAATTGCTTTTCAATAAAACTGTACAGAAGCACAAAAATGAAAAACTCTTGGAAAAATAAATTAGAATTGAGTTGGTGATTGCAAAAATCACAAGTATTTCTTTAAGATATTTAAAGAAAAAAAAAATATTTTAAAAATATGTTAGGTGTTGCTAAAGATCCTTTGCAACATACCAGTATGTATGAGAGGATGGAAGAAGGTAGAAAATAAACTGCCATTTTAAATATTTTTTAAAACTGTAAAACAAATTTAATTTTAATTATTATTTTTTTATTTTTAATTTGCAGACAGTGAAGATAGTGAAGGTGAGGGAGGTTTGGGTAATGTCTCCCGTGTTATTATACGTCCTCCTGGAGTAAGTGGCAAGGCCAAACGAGGCCATTTGTGTTTTGATGCTGCCTTCGAAACTGGTAATTTGGGTAAAGCTGACTTGTGTGGAGAATTTGAATATGATTTATTTTTACGGCCCGATACCTGTAATCCTCGCTATCGTTTTTGGTTTAACTTTACTGTAGACAATGTCAAACAAGACCAGAAAGTTATATTCAATATAGTGAACATGTCCAAGTCGAAAAATCTATTTAATGCTGGTCTAACACCTTTGGTCAAATCTTCCTCCCGTCCAAAGTGGCAAAGACTGCCAAAGAAAAATGTTTTCTACTACAGATCGCCTTTGCATCACAATCACTATATTTTAAGTTTTGCATTTGCATTTGACAAGGAAGATGATGTCTATCAGTTTGCCTTATCACCACCCTACAGTTATTCACGTATGCAAGCGTACCTGAGTGTCATTGAAAATCGCCAGCAGCAGAGTGAAAAGAAATTTAGCAGAACTTTACTAACCAAAAGTTTGGTAATTGTTGCTTTAAATACAACAAAAAATTGCTATTAATAAAAAATGTATTATTTACAGCAAAATCGCAATGTTGATTTGTTAACGATTGATCATGTTAGTGGCAAATCAATAGCGAATTATAATGATCGCAGTTTTATACGTGTCATTGTTATTTTATGCCGTTCACATGCCAATGCCAGTCCTGCTTCTTTTATGTGCCAAGGTTTTATCGAATTCTTGTTAAGTAATCATTGTATCGCTAAAGTATTAAGGGAAAATTTTGTTTTTAAAATTGTGCCAATGGTTAATCCGGATGGCGTATTTTTGGGTAATAATCGTTGCAATCTTATTGGCCAAGATATGAATCGTGTGTGGCATGTTGCGACAGAATTTTCTCATCCTGAAATTTTTGCCATTAGGAATATGTTAAAGGAAATCGATAATTCAGATGTGAGTATAAAGAAATAATATTTCATTTTAAATATAATAACTTTAAGAATCTTCCGAATAAAAATAACAACTGGATTGCACTCAACTTAAAATTGATGAAAACACACAATACAACACGACAAAAAATATAGGGTTCTGACAATAGATTCTGGCGTTTTCAAAGATCACATCGGATTTTTTTTTCAGGGGGGGATTAAAGTTCCCCCTCTGCACCCTTTTTGTACAGCATATCGGTATCTCAAACCATGAATGTGTTCGTTACATCTGAGGTATAGGGTTCAGCAACTTTGTAGAAAATATTGAGGCAAATAGTAACCCTCAATTCACCCATACAGTGGTAACTTTTAGCTCTATTCTATTAAATGCTAATTAAACACCAGTAAAAAGCAGATAGTGGGGATGAAATGTTTTACAAAAATTAAAGCCATACAGAACCATCCAACCTCAACTCACTCAATTACTTTTTACCTGATGAACAATTAATTTTCATTTTTATTTATTTATGACGTCTTCCATTTTTTCTTTTTTAAGATGCTTAACAGAAAAATTAATCGCGACCTATTGAGCTCGCCTACATCAAAAATAAATCAGTTAAAACTGGCTTACACAATCTATTCATATTTTGTCAAGGATTTTACATTGTAGTTTTCTTAGGCATTAAAAGAGATTTAAATAATGTAGAGCCGGCCGTAATTGCAACTACTCGGGGGAAGTAAGAGTCGATGCGAACGTTGAACACCGTATTTTGATGACGGGGTACTAGGGATTTTACATATTCCGTAGGAACTGTAACGTGCGGAAATGCCTTCAACAACTTGCAAGCTCTTCTTACGTGACAGATCTCTTTAATAAAAGCTCATTATTTGGGCAGTTTATATACTTCAGACTCATGTAGCCTAGATTGAGCTTGGGAAGGCATATTACACTACTGTTGTAGCCGAATTCCTTATCATAAATGTTTTGGTAGAAAACTGTCGGATTAGAAGCCAATGGGAGAGGCTAAAGGTCAAAGGAAATGACATCAAAGAGGTTGATATGGCGAAACACCTCATATGTGGGTACCAAGCTCCATCTAAGGTGTGCTACCATGGGCTTTAGTTATTACGGGAGACTGGTTATATTAGAAAATGTTGATATCCACCATCTTAAGAGCTTTATTAAGCAATCCTGTCGGTTAGATTTAAGGAACAAACAGAAAATAATATATCTTTTGTTTTTTTTTTTCAGAATGAACTACACTTAAGACTTAGCAAGTCTAACAAACAGAATGGCACTCTAACCGAAACTTTATATTTCATAAATTTAAAGAAACACATTGACATTTAAATTATTTTTTTAATATTCCTATAAAGTGTAAAAAATCAATAAATTATTAATTAATTTTTTTGTGTATTTTTGCTCTGTGTTTTTATATTATTTTCAGTCGTATCAAATAGATTTTGTTATAGATTTACATGCTCACACAAGTTTACATGGTTGTTTTATATATGGGAACACGTACGAAGATGTCTATCGTTACGAAAGACATTTAGTGTTTCCTCGACTCTTTGCAGCAAATGCTCACGATTATGCACCCAACAATACGATGTTCAATGCAGATGAAAAGAAAATTGGTTGTGCTAGACGTTTCTTTTGTGACCGATTAAGTGATACGGTGAATGCTTATAGCTTGGAAATATCAATGGGTGGCTATTATTTAAAAGATGGCAAAACGATGACTTTGTACAATGAAGAGGGCTGTAAGTGTAAATAAGATAAATTACGTCATTCGAAAAAAAAATATTTTATGTATTTTAGATTACAGATGTGGCCGAAATTTAGCTAGAACTTTATTACAATACTATCGCTTTATAAATGTTTTACCCTTAGCAGTACCACTCGATGCGCGTCAAAAGAAAAGACGTCCCAGAACTCATCAGTCAAGATCTAGAACAAAAATACGCTATGAAGTTAAGCCCAGACCTAAAACTACAAGGTGTCATGCTCCAATTTCATATACAAATATTTCCATATGCTATGATTCTGGTGGCTCCACGGACGAAGGTGGATTTTCACCTACTCGCCGACCCTTAGCTCCTGGTAGTAGTCATTTTAGCGGTTATCGCAATTATCGTCGTGTAGCCAGCAGCACTTTGACTTCTTATCAAACACCTCACGATCAATTTTCCATGTTGCGTCTTAAGTCAGGAAGATTTGATATGAGACAAGATTCTTCGTTACCAGATTATGGACGCAAGGGCCCTTTGCCAGAGAAACAAATTAAATTCGATTTACCTGTGAATGTTCCCCCCAAACCGTATTTAACGATAATTGATTTAAATCAATTGACGAGGGGAAGTTTGAAAGTAAAAAAAGCATCAAGTTTTGATGGTTAAATTTTAAATTATTAAAAAAAGAAATTATGAAAAAATATATTAAAAAGATTGTTCTCTCTTTTTATTGAATTTTTCAGTTTAAACATTTAAACCCTTTAACTTCTTTTAATTCATCAAAAAAGTTCGTTATTTTGTCAATAAAAGTTTTCTGTTTAAATGTATTTCACTGAAAATCTTATTCTTTCATTAATATCGAAAAATATTTATTGTCACAACTATTTGCGTAGAACATTTTCAATAAAAATTATATCTTCTTTTAATCCTTTTGGCCGAAAAGAAAAGAGAAGAAACGCTTAAAAACTAATTTAGACTGTAGTTTTTAGTTTTTATTTATATTTTCAGGACACAAGAAAATAGGAGCTAATCACAATCACTGCAGGAAGGTTGGGCTGTTGTCTGAGTTGCTGTAACGTATTATGACAAATGTCAAAGTACAAAAATGACTTGTGAAACTTACAAGACTTTGTTACAATAAGATTTCCCGAAAGTATATGATATTCTTGATATGTGTGGAGATTAATTCAGACTCGCAGGAATTTGAACCGAATTTTGTAACATAGGTATTTTTGGAGTTAATTGCTAATCACTTAGCAGTCGTCTAAATTTTGAGCTTTATTAATTAAATTAATCAATTAAATCAATATATAGTGCGTAATGAAAAAGTTTTGCTAGAGTGTATTTAGTGAGATTTTAAAAGTTAAAAGTTGTGCAAAACGATTCTTAAAGAACAACAAATTCTGAATTTTTAACACAGTCATTTTTTAGTGGCTGGTATAACACACTATATAAAAAATGCGGTACAGGGGCTACCTTATCGATCCATTTTAGTGGGACGTCTAGTTTAAGTCTCTGCTAATAAAGTTCGAATTTATTTGCACACACATAATTATTGGTCTGATTTCATGGATGTTTCAATAAGATAATATTTTATTTCAAACCAAATTGTTCGTTTGAAATTATTTGTTCTCAAGTTTTATTATTGAAAAAACAATTCGACGATAAAAATTCACTAACATGAGCCATCAAGAACTGCCGAAAAGAGTTTTCTAAAATTTAATTTAAATCACTTTATTTCTACATATAATAAAACTGTAACAATATAATTTCTGTACATAAAATATTTTTTTGAAACCTTGCTGTTGGTGTAGATAGTAATCGATAAGGAATACAAGACATCTATTTTTTTAACTACTATCTGTCTGTCTGTGTTCGCATCACATAAAAATTGCTAATTAATTTTAAAAAAATATCGAAGAGAATGGAGATACAAATATATAAACACCCAATCTTACCGATATAATGGTACTAAAACAGTTGCCAGTTTTTAACACTGTTTACATAACTCTGAAATCTGAAAATCAGAAATGAAACGCTAAAAAAGTCGAAGTCACTGCTAGTGAATTAATAAAAACTAAATATTTTAAGTTATTTTTAAAAACTAAAAAAGTGTTGAAAATATTATCAGTAAATTGAATATTTATATTTCTTGTTATTGAATAATGCATTTTCAATTAACGTTAGTAAAATCGTTCTAATCATATGAAAAAAAATTACTTTACTAGTTTTTGTTGTTAATGCTTTTGTAATCTCAAGAAGTTGCTTTTTGCGATAGTAATACGAGGGCTGCTCTATATATTTCTGGCCTAATAGTGAAAATGCAAATATTTATAATCAAAAATGGTTTTATTGTTTTTCAAAGTATTCTCCAGCATGATTTATACACTTTTGCATGCGCTCAAACCAGTTGTCGAAGCACTTTTTCCACTCCGATTGAGACACCTCTAAAACATGGTTTTTGAACACTTCAACAGCTTCTTCTGGCAACGAAAATCGTTGACCACACATTTTTTTTTGATGTGCGGAAACAAGAAGAAGTCATTAGGTGCCAAGTCAGAGCTGTACGGCGGATGACCATTAATTCGACGTTTTGGCCGGTCAAAAACGCTCTGGTTTGAGCCGATGTGTGAGAGCTCGCATTGTCATGGTGAACAATGATTCGTCTTCTCTTGTTGGTTTTTCGAATTTCTCCGATGACTTCAGGCAAACAAATTTTAGTGTACCACTCAGAAGTGACCGTCCTACGTTGCTCAAGCGGAACAGTCGCCACATGACCAGTTTTGTCGAAGAAACAGGCGACTATTTGCTTCGAAGTGCTTCTTCCACGAACAACTTTCGTTGGATTTTGCTCGTCTTTGAAGACCCACATGGTCGATTGTTGTTTCGTTTTAGGCTTATACGCATAGATCCATGATTCGTCACCTGTGACGATCTTATAAACGTCTTTTGAAGCACCGCAATCGTATTTTTGCAACATTTCTTTGCACCAATCGACACGAGCTTTTTTTTGAGCGACTTTCAAATTGTGCGTGATCCAACGAGAACAAACCTTTTTTACGGCCAGGTGTTCATGTAGTATCGAATGTATGCTGGTGGAAGAAATGTCCAAGGATGTCTCTATCTCTCGGTAGGTCGCATGTCGATCTCGCATTATGAGTTCACGCACGGCATCAATGTTCTCTGGCACAACAGCCGTTTTTGGACGAACTTCACGGAATTCGTCTTTGAGCGAGCTTCGGCCACGATTAAATTCATTATACCAATTTTTCACAGTGCTATAGGATGGTGCTTCATCGCCATACAAAGATTTAACTTCATCAATGCACTCTTGTCGTGATAACCCACGTCGAAAGTTGTGAAAAATGATGGCACGAAAATGTTCACGAGTTAATTCCATTTTTTTCTATATTAATTTTCTCAAGTCACTGTAAACAACACAAATAATGGTCGTACGTCAAAACGTTTTGAGTACGATTATGCTTAAAAATGACAAACTTTCCAATGGAAATGTCAGATTGCACATGGCAGCACTCAGTGTTGCCAGGCCAGAACTATATATAGCAGCCCTCGCAAAATAGTCGACAAAAACGAATGAAGCCTTAAAACCGAAATTAAGTGGTTCTAATGATTTTATAATGGCTAAAAGCTTCTAATTGAATGTAGCTTTTTTTCATTCAATCAAACTCATTGTTGCTATAGAACACCAAAAATTGTTGAGGAATGCGTGCAAACAAACAAAAAAAATATCTTTAATTAACTATGGCACAAACAAATAATGTAAACAATTAAAAAAAGAACAATTGATTTTAAAGCTTTTTTAATGCGAAACGAAATTGAAATAATTATCACGGTTTGACGAAAAGTCATGAGGAAAAGTTCTTCCCAAAAAAACACACGATGGATGTAGAAAACTGTTTTTTTTTACACGAATATAAAAAAAATTTACAAAAAAAAAGGTTTGCTTAAGACATATAAATAAAAAAATATTCGGTGCCTTAATACAACATAAAAACGGTTAACATCATGATGTGGTGAGATTGGTTTACCTGTGTTTCGAAGTGGCCACTTACGCATTTGGACCAAAAATTAATTTAAATAAGTCCACAAATTTTAACAAAAACTCTCCATTTTGGACAAAAAAAGTAGAGAGGAATAACGAGAAAAAATTTTGGAGAACAAAATCCTTAGCATAACCCTGATCATCTACGTATAACGAAGCCTATCACAGATTCCACATGACCTAATGTAGAGCTACAATCCGTTATACTTTTCTGCTTTTCTCGTACTTATGTTTAATTTAATTATTATTAGTGTAAAAAGTATATTTTCCGCTATTTAATCACTTTGCTAGGTTTGATAACGTTTAACAAATTGCCGTCAAAAATGTAAAAATAATTTATTTTTATCTTGTCCATTATAAACTAATGCCATATAAATAGTTTAATCGTGTTGTACACCTATACATACATGAACATTTTGATGAACAAATAAAAGTGATACAGGTGAAAGGTCAGCAATGCTTTGTAAAATATTACAAAGCAAATATTTTTTTCGAACGATTTTATAAAATTGTAGTTTTTGTATAAAATATTATATCGTGTTATTAAAATTATTATAATATAGGAAATTCATTTGTAATTCCTATAATATTCGTTCGCTACACGTAACAATCGATGTCAGATATTTTCTGCAATTCCGTTGTTGAAATAAGTCCATAAATGGCTGTATAATGGGAAAAACACAAGTAAATGTATATAAATATGTTAAGTTTGCTATGAAGCCCGAAAACAATTTTAGAAAAAAAAAAAATAATAATTTTGCAAAAAATGTCATAAATACAATTTCTTAAAAATGTCACAAAAACTTTCGAAAATTTAAAATTACAATTCAAGAACTTTAAAATCGAAATTTTTATGAAAATAAATGTTTTGGTTAAATTTCAATCGTTTAGTGAAATGTAAATTATTTGCTAATCAAGAGTTTTTATTACGGAGTTGTCGGTTTTCAATGAAATTTCCAATCTTTTATTCAAAAAATAGTTTAAAATTTTTGATGAAAATGTAATATTTTGGCGAAATTTCAATGATTTAAAGATCTTCCATTTACCTGGTCATTTACAGTTTTTTTGTTCTGAAATTTCGGTTTTTAACACACAAAGTGGGAAAAACAATAACCCGCAAAAAAGCACAATCTCACTTCACATTTTCACTAAATTTGTTAAACAAACAAAAAATAAAATTTACGGTTAAGCAAAATATCAAAAACATAAAAATTTATTGTAAAAACGTAATTGTTATTAAATCAATTTTTATATTGAAAAACAAAAATCTCAAGCCATGAAAAAGAGTTGTGCTCAATTCTATCTTCTATCGAACACTTTGAAAAACAAGGATAGATAAACTGTATTTCGATTCCAAAAGAAAATCATTCGAATTTATATGGCTTATACATTGTGTTTCGAAAGTGTTTTCCTTCGAATCGAAACGCCCCTGAATCCGATCAGCGGATGCCAATGGCTTATGCGAAACTGAAAATAAGGATAAATAACCAAAACCTAAGTAAAAACAATAAAAGTACGCTCACTAGCTTCCTTACAGGCCGTTGTAGATTGAGGAACTACACCAATTGAAAAGGCAATGTAAGCAATAGCTGGTGCAGACTTTTTTGGAGAAAACTCAAAATATGTTTTGAAATACTATGACGCTTTATTTCACAAAAGATATACCCAGTTGTGCAAGAACACATTAGAAGATGAGGATCTAAAGCCGATGGCAATTCTAAAAATCCCGGCAAGATCACGATTAGGGTGCTTTAACACAGAGCAAAGGTAGCAATAGATCTTAGGTCAAAATTGGATATTTTTTCGTTAAAAACCTTTCTATTCTATCACAGAATTGAATAGTATTTTTAATACATCTTGACCGCTAACAGTACTCTAATATTTTTTTGGATACGTGACTTTGTGCTCCGCGATTAATACTGAAAACATTCTTGAAACTTATATTTGAAGAAGTTGGAAACAGATAAAGTTTAATGAACGATACTTATTTATTTATTTATTTATTTTTTTCTTTAACGTTATTGAAGACGTACCATGCAAAAGCTTGCCAAATTTATAGTTATTTTTTATATGTCAACGGAATGAAAAAGCTTAGATTTTTATTCCGATAACTACTAATTACACTGCCTGCTTAAACTAAATTTAAAAAAAAATATATATTTTTTGGCACAACTTAATTTTAAGGTGTTTCTTTAGTTTACTGAAGAAATAAAATATAAATATATTTTTATAATGCTAAAATTATGCATTTATTTAAAGACATGGATTTCTGTGGTACTGTTTCGTGTGTCACTTGAATAAGAAATTCTTTTAATATTAATCAGGAAGGCGAAAACTTCAAAAAAAAAAACCCCCACTTATGAAAAACGCAAATCACAACGTCTAGTTTGCCAAAAATGCAATCGACATAGTCTGACAAATAGTTTAAAATTTATATTCCGGTGAAAATAGTTGAATATTGATAGTCCCGACAGATATAACTATTACTTTCATGACCTAAATAAGGAGAAATTATTTTTGAGCCGCCAAAAGGGCGGAATAGTGGTATGGGGTGCTATTTCGTATTATGCTACCATAGAATTGGTTTTTGTATCCCACAGATGACTGCAACAGTCTGGAGGAAACATTTTCAAAATTTAATGATTTTATTGGACCCACACCTTGGACGTACCAACGTGCAATGGATCAATCAACAAGGTGTTTAACTTTTGAATTGACCCCCATATTGACATGATCTGAATCAAATGGAAAATTTTTGGGGTTGGCTTGCAAGAAAAGTTTATGAAGAAGGAAAACAATTTGAGAATAGAATCCGTAAAGGAGGCAATAACGAAAGCATCGAGTTCAATTTTTTTAAATTACTTAGATATATTATACAAGTCGATGCCAAACCGGATTTTTTGAGGTTATTTCTAAAAATGCTAAAAGACAATGGCCCATATTCATAGTTATATACTAAAGTCGACTCTTGCTAAAGTATACTCTAAACTAAAAAGCTCTTATTATCTTTTTTGCTTTCATGGTCGAAAATAAAGCATACTTAAGTCGAATCGACTTTAACTTGGTGTCAACTCTAGTTCTAAACAAACATTAGAAAAAAATAACCCTGTTGTTATTTTGTTCACTTTGGTATAAAAATCAGATAAAGAGTATTGTGTTCTTAAACCAAATAAAATAATTATGGAAAAATGAGTTAAAAACAGCTTTAGCTATTTTTAAATTTAGAGTTGACTTCAACGCCAAAAGTATATTTTAAATTGTCTATGAATGAGTTAGAGTCGACTCTAAAGTAAAACCGACTTTAGTTTCCTTAAAGTAGACTTTATTTTAACTATGATTATGGGTCAATAATTTTCACCCAAAATTTAAAATAAATTACAGTTTGCTTAGTTTTAAAATATACCCTATTTAAGTGAAACACAAAAAAGTACCACAGAAATACATGTTTTTAAATATATGCATAATTTTATTATAATAAAAAATGTTTATTTTTTTAGGAAACTAAAGCCAACTCCTTGAAATTTTGTTTAAAAAAATAATTCCTTATTCAAGTCGCAGGCAGTGTATACGTTTTTTATGTTTCGCCGACCCCTATGAAGTTTGTTTACGTTCTTCATAAAACTCTCTAATACTTGTTACTTTTTCACAAAATCTTATGTTGTTTAATTTTGATACTTACAAGAAAACGAGGTATCCTACTGCTACTTTAATTTTTTTATTACGATCAAAAGGAAAATACAACCTCAAGTCACATTTTTTATGGATCTTGTCAAATGTTGACTTTAATTTTTCGTCAGGTAAATCTTTAATTTTTAACTTTTATTTAATTTCCACGTGTGAGTAAAATATATAAAATACTTTATCGTTAAAAAGTCATATGACACATCCATTTAAATAAGATATTTAATATTTTGTTTTGTTGGTAAAAAAAATAGCCCTTTATAAGTTTGTATAAATGTATGTACAAACATTTATTTGAACTTAACTATGTACAGGGTTTCCTCATAGAGACATAAAGTCAGTTTCAGCGGGCACAAGTAACCATTTATTTTAATATTAAGATAGGCGTATACCAACCAGTCTTGTTTAATTCGAACACACACTTAGTTGTTATTCAATAGTAAGTTGTTATTCAAAAGTTCGACTCGAATTTGAAATCTATTTAATAAATTCGATTATTTCTTTACCGGAGGGATAGGGTAAGTGCTCCTAAAGTCGGCATGTCCCAGTAGTCGGCACCTTTTGAATAAAAATGTAAATAAATAAGAATATCGGTTGCTATGCAAGAAATAAGATCTAGTTTTCATTGGAATTATTGTTTTCTAACTCCATGAAATGAGTTGATTTGAGTAGAATGCATAAATTCTTGTGCAATTCTCTTCATTCAGTGACAGTTTTTCAACACGTGCGGTTGTGCAATTTTTCTAAGTAATTTTTTAGTTTTTGTGCCATCTTAAACAAGTAAGTATAACTGTTGAAATTAATTGTTTTTTGACAACAGGTATTTTAAACGAAAGAAAACCAGTGAAATGTTAAATTTAAAGTGAAAAATTAAGTAAAATATTATTTTTTTGGTAGTTAAAATTGCTGCCGACATTAGGAATACAATTTTCTCTGATTTCCAATTGTCGGCAGGGGAGTGCCGACTACTGGAAATTGAGTTTTTTGTCAGATTTAGCTCAAACTTCAAAAAATTATTAGTTATTCATCTTTCTTTCGACTGCTTATGAAAAAAAAGAGTATTAAGCCAGTTTACCCAGTAGTCGGCATAGACTACTTTGACTTTGGTTAGACCTGCCGAGCATAGGGAATTTGTGATCTTAGGTCGGCAGCAGCTGGTTTTACGTTAATATTTCTCACTGGGGATTCTAAAACAGGATGAAATTTAATGGAACAGAAGAGATAACATAATACTTGTTGGTATTTCAGAAAAAATATGTCCAACAAAGGAAAACGAGCCATACACCAATACTCCGAAGAAGCATTAAAAAGTGCTCTAACAGAAATCAGAGAAGGCACATCTTCAATATCGGGTGCAAGCAAAAAATATGGCGTACCGCGTTCTACTATACAAGATAGAATTCATGGCCGTATTGCTGATGAAGCTAGAAAAATGGGTCCACGTACTATTTTGTCGGAGGTTGAAGAGCAACGACTTGTGAAATGGTGCGAAGATCTTGCACGATGTGGATTCCCATTGAAAGTTGATGATTTGCTTAATACCGTCCAGCTAATTGTGAAAGAAGATCAACGATCCACACCTTTTTTAAATGGTCGTCCTGGTAGGAAGTGGTATTTAGGCTTTTTGAAAAGGAATCCCAGCATTAGCGTAAGAGAAGCAGAAGGTATCAGCAAAGGGAGGGCAGTGATAACGCAGGAATATATAAAAAAATGGTTCGAAGAATTAAAAAGTTTCTTAAGTGCTCAGAATGTTTTGGACATTTTAGATGATCCACGCCGAATATTTAACGGTGATGAGACCAGTTTCAGTTTGTGTCCTAAAACCGGAAAAGTGCTGGCACCAAAAGGATATAAAAATGTGTACACCATCGAAAAAGGCAATGAGAAAGAAACTATTACCGTGCTGTTGGTTTTCTCGGCAAGTGGTCAGACTATCTTTCCAATGGTTGTCTTTCCGTACATGCGACCACCTAAGGCAGTAATAGATAGCGTACCAGAGAAGTGGTTTTTAGGTAAATCGGAAACTGGATGGATGGTTAGCGAAACATTTTATGAATATATTGCTAATGGGGTTCATAGTTGGCTTAATGACCATAACGTTAAGCGACCAATTCTACTGTTTGTTGATGGTCATAAATCTCACATGACGTTGGAACTAAGCAAATTTTGTGAAGAAAACGGAATTATTTTGTATGCGCTTCCACCAAACACCACTCACATCATGCAACCTGCGGATGTGAGTGTCTTTAAACCACTGAAATCAGAGTGGAAGAAAACGGTGAGAAAGTGGCAGTTACAGCCGGAAAATTTTAACAAAGTTATTTCAAAATCAACATTTTGTCCATTACTCAGTATGGTTCTATCTAGTCTTGCTTTGGAAGATTCAATCAAAAATGGATTTAGAAAGTGTGGCTTATACCCATTTAATCCAGACAACGTTGACTACACCAAGTGCGTTGCAAATAATTCTGAATTATTGGATAGGACGCAAAACAAAGCCGATTCATCACATACGACAACTGATTTGGATGTAGCTATCGATGTTATTAATAAAATCGCTCCGAATTTGCAAGAACGTGGCATCAATACCGACGTAATTATTGAGCAAATTTCTTTGTTAAAGGAAAAAAGAAATAACCAAACGGTTGAAATTTTAGGAGACGTCACAATTCAGTCAGGAACGTATGTAGTTAATGAAGAAGGAATATTAGAACTACAACCAACAAATATGAAAGAACAAATTACACCGTTTTATGCTCCTAAAAATGTATCTCCAACAAATTCTAATTCCTTTGTTCCCATTAATAGCTCGAGCCCAACTCCAGGTGCTCTTCCCAACAATCTCCAAATGTTTGAACCAACTATAGACTGCCTTTCTCCTACGCCATCAATAACAAGCCTACAAAATAATATATTGGATTCCTTAAGCAATTCCCCAATTACAGGAAAACGAACGATTTCAATGTCACCATCATTTGAAAAACATTTATACTTTCCGAAAATTTCAAAAACGTCAAGATTAGCTTCAAAAACCAAAGCTCCAAGTGCAATATCTGCTCTTGCATGGAGGAGACATGAAGAGTCAAAAGATAAAGAAAAAACTGTCAAAGCTGAGGCAATAAAACAAAGAAAACTTGAACGCGAAAAAAGAAAACTAGAAAACGAAAACAAGCGGAAGAGGGTGAAAAAAGGTAAAAAGCAAATATGCGGTATGTGTAAAGGAGATTTGGATAGTGATGCGGAGGATGATGCACTTAAAAACGTAGGCTGTGACAATTGTCCCAAATGGTTTCACATGAAATGTACTATTTTAAAAGAATTGAAGTACGATGATGTGAAAAATATGGATTTTGTATGCGAAGCATGTAAAACCAAACAGACTGAACAAATAATACTTTAACTTAATTAAACTTTAAACTTAAGTCGTGATGAATTTTGAGTTTTAATCTCTCATTTTTAATAATACATATGTTCCTATGAATTGAATTCTTTTTTATTTTAGAATTATAATAAGTTAAAAGTTTAAAAAAAAAAAAACTTGAACAGTACCTTTTTATACTTATACATATGTTCAACATATGTACAAATTTTTTGTATTAAAATTATAATTAAAGTACCTGGAATTCTTAAATTATGTATTTTTCTTCTACTAAATTTACATGCCGACAATAGGACCGCTTAAGGCCGAAATTAGGAACACACATGCCGACTATAGGGACAATTGATAATTTTTAAACAATACTCAAACTATTAAAAAAGTACTATTTTATTTTTCAAAAAGTTGAATGTGTCTGAAAAAGAACGAATTACACAATTATAATAACTCAATATCATATTCACAGCATTTATACCTTTTTAAAGGGACCTGATTGAAAAAGAAAAATAAGTTAAAGTGCCGACTACTGGAACACTTACCCTATAACGTTTTCTGTAGTAAACATATTTTAACATAAACACACATTTTAAATTTTTTGTTAGTTTCATGGTATTTTATTTAAACTAACGATACATGAAACATGTTCAATTCACAACCCCCTGTAATTGTGGTAAGTCGTCGCTTTTCATAATAGTTGTACAAATGTTGTTGGTAATTTTTATATAAATATTTGCTTACAACAGTTACAAATGTGTTTGAAGATAAATACATACAGTTATGTGAAAAATAATAGGGACAGTTGTATTCACCGTCTTTGGTGTTTACGAATTCATGTAAAAATGAAAGAATTTGTAATAAAACAGAGTTGTTTTGCAATGCTTGTAAACGACATTAAGAAATCCAGTTACAATTTGTGCTTCGTTTTCTTTCGTTCTGATAACAAATTATTTTCTTTGTAAAGTGCGCGATTTCTGCTGTGAAAAATAATAAGGACAGTTTTCCGTTTTGGTAAAAATATATTAATAAAAATTTAAAATACTTTTTTTTTGTAAGTAAGTGAGTAAAACACATTTATAGACTTACATTAATTGCTAAATAAATTACAGTTTTGTAACTGCTTAGGCAAATATGGGTAGAAATACATACTGCGACCACGCTACTCGAAATAATATTAAAAATTTATGTGAAAGCGGATATTCGTACAGAAAAATTGCACAAATGCTCGGTAGTTCAAAAACCATGGTAGAAAATGCTGTTAAATGGATTCCCAAGGATGAAACCCGTGGAAGAAAACAAAAAATTACACCTACTATAAAGAGAAATATTATTCGATGCGTAAAAAAAGATCCATTTATCACGTCTAAACAAATAAAAAATGATTTAAACCTTGACGTTGACACATCAACTATTCGAAAAACACTCATCGGTGAGGAATTTAGACCCCGTAGTGCAAGAAAAGTGCCATTGTTGTCCAAAAAGAATATAAAACCAAGACTAGAGTTTGCTAAGAATCACATCAATTGGCCTAAAGAAAAATGGCGTAACATTCTGTGGTCCGATAAAACGAAAGTAAACTTGTTTTCTTCTGATAGAGGTGTCCACTATGTAAGAAGACCTATCCGTCAAGAATTCAATTAAAGATATTCTTTAAAGACAGTCAAACATGGTGGTGGTAGCATCATGGTATGGGGGTCATTCTCTTATTATGGTGTGGGTCCTCTATATCGTATCCAGAATATAATGAAATCGGCTGATTACACTGAAATTTTGAAAAATACAATGCTGCCGTATGCCGAAGAAAATATGCCACTCAAATGGGTCTTCCCGCAGGATAATGATCCAAAGCATACGGCAAAGTACACAAAGAAGTGGTTCCAGCACAACAAAATCAATGTTTTAGAATGGCCAGCAAAGTCCCCTGATTTGAACCCCAAAGAAAATTTATGGAACGAAGTTTAAAGGGCAATCAGGGGAAAGTGTCTATCAAATTGCGACGAGCTTCGGAATCTTATACAGGATGCGTGGAACGCAATACCGCTACATGTGTGCCAAAATTTGGTCGACTCACTGCCTAGAAGATGTGCTGCTGTTCTGGATAACAAAGGATCCGCAACAAAGTACTAATGTGGCAATAAGGCTTTATGCAACAATATTCAAAATAAATATTTATTTAGTTTTACCTAAGTTAGTTATAGCTTTAAGATTTCATGAAGTGTCCTTATTTTTTTTCACACGCTAAACTATATAAATTCATACAAAATCATAAAAAATCAAAATATATTATAGAAATAGGAAAAATTTTTGTTGGTAATCTTTTTTCTACCGTTTAAGAAAAAATAAATCGTTTGAACAAGAAATAATTTCCGATTTTTTAATTGACTGTAAATGTAATGTAAGTTTGGCTGGGCACTGTCCCTATTATTTTTCACATAACTGTATGTCGAGTTATACATTATAACTTTTACAAATTTGTTATTGACGTAACAACTTACGTAAAACATATATACATGAATATGTTGGACGTAATTTCATACACAGAAAAACATAATTTTTTTACATTTATATTTATTTTACGATGTAACTGAGCCCAATAAGCCATAAATAGTTAAAAATATATTTCAGAACAATTTACGGCCAAGACCCACATATAACTCGATCTTTACTAGATCCGATTGCGTCATGTTAAGTCGGATTAGAGTTGGCAAAGCTCTCTTCAATACTCAATAATATTTCAACCTTACGGATCCGGCAATGTGTTTTAATTGTGGTGTTGTATTATCGGTAGCTCATCTCTTGACTGAATTTTCAATCTCTTAGATTAGTGATCAACTGGAAGACTGCAAGACTTGCGTGTTTTTAATTTATACATGGCGTAGCCTTCGAAGGCATGGTATTCAAGGTGTGTATTTAGTTCAATATTCATAATTTAATTACATTTAGTATACAATTTTTTAATATTAAAATAATATATTTCTTTGTTGTGCGCATACGGTCTAGTTACCTTGTGCCTTTGTATATTTTAAAAATTGATTTATAAAATATATTTAAAATGAATAAATAATTAAATATTTTAGCAAACTATAATTTTTATTGATTTCAAATCTTTTGGATATTATCTATACAAGTTAAAATTTTTTTTATTAAAAGTCAGTTCAGCAAATTCCTTTTGCCATTAATTTTGACCAAGTGTGTCAAAGGATGCATACTCTTTACAATTAGGCTGTGAATTAAACAAAAAGTAAAAAAAGGTATATCTAGTTCTGACACTACACTTGTAATTTCTACAATTTTCTACAATATCAACTTCCGAGCCATGAAGTATATATATTCTGAGCTCCTATGCATAGCGAAGTCGATTTAGCGATAACCGTTTGTCCTTTCGTGTTTAAATTAAAATCAAGTTTGCAAGGTCACTAGATGAGCTAGAGAAATAAAAAAATTCTCAAGTTTAACTTGAATAAACTGTGATTACAGTTTAATAGCTCTATATACGCCCTTGATTTCCCAAAAGATTTGATTCGCCGAGATCGAAGGGTTTGGCCACAATAACAAAATCCCTCACAGAACTCATTGTAATGAGAAAATTGCACTAAGTTAATTTTCGCGTCTTATAAAAAAATTATCAAATTCAATTTGAATAAGCTGTGATTACAATTTAATAGCTCTATATGTGCCCTTGATTTCCCAAAAGATTTGATTCGCCGAGATCGAAGGGTTTTGTCGCTGTAATCGTATTTGTTAAAAAAAAACGCTGAATTTACCATACAATTTGTACTGTATGTAGGGGGGAACAATTTTATCGCATGCTACATTTTTTTTAAAACGTATTTAACTTGACGTATTTATCTTCACACACATTGTAAATATGTGTTAAGTTTTTCTTATTAAATAACTATCAGATATCATACCTGTATGATGATGTACAAATATGAACAAATCTCATTTATCGAAATAAACCACTTGTAACAAGTTAAGACTTAGATATAATTTGAATAAGAAATTTTAGCTATAATCATTTTATGTATTCGTTCTATTATGAAAACCGAGCCTAGGGGCCAAAATCAGTCACAATATTCTACCCAATAAATCAGATGCAACATAAATACAAAAAAATATTCTTGACAAAAAAAATCAACTTCAAAACAGAGAGGCAAATGCAAATTTAGAATGTAAATGGGAATAATCCGTTAATATACGTTTTCAATTTCCTTTACGCTAATCACCGAAAAGCGGATAAATTAACACATTCGTAACATTACATAACGCACATTTTAGATTTTAATTGTATGTGTCAGTTTTAACTATAGCGGACAAAAAAGTATAGACTTACTTTTATCTGGCTTTTAGGTTTCTCATATAAATTATAAACCAGTTATGAATCCGTTTATTAAATAAATCAGTTCATAAAAAAAAGATTTTAGAGGTTTTTTGTGCAAATCTGTTTTATTCAATTATTCTGAAAATAATGAACGAGTTTGATCGTTGTATGCACCATTTTCACAAAATTTCATGCAAAATAGTTATCAGTCCGTTATTTACCTTCAATTTATATATATATTTGTTAAACATAAACCGCATACATGTCAAAATTTAACGTAAGGTTTACGAAATTTATTTATAATATTAAACTAGTTTTATAGTTGCCTTGTTATATTTTAATATGCTCCTCATTTTGTATAAAAAGACTGTGTTGTATCGGGACAGTTTTCAGCTTTTAAATTCTTGACTTTTAATTGAATCAACCTGTAAGCTGGTTTCAGACATAAAAAAAAACACTAACATAAAAAATTGATTTATACCTTATTCGATTTTAGTAGTCGCGTAAAAAGTGTAACTTAACGTCGACGGCTAAGTTTTAGCTGAAAAAATGTCGGCGGCGGCTGCGGCTGTAAGCCGGCTATTAGCGGTTCGGCGCAGGTCTCTGCCATAAAGACTTGACCAACTGGGTTATCAGAATAAGCAAAAATTTTCATAATTAATTATTAAGCTAAAATAAGCATTAGTTTTAAGCCAAGTAATAAAATCAAGATGGCAGCAGTTTAAAAAATCAAAAGAGCAATTAACAAAAAGAACAAACAATAAACAAAACTTATTGGCAACAAAATCTTTAAGAGAAAACACAGAAAGAAATTTATTAGTTACTCAAATTACAAATTCCGAATATCTAAATGCATAAAAGCACTACGTAAAATAGCATGATATATAAGAAAAGCATAGCGTAAAAAAAGAAAAATAGGTACATATGGTATGCTTTAATAAAATTAACACTTCAAAGCTAATTTTTTAAACACACAACACGCATATTAAGAACAAATCGGTGTGTTATTTAACGATAAATTAATGTTGGAAAAGGCTGGAGCCAGAAATTAATCTGAACTAGGTATAACTTTAAAAGGTTGAAAATCAAAAAACACTTATTTTTGTTAATATATCAAGAAAATTTACTTATTTCTTTGCAGCAACATTTTCATCAATTAACACTTTCACTTTTTTCCAATTGGAATTTTTTCTGTGTAAAAGCTTAAATAAAATAACTTTTAAAATAAAAATGTAATTTTAAATCTATGCACACATAACACACAATAAACACTTTTTCTTGCTTCCAAAGTTTTTATCACACTGCGGTACAGAAAATGAAGGAATTTGTAATTTTCTTTTTAATATTTTCTTACTTTTGGTTTAATTTTTTGTTCGCTTTTTATGCAAATGTTTGCAAGTTGAGTACGAAAATAAATAGCAAATATTTATAACAAAAGCAACGCAATAATTGAGATTGGATAAAACAAAAACACTTAATGTATGTGTGTGTATAGAGAAATGCGAATACGAGACGTAAATAAAAGAAATTAATAATAAAACACAACAAACATGTCAAAATGTCTATATTTGTTGCTTTTGTAACATAAATCTTTTTGCTTTTTGTTTTCTTTTTCAAGACACCCTTAACAGAATTGTTTTGTTTACATATAAAGTTCTTTTTTCTTCTTTAGCCTTTGTAAAACTTAATTCTACTGCTTTATATTTACTTTGTGTTATAATTTTTCAAATAAAAAGATCTGCCCCACTTTCCTCGTTAGCTTTTGAGTTCTTATAATTTTGTATTTATTACAATTTTTGTACACTTTATCAAAACACAAAATTGTGTTTTTTTCTTGCCTATCAATTCACTTATTGCCAAGAAAAAAAAGTAGTAAATGAGTTTGTGTCAGGGATGGCTTCGATATTAAACAATTGTACCTATGACTGTATTGGTACTTTATTGACTAAAATTGTATTACTTTAATAGGTAATTTATTATTTTGCATTACTTAAGTAAGTTAATTGCAATTTATTCTTTTAGCTTCAAATTTATCAGTTATCTAAATAATCTGAGAAGCCTTTCATGAGTAACAATAAATTCCATAAGAGTTCCACATATGGTTTTCGGCTATAATAGGATTAATCGTTAAGCACCAACTCGCTGTCTGACTACGAAACGTTTAAAGTTCTTAAAAATCAAAAGTTCTGCTTTTATACTCACGAGAAAGTCGGTACTACTTTTAAGATGGTTTTATTTGGTCTTAGTTGTTAAGAATAACAATATAAGACCAGCAAGTGTTAAAAACTGGCCACGAAACGACGTTGTACTTAAACAAATTTGGCAGACACCAAGTTTATTAAACGGAAATTATGAAAATTAAATCCAAATTAAGCAGCAATGCAGTTTGTAAATTCTTTTTCACAAAAAAAGAATTGTTTCAACTGAATTAATAAGATTTTTATTTAATGCCAAAAAAGTACTGTAGTACCTTATTCACTATCACTTCTATATGTTATCTACCTTATTTCTCCTTTTCTTTGGTTTGCATGGAAACGTGAAGTTGTTTTAATTGAGTTGCCAGATGCTAAATAATTGTTCTTATTCATAGTTGGGTGTCATATTAGTTTTGATACGCTGAACAAAGCAAAAAAGAAGATATTGTCCTAAATGAGTACTGAAAAGTATATGTCGTCTTGAAAGTTTGCGATTTTTTTCTACGGATATGCTCCACCACAATAAAGACATATATTAATAATATATAATATACGTTGACGTTAAGGACGTATTTTATTATTATAATATCTAATTTTTCAAAGTTTTTAGAAAATGATTAGTTGACGTTTTTTAAACTTGCCACATAACAATGATTTTTCTTCGCATCTTAATAATTGGCTGTTTTCGCATAATGATGCAATTCTTAAAACATTATGCCTATCGCACAGCACTGATCTGAGTTTTTAAGAGAAGTATAACGAAACAGGCAAAAAAATCATGTGCCTGTACTTGAGTAACCTTAATACCTATAAGCAATCCAAAAGCGTAATGATTTATTTTCAGCTGTTTATAACTTATAATATACGACAAACAAAAAAGTAAATCATTATTTATTTATATTTAGAATAAAAAATATCTATTGTATTACTTATTTAACCAAGTGTATGTAACAAAATATCGAAGTTCAGAATATAATACCCCATTCACAAAGGCAAATTTTACTCTGCAAAGTTTTGATTTTATGTGGGAGAGAGGGAGAAAGTATGATAAGCAGTACAGACTTTAATGTACTCGCAAAGTTGCTTCGTTTTTTGTTCATTGCATGTACACAGTTGTATACATGCACATACATATATTTTTATGTTATTATAAGCACTAAATGCAAAAACAAAAAATTAAAACCGATCAAACAGAAGGAAACTAAATTTGTAAAAGAAAACTTTGTGTATCTGAACACCAAACAAAGTTTACAAGAAAATTAACAAAACGTTGTCAAAGTCAACTTAGCCTGTATGAATGTACGCTAAACATATGTAAAAAATCGTGTATACCGAAATTTTGACCTCACACCTAACTGATTTCGTTAAAAGAAATAAGTGCAAATCAAAAGTGTAAAATGAAAAGAAAATAAAAAAAATATCCTTTTAATTAAGAAATGGACAAAAGCCTTTTTTAATGGTCAAAAAATATATATTTTAATATATTGAACAGAAATTTCCTCTCATTAGTGTGTTTTTTAAATAACAGGATAAGAGTAAGAACGAAAAAATATCTCAACATCTCAATCCAATTTTGTTCGGAAAGTTCCTAAAAAAAATTTTTTTGTTTCTTCTTCACATCTTACTTTAAATAATTATTGTCAAAAGCTTTTAATGGATACCAATTTAAACCTATTGTGTTTTAAAATCTATTACACAAAGACAGTGAGTGAGAAGTTCAGAGACTTTTATCTCGGAAAATATGACCGACCGTTAATTTTTGTACTTATTTATTTCTTTCTCTAATTTCCTATCACTCTAAATACTTTTTCAATTGCTGTTGCTACCCTAACCTAAATTTGTGCCTAAAATAATTAAATATTTATTAATATATAACGGGCGTTAAAATAATTGATTTTAAAGAGTTGGATGTAATCCAATTGTATATTATTTTGCTTACTTTTCAACTCTTTTTGGAATTTAACTTGAAAAAAAAATAATTTTTTTTTCTTAATTTGTTTTCAATTTTATTTTCTAGTTCTTAGGAATACGTCAAAGAAATCAAAATAGAAAAACATGTTTTTATGAAAGTATTGATTAATTTAGTACCTAAAACTTGTTGTGGGTAATTATAACATTTTTCAATTCTGACCGCACGTTTATTACTTTTAATAACCAACTGGCGCTATCTAGAGGTGATTGTAATAATATATTTTTATTGATGCGTTGCCAACTTGAATGTTGGTTGTTTTCTAGAATAAATGTTTAACCTTCGCTTTCATGAAGTTATTTTTTACGTGAACTTACAATATCTACCTGGTTAGATAATGAATTTTTACATTTAATATTTATGTGTTCACATTTGTTTGTTATCAAAATATCTAATATTGTGAGAATAATTATAGCAACCTTAAAATTTCGAATTATCGAACTCTTCGTTTATAGTTTTATGCATTGAATACTATCACTGCTTGTGGTTAATTTCACTATATTCTTGTATTTTTCTCGTATGGCACAGAAATAAAAAACGAAAGTATTATTGAATATCGTTCGGCAAAAACAGCTTCAAGATATGATCTAGTGTAAAAAACATCTTTATATGGTGATTTTTAATAAAATACCTTCAATTAAAAATTAACTTATGAAGAAATGCAGAAATATTTTTGAAGTATGTTGGCTGCCGAAACGAATTCCGACGAAAGTGGATCTGAATTATAAGTTTATCTGGAGCAAGAACTTATCTATGAAAAATATTTACCTCCGGTTTAAAATTTGGATTTAAAAGCTAAAAATGTAGAAGAATATATGTACATATAGTATACAGCTTAATACTGATGAAACTGATTATGAAAAAACAGCTTTTTATACAAATAATAACTGTTTTAGTAGCAAAAATAAAAATGGTAAAAGAAAACAAATAAAAATGTTCTTTCCGTTTATTGTGCGTTGTTTCTTTTTTGGTTTTATTTTTTGGTTTTATTCGTTTCATATGACAAGAGTTGCTCTCCAGTCTGAAATGATTACCTCAAGCCTAAAAACTCATTTACAATCTTTTAATTCCTTACTGTAGACGAGCAACTGTGTGGTTATCGGGGTCGCACAAAGTTCACTCAATATATACCTTCAATCCCAACAAAGTGTGGTATAAATAATTTCATGGACTTGCGAACCACAAACTTCTTATCCTCTAATCGACAAATATAAATCGAAGAAGAGAATGTGAACGCGTCGTGAATGATTAAGGTTATTATGAACCATAAATCAGCATGGATTATTTCTTTCTAAAATAATCTAAGTGATTGCTTAGTAATTTTCTTATAGTTTAAAAATTAAACGAACTGCATTTTTCATTAAATGACAACGATAAGTCCCTTACAAATAAAATAACCATTTTATGTTTAAAATTTGAATGTAGTAGGTTAGTAGGGAATATACGGGGAAGATTGTGTATTTTTTTTTTTTAGTTTTTTTCTGGATGAGTTAAAGCGTTTTTGTATTAGTTTTAGCAGTTTTGCCATACCAGACTGGGCAACCATGAGTCAAGATCGCTGGGATACACATTTTTTATAACATCTCCTGTTTAGTTAAGGATATAGTTTGCAACCACACATTATTGCCTTGTCACCTTAATATGTAACATGTTCCTTAAACAAAAGTTTTTTATCTAATAGAAACGATATTTCGTTTAAGAGATTTGTTATATGCAAATATGATAGCTTGAGTTTTATTATCGTTAACTTTAATTTTCCATTTATTGATCTATTTTTGGCTTGACTATTGCGTGTGATACCTTGGCGCAACATATAAAAGCACTGTCGTCAGCATAAAAAGCTGCTTCTTGATTTCTGTGAATATTTATATCAGAGGCTTATAAGGATACCAGTGTGGGAGAAAGAACATACGCTTGTGGTGAACCTGCTGGTATTTGCCTTTCACTAGAGTAATTCTCATCGACGCAGACTACAAATGATCTATCATTTAAAAAGCTTTTTACTTTTTTTGTAAATAAATGGGAAAATTAAAACTATTTAGTTCAAACAACAAACTATCAAATGCCTTTTCAATATCAAGAAATATAACTCTAGTACTTTTGCTTTGACTTGTATTATTTTCAAAAAAATTAATTACCCTTTTCAATTGATGAATGGTAGAGTGTTCCTTACGGAATCCAAACTGTTGGTCAATAATAATGATGTTTATATTTGAAACATCTACTAATCGTTTAAGAATGATTTTTTCAAACACTTTTTCCAATAGTTTTAGGATACTGATTGGCTTGTAAATGGTTGGCATTTGAGGATCTTTTTCAGATTTGTGAACTGGAATTACTTTATCCTTTTTAAAACTTTGGGAAAAATAGCCAATACTTATCAGGCATGCTTTAAGGAAAAATGGCAATAATAATTTTATTTAAGCCTGAGGCTTTATTTTTTTAATGAAAGTACATATGGCATCAGTTAATACTATATAAATACCACTGTGCAGCGACTCATTGACAAGACATTCAACGTAATACGTAAGAATTAGCAAATGCATCAGCAATTGCATTAGCTTTATCTACACCAGTTTTTAAAATGTCACCATTTACATGTGGATCAGGAAGCGGTAAATTATTGCCTTTAAGTGCTTTGGTAAGCCTCAAAAACTTTTTAGAGCCAGGAGATAATTTATAACTAAATCTTGACCAGGACTTTTATCCTTGTTTATGTGAAAATTGATAAGTTAGTTCAACTGCTTCAGAATACAAATTAATTGGGTTTTACATTTTAGATCTTTACGTCACTGCAATTTACGCTTGAATTTATTTCTTTGCAGTATTAACATTTTCGATGTATTGGATATTTCTCTTTGTCATTGATTTTTCTGCCCAATATGAATCAAGTTTAAAACCTTCGATCCAGTAACAAATTTATGTTTTAAGTGTTATCATCGACTCGATCAATATCGTGGCGCCTAATTTCGTTCTCTACCGAGTCTCTAATGACTGGGCAAGTAGCTTAATTGTATAAAGGAACAGAAATTGTTTTTAATTGAAAGTGTCCATTGATAAAACATGGGATTGAAACATGGTCTGAATTCAAGATATTTGGATGGAATCCAATTCTGAAAAAGAAATGCAGAAGTTCGTTAATAAAATGTCTACTATAGAAGGTTGAACAGGTTAAAAAATTTTGACTAATGGACATTCTTTTAAATACATAGTTCTCACCAATTAATCCAAATACAGATGAAAAAGTATGTGTAACTTTCTCTTTTGTTGATGTTTCTTCCTTATCTTCCTCAGCTAACAAACGAAATTTGTTGTTGCTGGTGGTAGGCCCATCAGATACTTTGGGGCTATTCCACCAGTACTTTTTTTTATTTTCTTACTAATCATAGCCGAAAGATAATTAAAAATTTAAAACAGAAGTTTTCGTGTCGATTTATTTAATTGACTTTAAATTTGGCGCACACACGTTGTTTTTTATGGTTTTCAATGTTGTCAATGATATTGTAAGCTTAAGATGTAAAATTGGCGCTTATTGTGATAAAAAAAACTTAAGTTACAATCCAAATAACAAGTGAATTTACAAGTATTTCAGAACAATTTTTGTTTGTAAAAATATTAGAAATTAAGATTGAGCAAGTTTCGAGTTTCCTAATTGTCACAGTTTTTTCGTAAAAATTTTTTCATTCGTAATGTACAAAGAATTAAACAGCATGAAATACCACTTTAGGCAAACCGAAACGAAAGTTACACGGCCAGTGAATATGTAATAATTGCCACGTGGCATACGGATCCATTTTGTTAAAAACACATTTTCACATTTTTATAATAATCTAGCTGAAAAAAATAGTTGCAAAAACAGAATAAAATAAACTCACTTCAAAAGAAGCCCGGTTATAAAATTGGACTAATCAGTTAGGAATGTTTTTAATGAGATTATCGTGCGAATAGTTTAAATTCTAGAGAACTTGAAAAAGCATTTACTTGGTAAACATGTTCCTTGCACAAAACAGTAAACTTTCTAACAACAATAAATATATTTAGTTGGTCACACTTTTTTGCAAACTTGACGTCATAAACATACCTACAACAAATTTGCAAGAAAAGGAAATAATAATAAATTACAATATAATGAGGAAACACATGATTATATAATTTGAGAATGTTCACTTCCTATTTTTCATAGTGCCTAATACTTAGAAAAGTTGAGCTTCTAGTTTAAGTGTATAAAAGCGGATTTTACCCTTTTCAAGGACAAGTATGCCGTTAATGATCTACCTCAACCATATATTTATGCCTTGTAATGAGTTAGTGTCTTTCAAGGACAAGTAACGGGTCAATTAATTTAACCAAATGTGCTTTCTCATGATTTACATTAGATCCCGCTAAGTTTAATTTTTTTATTTACAGTTGCATAACCAAATAGCTAAAACTTTACATTCAGGCAGAACAAGCGAAATGAACAGGTAGAGTAGACAATAGGAAAAGTTAGTGTTAACGAAATGGAACTATAATGGCAAGATGGAAGTTCAAAGTTCGGAATGCGGCGAATTGCTGTTAAATAGGCTTGGAAAGGAAAATAGAATATTTAATTTAGTCAGTTTTGTGATAGAGCACTAACGCGTCGTCGTAATCTTGGTTAAAAATTTATTATATGCTTTTGTAAAGGAAACACAAGTGTCAGTAGTATTTAGTATATAGTCCAAAATTTGGTGGAGATACCAGAGGAGCAAAAGGCTATCTGTTATCCTCAAGACTGTAGGGTGGTTATTTCGTGCTGGAGATTTGATGTGATGTTAGTTCACCCTTTTTACTTTTAAGTTAAATAACGTAATAACAAAAAATATTAAATTAAAAAAAAGAGAAGAAATAAGTTAAAGAGTAATTCTGAACAAATAATTTTATATAACTTACTAAAACATTGAAATTATCGTAATTGATGTATTGGTTAAAATTGTTAGCCCAAAACTGCATTTAAGTGAATAATAAGACCGTTAATGTAGTTATTTGCACGCAAAGAGAAAACATGGTTGACGTAACCATAATCTAAGAGCAACATATTATGGTTAAATTAAATAGTTGTTGCAAAATTATATAATTTTTAAAAACAATAATCTAATAAAAAAATAGTATAATAAAAAAATAATATTGTAAATAATATCCATAGCTATGGTTCAACCATTTCTCTTTTTGGGCCGTTATAACCATTCAATGATTTAATGTTAACAAAAACTTTTTTATCGTAACCAAAGAATGGTTGTTGCGACCATATAATAATCATGTTTTTTCTGCGTGTGGGAAGTAAAGCCCTTGAATAAACTGCTTTAGAGAACTCTCTCAAGGTAGGTGACAAAATGCTTAGAACCGGTGTAGAGAATGGTTAATTTGGCCAAGTAAAAAATTTTAAGTGTATTTTTGGGATATTTCTTTTTAAGAATTAATTCGTTTACCTTTGCTTGAATTTTAACACATTAAATAAAATATACTTATGTATTCTTTAATGATACCTTATTCTAAACGAATTAAAAAAAAACAAATGATATTGAATAATTTTATTATGTTTAAATTCAATTTTCTTTATGTTTTCTTGTGGATAAGTGTTTTGTAAAACAAAAAATGAACGGCTAAGTCAATTAATGGTTTAATAGGAAAAAAGATAAAGTGATCTTGTAAATGGAAAATATGCTTTTGTTTAATTGGGATAACATGGAAATAGTTAAAGTACATATGTACATTGTAGGGAGGGCATCTAGTAGGAGGCCAATAACCATTTCCGTCTCCGTTTCTTTAACTTTCGGTTAGTTGCCAAGTTATACTTGATGCAAGCAAAATGTATTAGTCGCTGAGCGGACAATAAGTGTTATTTTTTTTTGTTTTGCTTGTGTTATTCAGTGTTTTCTTTATTGAAATAAAATTTATATTACCACCCTCTACAGGAAGTAGCGAGTCATACCCCCCCTCCCTGACACTGTGAGCTAGTTGGTTGGAGTGGCTGCTTACGGTTAGGCATATAAAAGGGTAAATGTTACAACTACAAATGCTTAACATGGCAAAGTCTGTGATTTTCATGTCAATTTCGCATTATTGATGCCCAATTATAAATACTCTTAAAAGGGTCTAAAAAATTAGATAACGAATTATATTAGGGTTAAAAACAATCTAAATTTTATAGTAGCAGTAGCATCATTCTTGCTCAACCGTACTTCCCTGAGTATGATAACAAAAGTGTTTAAAGCTCCGAATGTTATCAAATCATGATCTCACAATTTTTTAGTCTTTTTATGAATTATATATACGTGCCTTTCTAAAACCATGTTCCGAAATTCCAAAATCGATTTTATGATTACTCGAACCATTTTTTGCTTTCCTCAAAATTTAATTTCTTATTAGACTTTTGCCCATAAAATCCACATTATTTACCAGGGCCATAAAAAACTTTACAGAATAACTAATCGCTTTGGAATCTAATGGGCTAACTACGAGTTCAAGTAACAGATTTACAATTATATAAAAAATCTTTACGTTAAGTTTAATTAAGTAAAGTTTGTTTGAAAAATTTGTTTTAAAGTACACTTCAAATTTAATTTTTTAACTGGACATTAGAAAACATACTGTTTTTCATAATGATGCGCTTTGTTAAATAAGAAATTATGTTTTTTTCCTTTAAGGACCCTGAATGACTTTAAATTGCTTACCACCCATTTACATCTACAGCGGGTCAGGCTGACTTCCAAAATGTATTAATACAAAGTTGCAAAACAAAGCATCAATTTAGAAACTTGTCTGCGACATTTTGGAATGATATGCATTGTAAACATTTAGTGTACAATACATTGTTCGAATACCAAGCAACTGACGTTTTGGAAGTTAGCCATATTTCTACTAGTGGTCAATTTAACATTAAACTTCTTCATACGTATATTCCGAGACAAACGAAGACATTAACAGAACTCTCAGTAATTTGCTTACCTCAGGGGAGCTTTTTATGTTGCCATAAAAGTTCCTCTATGATCTTTGTTTCGCATTTCTGAACTTATTTTTGAAACTGTCGATGTTCGAATGATATACAACGGTAACTTTACCATCCTCTGAATCGGAATTCAAAAATGCATAATCACTCTCCGTAACAGCCAGACGGTTTCCTAACCTGAGTCTGATCAAGAATCCTCTGATGTTTCCTACTAAGCGGCTTTAGCTCTAGTGAACGCTCAACATAAAACAGTGCGGAATAGAGCCAATGATATCTTGTTTTGGACCATGACCGCTCTTTTAATTTTACACAAACTGGCAATTATTCTCCTTTTTTTCACTTATTTTTAGCACTCTGGTATCTGACTTTAATTTACAATAGTACACAAAATTGTAAGAGGTTGTTCAAAGCAGTCATATTTTTCATGTTATTAAATCTATATATACATCCGTGTTATGAATTTAAATTTTGTTGGTATTATGTAACAGTTTCGACGTGAGTGTTTCTGTAGCAGAACAAAATTGATAAGAAACAATGATATTTAAATAATTATTTATCACCTTATTGCAAAACAGTAATTTAAAAAAAAAAATTTCATTCAAAAAAAGTATGTATAAAAGCAAAATTAGTAAAAGTTCGTGGATAATGTTAAGTGTTGAGAACTTTTTTTTCTTCTGATAGGGAAGAAGAAACCTAACATATTATCTTTGGCGACAACTAAGGTGCCGTTCTTATGCATATATTCGCCCTTCACACTACAATGTATTTTTTTTTTTTTGTAAATTTATCTACAAAGTTATAAAAATAACTTCTTATTAGTTTTAATAAGTATTTTCATCTTTCCCGTACGTCCTTAAATCCATATCACCTAAACTTTGTAATCCCCCTCTAGATCAACAAGTGTTAGAAAGGTTTTACGTTTGGCATCTACTACGCGAATACTTTCAAAGGGAAGTTATCAAAGGGGTGCTGGCTTTTAACGTGGGTCTTGCTCAACCTACAATGAGTCTGTAGAGGCGAAATTTACAGAAGTGGATTCCAGTTTTCCTGGTGTAACTGTGCGTGTAAGCGGAGCGCATGTAAACAAGTATAAAAGTCTAAATTAACGATATAAAAATCTATTAAAGAATTATTTTTGGTAAACAATAAAAATTGTAAATTTTATTATTACTCATTTTTTTTCTTTTTTTGATATCTGAATATTAATGACATGGGTACATAATCATAGTGCCAGGATATCCCACAAGTTTTTTAGATATATGTATGTAAATTCTCTCCAGGAACTGCGAAGCGAGTTAAACCTTCTTATAGGAAGAGAGAAATCCTGAACAGAATATTAAAGTATAGACAATCATCTTAATTTGCAATTTGTTAAAGCAGTGGACACTTTTAAGTACCAGTTGAAAAACGTGCGCGTTGCGTCTTTGATTATAACCTTACTTTTTTAAAAGGGGAAAATCTGCTCACACATAGATGTTTCTCTTTCGGGATAAAGTAGTAAACTAAATTTTTCTTATTTATTTAAGAAATTTTTTTATGTACGTCGCCAACAAAATACAAAACGAACATTTTTGTTGAATTTTTCATAAGAAAACGACATACACAATGCCTAAGTTTGTAATAGATTTTTTATTTCTATCCAAAAGCGACATATACAGGTCTGTTCTGTAAATCACTTTTTGTCAAAGTGATTTCAAATCACGTAAAAGGTGTTCTGCCTACAAATTATACTGAAATCACGTGATTTTAAAACGGTTAACTAAATGACTGCCGGTTTGAAATCACTTGCTTATTTTCACTAATTATTTCGTTTAGAATATAATAATATTGATTATATTTATTTTAAATACTATGTATTCTATTTATTTTTGTGAAAAAAAAAATAGATTTTATTCAGACAAAAACGAATTTATTTATAAATTCTTGTTTTATATAAATTCATGTTTTATATAAAAAAAATTTGCTTATTCAACAATGCTCCTGATTTCTTCTCTTTCTTAGCAGTTAGTTTTTGTTTTTGGAAGTTAATTCTAATTTTTCCCAATTAAGACAGTGTTAAAACAGAATCCTTTTTTTCACATAAGCCTAACGCAAAATTTGATCATTGCTGTTAAAAAAATTAATAAAAATCAATATTTGGGTTAAATTTGCAAAAAAAAAAATAAGTGCGAAATGTAAGCAAGTTTTATCATTGAAAAGAGTGTCAACTTAATTTTTTTTCGTTTTTTTTATAAATAGACAAACAGAAAACTTCGGGATCCTTTTTCTCCTATGTTTGTCAATTGATTTTGTTTATTCTTTCACATGTTTGTAGATGTTGTAGAGCTTTAGTGCACTGTGTTTATCTCATTTTTTCGTTTTAGTATTTAAGAAATAAATGACTCTACCACTACTGCTACCACTACACTCTTTATGTCGTCTATTGATCTTCATTTTAATTATACCTGCTTTTGAAAAAGGATTCAGGGTCAACTTATAAATGAATACTCTGTAATTTCAACGCTTTGAAACTGCGTAAAATTAAATAAAGACAAATACATTTCTTTTACTTTATTACTATTATTATTTTTTATTAATCGATAATTACTTAGTCATGTACAGAATATAAATTTTATTAATATGTATATTATACAATTAAGCTTTGTTTTTCAATTACAGTTGTTTTTCGATTTGTTATGCTAAAATTTAAATATAAATCGCCTACTATTCCCAACGGTTAAATAATAATTTAGAATTTTTACAAAATATATAACTAAAGATGGTCTCCATAAAAAATTGTATTTCATACGCTGGGATAATTTTGTTATATATTTGATTTTTATTTATAATTAATTAAATACGCAATATTTTATTGGTAAAACTCTACATTGTAAAGTAAAGCAGAAATATTTTCAATCTGTTAAAAAGAAAAGAGGGAAAGAAACTTATAAGGATATATTTAATATACATACTATATAGCAAATTAAAACAATTATAAGAATTAATAAAAAATAAACAATTTCTGTTCCTTGCATACCCTACCCTCTGCACTAATGTTTGTGTTTAATGTTTTTCATAAATACGTTTCAATCGACTTCTATTCCTGATTTATATTTTTGAAAACATAATTAACAACTAACACAAAAATAGCAAAACATATTATAATAATTATATTTGATTGCCAATTCAGGTAAGTATTCGATGAACTTTTTGCTGAATTTGGATCCGCAACAAATTCACCATTGGAATCATTTAAATGTGTTGCCGTTCCATTTGCAGCTGTTCGACCTCTTAAGCCCCCTACTCCGGCTACTCCATTTGCTGTGGTCTTAAGTCCATTTGTACCGTTGGCAATTGTGCCATTAGCGGCCGCATTTAATGCTTTCAGTTTTTGTTCTTTTTCTGTTTGAAGTCTTTTGTTGATCTCTTCGCAAATCTCAGGAAATAATTCAACAAAATGAGGGTTTTTTAAATTAAATGCAAGCGATTTTTTGGCGAGTTGCTGTTTTTCATAATTTGTAGTTTCGATCGAACCTAATGTAGCTGTGCTTTCCAACTAAAAATAAACAAAAATATGTATGTCAAAACTAATTTTATAGCAAAAAAAATGTTAGACAGACCATAAAGCTTAGTAAACCAGTAAGAATTGTTCCAACACACCAAGTAGGATTCCACGTGTCTGGATGGAAATCTGTATCAAACAAGTAATATGTATTTTATTTCAAAATGGAAAGTTATAACATAAATATTTAAATTGCTTAATCCAGATTAAAATTTATCTAGAAGGACAACTTTCGACTATTTTTTTTGTTATTAATTTTTGTATGGTATTGATACATCTTAGAGGTACGAAAGAAGTACAAGTTGGCGTAGATTAATAAATGCAGTAAATTTGTGGATTTCTGCAACGTTTCTACCAAATTTTGTTGCTTGTACGCAATCAGCTATTGCAGATGCCTTGCTACTACTTTATATCTTACTTATGTTTGAATTTTTGAACAAACATTACGTCAATATAAGCTTTGTTCAATAACTAAAAATCTAAATTAGCGTGTAAAATTATTATCTGCATACAAAATATATGAAGTAAACCAAAATAGAGCGGCATAAACGCTTAGCAATTGGAAACCCCAATTTTGAGGGGTGCTTTAGGAAGTTAAGTTGGCTGCTTCTTTGTTTGTTTTCTTTTCATTGTTGACAATAAATAATAAGTAATGACAATAATAATCAAGAATGTTTATTGAAACGAACTGTAAAAAAATTATATATTTTTGTATAAACGCTTTCGAAAATTACCGAATAATTAAAAGAAATGTAAAACATTTTATGTCCATATTTTTGTTGTTTGGTTACTTAGAGTATTATTTTTCATTAACATCAGTTTGCTCTATTGTGGTCTATTGTTCTATATATTCTTTCACTCGAGCACATTTACTTTAAAAATGGTACTATTTAATGGCTAGACTGAGAAGCTCTCAAGTCTTCCACATCATTCCCAACGCTACAATAATTTACTTTCTAATTTTTGCTTGTAAAGCGATCATTTACTTCTTTACATTTATTATCTACTCTCTCGTTGCTAGCTTTTGCTAGGTAAGTTACTGAAAAGACATATTATTTCTTATGAATAATTACAAGAAAAAATAAGAGCTCTTAAATTATTTAAGAATAAGATTTTTAAAAGAATTAAAATTTATTATTTTCTGGCTTTGGTTCATTTATTTATTTAATTTCTAAAAATCTTTGGAAAGAAAAATGAGACGCTGGCAGAATGTAATGCCGCATTTTCAGGACCGCCAAATCCATCATCGGCATTCTTTGCATCTATCTACCTTAAGTTGTGTATATTTTTAAACTTCATCTATTTAACCAAATAAATCATCTATAAATCAAATACGAGGAATATTCATATCAATATTAATTTGGTATTCCAGATTACAAGAACAAATATAGAATATTGGTTAATAAATTTGTTAAAAACATGTAAAAATTATTAGAAATGGTGGTAAAAATACAATTAGAATAATATATTGCAGAAAATTAATTACTATCTTAATATCAATCAGGTTTTCGAAAAAAACTTCTCATGTGAAACTACAGTTAATTATGTAGTCAGCAGATCGAAAAAAAAAAATTGAAAAAGAAAATACAATTTGGCAACTTTTCTTAATTTAAAAAGAGCAATCGGGACCATAGATAGGGAAATACTGCTGCAAAAGTTAAATATGTATGGCATACGGGATAAGAAACTAAGGTTGTTTAAATATTATTAACGAATAAAAGGCAAAAAACGACAATTAATAATAATAATAATAATATCAAATACAACAAATAATGACTTTATAGTTTCTCAAGGATCAATTCTTGGTGCAATACTGTTTATTATGCATATTAATGATTTGCCAAATGTGATAGAAAAATGTGAAATATTATTATACGCCGATGACACTTTTTTTATACAACCGCAGAAAATGAAAGCTGTCAAGAAAATATGATGCATGACTTAGAAACAGTTAATAAATGGTTAAAAATTAATAAACCTAAATTACATGAAAAAAAATTAATGTAAATTAATGGTATTATAATAAAGATTAAAAACAAAGAAATAGAAAAAGTAAAAAATATAAAATACTCAGGCTTTGTTATAAACAGTGAATTTATTTGTAAAAATATCGGTAAAAAATTGGCTATTGTAGACTGATGCGATTAGCATATACAATTTAATTATCAAACCTCTTTTTCAATAGGAGTCAACAATTTTATATACTGGTTGAAAAAAAAAGACTACAAAAACTGCAAAAACACTGTAGTGGCTGCTGACGCCTTTTGGTAAACTACATTTTAAATAAATGATCATATTAAAATTATGTTTTATTTGTTCACCTTTCATTTTGAAGACGTTTTTCTGGCTGCTTAATACTGAGACTAACTTTCAACTTGTTACAATTGATTTTGAAGGCAAAAATCTTCAAGTTTAGCGTTTGCGATTTGAAAAATAAAAGTGTTCTTGCAATAAGCCTTTGTTGGCCTTACAGGCTTATTTTTTTAATTTATTTATTTAACAATTTAAGAACCAATCCTTTAAGGCCAAATATGATTTATATTCTACTCGAAAACTTATAAAAATACAATTAGAAAAATGATGAAAAATATAATTCAAGATGTATAATTTTGTTTTTAATTTTACATTTTAATTATTATTTTCTGAAGTCATTAGGTATTTCTTAATTTGTCTTTGTTAATGTATCTTTTTTTTCTGCTTTAGTTTTATTCAAATGCGCGCTCATGGTCTTGCTACCCGGCGCCTTTTTTAAATACTTTTTTTAAGTTTTTTTTTTTTTTTTGGAGTATATTATAAATAAATAAATAATTTTTATTAAAAAGTAATAAAAAAAATGGATAATAAAAAATTTTAATATATTTTAAAATATAACGGTAGAAAAAAGATAAGTTCGGTAGATTGGCTAATAATAGTTACTACGGTAGTGCTAAGTTATACAGCCGTATCATAGTACGTTTTTAACTTTTTTTGAAAGTATTATTTGTAAATGCAAAGGATTTTAAATCTATGGGCAAGAAATTTCATATTCTTGTTATTCTTACATGTAGAGATTTTTCATAAAGTTTAGTTGCAATGTGATGGCATATTATTTGAGGATTTCTAGTAGATCTTAAGAATGGATATTACTCCCTAAGTACTTAGGACATTTTAAAACTACTGTTTGCGAAACCACAATTCTTAAACGTACAAAATTGTCTAAAGTAAAGCCAAGAAAAATCAATAACATACGGTGTAACATGGGTTCTTAATTTTAATCCATAAATATTTTAATTTTTCTCATATTACATACAACTTCTAAAGCATATAGTAGTGGCGAAATCAAAATTGCATTAGTGACTTTTTTATTGTATTAAAAGAATAAAAAAACAACAGATTAATCGGTTAAGAAAGCTACAAATAAAAACAAACCTTAAAGTTTATGTCTTTATAAGCATGCAGGTGGAAGTTTGAAATTTGGATTTTACTTAGTAGCTATTATGCTTACCAGATATACTTAAACACAGACGAGTATTAGTTTTAAAACGTCCATTCGGTGTCAACATATATATCGATGGCGGTTTAAAAGGAAATTCTCTGGGAAACAACAACGTGCCATGATAGTAACCACCATAATAGGGAGAATCTTCAGGTCCTTTGACAACATAATGCCATTCTAAAATATTATTAGGTAAGGGCTCTGCGGTGATATAAGGCAAAGGGTCACGTTTTAAACGCATATAGTCTTGTTTCATGCGAGAAACAGCTGTAGGCTGTTTACGTCCTGCTGACGAACTTGGCATTTTTTTAACTTCCATGTCTTTCGTAAATTATAAAACAGTTTAACAGCTAAAAAAATAATAATAAATAAATTGAATATGAACACTGAAAAGCCACGTGTATTTCTTTTTTTAATTAAAAAAGCTTTAAAATAGTAAAAATCAAGCAAAAGCATTTTATATACATAATAAAATGTTAAGTTATAATTTAAACATGACCATTACGCTTTTATTGCAAAATAAAATGTATGGATTTCTTTAAGAGCTTCTAGCCCTCCCTAGTTTAGTAAATACCTTGTTGCGTTGCAGAGTAAAAAAGAGGTCTTCTAGAAAGTATATTTCAACAATTGCAATATGCAATGTGTCGTTTAAATTTGCTTCCTTGATATAGACTTTCTTCCTTGCCTTTTTAATTTTTTTTGGTGTGACCACTATAATGACTCGTACTTGGGTTCACGGGTAATAACAATTAAAAACAATAATAATTTACATATGTATGTATGGATGTATGTATGTAGACAGAAAACGTAAGTTGATAAATTATTTTATTGATGTTGATAGGTAATGATTTCTTTGTTTAGTTACTAATTTTTTATTCGCTTTTGTAATAGGTTTGATATATTTTAGTACTTCTTTCTCGTTATATATATTTATTAAGCTGTTTTTTCCACAGAATTTCACTACTCTCGAAAATTTTTCTGCATTTCTTTACAATTGTTTAGTGATTTAAAAGTTTTTAATGTTATCGATAAGTTGTTGTTAATCGATAACTGCATGTACCAAAAGGCGTTATTACACTAAAAAAGTGTAACTCAATACGTATTAATTATTAGGTGGCCGCACGGGTACAAAATCAAAAATTTTATTTAATTTTTCGTTTTTGGGTTTTAAAATTTATTCTTATTAAAATTTTACTATTTCAAATTATTTGCAAATTTTTATTTTAAAACTTTCACAACAACGTTGAACGTAGCCAAAAATCAGCTGGGCTATTAAGACCACCTGTAAATAAATTCGCCTTGGTGGTACCGATGGCAAATTCATTAATTTTCGCAGGTAGCCCAACAGTCAAACTCTATATATAAAAACTGTTTACTATATTTTTTCATATGTAGTTTGGCATTCCGGCTACCGGCGAAAATTAACGAATTCGCCACTACTACCACCTTATAATTGATTCGCCTTCTGTAACTTAAGAAAAATATTTTACAATCGAGGCGAATCTAATACAGTTAAATGAAATAGCTTTATCGGCCTAGAAATTATTCTTTTAGTATTATTAACGTTTGGCAATTGAACCGAATCAAGGAGAATCACTTACTACTTGGTAGTGCAGCCGAATTCATTATTTTCTGGTACTGACTATCTTAAGGTCGATATATTAAAAAACTTTACACTATGTCCACACGAGACGAATTTTCATCGTAATGCCTAATAAAACGCCGGCAGAACAATTGTCCAATTTATATTAATATCAGTTTAAAGGCGTAGACGTTGATGATTTAATATAATGATGAATAATTCTTTACTGGTCATTGTGAAGGCAATATGTCCAAATAATTCTGTTTAAATGTTATTTTTTGAAGTTTTAATTAGTTTTTATAATAATAATATAATAAACAAATGCACAAGGTATAATAATTTAAAATTTTATTAAAAAAAATATACGTCAAAAATAAAATTACATATAAAATGACTTTTCATATCATGATGAATTTATTAGTCTATGAGCTCTGATGATCATAACGATGATATAATACTAATAAATGAAGTCTACACAGGATGAATTTTCATCATGATATAAATTTGACTTTCATCAAGATATAAATTCATCAGGTGTGGACTCCCTGTTATACATTTTTTATATATGTAAAAAGTGGTTCAGACGGTACGAATATCCATCCGTATTTTAAAAATGAGAGTAAAAACACTACGACAGATTTTTTCGCGTTTACACAATTGGTATACATAGGTTTTTGGACAGAAAAATGTATCCCTGATCTAATGATTCGTAGTTGTCTTTTGAAAAATTTCAAAAAACATAGAGAGCCATACGACTGTCAAATTTTCATCCGTAATTGCTCTCAATTTGTGGAGATTCGTTACATATTTGGTTTAGACGATCCCACTGGTAATATTCTGCACAAAAATTTGACATGTCATAATACTGCTGTGACCATGTAAATCGCCCTTAATCAATTACCAGTGGCACGTAGGCGAATTCGCTTCAAACAACTACTCGGTAATTAAAATAATATGAACAAATATTATTTTGATGTGTTGCAAGGCAAATTGAAGGTAGTCACATCAGGACAAATTTACGTCTACGTGTCAGTAAACAGTGACGAATAATATAAAAAAACAGAGAAGAAAAAGAAATTTATTGAACAAATACTACTCATTTCATTCTTCCATTGGTGTCTTTCGGCATATCAACCAAAGTTCCACTCCCGCACTTGTCCTTTTTTGCATACCGCACAAATATTTCTTCTTAAATATTAAATTATTTTTTATAAATGAATATTTTGTTAAACAAAAGTAAACAATTTTCAAAATTGTTTCTTAAAATATTTCCTGTTTTTATAAATGTTGTTTTTTATATATTTTAAGTGTACTTCTTGAGCACACACACTCTTTTCACTACCTGGTATTCAATTTGCCTTGGATGTTTTGTTATTTGTCTTTTATTTAGCTAGGGGAGTATACAGAAAAGAAGACTCTAACTTCAAGCCAAGGCGCTAAATGTCAGGCAATATATAAAAAATAATGCATATTTCTTATAAATGGAGTTTAACGTTTAGCGTTTCTGCAAAAATTAATAAATTCTACATATTCATGGCGAAATAATTTACCAGGTGGCAGCATAGGCGAATTCAGTATTTTTTGCTGGCGTACACCACTGTCAAACTCCATATATAAAAAATTTGTGTACATTTTTTATATATGGAGTTTGACAGTCGTGTATACCAGCAAAAAATACTGAATTCGCCTGCGCTGCCACCTGGTAATTTATTCGCCTTGTACATATTAGAAGTGTATGCAAATCAACACTAGGTGGTCGCAATGGCGAATTCAATAATTTTCGTCAAAACCTGGAATGTCAAACTCCATACATAAAAAATGTTTTTAATTTTTTTATAAGGTGTTTGACAAGGCGAATAAATTACCAGGTGGCAGCGCAGGCGAATTCAGTATTTTTTGCTGGTATACACGACTGTCAAACTCCATATATAAAAAATGTACACAAATTTTTTATATATGGAGTTTGACAGTGGTGTACGCCAGCAAAAAATACTGAATTCGCCTATGCTGCCACCTGGTAAATTATTTCGCCATGGTGTTTGACACTTAAGGTTTCGGAGAAAATCAATGAATTCGCTATCGAGACTACCTAGTATTATTTCGCCATGATTCGTAGTGTATGCAAATCAAATATCGAACTTGCGTACCTATAGTCATAAATTTTGTAGATTAGATCAAGGCATATTAATTTAACAGGTAATAGAAGTTCTAAAACAACTACAACAATAATAATAATATGTTTTCAGATGTCAAAATCCACTAACACTGCACATAGGAACTAATTACCGAATTACGACGACAAAAATTGAATTTTGTATCTTTTTACATGTAACCACTGTTGCACTTAATATGTTCTATGTACTAGTACATAGTAAACTTATGATAGTCTGTACATGCAAGTTATAGTGCTTGTTTTTTGTAATGAAAAAACAATTTTTCTCTATAATGCTTTACGCATTACTTTAGTATTTTTGTTTCTTGAGTATTATTAGTACACTTAACATTATATATTTATGTTCTTACATAGACATCCTCTTAATGACTGTCGTTATTTTAAGGATAAATTCTTTTATGCAATTTCCTTCCAAAATTGTATCTCAAAACTGTTTAGGTTTACTAGTAAAAATTGGAATTTTGTTATTTCCAGAATATTTCTTATCTTAAAATATGTTTACAAAATATTAATCGTACGGACGTAACAAATATCTCTTATTCTAAAATAATGTTTGGGATTAAAACTAGTCATAACCTTCTGTTTTGGTAAATATATATTTTTTTATTTTTTAATTTTTATTCAATCAGTATTGAATCAAAATTTTTATTTTTCGGTTTAGATAAATGAATTATTAATTTAATTTTCAAAAATTAAAAAAAAAAATTATTTACAAACGTATGCGGACGTTTTCCAAGGAAAACAAAAAATATTAGACACTAGCAGAATGAAATGCAGCTTTTTTGATCGCTACATCCTTCATTAGCATTCTCGCATCTATCTATTTAGATTCATATATCGTAAGCATTATCTATTTAACCGAGTAATCAGTATTAATTTGTTTATACGAAGTCAATATATTCATACTTGTTTTCTTACAACATTATAGATGCTGTTCTAGTATCTTGTTAGACGATTTCTGTTGCTATATATATGTATATTTTTATTATAATATTTATCCCATGTATGATGATGGATCTAAGTAACTTAACTAGCGCGTGTAACAGATAATAATACTTTGCACGCTCGTAAGGACTAATGCGATAAAATAAAAAAATAAATACTTATAGGTTGATTGCGTTTTAGCATATAGAACATATTACAAAATTGCATTTAATAAAATTTAATTTTTGTTGTCGTTATTCGGTTATTTGTCCCAATGTGCGCTGTAGGAAAAAAATAAATATTATTATTATTTTTAATCATTTCACGGAACTTAGTCCCAATTCGCACGATGCAAGAAAATAAGACTGCTTATTTTCATTTCCTTCTTTGAACTTTCATTGGCGTTCGCACAGTACAAGTCTTATTGCTTAAATTGTTCAGATTTTTGCATGAATGTACACACACACACATCTGTGTTTTTTGACATTAGGAATATGGAAGCAAACCGAATTGCAAGTACAAGCTAGTCTGTACTCATTTAATTTTACCTCACCGCGTTGCCTACAACCTAATTAGCTAAGCTTAAATACTTGCATCGTGCGAATTGGGACTAACATGCGATGAAGCCGTTATGGGTGTGATTACGCGGATGAGGTGCGGTCAAGGGATAAAATGCAGCTTAATAATACATTTTTTACCCTTTTTTGTTCTTAAAAAGTTTAAAATATATTTCCACGGCACATGATATTACAAAAAAATTCTAGAAAAAAAAATAAGTGTAAACAAATTTAGACATCTGAAAACGTAAACATAAGAGTCAGCTGGTCTACTGGTACTACCTAGTATATTAATATGCCTTGGATTAGACCAAGGCGCATCAAACAGGTGACTGCATCCGATCATGTGTTCATCATATGTTTTAGCTTTTACGTGTATTTTGTTTTTGTTAAAACTAATTCGAGCTGTCAAAACGTCAAGTAATGTGTGTATGTATTTGTGAAAAATAAGAAAACCACTAAAAATATATTGGAATACATACACACATATTGCTAGACGTTTTTGACAGCTCGAATTAGTTTTTACAAAAACAAAATACACGTAAAAGGTAATGCATTCACCTGGTATTATTGCGCCATGGATTAGACCTAATAGGTAACGCCTCTTTTCAAAATATTTTTCTGACGACTAGCCAATACCTAGAAAAGCCTAAACTTAGACCCAAGCAACGCCGGGTACAATTAACTAGGATGTACTTACATATATATGTACATAAGTTTATACGAGTTAATACTCTGGTTTAAGATCAATTAATCCTTTTCAAGACTGATTAAATTTACCACACAAATAAAAAAAAAACATTTTTGCAAATGTATGATAGATTATTATTTTTATAACGAACGATTTCCACCACATACTTGAATATAGTTGTCAATCACAGCTAAACAACTGAAGTGATTTTAATAAAACAAACGCACAATTTTATGAATCTTAACAAAATCAGATTCTAAAGATATTACAAATATACATAGAAATCTTCTGATCTACAAGATCCAAAATTATTCAATAGATTTCTCATGTGCTCAGAGTAGAGACCCATGGCAAACAAGGCCTAGAAAGGACCTAAAATTAAATCCAGGAAGGTACAATAAGCTGGTATCTGATAATGTAACATATAGAATCTAAAACGTATTGCTTAATTTTTCGGGATGAACAACAAAAAACTACCTAAATTTTTTTTATGTACGAAGGACGAATAACGGAGGCCAATTTTGGAAATTAACGTGCAAATTCTATCACTACTCTTCCTAGCTGCATTCAACACAGCTAAATGCAGACCTAGTAACTGAGCTACTTCCACTGGGTGTATTCAAAAGGATAGGTAAGCCTAAAGCACATGAAAGAAAAAAAGGTGTAGTGGAATTAGAACCCGTAGGAGTTTAGTACACCATCCTAATCTGAGTTGTACCAAGAACCCAGAGTTCTATGTGAGTTCCTCGCCTGCATCGAATGGGAGAAAACCTCGAAATTTAACATTCTTACGGCGGTATTGATAGCTATTTTCACCGACTCTTGATAAATGCGTTTCGAAGATTCCTTGTATGTGGTCCCCTGGGGGTACTACTTAGTCTGATCGAGCTACCTTAGACTCGATCAAGGAAAGTGCGGTGCCGTTCTGAATGTACTGTTGCATATAACAGGCGGGGTTGGATAGTCTCCATCCCCCAAGTAAGGGGAAGAACCTTTAAGCAAGCCATGTTCTTGAAATTGCAACTCTGTTGGCTACGCCTGCAGGGGGCGCTAGTCGACGCTTTGTATTTCACTAAGTGGTATGGTTATGGTCAACACGGCCACGTACTGACGTTAAGCTTGATCACGAACTCTTTGTACTCGTATGTGGTATCGTCTTGAGTCATAACCCAAATTGTTTAAAACTGTTCTTATAAAAACCAGGTTAAATCACCTATTTAATAGTTGTTAACCGCAAGAACATTTAGAAATCAATTTATTTCCTTCCCAAAAATTCGCCTGAGAAGACTTCTGTTTTAATTTAAATCCACTTAACCATTAACGCAAATATTCTTTACTTATACTGTAAATAAGGCATGATTCACATTATCGATTTCTTTACTTAGATTAAGTGAAACCAATGGATATTCTTTCGAATTTCTTTAGTCAATAAACAAAGAAGATGTGTTAGAGCCAGACCGGAAACCACAATGTCTATCACTATGAATTTTTAAATTTTCTATGAACATATGAAATCCTTATTAAATCCTTAGCTTAAAATATATAAGGTATGAAAATTTACTTTATTCAAAGTACAACAACAATTACAAACTACTTATTAACAGCCTGTTCATAGAATACAATTTACCGTTAAAGCTCACAAGAACGTTAACGTTTTTCATTTTTGGGCTTTTAAAAAACGAATGTCACATTTTAAGGGAAAAACGTAACAATTGGCGATTTTTTCTGGTTCATGCATCGGGTCTATAAACGTCTTTGGTGTCAAAACTAGACGATTGAAAAAAGCATTTCGTGTTTCATTAATTTATATTTATGTACATATGTATATTCAAATAAATTAATTTAAAATAATAAATAAATGAATGAAAACAATAAATAAAGAATCATTAAGAAAATAAATGTCAACATCGTTGAGAAATCTCTTCCAACAAATGCATGATAAAAGAACTGGTTTTTTTGGGCAACTGCACGTTCCATCACTTTATTGTTTATTGTTTATGTACTATTTAATTTAATAAATATGTACATATATATGATTGCACTTTTGTTTGGATAGTTTGCACTATTAACTTTTTTTAAATTATTTTTATAATAAGTACTTTTTTAAAATTTTTAAGTTCTCTGTTTTGCTTTTACATAAATATATTTTTGCTTTGTTCTGTAAGTTCCGAAGCGGGGTTATCGTCGTTTATTGAAGAAGAAATAATTTTATATATAAAAAAGTAACGAAATAATAGTAAGTCAATCGAAGAAATCGGAACGTGTTACACAGACGCTTAGCACTACGTATTCGCCCGTGTTCCATAAAAAGGCTGTAAATATGTGTCCACAAGCAATTACAGCTAAAGTCGAGTTAAGAACAAATTGAGTTACTGCTAATATTATACTTCTAACAATCGATCTGTAATGCAAGTCAATTTTCATATTTGTGCCTTAAGAGCTGAGTATTTTTTTTACCTTAAAATCTAACCAGCTAAAGTCGATATTCCCTGATTTAACGCAGCAATATTAAAATTTTAAATGCGGTTGAAAACTTCCAAAAAACGAGTTAAGCTGTTATTGCTTGCGGTCACAGAAATATAAGAAACTTTTGAGTAGGGCCTAATTCTGTTAAGTAGTGGTTCCGATGCTCTCTTCAGTGACATCCAAAAAGGGATGGTTGCGCTCCACGTTTTTATGTTCTCTGAATCATCGCTTCCTTTTGTCAAAAAAAAAAAAAAATCACAACCTTAAAGGTCTTCGATATTAAATAGAATAGTCGTTGGCGTAGGAAATTATTTGGAAACGGTCAGGAGCTAATAAAACAATGTTGGTGAAAGAAGTCAACTTTGGGTAACCCCTATTTAATTCTACGTGGTTTCTAAAAAAAACTATTTGTGTCCGCATAAATACCAGACATCGCAGTTTCTCTAATAAGGATGGCGTGCTTGACCAAACGCTTTTGACAACTTATGATAAGAAAAGATTCGACACGTTGAGGACTTTCATGAAATACTTAGTTTTGCGCTCATCTTAGTTGTTCCAACATCAGCATTGACATTTCATCAGGCCCTTAAGTATTGAATAGTTTCAATGACGACCCATGCAATCTCACTCCTTGAAAAAGCGTCCGGCACGTCTTAAATAAAAATCGTAAACCTTCTTCTCTATACTTTTTTCGCCTTATCCTTGACCCTATCATTAGGTTTTTTCGGATTCTCCAATGTTCTGACTGTGGTGTAGAGCTTACTGCTCATCACCTTATAGGTAGCGCATTTTAATAATAATAAAATAACTGATAGTAATACATGGATGCTTATTATAAAACTGCTGTAATTTTTTGTTCTATAGAAAACGAATTCCAGGTACTAGTGAAAATGAGGTAGAATTTTTATATATAAAAATGGAGAAAAATGGAAATAAATGGAGTAAAGTATTGTCTTTGATTATTTAATTAGTCAGCTACAAGTGCTCACGACCCCAGACATAACTTCAGTGTGTAATTTTTAATTTATTTAAAATAGGACTTGGGATAAAAATAAACGTTAAATAATATTATTAACAGTTTATAAAACTTAACAACAATTCAGGTGACAAGACATAACATAAATTTGTACTATACAACGAGAGATAACAGAGATAAAAAGGTATTTTATTAAATTTTTTTTAATATCCCTGCAGATAATATTGGGCTACGTGGTCTATTGTAACTGAAATGGACTAGCTACAACATGGTCCTATGTAATGCAGTTATGGACGATTGCATGAATTGTTGCCAAGAGCTGTATAATTCGTGCAGTTAGAACTAAAATTTGTTTAAAGATTACATAGTGGTAACTCTGATGCCATCCATTGTTTATTTTCGTAAACAATTTTGTGTATGTACATTGTACAATATAAAGCGGTATAATTAAAATTGTAATAAAAATAATAATAATAACAATTAATACAAAAAAAAAAAAATTAATAATAAAAAGAAATATAACCACTAGGGTCTACTTTGTTGATTAAATCGTCTTTTGTTTTTTGCAACTTTTGTTTCTCTTTTGGTTTAATAATTATTGGTACTTGCGTATTTATTTCTGGCAATATCGTTTTGGATTTAACTGCTTCTACGAATGTTGGTTTGTTTTGCTTTATACTTGTTTCTTTTATTGTTTTTTTTTATTTCGTTACAAATCTGCATGCTATTTTCTTCTATTGTGGTACAGATTTCTTTATTTTTGTTTGCACTTTCGGTTACCGCGCCACATAATTTTTTTATTTCATGAACATTTCTTTCGCAATTTTTTTGGGCACTATCAATTTTTTTGAGTCTTCATATCTCTTTTCAGTTGCCTCCAATAGCTGTTTGATTTCATATTCGTTCTGTTTCAGCGACATTTTAAATTCAGTTTTATATTCTGTTAGGTTTTGTTTGTTTTTGTTGACACCATCTTGTATATCTTTTAGCACTAAATCAACATTATGAATATAATGTATGCAATCATCACACATGAATCTCACAAACTTGTTTGTTTCCAAAATTTTTGCAGAATATTGATCTAGTCCCGAGCATTTAGAGGTACAATGATATACTTTGTTACATACACCAGTACAGTTTATAGCTGATTCACCACGAATCGCACCTTTGCATTTGTAACATTCACTCATACTTTACGTATTAAAAACATGTGTTGATTTAAAAACCCTTAATATCCTCAAATTGTTTCGGTTTCACTTTATTACACTGTTAATTGTTTTTATGCTTCAGTTTATTTATTTTTTTAGTTTTTAAATTTTTATATTAGAGCTTATAAATTTTGCTTTTTTTGTTAAGTTCCTTTTAAACTTTGTTTGGTGTTCAGACACACAAAGTTTTCTTATACAAATTTTGTTGCCTTCTGTTTGATCGTTCTTAATTTTTGGACGTTTTGCATTTGGTGCTTAGTCCCCGTTTAGATCAGCGAACATTTGGAAAGGAAGCATTTAGTTTGTTAGCAAATTACAGGTGGGGAAGGGAGAATCGTTTTTGTCTTCAGTACTCGGCATTACGCTTCGTTGACTATCGCTTTTTGTCATTTACTTTATTTCTTTTTTTCTGACGTTGTTTTGTGTAGTTTGTCGTGTGCACCCAGTGAAAAGGGTAAGGCAGGGTGACATGATAAGGCCGTTAAAGAAACAGCGCTATCAATGAGGTATGAATAATGCTGAAAAGAAGAGGAGGATGGATAGAGGGCAAAAAGAAAATAAGGCTTTCAATAGCTGAAAAGCCAAAAAAATTAGTTAAAACGGGGCTTGGACGACATGTTGTGGCGTCTAAGAGGTCACTTCGGTGGAACTCACCAATAATTTGGTCTTTTTTGAAAAGACGGAGATCGAAGCGACAAGGTGTGCCGGAAAAAAATAGTTTGAAAAAAAAATTGAATAAGTTATTACCGGAAAGGTAAACTTACCCTTAAAACTTAAATCCAATAAGAAATAATCAGGAAGTGACAATAGTTTTCAAAAAAAAATTTTTTTTTTTTATTTTGGTTGAAAAGTGAGATTTTTGATTATAAATCAATATTAGTGATTTATAAAACTTTAAACTTCAACAGATAAACATAAGCTACAAAATTTTTATAATAGTTAAAAAACAAAAGAACTAAATAAATTAAAGCTTATCAAACACACAAAAAAAAGGAAACAAGATATATAAATAAACAATAAAAAAAACTACATATAAAGTAATTAAAACTAAAAGCAAAGAAAAAAACATTAAAACTATTGTTCCAAAAAATTTTTAAACAATGGTGACTAAATTATTTTAAACCTGCAAGGCACCACCTTCATCGCTGTCGCTTCCACCGAGGGATTTGTCCACCGCAGAGGAAGACACCACCACTCCTGGGGTGTCAGGTAACAGCCATTTGACCACCAGACTGTACCACGTACGACGCACGTACTGTAAATAAAAATTTTATATATTTAGCTTTAGCCCTATTTAATATAATTAGGGAAAATACTCATCGAAAGTAACACCATTCCTCTTGGTAGGTTTGTTTCAAGAGTGCGCGGTTAGGGGTTGAGCTCAAGCCTATAGTTCGTCTCGTGTCTAGGGAATTTTAACCCAAAGTGTTTTCCTTAACATAAAAAAATAAAAAAAAAAATAAAAAAATTTAAGGCGAAGTGAAATATATATATTTTATTTGTTAAATACCTTACGTACCTGAACGTAGGACGTAGGACACGTCACGTACTGACGGCAGTTCCTGCACCATAGTGTGAGCATTTCGTCAGCCTGGAAGTCAGGGAAATTCTGAAAAATAAAGAAGGAAAACAACCAACAAAAAACCTGTTAAAATTATAAATTTTTTTAATTTCTTTCTTTTAACTCATAAAATTTGTTTTTGATAAATTTCTTTTTAATATGATGTAATTTAAATCTTCAAATTAATTTTCTTTTTATACTGGTCGATATTTGTTTTTGAATTTTTGCATTTTTTCTTTTAAATCATTTTGGCCATGTATTTCATTTTTAATAGCTTTTAAATTGTTTAGTTTAATAAACATAAATGTTTATACATTCATATTTTAAATGAATTTTTTAGCTTTTTATTAAAAATGTTGGCTTAAATTTATTAAAAGCGGTAAGTAGGGGAAAAGTAAAGTAAAGAAAAAAAGAGGTAAAGTGTGTATTTGGGGCATCCAAAAACTAAATTAACTACGATGCCATGGTGAGGTTTTACAGCCTCAAGTGGGAGGGCTTAGGTTTCCTGGCAGAACATCAGCCAGAGGAGTTTTGTGTGTGTGTGTATACAGGGAACTGGCTAGACTTGCTTCGGGTTCCAAAGTTTTTAAATAATTACCAACCTTTTATTTTTTTTTTAACCACAGCTGGTATGATTATTTGTAGCTGCTGAATTGACCGGATGTGTTGGCAAGAACCACCCCAAGACGGCGAGCCCTAGCCGGTGCTTAACGCCAGCATACCAGCGCGGCCAGCAATCTGGTAGCACACCAAAAGTTTTCGTTTTTGGCTTTATTTACACAGCAGCCGTTACAAAAATGGCGCCCAACGTGGGGCCCGAAGCAAGTCCTGGCTTTAGAATTTTATTTTGTTTCTTTTTGATTTTGTTTTTTTTTTTTCTCGTTTTTCATTGGAAAGCGTATGACCAGTTAGGTCTTAAGAGTCCCTAACTAGAAGCGACGCAATTCAACGAAAAGTTAGTTTATTTTCAATAGTTTAGTCATTTTAGTGAATCTGTTAAATCGTCATGACATCCATCTCTCACACATACGTAAGTCCCGGTGCCTAGGACATAGCATCTGGTATCGTGTTGCGACGTATGGTGTGAGCTATGGAGTCATGAAGGTTTATAGATTCTAATCCTCATCTCTTTTTCGTCAACTTGAGGCTTAAATGTTTTAAGTTTTAAAAAATTATTTTGTTTAATTGCTCAAGTTGAAGGTAAAGTGTAGAGGTGTGTTTTTATAGAAATGCAATAGCCTAAAAATAGTTGTTAGTGAAAATAAAAATATACTTACATGTTGTGCAGATTGAACCACACCAGCTCCAATAGTGGCTTCGTTAGTCCGTAAAGTTAATGGAGTAACATTTCTCCACTTTATCGCTGCAGCAAAGCTAACTCTAAGGGTTGAGTCACATGACTATTTTCTTAAATCACCATTTTATTGCCTCTTGGTCAGTTCCTGAAAAAAAAAAAAAATACATAAAATTATTAAAGAAATTTGCACACACAAATAACTTTAAAACCATAACCTTTACCTTTTTAATTCTTCTTTTTCCCCGAAACACTGCCGCTTTTTCCAGAATACCTTGTTTTTTTATCAGAATCGTTTGAGCGAATTTTATTGATCTTTTTCTTCTTTATTTTTCTTTTGTTGTAGGAGAAAATTTCTATTTATTTGAGGATTTTGAGAAATCTCGTTTTTTTTTTTATATAAATACCTTTTTTATATAAATAAATTTAAACAAACAATTAATATAATCAATATATTAATATATTATTGAGTTTTTGCACCAAAATTATTTGGTTTTATATCGGTTTTTTTATTATTTTATTGAATTTTTTATATATATATTTTTTTATTAATGCCTTTAACTCGGCGTGCCAGCAAACTATTGTTAGACACAAATAATATGCCTACGTCTACAGCAGGTGCGACTTGTAGCACGAATACAGCTACCACTACAACAGTTTCATCGCCAATAAATCCAGCGTCCACTATTACCAGCGTTACAACGTTTTCTACGTTAAGTAACCCGATTTTGTCAACCTCAGTTTCGCATGATTGTTCCATCAGCTCCGAAAGTGCTGACCAGACGGTAATTTCGCCAACATTTAACAGCATCACTGCTCAAAATATTAGGCGGGAATTACGTGAAGGTGCTAATAGTCCAGCCACCGAGATGCCAGCAAATACTGATAATATTCAGCATATTGTAGAGGCGTCAGTCGGTCTTTTTCAGGTGAAATTAATGCAGGAGGTCGACAATAAAATTGAAAGAGCCCTGAGGGAAATAAAACAGGTTTTGTTGTCACAGGCAGCTCACCATCAGGCTCCAGCAGCAGCTCCAAGCGTAGAGAATGTACCACCTAGACCTACTCAGGCACAATCAACGTTTTCCCAGCCACCAGTTGGTTTCCGGCCTTCTGTTGTGACTGGGTACAATCAACAACAAAACGCCCAAGGGCAAGTACAACATGTTTTGGCCCAACCGCCACCGTTAATTCCAGCTCCACAATACGTTGAAGCTGATCAGCAGTCACAAAGGCTACAGTTAGGCGTAACTGCTACGCATTTACCCTTGCAGCAACCGCAAACAGCATATCAGCAGCAGCATGTGATGCAGCAGCAGAATTTATTGCCGCAGCAGAATGTATTGCAGCAGCAGAATTCGTCGCCGTATAATGTACAGCAAAGTCTGCCGCCACAAAATAATTTGCCATTGCCACATAATTACCAAACGTCGAGTAATGATCAGCCAAGGTATCCACAGGATGCTTGGTCTGCATCAGCTTTTAATCAGCCACCACTTCAGCAGCAAAATTATCATCTGGCTATGTCAGTGCCAAACCAGCATGAGCCCCTAGACAGATTTAAGCTGGCCAAATGGGGAGTTAAGTTTGATGGTACCAGCAAGACTATGAATGTCCAAGAATTTATTTTTAGAGTAGGAACCCTCAGGAGAGATTATAATTGCTCCGATAGTGAGATTTTGCGCTCATTTCATCTTCTGTTGGATGGTCCCGCACTCGACTGGTACTGGGATTATAGAAAAATTGTACCCGTCAGCACTTGGGCAGACTTAGAAAAAGCTCTTTTGGCCCAGTACAGGCGTTTTGCTAAAGAATACCAGGTCCAGATGCAGATTTTAAATCGCAGGCAGCTGCCTCAGGAATCATTTGACGACTTTTACAACGCTGTAATTAAGCTGCGAAATCAGCAAGAAAGCCCATACGAGGAGGAGCAGCTAGTGGAAATTATGAGGGGTAATCTGAAACCTTCATTAGCACAAATGATGTTTTCATTAAACTTGCGAACATTGTCTGAGTTTTGTCGTGAGGTAAGGCGAGCAGAAAATTTGTTAGCCAGCCAGCGCCAGCTTTATCAGCAGCGCACAAATTACACACAGCGGGTAAATGAGATTTTGTATGACGACGAGGATTTATTGCCGGTCAACCTTGAAGTGGAAGCGTTACGTTCTACAAGTAATTACACTTGCTGGAACTGCAAGGTTGTTGGTCACAGCTTTGTGGACTGTCCTGAGCCCTTAACAAGGCAGTTTTGTTTTAGGTGTGGTAGGGAAAATGTAGTGACCCCTAAATGTCCCAAATGTCAGGGAAACCGATCCCGAAACCCGTCTCGAGCTGGGGAGGCGCGGTCGACAGATGTTTAAGCCCAGTTTTGAATCAACAAATTGAATCGACATGTGGTAAGATTAGAATTTTAGCCAATAAGAAAAAGTTAGCCTCTACTGAAAATTTTGAGCCTCGATTAAGAGAGTTAAAACCTTTTCATCTCAGGGTTAAAGAATATAATGAGGCCAAGCTGCGAATTTTTGGAAAAATTTCAAATAAAATTAGAAAGGCGCGAGAGCGGTACAAAATTCGTAAAAAATTACGGCACGAGATTTCGGCGGCTTCACTATATGAGGGTATAGACTCTCGTCTGTACACTCGAATTAATTTAGGGGGCCACGAAATTGAAGGTCTGTTAGACAGCGGTGCTACAGTAACGTGCTTAGGCCGTAACTGTCTTGAGTTTGTAGAAAACGCGGGGCTTAAAATCCACAATTTTTCTACAATTATCAAGACAGCTGATGGTACCGCGCACAACATTGTCGGTCGCGTACGTGCGGAGGTGACGTTTGGCCAAATAACGCAGGTCATAACGTTTTACTTAGTGCCTACTCTGAGTCGTGAGCTATTTTTGGGTATCGACTTTATGAAGGTTTTCAAACTTTTTGCTAATATAGAGAGTCTTTCGACCAATGGTGTTAGTCTCTGCGTAGAGACAGATAATATCCCAGATGTCGTGACTCATGTTTTGACAGTTGAACAGCGTCAGAAATTAGATTCGGTCATATTGATGTTCCCCTGCTATACAAAGAAGGGTTTAGGAAAAACACATTTAGAAACACATTCGATAGATACTCGTGACGCAACTCCAGTGAAAGATCGTCACTATCCTGTCTCTCCGGCGGTGCAAAAACTGATGTATGCAGAGCTTGATAGGATGCTTGGTCTTGGCGTCATTGAAGTTAGCGAAAGTCCCTGGAGCCATCCGGTTACTTTGGTCCGTAAGGGCGAAAAGAATCGGCTGTGTCTGGACGCTCGAAAACTCAATGCGCTGACGGTCAAGGATGCCTATCCTCTGCCACACATTGAGGGTTTGCTTAGTCGCTTGGGAGACACGATATTTATTTCAAGTGTCGATCTTAAAGATGCATTCTGGCAGATTCCACTAGATCCATCCAGTAGGGAGAAAACTGCTTTTACGGTACCAGGGCGGCCACTTTACCATTTTACTGTCATGCCTTTTGGGCTGTGTAACGCGGCCCAAAGGTTATGTCGGCTAATGGATAAAGTGATCCCCGCGGCGCTACGTGAAAGAGTTTTCGTCTACTTGGATGACCTATTGATAGTTTCTCCAGATTTTGCTACTCACTTGCAGTTGTTAGCACGAGTAGCTCAGTGTCTATCAGAAGCAGGACTGACCATCAATGTGGCAAAATCTAAATTCTGTTTCAAAGAGTTAAGATACCTAGGTTATATAGTAGGAGGTGGTAAAATTAAACCTGATCCGGCCAAGGTGGAAACAATTACTCGTTTTGCTTATCCTAAGACAGCAAGACAGGTGCGGAGCTTCATGGGGGCAACAGGCTGGTATAGAAAATTTATACCAGACTATGCCACCATTGCGGCTCCAATCTTTGAAACACTGAAAAAGGGTAAGCAATTCAAGTTTTCTGACGAAGCTAAGGTTGCGTTTGATCGGCTCAAAAATGCTCTGACTTCGAGCCCACTACTTAGTCACCCTGACTTCTCTAGGCATTTCTACGTTCAGTGTGACGCATCAGATGTAGGTGTTGGGGCTGTGCTTTTTCAGAAGGACGATTCTGGCGAAGAACATCCAATAGCCTATTTTTCACACAAGTTAACACCAGCGCAGAAGAATTACTCTGTCACTGAACGTGAATGCCTAGCAGTGGTTTTGGCGATTAAAAAGTTTAGGCCCTATATAGAACTTATGCCTTTTTCAGTAATTACAGATCACAGCAGCCTTAAGTGGCTTATGTCTCACAAAGATTTGAGCGGCCGCCTAGCCAGGTGGAGTCTGCATCTCCAGTCATACGATTTTACAGTAGAGCATAGACAGGGGAAGCAGAATGTAGTACCCGATACCCTATCGCGCTACGAGATGGATGAAATCTCTGCAGACATAGAGGGGCTGATTGATCTGAATTCCGATGCGTTTAAGGCCGGTGATTACTTAGAACTTGTTTCTACTGTAGAGGCAAATTCTGAGAAATTACCTGATTTAAGGGTAGTCGACGGCTTCGTATATAAGAGAGTTAGGCCAAATGATGGAGTGGAATTATCGGAGGACTTCGCCTGGAAGCTTTGGGTCCCGTTAGAATTGACAGAATCCATTATAGATAAATCCCATAACTCGCCGCAAGCTTCTCACGGAGGCATAGGGAAAACTCTGCGAAGAATTAGGGAGTATTTTTATTGGCCAAATCAGAGCACGCAAGTGCGAAATTTTGTGGCGAAATGTCAAATATGCAAGGAGTCAAAGCCTGCAAATGTAACTCTAAGACCACCTATGGGCGCAGAGTCGCTAAGCGAGCGCCCGTTTCAACGAATTTTTGTTGACTTTTTAGGTCCATATCCGCGCTCTAAAAACGGCAATTGCTTTATTTTTATCGTTTTAGACCATTTGACGAAATTCGTTTTGCTTAAAGCTTTACCCAAAGCAAGTACTAAAAACATCATAAAATTTTTAATAATGGAAGTTTTCCATAAGTTTGGAACGCCAGAAACGATTGTGTCGGACAATGGTAAACAGTTTGTGAGCAAAGAATTTGCCGATTTAGTAAATAGCTTTGGCGTTAAACACGTACGGACAGCTATTCATTCACCGCAGGCAAACGCGTCAGAACGCGTAAATCTGTCAATTTTGGCGGCAGTGCGCTCCTATATGCAAGATGACCATTCAGAATGGGACAAGCATTTATCTGAAATAGAATTTTCTTTAAGGTCGTCGGTTCACACTTCCATTGGAGTTACTCCATATTTCGCTCTATTCGGAGCCAGGAAGCTTAAAAGCTTAGAAGATCCCGAATTCAGTGCCTCGGAAAAGTCTACTAAAATATCCCTAATACGTGAGAAAATACGCGACAGCCTACATAGGGCACACTTACGCAATGAGAAAACCTACAACACGCGTTGTCGTATTATAAAATTTGTCCCGGGGCAAGAAGTTTATCGCAGAAACTTCCAACAAAGCGATTTTAAGAGTGGCTTTAATGCAAAACTTGCCCGGAAATTCGTAAAATGTCGCATCGTTAAGCCCGTCGGTAACAGCCTCTACGAGGTTGAAGACTTGAAAGGGAGGTCGTTAGGTGTCTTTCATGGAAAGGACCTAAAGCAATAATAACGCGAAAGACAACTTCGAATTAAATAAGAAAAGGTCTTGATAATTACCCGAATTGCCAATATATTAGTAAATCGATTGTATAATTAATTTGTTAGTTTTATTAGGCTAATTAAAGTTAGGTCTGCTTATCTAAAGTTTAATATTATTACCACAGTCATAACCGGTTTCTTTTTCGCAAGTTATGATATTGAAATATATTCCAGGGGAATTTAATGCCTATCACTGTATGTACGTCTATTTTGCCGACTCAAGCATGTGTTCGCAATCTAATTACATTTGTAACTAGTCACTACTCCAATAGTGCAACCAAATTATCACTCTGCGGAACTGTGCCATTAAGAGCTATTGGTTATTAGACACCTAGAGTAGCAACCGGCAAACTAAAGCGAATCAAGGCAGAACTGAAATGACTGTGATATCCGTAGAAGCTAGATTCCGCCTGGCAAGTGAAACTAAAAATTCGTTTACCTGCTTAAATTAACCGGTTGGCTGTGGTACCCACTTTAGTTTTATGCAGAGTAATAAATATCTACTATATATCTATTATATCTTAGAATCTAAGACTTACCAGAAGATTCGATTTGTTGATGATGTTGTTTTCTGCTAGATGATGCTGGTTGTGTCATGTTGATTAATTTGCTGATATTTGAAATCTGTAAAAAAAAATTTATATGACTTTAGTATATAGGAATAATTGTATTTAATTAAAAATGAATTTATTTATTATCTTTGTGGCCCACTCACGAAGTTAAATCATGGGCTTATGGGCACTTGTAGGTTAGTCTCCTTATCAGGTTTCCAGGTAAATCCTATAGCCTATGAGAGAACAAAATAGTTATTAGTTTTAATAAATAAAGTAAAGCATCTAAAAGGAAATGAATGCGTAAACGTTTAATTTTGAATACTTGCTTTTAGTTGGTTTACTGCATATTACAAAATTTGATAATAAAATAAAAATTAAAAAAAAAATATATATACGTAAGAAAAAAAAAAAAACAAGAAAAAAAAATACAAATAAAATGTATAAAAAAAATTACACAAAAAATTGAAAAAGAAAACATACAAAAAATTATTTTTTTTGAATAAAAATAAGAAAATATGAAATATGTTTCTTTACTGAATTTACTGTCGTCGCATGGCAGAAGTTGCAAGGGGTCCGTACCGCCAAGGAAAAAAGTACTTGGTGGTCTTAGTCCTTGTAAGTTCTGCCTAGGAAGGCCGTAAAAGTTAATAATATTCTCTGGTTACTTACCTGGTTTTATTTAGGTCCCCGTGTTGGTGTCTTCCCATATGTCGTCTTTGCCCCAAATCGCTGTAAATAATTAAAATAATATATTTTCACCTTTCTTTTATTTCATCTTTTTACTTTACCTTGAAACGCCTGGCATTATTCATTCCAACCTGCAAAAGTTTTGTTCACATCTTTTTATTTAAATTATTTATTTTTACACTTACCTTTTTCTCCACTGCTCGTATCCACCCTCGTATAGCATTCTGTAAATTTCGCCTGAAAATAGTAAAAGATAAATTTAATTAATGTAAAGTAAAAATTATTAAGGTAAATTCTTTTTTTATAGAAGCGACGACCATAAGGCCGCCACCCAAAAAAAATTTCCGCCGCCGTAAAGTTGGCGTAGAAGTCTTGCACTTGCTTTTATTTATGAATGAATTTTACTATGCATGCACTTACCTTAATCCTTTCGAATTATTAGCCGCTTACTATTTCCTAAAAGAAATAAAATAAATTATTTTAATAAATATGAATTTGTTAAGCTAAAAGACAATTATTTGTTATATATTAATAAATTTTACTTACCATTAATTATACCCACGCGTACCTTGCTGCTGTTCTCTTTAATGTGTTATACAGTTGTTTTAGTGCTGCCAAGTCTTAACTTTGTAGAAAGCTTTAACGGAGGGTGGCCAGACAGTGTTTTTTTTTTTGGCGTTTTATTTTCCCTCCCATCCTGATTCCACTGGTGGACTCCAGGAATGGTTGGGTTTGTCGTGTGCACCCAGTGAAAAGGGTAAGGCAGGGTGACATGATAAGGCCGTTAAAGAAACAGCGCTATCAATGAGGTATGAATAATGCTGAAAAGAAGAGGAGGATGGATAGAGGGCAAAAAGAAAATAAGGCTTTCAATAGCTGAAAAGCCAAAAAAATTAGTTAAAACGGGGCTTGGACGACATGTTGTGGCGTCTAAGAGGTCACTTCGGTGGAACTCACCAATAATTTGGTCTTTTTTGAAAAGACGGAGATCGAAGCGACAAGGTGTGCCGGAAAAAAATAGTTTGAAAAAAAAATTGAATAAGTTATTACCGGAAAGGTAAACTTACCCTTAAAACTTAAATCCAATAAGAAATAATCAGGAAGTGACAATAGTTTTCAAAAAAAAATTTTTTTTTTTTATTTTGGTTGAAAAGTGAGATTTTTGATTATAAATCAATATTAGTGATTTATAAAACTTTAAACTTCAACAGATAAACATAAGCTACAAAATTTTTATAATAGTTAAAAAACAAAAGAACTAAATAAATTAAAGCTTATCAAACACACAAAAAAAAGGAAACAAGATATATAAATAAACAATAAAAAAAACTACATATAAAGTAATTAAAACTAAAAGCAAAGAAAAAAACATTAAAACTATTGTTCCAAAAAATTTTTAAACAATGGTGACTAAATTATTTTAAACCTGCAAGGCACCACCTTCATCGCTGTCGCTTCCACCGAGGGATTTGTCCACCGCAGAGGAAGACACCACCACTCCTGGGGTGTCAGGTAACAGCCATTTGACCACCAGACTGTACCACGTACGACGCACGTACTGTAAATAAAAATTTTATATATTTAGCTTTAGCCCTATTTAATATAATTAGGGAAAATACTCATCGAAAGTAACACCATTCCTCTTGGTAGGTTTGTTTCAAGAGTGCGCGGTTAGGGGTTGAGCTCAAGCCTATAGTTCGTCTCGTGTCTAGGGAATTTTAACCCAAAGTGTTTTCCTTAACATAAAAAAATAAAAAAAAAAATAAAAAAATTTAAGGCGAAGTGAAATATATATATTTTATTTGTTAAATACCTTACGTACCTGAACGTAGGACGTAGGACACGTCACGTACTGACGGCAGTTCCTGCACCATAGTGTGAGCATTTCGTCAGCCTGGAAGTCAGGGAAATTCTGAAAAATAAAGAAGGAAAACAACCAACAAAAAACCTGTTAAAATTATAAATTTTTTTAATTTCTTTCTTTTAACTCATAAAATTTGTTTTTGATAAATTTCTTTTTAATATGATGTAATTTAAATCTTCAAATTAATTTTCTTTTTATACTGGTCGATATTTGTTTTTGAATTTTTGCATTTTTTCTTTTAAATCATTTTGGCCATGTATTTCATTTTTAATAGCTTTTAAATTGTTTAGTTTAATAAACATAAATGTTTATACATTCATATTTTAAATGAATTTTTTAGCTTTTTATTAAAAATGTTGGCTTAAATTTATTAAAAGCGGTAAGTAGGGGAAAAGTAAAGTAAAGAAAAAAAGAGGTAAAGTGTGTATTTGGGGCATCCAAAAACTAAATTAACTACGATGCCATGGTGAGGTTTTACAGCCTCAAGTGGGAGGGCTTAGGTTTCCTGGCAGAACATCAGCCAGAGGAGTTTTGTGTGTGTGTGTATACAGGGAACTGGCTAGACTTGCTTCGGGCTCCAAAATTTTTAAATATTTACAAACCTTTTTTTTATTTTTTTTTTACCGTCAGCTGGTATGATTATTTGTAGCTGCTGAATTGACCGGATGTGTTGGCAAGAACCACCCCAAGACGGCGAGCCCTAGCCGGTGCTTAACGCCAGCATACCAGCGCGGCCAGCAATCTGGTAGCACACCAAAAGTTTTCGTTTTTGGCTTTATTTACACAGCAGCCGCTACAAGTTTTTAGAAAGTTCGTTATAAAATAAATTTTGTTGACACATTTTTTAAATTTATTTATCAAAAATTTTATTTAATTGTTTTTGTTTATTAAAATAACGAAACACTACAAATTAACTCAATGCACAAAAAATACATGTGTCAAAAAAGGTAAATAATAATAATAATAATAATAATAATAATAATAATATTAAAAATAATAATAATGATAATAATAATAATAATAATAATAATAATAATAAGAATAGAATGTTGCCTACAACATGTTCGACGGTGTGAACGTGAAGGAAAAAATAAAAGGGAATCCCAGATGTTTTTCTTCCAAATGTTCGCTTGTCTAAACGGGGACTTGTAACACAAAAATATATGTATGTACATATATAAAACTGTGTACAAGTAACGAACAAAAAACAAGGCAACTTTGCGAGTACATCAAAGTCTAAACTGCTTATTATTTTTTCTCCCTCTCCCCCACATAAAATCAAAACTTTGCCTAGTGTAATTTGTATTTGGAAATAGGGTGATACTAAGTATGACTCAGCTTTGTAACATATATTTTTGGTATAAGCTTCCAATTTTAGCAGCACATGGGGCTGGGGAAGTAATTCTTGGCTTGAAAGTGAACACAATGTACCCGCTATAGATATTTTTGCTGTTATAACTACCTTTATTGATATTTAACTTACCGACTCCTTTTGTATTAACATTATAGCCTATCTTTGGAATAGTATATTTGTACACAGAAAAAACTTGAGAGCTTAATTCGTTTACGATTTCTTCTTTAGAGACGTCAATAAGGCATGAAGCATAAATGACACCCTTTATGAAATTTAAAGATTCGTGCATTCTGGATGTTTTTGCTAAGGTTTTGGTCTTCAAGAACTTATTGGCAGTTATTTTATTGCGAACAATCAGCAGAAGATTAGTGTTTCTTAGACGGGTAGAAATTGCTTGCAAGCCTTTTTGAATGTCGAAAGGGCTTAATTTTTTTAACCATTATTTTCGGACGATATTATTAGTTATTTTGGATCACTATGTTATGTTGATTATAGACTGGGGAAGTTAAGGAAAACTGTTGTTTGATTGGCTAATAAAGTCGCCTAGTGCGGCAAACCTGTTAGAATTTTTATCAGGAGGCCTAGGGACCATGTTTTACTATTTTTATTATATTTAAATTTTGTGTCCGTTGGATTTTACAAGATTTTAATATCTTTTTTTCAGAACTTTTATCTTTCAGAAATTATGTTTTTTTTAATCTTTTTAAATAACAAGAATCCAACTATATATGAAAACTTTTATTATTTATTTAAGAAAACCAAAAAACAACCGAACGCTGGCCGATGAATTCAAATTTAGAAAGAAGTGTTTTTAAATATTTATTGTAGAATTCTGTAAACAGTGTTTAAAACTTTCCAAAAATAAAATATGCTTTCAACTGTTGGCTGCTTTTACATCTGTGTATTCCTTTTTTCTCTAGGTAGTGATATATTTCAACGAAAAGTTTCTATATTTGAATCTAGGTTCAAGGGACCTCTTCATAAAATTTTATTCAAATAAGGGATGTAACGATACGCCATTTCGCTTATCCGATACCGATACTCAAAAATAATTATCGCCGATATCGATTCCGATGCCGAAGCTCATATTGAAATTGACCTCAAGTAAAAATTAACAAAATAACAGTGTTTATTAATGAGTCATTCAAATCATCAAAATTTTCAATACATTTCAGTTTTTAAAATTCAAATTTTAAAACTAAAAAACGTCTGCAATATTTATTATTTTACGAAATAAACGATGACATTCAGTTTAGATTGGCTCAAGATTTGAAATTGATATTAATAAAAAGACTACGAATTGAATTTGAGATCATGTTAAAATTAAATGAAAATTATTTAAAAAAACATTGCAAAAGATTAATATTTAAAATTGATATTAATAAGATTTTTGTTTAAAAAACAAAGTGTTCTCAAATTTTGCGGACATAGACGATTTTTCAAATCCGTTTAAAGCAGACCTGCAGTGGAAAATAGACTCTCAGATGCGACAGAACTCATTTGAATTTATGTTCTGCTTTTAATATATTGTTTCTCATAGTTGTCATGCAAAATCAAGAGTTGAAAATTGAATATTTTGCTCAAAAAACTCTACAGAAAAATAAAAGAAGTATAGTCGTATCGACAGTAAAATATCGCCTATCGATATCGGAAACCCAGAAGTATCGCCGATATATCGGTATCGGTATTCCTAATTCAAATCCCAGCAGTTTTTTCGTGATGCGAACACGGTCAAAGTTTCCAAAAATAGCTGTTTTGTATTTTATATCGATTACTACTACACCAACAACAAAACTTTCAAAAATTATTTAATGTACAGAAATGATTCTATTACAGATTTTTTTATTTGAATAGATTTTAAACAGATCTGATCAGTGAGCACATTTTTAAAAATTACGTTATTACTGATGTTATCGGACAGAATTTAGCTGGCTTTCAACACGCATATTCTCTAACAGAAAGAAAATCTAAAAAAATAATTAATAAAAGAAACAGAAACTCATCTAGAGAAAGGCTGATGAGAAGGAAAAACGGGCATATCTATGTGGGTAAACTATTTTTAATAAAATTAACTTGGTCTAACGGTGAAAATATATATAATAAATACTATGTTTGTTACTATATTCTAATTCGTTTTTCTCCGCAAGTGTCCCACCGATTTCATAAAAACCTTTATCTTTGAGTACTTTTGGCGCTTCTTTTTACTAATTAAACCGGTTTTCGATACAAAGGGCGTTGAAATAACAAAATATGACGTTATTAGTTTACACAAAAAAAGATAAACTAACCAATTAAACTACGATTTATGAGATGTTTAAGGAATCTTGCATTCGCAAAAATGTGAGTTATCGACTGAAGTGAAATGCAAGATGAAATTATTGTGGTTTAATGCTATTTTTTTCAATAAATTACTAGGTTTCGATTTTCGTATTATTGGGGAAAAAATTAAAAGGAATGAGCTTAATAGGTTAAATTTTTTTATTTTTATACATATATCGCTACCTTAATATAGAAAGGCCCCAACTAACGTTCTTCTTATTTACAGGAGAAGGAAGAAACTTGATAAAAAGTACAGCTTTGCAGTTGGAAATTTTTTATTAACGCATTGGGTTATTAAATTCTCTAAGAAATTTTTAATTTTTTAGTGGTGCATTAGAGAAAATCATTAATAAAAATATGTATAAAACTTGAATTAAAACAAAAACGTTTTAGTCTTTCTATATTAAGGTAACGATATGTAATTTATCAATTTTAGTAAATTATTTATATTAGAAAAATATATGTATCCTAAGATAGCAAATACGAGTACAATTTTTCAAAGCTTCGGCCCAATATTTCAAAACGTATTAAGAAGCAAACCCTAAAATATGTCGATTTAAAAACAAATTGACTTATGCCACTTTCAAAATAAAAGGCTCATGTACTGATAACACAAAAAATTAAAAGAATATCTACTACAATCATTTTGAAATACAAACACTTATTTGTGTAGAATAAAGAATACAAAAACAGTGGCTTATCTGTAAAATATTTTTTTATAAGAGCGCCGTAAATAAAAACTCTCTGCCTATTATAGCCTTAGACAAGGTCTGAAGAAATCAGTATTTATTAAACACTTTACGATTAAAGGTCTTTTTTATATTTTTCTAAAATATTGATAATGAATAAACTTGGAAAAATTGGTTTCTTGGGTGGTGGCAGAATCGCCCAGGCTATGGCTAAGGGTTTTATATCGGCTGGTATTAAGACAATTACATTAGTCTATAAAAAAACACTTACTTTATCTGTTTATTACAAAAGGTTTAACCAAAGCAGAGTATATTTTAGCTAGTGTACATCCATCAGATTCTATATCACTGCAGTCATTCAAGGTCCATAATTTTATTATAATTGTTTCGAAATTAATTGGTTCAAATTACCTGATTTTTAGAAACTTGATGTTGAAACCATAACTGAAAATGAACCAGTTATTGAAAATTCGAATATTATTTTCATATCAGTAAAGCCGCAGGTTGTTCCACAAATTTTAAGCGAAATCAAACATAAGAGTGATGAAAAACTATTCATCTCAGTGGCTATGGGTATAACAATAAAAACATTGGAGCAGGTAATTTTGTTTCAAAACTATGTGTTTTTGTTTTTCACTTTGTCTTTTGAGAAGTCAATGGATTTTGTATAAATTTCTTATCACTGTTTAGTTTGTGTTTTTTTTTAACTATGAAACTGATAGATTTCAAAAACAAATAAAATATACGTTTACCTTGAGAATAACATTTTTAAAAGATTAGTTTTTTTAAAACTCCTTTACATTTAACCATTTTTTTTACTACCACCATCACAAAGTATTGTCGCATACTACGTATTTGAGGAATTTTAATCTAAGTGCATATAAATAAAAGAAGCAAAAATAAATAAAATATTTCTCTGAGAAAATTAGTTTAACTGTTTTATATATCATGTTTTTAAATATCTTTAACTATTCAAGTATACTTTTAGAATCTTTCGTCTAGTTCAAGAGTAATAAGAGTTATGCCCAATACACCTGCTCTTGTACAATCTGGTTGTTCAGTTTTTGTACGCGGATCTAAAGCTACTGATGAGGATGTGCAAAATACTCGAAAACTTTTAAAAGCTATTGGAACATGTGAGGAAGTTGATGAATATTTATTAGATCCAATAACAGCTTTGAGTGGTAGTGGACCGGCTTACGTTTTTGTTATGATCGAAGCGTTAGCTGATGGCGCAGTACGTATGGGTATTCCACGGGATATGGCCTATCGTTTAGCTTCTCAAACTGTTATGGGATCTGGACTTCTAGTAAGAGATTCAAAAGAACATCCGGGTTTATTAAAGGACAATGTAACAAGTCCAGCAGGATCTACGGCGGCTGGTTTAAAACATTTAGAAGAATCCGGTTTTCGGGCCGCTGTGGCTGGAGCGGTGGAAGCAGCCACACTAAGATGTCGTGAGATGTCAAAAGACCAATAGAAACAAATTATGTTCACTACAATTTAATTGTTTAATAAAAATTGAGAAAAAAAAATAACTAAACACTTTATTACTATTAAAAATATTTAGGCATAATAAATAAATACATTCTGTTATTAGAAGTCTCTTTAAAATTTCTTCTTTTTCTTTGCTCTATCCAACGCATTAAGTTCACCTTGCTGTAAAGAGGCTTCCGCATAAATTCGTTTAACCTTTTCACGACGTTCTTTGTCACTGTAAGAAAATAGGTTTAAAATAAGTTAAATAAAGTACAAATATGTTGTTTTAAATGTCATTATCTTACCTTTGCAATTGTTGAGATAGGCGCATTTTTTGAATGAATTCAGTATCGCGACGTATCTCTCGTATTGCACCCTTCGTTTCTCGTTTAATTTTTGCGATAAGTTTTACCTTTTCCTCTTTTTCGGCTGACAATTTAGGACGACGTTTATCATCGTATACTTTTTCGATTCGAGGTTCTAATAGACGCAGTGCTTTAGGTTTTTTTTGTGGGGGCACCAATTTGGTGAGAGATTTTTTAGCCAGCGCTTCTAACACCAGCTTTGACTTTTCATAATTTTCTTTAACATATGATGGATAAGCGGTCAAAGGCAATTTTTCTAACATTTTTAATAACGGCGTGGCCAAAAACTGACAGCCTATATTGTCATTAACTAAAGCGACGGCATCTTGTATTATTTTCAGACACTGATTTATTGATCTTACTTTGAAGTCATTGGAAAATGTTTGAGTTACCAAATCTTCAGCCTTTAAGGGTTCTTCTTTAATGTCTACAAACTCTTTAGAATCTTCAGGTATGGCCAGCAATTTACTTAAATATCCTTGTTTTTGGAATGGTGGAAGAATTTTCATAATCTCTACAGGCCTTTTTGGTATACTAAGAAATATTATTCCTAAAAGGTAATTAAAGGCAGCAGGAAGAAATCTTTTAGAAATTTGACCATATTCTATGCTTAAAGTTACTAAGAATAGGCCCATGGCAATATCCTGCCGACTACGCACTCTGGCTTTGGATAAAATATGCTGCATAAATATGTAACTGGGTGTAGCAATAGGATGTCTAAAGTCCGAAGTTGAACATAGATTTGATACTAATTTTAAGTAAATTAAAACGTTCAAAGAAGGAAAGTGTTTAGAGTTCTTTTTGTATTCAGCGTATTTTTCTTTAATAACATTTAGCAAAGTATTTGCCATTCTTTCAGGGTTCAAGTGCATCAAATCGTAAAGATGTGGCATGACTTTCCCCAGAAATTGGAAATGTTCCCGTATATCTTCTTGACTGGCATCCGAAAATTTATCGTTTAATATCTGCAGCAGAAAGGCGAACAGTTTAACTATTTTTTCTCGATTTATACCTTCCAATTTTGGATGATTGCATTTAATGAGACGTTCTATTATAATCGATTGATCTTGAAGATTGTATTCACTTAAAAGTTTTGAAAATTCATCGTACGACTTAGGCATATCAATAGTAAATGGAAGATCAGTTCTCTCAACGTTCATTTTTATTTGTTTATTATGTTGTCCATTTTCTTGTTTTTCTTTTGTTTTTTTATTTTCTTCGGTCAGAGCAAGTTCGTCGCTTTCTTCTTCCGAATCGCTAACCTTTAAATCACTCAAGTTATTGACTTCTTCATCTTCATCACTTGAAGATTCTCCATCAGAATTTTCACTGTCGGCATTCTGACTCTCTTCCTCCTCTTCAACAGCTTCTTCATCTTTCGTAATAACATTTTCTTCGCTTTTTTGTTGTGTCCCACTTAATGTTCCTTGTTTCAAATTGAAAAAAAAAGAAATTCTTGTGTAATAATATTAAAACAAATTTGCTATAATTAAGAACAATTTCTTAAAACTGCCAGAAAAAATCTTAAACTAGTACTTAATTTACTGACTTAATAATACATTAATAATAATAATCGACATGAAATACGAAGCACCTATTTTTTGTTTTCGCATCACGTAAAAATATGTCATTTCGCAAAAAAACTATAGATAACAAATGTAATAGCACCCAATTTTCTTGGTATAATGGTACTAAAACAGTCGTCAGCACATTTTATTTTTCTAAATGGAAAATGTTTAACACAGTTTACAGAACTCTGCAGTAAATATGTAGAAACACATTTGTCCAAATTTAAATGTTAAGAAAATTAGAAATGACAGGAAGACGAAGTCGTGGGAACTGCTAGTTTCTAATTTTTGCCTGTGGAACAACGTACTTTTGTGTGTTTACTTATTTCGAAAAATAAAATATCTATTTGCCTGGTTTATAAAACGAATGAATCTAAATTTACTGACCTATTTTCAACTCCTTCTAATATCAATAAGGAGGCAGCGCAAATAACACGGCTTATAAGAAAATTAGCAAATGAGAGTATCCCTTTAAGTAGGGCACGAAATAATAGAAACAATCCGGTGTGGTTTAATTCTACCATTGCTTAGTTAATAAGTGGAAGAGAGCAAGCATGAAGAGTTTATCCTTATGATTACAAGATTTCAATTCTAACACCTATACCTGCCTATATCGTTACTGCCTTGTTCTCTCTAAAACTTTGGAAAAAATTTTGGCTAAAAGATTCTGGAAATTCACAGTTGATAAGCATTCAAAGAGTCAACATAATTTATTCCAAAGCATGGTGTACACAGTATACGTCACGAGTTGGATGACACGTTAAGGTTAAACCTTTAAAGAAGTGTTCATAGCTTAGTAATTTCCGATGACATTGAAAAGGCTTTCGTCAGAGTTGTAGAGTTGTGTACTGTTGTAGTGCACACAAACGTAAATATGTGTACCAGCGATGTATTAATAAATATTATTATTAGTACATAAAAATAATCTCTTTATTACCCATACACACAAATAAATAACGGACTAAAATTTGATCTGTATATGAAGTAAAAATAAATAGAAGCAACACGTTTTTTTATTTGATTGGATTGCATTTACTTAAAGTTAAATTTCTACACATACTTTTGGAATTAAATAAGTGGAAAAATCCTGAATGCATTTTAGAGCTATTAAGATCATTTCTTATTCACCGCAAAGATATGGTAAAAGTGGATGGGTTTTTTCCTCTAGTTCTTTCCTGGACAATGGTATCCTTCAGGGATCTCCTTAAACTGTTGTATTATTTACAGTTTATTTTAATTCTTTTGAAAAGGCTATCAATAATATTTCTAGGATTGGCTATGTGGGGATTTTTGCTGACAATATTTTTGCAATCGCTTCCGGAAACCATGAAGACGCTTGTAATATTCTAAACAACTTTGACCAAACTTTACACAGTTAGGCAGCAAGTAGAGGTGCTGTAATAACGGCAATTAAAGCGGTAATTCTACATGTTTGTCGAAAAAGAGATTGCTGTGCGAACACAAAAATCATTAGAAGATTTTAATAATAATTAATAATACCAACTAAATGCCTGGTTTACAAAGAATTTATTATGGAATGAACAAGTCACATTTCCGAAATAAACAATCTTCTTAAACTAGTTTGCTCTCGTTCTAAGGGTCCTCATATTAATACTGCTCTTGAAATCCGCCAATATTTGGTGTTCTGATGCATGGCATCACAATTTACGGCTGGACATCAAAAAGGAACTTGAATAAGTTAAATAGTGCTATAAATTATTGTTTCCAGAGTTACTTCGATTTGAGTCCCGATATCAAAAAATTTCAGTATATTTTGAAAAAAAAAGCGCAGCTAGTTTAACATCAAGATCTTTTACAATTTTAAGTCAAGGGCTTAATGGTAAATTTTTGAGGCATTATGATTATCAAAGTAGTTGCTCCCAATCTGCTATTGCGCAAATTGTCAGTCTTTTGATAAAACACAATATCAGGTTACCAGAAAAACTTTGTCCTGCAAATAATGGCAACTACTTCGCAATAACAGACTCAAGTTTATGTTCGTACCGTAAAAATAACATTAATCCTCTAGTTTTCAAAAAAAATTTGCAAGAGAAAATTTGGTCCAGAAATTGTATTTCATACAAATGGTTCTCTTCAGAACGGGATTACATTTGTTGCTGTTGAACAAGCACGTTTGCCGAATGATGTTGGTATTTTTCCAGCAGAAGTAGCTAAGGCAGCAATTTCCCTTGTGACTACAAAACGCTGCAGATTTCATTTGTTTTGATTACCTAAAAATCAGCAATTAATCACTTTATGGCTGCCTTCTCACATTGGTATAGCTGGAAATGAATACGTAGCAGCCAATGAAGCACAAAACATATATATTACATGTTACGGAAGGAAGCCCCTTGTATACCAAGGGTACTTTTAAGTCAATTGAGAGCATCGCAAAGATGCTTTCTTCATTTCCTGTAAGGCCTAAATACAACGACATGACAAGAGACTGCGTTATGCTATGTCGTCTTGGAGTTAGGAATGCTAAGTTCAATACTTAACACTACCATTACGGCGTGGAACAAGCTAATTGTACTTTCTGTAATGTTACTCTTTCAGTAGCACATATTTTACCCGAGTGTGAAGTATCCACATTAGACGAGTCCTTGGACAAAATCATTGAAACATTCAAGATGTATAAATTAATTTTAAATTTGTTATTTTAAAATTTATTTATTATTTGCTCGAATCGTTAGGTATTTTTTTAAATCTGCTTTATCAATGTTTTTATTTTTCTGTTTAAGTTTACTTTTTAAATGCGTGCATTTGGTCTTGCTATTCGGTGTCTTCTTATATTTTGTATTTAATTATTGTTTTTTTTTTTTTTTGAGTATATTGTAAATTAATGAATAAATAAAATATCTCTTAACTCCACTTACCATCCATTTTGTAAGCTAAAGTAGCATCTTCCTCATTACCACCATAAGCAAAATAACCATCATCCAAATCGTCTGCAGATCTATGTTTCGGTTTTGAAGATTCCTCATCTGCTTCGCCATCTGGTTTCATGCGTCTAATTCGTTCTTGCTCCATTTTGTCTAATCGCCCCTTTTCCCTTCTTGCAATTTCTGATTCCGACAACAACTTATCTGTTACAACCCCTCTTGGTTCAAATATTAATTCTTTAGCTAGACGGTCATAATCATCTGGCACTGATTTAAATTTCATCTCATTTTTTGTCATTTTTCCTACCAAACCAATGATATCTTTATAGTTAGCATCTAATTTTTCAGTTAAATTAAAAAGTTCATCTTTTTCTTTGGCAATTTCCACTTTCCGACGTTTTTGTTCAACAATCATTTCTTCAATAGCCATTTTACGATCTTTTCCTGTTTCAGCATCACCCCCGAAATGGGCAGTTTCCGTAAATTCAGCTGTAAATCAATAGCATACATATAAATAATGATTAATTTTATTTTTAATATATTACCGTCAAGCCTTTCATGTTCATCGAATTCATCGTCAGATCGTTCATCACGAAATTGCTCAATTTCTTCTAAGGTTTGGCCGTGATGTGTCAAAACTTCGTCATCGTTTAAGTTAAAGCGTGAATTTTTAGGTTGCTTCATTTGTTCCAGCTTATCTGCCACAAAACGAGCATTCATTATTTCCTCATTAAGCTGTTCTGCATTAAAATGTTTTCCTATACGACGATCTTTAAACTTGTTAGTCTTATGCTTTTCCATAAATTCTTGTCCTAATGTTTCTTTACGCCTTTTGATTGCCTTTGCTCTGGACACCCCAGGCAAACCTCTATCGTGTTTACATGTCCTTCCTAAAATTTGAAATTTCTCCTTGTTTATATGAACCTCAAACGGATTCAAACGTTTGGATGTAGCTGGCCTAGCAGTAGCAAAGGGGTTTTCTTTTTTCAACGACTTTTTAGCATAAACTGCATCAGCAGAAGATTTTTTGGTTTTAACCATTTTAATTGTTCTTAAAACAAAATATTTTCAAATAACTTATGAAATCGCAACACGTAGGAGAAGAAAACAAACTCTGAGAAACGGCAAACTTTTTTAACAGAGTTGTAAAAAAAGGAGTATTTTTGTTATTATTTACCAAAATGTAAACAAAATTTGACAAAAAATAAGTGATTTTAGAAACGGTCACAATTCGTCAATTTTTAATGGATTGAAAAAAAAAGAAATGAAATGAAAAGCTCTAAGGTTGCAGAATCAGATTTTCCGGTTGTCACTTTCGCCATTTTTAAAAATGAAGGAGCTACACCTAAAATATGTAGTCACTAATTGTGATGGTTTTTTACTTATAAAATCCAAACTAAAAGCCGTGCATCATAGCGACCAACGCCAATCGATAGAGGCCAAAAATACGAATCGATCATGGTATAGCTCGTTTCTTGAAAGACTGTACGAAAAAGTTATTAAGCGGCAAACTTTTAAAATGTTAAAAAATCGCTCACAAAATATATATTTTTAGTTTGTCGCTTATATCTCGAAAAATATTCCGCGTGCACACATATGGCTATATACGATCGAAAGAGGATAAAAATACGATTCGATCGTGATATAGCTCGTTTCTTGAAAGACTATACGAAAAAAGTTATTAAGCGGCAAACTTTGAATATATAAAAAAATCGCTCAAAAATATATTTTTAGTTTTTCGCTTATATCTCGAAAACTATTCTGCGTGCAATTATATGGCTATATACGATCGAAAGAGGACAAAAATACGAATCGATCGTGATATAGCTCGTTTCTTGAAAGACTGTACGAAAAAAGTTATTAGGCGGCAAACTTTGAAAATATAAAAAAAATCGGTCAAAAATATATTTTTAGTTTTTCGCTTATATCTCGAAAACTATTCCGCGTGCACATATACCGCTATATACGATCGAAAGAGGACAAAAATACGAATCGATCGTGATATAACTCATTTCTTGAAAGACTGTACGAAAAAAGTTATTAGGCGGCAAACTTTGAAAATATAAAAAAAATCGGTCAAAAATATATTTTTAGTTTTTCGCTTATATCTCGAAAACTGTTCCGCGTGCACATATACCGCTATATACGATCGAAAGAGGACAAAAATACGAATCGATCGTGGTATAGTTTGTTTTCTGAAAGACTGTACGAAAAAAGTTATTAAGCGGCAAACTTTGAAAATATAAAAAAAATTGCTCAAAAATATATTTTTAGTTTTTCGCTTATATCTCGAAAACTATTCCGCGTGCACATATATGGCTATATACGATCGAAAGAGGACAAAAATACGAATCGATCGTGATATAGCTCGTTTCTTGAAAGACTGTACGAAAAAGTTATTAGGCGGCAAACTTTGAAAATATAAAAAAAATCGCTCAAAAATATATTTTTAGTTTTTCGCTTATATCTCAAAAACTATTCCGCGTGCACATATATGGCTATATACGATCGAAAGAGGACAAAAATACGAATCGATCGTGATATAGCTCGTTTCTTGAAAGACTGTACGAAAAAAGTTATTAAGCGGCAAACTTTGAAAATATAAAAAAAATCGCTCAAAAATATATTTTTAGTTTTTCGCTTATATCTCGAAAACTATTCTGCGTGCAATTATATGGCTATATACGATCGAAAGAGGACAAAAATACGAATCGATCGTGATATAGCTCGTTTCTTGAAAGACTGTACGAAAAAAGTTATTAGGCGGCAAACTTTGAAAATATAAAAAAAATCGGTCAAAAATATATTTTTAGTTTTTCGCTTATATCTCGAAAACTATTCCGCGTGCACATATACCGCTATATACGATCGAAAGAGGACAAAAATACGAATCGATCGTGATATAACTCATTTCTTGAAAGACTGTACGAAAAAAGTTATTAGGCGGCAAACTTTGAAAATATAAAAAAAATCGGTCAAAAATATATTTTTAGTTTTTCGCTTATATCTCGAAAACTATTCCGCGTGCACATATACCGCTATATACGATCGAAAGAGGACAAAAATACGAATCGATCGTGGTATAGTTTGTTTTCTAAAAGACTGTACGAAAAAAGTTATTAAGCGGCAAACTTTGAAAATATAAAAAAAATCGCTCAAAAATATATTTTTAGTTTTTCGCTTATATCTCGAAAACTATTCCGCGTGCACATATATGGCTATATACGATCGAAAGAGGATAAAAATACGAATCGATCGTGATATAGCTCGTTTCTTGAAAGACTGTACGAAAAAGTTATTAGGCGGCAAACTTTGAAAATATAAAAAAAATCGCTCAAAAATATATTTTTAGTTTTTCGCTTATATCTCAAAAACTATTCCGCGTGCACATATATGGCTATATACGATCGAAAGAGGACAAAAATACGAATCGATCGTGATATAGCTCGTTTCTTGAAAGACTGTACGAAAAAAGTTATTAAGCGGCAAACTTTGAAAATATAAAAAAAATCGCTCAAAAATATATTTTTAGTTTTTCGCTTATATCTCGAAAACTATTCCGCGTGCACATATATGGCTATATACGATCGAAAGAGGACAAAAATACGAATCGATCGTGGTATAGCTCGTTTCTTGAAAGACTGTACGAAAAAAGTTATTAGGCGGCAAACTTTGAAAATATAAAAAAATCGCTCAAAAATATATTTTTAGTTTTTCGCTTATATCTCGAAAACTATTCCGCGTGCACATATATGGCTATATACGATCGAAAGAGGACAAAAATACGAATCGATCGTGATATAGCTCGTTTCTTGAAAGACTGTACGAAAAAAGTTATTAGGCGGCAAACTTTGAAAATATAAAAAAAATCGGTCAAAAATATATTTTTAGTTTTTCGCTTATATCTCGAAAACTATTCCGCGTGCACATATACCGCTATATACGATCGAAAGAGGACAAAAATACGAATCGATCGTGGTATAGTTTGTTTTCTGAAAGACTGTACGAAAAAAGTTATTAAGCGGCAAACTTTGAAAATATAAAAAAAATCGCTCAAAAATATATTTTTAGTTTTTCGCTTATATCTCGAAAACTATTCCGCGTGCACATATATGGCTATATACGATCGAAAGAGGATAAAAATACGAATCGATCGTGATATAGCTCGTTTCTTGAAAGACTGTACGAAAAAGTTATTAGGCGGCAAACTTTGAAAATATAAAAAAAATCGCTCAAAAATATATTTTTAGTTTTTCGCTTATATCTCAAAAACTATTCCGCGTGCACATATATGGCTATATACGATCGAAAGAGGACAAAAATACGAATCGATCGTGATATAGCTCGTTTCTTGAAAGACTGTACGAAAAAAGTTATTAAGCGGCAAACTTTGAAAATATAAAAAAAATCGCTCAAAAATATATTTTTAGTTTTTCGCTTATATCTCGAAAACTATTCCGCGTGCACATATATGGCTATATACGATCGAAAGAGGACAAAAATACGAATCGATCGTGGTATAGCTCGTTTCTTGAAAGACTGTACGAAAAAAGTTATTAGGCGGCAAACTTTGAAAATATAAAAAAAATCGCTCAAAAATATATTTTTAGTTTTTCGCTTATATCTCGAAAACTATTCCGCGTGCACATATATGGCTATATACGATCGAAAGAGGACAAAAATACGAATCGATCGTGATATAGCTCGTTTCTTGAAAGACTGTACGAAAAAAGTTATTAGGCGGCAAACTTTGAAAATATAAAAAAAATCGCTCAAAAATATATTTTTAGTTTTTCGCTTATATCTCGAAAACTATTCCGCGTGCACATATACGGCTATATACGATCGAAAGAGGACAAAAATACGAATCGATCGTGATATAACTCATTTCTTGAAAGACTGTACGAAAAAAGTTATTAGGCGGCAAACTTTGAAAATATAAAAAAAATCGCTCAAAAATATATTTTTAGTTTTTCGCTTATATCTCAAAAACTATTCCGCGTGCACATATATGGCTATATACGATCGAAAGAGGACAAAAATACGAATCGATCGTGATATAACTCATTTCTTGAAAGACTGTACGAAAAAAGTTATTAGGCGGCAAACTTTGAAAATATAAAAAAAATCGCTCAAAAATATATTTTTAGTTTTTTATGTTTTTTATACCAAATTTTTCATACACAATTCATTTTAAAATAAATTTGAAATCAAAAATTAATTTGTATGCTTAGACAGTATATATTTAGTTTTTGATAGTAAAATTTGAAATCCAAATTAATTTGTGTACATAAAGCAGTATATATTTAGTTTTTGATAGTAATTAACAAATTAAATTATGGGCATATTCGCACATCTTAACATTATATGTATTAATTATAGACTACATATTAAATTATATAAGAAACCAAATGTTAATATAAATAATAAAATGCATATTAATAGTTTTAGCATTGAAAAATTAGTCATTTCTAAAAAATATAAATACAATATTTGTTTAAATGTTTATAGAAATTTATTTTCAGGGTATGGTGAAATATTTTGTTTCAATTCCACTTATCCTATTACCGTAGTCTGGCATTTTTTTATATATTCAAACTTTGCCGCTTAATAACTTTTTTCGTACAGTCTTTCAAGAAACGAGCTATATCACGATCGATTCGTATTTTTGTCCTCTTTCGATCGTATATAGCCATATATGTGCACGCGGAATAGTTTTTGAGATATAAGCGAAAAACTAAAAATATATTTTTGAGCGATTTTTTTTATATTTTCAAAGTTTGCCGCCTAATAACTTTTTTCGTACAGTCTTTCAAGAAATGAGTTATATCACGATCGATTCGTATTTTTGTCCTCTTTCGATCGTATATAGCCATATATGTGCACGCGGAATAGTTTTCGAGATATAAGCGAAAAACTAAAAATATATTTTTGAGCGATTTTTTTTATATTTTCAAAGTTTGCCGCCTAATAACTTTTTCCGTACAGTCTTTCAAGAAACGAGCTATATCACGATCGATTCGTATTTTGGTCCTCTTTCGATCGTATATAGCCATATATGTGCACGCGGAATAGTTTTTGAGATATAAGCGAAAAACTAAAAATATATTTTTGAGCGATTTTTTTTATATTTTCAAAGTTTGCCGCCTAATAACTTTTTTCGTACAGTCTTTCAAGAAATGAGTTATATCACGATCGATTCGTATTTTTGTCCTCTTTCGATCGTATATAGCCATATAATTGCACGCAGAATAGTTTTCGAGATATAAGCGAAAAACTAAAAATATATTTTTGAGCGATTTTTTTTATATTTTCAAAGTTTGCCGCCTAATAACTTTTTTCGTACAGTCTTTCAAGAAATGAGTTATATCACGATCGATTCGTATTTTTGTCCTCTTTCGATCGTATATAGCCATATATGTGCACGCGGAATAGTTTTCGAGATATAAGCGAAAAACTAAAAATATATTTTTGAGCGATTTTTTTTATATTTTCAAAGTTTGCCGCCTAATAACTTTTTTCGTACAGTCTTTCAAGAAACGAGCTATATCACGATCGATTCGTATTTTTGTCCTCTTTCGATCGTATATAGCCATATATGTGCACGCGGAATAGTTTTCGAGATATAAACGAAAAACTAAAAATATATTTTTGAGCGATTTTTTTTATATTTTCAAAGTTTGCCGCCTAATAACTTTTTTCGTACAGTCTTTCAAGAAACGAGCTATATCACGATCGATTCGTATTTTTGTCCTCTTTCGATCTTATATAGCCATATAATTGCACGCAGAATAGTTTTCGAGATATAAGCGAAAAACTAAAAATATATTTTTGAGCGATTTTTTTATATATTCAAAGTTTGCCGCTTAATAACTTTTTTCGTGCAGTCTTTCAGAAAACAAACTATACCACGATCGATTCGTATTTTTATCCTCTTTCGATCGTATATAGCGGTATATGTGCACGCGGAATAGTTTCCGAGATATAAGCAAAAAACTAAAATTATTAATTTTAGCGATTTTTTTAATTTTGAAAAGTTTGCCGCTTAATAACTTTTTTCGTACAGTCTTTCAGAAAACAAACTATACCACGATCGATTCGTATTTTTATCCTCTTTCGATCGTTTATAGCGGTATATGTGCACGCGGAATAGTTTCCGAGATATAAGCAAAAAACTAAAATTATTAATTTTAGCGATTTTTTTAATTTTGAAAAGTTTTCCGCTTAATAACTTTTTTCGTACAGTCTTTCAGAAAACAAACTATACCACGATCGATTCGTATTTTTATCCTCTTTCGATCGTATATAGCAGTATGTGTGTACGCGGAATAGTTTCCGAGATATAAGCAAAAAACTAAACTTATTAATTTCAGCGGTTTTCTCAAATTTGTAAAGTTTGCCGCTTAATAATTGTTTTCGTACAGTCTTTCAGAAAACAAACTATACCACGATCGATTCGTATTTTTATCCTCTTTCGATCGTATATAGCGGTATATGTGCACGCGGAATATTTTCCGAGATATAAGCAAAAAACTAAAATTATTAATTTTAGCGATTTTTTTAATTTTGAAAAGTTTGCCGCTTAATAACTTTTTTCGTACAGTCTTTCAGAAAACAAACTATACCACGATCGATTCGTATTTTTATCCTCTTTCGATCGTATATAGCAGTATGTGTGCACGCGGAATAGTTTCCGAGATATAAGCAAAAAACTAAACTTATTAATTTCAGCGGTTTTCTCAAATTTGTAAAGTTTGCCGCTTAATAACTTTTTTCGTACAGTCTTTCAGAAAACAAACTATACCACGATCGATTCGTATTTTTGTCCTCTTTCGATCGTATATAGCGGTATATGTGCACGCGGAATAGTTTCCGAGATATAAGCAAAAAACTAAAATTATTAATTTCAGCGATTTTTTTAATTTTGAAAAGTTTGCCGCTTAATAACTTTTTTCGTACAGTCTTTCAGAAAACAAACTATACCACGATCGATTCGTATTTTTATCCTCTTTCGAGCGTATATAGCGGTATATGTGCACGCGGAATAGTTTCCGAGATATAAGCAAAAAACTAAAATTATTAATTTTAGCGATTTTTTTAATTTTGAAAAGTTTGCCGCTTAATAACTTTTTTCGTACAGTCTTTCAGAAAACAAACTATACCACGATCGATTCGTATTTTTATCCTCTTTCGATCGTATATAGCAGTATGTGTGCACGCGGAATAGTTTCCGAGATATAAGCAAAAAACTAAACTTATTAATTTCAGCGGTTTTCTCAAATTTGTAAAGTTTGCCGCTTAATAACTTTTTTCGTACAGTCTTTCAGAAAACAAACTATACCACGATCGATTCGTATTTTTGTCCTCTTTCGATCGTATATAGCGGTATATGTGCACGCGGAATAGTTTCCGAGATATAAGCAAAAAACTAAAATTATTAATTTCAGCGATTTTTTTAATTTTGAAAAGTTTGCCGCTTAATAACTTTTTTCGTACAGTCTTTCAGAAAACAAACTATACCACGATCGATTCGTATTTTTATCCTCTTTCGATCGTATATAGCAGTATATGTGCACGCGGAATAGTTTTCGAGTTATGAATGAAAAACTACTCTAAATAGCTGGATGTGCACCACCTTTATTTCTTAATTATCAAAAGTGACAGTTGCAAAATTTGATTCTATGATCTGTAGGCTTTTAATTTTGTTTTTTTGTATTAAAATTAATAATAAATTAAGGAATTGCGATCGAGTTGAAAAATTCTATTTTTTGTCTTAGTTTGTTTACATTTTTTTATGTATAACATGAAAGCACGTGGCACTAATACACCTACAAAAAAAAAACAACAACATGTTCACACGCATAGGAAAAAGTACTTTCCATGCAACTCTGAAAAAAGTTTGCCAAAAAAAAAAAAAAGGTTGCCAAAAAGTTTGTTATCTTCTCCTCGACAATCGCAACACAATCAAAACAATAAAAAGTAACCGCACGTGGTATAAACATAAAGTCAGCTGGTAAGCTCAGAGATGCATTAAAAAGTTTACAACAATTCGATAACTGTAGAATACGTTACTTGATAGGCTATTTACACTGACTAACATCTCGGCCAAACGTATGGAATGTGTAGAAAATGTAATAGTATGTTTCCACGGCAAAATGAAGCACTTGCTACGCTCTTCGAATCATGATTGCGAAGCACGCTGTTTACACGACACATGCTACATGCTACATGCTTCGATTGGAAGTCTGCACAAAAACTGAAATAACTTTCAAATAATTTGTTCAAAAATTAAATTTTTTTTTAATTTTGTTTGTTTGTAATTTATTACATTTATAATTTTAATGAAATTAATTGTTTTTTATATTACACATATCCACACACCACTTTAAACATTGTTTTTCTCTTTTTGTTTACATTTTATACAGCTAGTTCAGATAAACTTGCGATAAAAATTAGAGAAGACATAAATTTTTCATGCTTCGCAAGTAGATTCAATATGAATCTACCAGCTTCGCTCTCATAATTTTGTATGGCAAAGCAAGTAGATTCGCTAATGATTGGAGTGTGAAGCAAGAATAGAGAGCGAAGCAGGTGCCGTGGAAACATACTATAAAACATTGAAATGTGAAACACAATAACAACATTTAACATCTAACATTTACCATCTACTATCAACTCAGCTGTCAAAAAGGACACATAATTTTTGGTAGTAAAAATAAGATATAAAAATGAATTTTGAGGACACATTAATAATTAGAATAATTGTGACTTTGAAAGAACAAACTCAGTAAATAATGCAGTGATATAATGGAAAACATCGTTGCAGAAGATGATGAAGAAAAATTTTTAGTTGTCATAAGTATGTTTAGGAGAAAGACTGACTTATCATAGTCAAATGATATTTAAAAACAATAGCTTTTTGCGTATTAATTAAAATTTAATTTTTTGCACTATTAAAAATTTACTCGTTGTTTTCTTCACGAAAACAATGTTGCCAACTGAAAAAAAATATATTTTTGCTTAAATTTCATATAATTGTTTTTTAATAAAAGCATCCAACATGAATAGATAGCACGGAGTTAGACCTGAATATCCCAGGGACAACACAATAGGTTTGTTCAGCAACTAAAAATTGTTATTAATTGTAGCCAAAAGGTGTTATAATATGTGTTAGTTTGACTCGTTTGTCAACTTTGGATTAACAACAACAGCACCTTGACTGAGTTGCTACAATATTAAATTTGTTGGTCAATTTCAGCACTTAAACTGAATTGACTGGTATATTTTTACTTAGTTGTTCAATTTCAGCACTTAAACTGAATTGAATGGAAATGAAAGACTGCAGGTGATTTATTCTTAAGATCAAAACAAAGAATGATATTTATTATTTTTATTTTCAAGCTTATATACTAAATTTTAAAAGTGTTGTGTTTACAAAATCATTAATTCCACAAGTTCTCACGCAAATAATTATGCAGGTATCAAGTACTTTGTAATTAAATACTCCCGTGGAAGCAGTCAAAATAATTGCGGACACAAAAAAGGCAGACAGCCAAGAATGTGCTGACGTTTGATAATGCAAATTTAAAAAGACACAAATTAATAACAATACATTCTATGTATATGTTCTTTTGTAGACAGTAATAAAAAAATAATAAAATAATAAAAGAATATTAATGTATGCATGTAATTATGTATTAACAATATGCTTCCACGGCAAAATGAAATACTTGCTTCGCTCTTCGAATCATGATCGCGAAGCATACAGTTTACACCATAAATTAATTTGTAATTTGTAATATCATGTGTAGTGAAAATATATAAAACATCCATAGAACAAAAAAGTGTGTAAAAATTTATTATGAAGGTGGATTTTATCTCTTTACCACACCTCATCCGCGTAATCTTATCAATAACGGCTTCCACACGTATTTTTTTTCACCGCATGTAGGTCCTGTAAAATGATCTTAAATAACAATAATATTCATTCTCTTTCTCTAAAGCGCACATTGGGACAAACAACCGAATTACGACGACAAAAATGGATTTTTGTTAAATGTACCCAATGTTGCACTTAAAATGTACGCAATTAATTTATGAGTATTTATTTATTATTATCTGTTACATGCGGTAGTTGAGTTAAAACATTATTTTAAGATAAGAAATATTTGTTTACTCCTTATAATAAATATTTTGTAAACATATTTTAAGATAAGAAATATTCTGGTAATAACGAAATTCAAAATTTTACTAATAATAACAATAGACATAAACAGTTTCGAGATAAAATTTTTGGAAAGAAATTACATAAAAGAAAGTATCCTTAAAATAATGACAGTCATTAAGAGGATGCTCATGTAAAAACATACATACATAATCTTAAGTGTACTATTAACAGGGAATCCGTCTTACGTTAAACTTTGTCGTAATCAACTGAAAAAACAGTAAAATATATGTTTTATTATGAGCGTTGTCACAATCAATAGGTGTCCGTCAACGCAAACTTCGAAAGTAGGTCAACTTTTGATTTACATACAACGTACGACAGCTATCAACTGCTTCTTCTATGTTTTTTTGCTGTGTTTCAATTCTCCTGCTGTGTTTTAATTGTATTTATTTTCATAAAATAATTTTGGTGGCAAAAAAATAAAATACAAATTTAATGTAAAAGTAAATAAAAATAGATAGCAAACTTTGATTTACCATCCGTCAGCAAAGTAATCATTGTGCCACCCTCATCTTCAGTTCAATACGTCAAAGTACAACGTCTGACGGATTCTATGTGTTCCGGCATTAATTCTTAATGTACTTTGCACGTACAGATTACAGTTTATAATCTTTTGTGTGCTAGTTAATAGAACATATTAAGCGCAATAGTGGTTACATGTAACAAAATACAAAATTATATTTTTGTTGTCGTAATTTGGTTATTTGTCCCTATGTACAGGGTAATTAATTTTGACACCTATAAACATATTTTACAAGAGCAAAATACATGCTGTTTTTTTTTGTAGTTGTTTTAGAACTGATTTTACCTGGTATATTAATATGCCTAGGTTTACACGGTATGCTTTGCAATCTTTATTCGGAAAGCGTAGCAATTTCTTTATTTTGCCAGGTAAACATAGTATCAATGAATCCAAGGCGAATTAATTCTAGGTGGTCGCAATGGCGAATTCACTAATTTTCGCCGAAATGCTAAATGTCAACACCATATAAAAAAAATCTTATACATGTTTTTTATATATGTACTACCTAGTCATAGACATAACTCCTAGTGTTAGGTTTCGATAACTATTATTGACGGAAAGCATCTGGCAACCTCATCTCTTATTTCTTTTGTATAAAGATATGGCATTATAATGCAGAATAGTCGCCATTTTTTATTCAATGCAGAATTTTTCTAGTTTGCCCTAAGAAATAAAAAAATTGATTTTTGCTCGACAATTAAGCTAAACCTGTTTTAATAAATATATGTATATATATTAAGAAAAACAGAATCAAGCAAAATTAAAAAAATGGATATATCAATGGGTGCTGCCGAAAATTTGCCACCGGATTCTTACGACACCAGGGCAAATATGGGTGCTCCTGCAATAATTGAAGATAGCGTTTATGGCGAAAAATCTGATGCCAAGAAATCTAAAGCTACAAAAGATCGATCACCTTCAAAATCGAAGGACTATGCCAGGGAGAAAGAACGTGTGGAAAGGGACCGCGTTGATAGGGATAAAAGCAAAAGGAGAAGGTAATTTAATTGTGCTCATTTTGGTAAACCATATCGAGAATTGTATCTTTTTTTGTAGTGATCGCTCTAGGGACAGAGACCGCGAGAAAGATAAGGAAAGGGAACGAGAACGCGATAGAGATCGAGACCGTGATCGTAAACGTGAAAGTAAGGAGAGAAAGGATAGAACTAGTCGCGAACGTAATGACAGAAGTAGTAGAGACCGTGATATAGATCGCGATCGTAGACGACGTGACAGAGATCGAGATCGGGAATCACGTTCACGTCGTAGTCGATCTCGCACATATGACGATTACGAATCAAAACGGGGAAGTCGGCGACGGTCACGTAGCCGCGACAGAGATCGTGATCGCCGAAGAGATTATCGTGACAGAGATCGGGACCGAGATCGTTCCCGTAGCCGCAGTTACGAGCGTTCAAGAAGGCGGCTCAGTCGTGATCGTACTCGTAGTCGTGAACGTGATCGCAATAGACGAAGTTCTTCACGTGAAAGATTCTCTAATTTACACTTAGAACCTATTAAGGAAGAAGTTCCGCAATCACGCTTCGATTTGACACAAACTATACAAGAACTTATGAATAGCACTTCAAACAACAAGCATTTTGCGGCTCTCTTTAATTGCAATAACAGCAATGATTCTACATCAAACGGTCCCTCAGACATGTCACGTGAGTTTATTTGTGTTACGCAGATTTATTTTTTTATTTATTTGTACTAAATGTAAAACGCATACACAATTCATACCTTTTTGGGGTTATAGAGGAAGAAGCTGCTGAGCGTAGACGACGTAGGAAATCTCGCTGGGGCGGTACCGAAAATGATAAAACTTTTATACCAGGCATGCCAACAATTTTACCGTCTACATTGGATCCAACTCAACAGGAAGCCTATTTAGGTAAATTATTTAAAAGCTTAAAGTCAGATATACATATATACAATTTTATTAAAAGAAAAGTAAGTGAAAATTTTGAAGAAAGTTTTAATTAGGCTGGTTTAACAGTTTTGTTTAATCATCAAAGAATTAATCACCTACAAAAATATGGAAAAAGGCGACAGTCATCTCTAAAGGAGTTTTCTAAAAGTTTAAAGCACATTAAAAGTTCTTTGTAAAAACTAAAATAAAAACTAATTAAATTATCTTCGTTTTCTTTTTGAAGGCATCATTTCCAAACGAATATACTTTTTTGAAAAGAACATCTTTTCTACTTGGATCAATAGTAGCATGATAATAAAACACGGGGAAAACAACTTATCGATCCAGCCACAGTTATTATTAATCAAATTTTACTAATTAAAACTTCTTTTTAGTTTTTCAGTTTTAGTCAAATCGAAAAGTGTATAAACTTCTTATTTTAGTGTATGTAAACATGACCCATTTAATTTTGCTAAATAATATTTATAATTTATTTTCTCCAGTTTTATAAGAACTCCTGTACTCTAGAGTATGTACATCATTGACCGATTGTTTGTTAACCCGATATATTTTCACATCTCATATACACATATTATCAACATTAAATCTAAAATGTTTTATAAGCAATTTTTTTTTATCAATTCAAACATTTATATAAATAAAAAAATTTTACTAATAACGAGGTTTTGCCCTCGCCTTTCTTTCTCTTTTTTTTCTTAATCTAACGTTATCATTGCAGTTCAACTACAAATAGAGGAAATAAGCCGAAAGCTGCGTACGGGCGAATTGGGTATACCACAAAATCCAGAAGAAAGGTTTGCAACTAAAATATATATACAACTTTAAATAAGCAAAAATCTTGTTCTTATGAAGCTTCTAAGCCTTTAATGCTTTATGCTATTTGAATGGGCGAAGGAATATCATTCCACCATAGCAGAGAACCAAACTCTTGGGCATGGAAATCTATGAGATAACAGGTTTTTGTGTGATGCTTTGTTTGTTAACAAAGCTTCGTATGCACAATTTATTCTTATATACATATTAATTTATTTTTAAAAGCTGTAAACTAGAAAAGGAGCTACGTGTTGCTTATATAAGTAAAATTTAATTTCTTTACTAAAGAGGTCTATCAGTCCTTTTTATTATAACTATCAAATAAGTTTTGTTTTTACCGAAAAAGGGTAGAATGTAATAAAATTAAAGTCCTTTTCATTTGAAGGTAGTCCTATAGACTGAGGCACCTCTCTGACTAAACAACATCAAGATAATTCTGTAGCTACAAGCGTCTTTGTACCAATATTTTAAAACCCTTCTGTAATATATTATCATTCAAGGCTTCATAACATAGTCTGAAGATACATTACTTCGAATAAATACTTATTACTTTTAATTAGCCTTTTTACGGTTATCGTTGTTGTGTCGAAAATCGTACGTTTTTTTTTAAATGTTACTACGAACTTCAATGTCGTTAAATATGATACTGAAAAAACGAATTTATTACAAAAATTGGTATTATTAAAGTTGAAATTTATATTTATGTAAGCGACAAATGTTGTTATTTTTTTTTATTTTTAATGTTCTCCATTCTGCTGGTGGAGCTTATTAAGGAACAATAAAACTGACGCTAAAAAATAGTAAAAAAGAAAATAGCAACAAAATTAAACATTCTAACAGATCTCTTTTCGAAAGTTATGAAGTCGTTAATATGAAATCAAAAGATTTAATGAAAAAACTACATATAAAAGAAGAATAATTAAATGTTTACAAAAGAAGAGCGTAAAGAACATTTTGTAAAGCTTACGTGTGATGAGATCGAATTAAAAAAATTTAAAATTGAATAAGAAGAACCAAAAGGCAATTTCAACCAGTAATTTAAGTGCTTATTATTTTACACTAATTTTAAGTTCTTTCATGCTTTTAGATATTTTTTTTTTCCTACTGTATACATAATTTGGCAAATTGAATTAAGATCTAGTCGATTTTTTATTATTTTTAACTGTTAATTTATCACATAGAAAGCTGCCGTTTTACATAATACCAAAAAGAGTAACTAACTAACGACAATGACTACGACTCTTCCTGAATGTCGCTTTCGACAACCGTAATAAGGCCGATTATTTTAATTGTAACAAACATAAAAGACAAAACGCAGAATTTAGAACGCAAAATAGTCAAAGTAAAGTGCAGATCATACTTGTATATTTAGTAAAACTTAATATCTAAGATATTTATGATAAAAAGTATTTTTGGATAGTTCATATGAACAAAAACATTGTTTTTAAGTAAGATGTTGAAATGGAGTATGTTATTGAAGGATTTATATATATTTTGTATGTGTACTCATATTTAGATTTTTTTTTATCATTAGTTAAGAACCATATATACTAATTAAAAAATTTTCCTTTTCCTATTAGATATCTAGGTAAAATAAAAGACACAATAAAAAACTTAAGATAAGATCAGAAAGAGTGAATCGAAAAGCCACCAACCATAAACATTCCACACATGTAAGCAAAATACATGTTTAATTTTAAACAGATAAACTTTAATTTATTAATTAAAACCAATTTTCTTTTTTCCTTAAGGAGAGTTTTAAAAATAAAATTTATGTTTCGTAAACCAAATGGGGATTGTGCAAACTGAGCTAGTCAAGTTACTGTCTAAATACTTAAACGAAACTAAAAAAGACTAATCTTATTTAAAACTAATGATATTAATCAAAATTTTTCTTTTTTCCCTTCCACAACTTTTAAAACAGCAATAAATATACCTTAATTGAATATTTAATTGAAATAACTTAATTAAATTTTGCAGGATCACATTAATTAGGATTTTATTTTAATAACTTTTTTCTTTAGGTTACAGCCTCTAAGATATAAAGTATCTTATTGTTAATTCCATTTTTTTCTTCTTTTTTTGTTTCTTTCTTAGGTCTCCCTCACCGGAACCGATTTATAGTTCAGATGGTAAGAGGTTGAATACTCGTGAATTTCGTTATCGGAAAAAGTTGGAAGAACAAAGACATCAATTGATACAGAAAATGCAGGCAGTAAACCCTGATTTTAAACCGCCAGCAGATTACAAGTATTTGCAGCTATAAAATCAACAAATGTTTGTTTTCAAACTTTTTATCTTTTTTATTTTAGACCTCCAGTAACTCGCGTTATTGACAAAGTTTTAATACCCCAAGAACAACATCCTGATATTAATTTTGTGGGTCTTTTAATTGGCCCTCGTGGCAATACATTAAAAGCGATGGAAAAAGAAACTGGCGCTAAAATTATTATCAGAGGTAAAGGTTCTGTTAAAGAGGGCAAGGTGGGCCGAAAAGATGGCCAACCGTTGGCTGGAGAAGATGAACCGCTGCACGCTTTTATTACAGCTCCTAACCCAGAAGCAGTCAAAAAGGCCGTTGATAAAATTAAAGATGTAATAAGACAAGGTATTGAGGTACCAGAAGGACATAATGACTTGCGACGCATGCAATTGCGTGAGTTGGCACAGCTAAATGGTACTCTACGTGAAACTGATTGTCCTCGTTGCACAAATTGTGGTTCGACTGAACACAAATCCTGGCTTTGTCCCGACAAACCAAATGTTACCAATAGCATTGTTTGTACTTCGTGCGGTGGAGCTGGTCATATTTCTAAAGATTGTCGTAGCAAACGTCCTGGCGCGGGTGTGTTGGGTGCAGAAGCCACAACAGAAAACTCTCAAGCAAAAATTGATGAAGAATATCTAAGTTTAATGGCTGAGTTAGGTGAAGGCCCACCGCCGTCAGCCTTACAAAAGCCAGCTCCTGATCCTTTAGCACAAGCTCATATAAATCGAGGTTACAGCATTTTCGACAAAAAACCCAGTACTTTGCAAGCTATTCAGGCTCCACCACCAGCACCTCCTACTGGAATACCACCATCTGGATTAAATGCAGTAGCACCACATCCACCAATACCACCAACTTGGGGACCATCAACAAACGCACCGCCTATTGGTATGCCGCCATTAATACCTCCTCCACCAACTTCGCAGCCGCCACCGCCAGCTCCTCCACCAGTAATGCCATGGATGAGCGCTGCACAGCCTCCTCCACCCGGAGGTGACCCACCACCACCTCCTGGCACTAGTCCATTACCGCCTCCAGGTACTGGATCTATGCCACCATTGCTACCGCCTCCACCAGGTACTGCACTTCCAGGTGGTTTGCCACCATGGCCCGGCGCACCTGGTTTAATGCCTCCTAGTTTTCCCACTTGGGGAGCAGTACCTGGTGCGTATGCACCTCCGCCACCTCCACCCCCTTGCGCTCCACCACCAGGTCTAAGTGGCTTAGCTAAACCACCTCCACCACCACCGCCATCCACATAAACGGTAGAGTGAGAATATTATGCAGTTAAAACTTTGTCAATTGGTTGAAAATTTCATGAGTTGCAATCAAATGAACTCATATATAGTCAGTCATATATGTTTTTTATGTTTTGAAAATCAGTGTAATCCTAGAAAAAGTAATAGCCATATACTTTCAAAATATTATTTAAAAATTTTTTAAACATAATTTATATCAATATCCAATCCGAAGCTAATTTAATAAATTGCGTTAGTTTTATATTGACTAAAATGTGTCAGTTAACCATATCTATCAAAAATGGTTTAACGAAATTAAAATCTTTTATTTAATGTAATTCTTTATATTTGACTATAACTTGTGAAGTTTAAAGAAAATAATCTTAACTGAAGGTTCATAAATAAAATACAGCAGATATAAATTCATTAAAATAAAACCTTTAGCTTAAAAATTTTAATCTTAAATCGAAATTATTTTGGGATTTTTTTTTTTGCAGAGGATTATTTGATATCATTTTATTTACATTGCATTTAGCTTTACAATGTGTTCAATTATATACAGATGATGTCTTAAACTAGCAGGTATTACCATCTCAATTTTTAACTTTCATTTTGTGTCAAGAGTTTCCTGATTATTGATAAGGCTTTTTATATTTGACTAGAACTTTTGCAGTTTTGGGCTAAGTGTTCATATATATGATCTTACATATATCTGTCAGTTGTACTAAATATTCCTGTAGCTATATTGAAAAACCTTGTCTCTTAACAAAGTAAGAAAGCGAAACTTAAATGGAACATCCACATGTTGGACAAGCATAAAACAAAGTATGATGTAGTGGTTATATAGAAAGGCTATCCTATTCCGAATTGACACAGCCAAGTGATTCGAGATATCATATTCAGTAGTTGCATTCCTGGCAAGCTTTCTTAACCTAAGGCAGATCGAAAGAATCAGCGTATTTTACGACATGATTGACTATTACTTGTTAGGGACCTTTGCAGCCGATACAGATCGTGTATTTCTATTTGATATCATGTAATAACGATATTTCGCTACATTCATTTGTCGCTTTAAAAGTCACCCTTATCTCTTATTACTCCGAGAATAGTCCTCCCGACCTTTGTTTCCTTTTTGAGGAAAAATTGCAACAGTTGTTTTAAATTATTTTTGCTCGTAGAATTGGCCATTCCAGTGGGACATATTGCCATAAAGATTATATTCAAATATTTACAGTGTGTTCTCCGCCTTTCAGCTTTTTAGTTATCTTGTATGAATTACATCCATCCATCTTCAATTTACATACAGCTGCTGTCAATATAATAGCACCACGCACAAATTTATGACTTCGTTTGCATCTGATCATTGATGTTAATAGTTTATTATCATAAAAAAATTATTTGTTTTTTTCAACAGTTAATAATACGCTAATTAGTATAAACAAAAAACTACACAGTCAAAATAATACCACTTCAGTTCATTTGTAATAAAAGTTAGTGTTTCTTGCAATAAATCAAAAATTTCACTCAGATATCTTGTAGATAAATTAACTGTATGGTTTTTATACATTGCCGCGTGCCCTTTGCTTGCTATTACCGAGGCACAACGTTTTCCCATGAAATCCACTTAATGCTGGCATCTTTCAACTTTGATGGAACTCCAAATTTTTCCCCTAGTGTCTTTCAACGCTTGTTGGTTTTATTGTAGATACACCCTTCTTTATGTCCGCTCCTAGATTTTCGATAGGGCTTAAATTTAGGGGCTGTACGGGCTACTACAGTACATTGATACGTTGACATCTCGAGCCCTTTCCACAAAAAAAAAAAAAAAAAACAATTTTGGACTCGTCAGTCCATAACACTTTTTTTTACTTTTCCTTTGGCCAAAACGTCAGTTGCTTTGTATCCGAACAATGTATTGTGTTTCATGATGCATTGGTGCTAAATGTTTGCAATGCATACCATTCCGAAATGTCGCAGAAACGTTGCAACCGTGCAACTGGCGCATCATTTTAAATCGATGCTTTGTTTACAAACTTTGTATATGTAAAAGATCTAAATACCGCAGCAAAACTGTATGCAAACTTTGCATTAATACATTTTGGAAGTCAGCCATAGCATAAAAAATGTAACTGCTTTTTGTACTCAAAAAAATAATATACAAAATAATAAACATTTACAAGTTTCGAATCAGGATATTGAAATTAGTGCTATTATATTGACCGGCACTGTATTAGGACAAAATCACAATCCATATAATTAGCTTCCGTATTCCAGGAAAAATATTACTTTAGAGGTTGTAGAAGATCAATAAAATATATATTAAAATTCAAAGAATTTCTATACAATTGCCTTTAATGCTGATTTATCTAAAACATATTCAAATAAGAAGCAAATTTTAAAAACATAAAAATGCAAATTTTATTCGAAAAGCATTGAAAAATAAATTTTTAAACTTTTGTTTAAAAATCAACAGGTGTTAAAAAATTACTTGTTGGGTTAACCATGTTTGTTGAAATATTCCTTTGATTCTTGAACATCAGGTTTAATAGTATCAGGATTTGAATCGGGATTCCAGTTTGCAGGGCAAACTTCACCGTGCTTCTCAACAAACTGGAATGCCTTAATTAAACGTAAAACTTCATCAACAGAGCGACCAACAGGTAAGTCATTGATGGAATATTGGCGCAGCACTCCATTAGGATCAATGATAAATGTTCCCCGCAACGATATACCTTCTTTTTCCAACAAAACACCATAGTCGGAGCTAATTTTCTTGGTAAGATCGGAGAGAAGGGGGTACTTCAATCCACCCAAACCACCATTTTTTCGTTCAACATTGGACCATACCAAATGAGAGAAATGTGAATCTACCGAAACACCGACGACCTCAGCATTAATTTTTTTGAATTCTTGTATGCGATCGCTAAATGCAATTATTTCTGTGGGACATACGAAAGTGCTATATTTAAAAAATACATACTTTATTGCGAAAAATGACTACGTGGTTAATCTGTAAGTACTTACAAATCTAATGGGTAGAAAAATAAGACCAAATATTTGCCTGCAAAATCAGTTAACTTAATGTCTTGAAAATCGTTTCCAACAACAGCAATTCCCTTAAAATCGGGGGCTGGTTGTTGAACTTTAATTGCCAACACAGGCAAAGCTGAAAATGTATAAAATGTAATATTCTGTTGTCATGAAATGTCAAGTTCTACCATACTCACTTTGGTGTAATAGCCGCCTGAACACATTGTTATTTTGCTTCATAATCTGCTTGCCCATTTGAGAAAGCTAGAAAATTAAAAAAAAAACAAAAATCATAATGCACTTTATAATTACGTAATTTTTAAGAAAAAAGATTTAAAACAACTTGCACTTACGGCTCCACAGAAATTTCTAGATAAGAACGACATTGTTTTATTTTTTACAGACTTTTTTTTAATTATTTAAAAGATAAAACTGACAGAAAAAATTAATAAATTGATTTCACGAGCCGGCGTTTCTTTACAAATAAAGTTTTATTTTCCTGCAATGCGAAAAGAAATAGAAACAAACTCAATATGATAATATGTGTTGTCAACTACGCAATTGAAAAATGCTACAAATTATGTTAAATGAAACAAGCAATTATCACTTAATAGATAGATTACAGTAGATATTTTGCTTTTTCGGCGCTGGAATCCCGTCCAAATATTTTAAATTCAGGACATGTTCCAATATCGTGTTGTATAAATAGTAATTATCCATTAAAAACAATTTCTGTTCCTTTATACAATCAAGGCGCCAAGACATTTATGTGGCACTAAGACAATTATATTTTATTGCCAACAGGTGTTTTATTTTATTCTAGTTCGGCAAAAAAAAGGAACAAATCTTGTTTACAGACGCAGCTTAAAAATTAAAAAAAGTTGTCTAAAGGGTGTAAACTTTAATTTTAAGCAAAAAATGTGAAATGAAAAATTCTGGGCTGACTCTTAGTTTCGGAGTTACGGGCTTCCAAAGTTTGTACGTACAGTATGGCATACATCGAGTATTTGGTGATGAAATGAGGCAATATGGGTATCATTGGAAAGGTAAATTCAATATCTATTCACATAAAAAGGAAAATAGCAAAAAAATAAAAAAATTGAAAAATAAAACAACATTTAACAACAAAAAAAATGTTTTTTCATATAACAATAACTTGATCGGCCGGTCGCAAGGATTTTCTCTTTTAGTTTTAGTATGACCAATACCGGCTTCGCGTACTAAAGATTACCTGCGTAGTCGGCCTTCGGCCGGGCGCAAGAATTTTCTCCTCTATGGTATGACCAATACCGGCTTCGCTTACAAAATATTTTTTAGTAGCTGGCTTTTGGCCGGCCGGAAGGATTTTCTCCTCTTTGGTATGACCAACACCGGCTTCGCTTACAAAGGATTTTTTTAGTAGCTGGCCTTTGGCCGGCCGGAAGGATTTTCTCCTCTTTGGTATGACCAACACCGGCTTCGCTTAATAAAGATTTTCTGTTAAATCTGTTTTCGTGACAAAAAGCTTTTTTTGGACGTTACCTGTTTTTTTTATTTTTTCAATATTTTCCTTTTCAATTTAACAGATATTAAAATTCCCTTTCTTATGATACCCACATTGCCTCACTACACCACAAAATACTCGATATATGCCATACTGTACATGCAAACTTTGGAGGCCCGTAACTCCGAAACTAAGGGTAGCCCCAAATTTTCCATTTAACATTTTTTGCTTAAAATTAAATTTTACATCTTGTAGACAACTTTTTTTTTTTAATTTTTAAGCTGCGTCCGTAAACTAGATTTAAGCAAAAAAAAAAAAGGCATGGCAGAAATATTCAATACATCTAAAATGTTAATACTGCAAAGAAATAAATTCAGGCGTAAATTACAGAGATGTGGGGATACAAACTGCAGAATCCAATTAATTAGTATACTGAAGCAGTTAAACACACATCGATTTTCACATAAACAGTAATAGAAATGAGTCTTGGTTAAGATTTATTTCTAAGTTGACTCTCGGTTCTAAAAAGTTTTGAAAGTTTACCGAAGCACTTAAAGGCAAGAATTCACCGCTTTCTGATCTGCAAGAAAACTGGTGTAGAGAAAGCTAATGCATTTGCTAATTCTCACACTATAACAATAAATAATCCATAAACTATAGATACTTGCGTCGCAGATAACGTGGATTGGCCTAACAACGAGTCTCTGCTCAGTGACAGTAATATAGTATTAACTGATGCCACTGAAGTAAAGTCATGTGTGTTTTCATTGAAAAATAATAAAGATGGAATTAATGCAATTGTTCTCAAAAATATGCCTGATTATTTTTTTGAAACACTAAGATATTTGATTGTTGCATAAGTATTGGTTATTTTCCCCAAATTTAAAAAAAAAGGCTAAAGTTATTTCAGTACGCAATGCTGGAAAAGATTCTAAAATGCCAACCAGTTACAGGCCAATCAGCGTCCTAAGCCTATTGGACAAAGTGTTTAAAAAAAATCATTCACAAAAGATTAGTAGACTTTCAAATGTAAACAGCATTATTATTGACCAACAGCTTGGATTCCGTAAGGAACATCCACTATTCATCAATTTAAAAGGCTAACTAAGTTTATTGAAATTAATAAAAGTCAGCGCAAAAGTACTGAAATTATATTTCTTGATATTGAAAAGGCATTTGATTCTATTTGGCATGATAATATATTGTTCAAAATAAACAGTTTTAATTTTCCTCTTATTAACAAAAAATAGTAAAAAGCTTTTTAAATAATTGGTCATTTGTTGTCTGTATAGATAAGATTTACTATAGTGAAAGGCAAATACCAGCCACCACAAGGGTCTGTTTTTCTTCATCACTGTTATCGTTATATACCTCGGATATAAATATTTGCAGAAATCAAGAAGCAGCTTTTTGTGCTTTTATATGTTGCGGCAAGGTATTATTTGCAATAATAAAGAGAATGCAACAGACTCTAAACTCAAGCCAAAAATACTTTAATTTCCATACAATAAGTCTACAAAACGTATTCCTTCACAAAACTTTTTTCCCCCAAAGAAATATCATTCTTTGAGCGAAAATATTAAATACTAGCAGAGCCCACAACATCGTCCGCGTATTATTTTTAACCTTCTTTGAATTCAATTTAGAAAAATGAACTTTTAAACATTTTTTGTAGAGTTTAGTAAACAGTCATTTAATAAAAAATGCAGATCGTCAAGTTTTTAAACTTTAAAACATTTACTAAGCATTTACTAAGATTCTTTTGGAAAGAAAGAATCTATGCTGGTGATTGGTTAAACAAATTTTATTATAATTTTTAAGTTTGTATAAGACTTTTTGAAATAAACTTTTCCTTAACACAGCCTATTTAAGCGACTTCAAAAAAGAAAGAGGTTATCAATTCGACTGAATGTTTCTTTTTTATGTTTGTGCCGTCAGAACTCAGTCATTTCTGAACCGATTTTGATAATATTTTTGTAATTTGACAGATTATGCTTACAGATTGGTCTCGTTTTAAAAACAGTTCATAATCTTAAAAATTAAAGGGTCTCCATACAACATACATGTTTTTAAACTGCCATATTCATAAAAAATAAAATAATTTTGAAATACTTTTCAAGTCTATTTTTATATTCTACGAATACAGCAGTAAGTGTATTATGAACCGTAAGGCGCACTTCTTTAAAATAAAAAAAACAATATGCGTAAATATTAAAGGGTGTCCCCGTAGGAGACGTAAATTGACATATGTGCGCCTATCTTGTAAGCAGTTATAGACAAACGCTTAAAAATTGGAAATGGTGTCGATTACTATGACCGTTATAATAACAAGAATAAGCATTCAAAAATTATAAATAGTTAAAGTAATTTGATGTATGTGACCAAAATTTTGAACTGTTTTAGCCAGATAATTGAAATTTACAAGGAACCTTTATTGCTAAGTCCGCTATATTAACAAGTATAAAATATGTATTAAATTAAAAAAAAAAATTAAATTAATTAAAGGGTGCCAACTACTTTGTCTGGTTTATTAATAAGTATAAATATTTAAATTTATAAATTACAGGGTGTTACAATAGTTAATGTTATTTGGTATGTATGACCAAACTGTTGAACAGCTGTAGACAGTTGATTGAAATTTGCACAAAACTTTTAATGCAAAATCCACTTTAACAAGTAGGATACTTGAAATTAGAAATAAAAGGGTGTCCCTCTAACTGATTTGATTTGACCTATATGGCCCTATCTTTGAAACCGTTATAGATAAACTCTCGAAAATTAGACAGAATGTCCATTACTATATCAAGTATATTAACAAGTATAAATATTTAAAATTGAAATTAAAGGGTGCCCCAATTATTGTAATTTAATGTATACGGCCAACTTTTTGAACAGTTATAGACCAGAGCTGTAAACGAATGATTCTTTTTTGAATCATTTCTGCGAATCATTCCCGCATTGAATTGTGATTTTTTTAATGCATTCATTCCACACAAAAAAGAATTGAATTAAAATTTGAATGCATTCAAAATGAAATTAAATTCTTGATCGCCATTCACTTACCCACACGAAATGAATGAATAAGAATTTGAATTTCATCATGAAATTACTTTTTATGAATGCATTTACTTTATCAGCTAAAAAATGAATTAGAATCTGAATGGATTTATTATGAATATAAACGTCGTGAGTGCATTCACTCGCCATCGAATTAAATGAATTAGAATTTGAATGCAATTATTGGAAGGAAAAATATATTGAAGGAATTCATTTTTTTACAATAATTCTTTTAAGTTGAAAATTATACAGTGTGTGTTTTACTACGTCGGCCATGACATAAGCTGCAGAAAAGATAACGGGTGTTATATCGGGCATGATAAACGCTGTAGAAAAGTTAAAGGGTGTTGCAAAATTGACGTGATTTTTACGATTATAGTGTTATCTTTTGAACTACAAAAGATAAAAACTATAAATTTACGTAGTGTATGTTACTACATCGGCCATGACAAACGCTATAGAAAAGTTAAAGGGTGTTGCAAAATTGACGTGATTTTTACGATTATAGTGTTATCTTTTGAACTTTAACAGATAAAAACTTGAAATTTACGCAGTGTATGTTACTACATCGGCCATGACAAACGCTATAGAAAAGTTAAAGGGTGTTGCAAAATTGACGTGATTTTTACGATTATAGTGTTATCTTTTGAACTATAACAGATAAAAACTTGAAATTTACGCAGTGTATGATACTACATTGGCCATGACAAACGCTATAGAAAGTTAAAGGGTGTTGCAAAATTGACGTGATTTTTACGATTATAGTGTTATCTTTTGAACTATAACAGATAAAAACTTGAAATTTACGCAGTGTGTGTAACTACATCGGCCATGACAAACGCTATAGAAAAGTTAAAGGGTGTTGCAAAATTGACGTGAATTCTACGATTATAGTGTTATCTTTTGAACTATAACAAATAAAAACTTGAAACTTACGCAGTGTATGTTACTACATCGGCCATGACAAACGCTATAGAAAAGTTAAAGGGTGTTGCAAAATTGACGTGATTTTTGCGATTATAGTGTTATCTTTTGAACTGTAACAGATGAAAACATGAAATTTACGCAGTGTATGTTACTACGTCGGCCATGACAAACGCTATAGAAAAGTTAAAGGGTGTTGCAAAATTGACGTGATTTTTACGATTATAGTGTTATCTTTTGAACTACAAAAGATAAAAACTTTAAATTTACGTATTGTATGTTACTACATCGGCCTATAGTTCAAAAGATAACACTATAATCGTAAAAATCACGTCAATTTTGCAACACCCTTTAACTTTTCTATAGCGTTTATCATGGCCGATGTAGTAACATACACTGCGTAAATTTCAAGTTTTTATCTGTTATAGTTCAAAAGATAACACTATAATCGTAAAAATCACGTCAATTTTGCAACACCCTTTAACTTTTCTATAGCGTTTATCATGGCCGATGTAGTTACACACACTGCGTAAATTTCAAGTTTTCATCTTTTGTAGTTCAAAAGATAACACTATAATCGTAAAAATCACGTCAATTTTGCAACACCCTTTAACTTTTCTACATCGTTTATCATGCCCGATATAACACCCGTTAACTTTTCCGCAGCTTATGTCATGGCCGACGTAGTAAAACACACACTGTATAATTTTCAACTTAAAAGAATTATTGTAAAAAAAATGAATTCCTTCAATATATTTTTCCTTCCAATAATTGCATTCAAATTCTAATTCATTTAATTCGATGGCGAGTAAATGCATTCACGACGTTTAAAATCATAATACATCCATTCAGATTCTAATTCATTTTTTGGCTGATGAAAGGAATGCATTCACACAAATTTTGTTCATAATAAATTCATTCAAATTCAAATTCATTAACTTTGTGTGGCCAAGTGAATGGCATTCAATAATTCAAATTCATTGTGAATGCATTCAAATTTTAATTCAATTCATTTTTTGGAACAGATGAATGCATTCAAACATTTTAATTCACGGTGAGTTAAAAACCAAAAATGAATCATTCGTTTACAGCTCTGTTATAGACTTATGCTTACAATTTAAGCAAATTTTGTTTTACTGTGTCATCAATAAAATTGTAAAAAATTTAATCTGCATATATGAATGCAGATTCTACGGCACATAAAAAATTCTGACGTAATCTTTCTCGAATATAATAAATATTATTAATATCTTATTACCGTCTTAAAGATATATGATTTTAGGTTTGCTTGTTTTGAAGTCCGTTTTTTGCAAGAAATATTATAAGTTCCTTTTATTAAATTACATAATTAGTTTGTAATTCTTGTAGTATTTTGAAATAAATTCGAATACATTTGCTCCTTATATTTTAAGTTGATATTCAATAAATTTTTATAAAAAAAAAAAATTAAATCACTTAAAATATACAAATAAAGTCCAGATTTACACTATGCAATTTTTTGAGGCATTTTTTTCTCAATTTCTTATTTAAGTTGCAGCGGCATGCGTTATTTAAAAATAAACAAAAATAATATACCCTCAAAATCCCAGTAATACCATATTGCTTACTCCTCTTGCTTCACCAACAAGCAAAAATTTCATGCAAGTTTCATGAAAAATTGCCTAGTCTAAATGCGGTATTAGTTTAATTTAATATAACGTAGTTAATAAAATATAAAAAGGCCTGGATTTAATTAATTTAAAACTTATTTGATCACGTTATGAAATACTCATTCATATTTTACAACTGCTTTAAAACAAATGAAAATCATTTTTTAAAACACTTATCCAGGCAAATTTGTAGCATTCATTACCTTTAAAAGTTCTTGCAAAATTCGGTTAAGTTGTCAAAATGAGCTAATGCATTCACCTGTTATCGATTCCATAGATAGATAGTTTAAGTTAATTTTACAACATACATATGGACTACTGGCAAGGCTTCATTAATAAAAAAAGTTGTCTGGGAGGTGAAAAATTTTATTTTAAACAAAAAGGATTAAGGGAAAATGCTACGTATAATATGACATATATCGAATAGCTTTTGAAAGAATGAGGTATTTCTATAAGATGCTCTAAATGTATTGAGGTTATTTTAATCTATTAGGGGCCCCAGTGTGTTTTAGTAGAAACAAATAGAGTAAATTGTGCCTTTTTGATTTTGTGTAGTTAGCAATGTCTGTTTTGGTGATATATCGTGTGGTTTGTAATGTAAGAAATCTTAAGCCGATGTTTGAGTTCGTTATATCACGTAGGAGAAAATTCTAGCACTCAGTCAAAGATTGGCTATGTAAGAAATCTTTATTAACTAAAGTCGTTGTTGGCCATATCATAAGGTGAAAATTCTTGCGCCTGACCGACGGCCATTTATGCAGAAATTTTTGGTATGCAGACCCTTTTTATACCCTTCACTTCACCACAAAAAGTGGAAAAAAGAATATATATAAGTTTGTCATTCCATTTGTAATGTCTACAATATCCATTTCCGACCTCATAGCGTATATATACATTCTGAATCCTTTTGTATAGCGAAGTCGATTGAGCAATGTCCGTCTGTCTGTTGAAATCAACTTTGCCAAGACATAGTTTCGAACAATTTTCTATTGAAAATCAGCAAGATCGGTCCATGTCGTTCAACGCAGTGGGCTAAACAACACGCCTGTCTTTAATTTTTCCACGTAATTTGGAGCAATAAAGTAACTCCAATAATATAAGAAATTTATGAAGCCATAGAGAATTAAAAAATAAGAAAAAAAAAAACATCAAGTAAAAATTAGCGCTCGCTTATATTTTCCGAGTTATAAGCCTTTGAAATTTTCATAAAAAGTTCGATTTTCAATAAGGTCAATATGGGTTGCATTTAAAAGCACTCGAAGAGGTACATATTAACCCATTAAGCCGATAATATTTACATTTTTTTTTAATTCTCTGTGACCCCAATATCTGATTTTTTTTATAGGAACTTCTTCACTAAACTAGATTTGAGGTAACGTTAGATTAGTTAGATATTTGACCAAAAACACGTTAATACTAAATTAGTGAAATAATATGTTGTCCTTCCCAAATACTTATTAAGAAATATAAGATCCTTTTGAATATAAAAGGTAAGATATTAAATGTATTATATAACTAGCAGTTAACGTGACTTCGTCCGCGTATCATTTATAATTTTCTTAAAATTAAATTTTAGAAAAATGTGTTTTTAAACATTTGTTGTAGAATTCCGTAAACAGTGTTTTAGTCTCTCCATCTACAAAAATAAAATGTACTGACAACTGTTTTAGTACCAATATACAGGTAAAATTGGGTGCTTCACATTTGAACGCTACGTTCTTTACGAAATGATATACTTTTAATAAAATAAAGTATCATATATCTGAACCAATGTGCTAAGGGACCTCTGCACAAAATTTTCTTTAAATCCATCCAGTAGTTTTTGCGTGATGCGAACACAGACAAACAGACAAAAATTCTAAAAAAACAGGTGTTTTATATTCCATATCGATTACTATTACCACCAACATCAAAATTTTGAAAAAAAAAATAAAATTAAAGATTGAATAAATATTTATAAAAATAGTGGTTACGCTTTTTCGGTCAAATATTTGACTATTATGACCGCATCTTCGCTTACATGGTGAAGGGTATAAAAGATTTGGCGTAGCATATGTCCACTCTCACTTGTTTATTTTTTACTAAATTTCATATTAATTGAAAATATCTTGCAATTCCATTTCTACATCCTATTAAACCATTCGACTATAAAATACTGGATATATACCTTAATGTATCTTAATATTTTTTACACCCCTTAAATAGATTTGTTTCGCTCTAATCTGAAAACAGTAGGCGATTTTACACCGACGAAATATTGAATCTCAACTTAGACTGTACTGTTTACCTATTTTCTTTCAAATTCTTTTCAATATTTAATTTGCTTTCATTTCTATGAGAGAAAACTATTAGTGTCGAAAGTTTTTAAGTTTAATTTAGACTTCACGTCTATACCAGTTTATATTATTTTATGCTTTCATATAAAATTAGATTTGCTGCAAGAAAACTTCTATAGTTTGAACCACTAGTCTTTGGTGTGAACTATTAAACAACAACAATGCTTCAGGTAAGTGCAGTAGCTATTTTGGCATTATTGTTGAGAGAAGAATAAAGTGTACACAATATTTAAAACTGCTATAGACAAATGTCTATTATCAAATATTTTAAGTTTCTTAAAAAAACTACCAAGCCAACAGAAATCACATATTTGGTACTTTTCCAAATATAAAAAGTAAATAAAAGGCCAGTATAATTACAGCTACCAGATTCGACCCTTAAAACAATATTTATCTATCATTGCTCAAATCAAAAGTTCACACCCTTTGCAGGTAGGTCCTTAGGTAGAAACTTTCAATTGTCAATTGCAATATATTCGTCCTTTGTGGGATCAGATTCGCAAAATGGTGGTGCGAATAATTTCGTTGGCCGCTTGTTAAAGGTTTGCATCCAGAAATACTTCTTAGTAGTTTTTGACCAGACATACTCTAGAACCGACTGCTGCTTTATAAGCCTTTTGCCAATGTTGCTGGTTTTACAGAAACCTTCTATATCAAGATTTACGTTTCGTGTTTTTAACCTTCTTAGCTTCATTGAACACTCACATATATTTATTGCATGCTTAGCAATCCCTACACGCTACCGTGGGTTCCCTAATTGATGGTTTGATTGCACTGCAGTTGCATTCATGAAGACTCCGTTCCGGCGGAGATAAGAATGGCGGTGAATGACATTAATACTTTATTGTTGTTCTAGTCACGAATACGTGTAAGCTGTATTGTTCACTAAGTCTTCTTTCTTCTAGAATAAGTTGCAATTCGTTTCCAATTGAAACAAATTTGCCTGAGTGAATTGCAAATAAATTATAAAAATTTTTAAGCAATTCATTACCAACTCATATAAATTGGATTGATTAAAGTTTGAATTGATATGCGGTAAGCAGTAAATAGGAGAAATTATCATTTTTAACTCTCCTCTTGAATTTGGTTGATTGCAACTTATTTCGGATTTTATTCACTTGGATTTCAATTCATTGTTCTAACATATTGGAATGAATTCAAAATCAATTCAAATGAATTGGAAATAAACTGCTTTTTCCTCTAAATTTGAAATGAATTGTAACTTATTCTAGAAATTATTTTAATAAATTAAATACAATTCTGCATTTAAATTGAATAAAACTTCATTCAATTCTGTTTTGTTGTGAAAGAATGATTCACTTACAGCTCTTGTTGATTGACCATTTCGCTACTGATGATAATATACCTTACCAAATTTTGTAAAAAAAATTCAATAGTCTCATATCATTTAATAGTCTCATATCTCAAGCCAAATTGATTAAATAAGAACTACATTGACTCAACAAAGAAAAAATACCATAAAATATTTTAAAATTTTTTATACAAAATATGTATTTAAGCTAGTTATGTATGGATGTGTGTAATAGAATTTAATTTTAAAAACAAACTGTTATAAAATGTCCCAAACAAATAGTTAATTTAAAAAAAAAAAACAAGTTTTGCGTCAGTTTTTGACTGTTTAAATGTCATAAATTTTATTTGTCGATTTAAATAGTTTTTGGTAATTGAAAAGTTCAATAAAAAAATTAAATAAATAATGAATGTACATATGTATATATAATATTTTTAAAAAAATTTGTATTTTTATACCCTTTTTCATAAAGTGTATATATAGTCTGACTTGTTATGCACAGCGAAGTCGATTGAGCGATGTCCGTCCGTGTTAGAATTGAAACCAAGGCACTGCAGTCACAAGATCATCTAGAAAAAATTTAAAAACGCCAATCGATCAGACATAGTGTACAAAAAAATTTTTTCATCAAAGGACGAAGAGGGCAAAATACCACGCCTACCTCTAATTTTTCTATATCACTTGGAAGAATGAATTAACTCCAATCAAAAAAACAAATATATAAATATACGGGGTAATCGAGAATTAAAAAATAAGAGGAAAACATCAAGTGAAAAGATGGCCCTCGCCCATATTTTTTGAGTTACGGGCCTCCGAAATTAAAAATTTTTAAAATATTAATATGGGTATCATTTTAAAGCTTTTGAAAATATCTTTAAGGAAATAATACAATTTGTTTTAAAATGCTTAACTCATTAGGAGCCGATGGCATATTTATGATTTTTTTTTTTTAATTTTTATTCTCTGTCTCCTCTATATTTGTTTTCTTTTTTAATTGGAGTTACTTCACTAAACTAGATTTACATAGATAATAAAGGGTAATAAGATTAGGCATAGCCTTTAAAATTTTTTGAAATAAAATTCTATAAATAAATAAATTATTAATAATTGAAAATCATTTAATATACACATTCTTAAAGAGAAAAAACTTTCTTTAAACTGTTACAAGTAAATTTTACGTTATTTCAACATAAATAATAAATTTAAGCAGACATTTCAGCCACCGCCGCTTCGCTTCCGTTAACGTCACCCTCGCCGTACTACTTCACTTGCTCCAGCAGCGACGATAAAATGGCATCGGCTTGTTTTACTGCCCCAGCTACTAGATCAACCGTTTTTAGGTTATAGTAAGTCATGCAACGTGACGCATGCAGAATATTCTGTATAAACTACTGTTTATTACACTCAGCATCACGGTTGCCAACTTTTCAGATGAAAAAATAGCTGAATCCCTAAACCTTTAATATTTTTAGGTATTTATCTATTTAATTTTTTTTCAGATAAACCTCAGTCTGTCGGCAACATTAAAAAATATGAGTGTAAAATAATATGTTTAAAATTTAGGTCCATCTTATTAATAAATTTAAAAATTTAATATACACTCTCGATCAGCTAATAAGAGCTGCGGTTTTTTTGGAATTTCTTTCATAAACGGTCCAGATGGCTGCAATTATTATTTTTACAATGTCTTTAAATCGTAATCACAGCAGAGAGGGCGGAGTTATGCTTTTGGGAGTTATAACATATTAAGACATAATCGAGATCCACATTATTTTGACCCTAAATATAAGTGAAAATGTTTATGGTTTGTTTCAAGTGATATTGAAAAATTAGAGGTAGGCGTGGTATTTTGTCCGCTGCCTCGAAGGATATAGTAGACCAATTTTGCTGATTTTCAATAGCAAAATTTTCGAAACTGTTACTGATCGTTTGACATATTTAAATTTTCTCTAGCTCATCTAGTACCTTGGTATCGCTCAATCGATTTTGCTATGCATAAGAACAGAGAATATATCCATTTTGTGGGGTCGGAAATGGATATTGTAGAAATTATAAACAGAATGACAGACTTAGATATACCCTTATTCATCTGTGGTAAAGGGTATAAAAATAAGACGCAAGTAGTTCCGGACCTTACCAAAAGAGGTGGTAGTTGGTGTTGTGGAAGCATATTTTCGAAAGCGACTGGTGTCTTTAACGCAATGGTAAATTGAGAACTATTTTCTTCATGCAAACGTTTAAGAACTAGTAAAGTAAAGGTTTTTTTTAGTTTATTTTATTAATAAAGTTAATATTAATCTAAAAATATTTCTTTAAAAATATCAAAGAACTTACCGCTGATCAGAAAAGATAGGGAATATCTTAAATGAACAATAACGTTGTTCTGCAAATGTTTGCGGTGTCTTGAAGAAAGAAACAATAAAGTTCAATAAGTACACATGAACGTATGTATGCATCTATAAAATAACAATAAAAGTAACAAGCATCTATATATGTACTTACATATATACTACACGGATTGTATCTTTTTTAAAACCAAACATTTTTGAATACAGTTTTTCGTTACACACCTTTGTACAATGCATACGTGTGTGCCACAAGTACTTACTGAATACATATGTACAACTTAAATGAACCACTTTACAGAACATATAATACCCAAAGTAGTAAACAAAAAACAATTTTATTAAATATATTTTTATTATTTGCGCTAAAGTAAAGACATTTCAGTCAGATCTTTATAATAGTAATGTGATCTAAGATTTGGAAGTGCCACAAACTGCAAAACTTTTTTGTTTAAAATGAACATGAGTGTTGCATATTGTATGACAAGAGCTAATCTTTTTAATGCTCTTAATCGTGTATACATTTATAAACGTATCACTTCTAAATGTATGTATTTACTTAAAATCGCAAATATTTATCGTGATTATATGAGCGTGTGGTTCTTAAAATGTAGGCGGCAATGATACCTTTGACTATATTTCTTGCATGGTAAATACATACAAGTTTGCTGATATTGCTATGTGTGTGTGTCTTAAATTAAAATTCCATTGTCCTGCTTAACAGACAACTATAAGAATAAAAGCCGAAAAATATATATTTTTAACACAATTAATTTTACAAAACATCAGAAAATATATAATAAACAGATTTGAGATATTGTATGTTGTATTAGAAAAATTCGCAATATTTAAAATAAGTTAATTAGATATACATTTTTTTGGCATTTATTTGGCGATTTTCTAGCTTATATACTGCATTCTGGTACTCTTGCTGTGAATTTAAAAATCGCAAAAACTGTTATTGAAAATCCTTTGCCTATTCCCAATAATCTTTTATAAAGTCTTCTCCAATAAGAAAAATACGAAGAAAAAGCAACAAGTTCTTTGGAGCCCGGAGCTTTAGACATTGCGGAAATAAGCAAAATAAAACTTTATTAAGAAAAGCAAGAATGTAATAGAACAAATTAAGAACATTTAAAAGGGAAATAAAAGAATCAAAAGAAAAAAATATTAACCTTTTGCACTCCACATAAAATTTCATATCATCCACCAGCAACTCCGTGACATTTTTTATAAACAGTAAAAATTAAAAGAATTATTAAAAAAAAATATTATTATTATTAAAAAACCTGCGTGACTTTTTTTGGAAGTGCAACTAATATAAAAGATATCTAACTTAAAGAAAAAGCTTTCTTAATTATGACAATATTTGAAAAATATAATGTGAGCACCGCTAAGTTTTCTTTCAGATAAAATGTAAAAAAAATCTACGAATTATGTCACCGCAGTTGCTTGTGAGACTATTAAAAATATCATAACACTAAACACAATTATGTCGTTCATGAACGAATGGGTACAATAAAAAGAGTTACACGAAGTGATCCAGACATTTTGCTTGACATTTCCTGCACCGTAGTTCAATTCTGTTAATTCTTTTCTTGCTCAATCTCTAGCGGTTCGGTTGGAACTAGGTGTATTTAACGCTAAAGTTTTACGTCCTATTCAGAACCTAAAAAATAAATATGTTTAAGAGTGAAAATCGTTTTGCCCTCGCTATGGCAATGCCTTTATTTTTTTTTAAATTTTGGAATTATTGAGTGCAGGTCCAAATAATTATGGAAGCAAACCTAACGCTATAGTCATTAGAAAGCAGTAGAGCTGTAAATAAATCATTCTTTTTTGATTTTATTTCGCTTCGTATTACCTAAATTTTGTAATAATTCTTTGCACAACAAAAAAGAATTAAGCAAAAACGAATTTCAATTAGATTCCAATTTAAACGAATTTATAGTATGAGTAGCACGAATTGGAAGTTTGAATTGAATTGATTTTGAATACATTCAAATAAATAAGAATAACGAATTGCAATTCAAATGAATGAATGAAATAAATTAAGAGTTGTAATTAAACGAATTCTTGCAGTAATAAAAAGGTCTGTTCCAGATGCATAACAAAACAGTCCGAACTAGTACAAATTAGTCCAAAAGCATTCTAGATAACAATTTTTATAAAATTTTGAGAGAAAATGAGAGAGTAAAATTTTTAATTTCCTGTACAAAGTTGTACGAACTTTTTCTTTGGGTAAGTTCGAACTAGAATTAAATTATCAAAAGTTTTTTGTTTACATTTAAAATCAAATAATTATTAAACAAATACATAAAGTTGTTACTTAAAAGCAAAATGGAAGAGTTTTCAAATAAACTTGAAGTTGTAAGTAGTTGTGCATATACAAATTGGTGGATATTTATCGCTTTCTTCAATAAAATATGCTTTTATTGATCATTGAAGAAGTCATGGACACATCAAGTGAGTCTGATCAAGACGACATTTAGGACTTAGTTGAGGAAGATTCAGGTTATATTCAATTACTTTTTACAGCTGTTGGCAATGCTGAAAATGGTTTGTTTTTAAAATATTTTTAATTTTAAGCGTCTAAAATCACTAAAATAAAATTTATTTAATTAAGTCAGCACCATTAGCATTTTAGGATGTTTAATTGTGGTTTTTTGCATTCCACCAATTTCGGACTACTTTGTCACAATCAGAGAGTAATTACCTTTTTACTCTCAAAAGTCTGAACTATTTTGTTATGCATCTGGAACAGACCTAAGAATGGAAATTTCTCCTACTAAACTGAAAATATTCAATCATAAAAGGTCTAAGAAAGCATGGAGTTGCTTACTACGTATTTATTTACAAAATTAATTCAAATTTTAAATAATGTGTCAAATGAATTGGAAATGAATTGTAAATCACTTTGACCAATTCATTTGAATTAAAAACGAATTGCAATTGATTTTTACCAAATTCATTTAAATTGACTCAAATTTCATTCAATTCATTTTTGTGTGTGAAAAGAATTATTTAAAAAATTGCTAACTCAGAGTTTAAATGATTCGCGAATAAATTGAAAAATGAATGACTCATTTACAGCTCTTGTAGGGAAAACCATCATTTTCAGTGTGTTCCAAAACGATTGAAAACAAAAAAAAACTTACAATTCTTATTTCGATTATTTTTGCTGGCATTCCGTTCACAAATCATTAAGAGAAGGGTATAAAACGTACGAACCAATTGCATGAGCGATGTTTGAACGAAAATGATCACTGACTGAAATGACATATTTTGGCGATTTAGGATTTTGATCGGATATTATAGAGCTATAGACAAACTTAATATATTCCGACTTCTTTAACTGTAACTGCTGCTTTGTTATGGCATTAGCGCTAGTAGAATTAAGTCTATGGTAGTCACTTAAAATTTAAGCTCATCAATAAGATAAATTCTTGATGGGTGTCCATTAGAGTTTGGGATTTCCCGGGGAAAAATTGTCGCATTCCTAGAATTTCCTGGTATTCCCGGGAAAAAAAAACAATTCTAGAAGAAAAGAAGTTTTTTTTTTAATGAAGAGATATTAAAAAATTCATAGTTTTATTAAAACATAAACTAACAATAAAAATAATTTGTAAAACTTAAAAACAATTTAGGTGACAAGGCATACATATGTATATTTGTACTATATAACGAGAGATAACAAAGATTAAAATACTGAAAAAGTATTTTATTAATTATTTTTTGAAATATATGATCTAAGAACTGCATTTAACAATTCACTTAACATACTGTTGCTTGTTTTCGGTGCAAAATTTCTAAAAATAGAAAAAACTCTTTCACTTTCTACTGGGGTAGGTTTTGTTGTCAACAATGCGTTATAAAGATTATCCATGTTTGTGTTTTAAATAACTCAAACTCGAATAACTCAAATTCCTATTTTAAACAAATTAGTAACCTTTAGATCTTTAGAGAAGAGAACGACTTAAAAAGTTCCTGGGATCATTACAGGTCAGTGTACTCTTCATAAGCATATGATAAGGTTGTAAAAATATATACGGAGGTGCATAAAAGCTGTTGAAGGCATTCATCTCTCTTATACTACAGCCTTAAAGACATCAAAAGTCCTGCTTTGGTTTCATGCTGGTAAATGCTATTTTGGAAGGAGAAAGAATAGCAGGAAGCTTAGTAGTTATTATAGACTTTTGTGGATGCTGATTCCTCATGGATTTATTTAAATTTCTGCAGTCTAACCTAGCTTAGCTACCCAAATAACTGAAAAATATATTCCATAAAGCAAATATTAATTCGCTTAATTTGTTAAAAAGAACAGCATTTGAAAAGTCGAATTGCTAAACTTAAAGGTAGCCTTTATATTCAAGTTCCAATGAAAAGTACCGTATAATTGCTCCTACTTCACAATCTTTAGATCGATCGATTAATTATCAATTCCCTAAGATCCTTAATGAATGATTCCTATTCAACAAATTTAAATCGCAATAAAATTCTATTAGTTTTTTTGATACGACTTAAATAATATTTTTGTTTGTTTATTAATTTACATAAATAATACTTAAAGCATTATACACTCTAGTTAACAATAACAATTTCGGGCTCTCAACTAATATAAATATAATAGTAATTTGGGTTTACAAATGGATATATATATTTTTATAATCTTAATTACCAAAAACAATCATATATCACAAGCTTTTTGCAATGAAAATTAGTGTAAAAAACATTGCTTATATAATAATAAGTGGGTAAGGAAAGGCTGTTTACTCAGAAAACCATCAAAACTTTTGGGTAGTAGATTTTTTTGTGATTCTCAATTCTCTTATTAATATGCTAGTGCTATACCTCATATTTGAATATTTTAATATTCTTTCTGTTCAGCCCAGTGTTGTAAGTTATGGCAATTTCTAGCCAAACGTGGCGATTAAAAATCCTTTTTGGCGGTAAAAATTTTTGAATAGCAAAAGGCTAAATTGCTATTTTTTATGATATTCTTTATGAATTAAAATGTAGGTATATCGGCGAATTAACCAAGTTCACTTTGAATTCTATATTTTAAATCGGGGTTGTAAATAGAATTATAATAAAATAAATATTTTAAATATGAATTGCTAATCCGACTATATGGATGCAAGTTTATGCATCAAACCCGTATTCCACCCTTCCATTATTTGCAAGTGAAATTTTTAATCTTAGCTAATACAGAAAATAAAAGCTGAAATGCAATTTCAAAATTCGTTTGTGAAAACATTCATTTTGGCACAGAATATCAAACTGCATTAAACAAAACTGTTTTAAATGTAACTGATACGTTGATGTTCTATTTTTTAAGTTTGTTGTTAATTTTCAAAGTTAAAAATGCTATAACTCTGTATTTTAAATTTAGCTTTATGCAGTTCAAAAAGTTTTTAAAAGACTTGAATAGCTTAATAAATTTCCTTTCATAAATTGAACTCAATACTTTGGTAATAAAGCACCAAAAAGCCTATACCACTTGAAGAAGTTGTTGATGTCCGTTTTTAAAATTTTGACTATTCCCACAAGTAATGCTGCTGTCAAAATAACTCTTTCTAGTAGTGATATGATTTATGAATGTTATAATATAATGATATAACACATTAGGTAGATTTAATACAAATGAAATGTACCGCAGCAAGGACACGAGAGAAAATAGTGACATTGAACCAAATGAGTGTAAAAGTTTTGAATCAATAATTAAAATATGTTTTTAAATTAATTTTTTACTTTTAACATTTACTAAAATATTTCGAAAAACCACTTTGATTCGAGATTTAATCTTTAATTATAACATTTACGTAAATGCTGTTCCTTAATTCTCGAACTAGGTCATTTATTTTTGTGTTTATTAAGTTGTTAATTTTTTTTGTGTTATTATTTGATTTTAATTTTATGTATGCTTTTTACAAATGTGAATTCGATTTTGCATTTTTAAAATTAAAACTTTCTTAGCTTTTTATAAGAAATGCAATGTTTATGTTTTATGAATTATAAATTAAAATTAATTATAAATTAAAATGTTTTTATATAACAAATATTTAATATTTTTATCTCTTGCATAAAAAAATGTGAAAATAAAAAACAGAAATTTAACCAGCAACAACCATTCCGAAAAAATAACAAAAAACTGAAAGTTCTCAAAAAATCCACCAAGTGCATATTGGCCTCACAGACGTACTGTTCCGTGTATCATCCATAGGCCACCACAGTTTAATTTTAAATCTTATGTTTTTTATTTAAACTGCTATACTTTACTTGCTTTTAAAGCGGACACACGCTCAATGTTATTTTCAAAGGTCTGCAGTTTTTTGCGGCTTAAAGGAAAATACATTTTTTAATATCATTACAGAAATTAATAACTTTTAAAAACTTCAAATATCTTTAAGTAGATTCGTTAAAGGTCAGAGAAGTACTTTTTACATTATACAAGTATACACTTAATACAACTGTACGGGGTCATTTCTGTACACGCAATATTTTTTGAAATGAACTTTGGTTAAAATAAGGAATACTTTTTTTCATAAGAATACGTCATTTCGTAGATAAACAAGAGATACAAATGTGAAAGTACCTAATTTGTACTAAAAGAGTTGTCAGCAACTTTTATTTTTGTATATGGAAAATTTTTAACACTGTGTATAGAACTATGAAAAAAACACATTTTCTAAACCTGAATCTTAAGAAAATTAGAAATAGCACGCTGACGAAGTTGTGAGCATTGCTTTGAAATACTTTAGTTAACTTTATTAATGAATTTACTTCATTATTTGAACACAATTATTTAGTTACAATAATTTCGAAACACTCACACAAACACGTTACAATAATAACAAAAATAAAAATATGCATTTATTTATATTATTTTTATTACATATTTAACACACATTCTTTAATTAAGTCATATTTAAACGTACAATTGTATTTTGCAATTAATTTAATTGTAAAAGGCCATTAAGCCGACATACTTTGTGCAATTTTTGACTACAACAACATTAATGTCCACGCCTGCACATTGAAAATATAAATTTTAAAAGGTTGCCATAAAAAAATAAATAATAATAATAATAATAATAATAATAATAATAATAATAATAATAATAATAATAATAATAATAATTAAATAAATAGGCAAAAATAGAGATCTATCGCTCAACAATTTCAAAAAAAAGTGTTTTTTTAAGAGCAAAATCATTTTAAATGATGAAGCATTTTTACTCCTTGCTAGCTTTATTGAACGTTATAATTGACACAGACTTAAATGTCGAAAACGAATAATTCTACAATGTGCTACTGGTCGGTGTTTAATGTTTGTAGACGAAGTTGGTCAAGCACTGCCTGTTTTTTTCTGCCTCATAAAAATAATCATGTAGGAAATAATGAAAAAGATCGCTGTCTTTTTTTACTTCAAAATTTTTGCTTGAATAAAATATTTATTTTATTTATTTGTACATAAATATATGCAGAGTTCAAAAACTACACACATTATACACATAACTTCGGCACTTTTTTTAAGTGCTTTTTCCATTATATCGAGTTCACACGCTTCAATTTTTATTGCAGCAATTCTGAATTTTGTGGATAAGAAAACGAGAAATAAAATGACTTTGCACACCTCTTCCACAAAGATTAGAGTTGCTGAAAGAAAAGTTGACCTACGTGAGCCAGCTATGTCTGTTTACATTTTACGACGCTTGTCACAGTGTATTAACTTTTCCATATATTTTTTATACCCCTCACCACAAGAAGGGAAAAAAGGGTAAACCTAAGTTTGTTATTCTATTTTTAATTTCTACAATATCTATTTCCGACCTCATGGGCAATATATATTGTAAGTGCTTATGCATAGCAAAATCGATGGAGCGATGTCCGTCTGTCCGTCCGTGCTAGTGTTAAAATCATAGGGATAAGCTAGAGAAAATTTAAATACGTCAATCCATCAGACAGTGTCGAAAGAGGTGCCATTGGTAAACAGCAAGATCGTTCCATGACCCTCGAGGTAGTGGGCTAAGCACCATGCCTGTCTCTAATTTTTCCATATCATTTGAAACAATTAAGTAACTCCAATAAAAAACAAATATGTACTCGTAAAGCGAGAGAGAATTAAAAAAATATGAAAAAACATTCCGAGTTATTGGCCTCTAAAATTTTCATAAAAAAGGTTGATTGTCAATATAATCAATGTGGGTATAATTTAAAAGCTTTTAAAAATGCTTAACCTATTAAGAGCCGATGACATTTTTATGTAAAATGATATGTACATATGTAGTACTTAAAATTTTTTCTTATATTTTTTTCTGTCACCGCAGTATATTTTTTCTGCTAGGAGCTACTTTGCTTAACTAGATTTACATACATGGTGAAGGGTATTTGAGATTCAGAATAGCTGAATATAGCACTCTTTCTTGTTTTATTTAAAGTTCATATAAAAATAAATACATTTAAATTTTTGTTGTTTCTGTTATTACTGCTTCAGTTAGCAACATTTCCTACTGATGCCATAAACTGCAATTTAAAAAGCGGTTTTGACCATTTATAATAATTGCTTTTATTTAAAATTTAATGGCTATCGTTAGTATCCAATTGCACGTCATAACACACTTCACACAAACAGATTTAAAATGGATACAATTATTTGTGCATGTGTAAATAGTGCATACGATACATTTATACTTTTGAATAGAAAAATGTTTATGTGTTCAAGTATGTACATATGTATGTAAATAGAGTATGTTCGAATGCTTGTGTTTATGAAACTCTATGCTTTTACGAGTTAATTCATATTTATGGCAATTGAAATTTATTTTTTTCAACAATTTTTTTTTGTTTTTGTTTTAATTTAATCAATATGAATGCAAATAAAAGAAAATGAACGCATAAAATTTAATAATAAATAAAATACTGTTTTTAATTATTGTTTTAAGATATTTATTGTTATTGTTAATTTTTAACAAATGATGTGTAATTTATAAAATAACTTTGATTTATTTTAAAATGTGTTGCTTTTTTCCTTTTAATTATTATTGTTTTTCAATTTTTAACATTGTTTTTACACGACTGCAAGCGTTAGGGTTTTACGAAATTGGAGTACATACATAAGATATTTTCTTTGACGTCATTCAAATACATATTTTATTTATCTGTGTTAAATTTGTTGAAGTAACATTTCAATAAATCAAAGTTATTCTTAACACTTTTTCTACTCTTAACATTGCAATTTAGTGATTTTTTAAAGAAGTGAATGGATGTGTGTATTTAGTATGTTTGTATTTATGCAATTTGTTAATGCTCCGCAATGTTCTCAGGGAAATAATCCCAAAATATTAATGCAAAAACAAGTACAAGTACATCAAATTAAAAAGTAAAGTCAATAATTTTTTTTTCAAAAATGTGAGTAATTGGCTTAAAACGATTTCAGTTTCTAAGACAACTTTTACTTTTTGAAAACCGAAAAAATGAATTTCCTGGAAATATATACAGGGCAACAGTTATCTTTGTTAAAATAACCGATATAGTAATGAGTCATAAATAGTATACACTTCCGGGCCACACAAACACAAATATATTTTTAAATCATACTTCCGAGGACAAAAAGAGGTCGCTTTACGATTGTGAACTTATTTAAAAAGTGAGTGCTGTTTTTTGTTTTCTAAAAAAAGTTTTAGCCTACATCAAGAAGTTTATGAGAACACTGCATTCCACTGAGAAAGTGACTGTTATGTTTGAAAGTTTGTATAGATGAAACATGAGCTAAAGCCAAATTAATTAATTTATGTGTTATAAAAACAAAACAGTTCAAGTAACAATTTAGAAAAATTTTATATAAATTAATAAAAAATTAGGAATTAATTTTTGACACAGAAAAAATTTTACCTTGAAGTCGGGTCTACTTATAAAAATATAAAATAACTTTCAGAGTAAAATGAATCCTGAAGTTTAAAAAAAAATTATAATAAAAATTATATTTATGATTTCAAATAAAAAGATTAGACTTTGAAAACTCAGTTAAAAATGATTCAAATCTAAAAATTTTATCTGTAATTTAAAACAGAAAAACTTTTTTACGAACCTTAACACTTTATTGAAAGTGCAGTGAGAGTATTGGCATTTTTATTTTTTTTTCAGTTCCAAAAAAAATGACAATCGGAATTTTATTTAAAGAAAAAAATTTATAGTAGAATATTTTTAAATGTAAAAAATTGAATTTTATTGTTACATTATTTGAAAAATAATTTTTAAGAATCTTTTAGTGTTAAATAAAAGTTTTATTAAAAATAATTAATAAAAACATATTTTTAAATTAAAAGGACCATTATTTTATTTCAAAAGCCGAAACAAATCAAAAGACTGCAATACAATCATACAATTTAAAATTTTACACTGTGACGATTTTTTGACGAAAGCTTCTAATTTTTATGACGATTTAGTTTTGAGTTTTTGACAATTTTTCTAGACAAAAGTCTTACACCACACTGGGAAATATTTTTATGAAAACACTGGACACAAATACTAAAGATAAGATTTCACATTTTCAAAAATAATTTATGTGGCGGCAGAACTTGCTGTAAAAAAATATTCGAAAATTTTTGTCTAAAATTAATAAAATAAATTAAACTCATACGGAAAATCTTTATCAGCGAAAAAAAATCAAATTCGAAAAAGATATAGGCGTAATGTTTCGGCTATATTCGACAAAAACACGAAAAGGGATCAAAAAGTCAGAGTTTCGCTTTATGAAAAAAAATGAACTAAAAAACAATTTTTTTTCTTATATTTTTTTATACTTGATGAAGTTTTTAATAGCTTGAAGAACTTGCGTTGAGAAGTTTATTTTTGATATACAGTTTTGAGCTAGTTGGTCCTTATGTCTTCGATAAAAAAATTTGTATCAAAGAGCTGTTAAAATTGAAAAGAAATTTTTTTACAAAATATATTTGTGTTTACTTCAAAAACTAAAAAAAAAATCTATTCAATTTTCAACATCAGTTCTCCACATATTGCTGTCCAAACTTTTCCTTAGAATTGTGTCCTCAACATCAAAAAGTAATTTCTGTAATGGTTTGACTTCTTTTCTTTTTCACTCGTAATTGTTTACTGCTTCTGCTGGTGTGTGTGTGTGTGTGTGCGTGTGTTTTTTTTCAACATTTTCACAAATTTTCTTTTTGCAGTGAATAGAATCAAGGTGTATGTGATTGTTAATCAAAATGAATACACAAAAACACAATCACATTTAAACACCTTTTCACATGTTCGTATTATTACAGCAGTTCAATTGTTCAACCAAGTGCAAGTTTTTCTTTTCTTTAGATTTCTTTGGAATTTCCTGCTATAGGAATTCAATTTATTTTACTTGTTTTCTTTTATAGAAAGTTTTGACGCTAAATCTTTAAAAATCTAGTAAAAATTTTTAATAAGATTAATGTAGAATGTTTCATAAAATTTTAAATTATTATTTTGTTGGAGAATGAAAAATAAGAAAATAAATACAAAAATATAATTTTAATGATTGCCGTATTTTTTGTTTTAGAAAATTTACAGATTTTGTAGTTTTTACTCTATTGATTGATTAAAATTCTCATTCAATCAATATAGATGTTCACTGACACTTGTAAAATCGGATTTTTATATCAATTCAAGGGAATTGTTTGTTAGTGGGAAAGCTTGTTTTACACGACCATTTTGTAGTCTGCTTAAGTCAACTGATCAGGGTACATTAACACATCTTTTGGGTAACCGAGATACGTGTATTCTGATGTGCCCGTGCAACCAATATTTTAGTGTAACTAATAATAATTGTGTATGTAACCGACAGTGGAAAACTCCTTATTCGATTGTCGAGTTCGAAAATAACATTTCTACACCCTTCACCACAAGTGGAAAACTATATATCTAAGTCTGTCATTCCGTTTGTAATTTCTACAACATTCATTTCCGACACCACAAAGTGTAAATATTCTGAGTCCTTATGCATAGTGGAGTCGATTAAACGATGTCCTTTTGTGTTCGGGTTGAAATCAATTTTGCCAAGGCACTAGATGACCTAGAGAAAATTTAAATATGCCAATCGATTAAACATAGTTTCAAAAATTTTCCTTATGGAAATCAGCAAGATCGGTCCATGTCCTTCAAGGCAGCGGACACGACACTACGCCTGCCTCTAATTTTTTTCATTTCATTTGGAACAAATCTAGTTTAGTTAAGTTACGCCGATAAAAAAAAAAACAAGAAAAGAAAACACCAAGTGAAAATATTAAAAAAACATCTGTCCTTAGATACGGCGAATATTTTTTTTAATTTTTAAACAAAATGGTAGGTGCAAAGAAATGACATTTGAGAAGGAATTTAGAAAAAAAGAAAGAAATCAAAAAGACTAAATTCAATTAATTTTGCTTTATTTTGATTTTGAGTGTTTTTGCGAGAATATGTACATGTGTGATAAAACGAAGATGTTTGGGATGAACTTGAGTTTTTTATTTGTTTACTTGGTGTTTGGTCTGTGCTCTCTTTAATTAAAGGATCTATTGAAATATAAGCGCAAAAAACAAGGCTCTTAGTAAGTAAAGCTTTAAAAGAAATATTCTGAAAATATTCGATGTGTGGTTTTCAGCTTCACCTATACAATCATAAAATAAAAATGGCTCAAGAATGCATGTATATTTTTTATTTGGTGTTTTAAGATTTTTAAATTGTTTATGGTTTTAAGTCATTTTTGGCATTTAAGTTGTGTTGAAGTACTATTTTTTGGAAAACTAAATTTTTTCTAAAATTTTCGTGAAAACAAATATTTTCTTCAAATTCTAATATTTTGTTAATCGTGGGATTTTTCCCTGTATTTTCGATTTTTAAAGAAATTTTTAATTTCTTAATGCAAAAAAAATTTCTTGCCAAAATTCAATATTTTTGGTAATGGTGATGGGTGGTTTAGTCATATTTCAATTACATGGTAAGTTATAGTGTCTTTGAAATTTCCGTTTTCCGTAAAGCAAAAACAGCAGTAAAAACGAAAAAAAAGCTAAATTAAATTTGAAAAGGAAAGTAGAGGCTCTCGACTGTTTTTTGAACATATGGATCTCTACCATTTGTGATCCGATGTTGATAAATTTAAATAACACCCCTTTCGAAATTATTTCTGAGAGAATAGTGTAGCCTGTCTTGTGACGTGCAAATCGAATTTCAACTGAATTACGGGAAGACGGATATCTTTAAAGCGACTCTCCTATGTATAAGAACAAAGAATACATATATTAACGTTATGGGATCAGAAATAAATTTTGTAGAAATTACAAACGCAATGACAAATTTATATTTAGTTCACCTGATATTTGGTTTTATACTAACTAATGCATGCATACACCACGTCTTGACTACAAATTTTTTAATGATAACTAATAAAATCCTATCAAGACATAAAATTCTCTTGCTTGGACCGTCGATATTGCTATCTTGTCTTTGTTACCGACGAACTAGACAGAGAGAGATACTTTTATGCCTTGTTAAGATTGTGTTAGTTCTTAAGATAATGGAAATAAATTTTAATATTTAATTACAGAAAAGCTTATTTAGCTCTTTAAAAAATGTACGCAACTATTTTGTATTGTAGTTACACAAATACATATGTAACTTTCAAATGGATTGCTAAATTTTTTAAATCAAATCTAAAATACTTTATTATACCCTTCACAACAAAAAATGAAAAAAGAATAAAAATAATTTTGTCATTCCGTTTGTAATTTTTACAATATCCATTTCCTACCCAATAAAGTGTATATATTCTGACTTCTTATGCATAGCGAAGTCTATTAAGCGATGACCGTCTGTCCGTCCATGTTAGTGTTGAAATCAAGTTTTCTGCTTACCACGCTTCCGTTTTTATTTTTTCACATCATTTGAAGTAACTCCAATCAACTAAAAAAAAAACAAATATATAGGGTGATAGAGAATTGAAAAATAAGAAAAATATGACGTAAAAAATTTGTGCTTGCCGATATTTTCCGAGTTACGGGCCTCTGAAATTTAAAAAATTTTTTAAATATCAAAATGGGTATCATTTAAAAGCTTTTGAAAAGATCTTAAAGGAAATATTAAATTAAAAAAAATGCTTAACCCATTTAGAGCCGATGGCTTTTTATATAAAGTTATATATATATATATATATATATATATATATATATATATATATATATATATATATGTGGTACTAATTTTTTTTCTAATTTTTTTTTCTAATTTTTTTGATTGGAGTTGCTTTATAAACTAGATTTACATAGATGGTGAAGGGTATATAACATTCGGCATAGTCGAGTATAGTACTCTTATATGTTTCTAATTACTTTTAAGCAATTAATAAAATAAAATTTTATATATGTCATCACCTTAAGGTGATAGGCTTTTTATATACAAAATCGTCAATATGAAAAAAATTGTCAATACTGGCGAAAGAACGAGAAAAAAAATTAAAATCGCTACAGATTAAATACAAATACAAAGAATCAGATTATCAAAATTTTTTTAATAAGCTTTAAAGTAACGTTCACATTAAAAAAATATACATACATATATATCTATTTCTGTGTTCAGAAGAATAACAGCTAAATTAAACTTTTAACACTCAAATCTGTCAAGTCTGCAAGTCAAGTTTCATCTTTGTACCTTAAAAACTTATTATTTTTTATCTTAAAATCTACAACAACAATATTAAAATTAAAAATGATGTTGAAAACTTAAAAAAAAAAAACGAGTTAAGCTGTTATTACTTGTTGCCACAGATATGTATAATTTAAAACCACAAATAACAATAATAAATACATTTTTCTTAAATATATAAACTTAACTACTCAAGATATAAAGATAACTCACTCAGTTTCAAGTCATATCACAAATACATCTTTAGTTAAAATAAAGTTTAACAAACTTTTTACGTTTATGTTTCCAGCACTTAAAATTAAAATTAGTGCTTCTTCAATTTTAATTCCCATGCATTTTTAGGATATTTCAATTGTAGAAGATATCATCACTGTATGCCGGTTCCTTTTTAGGTTCATGACTTAGTACAACATAGATTAACATAATTGACAAAAATAACATGTGATAAATGTTTTGAATCAGCATTAGTATAATGTAAACGGTATTACGAAAGTATTATTTATTTTAGTTTATATCCTCTAATAGTTTACATAACCTAGAAGTCTCTTTAAGAATTAATTAAAACAAAAAAATACTGCACCAGTTTCTGAGTGGTTTTAAGGATCATGGAAATTCCTAGAATTTATGTCATCAAACAAACCGCTAGACATTCAGGTGCTATTTTGCAAGTACTATCAATTGATCTAAATTTATTTAGACCAAATTTTCTTTTAAGCGTACTTATAAATAAATATGTTTTACCCACACGTATGCATTATATAATAAACGTGTGTATCTACATACAAACACATGTATATCAATGTAACAGGATAAAAAGGTTTTGTCATGTTAACAATAATTACGGCATGATTACCAAATATTATCACACAAGTAAACATACACATACATACATATGATGTCAACAGCATACTTACATGTACAAATTAGGCTATAAAATCTACTTATAAGGATTTAAGAGACAGATCAGCACACACACAATGCGATTGCGCAGCTTTCCTTTGTATTTTTTTAACAATGGTGACATTGCCAGCATTAGTTGTGATTATTTGCTCAAAACAATTCCCATGTTTGAATACTCTCTGCTGTTGTTTGAATACATTTCAATTGTCATCTACACATTTGCCTATAAAATATAAAGAGATTTAGGCACAGAATACGAAGTATGTGCTCGACCTTTAGAACAATAAATAAGAAGGTGCGATTTTAAATATTTAGATTTTTATTTTCTTTTATTCTAACATACAAATAAACAATAAATGCTGATTTTTGTTCATTTCTCTTTTGCCATTCAAATGTTACCATTACTTAATGTACTTCTTGCTTTTTGTTTGTTTTTATGCCGATCAAGTGTTAAATGAAGATCTTGAATGCACTTCGTCCTTAAGATTTACAAAAGTAGTTTGCCTTAGTTATAGGGCTAATTTGATAGATATCTTAAAAGTGTTTTATATTATAATCTTTGCATCTATAAGTTGTTCTCTTTTTTAAGTAAAACACTGTTGAAATTCGAGACAATATTCTTTTTGCTACTGACATAGTCAAGTTAATTAAGTGACAATATTCGAACGTATCAATTTTGATTTGTGTGATAAACATTTTTTAAAATTGAAAGGTGTCATATTGCGTGAGAAGGTATTAGATCTTTTATAGCCTTTTTTAATATTTTTTTAATGGACTATGTGTTATACCGAAATACTAAAAGACAAAATGCGCAAAAGACTCAAAAAATAAAACAAAAGATCTGAAACCCTATCATTCATTTAAATCAGGTTCAAAATTAATGTGTATTTTCATGTAATTAATTTTAAAACAGAAAAAGAAAATGTAACTTTAACGAAGGATTAAGCATCCTATATATTTTTTCTTTATCTGGTTCCTTTTCGTAAAAAAAATAATTTTGAAAAGGTGTAAATTTGATTGTTTTTAAAACATATTGCTTAAGCTGCATCTTCTTGCATATTTTGGTGACACCAATCGTTTTAAAATTTAGAACTCGGCGAACTAAAACAAAAATTAAATTTTGGTATTGGTTTTTTTCGAGTGCGTAAGTACTTCCCATACAATTGGGTTATTAACCATTCTTTAATTAGAGAACGACATTTGTGATAATATTTACAGCTTTAATTAGACGTTTAAAATCCATAACCATATGTACACACTGTATACGATTATGCCATAACGCCATAGCCATAACGGCAACCTAAGATATCAATTAAATTTAGAGTTTTTACCACAACATTGAATTCAGGCATTGCGTCACAAGTAATTTAAAAAAAAAACCGACCTTCAAACACAGTCGAGCTATCTGTTTATAACGGTTAAAAGTTTGACCACATACATAAAATTGCATCAACTATAAAGACACCCTTTTATTTTCAAATTCAAATTGTATATTTTTTGTTATATCGTAACCACAGCTAAAACGTGAGCATTTATAAATTTTGTGACTGTTACTTTGAACGTAAGGTGAACGTAGTGTGTTAACTAAGTAAACGGTACACACGAGGTATGGCTTATTTAATTAAAAATAATAACTAAATTAAATTTAAAATAATAAAAATAAACATTTTCAAACATTTTGCAACCTTTCAATCTTCTGCGAGATAAGAAGTCTTACTTTTTTTTTTAAATTTTTATAAAGTTTCAGTTTTTTTTCGATGCTAAATTTAACATTTTTACTTGAAAACAGAAAAGAAGATAGTTCTTGATGCTTTTGTATAATAATCCTATTTATAGACAATGTTCAATCTAATTTTTGCAGTTATTTTATATTTAACATTATCCCCTTAACTATTTATTTTATAATCCTTTTCTCTCTATTAATTCAGCCATCACTTCTGTATGGAATCATGTTTATTTTTGTAATTATTTACACTTATAAAAATCTTATCCATAGAAACCATAAAGTATACAAACTATCACTTTAGTTTAACTATTCACAAACGCCCCTTTTATATTTTTTGTTAGCAGAGCATAATGTAGCACACGAACACGTCCTATCCGAACAACCATTCATTTACCCATTCAGTACGTACTTCAATTATTCACTAATTTACAGAAAAACACACAGTCCTTGATGTAAGTGAAAAGCGTACTTGTGTGGTATTGTAAGGATTTTTATTCGTAGATTTATTAAGTACGAGTGTGTACACAATTTTATTGACTGTCAGTCAGGCTGTGAAGCATAACCAAGGACGTACGGATAGTAAAATATAAAAAGAAAAATATACATACAACTTCAATTATATAAGCAGAACATTTAGTTTATCAAAAGCTGTTTTTATTCACATATACTTATGCACACACACACAAACGCATACTTATAAATGAATGTATTCCACCTTTTTTAAAAGCAACAAAATATTGTTTTCAATTGAAACGTGTGCGTATTACCAGATACATCCTGTTATGTAAGGAACTTTTTTTTATTGTTTGTTAACGTACAAATGCAATTTCTCTTTTATGTGTATAATTTTAATGAACCCCTTTTATTTTTTAATGTTACTGTTGTTTATTTGTTAAATTGATATTTTGGGAAAATTTATTTATTATAATTTCATTAAGATTGATATCATCATCAGATTTGAAAAATAAATGGTTAAAAATCTCACGATTGCTACAATTTCAGAATCGAATGAAACAAAAATAAGTGGTAAATAATTAGTTTGACAATACAATTTAAATAAACGTGCATTTAGATCAGAAACTTTGGAAGTTATTACATTACAACAAAAAAAAAGAAGAAGAAAAATTAACACTGAGAGTTTCATTGTAAGACAGTGTAAATATATTTCAAAAACAACTTAATGGAGGTTATAGGAATTGTTAAACAAATCAATTTTGCATTTTAAGAATTGCCGATAGAACTTCAAAATCGTATTGTATCGATAACTTCTAAGTTTGGGAGTATTGGAAAATTCAAAAAATGCAATATTGATTTACCCAACAAAACCTGCATCGGTTGTCACATACGTATAACAGGTATGGATATTTTGTGAGAATAATACAAAATCCTTTGTTGTTGGAAAAGACACACGAATTAATGGTTAATTGATTTAAGTTTAAAGGAGGTTGAATGGCTTGCGCAAAGTCCGGGTCTCAATCTAATTGACAATATATGGGCTTGTTGATAATCTCAGCACGATATGAAAATCCTCTAAACAGTATAAAAGCACTTTGGAGCAAAATTACGTTGGAATGTAATAAAATTCCTTTGGGTTTTATTTTGAATTTGTACGAATCGATTCCATTTATGGTAAAGGAGGTGAAAAAGCTTAAGAATATTGGACCCGATATTGAGCATTAGTGCAAAAAACTAGGGAGTGTCATATAAATTTTTTTTTATCAGAAACTTGCAGAATTTTTTAAAAATTTTTAAAAATTTGTTTTGTATTTAGTTTTGAAAGTAACTTTTTACAGAAGTCATAATAAGTTTACATTTTAAAACAATTTTCTTGAATACATTGGCAATTTATACTGTATGTGTGAATTTGTAAATTTATAGGCTTAAATTAAATAAAGTAACGAAAAATAATAATAATTATAAAAGTAATAAATAAGAAGTAATAAATAAAAAAATACATATTTCGATGAGAATTAAAACACAAATTACATGAGAATTAAAAGATGAATTACAAATATTCTGTATCTCACTCGTCATAAGTCAAAATGCTTAACATTGGCTGAACTGTACTTACAAATCAAGAACCAGGGACAATAAATTTGACCACATGATACAGATAAAATTTACCTTATGAAATACCCAAAACAACTTAGCATCTTGTTTGCCAAGAAGATAATGTGCTTCTCAATATTATTATTTAAACTCTACACTAATTTTCACTTTTTGTATCTAACTATCTTCAGCTAATCACAGTGAGGCAGAGTCAAAATATTTTGGCGAATATTTTTCTGCTTGATAGGAAATTGCATTAACCATATTTATATACATAAAAAAATTGTAGAAAAAAATTTCAATTTTTGTTGCTAAACTTCGAAAATTTCAAGAAATTATAGTAAAAATGGTCCAATTTTAGGAAAATAAAAAAAAAAAAAAAATAACTTTTTTATAAATTAAGCAATTAAATTTTTTGTGCTTGTATACTGGTCAACTAAAATCAAATAGCAAAAATTCTGCAAATTTAAAATAAAGGACATCCCACAAATCCCAAAATATGAATTAACAATCTCAAAATCTCATAAATCCTATAATGGACTAGGGTTCATAAAATACTTATAAAAAAAAATTCAAAGTATAAATAATTACTACTACTTTACTTCTTTTTTCGATCCCAGCTTTGGGATTTTAGAACATATAGGGTAAAGTCAAAATATCGATGTAAAATAAGTCAAATTAAACGACCCCCATCCCACATGTGAATGATTAGTTTTACACGAAATTTTGTGCAAATGTATACACGTATAGTTAGCTTAAACAAAAATAAAAATTTTTATACATTCCTTGAGAACATTTTTTTCTATTAAAAAAATAAAACTGATGGCCCTTTTTAGGCTAAAATACACATATTTTGACTCGATCATTTTAATACATAAACATGCAGATTAAGGCACCATTTTGTAAATATTGACTAGGCCTTTAACATCATGTATATTTTTGAAAAATCAGACAAAAATTTAAAAAATGCCAAGCGTTGGAAAAAGTTGCAAGTGCGAGGTACCCAAACTTAAGGCAACATAGCGCCATCCCTTGAAAGTGGACAGTATCTAGCTTCAAAACTTAAGCTTAAATGCTTCTCTGCTATGCTCATGTAAAATTTCGCTCAATCGGCCCAGCCATTTAAAAATGGCTTAGTTATTTCCAAAATATTTTGATTCTGCCACACTGTGCAATGTGACTTGTAAAGAGTTAGTGCCCACTCAATATATAATACACGTTCGGCAATGAACGAGAAATTTCTTTAAAAATTCAAGTTTGCCGTTAACACAATCACTCTGAAGTTATTACTAGCATATCAAAGTAGTAAGTAAGAATTTAAGAAAACAATTTGTTATTTGTACTCATTCAACCGATTTCGTTTAATTGATTTCATTCATGTTTTTTTATTAAACTAAAATAATTAAAATATTAAAAATTTTAGGCTAATGAACAAAGTCTGAGCTTAAGCTAATAAAATTTTATTATCTTTGTTTTCTTGTGGTTTTAATTAGTTGATTTAATAGGAGATGTTTGTCGTATAGTTACACTACTTAAGGTCAAGTTGAACGGAAATTGCTTATGACGGATGTAAAAATCCAGAAAATGAATTTTCCTGTTTCTTTTAAAGATTTACTTAAAATTAAGAAAAAAAAAAATTAAGCTGTTACATAATTTTAAGCATTCCCGTTATTTATTAACAATACCAAAACCATTATTTACTGCCGTGTTGTTTTGGAAAAGCAAAATAAATAAATAACATTGCCTTCCGATGGTTACCCTTAATGGTTAAGGTTAGAGCTCTGGTAAGGTTTGGTAATACTTTAGATAGTTAATATTTTATTTTTTAAGGAATAAGCATTGCGTCGGTGTCCTGATATGAGTTTGTTGATTGATATGCTAAAATTAATGCACTGAAAAATCCAAGTAATCCTTTAAATGTAATAATTACTTGACAATGATGTTGTTAAATAAGAGAAAACTTTCTGCTGCAACTTTTTTTTTTGTACAAAATTTATCCAAATTAAGAAAATTAATCTTGAATTGAAGTTAATTTTAGAATGCCCTATTAGCTACGCCCTTAAAAATTTTGTACGCGCTAGGAAAAACCTTGAACCCAGATTTGTAATAAGAACGTAAAACCCTTCATATTTATCCTATTTTTCTTTGAAGGTGGATTTCTCGGTAGTTTGATAGTTAATAATTTCTTTGTGCATAAGGAATAACTAATTTAATTACAATTGATGTAAACTTTTAATGTTTATGATTTAAGCTAAAATAAACTGTTTTAGTTTAGGTTTGAAGTGGGGTTATTCTTTTTTCATTAGGACAGGCACTCAGGGGATGACCCCTACTTATGCAATGCATTGTGCCAGAACTAGGAAATTAGGTTGTAGGAAGGGAGTAGTTCTTGTTAACATTTGATTTGAATCTTTGCATATTGAAAGCGACAAGAAAGATTTCTACAGGGAGTTTATTCCATTTACGAACTTTCTCTGCAATGCACAGTGCGATTCACTGGCCAATCCACCACAAAGGAATGCGCTCTTAATGCAGAGCGCGTTGCGCGTACGAAATTAAGACTTTCAGGAACCAGTTCCCTGATTTCATAAGAGCACATTCCGTTGTAGTTACAATAAAACAGCAAAACACATCCTCTTTGCGTCGATGCTCCAGTAAACCAATATAGCTGGATACCCTGCTGTCACCAGTAAGTTTATTCGCTCTCTCCTGCACGCGGTCGAATGACTCCAAAATAGACTTTCGAGCACCGGCCCATACATGAAAGCTGTACTCAAAGAGATCAGATAGAGTGAAGTATCTCTTATAACATTTCGGAAAACTTAGGCACTTAAATGCTTTTTTTGCGACATGAAAAAAATCCTTATTCCAACATTGAATTTTCATGCCAAGAACATCGAGAGCTTCTGATTCTTTAATATATATACATATATATCCGAATGCCTGTACGAAAGAACAAGGCATTGGGTTTTTGTAAACGTTATTAATCCCTGCTTTTAAGACCTTATTAAAAGATTACCAAAAGGTTTAAGGGTATCGTCCATATGCTTTCGCATAGCCCCAATTTCTTAAGGGCTTGGTCTATAGCGAAATGAAAATTATTGGCATATGCTACTGTCATCTGCAAAAGAATAGATAGGGTTGGAAGTCTGACGTAGGAGGTCATTAAGAAAAATAAGAAAAAGGACAGGGAAGGACGGAACCTTGCGCTATTCCTGAATTTACTCGTATAGTGCGATCCCTGAAAGAAAGAGAAACTATTTCAGACACCAAAAGCAATAAGTTTTGGTATGAGTGCATCATGCCACACTTTATCAAACGTCTTGGAAATATCTAAGGCCATCACCTTACTTTCGCCGAAATAGTGAATGGATTGACACTATTTTTTCGAAAGAAAGGCCAGTAAGTCACGCCGGTCATTAAGTAAACTGTTGAACTCAACATATTCCACATGATGAAAATAAAGCATACTTTCCATTACTTTGGAAAGTGTAGAGCAAAATGCGATTTTATTAAAATACGGTGGGCTAAATATTATACGGATACTTTGGTAATGATCAAATTTTTCTTGCAAATACTTAAAAAAAAATTGGATGAGTAAAATTTATGTAAAAAGTAAATAAATTTTGTCTTAACAGTTAATCAATTTATATAAATATTAATTTCTTTCTATAAACTAAATTTATCGTTTTTTCAATTATAGACAATTATATTTCAAATAAACTATAAATTTATCTCATCACGGAATTGTTAATTTTCCAAACACTAGACCGGCTTTAATTTACAAAAAAGGCAAAAGAACAATCTGATTTTAAAATATTTATTTTTAATACTTTAATTAAATCTAAACTAAAAATCTTTATCTTTTCACTTTAACTAGCAAGTTTATTATATTGCTCTTGCTTATGCTCATTTTATTATCTTGGCGCCAGCATTAATTATGTTAAACCCTTGACCAAATACTTAACCAGACGGTCTTAATAAGTTGCTTAACCCAAGATAAAAAAATAAATAAAAAATCATATGGTAACACTTGGTTTTACTCATGCATTGAAACTGCATGCAAATATTAAAAGATTTTATCTGTTCTCTTTAGGTTCTTATAGAATCAAAGTAGAAAGAAATTAAGTAAAAATAGAAAAAAAATATACAAAATATTTGTTTGTTTTAATTTGAAGTCTGCTTAAGCCGATCGTATAATTGTATGCGAAAATCATTAAAAAAGGATCATAATTTTTGTTAACTACTGATTTGTACGAATTGGATTTAAATTAAATTGTACTTTCTTCTTTTATTTGTTTTCTATCATAAAAATATAGATTTGAAATTGTTGAATTTCTTTATAAAAAATGCTTATTTATCAGTTAATTTTATCAAAAATATTTTGAAATATTTAGATGATAAGATATTGAAAAAATATTTTGCAAACAAACGCTGCGGCGCGGCTTTATTTTAATTATTTACTTAATTTTTTATTATTAAGAAAAAAGATGCATATTTCAAAATAAATTTCCAGCTGTGTCATTGTTCTGAGTTATTTACTTTAAATAATAAAATGATACAATTTTAATTTAATTAAAAAAAGCAAATACTCGTTTACATTCACTGCGTCGCAAATAACCAAAATAGAAATTTATATGCAGTTTGATGATTTAAACACGGCGTGTGTTCACAATAAACAGGACCTTATAATTGATAAGGTTTGTTATTAAAGGAAATTTACTTTGCTTTAATGAAAGCAGCAGTTTTTAATTTTTTTCGCAAACGGAGTCCTTTTTAACCGACTTAAAAAAGAAGGAGGTTAAAAATTTGTCTGAATGTTGTTTTTTAATGTTTCTGCCCGCAGTAATTTTCGTCATTAGTAATTTCTAAGCCGATTTTAAAAAGTTTTTCTTTATTTAAAAGGTGATTAAAGATTGGTTCCGTTTAGAGAACAGTTAATACTATTAAAAACTAAAGGGTGTTCCCATACAAAATACATGTTATTCACGTGTATTATGAACCGTTAAGGAAAAACTATAAAACTTAAAAAAACTTCGCATCATTGAAGCTCCTAACGGCAAAAATTTATAAAAAAATAAATAAAAAATTAAAGAGTTTCCCCATAGGTGATGAAAATTGACCTATACGGGCCTAATTTTTGAACCGTTATAGACAACCGCTTGAAAATTGGACAGGATATCGATTGCTATGACCGTTGTAGTAACAAGAATTAATATTCGAATTTATAAATTAAAGGGTATTCCAATAGTTCATTTTATTTGATGTATGTGGCCATGCTCTGAAACAGTTTTAGACAGACAGACAAACAGTTTTAGACGGTTAAAATTTACAAACAACCTGATTGCATAATCTACTACAACAGCAAGTATAAAATATGTTTTCCAAATTAAAGGGTGCCCCTGTGGCTGATGTAATTTGATGAATGTTGCCAACTGTTGAACAGTTGTAGACAGACGGTTGAAATTAACAAGAAAAAGTATAAAGTTTGGAGATGGAATATAATACAATTTAATGTATGTTGCCATACTTTTTATGATGAAAGCTGTTTTAAAGTCGATTTTTATTTTGAGAGAATTATATTGTTTACTTAGCTGGATCGCATTTTATGCATAATAACGCCTTCCCAACTTTATTATCTTATGTACTTTTTTAAATAACTAAAGAATTACTTCCTTCGTTCTTCATGTATCTAATTCAGGTTTAAATGAGAACAAAAAAATTTGATGGATTCAGGTGGATGGAATCATACATCTATATGTGTAAATAATGACTCATATTCTAAACATCAAAAATATGACTTTCGAACGAGTTTTCACAATTGAAGGATTCATTAATTACTCTTAATCATCAAGTACAAAATTTACAAAAACAAAATAGTAAAACGTTAGAAATTTTTTTTTAACAAAAAATTGTCAATAATTTGTTCTTACAAGTATTGAAAGTATTTGAAGAGAAAAAGAGAAAACACTTATACTGAGAATTAAATAAGGTCATGGAATTTTAAACTTCAAATTAAAAAAAAAATTAACCACATGCCATAGTTTTGCTTTATGAATACATATATTTATATGCCTGGTTTTATTATTTTAAAATACTTTTTGGTGGATAATAAATAAAAACTTCATTAAACGATTGCAAGATTTTAAATTTTTTTGGGATTACAAAATAATACACCTTGTGAATTCAAAAGCTGGTTATAAAATTTATCGTAGATTTGTGATAAATTTAAATACGTTTCACTTTAAGTAATTTATTTGATCCGTATTTATTGCATAATTCGTGTTACATTTTAAGTATCGCAACACGCAAAAACAAATAATAATATTTTTATGAGTTATTTAATATTGTAAAAGTTTTTTCTTTTTAACACTTAGTTTTAAGGAACCATGAAAGTTCTAGACCAGTCCAACTATGAAAAAGGAATTCCAAAGTGGAACAGCCGTACAGTTTGGTGGGCAAATAGTTAGCAGCGGTTATACCTGTGCAAGTTGTTAGTTACCTTACTTCGGAGAAGGAAGTTGGTAAACAAGGAAAAGCCAATTTACTTTGGCAGTTCGAGTCTAGTCCCGTCCGATGGGTGGGATTATAAAGGCAACATACAAAGGTTTCTAATAATATCTACTTGTTTTTAAATTATCTTATTAAAAAATAGTTATTTTCAAAACGTATATGTTAGGCTACTACTCGTATATAAAAACAACGATAGAAATACAAATGCGCTGTGTTTAATTAATTAAAACTGTTTTTGCAACAAAGAAAATTTATTATATTAAAATTATTTTTAAAGTTTTGCCAAAAAGTTGCTTTTGTTATTGTTTCTAAATAATGAATTTCAAAGAAATTTAAAATATAAAAACTTGTCAAAAATGCGTCCTACGGAACGATTATAAATAATACGGCTTATGGTAATGAAATGAATTCTAAATTTTAATAATAATTAGTTCACTTTCTAATTTATAAATTTTTTACTTTTCCAATGTTTCCCCACACCGACTAATATCATCTTTAGTAAACAAGACTTTTTTTAATATTTGTATTTAGTTTTTTAAAGTATTAAGTCACTTTTCAAAATAAAAATATTGCTTTAATTGTTAATAAATTATTAAAGAAAATTAAACTATGAAGTTTAAATAAACACTAACATTTAAAATTAATTCAGTTTCATTAAGTCTAAACTATTTGTTTGATGAAAAATTCTCCCCAAATTATTTGCTCTGTATCTACTTCGAAGATGGTAACTGTTGCATAGTGAACGAGAATCAACTAAAACAGTTGGCTTGCTCCTTAATTTAGAATTTAACACGTATGAATAAGCTAAAGTTACCGTCAGATTAGTCAAATATTTGACCGAAATAACATAACCACTAAATTATGGCGCAAAATTACTTTTCTTTTTAATTGCTTACTAAGAAATATAAGATCCTACTTAATACAAAACATAAGATATCACATTTATTATATTTTAAATTGTCATTCGTAATAAAACGTGTCAGAAAAAAATTAAATAAACATTTGTAAAATTATTCGTAACGCCTTTTCGGTCAAATATTTGACTAGTCTGACCGCACCTTAAGACTTTCCTTCCTTATAGCGCTTTACTTTTTAATATATGTAAAATAAATGATTCTAATTAAAATAAACCTATATCATCAAGAAAAACATTAGCATTTTAAAGGACTTTCAGGATTTACCAAGTCTAGAAGATCACATAAATTTTCGTACAATATTAATTTTATATAGTTGTATATTTATAGCTTTTATATTATTTTATATTTATGTGTAGATTTTTTTGTAAAAAATAATATAATTGAATTTGATTTTATTACAAATTCAATCTTGTTTTAAAATGTTTTCCTGCAGTTGAACGACTTCTACTACACATTTTCCAAGAAGTTCTCTTGCACGAATTTGTTGGCGTTAAACCATAAATTAAGTAGCTATTGGTATTAAGGCTAAGACTAAAGCCAAAAAGAAAACAGGAGCTTACAGGGCCATAAAATCGCGGCATTGCATTCTCATATAAAGTTACATTTAAAGTTCTTCTTTTACGTACACTCGTTGTAAAATGTTGGTTAAAAATGTTTCAAAAAATGTTAATTTATATGGCAATTTCGCTAAAGCTCATCAGTGGATTCTACCCAAATTTTGTATAGAAAACTTAAGAGTTTACACCAAATGCCAAATTGAATTACTGAGAAGTACATTGAATCAAAAAACTAAAAAAAAAAAAAAAACAAAAAAAAAAACTATTAAAACTCAAAATTTTTTTTAATAAAATCGCCTTCCGTTGCAATGCTCGACATCGGCATGTATGTCAAGCCCGCCTCATGCATTCAGAGCCAAAACAACAGTCTCCTTCCTACAATTTAAGACATCTTGAAACTACAATAGAGGCATTAGTGACGACGGTAAACAATTTCTACAATTTAATGTGTAACATAAAGCAGAAATACAATTGATGTTATTGTAGTCGATACTTAACAGACAATCAACTGGAGTGCGAACGGTACGAGCCAACATAAAAATAAATTTAAATACTGTCTTTCGAACTAAGAGATTACCCTTACACAGAAATTAGGGGGTATTCTAATGCATATAAGCTCATTTTAAAATAAATAGTTAGGCAGGCACGTTTTATATGAAGGGCCGCCATGAACCAATAACTATATATTGTGCGATTTTTTTGAAGATCTTTTTAAGACTTTCACCGGGACTTAGTTACTTGCTCAGGTTTTGCCCCATTATTATTTTAAGTACCTGAGCTAGTACTGCGATTTCTACTAAACACTAGGTTCCCGTTTCATAGCAGCTGACGAATAAAACGCAAAACTCAAGACTGGCGATCTTGATTAAGTTTCTTATTTCAAACACTGAGATTTGATACCGACATTTTGGAAAATCGATATAGAAGTTAAACTGACACAAATATAATTAAAACTGTAAAAGTAATCTGGCAGTTGGCAGAAGCTTTACGCTTGGATAAGATTGCAAAGTTCTTATCACTAAGGCGACCCTAAAACCAATATGGTGTAAACGAGTCTAATTATGGGGAATCGTCCCCGGTATCAAATTTTAGCACGTCGGTATAGAAAAAAACTCGAACATTCGTCGAAAGCAAAAATTATGAGAGGTGTGAAAAGAAAACCTTAAAACTCAACAAAATGCGTAAAGATTGAACATAATTACTACTGTTATAAAGAACATTAAAAATCCCAAGTTATTTCTCACGACATTTTTCTTTGAGTGTGTGAAAGTAGAATATGTATTTGCAAAAAGACAAAGACTAAAATAATTTTTCATGTGGTATTTCTTGATTTAGCTTTATTATTGGCGTAATTTCATTTTTTTTTCATCTTCGACGCAACACAACGACACAGATTATAAAGGAAAACATTTTGGAATATTGAACAGTAAACAAAATAAGTATAAATTTCATTTGCTTTTGAGGTTTGATCATTGTTTAAGAAAACTCTTTAATTTTTTTCATGCGGTTTCAGCACCGTGAAGGAAAAATTTATTAAAATTGTTGTGTAAGGAAATCCATAAAAGTCAAGCAAATATGCAACCAACATACCAGGATTAAGAATAAAGTTTAAGCACCAAGCAAAAAATTTGTGAAAATGTAATCAAGTGTGGAATTAAGCATTTTTGACGGAAGGACTTCCCAACTAGATCACAAACCTAATGATTTTAACAAGGCATGAGACTTTTATAAATAATTGCTAAGAATTGGTTACATTGGTTATTGCAGGAAATTATAATAATCATTAGTACATATTTTAATGTAATATTTATTAACTTAAGGAACCAGTTTAATTTCTATTTCCTTTATTGGCGAACTAATGTATTGTGTTTTGTAAGCGAGAAACAAAAATTGGCAATCACAAAAGTAAGTCATTATATGGCAAGTAATTTTTAAGGTAATTAAAAATTTTTTGCTGGGTAGTATTTTAAAAACAATTTAAATCCAAAGAAAAATTAATAATTTAAGTTTTATTATTGCAGATCTTGTGACTAAACGAACACTATAAATCGATTGCTGTGAGCTTGAACTAAATTAAAGTCCAACTTTTTAATTTAAAGCAACAAAAATAATTCCCACATTTTAAATTTATAATGACCTTAAAATTAAGAAACGCCTATTTTAGCCACCATTTAAAACATAATTCACCACTCCCTTATAGGCATCTTGTTCTCAAACGTTTTAAATACTTAATTCATTGCATAATTGAAGGATTTGTTTTGGCATGAAGGATCTGTGTGATTATGTTTATGTATGTGTACGTATATACTTTTGTTTTTTTTTTTGGCATTTGCAAACATGTCACAATCTCTCCTAAGAAGATAAATACATACAAGTGCTTTAAAACCGCATCGAGCGAAACAACGGGAGGTCCTTGTTCATCCTTTTTGATTTGTTGCTTTGTTGCTTTGTTGCCTCTAAAAAATTTATTTTACCGCACGCTGTGCTTTTGTCAGATCAACGAGAAAAATTAATAAGACTCCACAAACAAAACAAACAACACCAAAGATTACATGAAACTATTGAAAGCCAAAGCAGTTAAAAAATCTAACTGAATCTTTTATTAAGACGCGGCTTATTTTATAAATTCTTTTGATTGTAAGACTCTTGATGTGTCTGTTCAATGTAATTATCGATTATCGTAAAGAAGATGAATTAGAAACCTCACATGTGTCTGTATGAATTTTAACAATAGTTTCAAAATCTTGCCAAAATTTATTCGACTTAATTTTGTTTCTTAAAATGTTTGCCTTACTTTTTTAAATTTTATTGTTCGTCTACGTTTTACAAAAAATATCAAATTTAATTTTTCCCTTTCCTCCAAATCTAGTCGTGTGGAAAATGATCTAATTAAATAAATAATCTAAACTGAATAATGCTTTATACATATTTATATTCAACCGTTAGATGGATAAATAGTGAGTGATTTAATTGAAATTGATACTTTGGTTTCAGTAAATATACAGAAAAATTTTTCTTAAAAATGCACTACATATTTATCTTAAAAATAATAAAACTTTTAATAACGATAATAAAAATAATAATAATAAAAATAATTATATAATATTTATAATAATAATAATAATAATAATAATAATAATAATAATAATAATAATAATAATAATAATAATATTTTAAAGTTTTGAAATATTCATATACTATCAATTATTTTTTAACAAAAGAATCAATTTATTTCAACACAAAAACTAGACTACTCATTTTTTACAAATTTTCTGTAAAAACAAATTTCAAAAGTAGCTTGATTAAAATTTATTTTATAAATAATTTTTAAAGTAAAAATATATAAAGTGGAAATATATCAATTCCTCTTCGCCAATTTCTGAATATTAAGAGAAGAAGTTTTGTCTGCTTTGCATTTTAGCCGCTCAGATCTTCTTAATCGAGTTGAAGTTGTTGGCATAACATTTTCTTTAATGCGGGGTGAACGAGATGGACTTGAAGCAGCAGGTAATTTATTAACGTCATTTGAAACAACAGCTTGGCTTGGTAATTGTTCTAAATTCGCCTCATTTGATGGAACCCTTGTAGAAAACGTATCGTATTGCACGGAATTTGGTGAAAAACATTTATCTACTAAATTGCGGGCTGTTTGCTGAACATCTATGAATTCAAATTTACTTTTGACAGGTTTTAATTGGTTAATATGCCGTCTTATAATTTTTCCACCAACATGGACTAAATACATAACATTCCCAATACGTTTTAAAATTATACCCCGTTGCCATTTCTCACCCAAACCGAAATTTTTGCACATCACATGATCATTGACATTTAACTTCCTTTTACTTGAATGAAAACTTTAAAACGTTATATTCAAATAATAATAATAACAATAATAATAACAATAATAATAATTATAAAAATGAATAAAGTATTTTCTTTGTTTTATGATCAGAATTACACTATCTCTTCTTTTTGGTCCAATAAAATACTGTTACCGTTTCAATTCAAACAACTGTAAATTAACTTATTCGTGTCCCAAGGTTATTTTAAAGATATTTACAAAACTATATATTCTATTTAGAATTGTGTTTTTTATGTCTTACTGCTGTCGGCTTATTTTAAATGTTGATTTTTGGAATATCGAATAGACCAAGTTTTTATTTAAACAAATCGAATTATAATAAATTTAAAAATTTGTGTACCTTTTATCAACTCTTCTTTTAAATGAAACCAAAAAATTGGCAGCTCAGATCGCTTGTTCAATAATGAAGATGATTTCTTAGGTGATGGAGTTTAAAGATGACCAACAAAAGGCAAATTTATTTATGAAACAATAAAAAGACAACCCCAAAAAATAGTTTAGCAATTTAAATGACTTTGTTGTTTAATTATATGACATAAAAACTGAAAGGCTTGACTAAATGGCCAAAAAAAAGAAACATGCTTTGCACGTAATAATTAATATCGTTGAATTTAAATTATTTAACCAAAAATCCAACACAATTAAGCTTAGCTAATGCAAATTAAAAACCTCTTCAATTTAGCTTTCTTTACATTTGTGCAACAAGAACATGTGAAATCGCATTTTCGAAGTGTGATTTGATTTAAGAAAAGAAAAAGAAGATTTTCTCAAAGTTATTTAAATTGTATTTTATTATTAAGATCTTATTTTAAGCATTAAATTTTGACACATTTATTTTAATATCCTTAATATAATTTGCAAAGACGATAAGTCCACTTTTTTCCAAAATTGAGATTTTAGTGCAAAATACATATTTTACGACAACAAAAAATGTCATTATGTAGTTAAAAGTTGTTGTAATGTTAAGGTTTGTAAAAACACTAAATCCACAAGACTGCGTAAAATATTAAAAGCACGTGCTACCTTCACGAACGTTAATTTGGTCAATTGAACTCTGTAGTTGTTTTCTGTTATATGTTTTTTAAACCGTGAAAGTGATGATTTTAAAAGAAAAAAATAAATACTTAGCGTCCTTTACAAAAAGGTAAGTATTTAGATTTTAGTTTTTATTTAAAAATAATATTGAATGTAATTTACATTAATTTAAGTATTCATTTTTAAGAAATTGGTATGGATTCTTCCCAAAACTATGAAATTAAAGCAGACGACGTTGTTGTGGGACTAGTTCCATATGGGTTTAATACGGACTCTGACGATTCTTTCGAATTTCATCGAACGAAAACTCGTAGAAAAAGGTTTCGCTTGGAAAATTCATCATGGAATTCAGTTAGAAATAAACAGCGAAGAAAATATGGCAAGCGCTATTTTGAAAAAGAAAAAAACAGGCAGTGATTGGAACTATAAAAATCATAAAGAAGCACGGACAATAAAGAAGAAGTGTAACTGTAAAGAAAATATTTGACAATATTTGGAAAATTAGTTGAAGCAAAAAAAAAAACTGTTTGTAAGTACGATGAATCAAATTTAAATTGAAAAGTGGCAGATATAGATAGAAGAAATTTTAATAAAAGCAATGCTCTGCTCAATGTGGCATTAATATTGTGTAAAGAATTCTCGAAATGGGCCATACACAAATGCAGGCAGATAGCGTTCATTCCACAATAGAAAGAGCTATGAAAAAAATAGTAACTAACGTACCTTCAGAATACAATGTAGATGTTTGTAAAGATCTTCGAAAAAACCAAGCACCTATGTTGTTATGTATTTAGATCACAAAATCAACATGTATTTAATTATATTTTTTATCTTTTTAATAGCAATGAACTGAGCTAGTCTTTAATAAATATATATTTTTTCAAATAAAATTGATAAAGAAAATATGTGTAATCAAGCTTTTTTTTTATTAAAACTGATTGTAGGAAAATGTGCCAAATCTACAATAAATTGTCATCCGTTAAGCTTTGGCACCTGGGTATTAAAATAATAATGCTGGCGAACTAAAAATTCTTTCAAGTGGTGCTAAACCTGTTAATGATTCAGTTTCTTGCAAGTTTGTTTTAAGAATTTTTGGTTGATCTTGATAATTCTAAGGTCATAATTGAATTTTATTTAATAGTTGTCTTGTTTAATAACAATAACTTTTAATTATAAATTATTTTATTAGAGCAAAATTATATGTAAGTTAAAGTAAAAAAAATTAATTACTAACTGTAAGTAATTGACTTTAGTATCAGTAATTAAAACCTCTAGGGGTTCTATTATGCCGCAAAATATTTTTCAGCTTTTCTGGTTTTTTTTATCAGTTCTTACATTTAACGGATTGTTAATATCATTTGAATTATTTTTCTTTTTTAATAATAAAGGTTTTAAAAAAATTCGAATATTTTAATTATTTTATTCATTACCCTAAACCAAAATGATACCTAAACATTCGGAGGTCAAAGTTTAAATTTTAAAAGGCAACGAAAATGAAATGGTTCAGTGATAGAAGCACAACTCTGAGCTTAAATGCAATCTTCAGATTCAATGAATGATCAAAGTTCTGCCCTGATATGCAAAATTTATTTACAGCACACTAAGCTAAAAGTTAAATAAGAAATATTGTGAACTTAAAAACCAATTTTTTTGTCTAGCAAAACTAAACAAAACAACCAAATTATTGTAGCCATTGACAGAAAAAAGTTTTATATTTTACACACACAAGCGAATTAATATAGTTTTGTGGTCATCAAGAGTTAATAAAATAATTCAAATGAGCTTAGGTAAAGGAGTTTTATTTTATTGTGGACTAAATTGTTATATTATTTTTTCAGTCAGCTGTGTTTTGTTTTTTTTTTTTTTTTTTTTTTTTTTTAAACTGCTGCTCATTTTCTAATTAATTGAAAGAAAGAATTGATTTAAATAAAAAAAAAATAAATAAATAAATGCGTATTTAAAAATGAAGTAAAAAACTGACCACTAAGATACGAATAATTAAAGTAAAATTACAATGAAAAAAGAAAAAATGTTTTATAAAAGACAAAACCGAAAAATGAGTTTCTATTTTTTAAACATTTCTAGCAAACATTAATTCTTTAATGTTTTCAACAACAAATACATTCGAAAAAAATTGCTGCAATTTAAGATATTTGTTGTAAATTACTTACGCAATAAAAATTGTCAAAGTAAAAATATAACATCACATTTTCCCAATATATTTAAATCAAATTTTATTTACGATACGCTCAAATAGAATTTGAAAGCAAATACAAGATGTTTATTCGTTCGTAAGAACTAAAGGTTTAAAAGCTTTTCTTTAACATGAATCCAAACGTGTTTACTTAGTGATTTAAAGGGTATTTCAACATGATGAGTAAAAACGATATGATGTATTTAAAGTATTTTTTTTAATCTTTTCCATATGTAGTCTGGCTTGAAAATATGTCAGCTTCAATTTTCTTACTTTTTGAACAGACTGAATTAAAACTGATTTGGCTGCTTTACGATTTCTTTATAATTCATTATTAACGAATAGTGTGATGTTAGTAAAGTTGGAATGCCGACTGTAAAAATAGTGATCAACGAAGAAAAATATAAAATATTCTTCATCAGTAACTCTATAAAAAAGGTACGCTCAGTCAATTGAATGAGCACACTTCTTGGTCAACTGGCTTTATCCAGCTAGGTCTTCTCTGTATTTTTCGGATCATCTCTCCACAGTTTTTTCTCCTTTTCTTATCTTCAATTTTTGTTTGTTTCCTGCTTTACTTTTCTCTCTCTGTTTTTTTTTTCCTCCCTTCTGAAAGCAGGTAACATAAAGGGACCAATTAATGGACCCAAGTGGGCTGTGGCAAAGCGGCTTTCTGCCTTACCTTACCTAACTCCTTAGGAAATAGACTGGCGTTGAATGTGTGTCCGCAAGACCTAGCAAGCATAACTGGCCACAACCAAATATTTTTAAACAAAAATTCTACATAAACGAAATATTGGAAAAAACTAAAAAATATAATTTTTTTAAAAACTAAATTATCTGCTAATAAAGAAACAAGTTTTAAGGATGGATTAGGGTCCTGCTTCTAGAAAAAATACTTCTAGAAATATTCTGGATGGATAAAGCGGTCAAGTACACGCGCATTAGGAAGTTAAGGATAAGAAAAACATCCTTAATTTCCCTTAGTAATTTTAGAAATGTTATTTATTTGATACAGTGTAACGAACTTTTTAAAAAATTATGCTAATAAATACACATTTACGGCTGTTTGTAACATTTCAAACATAACACTGTGTGTTATAGACTTCTTATAAATATAAATCTGGAATAAATCTACGCGCTTGTGTGCTGTGCTATTAAAGTAATAAATGCATTTTATTGAGGGAATGTTTAATGTAATTTTGTTATTGATTCAGAAAGCAATTTTATGTACAATTTGAGTTTTTTAAGCATAACATATAAACATACATAAACGTAAGTGTACTAAAAAATTAAATATAAAGAAAAAATTTAAATTTCGTTTAATCTACTGTGGCTTTATTGGAAATACCGAATATTGTCAGTTCAATTTTCTAAAACTTTGTTTAATGTTTTTGATGCTACGTCACAAGTGGCTTTGACGATTTTAGGCTTTGAGGTATAGATACATTAGCATAGCATATGCATAGATATATTACTTTTTCGTGTCTAAATAGGTCGCCAATTACCGAATTTTGTGCGCATAAGATCGATTTTTTAATGAGCTGTGAGATGTAAGTGCGCTTATAACTTTCATTTCACGCCATAAAAAGTCCAAGCTCATGGCACTAGAGCGCTTCTAGCAGCTTAAAAAAATAAGCCTGTTATGCAAAAACTTTAACATGTCCACAAAATTGTCACTCTATGTAGTAAGAGTTTCCTGATCCATAACTGCGCCAACTTTGTTTTTTGAAATAATAATGCGCCTCGCCAAAAAATATAATTTTTCGGCAACATTTGACGTCTGGTTTTAGCTGTTGCAGGTGATAAACTAAAAAGCCGTAATAAAGTTGATGGTCGTTTACCTTCAATAGGATCTTGAGAATATATTATCTAAAATTTTTGTGAAAATTCTTAATTATCATCATACTGCACAGTGCTTTTAAGACGATTTGGTATATCACGAACCATTTCAGTTATCTATTAAATTTCACAAAGGCAAAGCAGAGGTAAATTTATGTAAAGATGCGAACGATCGGTTTCCTAGGGTAAAGGGATTTCTGGGTATGCCCCCAAACCTTGATGCCCGAGGTCGTGAAGTTTTTAAAATGTTTTTTTTTTTTTAACTCAAATGTGAAGATTTATTTAATTTAATAAGACCTTGACAATATCTCGTTTAGTTTGGTAGTAAATTGGCTTTTAATTTTGGCCGGCCTGAATTTAGTATTTTTGGCGTTGTGTACTTATTAATAATTGGGTTATTACTTTAAGACATTTGCTGTATTCCTTAAAAATATTTAATTTAATATTATTAATCTAGAAGTAGTAAGCTTTCCTCTAATATCACTTGCAAGTATATGGCACGTATATTTAAGCTACAGGAGTTTTCTGAACTTCGTCTCCTCATGTTTTTTTAAATCTTTTTTTTATGTAACAATTAAAAATTTGTTAAGGCAAATTTTGTGCGAAACTGAAAAACACAAATAGGCAACAATAATTATTAAAGTGTGTGTATGTGAGTGTATGCATATATGTGATCGGAAAAAAAAACAGATGAAAAATGTTTCTCTACTACCGTGTATACGACCAAAAGATACAATTTGTGTTTTAAATTTACTTTCGGCTTTTGCATGTAAATATTGATACAATAGACTTTAAAAGGATTGACTACTCTACTAATAGTCTGTCTAAAAATGTTTGAATTTTTAATAAATTTTGCGAACAATGAAAATCATAAGCAAAAATATACAAAACGGTAATTACAACAACAAAAGAACCAATTTTTATTATTGCAATAGTTTGGTGCAGTTCCTTTTTTGATGATGGATAGGTGTTGTTGTGACCACTAATTTTTTTATTATCGTATTGTTACAATGCATTCATTTGGTAAAGTATTTCCATTATTTTCAGCCAACAAGGAAATCCATATTTTTGTAAATTCGCTTTTTCTGAATAAAAAATAATAATTTTCATTTTATGCAAATTTACAAAATATTTATGAGTCAAGTTTAATTCTTTTGTTTATGACTTTTGAAGAACGAAGGCACATTCTGTTGTTATTAACTATAAAATAAACAGCCAGTGACGACGGTCTTCACCGAAAGGTATGACAACACTATAAAATACTTTGTTTCCAAGAACTTGGAAAATTTTAATTGTTTTAAAAACAAAACGCTGTTTTAATTACAACACATTCTAAATGCAGGGGCAGAAAATAAGTTATTAAATATAAGAATATGGCTGGGTGGTCATTTCTTAAATCGTGGTTTAAAGTTAAAAGTCATAAATTTTATTCGTCCAGAGGAGCTGGGTTGACCGAAATGATTACCAAATGTTTACACCATATTTTTAAAACTGATTAAAAATTATTTTTTTTTGTGTTATTTTTTACAATTTAAATTTCTATTTGACTTTCATATATAATGCCTTAAATTTGGATAATTCAAAAAATTAAGAAAAGTTGTTGTACAATGACAGCAACATTTATCAGGCACGTTAATATTGACTTAGTAGGCCTGTCTGGCAAGGGTTAAGCCACCCCCAGGAAACATTTTGCCTGCAAGAAATTGTCCTAGGTAATTGTTTAATGAAATTGAACATCATACATATTTTTAGGTTTATTGCTGAATCGAAAAATGAAAATTATTTTAATAATTAAAACCCTTTAGTCAAGTAAAAAAATTTTCAATTTTCCACTTCTCGCGAAAATGGTTATATTTTTTATATAAATTGTACAAGTGCAAAGAATTCATTTTTTATAATCAAAATTTTTTTTATTTTCAAACAAAAAATATAATAGTAAAAAATAGCTGGAGTAGAGCATTTAAAATAAAAAAAATCCTCCAAAAACTAGAATCAATTAAATTAATAACAGTTAAGATAATAATTGTATTAAACAAAACATTTTAAGACTTTTGAACCTAATTAAATAAAATGTGAACTGAAGCAATAACATAGTGTTTATGTATGAAGCAAAAAAATTGAATAATTTTATTTTTTCATAAATCTATATTTTTATTATATCAAACGGGGAAGGTAGTCGAAACATTCAGGTATGTGATGCAAAAAGTTTTGAATTAGTATCATGAATTACTATAGATTATCAAAATCTTTTCTAATTATATGGGTTTTACGTCAACACCAGAAGATTAAGCTCAAACATAAGCAAGAACAAAGATAGAAATATGTATAAAAGTAATTTAAAGAGTGTTAAGAAGAATTTTAATAGAAATACAAAACGGTCCGCGAAAAAAAATTACTTTACTAGGGGTCCGTGAGCAGGAATTTGATGAGAACCCCTGCTCTAACACAATCTATTCCATTTAAAATTAGTTTCTTGTTAAAAATCAATTTTCATCATATTTCCGATTTGAAATGGATTTGACTGAAATTCAAATAAAAGGATAAATTAAAAATAATAATTATATAAGTTTTTGCTTTGCCAAATTTGGTACCGTGAAATAACTGCCAAATGAAATAAATAAAAAAAAAATTGAAATAACTCCCAACAAAAAATTAAAAAATTCCATACAAATTGGGAGTTACTGAATAATGAAATAACTCTAAATTTTTTGATGGTATTTTCATAGTTTTTCATTGGGAGTTATTTCATAATGAAATTTTTTCTTTTTGACAATGGGAGTTATTTGGTTTTTTTTTTTTAATTTGGGAGTTATTTCATTTTTGGTGGGACTTATTTCATTGGGATTTATTGCATTGGGAGTTATTTCATTTGGGAGTTTGGGGTACTGTGAATACCGTGAGTACCCCAAATTTTATTTGCATTTATATAAATAAAAAAATACAACACAAAAAAGTCGTTTAAGAAAGAAAGTCGCACATCAAAATGGAAGTAAAACAAAAAGCTCATTACAGAATCCATTTTTATTATATGTCATAAAATATACAGTGGCATTATACAAATACACATTCATCTACACATATTTTCATGTATACTCACATGGTTACTGAAGTTTAATAAATTTGGTTGTTGTATTCTATTTATAATTTATAATTTACTGGAAATTAAATGTTTTTTGTTAAAAATTTTACAAAAAAAGGGTAGAAGGTCCCAAAAATTAAAAAAGTTGCAAAATTCGGTGACAAAAAAAAGTCTCCAAAAAAGTCACAGACCGCTAAAAAAGGGTCAAATTGCGACTTTAGTCGGGCGAACGGTAACCCTGGTTGTGAGGTAACAAGTATGAAAGATTAAAAATAAAATTTGCATTCTTGGCCATACCGACGATTGTGGTACAAAAAAGTAAAAACAAATGTACAACTCATGTTGTAGAGAAAACAACAAATAAATGCTTTGAGTTGTGTGTGAATTTCGTTCCAACTAAAATTAATATTGATTGATGATGTTTACAATATACACAACTTAAGGTAGATAGATGCGAAAAATGCTGATGAAGGATTTGGCGGTCCGGAAAATGCAGCATTATATATTGCCAGCATCTAATTTTTCTTTTTTTTATTTTGTTTTGGAAAACGTCTGCATAGATTTGAAAAATATTTTTTTTATAAAATTTAAATTAAAAAATAAACCAGAGCCAAAAAAGTTAATTTTAATTCATTTTCATATTATAACTTTAATTCGTAATGCAGTTGAACTTAATCATATTTCTATTGCGTAATAATGAGGACTAGAAGAAAAAATTGTTATTTTCAAAAGTTTTCATGGTTCAAGGAAATATGCAGCCATGATCTCTATTTACAAAAAATTTGTAATTATTTTTTTTTCTAAAGCAATCATATTTCAAAATAATTTTTTTTAATTCGAAAGTTTAAAATTTTTTGGGAATTCTTGATTTATTATTTTTTTTTTTTTTTTGGTAATTTACATTTTTTTTAGTTTTATCGCTAATTTTTTACATTCTTAAGCTTTTTTTGTGAAAATATTGGAAGTTTAATTTTTTCTGCTCTCTCTGTAAGCGTTCAGTCAACTCATCGGAAATGCATCCATTATAATTAAAATTGTAATTATAATAAATAACTGAAACATAATGATAATGTTATTAGTAATTTTTTTAATATTATCTTAATTAATAATATTTTTATTTATTTTTTAAAAGTCTTTGAAATAACTGTAAATCATATACATATATAAATTGATCATAAACTGAATATTATGAAAAACCTTTAGAGTGCCTTTATATAATCCAACTTAATTTTAACAATTAACATTTAAATTGAATGAAAGATTTCCAATTAAATTAATTACTTACTTTAGTAAATAAAAAGTTTATAAGAGACACTTACTTTCTTTCAATTTTAATTTCTATTTCATACATCTTTTTGATTTTATCTTCAACACAAAGAATAATCTTCTTCAATTTAATTAAATGTTTTTCTCTAAGTAATCAATTATAAAGTATCAAAATGTTGGCAGCACTAACAAATACAATCAACTTTAAATTGTTAAAAATAAGATAAAGTAAACTAAGCAGCAAACAAACAATGAGAAAAAGTTTAAATCAAATACCAAGAGCACCAATCATACCACACACTCATGTGCGAGTAGTTATGTACGAGTGTGTAAGCAATAATCCTTATCTTGAGAGCTGCTTCTTCATAGTGTAACAAAATACATAAAAAATTTATAAAATTTGTTAAGATAAAACGTAAACAATTGGATTAAATTTTTTCTTATTAGAGTTAAAAAGTTGGTTAAATGTTAAAGCTTAAACATATTGAACGTATTTGGTAAAAAATTAAATGAACCTTAAATACAAAACATTTAAGTTACGGAAAGAACTTTCATATATTTAATCTGTATTATAAAGATATATAAATATGGCTTAAGTTGTTCTAGAACTAGTCGATATTTAAACGAAAAATCAGTGCAAAAACCCTTTATCGCTTCTTAGAGTTCATTTGTTACTGCCTCTTTTTAATAGTTTGTTAAATACTGTCTGGTTTGCAAAGTATTTGCATAGGGATCTATTACGGTTGTTATAGAATGTTTTACTTAGAATACGACAATGCTCTAAACTTTCTAATGTAGTTTAAGTTTAGCAAGAAAACAAAAATTGTCAGTGAGCTCTCATATTCATTCGCTTTGAAAATCAATTATTCAGAGTGTCTTTCTACACGGAAACTGAATAAATGCAGATTTTGCAATGACTACAACGTAAGTAATACGCAGTTTTATAAACAAATTTATTTGCTCCCTTCTATTCTAATGCTAATTTCGCTTATAAAATTTTTTTAACTGAATATACACAAGTCGTGATATAAATCGTTTACTAAGCTCAAAATAATGAATTACTGTCCTAGAAATTGGGCGAATTCACGATACCTAAAATTTTTGAAGTCTTTGAAAATAAACACAATGGAAGAGTTTCGACTGCTTCCACTCCAATCCAAAAGCGAAGTATTTTAAAAAATATATAAAATTTATATCTATTTTTCGTTACACATGTAAATATGAAATGCACTTTGGTGAATGTGGATGTTGATATGCACCAGACTGTATGTTCAATACTTGGTGTTCAACAAGTTTATAAAAAGAAATGCGGGTTAGAATCTAAATTTCCGAATTAAAAAATTCACTTTATATAATTTTGTGAACAAATGTTTTAAATAATCTTTTAGACATTAAATAAAATATTCTCTGGATTTCTAAGTCATTACGTAGTTTTGTCATAACATATTTTAATCTTTCTCTTAATGGAATTAGTATAATGTGAAATTTTGATATCATATCGTATACTCCTTTAAGTTATACAAATCACAGTTTATTTGCATACTTCAATATCTTCATCTTTTGAAATTAAAAATACCATTAGGTACTAATAAATCAAATCAGGTTTTCCAATTGGAAACTTCACAAAAAAGAAAAAATAAAAATCAAAGCAATAAGGATGCACATAGAGCAGTATTCAAATTAAGGTTCCCAGATTCTTTTAATTTTAGTTTTCAAATCAAGTAATCCTTAAAATTTCCAGAAACCAAGCGTTTACTCTAGATAATCCACCTGTAAATAATAGTCTTTTAATTTAAATTTACTTTAGTATTAATGATGCAATTGTCTGAAAGTATGTGCAGATATGTGAATCGCTTTTAATAAATTATTCCTTTTCATACAATTCCCGCTTGCAATATAACATAAATAAAAAAATTTTTAGGTCTATCATCTTAGTAAATACCGGGATATTTATCCCTTATACCTAATTTACTCATTTATTTACCCTTTTTCCATGTCTAGCCATTAATATGTGGAGTAAATTGTTTATGGGTTTTTACATTTTTTGCAGTTAAACTTTTGAAACATAAAAAGGAGGACAAGAACGAAACTACAAAAATCATAACCCAGTTTTCTTGAATCTTAAGGGCAATTACGATGAGAGAAACATTATTGTTCCAATTATGTTTGCAATACTTATTATTTATACATTTTTAACTAAATGCCATGCTGAAAGGTAAAGATGAGTTATGACCTATTCTCAAAAATACCCAAGTGTTTCAAAATCTCCAATTTTAAATAATATTTTTTATCTCCAATAAAAAATCCTCATGTTGGGGTTAAATGGGCGCAATACTAGTACGGTAACAAGAATTTATCATTTTGCTTCTGTGAGCGCAATAAATTTATAATTTTTTAATCACAGACTAAATTAGAAAAATTGAAGTTTTACTTAATTTTTTAACAAGAAGTGGCTGCTGTAGTCAAAGCGGTAAACACGTTGACTACTAACCTGGTTGGCCAGGGTTCAACTCCTGCGGCAACCAAAAAATAAAATTGTTTTTTTCTGTTTAATGGTACAAATACATATTCAGAATTAACAATAAACATGCAGCCCCCTTCGTCGGTACTTCTTAATAGCATATTCGCCGGCGAAGTAAAATAACTAATAAAATGGCTATATCTATCTTTCTCTTCTCACCACCTACCTTATCTCTCATCTATCCTTTTCCTAAAGAATGTAACACGGTTTGAAAAATTACTAAATAGGTATTATTGCCTGAAGTGCTACTTTTCTTTATATATAAAAAAAAGTCAGATTGCATAACAAGCTGTTAAAAATAGGAAATATTACATGTACTGAAAATATAAATGCTGGTCATGAGTGGTCAGTAGGGGTTGGGATTTCCCGGAATTTCTTATTTCCATGGAAACGGGAAAAATTATCGCATTCCCAGGATTTCCCGGTATTCCCGAGAAAAAAACGATTCTCGAAGAAAACAAGTTTATTTAATAAAATAATATTTAAAATTCATAGTTTTGTTAAAGCATAAAAAACAATAAAAATAATTGTAAAATAATAGTTTTAAAAGCTTATAAAACTTAAAAACAATTCAGGTGACAAGACAAAAATATGTACATTTCTACTATATAACACTAATGGTCAGGCTTCTCAAATACTTTTTTCGATCCTTTAATTTCTCGGTCACGTATGGCCACATTAACGGTTTGACCTCACGTTAATCAAAGAGAAATTTTTGTAAACGTGCTTGTTTAGCACGGTTAATACATTTATTTTCTTTTAGAACACACCTCGTATATAAAAACTTAATCGATCTTTAAATAATATTTTTTAATCCTTAACAATTTATTGCTAAATTTATACACTACATGTTCATGAGTATTTTTAATTACAACAATTATTTATAAAATCTATCAAATCAAACAATGTAATACAAGGAAGACCATTAATTTTTCTATCATAAAAGACGGATCTGCCGACCGACCATTGTTTTCACACTAAATAACCAAGTTGTTTGTTAGTTGAGGCACCTATTAAAAATAAGAAAAACGAAATAAAGGTAAAAACATACGTAGTTACACTCGTTTACAATTAATATGGTGAAATATCCTTTCGTTTGTAAAAACCAAATCAAGGAGTTCTGCTACCGCCAACAGTATAAAATTTCCAATTTGCAATAAAAAAGCAAAACAAAAAAAAAACGTAACAAAGAAAAGAAAATAAAGTAGATAATAGTAAATTACAAATGTGAATGAACATAAAAGCTAGTCAACCAAAAATAAACATAAGAACTTTGAAAAGTACTACACACAGCAAGCCAACCAATCATTATACAAACCTGAATAAAACGACAAGTATGCGGTGCTATTTGCTCTGGTTGTTATCAAAAGAACAAAAATAATGGTGGTCATTTGTACTTTCATTGATTCGTTCATTCATTTATTTGTTCAATAAATAGTTTGTGTAAAGGATAATGGACTTTGCTCTATTGTTATCTTGTGCACAATAATAACGTACTTACACACTCTTGCCGCCATTATTGAATTAATAATTTGTGAATCCTTTTCTTTAAGGATTTTCGTTAAATTATTAGTCTGTTGTAGTTGGCGGTGTTGTTATTACTTACTTGGGGTGAGCAATAAAATTGTTTGATAAAGAATCATCAAAGGCGGCTAATAAAACTTGATATCATTGTGTTTTGTTTCAGCGAAAATTAATATTTTTTGGCTAAAAATAGTTAACAGTTTTTTGACCAAAGTCACAGAGTCTTCTCCCGCTATAGCAGAATATAATTTTATAATATAGTTTTTTTTCCTATTTTTTGTTTTATATTCTAAAACATAATATTAAAAGCTCTAATATATCAACAAGAGATTTTGTGAGCAATATTGTATGAAAGCTTAAAATCATAAAATAATAATCTGCTTGATTTAATAAGAACAAAATTCAAAATTTTACACAAAATTAAAAATCTTTTGAAAATAATTTTTATACTCTTTATCACAGGTGGAAAAGCGGTATATTTAAGTTTGTCATTCCGTTTTTAAGTCCATAATGTATACATATTCCCATAACAAAGTCGGTTGAGCGATGTCCATCTTTCGTTCGTTTTCGTGTTGAAATCGACTATGCCAAGGCATTAGATGAGCTAAAGAAAATCTAAATGTAACAATCGATCAGGCAAAGTTTCCAAATTTCTTTTATTAAAAATCAGCAGCAAAATTCCATGTCCTCCGAGGTATGTTGACGATTCGGCATAACCGAATATAGCGCTCTTACTTGTTTCTTTAATTTTTAACTTGCGAAAAAGAAAATTGTTTGATGTGTCAAGAAAGAGCTTTGACCTTTAAAACAATAAAAAATACAAATATGTTTTAGTACGATATCAGATTCTTATTTTTATTTTAAAATCTTTTACTTTATTTACAAAAAATTTAACAAAAAAAAATTACTATTAGATTTTACCATTAAAATAAGTTGTTGAAATTAGTTCACACAACATTTTGTTACGAGGAATAAAATAAACTTTGGGAAGTAATTTTCATAACTTTGCATTTCTATATGCGAATTAAATTTGAACTGTGGCTTAGTTCCTCCGAAGAATACAAATTCTCCAGCACTGTACAGAAAATAGGCCTGTAGAATGCAAGACACAAAATAAAAATACATATGTAATTTGTCATGTCCACAAATTAACATGACACAACGTTTTATGTTGAAAGCAGCTCATGTAAGATGCTTTGATAAATCAAAATAGAATGCGCTCTTATTGAAATTTTTACACAAGCGATGTTTCAATATGGTGACACGGCATGTACGTATGTGTTTTGCAGTGTGAAATTTTACAAGTCGTATGTAAAAAACATAACGTCTGAACACAGTTTTACCCAATATCTCTCTTCAGTTTGACTTATTAGAAAAATTTGATTTTTAACCGACTTAAAAAAAAGGCGGAGGTTATTAATTCGTCCGAATGTTAAATTTTTGCCATTTTTGTGCCTGCAGAACTTAGTCATTTTTAAACCGATTTAAAAAATTGTTGCTTTATTTGCAAAGTTTTGCTTACAGATTGGTTCAGGTCATAATTTTAAAACTAAAGAGTGTCCCTATACAACATACCTGTTTTTAAGAGTATTATAAGCCGTTAATGACACCACCTGAAAACTAAAACATTGCGTATCACTATGGCTCTTATTGGGAAAAAGTAATACAAAAATAAATCTAAAATTTAAAGGGTATTTTAAACAGGCAGCTGAACTTTACGAGGAACCTGTACTGCTAAGTCCGCTATAACAACAAGCGTACAATTTGAATTTAAAAATGAAAGGGTGTTTCTATAATTTATGTAATTTGACCTATATGACCCTATATTTTCAACCGTCTGGTCGAATAAGAGGTATAAATAAATTAAAAAAAGAAAATGGTGCGTTTCGTTCTGCTAATGTGTAATTTTTTTTGTTTTCTTTGGAAAACGTCCGAATGCATTTTTAAATAATTTATTTTTGGAAAATTTTTTAGAAATTAAATTAAAAAAGTAACCTTAAGCCGAAAAAATAAATTTTATGTCATTTATAACTAAATGATATTATGAATTAAAGGCTGTTCCAATAGCTCATGTAAAATTATGTAAGTGACAAAGCTTTGAACCGTTATAAGCAGACAGCTAAAATCTCTTTAAAATCGTTTTTTTTTTTGTTTGTTGCAAGATTTACTTAGCATTGTGATCGCCTGGGTCACCGTGATTGCATAACGTTATGACATAGTAATATAAGTCAGCCGGTAGCAAAATATATACTATACATTGAAAAACGATTCTAAAAATAGAAGAATATTATCAATAGAAAGAATATTATTGCAATTTTTAATTTTTATTATTGCTTTATAAACTGCTTGGTGGAAAACAAGAACAACACACTCTTCCTTATGCTTCATCACAAATGGAAATCTAATGCTTCCAATATCGATATTTTACAAAAATAAACAATTGCCTCTTTTGGACTCAGTGCCACCTTCATGTTTTAGCTTTAATTTACCCTCATATTTAAATGTTATTTATGATAAACATAAATAGTTTATTTCCTGAAAAATATTTTGTTGAATTTCATTATATCATCTTGTGTTCAGCGCATTAATTTTTAACAAATTTTGAATTCAAAAATCTTTCAATTACTTTACTAAAAAACTACAATGTAGAACACTAAATTGCCGCTAAATGTGAAGCTAGTTCTAATAGCTGTTGTACAAGATCGTGTTTGTTATCCTTGCTTAATTCACAAAACCCCTTGTATCCGTGTATACGGTGTATTGTTCAATTAAAATACAATAGTGTATGCACTTTTATTTTGCATGTTTTTGAAAAGTTGTATTGGTAATCGTGTTATCAACTACATGTGAATTCCTATCACATTGAGAAGAAGAAAATAATGAAAAGAAAGAATATCAAAAGTATACTTTTGGCATAAAAAACTTAAAATGTTGCTTTTTCCAATTTACTTCCTAAAAACATTCTTCAGAATACTTATTTTCTTCTTCTTATTTGCTTTTTGACGTTTAATATACAAAATAAATTGATACAATAATACACAGCGTGTTCACAAGCGTATAAACAGAAAGTGTATTCAATACAAAATACACCATACAAGATTTTGTGAATTAAGACACTGTATATACGAATGCGTATGAATCAAAACATATGTTTGCCACCTTTTTGTTTATATAAAAATTACGTTTATAAACCACAAACGAACTAAAACAGCAAACAGGCAATAAAAGCATTTATGGACAAGATTTATTGCAATTTTGTAAACTTTCTTTTATGTATTTATTTTTATATATTTTTTATCTACTAAATGTTAAAGTAAAAAAGAAAAAAAAAATCAAAAAATCTAAAATAACCAACTAATTGCTGTTTAGTCGAGCGAGAGTATTTATCTATTAAACAGCCAGGAAAATAATGATATAATAGAAGAAAGACAACATAGTACATACATATGTATGCATATACATATATCGAGTCTATGCCCCAAAAAAAGGTCATTACTTTACATTTGAAATTTATCAAACAAGTGCAACATATCCTTCACATGGAAAAATTATGATTTTATCTTTAATATTAAAAGTTTTACGGACAAAAATGTATCTTTCTCAGTTTGACTTATTTTTAATAAATAGCTCGATACATACTTTGCTTACAATGTATTTTAGAAATTTTAAAAAAGGTGAACAAACGAAGCAGACAAAAAAAATTATTTAAATTATATTATTTTTTAAAACGTAAGTGCTTTACTGATAAAGACTCACAGCGTAAATGTTTTTATAGACGTAACAGCAACTTGTGCTGTTCACTTGCTTTCCTTTAAGTTGAAACAAAATGGATTACAATTTTTCATTTTAGTTTAGAGACTCTATAGCAATTTTCGATAATGGCGCATAAAACGTGTAGCCCATTAAAAACGAAAAATCTCAAAAGTCGGCTAAATCAGCAATAATAGTAAAGCAACAGTGTTTATGTGAAGCGTGTCGTTATATTGAAAATTTTATAGAATAGTTATTTTTCTCTTAAATAGAAATTAGCAGGGGGTAAATTACGGCACTCGATATCGATGGAAACTTCAATAAAATTTAAATGTAAGTTTTGATCGATATCGAAAACCATAATTTTCCCCAAAATTGGCTTTTTATTTCGTATTTATAGTATTTATATATTTACAGAAATATTTTAAAAATAGGTAATAAATCTAGAGCCCTGTCTAAAGGAGTGCTAGTTCGGATTGTCTCAAAAGAACTAATCAAGCCATGATTCTCGAAATTTAATTTTAACTAAATTAAGTTAAAACTTTAAATATTTTCTTCTTATTGTTAATGAATTCTTGGATTATTTTTGGAATTTGTTTCATTTTCGGTTGCCTTAAGGGCACGTACGTTAAAAGTCCATTTCATACTCTGTAAGTTATATGAAAAGCCCTGCTTGCGACATTTGTTGAGTTAAATAAATTTTTGCAAACAGGGATAATTAAATTTATATTTCAAGCCACTTTTATAATAAAAAAGGAGACCTTTTTTTCGTATTTTATATACCAATCTATCGTGCTCTTCTGATTTCTGTAACTTACCAAATAGAAGTTCACTGATTCTACTTTTGCTAAAAGGTGTATTGGGCGCGAAAAACCTTAAATGCGTGTTACGTTCGGCTTTAATTTAACTTGAAATTGTTATGAGTTTTTTTTTCTTACTGCATTGGATTTCTTCAAACCTGCTGTAGTCCTGGATGGTGTAGTTGGAGGTCAATTCGAAAACAGCATAATCAAGGTAAAATCAAAGCTCATTATATTTAAAGGTTGGCAAGCCACTGAGCATTCTTGGTTTAATAAAATAATAAAGCAGGATGTAGCAATTCAAAATGTAGATTTAACACAAAATTTTTTTTCTTCGAATAATAAAAAAAAGCATTGAAAAAAGCAATTGATGTCTAATAAAATTAATTATTATGTCGCAAGGTCATACAACGAATAAGTACTAATATAAAAATGTAAAGAGTTATAAGCTAAATATGTGGAAAAATCGTGCTAGAAACTTCATTAATAACAATGTCTTCTGTAGCAGACATAAAAATGTAAAAAAAAAAAAAAAATAGTAAAATGTGACAAGCTTCGGATGTAATGATGTTTAAAGTCTAACAACTTTCAACTATTTAGTCTTGAATTGTTTTCGCATTGTATTGGAACGATTATTCGATTCTTCAAATAAAATAAGTTGAAAGTAGTTTAAGAACGTATAAATAAATGAAACATATTATCATTTCGATGTTTTTTAAGTACTTATTGTTTTCAGGAAATGTAACAGTTCAAAGAGTGGAGAAAATAAGTTGTTCATTTTAAGTTGCTTTTCAAATAACCCATAATTATTAACAAACAAAAAAAAAAGCGTTTACATTTTAGAACAACTACACTTTCAAGACCACTTAGAACTTTTTTACTAAGTTTTACTTATTTGACCCTCTTTTACTGTTATGCTCTGCTTTAATCTACAATTTGAGCTGGTCTATTGCTGTGTGTATCTATCCGGGCACAATTGTGAAACTTTTAAGTTTTAACAGAAGATAGAGAGCAGGCAATAAAATCCTGTGTACTTCAAACTTGCTAATGTGTGTAGGTGTATTTATTGGGTATAAATAAAAAGAAACCAATACCACAACGTTGGATACCAATACATAAGCAAACAAACTTGCATAAAATTAAACACAATGTTAAAATGGTAAATGGTAAACGTTAAAAGTTAAATAAACGCAACACAAAAAGGAAAAACTCCCTCGATGCTCGTACATCAATTAAGCTCATTTGTTTTGTCGGTTGTTTAGTCTTTGCGGGGAAAGAATATAACAGAAAATACTAAGTTGGTATAAATGTATTTATACTTTATTGCTTGTTTTATTGCAGACGTTCTTATTTTAAAAAAGAAATAAATTCTTTATTCAGTTGTTCAATAAGTTGTTTAAGATTTTATTATTTTATATATTTTCTTTTTTGGTTGGATACAAATTATTGACTTTTAATTTTGGCTTAAAAACAAATAAGAAAAATAGTTATCAGGCAAATGTTTTCCTTTAGGGCTCTTCTACACTTAAAACTTTTTTCATTGTGTGGGTTGGTGTTTTAGTGTAAATTTATCAAACTCATTTAGTTTCAAAGTGTGTGGTTTTATTTTTGTGGAATCAGTTTCATGTTATCTTTTTGCAGTACTTTCGTCTTCCTAACAAGGGCTGGTACCTTGCTGTAGGTAAACAACAGAGGATTGGTGCAAAAAAATTAAAAATGTTGATTTTTTAATGGTCACTTATGCTGGGAACACAATTGGAACGAACGACGAATTTCGTCTTGCACGACGAATTCATCTGTAAAAGTTCGCTGCGTACATTCGCAATGTGGCGCACAATTAGGACGAAAAAGTTACAATAAATATAATAAACAACATTGTTTACTGTCTATAACAAAAAAGTGTTACCATAGAACAAAAAATAGTTATACAAAAAATTAAGCATTAAGGAAAAGTCATTAGAAAGCAATTTTATGGAAAATAATTGTAGATGTTTAACTTAATGATGTATATTAAGAAATAAACAATAATTAAGGTAAAAATAACTTTATTTACTAATATATTTAAAAGCTGAAAGGAGAAACGGCAACCCTGTTCCAATTTAGTCGTCGTTCGTCGGCGTAAGAAATAGAAATAAATCTATCGGAGAGTTCGTCACGCACGACGAATTTCGTCGACGGCGGTGTTGTGTTAATTTTCATATACACCAATGTGTTTTATTTTTGACGGCGAATATGCGCAACGAAAAATTCGTCGTTCGTCCCAATTGTGTTCCCAACATAAATGAAGTTTTTTGCAAAATGTTTGCTTTGTTTGTTGTGCTATTGTGTTTACTCACGTCTGTCGACGAAGTACTGTTAGTTTCTGTGAGAAAATGTGCTGTTATTTATTGTTGTTGTTAGTTTTAATAGCTGCTTTTATTATTTCCCTTAGCATGTATTTGTGTATGAGTTTTAAAAGCCACTTTGTAAAAGATTATGGGAATACAATGAGTTATAAGTTTAGTCTTATATCACTAGAGTTGCCAACATTTTACTTAGTGTTTTAAATATGTGTTAAAAAGTGATTCTACAGCAAGTACTTTTCTTTTCAAGCTGGAGTAAAATATTTCTGATTTTAAGCTTTTAAACGAAAATAAACAGTTATAAAAGGGGGAATTAATCAACCTTCTTTAAAAACAAGAAAACATAACAAATATAATTTTAACCCTTCTTTTTTTATATTTTACTTTTGTCACCGCTCTGAGGCTCCACAACCATCTACAGTAGCTCTTATGGGTTGAGCTAAAGGCACAGGTACAGAAAGTTTCGCACATCCTGAGAATATATATCGAAAAAATAGGCATCTTTTCTTTTTCTAAACTCTCATTTAGTCAAACGATTTAGGAGATATAGCTCGAGTAAGCAAGTGTTTTGTTTTAACCATTATAGAAGTGCGCTAGAGGGTTTTTATTGATTAACGTGATATTGAAATGTTTTCAAGGTTTTGAAAAAATAGCGCGATGAATACGCCCCCCGCCTATATATCTATCAAATTGAATTTTTTTAATGAAAAAGGTTTTTGTAACAGCTACATTTGTCACACTAACAAAAAATATATACAAACTGATTCAGAAGCGGTATTAAAATAAAAAAAATAAAAATAAAAAAATCTAAAATAATACAAATTATTAAAAATATCTTATTTTTCCAAAGACCAGTCTTCAGTCGAAGTTAGATCAGTGACTTATTCTCTGTTATCAATTAGCACATTTACTGCAGGATTTCCAAATCTGGAATCGTTTTCTTTTCTAATGTGTCTTAGCGATAATAATATCGTACTTAAAGATAGTAAAAGATGTACCATTAAATTCTTATTTGTAACTTTTCTAAAGCATACAGATGTTTAATTTACTGAAATAAATAAATAAACTCAACAATAAAACAAAATCTTAACAAAACGTAATATAATAAAACTTAATGTGATCTTGCCTAAATCCTAACTGCCATCCCTAAATAACGCGTAAAGCGCAAGATATCTGTCAAAATTTCTCATGTACATACAAAATGTATAAAGCATCCCAAAATAGTACGGCGTCAACGCTTAGCAATTGGAAAATCCAATTTTGACAGCGCGTAAGGTAATGCAGTTGCCTGCAAGCTACTGTTGTTTACATATATTTTTTTGTAGTATTTAGAGAACGTTATAAAACAGTAATGACATTTTAGCTTTTCTCGGGCTTATCTAGCGTTTTTATCACTGTTTTGCATTCCATTTTATAGGGTTTTATCAAAAATGATAAGTTAACATTACTATTCACAACAAAACGTTGCGCTTTTATTTAGGTATGTCATTTCAGCGTAAAAGCCATGCCTTATTTTGCGTCGCGTCTTATGCGGTAATTTAGGTATGGCTGTAAGTTATACTGCAAATTTTGAGATTGAATAATAATTTCAGTCACTTCTGTATAAATATATTACATGCGAAATGATAATTAAAATTATTTTTAATTGTTTAAATGCCAAAAGCTATTTAAAATTACTGCAATTTGTAAAAATACTCTTAGTCCAGATTTATACCGTGCAATTTATAGAGGCATTTTTTTTAATTCTCCATTTAAGTTACAGCGATATGCCTTAACATATGCAACCGTAACATCCCCTAAAAGTAATTCAAGCAATATCATATTGTTTACCCCTCTTGCTTCACCAACAAACAAAAATTTCATGCTACTTTTATGAAAAATTGCATATTGTAAATGCCGCATTATTTAGACATTTTTAAACTACAAAATATTTGAAGCTGTAGGATAAAGTTGGTTTAAAGTTTTTTTTTTTTTTTTAATAGAACGTATATATCTTCAATATCTGAAATAAAAAATTAAGTACTTTTTACACTTTTTTAAATAAAAAATTAAGTACTTTTTACACTTTTTTTAAATACCCATTTTATTGGATTAAGTGATGTTTTCAAAACAGCCAAAGATAAAGGAAAAATAAAATTTAATTTATTTTTATATTTTATTTGTTAAATAATAAGAAATTCAAACCGCTAAAAATTTCTAATATAAATAGTTTTGACAGCTGCTTAAACCCTTGCAACTATTTAGGGAACTTACGGAATAAATCGTGTAGTTTTATAATCTATCATTAGCATTTTATAAAATTAATGTTTCGTCAAAGTCCATGCTGACCGATTTTTCGATTCTTGGGTATGGGATGACCTACTTTTCGACGGTGGTAAGTGGATATGTCCGTCCAAAAGGTTTGAATACGACAGTTGGGAATATGACTAGAGTCAAATGTGCCCTTGGAACTGCAAGATAATCGGTTCCGCGTTTTTAAAACTGAAAATAAATTTTGAATAACAGCCACAAGTCTATGACCGAAAATTATAAAACAAAAGACTTAGTCTGCTCCAACTGATGTTTATTTAACAGAATTCGAATAGAACTCTTCTTTACAAAGAGATAAAAAAATATTAAATAAAGTTTTTTTCCGTCATAAAAGTTATAAATAGGCAACCCCTACACAGCATTAAAAAAAATAACCTAAAATTTAATTGTTATGAACAAAAGATAAATAAATTTTTCATTTATAGTTTCATTTAACAACAAGCATTAAATTCTTAAAAAAAATATTATATTCTTGTTTAAACCAAAAAAATAAAAATATAAAAAGAAACGACCAAAAGCACTTTAACAAAATATAAAATAACGAGGAAAAAAATCAAAGTGAATTGCTTGTAAATTAAAAGTATTTTAAGCAGAAAAAAAAGAAATTTACAGAGAAATAATCTCAATCATAAGTAAACGACGAGGAGGAGAATAAATAAAACATCCACCCACTGTTGTACACACAAAAACTAACACATTTTTATTATAAAGTTATACAAGAGCTACAATAACAACAACAACATAAATGTAAAATCATTTTAATCAGAGAGAGCATCAGATTAAAATTGTCAGCTCCTTAGTGACACCTTTTCAACCTTTAGGAGAAAGTGATGGAGAATAAACAAGACAACTGTATTCCTGATACAAAATGGTATAAAATATGTTTATCCAAAGACCCAGTGAACACTTAGTTTGATATCAAAAATTTAAAATGATTTACATAAACCTCTAACTCTAAATCGAATTGACTAAAAAATTAAAATTTTAAAAGTTTATTGAAGATGAGCATTAAATAGAGTTTAATTCTCATGTTTTGAAAAAACTTGAATTTTTTATTACATTTTATATCGAGTTTAGATTGACAAGTTGCCGCATGTGTCTTTTTTTCCTGAAATGAATATTCATTCGAACTCAACCTTTGCTTAAGACTAACGAGCGACTTTAAAAAAACCCATCCTATTTCAAAAGTTTGACTTTGGGTTTGCTGGGCACATGTTATATTTATTCAAAAAATTTAATTTGACACTCATATGTGTGGAAATAATATACACAGTTATTATAAGGAGTGAGATAAGTTTAATTGGTTGATGTATTATTATTCTTAATCTTTATTTGAATTCAATATATTCAAATATTCGTTTCGATTTGATCACGTTTTTAAATTGTCTACACAAATGGTTAATTTTATTTAAAAGATTAAATTGTTTATGTTATATTTGTATGCACAGGATATTTTGTTAAACGCTTGGAAACTTTTAAAATTATGTTTTTGTATTCCAATTTCAAACCAACAATTTGTATGAAGAGGAATCAGTTTTTTAAGTTGTTTTTATAGAAACTCTAAAGACGGACTTTTCGCCTGGTTTTAATTCGGAACTTTGGCTTGTTATGACATATTCTGAGTCCTTATGCATAGCGAAGTCGGTTGAGCGATGTGCGTCTGTCTGTCCATGTAAGTGTTAAAATCAGGTTTGCCGAGGCACTAGATCAGCTAGAGAAAATTTAAATACGCCAATCGATCAGACATAGTTTCGAAAGAGTTGGTATTGAAAATCACCATGTCCATCACGCCTGTCTCTCATTTTTCCGTACCATTTAAAACAATTAGTTAACTCAAATCAAAAAAACAAATATATGAAGCGACAGAGAACTAAAAAATATGAAAACACATTCAGTGGAAAAATTGTCGCTTGCCCATGTTTTCCGAGCTATAGGCCTCTGAACTTTTCATAGGAATGTACGATAGTGCACCACATTTTTTAAGATATCATTATGGGTATCATTTAATAGTTTTTGAAGAGATCTTTCAGTAAATATAAACATTATTTTTAAATGCCCCATTAAAGATGGTGATATTTTGATGTAAAAATATTTAGAGAAATTATTTTTTTTCTTAGTTTTTAATTATCTGCCACCGCAATATTTGTTTTTTTTTATTAGGATTTACATAACTAGATTTACTTACATGGTAAAGATAATATAAGATTCGGCATAGCCGAATATAGCACTCTTACTTGTCTTTTACTAATATTAACTAAGGCTTTTGTTGTTTTTCTCCTCATCTTAAAAAAGTCGTATAAAATCGTACGGATCTGTCAAAAATTCTGTCGCACACATACACTGCTAATCCACACTATCATATTTTTTGAGCACAAATGCAATTTTTTGACAGATCTTATGACGTATAGTGAATACTGGCTTTTAGGAAACATGTATATCTAAGTGTACGATCTACTAAATTAATTTCAAATGCAAATTTTTTCCTAATTGGTATGAGTATGTTAAAAATCAGTGCTATACTTTTAATAAAATCAAATTAATTATACGATTCCTAACGTTCTCTTAAAGCTAAGTTTATCCTTGTAATTTATTGCCAATACCAAACATGATACAGGAATTCAACTTTAACTTTTTGAAATATTTTTTATTTTTGGCAAATTTAATTTGCTCCAGTCCTGGCATTTACCTACCATGTTTTTAGTTCAAGAAAACTATATTGAAATCTTTTTCTCATGGGGACAACAGACGATGCTAAGGAATGCTTGAACTCAGCTGTAGAATTTTTATTACATTTTTTAAAAAAGGATACTTCAGAACAGAAAGAGACGTTAGACTTTTATTCACAAATTCTTAGTGGAGCTTGTACTTGCCTGTTTACCACGAAACAATTCGGCAAACAGGATAAAAGTAATTGCGCATGAATTTAAATGCATTTTTCTACATGATGGAGTTGTGATTGCGATACATTACCATTTAATTTTCATAAAGATTTATTTTTTTTTCACTCAAATAAAAGAAACCATTTTATACAGTTTCCAAATAAAACGAAAATTAAAAAATAGAATTATTCCGACGGTGTGATATATAAAGAGACCAAAATTAAAAACATCTAAATGCTGTTATAAAAAATCCGAAAATTGAAATGGGTGTTAATTCGGGGTGCTGGAAATAGAATTTTTAAGTTCTCTATTTTTTGCAACGTGAGATTGGTCAATGTATTTAAAGACCACGCCTTTTCGTTTGCTGCTATTTAAAAAATGTTCTCTTTTACACTTTTAATTTGTTTTGTTAGCTGCAAATTGTTTTTAATAACTTTTGTTTTCCTCTTTATTTTTGCGGCGAAAATTTTAAATATCAGATTTTCTTCTGCTTTTTTCATTGTGTAGAGAATAAATAAAAAGCGAAAGCATTTAAAGTTTTATTGTCTTCAAACATTTGTTGGAATGAATCTTCAGTTGTTGTTTCTTTAAGTATTAAATGCTGTTCACGCTGGCACACACTACACTCACTTCCTCACTAATGCGCAATTGTTGATTGCTGCACACAAATATTTTTTTATAAAGATGTTAGTTTGTGCTGTGTACTTTAGTACGGTGTTCAAACAAATAATCATTTTAGTGGTTTTTGCATAAAAATGGCCGTTTACAACCACCCCTAACTGTTGCCGTAAATGAGTTGATTTGGCTGTATGAGCGTTTTCGTTTCCAAATCGTTCCTGATAAATTTACATCAAAGATTTCAACAAGGACTGTAAAAAATATTGCACGTGCTTAAAGCGAATTCAATTCGCTTTTGTTTAAACTTGATAAAAATATGTTTGATTAAGGTAATTGATTAAAAATAAATGCTTTAAGGAGCGTTTGAATTTGAAGCAATTCGCAAACATCTTTTTGGCAAAAATCTCATGCTATATTATTTGAATAGTTATATTTCGCTAAATAAGCAACAACTTTCTCTACAGGAGGTCAGAAAACAATATGAAAGTCCTGTAGATTTTTGGGAGTTATGTGTGAGTTCCTCCCTAGAAAAATAATTATTTTAATATCTTTCTAAATCACAAAATCATATCTTGTGTGATGTCCTTTAGCTTCAGTAACAGCTAACAGTCTACCAAGCACTGATAACGCTAATGTTTTAATGGTTTTCGCAGAAATTAAGTGCCTGCTTTAATGTGGAGATAGGCTTTATATACCTCTTTTGAATGGCTTGTTTAAGGTGATGCCGTAAATGATCTATAACATTTAAATCTAATGCTTGACGTAGACCCTTTTTGACATTATACAGCAACCATTCTTTCACTATCAAAGACGTATGCCATGATCATTGTTCTGCATAAATATGCCAGCTCCAGTTTTTTCACGCTGAAAAGGTAGCTGTCCTTCAATATTTCAATGAACAGGGTCTTATCCATAGTTTTCTTAATAAGCCTTAAACATCCAACACCTCTTGCGGTCGTACATCTCTAGACGATTAAAGAGCCACCACCTTGGAACGAAAATTTAATCTAAAAATCATGTATGTACCTACGCTACTGGACTGATCTTCCAGTTTGTTAGATATGTAGTTAAAAAAATAGGGTACTAATTTTTTCATATTTTACGTGGCCATGTCACTTCCATAAAAAATAGGTATTCACCATCGTTTTACTTGGTAGCTGTAATAGGTAGCACCTTGAAATTTAATATGCATAATGAAGCGAAAAGTGGGAAAGTGGGCGTTGTATCCTCCATGCAAGGTAAAAAATATTACCGCAAACCTAGATAACTCCAACAGGTAAAGTCTTAAAGTGTTAAACAAGTAACTCTGCATTTAATGCTGGAGAAAAAACTGTTTGAATTGAAACAGTAGGAGGGGTAACTTCCATACAAGGGAAAAAGTCTGTTTATCTAAAGAACGGTAAGGGGAAAGGTCTTAAGACTCTGTATATATTTTTGTGCATAATGAAATATAAAACCTACTGTATTGGAAGAGTGGTCGGTCATTTCGATTGGAGTAGCGATGAGCACCTGGAATAGCTAGTAAACAAAATATAACAAATACAAAATTCTAACAGTGTTATAAAAGGAACAAGTGTATAAATTACAATTTAATTGCAAACTCATCAAAATTATGATAAAAATCAAGTATAATCTGTCCACAAAAGATTCGATTAAATTAATTCCAAGATCAGGAAAAATTTGTTCCGTACAATAATGGTTGAGTTAGTCCAATTATATTATTGTCATTAGAATCATATTTTTACTACAACTATTAAACATTTAGTATACAAGCAAATAAATGCCAGAGCAAAACAAAAAACTTGTAAAACGCAAACACTATTTGTTTTACTCAGATACTGGAAACTAACATATTGTATTTTACTTTGTATTTTATAAATTTAAATTAAAATTTTTTCATATTATTTTGAGGTAGTAATAAAAATTGCTTATAACAATTAGAACTAAACATGTTACAATTTAATTAGATAACAATTTATCGATCAAATGTTAACAAAACTTTTTTCATGTCTAAACTATTGCTTAAAACAATTATAAATTTCTCTCCACAAATATATATTGCTACAGAGAACATAATATCGTTCTTGTTGCCATACTACTATACTTTACTTTGAGAGGGAAATATGATTTAAATTAATTTACTTTCTTTGATATAAATTATTTGTGATGCGGTTTCTTTAATTGCTATTTATGTTGGCAAGCAAAACAAAAACTCTAAAAAACACACAATAAAATAATTTTTAATAAACTTAAAAATGGAATTTTAACATTTTTTATTTATTTTATAAAACCCTTTTCGAATAAATCTAAGTGCACGAGTATAGTAAGTAGAATTAAAAAAATTATTAAGTAAAACACGATTAAACTTTTTAAACAAATTATCTTTTATTTTTTGATTTTTCTTTAGTTTTTTTTTTGTTTTTTTTTGTGTATAAATAAAAATTAGTTTTTACAATTTTTCCTTTCAAATAAAGCAGGCAAAGGCATAACAAAAACTTAGCATGAGGTTGGCATAGGTAACGGTAATAAGCAGGGTCTCAGCGTGTTGTTGGTTTGAGACTAAAAGTTATAAAATATTGTCGTGTTTCATAGCTTTTATTTTTGGTGTCAAATTTTGCGAAGGGAATACATCATTTTTATCATTCAAGCCATTTTTCTTTTGGAATTTTCCATTGCTCTTCTCTATTAATTTTTGTAACAACTTGTTTGTTGTTGTTGATTGTCAGAATAAGACTTGAAATTAAGTTAAAATTCTTAATTACAAATATAAATTAATGCAAGTTTTTCAACGAAAATCATAGCACTTAAAACCCTATCTTTGGGACTTTTAATTACTACTGACATTTTCATGGCATTTTTTGAAATAACGACAATGACAAAATATTTACCTAAAATTTAATGCTGCTGATTTTTATATCCCTCACCACAGGTGGAAGAAGGGATTATGTATCCAAGTTTGTTATTTCGTTTGTAATTTCAACAATGTCCATTTCCCACAGCATAGAGTTCGATTGTCTTAGTGTTGAAATTAACTTTGCCAAAGCACTAGATGAAAAAATCTAAATACGCCAATCGATCAAACATAGTTTTCAAGGAGTTACTGTTAAAAATAAGCAAGAGGCAGTGGGCTAAACACCACGCATGCCTCTAATTTTGCCATATCATTCGGAACAAGGAAGTTACTCCAATAAAAAAAAATAAAAAATATGAAGCGATAGAGAATTAAAAATAATAAAAAAAAAAACCCAGAGTGAAAAAATTGGCGATCGTCAATATTTCCCAAGTTATGAGTATCATTATTATGATTAATATGATCATTCTTATTTTTGTCTCTTTGACTGGAGTTACTCACTAAACTGGATTCACATAAATGGTTTGTTTGTTTTTAATTATAATTGTTTTTAATTCCTGTAATGCGATTATATTGTGATTGTTTTATTACTAATTGCAGTTAAAAATAAATAATTTTTGGAATAATTGAAAGTAATTTTCCTTATCCCAGCTTTGGGGACTTAGCACATAAATTTTCAATTATAATTTTTATGTAATTAAAAGAATTCAGAATGCATGTAAATTTTAGCTGTCGCATTTTCAACATTTTGATCCAACCAATGGCATTTTTAGATCTTTGTGAATGTTTTAAGTTCAGACATACAAAGAGCGCGCTGCTGTGATCTTTTGTTAAACTGCCTTTAAATTATTTGAAACAGAGGAATTGACGCATGACACCATATTAGTTGTTGAATCATATTATTCAGTAAGAGCTGTAATTGAAATCAAAACTGGGATTTCCAAAAGTAAGGCAGTTTTTCTTTACTATTTTTAATTCCATATACATATGTCAAACATAACGAAAATATTAGTTATTATGGCAATGGTGTAAGACTTGACCTTTTTTATTAAATGATTGATTTAATGCCTTCGATTAAAAGTTAAAAAGTAAAAAAAAAATAACGCAACAAACAAATTTACGATAAAATAAAATATAAGGGGCGGCGGAAATAAAAGTATCTTCGGAACAATTTGGAATGAAACACTTGAATAGAGCAAATTAAGATTGAGTGAAAATATAGTGACAAATTGGCAAAGATTAAGAGGGGTTGATTTTTAAGCAAAAAAGATACTCTTTCAGAAAAATGGTATTGCAAAAGTGTTATGCGAAACCAACCCCCTTTAGAAGATAGAAGAATGAAAAAAGAAGGTGGAAAACAGTCGCACAGAGTTTGCTATTATTTTGTTTGTATGATTTGAGAACATTTTCCTGTCTGTAGAACGGTAACAAAAGGTGGTGTTAGTGAATTTATTGGTGTATGAAGAATATAGTGAAAAACCATTTTACGGTTAAAAGGTTTGTGTGCGTTTCTGTAAATGTTTATTTATTTAATTTTTGGGTAGTGTTTGCAAAAGACTTAAAGAATTTGAAAGCAACCACCTTAAGTTCAGTTGTGTTTTAAACACAAACAGACAAACACGTCATCAAAAACAATTCAATAACTCTGCTTTTAAAAGAAAGAACATTTTCCAAATAAAACGGTTTCCAACGTTTAGCTAAGAAAAGCAAAAAGTTCAATTGATAAATAAAAAAAAGCAAAACTACAATTGTTAGAATTTTACATTAAAAAAAATCATTTACATACTCTCTCAAATACATTTCAATAAAAAAGTTCAATCAACAAACATACATACACCAAAAAACTATAACGTGCTCAATAGAACTTTAACAAAAAGGATATTTTTCTAGCAAAGATGTACTTGTGTATTTATAAATTTTACGCTGGTTTGTAAACTTGTCTGGCTGTTAAGCAAGAGTAGACGACTGCAAACGTTTATTAACGGCTACGGATACACAACAAAGGATATAAACGGTTTAAATGTAAAACATTGATGATCGTGAAAGGACGTGTACATTGTTAGTATCGGATAAAATATTTAAGGATTTTCATTAAAATTTTTAATAAAAAGTGAAGAACAACTTTTAAGAAAAGAAAAAAAAAATTACAGTAAAAAATTGTTGGTAGAAAACAATGGAAAGTTAAAAGTCAAAAAAAGATTGAGTGCTTTTTAAAATCATTAAAAAATAATTAAACTTAAAAAGAAATTAATAAAAAAGCAATGTCTTCCTCAGAACATGAAGTTGATATAAGTGTTGTCTCCAGTCCTGAACCAAGTCCCACGGGTTTCGGTCAAGAGAGTCATGATACACCTTTAAGATCAAACTCTCCGGCCCGCTCACAAGGAGCCTCAACGCCCAACTCAAATCATACACCTACAACAGCTGCAGGTACACCCACATCCACTACTTCCAATTATCATCACCACCATAGCCCCACTATGGCTGCTGCTGTAGCACCAACCGTTTTACATCATCACCTACAACATCATTTAAATTCCTTAAATGCCAGTCATCCTGTAGGCCTACATCATGCCTTACACAGCTTTAGCCATTTAGCTCATCCTGCCCATCAACATTTGTTACATCCAGCGGCTGTTACACCGGCGGCGGCTCACCATTTCTCTAATGCTTTTAATAGCGAACGCTTAAGTCCACCTGCAATGGCTGCCATAGCTCCCAAATCACCTGAATCTACCACAACAGAGGAATCACAAACAAATAATAACAATTCAAAAATAGCAAATAATAATAATAATGAGTCAAATACCGCTGCCAATCAACAACAGCAACAACAACATTCAGCTGCATCTGCGGCAGCAGTTGCAGCGGCGGCTTTAAATGGCAACATTAATAAAGTTACATCAGCTAATGGTTTCACTAGTTTTTCTATATCTTCCATTTTAAGTCGAAATGAACCAAAAAAGAATGGTACAAATTTAATTACACCCATACCGCAATTGCCGCCGGCTACAGTTGGTGCCGGAGGGCCCCAAGATGCTGCCATGCTGTCGAGGTAAGTTTTTCAAAATAAAAATATGCTTTGTTTCAAATTTTTCTTCTTACAAATTAGTCATATTTTTTCGTTAGGTATAAGTTCGTTCTTTAATAAACAGCATTCAACAACGGACTTTAGCCTTACTAAACACTTATAATTCATTTGTTAAAAATAGTACGAATAAAATACAATTAAAAAAAAGGAAACGCTGAAGAACTTCAGCAAAATTGTGTTAATAATAAAATATACTAAAATAAGAAATTGTTAAATTATAAATAGAAAACTAAACAACTTAAAACTACCGTGTAGATAATACAATAAATTTCAACGAAGGTCTTATTATCTAAACATTATTTATTTGCTGTAATGTAAGTTTAAACCGTAAGAAAATTTTAAATTTAAAATTTTTTTAAAGACTTCTTTCACATTAATTAACGTGTAAAAGTTTCTAAAGTTTAAGTAAGAATTTGTTTCGCTTTACTTATAAATTACATTGCAATGACGAAAAAATATTTTCAAAAGAAAAATCTGTTAAAAAAATCCTACTTCACAAAATTAATTTTTTCACATGCCTTTTTGTATGCTACATTATTTACAACATATTTTATTTATTTACGACTTCAAATTTATTGGATGAAAATAATTTTTTTTAAATTATTAGTATAACATATTTATTTTCAAATCAAAAATTGCGCCATTGAGAATTGTCTTAATTGTATAGTTCGATTGCCATCTCGCAAGACTATTGGCTCTGTTTAAGAACAGGTAACAAATTTTAGTTTTTTTTCTGTACGAGTAAGTGCTTTATTTACTTTAAAAAATTTAAAGATTGCTGGAGAACTAAAATAACAATTTTTTTATAGTTTTGTGAAAGATTAAGCTGCTAACGGTTAACTTAATAATGTTAGATAAATTTCATTTAAAGTATAAATATTTTACTTATTTGTTCATTGGACATCAACAAGAAAAAATAATTGGAAAACCAAAAAATATTTTATTAATTCTATTTTGATTATGAACCAAAAAAAGTTCTTAAGTCTATTGATTTGACTCTCATATTTTTTTTTTATATTTTAGTGCATACAAGCAAAAATTTTATTTGTCAAATCAAAACAACTCTAATAGATCCCTTTTATTATTTTTTTGCTGTTTTTGTTATTGTGAAACAGTTGGGAGCTGGGCTTAGAACTAGTGCATCAGTATACACCAAAAAAATGTTAACTGTTTAATTTTAGAAATCAAATATTAAATTGATATTCTATCGATTAAATGCAATAGAGATGGGAAGCTTATTAATTGCTTACAAGGTAAAATAATAAAAATATGCGATGTATAATTTAGTAAAGTTTAAAGAAATAATGGTTGAACTAAAGATTTAATGGTAAACATTTCTCCGTTTATACTAGGCAAGTCAATAAGACTGTGTGTGTGCTTATGATTATTTAATTTTTAATGTCTTCTCCCATCAGCTCGTTAAACTTAATAAAGACTATTCAGTTTTTGAATCTCTCTTAAAATTAATTTTTAATTAATTAATTATGATTTCATTTATGTTTTGGTACTGAAAAATAAAAACTTTGAAACTTTTGTATTCTTTAAGTATAAAGCTGTAAAGGTATACAGACAGTTAAAAGTTTGATAGAATACTTATTTTTCAGTTAAATAGGGCGCTTAGAAAACATAACGATGAACAATTTTCTTTACTTGTTTCTAAGTTGTTGTTATAGATGATTCCATTATTTGCACTTTTGGGATCGAATCCGTTGTTTTGTTAATAATTTTATTTTATCAAATTTTAGAAAAGTCCAGTTTTAATTAGTCAATATTTTTGTATTAACTCAGAATTTAACCAGGATCGTTAAACTTAATATTTACTTGCTTAGTTAAGCTTGGTTGGTTACGAGTTTATGTAAAATTAAAAATTTGTGATCACCTATTGTTTTCTAAAGTTGTATGATATAGATATCATCTTTGGGATTTTTTCATTACCATTAAAATATCATTGAAATTACTTGAAATAATGAAATAATTTAACTTCCATTTAATGCTAATAATTTTATTTTAATTACAATTGTTATTACTAATAGTGATGAAATTTTAATGAGATCGTTTAATTACGAATTACAATTGAATAAAAAATAATAACGAAACATTAATTAATGATCACAGAAACTTATGTTTGAAAACTTAACAATTTATCGATTTTTAATTAGATTGGTAAAAACCTTAATATCTGATATTTAAATTTATCATTCAATGATAATAAAATTGGCAATTAATTAGTCCATCTAATTAATACTCCCACGTATGATCCATATTTTAAGTCATTATTTTAGTTAATTTTTCATTTAATTATTTTTTTGTTTGTTTTAACATCAAGCTCGTTAACACAATCATTGGCCAATTTTTGTTAAATTTTATTCTATTACATTTATTTAAGGCCAGTTAAGAACTTCTGCAGCATGCATTTTCAAATCTAAAAGCTTGTTTCCTACTCAAAATTATCTGCTAATTCAAAGACAGTTGGTTTCTAATTTTAGTTGTTATTAAATTCATTAGTCCTTTGATGTCTTGGATTTTTTTTAATAAAGTTTTAGAGAACGTCAATTGCAACAAAAAGTAAGAGAAAACATGGTTGTTTAAAATGTGTTATAAGCATTTAAAAGATTTAAATAAATTTGTATTCATTAAAAAAATTCTAAAAAGAAGCGAAATGGCAACGCTGACTAAAATACTATTTTGTAAATGAGTTTTTTGTCCCAGCTAATTAACTCAATTGTTATTTCGTTTACATAGCACAGCAGCGGTTTTTACTTTAATTGTGGTTAGAAACTAAATAGGAATTATAATCTTATATTTATTTTGAATAAATATGTTTGTTTGTTTGTTGGTGGCTCACTCATGGCTAGATGGTTGGACCGATTTTACTGACATTTGTCTGGATGGTACCACAAGATAGTTCTCTTTTCAAAGAGAAGACCAACAGGGGAGAACCGATTTTAACAAAGTTTTAGCTAATCGATGATTGTAATATTACAATAACAGCTTTTTCAGTTGGGTCATAAACATCTAAGAATTTTTAATGGTTAATAGCTCAGACGATATATTAATTTAAAATTACTAAATTTTTTGAAAAAGGAAAAATTCGTTAGCTACTAAAATGTCTAAGCGCATATAAAAGTTTCCAAAATTGTTTACAAATTATAAAAAGCGAAAAAAAAGAAAAAAATTGATCACAATTTTTTTAACAGAATCATCTTTAGTGATTAATCTTGATATTAATCGTGATGTTTTTATTAATTATCAAAAACAACTACATCTTATTGCCGCAACGCTTTTCGAAAATAAAGTTGGTCTAGAAATAACGGTTATTGATGTTTTCTACGAGGATAAAATAGCAGAGTTTGTTATGTTTAAAATTAAATGTTTTAATCTTGATGACAAGTATTTCAAACGAGATTGTGACATATGGCGTAGTGTTTAGATAGAAGATTCACTTGAAATGACGACAAGTAAAATAAATTACAAAAACTGGTACTTAAATTGCAAAAGAAATTAAAAAAGCGTTCAGATTTTCTTGCTAATTTTTACAAAAAAATTTTATAAGAACCACTGTTGCTAATAATTGCATTTAATGTGTCCATAGCAAAGTTTGAACGGGTCATCTGTCAGATATACAGCAAAAGTCTCTACTGTAATGTGCATAAGCTGACCAAATTTAATGTCAAAACTAAACGGACTAACCAAGAAACGGTGAGAATTACTGCAATTACCTTCGAGACTAAAACGACATACTTGGTTATCTATCGCTATTTGCAAACAAAAACTTTTTCTAATTATTTAATACGCTGTTCATACACTAAGTAGCACACAATAATATTTCCGACATTTACTGGTAACAGACTGGTAGCAATTTCATAGAAAATAATTCAGCATTTTATAGTTCTAATCGAAAAAATTTTTTGCTTAAAGTTTTATATTCATAACCTTCGTATGCACAATTTTTCGTTGTTATACACTTCACGACAGAAAGTAAAAAAAGTGTTTGACTAATTTTGTCACTCCAGTTGCAATTTCTACAATATCCATTTCCGACCCTATAAAGTATATATATTCTGACTTTTTATGCAGAGCGAAGTTGATTTAGCGACGCCGTCTATCCGTTCGTTCTAGTGTTGAAATCAAATCAAATTTTCCGATCACCTAGAAAAAATTTAAATATGCCAATCGATAAAACATAGTGTCGAAAGATGTGCTAGTGGAAATCAGCAAGATCGGTCCTTGTCCCTCGACAGAGCAGGAAAAACACCACGCGTACCTCTAATTTTTTACATCATTTGGAACAATAAAGAAACTCCAATAAAAAAACAAATATATGAAGCGATAGAGAATTAAGAAATAAGAAAAAACATCAAGCGAAAAAATTGGCGCTCGCCCATATTTTCAGAGTTACGGGCCTCTGAAATTTTCAAAATTTTTAAAACATCAATATGGGTATCATTTTAAAGCTTTTAAAGAGATCTTTAAGGAAATACCAATTTTTTTGAACGCTTAACTATTAACAGCTGATGGAGTTTTTATGTAGTACTTTAAAATTTCTTATAAAATGTATATGCTTATAAGGACAGATAGATAAAAACACTTAAAAAGGTGGCAGCATTTTACACTCTATTAGCAAAAAGTGTCATTAATCAAGACCCGTTTTTGCGAGTAAGCAATTGGCAAATAAAAAATTTATTTGCAAAGATTATATTTGCGAATAAGGTGTGCATATAAACGTAGTATATGTAATTCTCGTACTTAAAGCTTTAAATATAAAACTCTATAATAATTTCTATTAAAACTGGGTTCAAAACTATTGAAAAACGCAACAGTATACATCACTGGATGTTTCTTATATGTAATTCGATATGAATAAAAAATCTTATTTAAAATGATTCTGTTTACCTTAAAAAGTAACTTAAATCTTGGGCGGAAAAAGTGCCGGAATTTCATGTAGAAAATGGAAATATATTTCGATTTAAAGAGATTCTTTATTCAAATAATGCCAATTTAATTTAAAATAATTTATTTGTGTAATTGTTTAAGATATAATTTCAAGCTATTAAATTTCATTTAACACAAAAACGATCAAAATTTTATTAACAGCTGATAAATTTAAATATATAGTTACAGAGAAAATTATTAAAGTTAAAGGTTATTTAAGAATACACCCCCTAACTACATGTATTAACTGACCTATTAATGTATACGTTAAAGGTCACTGTAATTCATTTATATTAAACTGTATATTATAATGAATGCCTTACAAAATATGTTAAAAAAATAATCAAGGATCAAATTTCGTTTATCGTATTATTATTTTTTTTTTGGATATAAAATAAAATAAAAGTTACTTAAATTAAGCCTTGACAAACAAACCCCTAAAACAAATGAATTTTATGTAAAGTCTGTTAATAATGATCATTTTCATTATATTAACAGAATTTTTGTAGATATGTACATATTCCCCTTTTGTAAGTTAAAATAAAAGTAAAAAGTAACTCAGTCAGTCCTGTACTGTATCGTGGTGTTGTATTAAAAGAAACCCTGTTGTGTGTGTTTCTTTTTTTTCGGCTGATAAAGATCTGGCAAGTGCTAAAGTGATGTACACATTTACTATATTCGTTTAATAAAAAAACCAAAAAGAGAATAAACCAAAAAAACAGCAAAAGAAGCCATCAAGATAAAAGCGGATCCTCCCGCGTTTGTAGCTCGTGATAGCTGACGTGTGTTTGTGAACGAACGAACGAGCGACTGACTGACTGAATGAGTGTAAGTATGGCTTCGTTTTTAAATTGGCGCTTTATTTGACGTGTGTTTACCTTTTGATAAATTTATCATTTTAACATCTTTTACAATGAGACGACACATACGAAAAAATATTAATTCATTTATTTGTATTCAGGGGTCTTAGCCTTAAAGTCAAAAAGAATATGAACAATAATAAAAAAATATGAATGATTAATTAAAGCTTAACAAAGTCGTTGAGTAATCGTTTAATTTTGTTTTGATAAAATTATTATTTCGAGGGTTTTTCTTGGTGGGTTTATTTAATGAAATTGATTAATGTTGCTTATGAATGTTTAAATATTTTGATGTAATAACCATATCTTTTTTATAAAACCAACAGTTTTTCTGCCTAATTACAATTATGTTGGTAATTGTTGATGAAGTTGACGATAAAGGTTTTCAAAGCAAAATAATTATTATAAAGTGAATATAATTAACTGCGTTTTAAAATTTAAAGTTTATAGCAGAATATAAGACAACACGAATTCCATAAAATATAAGAAAAATAGTTTAAATAATTGAAATTTTTTAATATTATTTTTATTGTTTTTTTCTGTTTAAAATATTTATTCAATTGACAACCTATGGTAAATAGTAAGTTGTATCAAATTGAACCATTGTAAATCTGAGTTTATAAAATTTAAATAAAAAAAAACTTAATTCAAATAAAAATTACCGACATTAATATAGAAATTTGGGACTATTTTCTACTGAAAATTTAATAATTTTACTTCTACGTAAACATATGAAAAATATTGTTAGTGTTGTAGCAAATATTTACATAGAAATAACCAACAATATTTGTGCAACACACTAACAACAGGTTGTGAATTTATAATTTGTATAAACGGTATTAAATTAATTGACACATCAAATGTCGCGCAATGTAGGAATCTTTTCCAAATTGCTTTATGTAAATGGTTTTTCAGTTAAGAATGCAAAAATATTTTGAACTTCTTCATTTTAAATTATTTTTCAATTTTCTAATATATTAAATTAAGTAAAAGAATTAAATTTTACGATTTGTCTTTAGAGATTGTAAGAGGCTGCTGTAGTCAAAGTGGTAAACACGTTGACTACAAACCTGGTTGTTCAGGGTTCGAATCCTGCGGCAATCAAAATACAAAAAAATGTTTTTTTCTGTTAAATGGTATAAATACATATTCAGAATGAACAAAAAAAAAAACGTGTAGTCTCCTTCGCCGGTACTTTCTCATAGCAGATTCGCCGGCGAAGTAAAATAACTATCTTTCTCCTTTCACCACCTGTCTTATCACTTATCTATCCCTTTACTAAAGAATGTAGCACGGTTACGAAAAATAACTAAATAAGTTTTAATGCCTGAAGTGCTACTTCTCTTTTTTTTTAAAAAAAAAAAAAAAAAAAAAAAAAGAGATTGTAAGATAGTTTTCACTTTAAGCAAAATTTGCTTTAAAAATAAAAACAAGTGTAAAGTGCTAATAAATAAAAAATACTTTGTTTGTTGCTGTTATATTTTTTATGAAAGATATTTTAACGCTAAAATCAGTAATTGTTTCCTCTCAACGCTACTAAATGTTTCAAACGTCATCAGTACAAGATTCAGTAACACTGAATGGGAAGTGGATTGTAAAGTTACATTTCCATTAACACATGTCGACATACATCCAGTATGTGAGTAATTGTTCATATGCATTTGAATGCATTTAATCCCTTTTTTTTATATAGAGAATAAGATTATAAAATGTTGTGCATAAATACAAAAATTTGTAAATGTTTCATATTTGTTAGGAATGTCTTTTAAATTTGTGAGTGTGTGTGCGCGTGTGTGAAATTTTAAACCTGGATTTATATTAAACATTATGCATTCATACCTCTGCAATGCAGAATTTCGAAGGCAGTTATAGCCTTCATAGCACAACACTTTTTTTGTTTTGCTTTATTGTGCAATTGTATTTTAATGATTATGCTTTTAATTATAATTGGTAACAAATACAACATATAAATGAACAAAAACAATGCACAAATTTTACACATCATTCCTATCTATTATTGAAAAGAATTAATATGTTATGTAACTGAAGTACAAAGGATACAAAAGAATAAGGAAAAAAAAAATAAAAAGGACAGTATATTCTTGAGACCATACAATTGCTAAAAGTATTTAGTAAATAATTTACAAAGCATGTATATGTATGTTTGCATGTGTGTAAGAGAGATTTAATTTTATTTCCCATTTCGAATACTTACATAAGTTCGTATCTATATTTGTAATTTGTGGATCTGTTAAATCAGTTCTTCCACAAGCTAAACTGAAGTTTAAAAAAAAATAGTGAACAAAACAAAATGTTCAAACTTCTACATTTACAAACTTATCAAATTTCATATTGCATGACTTTATTTGCTCATATTCAACATTTTAGCCAGCTAGACTTTGCCTATTTGTCTATTTAAGGAGGGTTAATAATTATTTTTAAGGATTCCTCTTTATTTTAGTTATTGTTTGTATTCTCAGCTGTTGTAAGAGATGGCAATGGTGAGATAGAAATGTACAAAAATGGCCATGCAGTTGAAATTATTTATGAAGTATGGGAATTGGTAGAATATATACAATCACAAGCAAATTACAATTAATATTTTTATGTGGTTTGTTAGATAAAAATCAGCGGGTATGTCCCAAACATGAGGTTAAGGGAATAAAACAAAGATTTTATGAGTTAATTGACATGAAATTAATCATAATGTTTTATATCAGTTAAATATTTAAAATCTTGACAAACCTATAAATAATTTTGCCTTTAAGTTAAGCAGCTACTAGCAACATTTTGTGAATACACAAGGGAAGTAAGTAAGTTTCTTTGGAAATATGAAGAAAGATTTTTTCAACATTTAGTTCATCTAGGGACTCTCGATATTTTTTCTTAGCAAACGTTAGGTTAATCTTGCTTTATCGATCGTGACTCCAATTGAAGATAATCCTAGTACATGATCATATTATTGATGTAGAAACTAAATTTTTTTGATTGCAACAATAAATACTATTCTAAACATTGAATATTTCTTTCTAAACATTCAGTATACATAAATTATTATACTTAATATTATTATTATTATTATTATTATTATTATTATTATTATTATTAAAAATTAACTGTTGTTGAATATCTGGTTGCCCAAGTTATCAAGAGATATTTTTAAAGCGAAGAAAATCATCAAAAACTCAAAAGAAGCGCTGTAAGCAGAAAAACCAAAGTATTGCTTTAAGTCCACTGTTGTGAGCATATGTACGTAGTACCTATTCTTCGACAGATATTACACTTGGCTTCAATGCATTGGCATTTTTGGAAACAGGCCCGTTTAAATTCTTTTACCTTGTGATAGTCTTAAGCCGTCGGAAAAATGTGCTATGAACTACAAAATATTTTAACTTCAATTAAATCGTGTTACAACTGTGATCAAAATTATTAAATTCACCGATATTGATTAAAGTCAAATGGCAAAAAACCTGCAACACGGCTCATTAAATATCAATAACAATTCGATGTAAATAAAGCCTTTTTTAGTATTCTTTTTTCTGATCTCAGCATGCGGAAATAGGTCAATTTAAGGGACCTCCATTCTACAAGAATGATCAATTTTATACAAGATTTTTTTTAAATGTACATACATTTAGTTAGCTTTAATGAAACACAAAATTTTTATATATTCCTTTAGAAAATTTTTTTCTATTAAGAAATAAGATTGATGGCCCTTTTTAGGCTAAAATACACATAAATGCAATAATTTTTGAATTTTTAAGTTGAAAATCGTGTAACTTTTAGGTCTGAAAATTTTCAGGAATAATTTATATTTTGTTGGAAATTTTACCTATCAATTTGAAAAAATTCAAGACCAGAGTATGGAAAAACAAAAACTTTAAATTTTAAAATGCTTAAAACTCGATCATTTTGAAACACAAACATGCAGATTAAAACACAACATTTAAGAGGTATTGGCGAAGCCTTAAGGAGCATATTTTAAAAAAATTTAAGAAATACCAAGCGTTATAAACATTTTCAGATGCGATGTACCCAATTTTGCGACCACATAGCGGCATTCCTTAAAAGTGGATGGTAACCAGCTTAAAAACTTTGGCTCAAATACTTCTCTGCTATGCTCGTGTTGGATTGATTGGCCGAGAAGTTTGCAAATGGGTAAATTATTTTGAAAATATTATTAATCTGCCTCACTGTGCAGCAGTAAGTTTTCCATCAGATCTGAGTTTTCAAATATATCAGAACATACTTACATATGTACATATATGCCAAAAGTTAAATATTGTAAACATAGGATTTTTTTAAAAACAATGAATAGTTTTTTAGGCCATTTTAAAATAAGTGTCAGTTTAATCAACTTATAAAAAGTAGACTGAACAATACTACTGCCTTTAAACAAAACCAAAACCTTTTAACACTGGTCTGCATATCTTTTTAATCTATTTACGCATTATTTTCAATTCCTTTTCAAAATAAAGCAAAACACTGAAATAATTTTTTAAATAAAATAAATGAAATAAATGTCATTAAAGTCTTCTAATTCCCTTGAGTGTTTGCATTCTAATAAATACAATGCTCGTAATATATTAGTAACATATCAACAATTACCATAAAATATAATTTTCTACCTCCTATCTGGGTACTTAAAAGTATGTTCTACATTGGACGCATACCTCTGTTGACAAATAATCTTTTACTTTTCAGATTAATTTGGCACGCATTCGACATAAATGCTCATTCAAAAACTGCGTATGCAATCAGGCGAAACGAAATAAATATGAATATACAGTTGAGGTCAAAAAAATAGTGTGGCTTAAATTATTTTAAACTTTATTCAAAAATAATTTGCTGTGTGGAGGGACGGATGTCTAATATATAGTTTTCTATTACTGCCAGTTAAATTAACTTTTCATTCGTCCAACGTCAACAAGTTTTGCCATTTTTAATGAGGATATGATCTTTTTAGTTTACGTTCATTTTTGCAAACATTATGTGGTTTTGCGAATAAAATTTTATTAATATTGAGAGTGTTTTTCGTCGTAGATCTCCCTAATAGATTTCTGTCTACTAATTGTTATTATAGCGAAAAGTTTAACCTCTAGCATAGTGCTACTAGTTGCGGCAAATTTAAAAAGGTACCGAGTTTATAATAATTTGAGATGGTTGTTGTCTTTAGCAAAAGTTTTTTTTTTCTACTGTAACGTGCTAAAGAATAACTTGGTAACTCTATTTCTTTGTCCACAACTGTACATAAATATGTAGAGGACCGTATGCAAAAACCTTCTTAACCAACAAAACTAATATCGATTTAAAGTTAACACGAAAAACGCATGAATCAGAAATAAATGAACGAAAATAGGAACTCAAACGAGTAAAATATATCTTGTGTGTAATAACAGTAATAATAATGGTATTTAGCAAAAAAAAAAAAACTATTCAAACATCAAACAACAAATAAAGAAAAAAAGGTAATTGTAATATTTTGCTACTTTGTGGTTTTTGAAGTGACCACAAAATTTTGAAAGAAACATTTTAGCAGCCACTTAAAAGTAAAACAAACGGCTGCTTCTACGCATGGTTTTACGATGCAAAAATATATAATAAAAAGAATTAAAAATAAAAGCTGGTTATTAGTGCGAAATATTGTAAAAATTGTAACAGAAATTTTAATTTAATCTTTTGTATACATGAACGATTTTCAAGTAAAGAAAACAAAAAGTAATTTTGATTTGCTATGATTTTTATATTGATGGGGGCTTAAAATTTGTTCTGGAAAGATTTTGTTAGGAGAATTATTAAGGTTTTTTGTTTTAAATATTTTAATATGATTATGAGGGTAATTTGCTGGATTTCGAATTAATTTTTCTATTTGCGCTGACGACTGGTGTGAACAATTTGAACTATTTACTTCGAAAAAGTTAAACTTTTAATTTTAATTTTATTTTTGTGAAGATGTTATAAGATTAAGGATTTAATTGGAGTTGGTTTGTTAATAGACGTCGCGCCAATTCAAATGTTTAAAATTTGGAGCATGTGAAACATTAGTTTATAGTTTTGATGTCATGCAGCTGATATTAAGCAATATAATATTAAACGCAATTTAAAATAAAAAATATTAATACAGATTTTTTCACATATTTTTGAAGGTTATTTAAATTTAAACGTTTAATAATAGAAATACTTCTGCTAAACATGAATTAAGTTTTATTACAACATATTGATTGATTCAAGATCTACTGAGTGCAAAAGTATTCACTCGATATTTTTTGATTTTAAATTTTCCATGAATCAAAAAAATTTTGTTAAAATTTTTTTTCGCGTTTTTGGGGAATAGAGCGGTCAATTTCTTATCAACGTGTTCTCAGTTCGCTTCACAAACTTTTGCGCCAAAGACTCATATGACTTTAACGCCATAATAAAAATCTATACAAAGTAATTAAAAAAATAGTTTTACTAAAAACTTTTTTATATTTATTTCGTTAAAACGTTTATTTTGATTTAAGCAAGTAACTGTTTTATTCTCTGAAAATATTTTTTAGCGGTTTTTTTTTCTCTTTTTGGCGAAACGTCGACTTTTAGTTAAGGTAATTCTCTATGCCCTCATTCGACTTGTATCAATAATAAGTTAATTTTGTTCATAAAATTAAGTTTTTGCTGATCAATTTTGTTTGGGAATAAAATAATTACTTAAAGAGAAATCTCGATTTTTAGATAAATTTATTTAATATTTTTAACTGTCTTAAAAGAGCAAATGAGCAATGTATGTCTGTCTGCCTGTTTGTCCGTGTTTGGGTTGAAATCAACCTTGCCAAAATACAAGATGAGCTAGAAAAATTTAAATAAATACGCCAATCGATCAGACAAAGTTTAGAAAATTTTGCTGTCGAAAACTAGCCTCTAATTTCTTTATATCTTTTGGAACAAATCTACGTTAGTGAAGTAACCCAATTCAAAGAATAAAATATATGAGGCGATAGAGAATTAAAAATAAGAAAAAATATCAAGTGAAAAAATTTTCGTTCGCGCATATTTTGTAAATTATGGGCCTCTGAACTTTTCATACAAAAGACGATTGTGCACCACATTTGTCAAGTTATCAATATTACCATTTGAGAGCTTTTGGAAAGATCTTTTAGGAAAAATTAAAATAAAAAAAAAAAAAATGCTCAACCCATTAAGAACCGATGACATTTTTGATGTAAAAATTTCTTAATTCTCAGTTACCTATGTATTTGTGTGTGTGTTTTTTTTATTGGAGTTACTTCACTAAACTAGATTCAAGCCTATCTTCTTTTTAACTTTTGTTTGTATTCCTGACACTACCTAAGTTGCGAAAACAACAGTGAGCAAAACTTACAACTTGCGAAAATAATAGATATTTGAACAGAAAAACTTTATGGTGGGAAAGAATTTCTTATGTCAATTTTTATTTGAACTATTCAATAGGAAATTTGCAGTAGGAAACAAGTGGTTATACATATATGGTGAAGCGTACATAAGTTTCGGCACAGCCGAATTTAGCCCTCTTACCTGTTTTTTTTAAAATATTGTGATATCATTTTTAATTTAGTAAAAAGAACTTGCTTTGTCTATAAATGAAGTACTGACGGGAAAGACAGACGGTTTATTGGGCATGGTTTGATAGCGTTTTCGATTTGAAATTATAGTTATCAAAGGTTTGCCGAAAGGTATGAGAACAGTATATCTCTTGTTCGAAAGTAACATTTTTGTGATGTACAATTTTCATTATTGAGGATAAGTTTGCTTAACAGTTAATTTTGTTCGCAAAATTTTAATTTTTCATTTTCGAAAATTTAAGTTCTGTTTAGTCAACTATGATGTTTGTAACTTATGAACTGACTTTACTTACCTTCAACAAAAATCTTTTGAAAGAAGTGTGTGCGACAGACATGTGTATTAATTTCTCAGAGATGGAAACAACCTTTTAACTTGAGACTTCGGTAAAATAAAATTAGAACCAGCTTATTGTTTCTTTCAAGTCTATTAGTTATTGATTATATTTTTTATTTTAAATGCCTCAACTAATGAAATCCATTATGTGAATTTTCTTAATTCACACAATCCACAAACCCCCTATTTAAAATAAATAAATATATAAAAAAAGGAAAAGCAAACCATACTTTCACACATGTTTTAAATTTCTTAAAAATATTTCTTTTTAGTATTTCTTGTTTTAGGTAACAACTTTAGTAATTTAGTAATACTACAAAATTTTCACACATAACAACCCTGCTGTTCATTAACCTTTTGTTAACAACCTTAGAATATTGTCAAATGAACTGACTTAAAAACACCAGTGATTTATATTTGCATGTCTTTACTGTTCACAAGACCACACTAACCTTTGCAAAACTGCCCCTTGCCTTCATTGCCGGCTACTAGACATTGTGGTCTACTATTAAGCTTCAGCCAAAAGAAATGGCATGAAATTAATACTGGGTAATTGAAATATTTGAATGAATCTTGTTTTTCTTTACTTTTCCTTATCTTCCCCTTTAAAGGAATAAATAAGTAAAAGTGACATTTACATTTTCAACCTGACCTGATTTCTAAAGGGTCTGTCATTAAATTTATTTATTAAAAAGTAAATCAAAATTTAACTGTTTATTTTATAAAATGATTTTTTATTCATGTTTGTAATAATTTCTCTTAAGTTGTTTTAGATAAATAAGTTTTCAAATATTCTGTTTTTGTTTTTAAATTGTTTTGGTTGATTTGTTGGTTTCTTGTCTTGTGGGGTTTCTTTGCAAATATCTACTTTATTTTTTGTCTTTTGTATGAATGTTTTGTTGTTGTGTTTTATGGTTTAATACCAATATTTATTTTTCGTTAAGCTTTTTAAAAAGTCAATTAGAGAAACAATTTAAGTGTGAAAAATAAAACAAAAAGCAAAAAAAGGAAAGCGTAAAAAATAATGTGCAACAAACAATTAAATAAAAAAGGTGAGTGAAATGTCATTTAACCCTAGAAATACTACAGGGGCTTTTTAACATTGTATTTATTGTTTTAATTTTTGTTAGCATTTGAAAACACACTTTGGTTGATTTTGGTTTCCCTATTGTAGTGACCAAATGGAGAACTTCTCAAATATTGCAAAATTAAAGTATTTCCTAGAATCCGTTCTTAAAATTCGTTTCTAAGAAACTTTAAAAACGTGGATAGCTGCTTTTAAAATTTAATAATTAATTTATTAGTGTTATTCACAAGCAGTGTAAAACGTAATTAGGAAAAAATTTAATGGAGGTAAAAAACAAGAAAGCTTACTTTTGTGAATTCTTCAAAATATACAAAGTGTGTAAAAAAGCCTGGCGACTTATCGGTCATATTCTAAATTGTAGGAGCTTCGCCCTTTAATTACAAGTAAGTTTGGATTCCTCACGATCAGATGTACAATTATTAAAAGAAATTTTAAATTAAAAATTTTTTACTTAAACGAAATGCAGCGCCAGTCATATGGAGAGTTCTTTAAGCGGCTACTAAGCGGTCAAACTCGTGTAATAGTGCAAAATTTGTGTTTGTCAGCGTCGCTTGATGAATTTAATAATTTTTTGATATTGGAACTTTTTCTCTCATCAAACTGTTTTCACATGCAAAGTTTGACCTTCTATAGTCGTTTTAAATTTTGTGCCGTTTATTCAACTCCTCGTATTTTCTCAGAAGATTTTGTTTATTTTCTTTCCCTTTATTTACTGGCACTCAACAATCTTTAATTCATTTTCTTATTATTGAGTTCGTTTAAACGTTATGTTCATTCGAATTGGGTTTTGTTTATTGTGAGCAAGTGCTATACACATACAATATTTGCGGCAGCCTGGTGTTTTGCCGGAATTATAATCTTCCACAACTTTTGTTTCTACATCTTTTTTTATTTGCGATTCTAAATATGAAAGCACCTTTTTTCTGCTTAAGGATATTCATAACTTTAATTCTTTAATCATTAATTTTTAGATCATTATTTTTGTTATCTAATCCATTGCTACTACTTCAGCAATAGTATTTTGATCATTTTATTTTTAATTAATTATTTTGCTTGTGTCCACTTACCTATTTTTCAACTGGAATCATATTAGTTATTTACTGCTCTTTATCTTTCAATGGCTCTATGGTTAGTTATATTTGAGTTTAAATAGATGGGAAAAAGTGTCTTGTAAAAACATTACTTTGCGCTGGAAAATGCTTTCAAATTTCGAAGAATTGTTGCTTTCAAAATTTATTTTTAACAAAAATGTACGGTCTGCTTTTAGGATCTTTCTATACAGAAATAAAATTTTTAATCCCTCAACACTTTGCAGCTACAGAACAAATTTTTAAAATGAAAAAAGTAACTATAAAATAATATAGTTAAAATCTCAGAAAGATTGCCCTCTATCGGGTGCAATGTATCAAGTTAAAATTTCATTGAAATGAGTTTGGCACTTGCAGAGAATATATTTTTACAATGCATTTCTCTTCTATAGGTTCAGGCATATCATATCCCAAGTGATAGTTAAAGATGTCTTAAATTTTATTAAAATAACAATGCTGCTTTTCATTCTTTTCTTTCCTCTGGGTTCGAACGTTTCACCAAAAACGTAGATTAATTTAATCTAATGTATTTACTAAATGGACTACAAACGCTTTGAGGTAAAAAATTCTTATTAAATGAAAATGTATTTTTGCAAAAGCAAAATGTGAGGACCGCATTTCTCTTAAATATCTAGATAAATAATATAAAGCTATTTGCTCATATTTATGCTAGGAACACAACCGGGGCTAACACGACGAATTCGTCATTAAAACTTCGTTGTGTAAGTTCGTCGTATGAAGCCCGATAACGAAGAGAAATTTGCTTGCTTTTTTACTCTTGTTTACTTTTTGTGAGTTGACAGGGTGACCATATAAAAAATTTATATTTAAAAACTGAAACTTTAAGAAACAACACAACTAAAAACAAATTTTATATTTAACAACTAATTTGCGCAGTTATATTTAATGCTATAAGAAACAAATAAATCAGTTGTTCACGAAAAATAACATTATTTACTAAAACATGGTCACATTCGACTGATTTCTTCGTCGTTTGCCGGCGTTAAAAATATAAATGTGTTTTATTTTTGACGAAGAATATTGCGATCAAAAAATCTTCGTTCATCACAGTTGTGTTCGTAGCATTAGAGGTACTATTTTCAGACAGTTTTTATTTTTATATTTCTTTTTATAGGAACCATACTCGGATAAAACTAGTTAAACTATACCTGCCAGAACGTTACATAATTTTTATATAAAAAGATGAGTTATAATTGCTTATTATAAAGAATTAGCTATTAACAAACAATTTAAGAATTTAAAAAGAATCCTTTAATCTCTTAAAAAGTAAATCTTAATTACATTAATTTATGTTTAACATTTCCGCTATAAAAAATAAATAAATCTACAACAAACCCTTGTCATTACTCATTCATCATTTTTCGTTTTATAAATATGTTTCCCTTTATTTTAACAAATTTTGTCCTTTTAATTTAATCTATCAAACGAAAACATCCTTCGCTAATTGTTTCTGAATGCCGTTTTACATTAAATCAAAAGATTTTGAAAACAAAAGCTGCTGCCTTTGTCTTACAAGTTTGCTACCGACCACCAACCTAAAATAATGTTGGCTAATTTTATTTAAGCCTAAATAAATGAGAGCAAATAATAAAATAATAAAATAATAAGTAAAATAAAAAGACGTCTATCTGTGAACCTAAATGAAATAAATACGTTGAAATTTTGCCCAAAGAAAAATGTTGTTACATTTTTTTTTGTAAACGTTAAATGGGTGTCATTTGTGGCGGAAATGTGGTAGATGTAATTTACTTTTTTTTACTTCTTGGTGCTGTTTTTAACTTATTTATATTTGTTAAAGGTATCCAATTTTAAATGGATCTGCTTGTTTGTTTAAGCTCCCCGCTGTTATTTTAATATTCGTGTTTTTGCTTGTTTTTTTTGTTATTAAGGGTAGTTTACAAATTTTCAGTTTTACATTTCTTTTTTCTTTTTGCCAGACAATGAATTTTTAAATAAAATGTTTAGGTTTTTCATTTCATCTTTATTTTTTTTCCAACAAATAGTCTATTTGTGGTTTTGTTTTAGATGGAATATGACCAAGAGAGGTGGTGGGCAGTGGAGTTGAAAAAATTAGCTGGAAGTTAATAAACAAGTTGTAGAACATAAGGATTCTTGTGTAAATTTGTTTTTTTTAATGAGAAAAGTAAAATGGCTTAAGACGATTAATGTTTTAAAATTTTAAATCTTTAAATGTTTGAGGTAAAATATCAAAAACAAAGAAGTTAAAAAAACATGAGATAAAAATTATTCTTATTTTATTGCAATAACATTTCTTTCATTATAAGCTGAATAAATTTCTTTTAACAATTCCACAAAATTTTTAGCTTTGAGTAAAGCCAATTCTCGAAGATCGCTTATCACGATTTTATTTAATTTTTTAGCAATAGCTCTTTTTTCTCTAGTTATATTTTCAATGCTGCGCTATTTCTTTGTGTAGCATCATCAGGAAATCAAATTTTTATTTAAACATAAAAAAAAATAAAATTAAAAAAAAAAAAAATTATTTAAAAAAAAAACATTTTAAAACAAATTCAAAGTACAAAATATTGAAAATAAAAACCTATTGCTTAAAAATTAAATAAATCATACGTAATTAATGAAAAGATTAAGTAAAAATATATTAATAAATTTAGTTTTGTTAAATGAAGGAAGAAACTAAATAGACTTTTGCTCTTTTTCGTTTTCCGCTTAGTACGAGAAAAAGTGTATTTTTTACTACAGCAACAGACGCTCCGAAAATGTTGGAAAACTCATTTCTAATTTTTTTGGTTGTTTTTTAGTAAAAAAAAATTTCGGACGCAGTTGGGTGTTCTAAAATAAAGATAAGTGAAAAAATTTTCGATAATTGGTATTCAATGATTTTAGAAAATGGGGCATGACCCTCATTTTGTAAAATTAGAAGATAAAATAATTATTCTCTCAATTAAAATGGTTTAGAGTTCTGTAAGCAATTAAAAAAATTTCAATCTGCAAAATAAATTATGCTGACAGCTGTTCTAGTACCATTATACCGGTATAATTGGATCAATTCACACTTATATCTTTATTTTCTCAAAACTGCGTATTTATTTGTTTAAAGTGTTCTATATTTGAACTAAGTTTCTAAGGGACCTTTTTAATAAATTTTATTCAAATCCATTCGATTTAAATCCATGATGCGAACACAGACAGACAGAAAAGAATTCCAAAAGAAGTGTTTTGTACTCCACATCGTTTACTTTTTAGAGCAACATTAAATATGTTTAGATTATTGGAAATTTAAAAAGTGTCTATTATGTCAGGCACAAGCTCTGTATAAAATTTAAATGCGTAAATGTTGTCATAGGGCAAATAATACTTCACACTCTGTACAGATTTCTTGTATCGGCTTATAACTATTTAAAAGGTAATAGTTTCTTACAAAAATCTTATCTCAACGGCGATTCCTTTGACTTTTTTGTTTAGTTTTATTATTAATTCTTGTAGGGGTCATAATAATGCAACTTCTGATTTATTAGTCGTACAGATTTTGCCCAGATAAGGTCAACTTAATCTAGACTTTCTGCTTATTTACAATTTGAAAAAAATATATAAAAAATTTCCTATTTAGTGAAAAAAACCAAAGACAATTAAAACGTGTGCTTAAAATATTATTAAAAAACGCCGGCGAAAAAAAGTGCTTTTAATTTTATTAATCGTAAAATTTTTCTTTTATATTTTATATTTAACTTTCTATAGAGTTTACAAAACTAACTAAAAAATCTGCCTTTAAACTCCTTTAAATCTTTTGGATACAGGAAGAAATGTTTATATGTTTTAAATTTGTATGCTTTATAAATACAAATTATAGCAACTTAAAAAACACTTTTATCTTAAAGAAAGAATGTATAACAAGTATACAGACATTTTGTCTGGAAACAAAAAAATGTAGGCATTAAATATTATCTTACAAAAAACGCTTTTACAGAGTTACTGTTAAATACAAATACATGAATACCTTTGACCTCTAACGATTACCTGTTTATATTTTAGAAGTATTTTTTTTACAAAACATATCTATTAACGTCTATTACCACCACTTTCCCAATTACCATCTTTTAAGCTTTTCTTACTGTATATTTTTCCCAGTAACAAGACAAAATAGCTCTTTCACCCTTCTTAATCATCCATTAAACATCTTAATATTTATCATTTTTCTTCAAAAGAAGGGATAAGAAGGGGAAAGATTCAACAGAAAAAGCAAGCAAAGTAACAAATCACTTAAGTGCTTTATTAAGTCAAGTAAAAGAAAACAACAAACAGGAGTTTTTGTTTATTGTTTTTTATTTGGGTAAAATTTGGGATTTTTAATGGAAGGAAAAAATCAACCCTCGAAAATTGTAAAAAAAAAAATACCTGTTGGAAATTTGCTTAAAGTGATTTGGGAGAAACCCTTCAAAGTTTCAAAAAGCTTTTGTTACTTTTGATATGATTTATCGAGTTAAGATAAATACTTGTTAAATACAGCTGCATAGATGTTGTATATGATTTTTGCAAGGGTTGTGAAATTCTATAAAGTTAACTGTACGTGGGGACGTCAATGAGTTTTGCCTTAGCAAAAAAACAATTTTGAGTTGTTTTAGTTATTTCTTTTTTTTGTTCATAAAAGTATCCTCTATCGCTAAATAATATATCCAGCTGTTGTACTTATTATTTAAGCTCATCCACAAAGTAATAAAAACCAATATAAATTGGCGCATCAAGCGTAGCAGTTGTGTCATAACATGTCTTGTTGAAGAGCCAAATTATAAAGAATAAAACAAGATTTTATCGCTAGATTGATTTTTAAACAATTTGATTGTCTATTTTTTTAACAACAACAAAAAATTAAAAAAAAAAACAATCAAGTTAATTGCTTAATCTAACTACCTAACGCCTTCTCTAAATTAAAGTTTTCAATTGACAAGTGTTCGTTTTGCTTCATACATTTAAATGACTTTAAAAATTCTAGACCGATTAAAAAAGTCTGACGCTGAGCCGATGCAGTAAGCGAAAATTTCTTACTACTGAGCCTCATTTGTGAGCGGTTAATCTTTAAAATGCCATTGACAAGCAGTAACCCAGGATTTAATGTCACTAATTGATTAAAGCGATATTTTGAAACATAAACAAACTTGTTGAAATCCGTACTTTTTTAACCAATGATTTATATTGCTAAGAATTCATTTAAGCAAATTTTAGAAACTTTCAATTCTACCGTTATCAAGATATACAAAGTTCGAAAAAGAAAAAACTAAACCCACTTATCTAATTCATCCCCCTTGCTGATAGATAATTTGTTTTTATTATGAAGGTATTTTAAGGAAATTTAAAGAGTCTTCTTGTTACAAGTTTTAAGATATAAAGACACAAATATTTACACAGTATGTGGATGGAGGCGATCACTTGGAAATCTTGATGCTTATGTAGATTTTACAAAAATATCGGTTTAACCGTTTAGCTGTCTATTGACTTCAAACAAATGCACAAACATATCTCTATATACAGAACTATATGTGAAGGCGTATTTATTTATCCTCGTGTTTACAAGAAATCTTCTAAATTTTTAACAGCTGTTTTTTGATGTCTTATTAATTTTTAATAAGTCAATCACTTATCTCTTGATAAAAATCTTTAAAACAAAAAAAAAAATTTTTAGTAATCAAATTGTTTCTTAAAGAAGATGATAAAGAATACAATATGATGGCAAGTGTTTTCTGAAAACAACTACTAGAGCGGCTTTTTTGTTTAACGTCTTCCAAAAAACCAAAACCTAAATTAATTAAATATAAACTTAAGTTCAATTCCTTCAATTTTGTTTGTAAGTTTTATAATTTGTTTGCTATACTGAAAAGTTTGTATATAAAAGATTATATTTGCTTATTGTCTTATATTAAGATAGATTGCATTTAATGAAATATAAACTAAAATATCTTATGTTAAATTTTACAAAAATTCCAATCTCCAAACAATATTTTTTATCTCCACTTAAAAAAAGTCGTTATTATAGGGATAAATCCTTTAATCGTAAAACACTGATTCGCAAACAATTTCTAACGAGTGGCATATTTGAGAATTTCTGGATAACACAAAGAAATAGTGTTTTTTCTATTTAATTGCCTAATAGAAAGACGAATTCCAGGCTGTATAAAAAAAAGCCTGCATTTGATTCTCTTTCTTTAAAAATCAGCTGACTTTTGTGCTTCAAATTTTAATCTTTCTGTTAAGAACGTTGATTTTTTTTAATTCATGTTTTTTTCTTTTTACTTCCAGATTGGGTTTTATATCACAATGGGGTGCATTAGCTGGTCGTTATGCTGCTTTATGTCCGCCCGGTTGGCCATGGGCACCACAGCGTATGCCATTCCACAGTCCCACACATGGTAAGTTTTTTGACACATAGTTGCAAAAATCACTTGAAAGATAAGCCTTAGAAAGAATTTATCTAATTCTAAGCTTACGGACAAATGTGTAAAGTATTTATTGTAAATTGGTTTAAACATTTATTTGCTAAAATGCCTTGAAATGGCACATTCTTTAAAGAATTAAAATTGTAAATAAAAAGAGAAGAGAAAACATTTCACTTGTTACTTAAGGCCAATTTACATGATCAAATTCAATTGCATTTAGAAGGGTCTTAATGCAAGAGGCCAATTAAATAGGCTTAAGCCAACAACTAAAATACCAATTCAGAAATAAATGCTACTCAACTATAAATACACATACATACATATACACTATCACACACATACCTTTACGATGAAAGCCATCTTATACGACTTCGTTATTTTAATAGCAGCCAAGTTAATTATGCAATTGCAACAATATACAATAACAACAACTATTAGATGAATGCCAGACCATGCATTCTATATTAGAATTGGATTGTGTTACTGTAGCCGTTAAAACGTTTTGAAATGTAATACCTTTTAATGAAACTATTTATACAAATTGTTTTGGCCGTTTAATTGAAAATGTTGCACGAAATGCGTGTGTTTGTTAACAAATTTACAATTGTTTTATTGCTATAACATGCAACCGCTGAGTAAAAACTATTTCTGTCTTAAGTTTTATTTTATTTAGGTGTTGGAATGCAGAGTTGAAGATTACAGTTGGAATTCAATTAGTTTTTATTTATTTATTTCTATTTTTTTTTTTTTTTTTTGTATGAAAAAGAATTTTTCTTAAGAATTTATGTAGTTTGCAAAGAAAACATTCTTTCTTAACACTTTGCAAAGAAACCTTAATAACGTTGAAAATTTATTGGAATTTTGTTGATTGTAATTAATTGCAGAAAGATTGAACATTTATCGTATTAATACAAAAGAATTTTGTTGACTAAGTAAATTCCTGGGCTTACAATTTCTTATGGAATCTAATTCAAGACAAATTTATAAGAAATACGCAGAATGAGATTAGTTTGCAAGAAAATAAGAATAATAGTTTTAAGTTATTTAATGAAATTTACAATTGTGGAATAGACAATGCTTATATATACCAAACACATACATATGCAAATTCTAATACACATTTCATCAGATAGAATAATTCAAAATAATGTTTATAAAAATGTGCGTAAACGTTATAGTAAAGTAGCACTATTTATATTCATTAGTTATTTAGGCCCTTGAGCAGATAAAAATGCATCCAGGGACGAACAAGTCTAAATTTCTAACTAAAAAGTTTTAAATTGTCGGGACATAAATGGTGGCATAAAAATTAAGAATAGAAAACCAACTGATAATATTGTTGTAAAATGTTAATGAAAGGATATAACTGACCCTTCATTTACCTAAAGGAAACCTTTCATAATCTTCATCTTTATTTATAGCGGTGCATAATTCAATGAAATGTTTTCTAGAGTGATTTCCTCGGCTTTTTAACCGCGATCTTAAATGGATTTTGCCTGTCGTAAAGCAATCGTTATTTTTAAACCCTGCAACACAGGTGGAAAAAGGGATATATCTAAGTTTATCATTCAGTTTGTACTTCCTGCAATATTCATTTTGACCTCATAGAGTAAACATATTATGAGTCCTTATACATAAAAAAGTCGATTGAGCGATGTCCGTCTGTCCTTTAGTGTTCATGTTAAAATCTACTTTGCCAAGGCACTAGATGAGGTAGAGAAAATTTAATTTGCCAATCGGTAGGTAATTCACATTTTGTTTTTTATAATTTTTTTTCATGAATTTTCTTGAGTTTTTCCTGAGTTCAAAGGTTATAACTTAATAAGAATGAACGAACTTATTAAAATTCCATTATAGGAGACAAGTGTAAGAGGAGCAATGAAAATACCCATGATTTTTGAACCACTTCATTTTTATTTGCTGGGTAGTTTCGAAAATTTTGCTGTTGAAAGTAAGCAAAGTCGGTCAAGACATTAAAACAGCGGGCAAAACAAACCAAGTTTAATGAAGTAACTTCAATCAATGGAGCGATAGGGAATTAACAAATAAAACTAAAACATCAAGTGAAAAAATTGGCGCTCGCTTATATTTCCCGAGTTATGGGCATCTAAACGAAAAGTACAATTGTACACCATATTTTTTAAGAAGCTCTTTTTTCAAAAGCTTTTAAAGATATCTTTAAGGAAATACTACAATTAAAAAAAAAAAATGCTTAGCCCATGAAGACTCAATGACATTTTAATTTAAAATATATATTTTTAAATATTCTGTACACTAATATTTGTTTTTTTTTGAATGGTGTTTATTAACTAACCTAGACTTACATATATGGTGAAGGGTATATAAGCCTCGACATGGCCGAATATAGTACTTTTACTTGTTTAAATGTGAGTTTTTCAAATGTCGAATATTTAGTTTTATCAAACAAAAAGGCCATTCGAATATTTAAAAATATGCGATTTTTTATTATAATTGTTGCAACTTTTTCTTAAATGGTTTCCTTTAAAGAAACTAAGAATTTTGCAGATGTATAGGATTCCTCAGATGATGTTAAATAGTTTAAAGATGAGAAAATAAGAACAAGTTGTATAATATAAAAAAGAGAAATGCAAAAAAGTGATTAAAGTATTTGAATGATTTTATCATTTGAGATAATGCCACAAAAAATTTAAAACTAGAAGGGTTAAGAGGTTAATATGAGGCCTAAGTTTTAGGCTTTGGCTATGTTTCAACTTGTTCAATATGTACATGTGAAAGAGCATTTTTAATTTACAATATTATTAAAATAAAAGAATAATATTTGATTGTCTCCAGTACGTTTAAAATATTTTTTACTAAATATTTAAATATTTAAAATATTGTTACTAAATATTTTAAAATATAATTTTAATGGTGAAAATAATAATTTTCTAAAATAATAATAAAATTAAACCAAATCCGCTAGATAAAACTTGTTACATATGGTTTAAAAAAATTAACTAAAATTGTGCTATTTTTGACGACTAAACAAAGGAACACAGGAATTTGTGTGTCTTCAGATTCCAAAATTGAATTTTTAAGTTTTCTCAACGAAATGTTGTTTTAGGTACGAAAGTTCCATGTTGAATATCTTATCCACGTCAGACAACGTTTTCTAAACTTGTAAAATGTGTTTAAATTTAACATTATTAAAAAAACATTTAGATTTATTTATTGACGTATAAAAAAATAAGTTTTTTTTAAGTAACCCCTTCACCTTTCCTATGATTCAAACCGAATCAAAAACCATACTCTTTGAATAAGTAATTTTTTGCCAATACCCTCTTGTTTGTGTTTTCAGATTAAAAAATTTAGTTTTATTCGAATAAAGCGAAAATTGAAAAACTATAAAACAATTAATCAAACTATTGAGGACAAAGCTGTTAAAAAAAATTATTGGTTTTACATAAGCGAAGTATGTAATGGCTTTTGTTTATTTGTTGAAAGAAAAGACAGTATAACAAAAATTAGGTTAGCGCTAAAGATGTTCATTGGTACTTCTAAAAAAATAAAATTAAAATTAAATTAAAATTAAGAAATTAGTAAAAAATCTTAAAGCGCTTCACATTCATAAATCACTATGAATTGTTTTCATGATCTGTTTTGAATTCAAGAGTTATAGGTCTTTTTTGTCCATGGTGGTTTTTAGCAAAGATTCGCTTTCTCGAAATTTGGTAGGAAAAAAAATTTATCCACAATTTAAATGCTTTTAATAGTTGTACTGAACGAGGCATTAAATTAATTTAAGAATTCCATAACGCTTTTGAAAAAAAGCGTTTACTAATTTCCGGCTTATAATGTCAAACAACTGGCAATAAAATGGTTTGCTATTCGATTTTGACTCAAACGAAATATGAAAGTTATTTTACATAATTGCACACAGTTTTGTTGCATAAATAATAAAACGGCAAATATCTGATCTTTGACCTCAATGTACATTAAGTAAACTTTGTCTGATTTGGCTTAACTTTACAGAGCAAAACTATTAAGGTTCCAAGAAAATAATGTTGGTTGCACCCAAATATTCATCCATATTATTGTTATACCCTTCACCACAAAAAGTAAAAAAGGGTATAATTAATTTTGTCATTCCGTTTGTAATTTCTACAATATCCATATCCGACCCCAAAAAGTATATATCTTCTGAATCCTTATAGATAGCGAAGTCGATTGAGCGATTCGTTTGTGTTAGTCTTAAAATCAAGTTCGGCGAGGCACTAAAACAGCTAGAAAATTTTTAAACACGCCAAACGATCAGAAATAGTGTCGAAAGAGGTGCTATTGGAAATCAGCAAGTTCGGTCCATGTCCTTCGACGCAGCGGGTAAAACACCACGCCTACCTCTAATTTTCTGTATTATTTGAAACAATGAAGTAACTCCAATAAAAAAAACAAACATGGGGCGATAAAGAATTAAAAAATAAGAAAAAATATCAGTATTTTCCGAGCTACGGGGCTTTGAATTTTCAAATTTTTAAAAATATCAATAAGGGTATCATTTTAAAGCTTTTGAAGAGATCTTTGAGGAAATACTAAAGTTTTTAAAAAAAATGCTTAAACCATTAAGAGCCAATGACATTTTTATGTAATTTTTTTTTAATTCTCTGTCACCTCTATGTTTGTTTTTTTTTATTAAAGTTACTTTGCTAAACTAGATTAATATAAATGGTGAGGGTATATAAGTTTTGGCATAACAATTTCAAGGGATATTTAATTTAGAATCATAAAAAATGCAATTTCAAAAATAAAATCTGTTGTTGACCACTAGAAGTAAGCAAAAAATCTTAGTTCGGAAGGATGATAGATACATTTATATTTTCACCACATAATTTAAACAATTTATATTCTTTTACCCCAATTTTATTACACTTTCAATGAATTGTAATTATTTCTTCTCATTAGTATCGCTTATTAAAAAAGAATATCTTAGAGATATTCCATTTTCCGGCTAATCTTTTTCATGTATTAAATAAAGGAAACATTATACAGTTAATTTTTTGTAAAATTAAAAAGTTTTTTTCTTGTGCTCAATAAAAATATTGCTTTGTGTTTATCTGTATAAAAAGTCAAGTGGCTGTTGAAATTTTCTTATGATTTCTGCAAATTGCTGAAGTTAATGACTTTGTAGTGAGAAAACAAAAGACTTAACTTAAACGCCATTTTAAAATGCAAAAACCAAACAATTATTACAGTTATCTTTGATACATACGTTTACATTAAACATTAATACAAACGCATTAAAAAGTAGCAGAAAAAAAAACCACCTTTTTTACAGGAAACTTAAAAACTACCACCAAAAAAGCAAATTGTCTAGTTCTCAGATAGAAACAGAGAGAGGTAAATGAAAAAAGTCTCTCAGCACAAGCGCACATGAACACTAGAGATATATTTATTACAATAAAATAAAATAATTTAATAACTAAAATGTTTTGTTATTGTTTTTCTTGCAGATAGTTCTTCTACAAATACCACTGAGAATCCCTCATCACCACCGTCTCCCCAACAAAATGGTTGTATGAACAATAACAGTAATAATCACAGTGGCACAAAATCACCCTCTCCCCATTTAACTTACCAGCCACATCACAATCACAATCACCATCATCACCAACCCCATCAGCCCACAACCCCAACCAGTTCAAGCGCAGGTCTCAATCATCATTCTTCACTCTCTAACTCAAGTTATTTACTACCCACCAGTTCAAATGAATCCGATGATGAGGGTGAAGAAATCATTGAAGAAGACGATGGTACAGATGGACCCTCAGATGGTTCTTCACCCCAGGGTGAATCAAATCAAAACAAGCGTAAGAAAAAAACTCGTACTGTTTTTTCGAGAGCCCAAGTCTTTCAACTGGAGTCCACATTCGATATGAAACGTTATTTAAGTTCTTCAGAACGAGCGGGTCTAGCTGCATCTTTGCGATTGACCGAAACCCAAGTCAAAATATGGTTTCAAAATCGTCGCAATAAATGGAAAAGACAATTGGCTGCTGAACTAGAAGCTGCTAATATGGCGAATATGGCCCATGCTGCTCAACGTTTGGTAAGAGTGCCAGTGTTGTATCATGATGGCACAACATCTGGTTTTGTACCACCACCACCGCCCCATCCTCACGCCATGCAATACTATGCTGCTGCGGCAGCACGCAATAACAGCCCACCACGACCACCACTGTCATCACTTGTATAGGGGGTGGGGTGTTTAACTGCAGCCGCTGTAGCGGCGGCAGCAGCTGGTGCTTCCTCAACTACAACATCATCTTCAACTACAACACCATCCACTGCGTATGGACGACCAACAACACCTCTTTCACCTCAACAACTTAATCATCACCACCACTTGACACAACAGGCTCATCATCATGCTCAGCATTTGCAGCATTTAATGCGGGTCTCAACTCACACATCATATCATCATCATCATCATCATCCTGCCAACCATACCTCATTGGCAGCAGCGTTAACACCACTTTCTCAACATTCATATGATGATTCCGAAGCAGATGATACGGCTATTGATGTGGAAAATGAAGATGAAGAACAAAAAAACTCGAATACTCATCAGCATAATGGCCATGTGGAGGACATAATGACGGCAAAGTTTCCACAAACAAATGGTCACCCAACAATTTCTGCTACTCAGAGTTCACATACAACGGAGTTACTTATACCAAAAACACAACATCAACAAGCTCTAGAAAGGCAAGTTAATGGTCTGCATAAGCCACCACTCGGAGTTGGTGACGGTAGGGGAGAAGTCAAGCTAAATGTCAACTTAGAACACAACAATGTGGCAGAAAAGATAAGAAATCATAAAAATTATTGAGAAAAAAAAAGAAATTAAAGAAATGCACTTCAAGAAATATGAAGAAAATAAATGTACAGGCATGTTACAGAACCCAATTCCGATAGAAAGTGGTTTCGATTCCCCAATTTGGTTCTTCAGAAGCCGGAAAATGAAATTTTTTTCGGATATTTTGATATTTCCAGTTTTAAATTTATTTCTAGATTAGATTTGTTGGTCACTTTGATGTGCGAAATATGGTAAATACAGAATTAAGAGGATTTTGATCGGAATGTGTAAAATGCTTGATAAAAAAGTATTAAAAACTAGAAAAAGAAGTTAATTTGTCATTAAGGCCAACGCATAATATGTAACGACAGTGTTAAGAATACATTAATATTTGCGTTTCAAAGTTATTATAAATTAAAAAAACGAATGTGGTTTCAAGAAATCGAAAAAAAAAATTATTATTAGATGTAAAAATTATAATATTAAATTAATAAGATCTAAAAATTTATATAAAAAATATGATATTTACTGTTCCTATTTAATTTATGTAAATACCAAAAACAAATTAATTTTAACTCAAAGGAAATATAAAAAATTTAGTATCAAAAACTTAAAACGCAATCTCTCAAAACTTTGTATATGTCTAATTGCTCAATATTTCATATGTTACATTAAAATCCAAATCATGTACATACATACATTTATGAAGTAGAAAAAATGCATTGAAATTATTTTAAATATAGTTTTACAAGCAACTTAAAAAAAAGTGTAAAAAAATCTATAAACTTTCTTTATGTGTGACTAAGTTTTATTTTATTTTATTTTTTTTTTTTTTGCTATAAACTAAGAATTGTAAATATTTCCAAAGTTTCATCGTAGATATGTATATCTTTTTTATTATTGTAGTTAAATTATTATGTATAAAATAAATAAGAAACTTAACTTAGAAACAAACAAACAAACAAAGATGTTATAATATAACCATTTCTAATATATTTTAAAGAAAAAGTAAAAATAATAATAAATATTTGCTTATGAAAAACAATAAAAACATTATCAGTTTTAATCATTTTAAACTTAGAGAAAAAAGAAGTAGAATTCAGAGCACAGTGGAACAGAATCAAATGTTTTGAATATAACTCAGCAATTTGTAAACGCCTTGGTTGATTCATCCAAAATTTTACATGAGTTAGTTACTCCGCACCTGCAAATTGTTCTATTGTTGGTACCTTAATCTGCATGTTAACGTTTTAAAATGATCGATTAATAAGCATTTTAAAATTAATGTTTTCGATTTTGCGATTTCCTGGTCAAGCAAAATATTTTGATTTTTTTATCTCAATTAGCAAGTAAAATATTTAAGAAGAAATAAAAATATCTTGAAGATGGAAGTCCTTCAATTTGTTGCTGAAAATAATTTATGAGTCCTAGTTTATATGCAGACATTATGGCAAAAAGAGTGAAAAATTCCAATTTTGGGATTTTAGAACCTTATTTTGGGAATTGTAAGATGTTCTTTATTTTAATGTTGCATATTTTTTGTCATTTGATTTTGTTTTATTTATGAAAATTTTTATTTTCATTCATATTTTTTTTTTATATTTAATACTTTCACTTTTCTAAATAAAATATTTTTCAAGCTTAAGGTCAGTTTCGATATAAAATATTTTCTATATTTATTTCAACACCCAATATTTCGCTGTTCTCTGGATAACATCATAAGGCTATTTTGTTAACCAAAGAAAGGTCAATTAACAGGATAATTTCGAAATATATTTTTACTTTTCTTAAATTGAAAAGTTTGTATCACAATTTTCGGAGATTAGCGAGAAATAATTAAAGTTTTCCGTTCTCAAAAATTAAATGGTTTTGTTTTTTTTTTTAATTAAAAATCGTATAATTTTAAGGTATAAAGATTACATTAGTTCTTGAACACTTTTCGTTTAAAAAATCATTTTTAAACATTTGTATAAAAACACACACATTACGAGTAGCAGTTCTATAACTAATTTACACTTTAAGCCATTTTAAGTTCTTACTTGGCAATACCTATTATCATTTAATACTCAGTGCTTTTAAAAACCAATTTTCAATTAAACCAAAGCCAAATGTTGTTTTTTATGTTTAGTTTTTTTCAAAACAAGAAATGTTTTTAGAAAAATTTATGTTTTTGGTTGCAGCAAAAAACCTGCAGAAGAAGCAAAATAAAAAATTATAAATAAATATGTTTTGTTTATTTTGGTCATAGATAAAATAAAAAAGGTATTCAAATAACGAGTTCATGACGATCTCTTTACGTTTTATATACTTCGCTATTCAAATAAATTTGTTTTATTAAATTTTTTTTATGGAAGAAATTTGGTTTAGCCCAGTAGCTTCAAATGAAATAAAAAGTTGTACCTAACTTAGAAAATGCTATTTTAACGGAAGATGGAATGTTGTCATCATGTTTTCAAACTTACGGACCCTTAAAGTTTCTGTCTGAAATTTCATATATTCTATGGCGGAATGGGTCAATATGGGTGTCAATGGAAAGCTTATTAAATAAAGTATTAGGATCTTTAAAATGATGTTGAAAATTTGTCAGCCCATTAGAACCCAGTTCAGTATTTTTAACTTTTTAAAATTAATTTTGCCAATTGTTTCACCTTTTAAATAAAGTTTGTTTTTTTTTGTACCAAAAATATTGAATGAATTCCGTGGTACTTGCTTAAATCAGATTTAAGGCCTATTATTTTATTTTAAATGTTTGAGAGTCTTATTGTTTCATAATGGGTTAACAATTTGTTTGCGATATGTACAGCGTTTGATAGGAATTTTGATAAGATCTTCTATGATTCCCATATTTCCTCTATCCAAAACAAAGTGTTTGAGATTTTACAAAATACTGGTAATACTTTAGGGATACATAACTTTCTTCTTCTTAAAATTACTTTTTTATCCCAGGGCAAACTTTTATTTTTAAACAAAATGTTTTAGTAACAAAATTAATTTTATTTTTAATTTAAAGTTATGCTGAGACTACAGTAAAAACAGATATTTATTAGAGGTTTATAAAAGTTTTAATAGGCTATTAAACGTTTATAAATACTCTTTTGTTGACTTTTGCTTGTTAAAGGCTTATAAACTCCTTAAGTACATCTATGATTTAAACATAATTTTAAATTTAAATTTTATTTTAAATTTTTCCCATAATATTATAAATTTAAAATAAAAAAATACTAAATATTGTACCCAAAGTTTAAAAAAAACTGGACCGGGGTATCAAAAAATTCATTTTAAAACAATAAAATGCAGATTGAGGCATTATTTTGTAAATATTGACTAGTCGTTAAGGATTATGTATAATTTTTAAAAATCAGACAAAAGAAGAAATTAAGAAAAAAAAAATTGAAGATGTGATGTACCCAACCTTGAGACAACATAGCGCCATCTCTGGAAAGAGGATGGCACCTAGCTTAGATACTCCTCTACTATAGTCATGCAGTGTAAGTTGACCAAAAGAATTGAATATAATTTTTTCTTAAAATATAGTTTTTTTGCCGGAATATTTATATCATTGATATAGTGAAGATATATGGCAAGAACTAAAGTTGTTTATTTGTCACCTTTGGGTCTTCCATACAAACATACAATACTTCAATCTTCTATTCACAAAAAAAAAATATATATTAATTATTTCCTTGTAGTGCTTAAAATTCATATTGTTTTTTAGTTATTCGTACTTAAAATGCCTTGATTTTAAAAGTGGACTCAATTTAAAAATATAGTGATTTTAAAATGAAAAAATTTACGAACCGGTAGCGATGAATTGATTCAATTTGTAAAAAGCTAAGTTCAAATAAAACAATTAAAATAAAACAATAAAAAGCATTGTACTGATATACCTTCTTTCACTGTTTATAAAGATGATACATCTGATAGTCCCCAAATTATTGTAGTTTTTTTTCGAATTTGTTAAAATCAAATTTTAACTCTAGTTTATCTAAAGAGTACTTTGTTGAAAATATTTATTCCAACCTGAATTTAGGGCAAATAGTTCTATATAAAGAACAACTTTTGAATGGTATTTTTCGTGCAAAGAACACTTTTAATATAGACGCTGATGGCTTGTATTCTCTTTTAATTAAGAAATGTGCACAGACATTAGTTAATCGAATTTAACAAATTTTTATTAAATCTCTTTCAGAAGGAATTTTTGTTGAAGGAATTTGGCTGCTGTGGTCAAGGTGGTAAGCACGTTGACTACAAACCTGGTTGGCCAGGGTTCAACCCCTGCGACAACCAAAAAATAAAAATGTGTTTTTTCTTTTTAATGGTGTAAATACATATTCAGAATTAAGATGAAAAAATGCAGCCTCCTTCGTCGGTAATTCTTCATAGCATATTCGCCAGCGAAGTAAAATAACTAATAAAATGGCTATAATTTCACCACCTGTTATTTTCTCTCTTCTATCCCTTTCCTAAAGAATGTAGCATGGTTACACACTAATTAAATAGGCATTGTTGCCTGAAGTGCTACTTCTCTTAAAAAAAAATTAACATTTGTGACCCTTATTTTCAACTCTGGAGATCGTAATGACTTTTGCAATTGTAGATCAATCACTAAATTATCAACAATTTCTAAAATTTTTGAGCAAGCGATATATGATGTTATATATTTTAATACAAAATTCCTTATAATTCCTCAACAACATGGTTTTCCAAGTAATAAAGCTACAATATCCTATCCTTGCATTTCTACTAATTTTTGTTTTTCTATTTTTCTAAAGCTTTTGATAAAATTTCGCATAAAATTCTGTTAAAAAGTTGACGCTTATCAACCTTTTAATTATGATCAAATTTCTGGATTTCCTCAAGGAAATGTTCTAGGTCCTTTGCTTTAATATTTTTATTAATGATATTTTACACTGGTTTAGATATTCCAATTTTTTACTATATGCTGATGATTTAAAAATATTTCATAGTATAAGCAATTTCAATGATGTCAATAAATTGCAAAATGATCTTGACAGATTAAACGAATAGTGTATTAATAGCAATCTGACATTAAACTTGAGTAAATATTTTCATGTATTTTACACACGATTAATCGTCTCATTATCTTTAACTTATAGATTTTTTAATGTTAATATAACAAAAACAAATGAAATCAATGACTTAGGTATCTTCTTTGATTCTAAATTGACTTTCAAGCCACATTAAATAAGCTTATATTAAAGCATACTTTATGCTTGCATTTTTAAAAGGAAACTGTGCAGGTTTCGTAGTACCCATATAAATTTTATAAAAAGAAAATCTAAAATTTATGGATTAAGAGTTTAGTTTTTTAAATCTTAAAGTTTTTGGTAAAAAAAACGTGTCGTTTGATTAGGTTTGATTTACAAAACAACTAAAAGGTAAATTCGTTTGCAAAATAAAAATTTTTCTCGTCTTTGATTTGCAGAAGAGAACCGATTATCTATTAAACAATGGAATCCTAATTATAATATATGGGCCGCTTTTTTGTCAATGGGATACAGTTTTGTAAATTGTGCTAAACCATGTAGGGTTGTTATTAGCGTAAAACGTGGAGAATATCATTCCAATGACGATCCTATAATATTATGCAACAATTTATTAGTTTTATTATTTCTGTTTTTGTTTTCCCAATTTTATGAAACGTGTTTCGTAATTAAATAAAATTAGGCAATCAAAAAAGTAAAACCATCTTAAGTCGATAAGAAGTTTTTATGTTCAATATAATGTTGGAATACTATTAAATAATTTTATTTTATACCAAAGAAGTAATGCACCTCATATCACAATTTGTCCAGATTTTCAAAACATTTCTTAAATTTATACTCACTTCCTAATTGTTCAGTATGAATTCTGCAATAGAAATGGATAGAAATGCAATTAATTTTCTAGACAGTATTATAAAATTTTTAATGATTCCTTTACAATGCCCAGGTATTTTCCATATTAATTTTAATATTTTTATTGATCCATTAAGCAACACCCCGCATGCTTACATAATGAAGTTGGAGGAGATTTAAAAAAAATACTTCATTGAATCCTTAAACAATTCGCAACTTATGTGCGCGAAAGTATTACATAAAATATATAAAATTCTGTACAATTCAACACGTCAACCAACACGACTGACAACAATTAAGTGTTCAACAAAATGCTGCGATTTAAATATGTCTAAATGTGTATGTTTGAATTTATTGTATTGTTTCAATTTTAGCATGTATAAATGTGTAAGTGTATTTTATATTATAGTACTTAAACCAACAATTGTTAACAATTGCTGCAACAATATTTTATGTTTAGTTGCGCTTGCAATTAATTATAAATGTGTGCTCTTTTATTCTGCCCCATTGTTTAGCATTTGTGCACAAAAAAATTATAATAATAAAACGAAAGCAAAATGTTGCACAATTAGACGTTGCTTGTTTTTTAATTGCAGACAGATTTTCTTATTTTTTTTTGTTTTTTTTTTTGTAATTATTTTAATACCACAATAAATACCACAAACAATGAAACCGAATTTAAGTTATTGTGCTAAGGACGTTTGAAAAGCTTTTTTTTTATCAGCGCACGAGGTTAAAAATCTTTTCAAGTTTTTATTTCTGTGTAACACTTTTCATTTTTTATTGAGGCACTAACAAGCTGCACTCATGGTAAATTTTGTTTTTGGACGTCATTAAGGAGATTTTTTAATTCTATTAAAAATTACTTAAGATTTTAAGAATATTATTTATAAAATAGAAACTATTATTATAAATTAACAATTCGTTTTGTTATGAGGACTCGATCTGTCAAAAATATGTTGTAGTAAAAAGAGAGCAGCGAGTCAAAATATAAATTTTATTCTGATAGACTTAGCTTGGCGTTAGCCTAAAAGACAACAAGCTAAGCATGGTTGAACTAATGGGAGATCAACATATTATAATAAGATTATATTGTTAAACGTATTTTAAATAATAATTTTTTTATTGTGAAAAACGTATGAAATGTTTCTGGACATTTTTTCTCAGAGCTGTGAAATAATGCAAGTGGGTCTTATTTCTTTCTGATTTTTTTTTAAACAAGAGCTCATAACTTGTCTATAGTGCTTTGTTGGTGTTGAGACAAATAAGAGATGCCAATAAATTTCAAAACGAAAAGGGAAAATTGATGTTTGTCATATTTTTCACACGAAATGATCAATGTTGTTTAACGATTTCTATAAATTCAAATAGATTACCACGCTTAGCATAAATATAACACTGTAAAACATAACCTTAAATATAAAAGTATATACATATTTTAATATATAAATTATAAAACCATAATATTGTAAAAAAATCATTATGAAATTTAAATTCAAAAATAGAAATGGAATTATATATTTTTAAATATTTTATTATGTGCTTAATATAAATACTTGGATTGAAAAAGTATGTACATGGTTCTTTCATATTATATTTATTTATAAACGTATGTATCATATTCAACAACACCTCCAATTCTTATTAATATTTACATAAGTGGAACATAACATTTTTGATTTTACTTTTTTTCTTTTATACAGCACAGGATATTTTTAATGATAACATGTATGTGCTCTATTTAATATCAATTACATAAGTATTTTTACATATTTTTTTAAATTATTCTGGTATATTTAATATATTTATTAATGATATATTATTGTCACAATTACCATATTATTTTTGGATATTTATAAAACTTTGGTTGTGGTAGGAATTTTATAACCTCTAGGCCTGCACAATATTCAGTATAGAATTAGTTATCAAAGTAATAATTTTCAATGAAAACATTCGTTGCTGTTCGGCGCAGCGGAAATGAACAAATGTATCGACTTAACGGCAACCATAGATAGTGAATTGTTTGAAGTCCTTGGAATATATAAACTTTTTAATCCTAACTTAGTAAAACTAAATGTTTTTAGATCTGAGGGTTTCAATACAAATTTATCACGTGTTATGGGCCATGCATGACTTATATATCGATAAGTTGTTTTATATATGAACCCTTATATCTTAAAATTTTTCATCTATGAAGCTCAATAGTATCAAGACATTATTACCTTTTCAATGCATAAGTAATACATTTCCATATTTTAGGGCATATACAATCAGATAAGATCACATATTACTTATATATTAAAATATATGACTGTTTTTAGCTGGGAATTCAAATTTATAATTTAAATTATTTAAGACCCAGGAATTATTCTAGTTTAATTTTATTTTACTCAAAAATGTTTAAGCCATAGTTTAAAATGAAGTAAATAATTCTGAACAGTTTAGAAAGAGCGAGCAGTGCCAACGACTTTATCCGCGTATCATTTCTAATTTTCTTAAAATTAAAATTTAGAAAAATGTGTTTTTAAACATTTGTTGTAGAGTTCTGCAAACAGCGTTAAAAACTTTCGATCTACAAAAATACAATGTACTGACAACTGTTCCAGTACCATTACATTGGTAAAATTGGGTGCCTTTACATTTGTATCTTTAGTTTCTCTACGAAATGACATATCTTAAATAAAAAAGTATTCTCTGTTTGAAGCAAGGTTCTAAGGGACCGTCTCACAAAAGAAAAAAAAATTAAAAAAATAGGTGTTGTGTCTTATATATCGATTGTATCTAATGATATTCCTACCAATTTAGATACATTTTGGCCAAAGGTTTGCAGGTGAAAGAATATTGCATCTGTATACCATTTTAAGAAACTTGCTCTGGTCATAATTTTCATGCTGGTAATTCTAACTGATAATGCCTGTGTTGAAAGAGTATTTTCGAATATGAATTTTATTTACACTCGTCTGGAAAACAGAATGCGGTTCAAACTTGTTGATACGCGCTAAAAATTATGTGAACGCAGATACAGGGTTAACGTTAGGAATTTTTGAAAAGCCGCACAAAAGATCGTTTTATAAACATAAATTGGCACAAAAAAGTCGTTGAGAAAAAAGGCTGTAAATCTTATTTTAGCATTATTATTGTTAAAAAAATAAAAAAAAAATAATTGAAGCTAAACAAAAAGCTCATTACGGAATCCATTTTTATCATATATCATAAAATATACAGTTTAATTATACATATGCATATGCATCTATACATATTTTAATGTACTTTGTACTCTGTAATTTGGTTGTCGTATGTTATTTATAATTTACTAGAAATTAAATGTTTTTTGTGAGAAAGTTTACGAAAAAAAAGAAAGCCCTAAAAATTAAAAAAATTTGCAAAAGTCAGTGACAAAAAAAGTCTTACAAAAAGTCGCAGACCGCTAAAAAAGTGTCAAATTGCAACTTTAGTCAGGCGAACGGTAACCCTGCGCAGATTGCATATGCTGCACTTCTTTCATGCCTTCTCAAGAAATGCAAAATAAATTCGATTCGCATACAATATTTTCCAATGAAGAGATCGCCGGTGAATGTCTTGAGAATAAAGTGTACAGCATATTATATATACAATAGAACTGTAAAATTATTATTATATATTAGTTTATAAATGAGATCACAATTTATATGTGTATATTGATATGTGTATTAAATAGTACGTCAAGTTGAGCGATCTAAATGGCTGCATTGGTAGAGGTATGTGCTGTAAAGCAGAAGATCATGAATTCGAGCTCACCTTTGGACATGCGTACAAAAGAAAAACAATAATTGTTGTAAGGCAATTAAGAACTGAGAGCAGTACAAACAAAGAAAAAGACAATTAATTTCTGAAGCCATGACCAGATGATAAAGTAAGACGACTAATTAATATAAGAATAGCAGATAATTGTCAAGACGCCCTTTATGATAAAGAAGTAAAAGATCTGTAGCTATTAGCGGAAGGAAATAACAACATGATTACAGAGTACGGCAGATGTAAGTGTAATATATAATACTTTTATAATGTACTGTAGGTAAAGATTTAAATATCACCGTTAGTATTTAAGTACTCACCTACAATACAATAAATAAGTTCACCTCAACGTACTTAATGATTAGAGGTTGAGTTAACATTTTAGGAGATATATTAAGTTAATCATTGTTTTGTATTCAGAGCGAAGAGTAGCAAATAAACAGTTGAATAGAAAACGTCTCAACTTCTTTTTATTTAAAATAAGAGACATAACAGTAAGTTTTGGCTATTGGATTAAAGGGAATAACAAGCTTCGATGTAGAACAAAGTGGAGTGATCTGTGGATGGTTTAGGTTACTAAACAAGGCATCGAGTAGTTCATGTCTTGCCGGAGTAACACAGTAATGTAGCATGGATGGCTGCGTTTGTATTAACATGCGTTATTAGTAAATCACAAATTAGTAAATCACAAATACCGTAGATCAAGAAGTGTAGTCAGAAGTCATAAAGAAGTAAAAAAAATTATAATGTACCACAGTGGTATTTGCAATCAAAAGACCTCGTACGTTTGTCTAAAATAGAAAAACGTTACATGGGAAACAATTCACAATATGGCGATATTACTTATTTTTGCCGAATTTAAGCCACTCCAGTAATGTTTTATTTTTTTTACAAAAATATTTTTCTTAAATAAATATAAAATTATATTATGTACTACAACTATCAAAATAAGCGTTTTGGCGAATTTCGTCAAAGAAATCTGACAAACTGTATGACACTATTATTTTACAGGAGAAGATAGCAAACAGAGTAATAATTTTGGCTTAAATCTTAACATATAAAATAACAAGATATATGTTAGTCAATCGATCAAATACATGTTACCCAAATGCTAATATTTATATTACGATCAAACGGTTAAAAAGAGTAAACACATTTGTATATTATAAATGAAATAGAGTGCTTAAAGTGCCATCGACATATAAAGTATCCAATAATAAAGCTTTACGAAGAATGCACAGCGATCGTGAATTATTTTCTTACATTAGAAATGTAATGTAAATGCTTATAATGTTTTTGTTATACGAGGTATTCAATATTAACTTTTACAACTAATTCTCGAGGGAAGATAGACGGAAGACAAAGCATTTAAATCAATATTTGCTTATATTTTAAATAAAATTTTATTTTGTTAAAAAAGTGGGCTTATTGAAGAAATTGCATACTTTGTATATAGTCCAAAATGTGTATTATATCTGGATTCAGTTATAGTCCATAAAGTGGCTTAAAAAGAAATTCGGTTATAGTCCTAATTCGCTTATAGTCCACAAAAATTGTGCAACTTTAGTTGTGGACTATAAGCGAAAACTACTGTATGAACTTTTTCAACTAATTCTCAAGGGAAGATAGAGGAAAGACAAAGCATAGATAGAAAGCAAAGTTCCTGGCTAAGGAATAAGAAAGGGGCTTAGAACTATTAGCGAACTTAGAACTATTTAGCAAGAAATCAGGATGAAGTTTATGAAATAGTTTGCAATGATAATACTTTCTTTTTGTGAAGATTACTCAAGAAAAAATATTTAACATTTATTTGTATCAGCTTAATACACAGTTTAAAATATATAATAATAATAATAAAAAAGTAACTTATTTCTACATAGACATTCCATTACCTCAGCCAACTAAATGTTTGTATATTTTCAATTAGCTACTTGCAAAATCCAGTACAGAAATAGCTTCCACTAGAAAAAAAGTCAGATAATTTTTCGTTTAAAAACTTACTCAGTTTATAACAACCCTCAATTACAACCTTCTGGAGACTCACCCTCAATATTTATTCCAAACAATGATAATAATACAAATACCGACCGCAGGACTCGTCTGTACTCAGCCAGTTGTTAAATCAAACGTATTTAGCTTTTTTGTTCTTTAGATTTGATTGATGAGAATTACTTTACAATGACTGTCATTGTATTTTGTATTTAACAAATTCATATTCATTCATTTAATCAGACATTCCTTTCGTTCATCGTTGGCTTCATTCATTTGTTCATTCACTCATTTATTTAAATGTACTTGTCGTGCTCGTAAATGTTAAAAGTAAAGTTTGATTGTTCATTGTTTTAATTCAGTTTTATTTAGTTCACTTAAGAGAGAAATAAAATAAAATTGAAAATAATAGAATAAAACTGAAAATGATGAAATATATTTTCCACCATCAAAATTATTTACAACGTTAATTCATCATTATGACAAACAGTTTTATTTACAATTTTTATCTATTTTTCTCATATTTTGCTTATGAATTATTAAAATAATGAAGAAGAAGTAAAATTACGTAACTAACCATAAAATATTTTATTTTTAATGCACTTATATTTATGAGAGATATAAAGTTGAAATGAATTTTTATTTAGCTCTATTGTATTATTTTAAGACTATAATCGTTGCCCTACTTTCATCATTCCGAGTTTCATAAGAAATAATATCATTTTGATATAGACTACGTGTGTACATTATATGAGTCCTTAATTTCAAAAGTAAGCCAAGTCCATGTTTTGCTATTTCGAATTTCTTAACTTAAATATTTAAGTCACATAAAATTTTAAGATACTGCAACCTTTTAGAACTCTCCTATTTTTTGTTTTGTAATACTATTTGTTATAAATTATAAATCCAATTGTGATTATAGTTCAGCTTTAAAGAAAACTTAGTTTTTACTTTAGGTAATAAACTTACATCGGTTTTAAAATTCCTTGAATTCTTGACTCGAATTATTAAACAAGCTGCGATCATAGTTTTAACTTTTACTTTCCAATTTTATTTTAGCACGCTTATCTATTTGAGAATGGTGGTGGCATTTGATGACCTTCATCGTATGCAGCACATTCTTAATGAATTCGACAATATTGACAGTGTTTCCTTTTTTGATGTAACAGCGTTTTCCAGGGTGAGGTTGACAGAAATCTTCGCATTTCGTTTAATATTCTTATTGCCATTTTCATAAAAATAAAATAACTTTGAAATGTATTTTATAACAAATTTTCTATACAAATTTATCCTTAAGTACATTTCAAATTAACAGTGCTTTGTTTTGGTTTGTTATGAGCCCAGTTTTCTCAAAAATATTAATATTAATTTTTTGAAAAATTCACTTTTTTCATTGGCGCTATAGACTTAAGCAATTAATAAAGCGGTTACATGAACAAACCCACAACAATATTTATTTTTATTTTATATTCTTAGAATCAGAAGCTATTATTTAAATAAAGAGTAAAACAGAACATATTAAATAGCGAAGAAGACGCCATCTGTGCATTAAAATATTACGCGTTCGGTTAATAAAGTTCGCTTTTTAGATAATTTAGGGGCAAAAGTCTTAATTCTTTGCCAATTTTTTTTACTTTGAAATTTTTATCAATTTACTGTATATCTAAAATAATGGAATGTTGAAAAAGAATCTGCAGTTCTTTTTTTCGGAATATTGCTAGAATTGAGTTAACATACGAAGCATTTGATTAAAAGTGAACGAAAAATATATATGAGATATAAATATTTATTGTTAGTTCACTTATATAACAATTTTATTTAAGTCAAGCCGGTGTTAGATAAAAGTAATTTTACATAGCGTCTCTTCGGCCAAGAAAACGAGATCATGGATGTTTAAGTTTTTAAGGGTTTCAGCTTGTTACAAGGCGACCAAGTTGTTATAAATATGTTCTCTTTAAAAGAGGGTAAGTTTTTTTAGAGGTACCTGGTTAATCTTCTTGGTAAAACATTTCTTTTCGTTTCGTTTGCAGTAGATTTAATACTTCATTACACTTCTTGCTCATTTATAGTTATAGTTTGGAGCCATTAAGCAATACATTCTATATACATTGTTACAATCTGCGAAAAGGTTTGTGAGGCAGGGGTTCTTGGTTCCTACAAAAATAAAAAAATCAATTTAAGTACCCTTGTAGCTTTTTGAACCACCCGACCACTTTGTAAGATTTTTATTTTTCATTTAAATTATTACCTGTTTTCTATACAAATATTTGAATAAAGAGACGTAACCACTAAATTACGGAAAGGAAATGTTCATCCTTTTCATATAATTATTAAGAAACAAAAGATCATACTCAATACAAAAGGTAATATATCACATTTATTTATTATAAATCGTCATTTGTAAGATAAGCTAATGAGGGAAAGTCATTTGTAAAAATTTTCGTTATGCTTTTTTGGTCAAATATTTGACTACTGATCGCACCTTTATATTAAAATTAGTTTTACGAGTTATTCCTTCACACTATTAAAATTAGTAAATACGTACATATATATACATAAAATCTACATTGGAGTTCAAGACCCTTTCGCTTAAAATTCATTTTTTTGACAGTAGGTTTTTTTGCAAAACAGTGTAATTAATAATTTAGCAAAAACAAGTTGTTTTCTTGTGTACCGCTCAAGTTTATTTTTAAGCCTATAAATTTTGTTTAAGGTTGAAACAAAGGTTGAATTCTACAGCACCATATAAAATTGCTTTATAAAGAATCCTTTTATAAAATAGAAGTTTGCATTTTAGCTTAAGTGTAGATTTTTTGCTTGAGCTTCGCTTTTATATAGTTCTACCAAGTCAAAAGCTTATAAGGAATTTATTTGTTCACTTACTTTTGTTCTGTATTCGTTAAGCCACTATTCCAATTGAGATATATGGGCCTGCAAACATAAGCTATGACGTTAGCAAATTTCAGTGTTTACAACAAGTATCAATATAAAACAGATTCTAAGATACTCAGCTTCTCCTTCGGATTGCAAGTTAAGAGTTGTGATTGTACATGTATGGTCTGAAGGCTTATAAGGTTGCAGTTTTAACCACTTCTTTGGAAATACCCCTTAAAAGTCAATTATTAAAAATTTTTATTTGTCCATACGAGATCAAAATAAACATATTTTATAAATAGTCCTAGTTCCTGAAATAGTTTGTGATCTTAACTGATTTTTCGCTTATTTTTAAAATTACACATCTTCTGACTTTGAAAGTTGGTGTTTGATCTCCAGGTTTTTTTGTTCTTATTTTTGGTTATTTATTTTGAAAATGGCATTTCCCTGAATTTTCAACATAATCTTTACAGTTGTGCATATCACCAATGTTTCCTACTTTTACAGTTAAGTGCTATTTAATTTTGTTATATTTTTTAGATAAATAATAATGCCATGCTGACTGAATTTAATGTTATTGTAGTAAAATTTGTTTTATTTTTTGGCTTCTTTCCATATTATCCACTTAACGTAATAAGAAATTTCCTTTCCAAAAATATAAACTAAAAACCTTTAACAACGAAAAAAATTTTTTTTTGTTATTTGTTACTCGTTGTTATAAAATACACTAAAAAAATAGAAAAAAAAACATTAACATTAGAAGCTACAAATTAATTTGAATCTCAAAGTATGTTGAGTGGGAGCCGCTGCAGTAAAAAAGAAAGGAAAGAATATAAATTCGACATTATTTGATTTTATTTTTTATTTTTGGCTAAAAAGGGTTCCGTTCATTTTTTCCATATTATTGTTGCATTATTATCTATTTTTTAACTTCTTTTTATTTATTTTTTTAAATTTGTATTTGTTTGTCAGAAAATATACGTACGAGTAAAAGCCTTAATTTTTTATATGGATGCAGTCAAGTGGCTTGAGCATTTTATTTAAGCGCATGAATGGATATTTTATTTTTCTATATGGTCTCGAATATTATTTCTTATTTTAAGTTTTTTATTTTTTGTGTAACTTATTTTTAAATGATATAACAAAATGCAGAGCCAAAAAATAAAAAAATAAAAATTCAATTCATCTGTATAAAATGTAAAGAAATTGTGGCAAAAATAAAAAAGGATTGGCTTTTTTAAATGCTACACTTAAAATAAATTTCAGCAACAATTAGGAAAGTCATTTGTAACTTAAAGAAAACTATTGCTATTATTATTGTAAAAGAAATTTTGGTAAGCTGGACTTTGTTAATTTCTTCTTATTCTTGGCATCGCATAAAGAAATGTTTTTAAAGTAAAGGCCTAAAATAATAAAAGGTATTATCAAATTTTTTAAATTAAAACATAAAGAATACTGAAATATCCATAATCTGACTTCCAATTTTATCAAACAAATATAAGTCGTCTTAACCGACTGGTTTTCATTTCCTTGCTTCGACTATCAAAATACATTCTCTTACCCATTACCCATGTGTTTGGTGCAAGAAGGTTGAGCCCAACAAGAGAACAATATATTTATTCTAAAAAAAAACTGCTTAAAAAGGATTTTTTGGTTATTTTGTAAATTGTGAGATTTTTTTTTTTTGCATTTATTTATTTTCGTTTACATTGGCATCATGGCAATATTTGGTAATTTTCCCCTACTTATTTTTATGAATGCCAGGAAATACAAATCCGAATAAGTATTTGTGATTTAAGTATGAATGTATGTATATGTGTACATGTAAAATTTACCATCACACATGCCCTTAAAGTCATGTATGAATAAAAAAGAAATAAGTTTTATAGACATTTTAGGATGAGCGTTTTTTAATGCCTGCAGTAATTTCTTAATTAGCTTCAATAAGAATAATTGTGTTACCAAAAAAAAAAAAAAAAAAAAACTAAAGAAATGCTTTTTACTACGCTTTTCATTTTAAGCACTTTAATTTAAACAATTGTTATATATTTTTTTGCAAGGCAATTTACTTAAATTGTAACAGAAAAGCTAAGCAACTAATTTGAGTAATGGAACTGTAAGAAATCTCTTCATGACAAATTTTGGTTTAAATATAAAAAGATAAAAATAAAAAAGCAGATTATTAACTAACAAAATATATGTATCATTTCTCAACTATGTGTATGTTTTTCGTGAAGAGATTGATAAGTTTATAATTTCCATGAAACTAATATTTATTATTAATCTTATTGTAACTTTGCTTGCTTGTGCGTGCGTCATTTGCGACTAAACGACTGAACATATTTTAATAAATTTGGAATTCCAGGTAGATGTTTGTCCTCATAGTAAAATAAGGTATTTATATATTCAAACAGCCGATCAGGACCATTTACAATAATCATTTGATTCTAATTGAGTGCAATAAAATCAGATTTTATTTTTATACCCTTCACCCAAAAAATGGAAAAAGGGTATATCTAACTTTGTCATTCCATTTGTAATTTCTACAATATCCATTTCCGACCCCATAAAGTGTATATATTCGGAGTCCTTATGCATAGCGAAGTCAATTGAGCAATGTCTATCTGTCCGTCCGTATTAGTATTAAAATCCACTTTGTCTAGGTGAGCTAGAGAAAATTTAAAACGCCAATCGATCATACCGTCATAAGAGGTTCTATTGGAAATGAGCAAGATCGGTCAATGTCCCTCCAGGCAGTGGGCTTAACACCAGGCCTGCATCTTAAAATTAGATATAATATCGTTTGTAATAATGAAGTATCTCCAATCCAAAAAAATTATGGAGCAATAGAGAATGAAAATGAGACAAAAACATCAAATGATAAAATTAGAGCTCGATCATATTTTTCTAGTTAAGGGCCTCTGAAATTTTCATAAAAAATTTCATTGTCAATATGGTCAATATGGGTGTCATTTAAAAGCCTTTGGAGGTATCTTTAAAAATACTAAATTTTAAAAAAATTCTAACCAATTAAGAGCCGGTGTGTAAAATTGTATATCGTACTTAATTTTGTTCTTATTATTTGAATATCTGTCATTGCACTGTCGGCATAGCCGAATATAGCACTCTTACTTGTTTGTTGAGTAATAATTGTTTTTCTATATGCAAACAGATGGCGCCTCTTTATGCTCTCAAAAGACTTTAAAAATTTCATGCCACCATAATCATTTCAGCGTTTTTAAGGCAGAAGTTTATTTTATTTTACATCATTGTATTTAAAAAAAATTGGCTATACTTTATTCACAAGAGATTATTATTAATAAAATAAAAGTTACTAAATATGTGCTGTGTCTTTTAAAAAGGAATGATGTTCTAGAAATTCCCAATGTTGTCCCCAAAAATCCCCAATTTAAAATACACATATACAAAATATCAGCAATTGTAATTTTTTGAACTGAGTGATATAAAAATCATATAAGAATTTTTTACAAATTAATAGTTGTATATTCATAATTCAAAAGTATATCGTAAGCTAAAATGAAAATTAATGTAATCAGAAAAAGTCAAAACTGTGTTTTTGATTGCAGGGATATACAATTTCGTTTAAAGCATGAAGTTCAATGAAAAAGCTGACGACATGTATGTGTAATACAAGTTTATATACATAAGTACATACACATTTTTTCTATTTACATACAAATAATTAAAAAATGTAAAGTAAAATTAAATACATAAACCGAAAAATGCGTTAATCAGATTTTTATATTTTAAGAAATATTTTTATCAATTCGCTTTTCAAAATAGTTCTTCTGAAATAAAGTTTAGGGATAAGAGAATATTTTTTGTGTTATGTAAATATTTATGAATGATTTTTTATCTTTTGTTATCACGTCGATAATTCAAGATTTTAAAGACGTCAAGTTTGTCGTGTACATATTTTTAGATTTAAAACCTTCTATCATTGCTTTAGGAACTTCAAACTTATAACAGCAGATTTTATTCCAATAAGTGATTCTAACAATTTATAATCAAGCTTATTCCTCAATTTAGTTTTCGTAGTGTTCATGCACAAAAATATTCTTTCTACATCAACACAGAGGCAGCGATTTCAAGAACGAAACAACTTCCAGCATTATTTTCGTGTAAACTATTGCCCAAAACACAAAAATGGAATTTTTAGATATTTAGGCCAATAAATATGTGCAATAATATTTCACTGGCTTTTGCCTGTAGTTTAATTAAACCTTCAAATCTACGCATGTTTTCAAAATTCTTAATTTTTTAACAGTCCGAGGTTTATCATATTTTTAAGGAATCCTTTTAAGTATTCTAATCAATAAATAATTGATTTGGCCCGAAACAAATAACAATTGTAATTCTTCAGTACACTCTATGCCAACATCTATGTCCGTGATATCAAAATAATTGCTTGCTTTACCAAAATTGAATTTAGTGAAGAGCACAAGTAGAAGTTATACAATTCCTTTAAAAGAAATTCTATAAATTCTATTTTTGTTTATTTATTTATTGCTTGTTTATTTTTTATTTGTTAATGGTCCATTCACTTTACCTTAATATGAACAGCATATGAACTTCTCCACATATGGACATGTACCAATATGACACAATGACAACTCTACTATGACAATAAATTAAAATAATACACGAGCAACAAAACAAACTTTATACTACGTACAACTAGTGATTGCGGCTGGCCAGTAATAGGCTGTTTGTACATGTCATAATAATGGTACATAGTTTCATTTTTTATGAACGTTTTATGATTAGACTACAATTATCTGCAATAATCGTTAAAATATATGTAACCGAAAATGTGTTTGTGTTTATTTCTTAGTATTTAGTAGAGTATTTTACTTGTAATATTGAAATCAATTTTTTACGATTGATGAAAAAAAATTATACATTGCAAATTATTGCTTTCCTTTAAATCGAATGTGGATGTTATCAGGCAAATAATCAGTTTTTTGTTATTATAAGTGTACTTTAAGGTAAAGGTGAGCGATAAATTAAAAGATAGATAATCTTCTCTTTAACTCTTAAAGTTAAGTTTCAGAAATTACAGTTGCCATATGCTTTTCCAATAAAGTTTTAATATTTTATGATTTATGAAGGAAAATTAAATTCATGTAATAAGGCCAAGGCCAGGCAATGAGCGGTAGAGCGGTAGGCGGCTGAGCGGTTAGCGGCAGAGCGGCGAGTTTGAGCGGCAAGTGGCTTATTACTGAGCGTCATTACTGAGCGGTTAGTTGTTAAAATACCAACATCAAGAGAGGTTTGTCTAATGTTTTTACGTGAAAATCGTATTCATATTTACAAGAATTTAAATCGTTTAAGAAAAAAAGAAGAAGATTTGGTATTCATCCTATAAATCAAGCAAGGCGACATTACGGCGAATTTAACCATCAATATACAAATCTACGCAAATTTCCAGACAGATTTGGCAATACTGCCGTATGTCTGTGATTAACAAAACAAAGAAAAGCAATTTCTGAAAAACAAAGGCTTGTTTTAACTTTAAGGTAAGTTTATTTTTTATTTATTTGCTTTGGATTTGTACATGTATTATTTGCAAGTTTTTAGCTACAGGACATTCCTTTCGATATTTGGCGTTTTTTGTTTTTATTTTTATTTTTAAAATTTGGTAATCTATCTTGCCATAATAACGGTCGTCTTTGTACTGATGAAATTATAAGCTCTACATTCACTTTTGCCATGTCTATACTTTGCCGCTCAGAAATCAACTAAAAATTAGAACAAGTTCTATTCCTGAGCGGCGCCGCTTAGCCGCTTAAAAATGCCGCTTAGCCGCTCAGAAATGCCGCTCATTGCGTGGCCACTTCAATAGTATTCCATATGTTTTAATTTTTTGCCGCTCACCGCTCAGCCGCTTACCGCTCTACCGCTCATTGCGTGGCCTCGGCCTAAGTCTTGCAATTAAAAATATAAAACTGGAAAAATCTGACTCGTTTCTTTATTTTTAAGCGAATAATTTTTCAAATAAAAATTGGTAGTCATCTTTTTTAACACAAAATGGCATATAATAAAATAGTAACGGGCCCGTTTCTGTACATGAGATAATTTTTGAAAATTTTGGTTTTAGTTTAGATAGTAATCGGTATGTGTTCGCATCATGTAAGACTGCTGGATGGATTTGAACCTAATTTTGTGAGGAGGCACCCTAGGACCTTGGTTCATACAAATTGTTTATTTCGTAGAGACATTAGAAACGGAAATGTGAAAGCACCTAATTTTACCGTTATAATAATACTAGAACAGTTGTCAGCACCTTTTATTTTTGTACATGGAAAGTTTTTAACACTGTTTACAGAACTTTACAATAAATGTTGGAAAACACATAGTTTAATTGTAAGTTTAAGAAAATTAGAAATTATACGCGGATGAAATCGTGGGCATTGCTAATTCGAAATAAGATAATTAGTTCTGTGTTAAACAATGTGACTAAATAATATATTTTATTTGAAATATTTTCTTAAATAATCATGAAAACGTTTGTTGTATACAAATGGACTTGAAGAGATTTTTTAATAAACTCAGCTGAAAGATAGAGCGTCTAGAAAATATCGTGGGCAAAGGAACTACGCGAAAATAAATTTAAAGGAATGTAAAGGAAACATTTCAAATTAGTTTAGGTAAAGTAAGCAAGGGCTTATTTAAAAATGCGTCACTGCGCTGCACCTGATGCGCATATATGATTAGTTTTCGTTACCGATACAAAGCATCTGATTCTGATACTTGATACGCAGACAGAAAAAATTATCGTTTGTTATCGATTTCGAACCCCTAAACACGGATAAATAAATAATTAATAATATATAAATAATTAATTAATAATAATTAATAAATAATTAATTATTAAGGTCTCTTATTGAAAGCTTCGAAAATTTTATGTCTAATTTATTTAAAGAAATTCATAAACAATTTTATGTAAGCAAAATGAAATTAATAAATACCAAAAAAGATACTTACTCATTTGTCGATATGAATTTTACGTTTATTTGGCATCATAAATGTCTGAGATGCGTTTTCGAACATATTGGCATTTGCAGTGATGGTAACTGATGCATTTTTCAGCGTAATGCGCATCAGATGCAGCACAGTGATGCATTTACGACCCAGACCCAGCTCTTTACAATCAAATACCCAAAGATTTGTACCATTATTTAAACAATTTTTATCACATCTATTTTTCTAAATTACGTCGTTAGACTTTTTGTTTTCGAAGAAACGTCTACCAATTCCACCAACAGTGAACATTGTTTTGCAGTATAGTTTTTGACCCGTTTTTTAGCTGGTTGGTTTATTGTGTCTGTGTTAAGCTTCGACTTTAAAATTATTACACTCAAAAATTAAAATGAAAATTTCTTTTTCTTTAAATGTTGTAAGTTAACAAACAAATTTAAAGTGCGGCCTTGCCACTGCTTTATGCAATATTTTTAAAAAGAATAAATTTCAAAATAATGTAATTTAACTAAACTAACTAAAATTTACTTTATGGTCAAGCTGCAATAACAACCCTTAAAGTTGAATGCTTAGAAACAAGATGTGATGTTTAAATGTTCTTTTAATTAAATCTTTTTACGAAACTTTTTGATTATTTATAATTTTTGATTAATGCGGAGATATTTTTAAATGTAAAAGCTGTTATAGAAACGTTAAATGTTTAAAACCGCTATATTGCGATAATTTTCTGGAAAATACGGTTTTGTTAGGCTTTTCCATGCTTTCGAGGTAGCACAATGTTTTACGTACTTGTGTCCACGGTGGGAACAACGTTAAAGAAATTGAGGCAGAAATAGCTTAAATTTAAGCAAATTTGTAGTGAATTTCTTCTATTTCTTTCTCTGCGTTTAAAACTTTCTGTGCTCATGCGCTAACAATTTTCTGTTTTTGTTTTTTTCAAACAATTAATAACTTACGCATTTAAAGGACAATGTCTTTAAGATGCTCAACATCTTCCTTCTTTTCTCACACCTTCCCAGTAATGAAATTTGATATTTTTGTTTAAATTAAAAAACACAAAACAAAATATCACGAATTTGATACAGATTTCCAAGCGTTATTCAACGCTTTATAAATTGTTTAACACAGTGCATTTTTTAAATAATAATAGGTGTTTTCTTTGAAATATGTAATCATAAAATAATAAAAATATAATGAAACTGCAACCTCTTTTTCATATATACAAGTATCTCTTTGTCTAATGACTGACACTTTATAATAATGACACGAAAATGAATTGTGCAATAAACATAATAAAAGAAAGTGGAAACTGTCAAAGCAAAACTCGAAACATTTTAAGGCACCTCAATAAATGTTGTTGTACAATAATGAATCTTGTTACACTTCAAAAATAAAATAAAAAACACATCCGAATAAAAAAGTGAGACACTTAAATTATCATAAAAAGTGGACATTTGCGATGTAAGTGTGTGTTTGAAGCCATATTTGTGGTTGTTTTTTATCATTTGTAAAATGTCAGGATGTATTCAATAAAATGTTATTTTTATGAGTCATTTACTTAATTTCGTAACATTGTTTTTTTTTTCCTTCGCTAGGTCCATATTTCTAGTGGTCAACGATGGTCATTAGAATGCCATCAAATAATGTTATTTTTCACCATTCGTTTTATACAAAATTTTACGATTATGTTGTGGTCATAACTGTTTGCAGACATTTAACTAAAGAATGTCATTAAGTCTTTTGTTGTGTTTTGTTGTTTTTTAATAAAACTCGTTTTTTTAACAATGATTTAGTATTATAATTTATATCTCTGATTTGAAAAATCTCTATATAGATTCAGCGACAATTAAATCAGAAATAATGAATATTTTAAGTTAAAAGCAGTGTAAGAAAATCAACATAACGTAACGTTTGCTTTCGTTTGGTTTTTTGCTTTGTAGTACGAAAAAAAAACAATGAAAAGGATTGTATCGTTTAATTTTTTGCATTGACTTAAATTTATAAGAAAAAATCGCAAATTTTTGCTGACTGGTTGATATGAAATTCACGCTTAAAAAGAAACTTTCATTTCGTAGTGAATTATGTAATGAAATTGTACGAGTTAAGGAGTGTGTCTAAAGAAGTAGATGAGCGGTGTCAATTGTCATTCAAACAGTATTTGTTTAGCTTTTGCTCATGAGTAATCGCAGAAGAAGAAAAATTTTAAACAGTTATGGCCTTTGTCAGAAACATTTCCAAAGGTTAAATTGTTTAATCTTTAAAGGCGCAAATGCGCTTTGTTGGATATATGGCCTAAAAAGATGCCCCAGTTGCATGACTACCGGGAAAACAGCCATATAATTCAAGAAATGGTTGCTGAACTAAAGAAAACATCATCAGAATGATTGAGTTCACTACTACTCGTAAAGTAGTTTTATTAAATGTTTCGTATATAAAATTATTTCAAATTCGACTAAATGTAGAAGTCGGTGCTGATACCCTGGCTTTTTTCCTACTTAGATTTAACATTAATGTGTGACAGGCTATTTAATTTGAGCGCTCCCGCTTAAATAGTGACGAACAAGCGTTGCTACTATTGAATTTATAATAAACGCGATAAGCAAGCTTGATTATGTCTTTATTAAGAAAGACAAAAATAGTTACAAAAAGGGGTTAATACATAGAACACACATTATAAAGTAAAAAATAAAATTTCGGATAATGTCGTTCATTATGTAGTGCTTCATACTTCTTAGAACTTTTTTTTGCGATTTACCCAATCGTTTTTGTTGTTACTTAAAACTTTGGCTTTCCTTTTACTGTATTATTCTGATTTTGTGAATCTGTTTGAAAAATAGTCTTCAGTTAGAGAAATGTGAGCGGTAGCAGAAAGGTCATCGTCCACCATATTTCTATTAACAGTAAAACAAAAGTGACAATAAAAATATTGCAAATTCTTCGCAAGTCAGCTTGAAAATATGTTTAAACAAGAATTTTCCACATCGCTGAGGAATTAAATTAATTTGTTAATTGAAATAATCAAGAATAACTCTACAATAAAAAGTAGGATTCTCGTTTTATCCCATGAGACAGTTACCGTTTGTGGTACCTTGTTATTTGCTTTGCTTTATGATCTCACAACTACGCTCTAGAACATTTGTATCTAAAGATGTTGTCTCTGTTTTATTAATGTCGGCAATTAGTATTTGCCTCTTCCTTTCCTTGAAATAAATTACTAAGGTCTCGCATGTGTTCTAAATTTACCAATATTAGTCAAAATTTATGTGTCTTAAATATTTTTTTTTCAAACTTTATAAAATTTTACCCAATAATTTAAGACAAGAAAATATTGTTATTAACATTTCCAGGAACTTCTTTGTTCTAATTTAATTTATTGAAATATCTGCATGTTGATCGTTAAGAACAAATTTTCATTTAAATGTTCTATTTAAAATCGGCGGTAAATTATTAATGTAAAGATTTTTTACGTTTGATCAAAGTAATTTAAAAGCTTTAACTTATAAGTCATATAAATTTATAAATCATAAAGTGGTGTTCTATGAAGAAGAAACAGAACAAGGTACATTTATTTGACTAGGTAATAGCGGCTCTACAACAAATACAACATTTGTAAAAACAACATGGCATTTTATTGTTGCTTTGTGAGTGGAAATGTCAAAAGTAGAAAAAGAAAATAAAAGAGAATTGGTCTAAAAACAAACGCTCTCTTTGTTCTGCATATGCTTGTTGTTAGTGTTTTTTGAAATTCGTAAACAAAAGTAGGAAAATATAAACAACTCTTGACATGTCCAACTACAAACCTGCTGGGCGGACGACACTATCTACTAAAATAAATGTACCTTGAAACAGAATTTTTTTTAAGTTTGACAAGTTTTGCTATGTCACCATCATGTCATTATTCTCAAGGCTAGTACTTTTTTATACTTGACAGTGCAAAAGTTTGTTCCAAAAAGTGTTAAATCTAAAACCTAGATAAAATAATCTGAATTAATTAATATTTTAGTCATGAACCCAGGGAAAAATGAAAAAACTCTATCTCTCTGCCTGTAGGCAGGGAAAAAACCTATAATAGTAGCCTACGCATCGCGTAAAAAATAATTTTTTTGTGACCTCCTCTTCCCTTAAAAAGGAATGCAATCTGAATGTATTAAAACGAATTCGAAAGCGAAAAATGCCTCAAATATTTTAAATGTTGTTACTAAAAAGCAGATTAACCAAAAAATGGAATTTTTTTGATATATATTTGCACTGGCATGTAGTGATTGGCGTTCTGGCGAATGTAAAATGTCGCTTCGATAGATGTTTCAACAAGGCAATGACCTGAATAATACAGAAAATAGGAAACAAGATTGGTATCGAAAACAGTAGTATTATTAGAGAGCTTGTGACCGTTAGTTCAAGTCACTCTTCTAAAAAACTAATCCATCTAATAAGGTTCAGATATAAACATGGATTAAGCACGTGCCAAAGAACATTCCAGTCGAAAATTGTTGAAAATTTCGGAAAATAAAGATAAATTTTTCAATAGCATTTAAAAAAAATTTAATCATTTAATTTAAAGTTCGCTGTTGTTATTTGAAATTAATTTATATCACTTGTACAACACTGTATAGAAAACAACCACGGACCAAATTTTGAAGATAAAAAAGAAATATAAGAGATGTACGCTGGAGATCTTAAGTATTTAATATTATTCAAAAAGTGCAGTAAATTCAAAAGAGGAAAATGACAATATGCAAATTACACCAAAGCAATTGTTTAGTAATAAAAACAATTGTGTTCTGATGAGATAAATAAATTTGTTTGCGACATTTTCTTTTCAAGTTTATTTTACATTTATTATACCCTTTACCAAAAAAAGCGGAAAAGGGTATATCTATGTTTGCCATTCCTTTTGCAAAATCTAAAATATCCATTTCCGGCTCCATCAAGTATATATATTCTGAGTTTTTATTAGCGAAGTGGACTGAGCGATGTCCGTCTGTCCGTCCGTGTTAGTATTAATATCAACTTCGCTATTAGTAAATCATTATGATCGGTCCATGTCCCTCAAGGCAGTGGGCTAAACACCACCCCTGCCTCTAATTTTTCTATATTATTTGGAACAATGAAGTAACTCCAATCATAAATATAAAACGATAAAGAATTTAAAAATAAGTAAAAAACATCAAGTGAAAAAAATTGGCGCTCATACATATTTTCCAAATAATGGGCGTCTGAATTTTTTATGTAAAACTACGATTTTAAACCATTTAGATCTATTTCTTGTTTTTGCTTTTGGATCTATAATCTTGCCAGATTTAATAAAAAAAGCTGCCAACGTAGGAATATATTAAAAAAATATTCTATAAATAATTAAATACGTATAAATGAGCTAATTAAAAATTAAATTGTCTGTATAAAAAGAAACAAAGCAATTTCTCTGTGTAGCTGCTATTAAAAACAACACTCTTTTACTTAAATAATCCAATGACTAATTATTAGGATTACTTCAAATATTTTTCTAATTAACACAAGCCCTTTATAATAATACAAATTTATTTGAGTTGCACATAAAGTATATTAAAAATTTCTACTTTAAGTTTTTTTGACGCTATGTATTTTGGGTTTTAAAATTTTTTTTAGGATAGTCCTCTTTCATCAACATTAATTTCATTAAATACATATTATGCGTGAAAAAAAAAGAACAAGAAGTATTTATAATATACATACTTACATATAATAACAAATTTTTTTTTATAAAAATAAAAAAGTGATGACGTTCTTTGCTCATGCCATAGCTCGGTAACAGGGACTCAAAGTGCTATAACTTGTGGTCACCCGATGACAATTTATCTTTAGGTGATGTATTTTATTGATTTGTATAATTAACATGTAACAATGCCAGATGTAATCGATTTGCAAGTTATAATTGTTGTTTTGCAGCAATAAGCTTTTAAAATTATGAATGTGCATAGCAGATGCGTTATCAGCGTTTAAGTTGAGTTAGTGTATCAAGCAATAGTGAAAGTTAAAAATTTTCAGTTTGTACACTATAAGATTCATACACTTTAACCATATCAAGGTTAGTTGTTAGGCCATTTTTGTAAGCAATAATATTAACGTAGCCTTAATTTGACGTTGACGTGTCACATTCTGACTTTATTTTGAGAATATAAATCTATTATATATTAATTTTATTAACTATAAAACTTCATGAACTTATATTCAATGTCCACTTTTAGTTGTTGAATATCATAGGTTACTCTTTAGTGTTATGAATAAGTGAACAAACGAGATCTGTACCTGGCTTATTGTCAATGTGTCGACTCGGAGAAACCTAACAGTGTCAAAATAGCGTATGATTTAAAACGCTTTGTTTTTGTGTCACCTGCTAATTTTGATACCCTTTGCTCTGGGTTTTTCCATTTGTTTCTTTTTAACCGACTTCAAAAGAGAAGGAGGTTCTTAATTTGACCGAATGTTGCTTTTTCTTTTATGTTTGTGCCTGCAGAACTCAGTCATTTCTGAGCCGATTTTTAAAATTTTTTGTAATCTGTTAGATATGATTACAGAACAGTTGTAGACGCTTGAAGTTTATAACGAACCTGTATTGTTAACTCTCCTACAACAAGTATAAAATATGGATTTGGAAATTAAAGGGTGCCCTAATAGTTGATGTAAGTTGATGGATGTGGCCAAACTGTTGAACTGTTATAGATAGATAGCTAAAGTTAACGAAGAGCATGTATTGCTAAGTCCGTGTTATCAACAAGTTTATAAATTTAATTTAGAAATTAAAGAGTGGTACCATAATTGATGTAAATTGAATTATAAGGACCTATCACTTGAAAATTTATAGACTAACGCTTGCAAATTGAAAATAATGTTGATTGGTATGACCGTTATAGTAACAAGTATTAATATTCAAAATTATAAGTTAAAGGGTGCCACAATAGTTCATTTAATTTTATGTATATGGCCATACCTGTAAACAGCTGTAGAAACACGCTAGAAATTTACAACAAACCTGTATTGCTAACTCTAAACAAGTTTATAATTTAAACTTAGAAATTAAAGAGTGTTCCCAAAATTAATGACCTATATTGCCTTATCTTTTTAACTTTTTAATATGGCTAAACAGTTGAACCGTTATAGGCAGACGATTTAAGTTTATAAAAAATCTGATTGCTAAGTCTACTACAACAGCAAGTATAAAATTTAAATTTAAAAATTAAAGGGTGCCCTTATAGTTGCTATAATGTGATGTATGTATATATTAACAAACTGTTGAACACTTGAACAAATATAAAGTTTGGAAATTGAATATAAGGGTGTCCCAGTAGTTAATGTGATTCGATGTATGCGGCCATACTCTTTATCCGTTAAAGACAGAAAGATGAAATCTGTTTTGAAGTCAGTTTTTTTTGCAAAAATTATTTAATTCAATTGTGTAAAATTTTATTTTAAACGTTGTAAAAACTGTAGTTGCAGGCAATTTAAGTGACTAAGGAGGTCCTTGAAATTTTATTTTAATGTTATGCATTTGGCAAATCTAGTTTTTGCTTTGTGCATAAAATCCTCAAAATTCATAACTTATTTTTTCTATAAAAAATTACAATATACATAAGTTTCTGTTTGCTTGACAACTCTTTTTCATATCTTTTGTTTTAAAAGTTACTTCATTAGTAAGTTAACATTAAAAAATAAAATGAATCCTGGTTTTCGGAATTCGCTTTATTTTAAAAATCCCGGAATTTGCTGTTTAGAATTAAAAATCAGAACCTAAAGAAAATCTCCTATGTGTAAAAATAAATAACAAATTACTTTACCAGCACTCAGTTAAGTGTAACAAAAGGGACGTTTATTTAACCGCAGGGCAAGTGGCATTAAATTATACATAAAGAAGCGAACAAAGTTCATAGTCATACAAGAACTTAAACAGCAGGAACTGCATTGAAGAGCAGGGAGGAGAGATAGAGCAGCATGAAGTAAATAAATGTATGAAGAGTTTATTAAATGATGTTGTAGTAGGAAAGCGTTTGACAACAAATTACACTGTAATATCCTGTACATATCCTGGGAGTTTTAATAACAATTTCCTGCAGACGAGTTATTGTGTACGAGTTTCTTTTATTATTTTTATAAAAATAATTTGTAGTTAAACGAAATAAAATGCGACATAATTGCTAGAGTTAATTTTAAACCTTAAAAAATCTACAAATTGATGCATTTTAAATTTTGTTTTTGTTATTCTAATACGAAATCGTCTGTTGTTTGCTATTTTTGTCGTTGTTGCTAAAGTAGACTTTATAATGAGAATATAATACCAGGCTTCAAATGACAACACGGTAAAAAAATAATAAATAGATTTACAATTGAAAAACATTTATTTATTGTCATTCAATTGCGTTTAAAAGTAATAATTTTCTCTTTTCTGTATAAAACCTTCATCGCATTTCTTGCTGTGTTGGTGACTAAGTGCGTGAGTGAGTACGTCGTGCCATACTGACATTTTACAAACAGGAAATTGAAGTTTTGTTTGCTGCTGTTGTTTCTTGTTTAACCTTTATTATGTAATTTGAAGACCTTGTTATATAAAATTAGCCTTAAATCTTTTTGAAATGCAAACAATTTTCCATAAATAAAATAAAGGTGTTGTATTTAATTGCATTAAATTACGTTTAAAACACACTACACAGTTGGCAGAGTATTAGAAATTGCTTAAGCCGTTTGTAATAATATAAAGACAGTTTATATATTTCTAATTTATCTTAAAAAATAAAAATTTATAACTAAAGCTGTAGGTTCAAGAAGTCCTGGCCCTTAAAGTTCTTTCACCATTTGGATCTTAATTTTCGTAATTATTCCTTTCACGTAATGGTTATGTCTATTCAAAAAAAAAAAAAAAATAATAAAAACAATAGCTGTAAACTAAAGTGATGAAGGTAACAAATGGGACAAATGTATTTTTATTATCTCGTATATTGTTGTCGTGGTAAGACCATTAGTTTACGATTTAAGCTATTCCGTATTCCTTTTGGTATGGAAAATGATTTTCCTATTTTACCGAATCCGCGCATTTTCAACTGTCAAGGGATTTCACCAAATGCGAACGAACAACTCTTTCGCCTAATTTGGCAAATTGCCTTTGTTCACAAGATACAATTATTTACTTTGACAGGAGGTTTGACGTCTATTAATATTTACTCTATGTCCACTCTGAAGAACTTCTTTAAGCTCTTTATTAAAAGAGAGGTATTCGTTTATTGAAACTATTAATTTTTCTCGGAACATTTCGTTGATACAATGACAATGATTAATGTGCTTAGATCGTTTCTTTGCTACTTTCCCGGTAGGCGGTCGTCGGCATCCTGTAATGCCCCAACGGGACACCAAAGGTATGTTTTTGTATAAGACTTCGTCTTCCTAACGCTTTTGCTGCTGTGTATATGGCAGTGAAAGTTGTCTAGGCTGACAGTGGCCTCAAACTGGAAGATAATAATTTTCGAAATCTGGAAAGAGGCTAAACTGTTAGTACTGCGAAGTCATTGGAATGCCGCTAATGGTGCTGTGCGAGTTTAGAGTTTTCACCTCTTAGGCAAGGAGTAAGGACGTAGTCCTGCACACCAGGTCTTTAAGTTGCTACTTAGGATATTGCTATGCTCTCCTAGGGCGCTAGCAGATGCATTGTATTTATCCAGTGTTAAGACTACTATCAAGTCGGAATCGACGCAGCGTTAACCTATATCAGGCTTTGCCCCCGTTGTTATTTGTTAGATAAATAAGAATAAAAAACTAAATAATAAAAACATGACGAGTACAACCTTAACAACCCTTCTCAGCTTCTCAGCTCTGCACACACCAGGTTTATTGCTATTTGCACCAACTTAGTCACCTAGTTTAAATTCATTCTTGGACTTATCTTTGGCCAACTGTTCTCTAAATGCTGACCTTCACTCTTATTGAGGTTCTCCGCCTGCCCTAATTATTTTACATACATGCAAGAAGTTAACGAATGTCTTTTGGCTTTAGGACGTTAGAGGTCCATTTCCTTCTCTGGTAGTTACTTGGTCACTTGGGAGTTCAATTGTTCCTCCGGGGCACAGTGGTTTGAAAACGATTTATTTTGGACACAACTCATACCTCATAAACCACCGAATATATCTTAATGGAATTTTACAAAGGCAAAGCAGAGGTGTTTTCAAGTAGAGCTAAAGACGGGGCTTCCGGGTAAGACCCCCTCTCGGGCATATACTTCTTTGAAAATGTGATTAAAATTTTTTTTCAAAGTAAATTTTAACATTTTTTTAGAATTTTTACCAAAAAGCTGACATTAATTTTTTGCGTATGAGAATTCAATTTACTTCGATACTAGCAAATTTTTAAAACCATTTTAAAGACAAACTACAGCAAATGAAAATAAAAGAAAAAAAAAAATTTAAAAGTTATAACGAGTCTTCTTCCAGCCCTATCGTGTTATCTTAAGAAAATATTGTCTTCGTTGATGTTACAAATGTAACAATAAAATCAATGTGCCAACATATTTCAAATCAGGATGTAGAGCGAAAATAAACTGCGAAAAGCAAAAGGGGCGTTGATGGTATAAAATTGTTGTTGTGTTTTTAGTTCGTTTAATCAAACTGTAATTTGATTCGAATGTTTGTGTCCTTCCTAAATAAAAAAAATGATTTGGATTATACTTTTATATTTGTTCTTTAAATAACTAATGAAAGTCCTTTTGAATTTTTCTTAGTACTTTATATTTTGTTTTTGTTTTTTTTTTTAAATTGTGTTTTTCTATAAAATTTTTTAAAATACACTGCTACTTAAGCAAATTGTTGTGTAATTTAAGAATAATTACAGGTAATAGAATTTATCGCTAAAAAAAAACAAATCAAATTGTGCGTTTTTCACTGCTCTTGGTGACAATACAATTTCTGTCAAAGTGTTGTTTGTGAATGTTTGAAAGGTCGCCCTGCTTCTAGGAATTTAAACTCTACAAATTATATCAACACAAAATGAAACTGCAACTACAACAGCGAATTTTAGTTTATATTTCAAACGTTCTAAAAAGATTACCTTCTAGTTACGATTAAATCACTAATTGCCGTTGACAAGTATTTTACTATGAATAGAAGCAAATAATCGAATCAAGTTACTTTAGGTTTGGTTGATTGTAATCGCTAAAAGCATGATTAAGTGAAGTAAATAAAAGATCATATGCTGCACAGGCATTGTATTATATGTGTGTCATTTTTCAACTTTTTCCTTTTAATATTTAAATGCATAAGAAATCATAAAAGTTTGGATTGGCCGTATTTAGAAACTCTTTTCTTTTGAGTTTGAAATATCAAACTGTTTGAAATTATACATTTTGAATTTCTCACAAAATAAATTAATTATTCACTAATATGTTGTGTTCTTTGAAATTGTTACAAAATCTTTTTCCAAAATGTGTGAATTTATATAAAAAATTATAAAAACTTTCCTTTTGAATGCAGAATCCAATTCGTTTAGGTTTAACTATTTAAAAACAACACCATTTTCGCAATTAAATGAAAAAGTATCTAAACATTAACCCAAACGCGATTTAAATGTAAATAAATTCGAGTTTTATACGGTTTCATACATCCCGCACAGTGGGAAAAATATTTAAAATTAACTGCAAAAATTTTAAATACTAAAGCTATGAAATATGTGTTAAATTGGAATAATTACCTTTTTTTTAGTTTATTTTAAAATACTTCTTTGCCACATACAGTAAACCAAAAAAAGAAGCAAATTTCCTTATCTCTGAATGAAGGAACATCTGTAGATGTTTGAGGTTTTTTGATAAACAATTAATCAGCATTTATCTTTTATAATTATTATTTAATTTTATTTACTGAAGAAAATATGTAAGATAAAACAACTTTTATTTATACCATAAAATAATAATAAAGACTAATGTCCAAATTTAGAATCTAGTATGACATTAGTGAACTCCTTAATTCCCATTAGTTACTAATTAGTCAGTCAAGAGCTTATGCTTGAAAAATAATTCTTTATATTTGTTTTAAATATGAACTTTTATTATTGGGAATATTTTTCGTATCAATTTACTTTATTCGTGCTTAACAATTTCATTAGTTAGATTGTAAGTTAAGCTCTAACTAAATTGAACACATTTAATCTCCCCAATCCCCGAGTCATTCATAAAAGATTCCAAAATATTGTGTTTAGGGTTTTTGTTCTTGCCATTACAACTGCTACTAGGGTTAGTGAATATAAGGGATATAAGGGATTTAATTTTGTAGTTATAAATATATATATTTTTGTAACATATTGGTGTTATTTTAAACTAGCAGTGCCCATTATACCGGTAATATTTGATGCTTTTACATTTTTATCTCTATTTTCTCTACGAAATGATATATTTTTGTTTATCCTATATTTGAAGGTTCTAAATCCAAATTTAAATCCATTCAGCAGTTTTTACATGATGAAAACACTGACAGACGGAGAGACAGGAAAAGATTTCAAAAATAGTTGTTTTGTACATATCGATTAATATCAATAACAATATCCAAATTTTCATCAAATATTTCATGTAAAGAAATTACCCTGTTACTGGTTTTGTATATGTATTTTGGTTTGAATATCTTTTTTTGGACTTAATTAAGACATACCCTTTCTAAGCAAGATACAAGGAATCTGGAGTTGTTCCAACAAAAAAAAAAAAAATTTTAATTTCGAATAAACTTTAAATATCCAAATGAAACTCTGTGCGTGTGTGCATAAATCATCAAAGGTAAATAATAAAAAAAAAAAAAAAAATACAGAAACCTAAATTCCTAAAATCAACAAAATCCTGAAATTAGAATTTTAAAAACAAATGCCTATAAAATCAACATTTTGTTCTAAGATCATGAAACACTTCTGAGAATAACTAAAGGCACCTAGAACTTCTTAGAAATGGTCTCAGTTTTTGGGTACCAACTTTGAATTTTAAAACAGTTTAAATTTTATTTGAAATTACCCTTAAGAACAGGTTCAGTTCAAATAGTTAGCAAATTGTTTATTTAAGTATTTGTATTTTACGAAAGGCCTCATTGCTGTATCACGGACTTAGCAGAATCGAATTGGTACAAAAGAAAAGGAGTTTGTTCAAAAATAAAATGCGATTTGCTTGTAGGTAGTTTTTCGTTTAAGCTTTAACATTTTAATATGCGCTTCAAAAACAATTTTTATTCTGTCCCAGAAATTTCTTTACTAAAATATAATTTTAATAAGGTATGCTGTCATTAAGTTCATTGTGTAACACAAATGCTTGATCACAAGTTTTGTTAAAATTTATTGCTTTTTACTGACATAGAAATATTTATTAAAGTCAGCTTTATTTTCCTTAAGTACTCGTAGAAGAAAATTTTTCAGAGGACACTTTACTCAAGGAGATTGAAAAATGTGCATGTCTTTAGTGGTCAAGCATTTGTGGCAAATAATGTATCCAGGAACCAGCAAATAATTAACAGATTTACCTCTATAATACCAAAAGAAAGGTACAAAAGTTTGCAATTCTTCGTTTATTATACAAGTTTTTATTTTATGGATTTAGTTCATATTTTAAATATTTTTAGGAGAAGATATTTAGAAAGCAAATGAGGTTTTAATTCAATAGAAAATTCAGTTTTATTCTATAGGTTGTCTATTGTTTAATTTAATCACGAAGAGTACACGAGCATTATGTGTGGAATAGAAAATTAAGCCTTTAACGATTTTGTTTAAATCAATATGATTTTGCTTAAATTTGAATGGAATAAGTGAAAAATTGCGTTTCTGTGTTTTTTTTTTAAGTGTAAAAAGCCCTGTATTTCAGTTTAATACATCAGCTGAAGAAACTACTATTTGTTTTTAAAATCTTAAGATCTATTTCTTTTGCAGGCCCAATTGTTGTGCTTTCCGACAAATCATTTTTGGTTCGACCCACTGTGGTATACAATCAATTATTTTATACAAGCTTTTAACAGTGTAAGTTTTTTTTGTTGCTGTTTTTTTTACAAATTGAGTATCATGACAATATAAAAGTTTAACATTATTTTTGTTACCTTTAACATAATTGACATTGGGAACGAATGTTGTGTGTTGCATATTTACAAAACGTTATTAACCACGTTTCTTATTTATATTTTTTTTGTTGATTTTGCTATTGCTGCAAAAACGCCTGCAGTAAAAACACGCCCAAATGCTTTTTTCATGCTGTTTTTATATTTTTTACTGTTTGATTGTTAAATACTTTCGTAATATCAATTTAATGGGAATTGCAAATGAAGTGACAAATAAAGACCGGGTAAAAATGTTCAAAGTTTAAGCAAAACATTATTTGCTGAAAAAAACACTGTGGACATGGGACGTAAAAGGATATTGGTGTGAAAATTACAGGTTACAAAAACATAAATAAATAAATAAACAATGCAAATGGCAAAATACAGGCAAAAAATAAAAAAAAAAACAACAAAAATATTCTTAAGTGAAAACAACAAATTCAAATAATAGAATTTGCAGAGAATTGAATTGTTAAAAATAAATTGTAAAAGTTTAACATAAAGTGTTGATTTTATTTCAGAAAAAGGGATCGTAAACGGAATTAAGGGTTATTTTTAAAATATACAAAGTATTAATAACACAAAACTGCTGCATGATTGAAAAACGAGAGAAAAAATTATAACAATAATTGATGTAAAGTACATAAAAAATTCTAAATTCATTTACTTTAAAAAGCATCTATTTTATAACATAGCACAAGAATTGAACATTTTGCATAATCTTATATAAGGTCTGTTCGAGATGCATAACAAAACAGTCTGAACTAATACAAATTAGTCCAAAAGCGTTCCAGATAACAATTTGTGTACAATTTTGAGAGAAAATGAGAGAGTAAAATTTTTCATTTCCTGTACAAAGTTGTACGAACTTTTTCTTTGGGTAAGTTCGGACTAGAATAAGACTATCAGCTGTTTTTAGTTTACATTTAAAAATAAAATAATTTTTAAATAAATAAATAAATTTGTTACTTGAAAGCAAATTGGAAAAGTTTTCAAATAAACTTGAAGTTGTAAGTACTTTTGCATATATTTGTGGATATTTATCACTTTCTTTAATAAAATATGCTTTAATAGATCATTGAAGAAGTTATGGACACATCAAGTGAGTCTGATCAAGACGACATTTTGGACTTAGTTTCTGAAGATCCTGATTGAGAAGAAATTTTTGTTGAAATTCTTTCTGCTTTCGAAGTAGAAAAAAGAAACAGCATTAACAAATATTTAGAAGATATGGTGTCTCAATACACAGAGGACGAATTTAGAACACATTTTAGAGTTTCAAAAGAATTTGTATAAAAGATTTGAAGCACGAAAAGTCCAGAAGAACATGTTAAAATTTTTAAATAAATTTTTAAATAAGCCAAACCTTTTTCAGTTTATATTCAATTACTTTTTACAGCTGCAAATGCTTTGTTTTTGAAATATTTTTCATTTTAAAATAAAATTTATTTAATTAAGTCAGCGCAATTAGCATTCAATTGTGGTTTTTTGCGTTCCAGCAATTTCGGGCTACTTTGCCACATTCAGAGAGTTATTTCCTTTTTACTCTCAAAAGTCCGGACTATTTTGTTGTGCATCTGGAACAGACCTATTATTTAAAATAACAACTAAAATCACTATTTATCGTGCTTTGTTTTGAAACGGGCTTTAAAGATGCATTCATTTATCATGGTCTTAGAAAATTTTATTTAAAATCTAAAATTAAAATAATTTAAAAAGTATGTGGCACTGCGATAACTTCATATTTTTTTATCCATATAGATAAAAAAAAAAATGGAAAAATTTGTAGTTGGAAAAAATCATTTCAAATTGAGCTATGTCGTTATTTAGATAAGGTCGTGCACCTGAATTGTAACACATAATTATGAAGAAGGTACTATCTCTAACATCTGGCTGTATTTGTGTTTAAAAACAGTTGTTAATTTAAACAGATTTTAACTGAAATATGAAAGATAATGAAAATTAAGCTCACGACCCACCAAACCAATTATCCAACCACTCAGAAACTAACACAGTAAGACATCAATTTAAACAGATTTTTCGTTGTTTTAACACATAATACGATTATTCATAATAAAATATAATCCGGCCAACGAAGCGCGACGAAGTGTGAAATTGAAAGATTAGCAATTATAACAATAAAAGGAACCATAAGCAAAGATTGTTTATTTTCATTTTGTTTTTTATACAAGCAAGAAAATTCTTAAGCAAAAGAAAAATGTCAAAGATAAAAATTGTCAAAAAATGTTTAAACACAATCAAAGAACACATACATACATTAACATAATATTGTATAAATGTGTTTGTGATAATAAAGTTATTTGTTGATTTTACATACTTAACACAGCTTTACAATGATTTCCTTTTAGATAAGAATCTTATTATCTGAAATTATTATTTCCTTGATGAAATGACAAAGTATGTTTTGATGTTGGGTGGTTTTAAAATAAATGTTTAAAATATTTTTAAATGATTTATTTTATTTCTTCTATCACACTTGTCAAATCTTTTTCGTATTAAATTACCGGGATACGCAGTGAGCCTTTCGATGTTGTGATAAACTCATTTAATCTTGGTGGAGGATTAGATAGGAAATATTAACGTTTTATAAGTGAATACTCTGAGATGGTTAGGAAAATACATAGAAAAGAGAAATTGTGTTCGTTATGGTAAAATAGTTCATCTTCTTTGATCCAAATCGATAGTAAAGCACATTTTAGTTTTATTTAAGAATTTATAAAATATTTTGGAAAATGTTTATGCACCATTTAAAGAATTTGTAAAAGTTTATCATTAGTATTTTTAGACTGAAATAACATATCTAAACTTTACTTGTTGCGTTTAACTACAATGAATACACTCGTGTTTGAGGGCTGTAATACTAAACTCTATAAACGATAATTTGCAAAGTAAAATATTGTGGTTAACATTATGCTCCTGGGTGCAGTTAAAGAATCATTGTTGCTTTGAACAATATTTGAGTCGCGATAAACAGTTTTTACTAACAGTGATCATTAAATGGTTGTTATGCACAAAATATGCAGCATATAACTTTTAAATTCGATTATTTTGGCTTAGATTCTAACCATAAGAATATTCAAAATTTAGAAGAGAATAAAACCGAGTAAAGAAAGTTGTAAATAAATAAAAATATCGAAACTAAAAATAGTTATGTAACTTTTCATTATTTTACATTATAATATGTTTATACTTTAAGTATTATTTTGATAACATTTAATAATGTTTTTGTTAACTGGTGGATGGTTTTGAATTAAATTTTGTGTGGAGGTCCCTTAGAAACTTGGTTTACATATAAAATACTTTCGTAGAGAAAGTAGGGAAAGCATCTAATTTTACCGGTGAAATGGTACTACAACTCTGTTCAGTATATTTAATTTTTTTAAATGCTCTTCACAGAACTCTGCAATAAATATTAAAAAAATAGAAACATTTTTCTAAATTTGAATTTAAAAGACACGCAGACGAGGTCATGGACACTGCTAGTTTATATAATATAGTTAAGTCATCCATGTTTTTTTTTCTTAAAATATGTTTTATATTCAATGGTGTTTACTATTATTGTTATAACATTAGAAAGTTGGTTTCCTTTGCTATTAAAATCTACTATGAGAATGTAATTCTTGTTGCATTATTTATTATAAACCTGATCACTTTCTAAGATTTAATTTACGTATTGCCAACGCTCTGTTCTATTTTGTTATATGAACAATTTTAGTTTCAACTAAATCATTGAATTTTTATCGTAAATTTTTTTAAGCCAGTTCAGTGAAAAATTCGCTTTTATCTTTTATGTTCATTTTTATTTAGCAATTAAAAGTTAGTAACAACGAGAAATTTTTATTTCTAAATTTAGCGGTTAGAATTGCTCTTATTCATATCTGAATAATTACTTTCACAAGCACATGCCCGAATTGTTGTGCTAAACTAAATTTCAACTTGATATCTATCATTCGTTCATTAACTCATTCGTACTCAAAAACTATTCACAATACTTTAACACTAACAATAGCTTCAGTTTTTGCTTTGTTTACGTTGTTGTTTTGATAAGGAAATAAAATTTCATTTTATTTAATAAATTGAACCGTATGTTGTTTGTGTTCTTATTGCAGAGTACGGAAAATGGGCGGAGGGGTTGAAGTATCACAGCAGGTTGTTTATTGTGTTCAAGCATAAAATCGAAATGGTTAACAATGAAATTGCAATAACATCGATAATGATGTTGTGGTACGGAAGGAAGACAGGAAGAAGGGAAATAATGTATCGCGGAGTGGTGTCGATTAAAAGGAAAAAAACATACACACACTCGTACATAAAAATAGAAATGTGTCAAACAAACTTTTATATGAAAAATTTTATGAATTTATACCGAAATCCTTCTGACGGAATGTAACAATATTCTTGTGATTTAGAAAATTTCTAAAAACATTGTGGATAAAATTTTTTCCAAAAAAACAGTATTTGTTTTTTCATCAGGCAAAATCTGAAAAAAGAAATTTTTAAAAATTGTTATAATAAGGGAGGAAATGGTTTAACGGATTTAATTCTAAATAAATTATTTTCATCAAAAATTATATCTCACAATTATCTCACGTCCTACATACATTTTACTGTCATAAGTATAGTTAAGCAGGTTATAAGTCGTTATTATTTTTAAGCCCAATTGTAAAAAACAACATAAAAAAAATATTCGTAATTAAAGAAAATTTTATTTGAAAGATCAAATCAGGGCATTGCCATTTAAAAATGATTTTGAGCAGCGTATTCTAAAAGTTCAATTTTAGGCCAACTTTTTGAGCACTGCTGAGAATAACATGAAACCTGTTGACCTCCAAGGCGTCAATTATTGCAGGATTCTCAGCATAAATCATTATGACTCCACAGAAAATAATCTGTAGGACTTCCTGTGAACTAGTTTCACTTCGTTTGCGGCAATTTTCAATTATTAATTAACAAACCCTTTAAGACTCATCGCCGAAGACAAGTAAGCGATAAATTGATAAATAAGACTTATGACTGTTTTTCAAAGTAAATCTGGATAGTATGGTAGTGGTGTTCATGATTTCATAGTATTGTAATGCTTATACATTTAAACAAACAATTAATTGAGCCAATAAAAACTTGTCCTTGTACCGAATAATTTCGTAACATTATTTTCTATAAATTTTAAGATTTCTTATCAGTTTTATCCATTTACTTTATTTTCCCTCGTCTGAAGTTTACTTTGTACTTTGCCACTAAAAGAAATCTTAATAATTTTTTTATAGCCACACCGCACAAAAACTCAATTACCGTTTGCAACATCATCTTTATTGTCATAATATATTGTCTTCTTCATTAATATGACAGTGGCAAATTGCAGCCAACATTTAGGGGGAAGATCTTGTAAATTATTTCAACCCCTAAAGGGCACATAATTGTTCTGTAATCTATTTTTGACAGATTGAATTTCGTATTTTATCTTGATTTTTTGTTTTGACTGACTCGGTTTACAAGTTTTAATAACCAACTGCTGCTTTTTTTAACTCATCCATAGTGATGAGGATGTGGATGATGGAGTTGTTTATTTATGAGATGAGTGGTTGTTGCAATTTAATGTAGTGGATAGTAGGTAATAATAGCTTTTACTTACATACATTTCTTACCATCAAAGCCAACAATACGTTTTTTATGTGGAGGGTGGTGGTCGTAGTGGTAGTTTGTAGTTGTTTTTAAATGTTGTTAATTGTGGAGATGATTAGTGAGGTTAAAAAAAAAACTTGCTACAAAAAATAAAAAAATAAATAAATAAATAATAATAATCTGAATCACAAGTTGAATTTATAATAAATACGCAAAATATACATAATTTAGTTGCATATAACAAATATTTCTCAATATATTCATGATGGTACACATGATCCCTTATACTTTAATTCAGACAATTAATTCATTCAATACAGAGTTTTCTTATTTCTTTTAACGATTTATCGAACGGTTGGGAGGAGCAAGAAAAAACCATCTAAATACTGGTTTGTCAAAACATTGAATCGTTGGAATGCTAAGAGATAACTGCGCGACATTCAATCTCTTAAATTATCAAATCCTTAACATAAAATCAGTCTAAAAAAATTTAAGAAATTAATTATAGAGCTAGTGAAGTCCAGAAACGTTGAATCACTAAAGGGTATTATGATACTTCGGCAATCGGAAGCGTTAAATTACCTGTCATATGTAAAGCTTAAGTTATTTGCTGACCATTTAAAAAAGTCTTTTATCCCAAAAATAAAAGCGGTTATAGTTGAGTTCGGCCTCTTAATCTGGAAGCAGCAGTTTCTCTTAGATTTATTTTAAAAATATTGAAAAGGCAATTGCAAATTTAAACTCTATAAAGGCTCTTAGTATTTACTAAGGTGATGCTCTCAAAGCAGATATTGCCCTGATCCGATTGAATGCTGAATTCCTGAAAGTGTATTTTTAATCCATCTTATATGCGATCTAGCTATCGTACCCACCCATTTTTTTAGTGACAAAACAGACGCAGTTAGTATTCTGATGTTTACAGGACCATAGAATAGAGTAACGATTGGAGGATGTAAACAGGACACAGCGATCAAGATGATCTAATAATTTCTTTGCCAGGTGTTAAAGTACTTCAACTAGACGTATTCTTATAAAGAATTCAACTGTATCCCTTGGTGTGCATTGTATCGACGGCTGCTTCCCCTTATGCCGACGTATTTGCTTTTCAGACTCAAATGATTTGATTTGGTTTACGGTGTTTGTACAAATCCACGCAAGGATAAGTTGTTTTTATTTTTGTGTTACCAAGTGCTCCCTGTTTCAATATTTTAATAAGATACATGTTGGTGTTTGTTGCATATGTGGGGTACTAGTCCCAGGAAATAGCAACGATTACAAAGTCTCAATGGAGATTTATTTATTGTACTACGAATGTCAGGTGACTCTGGAATTTTGTGCGACCGTATTTCGTGGCCTATAAATACGTGGGAGTTATAAATGGCACTACAAGGTAGGTCATGATGGTCAAATATAAACTTCGACAAAAATGTCTGTTGCTACCATTTGTACATTTTAAGACATGCGACTTTATTTATTTATTTTCTTTATTATTTTTTATGGTTTCTATTTTAGGAAATGCGTTTAGAATTATAGTTTACGACTGAGTGCCTTTTTCTCTATTTTTTTTCGAAATTTATACAAATGTTATCAAAGTATTTTTGATATAAATTTTTCCAATAAATTAAATCAAAATAGATTTATCTCATTAGGAATTTAAAGAAAAACACCCCCAGTACCGTTGCAACAAAACTTAGACTTTTTACTAAAACAATAAAACAAGTGAAGTTATTATAAAATGCTTTCTTTAGTTAAAAAAAATGTTAAATGTTTCATAAAATCTAAAGTTAACCACGCTTTTTAGTTTCTTAATGTTTGTTGGGTTAAAATAACAATAGAATATCTATAATTGTGGACTTTTGCTGGTGAGTCACCAAATACTTGTGCAATTTTAACAATCACATCAATGTGGTTTTTGGCAATTTTATATTCATGTCTCAGTTTATTCATTACGGCATGAATATGTGTTTATTGGATTGAAGACTGATGGCAAAAAAACAAGGTGTAAAATAATTGTTGAAAAAACTTTAAGATCAGTTTACGTTTTAAAAATTCATTGCTTTTTTTGCATAAATACCATTTAAGGGTGACAATTGTTAAATTTTGCTCTCGTCGAATTATTGCATAAGGAAGCATAGCAAACCATTGCATGAACAACAAATTGTTTAAAGAAGTAAATTTTAAAAGGAAAGGAAGGAAGGAAGGATCTTCATTCATCTTGGTATTGAATTTGGCTTAATAGAAAGCTTTTTGTCACTGCAAGTAAAAGCATGTCACATTTGATAAGAAAAATTAAGCAATTACACCACAAAATGTAAACAAATTTAGAAATTGTAATTGAGTCAAATATATGAAATATATTTTTCTTACAAAAATTTGTTAATTGGGTTATACTACTAATATATTGAACTCTTAAAGGAGTAGGAGAGGAATAAAGTGCATTGAACAATAAAATTCAAGGGTTAAATAAAAAAGGAAACCACCCAGAAATTCAGTCAAAGCTTTCGAAGGGCATTATTTATAACAATGAAAGACATAAATATGAGAACTGAAGTGAGTGTTAATGTGCGCTAAAGCAAAAGCACAAAAACAACAGAATGCTATTTAATTTGCTGTCCTAAGGGAATGTTTTAATATTTTTACCAACTGATGTTGAAATTTTTGAATAGAGCTAAAGTTAAAGAAGAGTGAAAAGGGGGAGTTTAATTGCGTTGGAGGTAAACTATAGCAATGAAAAATACTACCTTTATATCTTAATAAAGTTGTATTTTTTGCCATTGAGTTTAAACTAAGGGGAGAAATTTTTTAAACTCTCTTAGATTATGTGAAGAAAATCACAAAATTAACTTAACCCTGTGATTAAGAAACTTTTGATTGTTTAGGCAGTTAATGGATAAATCAACAACATAAATTTTAAAGACGTTTACTTGTTGCCGAGTTCACTGGTCGTATTTTATTTACGAAAGAAAAACTGTTCTTTATTACAATCATTATATATTTACAATCATACAAGCATTTGAGAACGATATAGCTTCACGAAATTCTCATTTGCAAACCGATATTTACAGAACCTTATAGATTTAAGGTACTTTCATAATATTTTTCTGCGGTTAGACTTCTAATTTTCTAACAAATAAATAATCAGGTTAAATACCTTGGCGATGTTAAGAAGCACGCTTCAGCTGGTAAAGTACTGTATGCAATAGAAACTAAATTGAAATAAATAACTTTAAAGGTAGTGATAATTTGGATATTGACACACCTTACGTTGCACACACCTACATTATAATTCGATCCTTTAGCTTATATCGTGTTATAGTAATCAATTATGAGCTATTGTTTTAGACTGAAACTTATAAGAGAGAGAGAGAGAGTGCACAACAATCTTCGTGTACTAAAAAAGTAATGGCGATTCAAACTATAATGCATTTGCAGCAGATTAAAATTTATTAAAGTCCTTTGGCCCGCAACATTTTAAAAGACTAAATGGAAGGAATATTGCTATTATCAACGCAACATTAAAAAATATTCAAAACACATTTCTTTGTCTAGAATCTAGCACGGTCTATACTAAATAAAGATATTAATTTTATTCTTAGTTAAACAATCATGAATGTACTCTAAATAAGAGGTAAAAAATATTAGAATTATGCATGTTCCACTTATTTGTATTGTTGGCTGTTAATACGTGATATAGATTAACGTCAGTACCTGGCCGTAAGTCCCTAACCTGACGGTGGTCTTAACATTGAATGATATATAAAGCGTCGACTATCGCCCTCTAGTGGCAAAGCCAACAGGACAATGAACTTCTACTTGCTTGAGGGTTGGAGTCAATTAAAGTTAAAATCTAATAGGGTTGTAGGTATCTCTTATGAGAAATTTTGTTAAAAAAATAATTCTTACATGTTGGGCGTATTAAAAAAATTATTTAAGTTGTAAATATAAAATATTTCCATACTAAGACGTCATTTTCACGTCTCTATTGCAGAACAATTGCCAGATACTTCAGATTTCCATTGAAAAAAAGTGCAAAAGTGTCGCGACGTGGAGATCTTAAAGGAAATTTTGAATCCTCGTAATTAGCAATCGCAAAAAAGGTGAAATATAAAAAGGTAGAAAAAAATTTTTTTAAATTACTTTTTGTTTATTGCATTTGGGCACACCCTATGTTAGTACAAAGTAGCTCTACAGAGCTTCAAAATTAATAACCTTAAATCTAAAAAATGCTTCAAAGCTTAAAGGCAGAATTAGTCTTTACTTTTTGTTCCGTGACGAATCAGCTGATCAGTTTCTGTTAAATGGAAATTATGTATTTGTGGTTTGTTATTATTTTGACGTTCTGTTTTGTTCCGTTCGAATCAGTAGAAAATAGAATACAACGTTAAGTTACTTGGTAGTTGTTTGGTAGTGTGAGTGAACAATTGTAAACAAACCAATTTTGTTATTGTAAATGTAGGTTATTTTGTTGTATTGTGTTTTCTTTGTTTTTTATGTTGTTACAGAAAAACTAATCACAAAAATTTAAAAAGCAGAACGGCACGGAACAGAACAGCAACAGAAAGTAAAGACTAATGAGGCCTTAAAAATATTTTGAAAACCTTCCTAGAAATTTAAATATAACTTGTGATTAAAGATAAATTTGATTTTAACAAATTATATATTACAAATTTAAAATATTTACCGTGGCTTTTTTTTTTTGTTTGGTTTTTCAGCTGGGGTTTTTTTTAAATATCAGATAGATGTTTTAAAAAAACTGCTTTAGAAAGCTACTTTCAGAAGAAAGAACAGATAATAATTTATTTAATAAATTTATTTACGGCAAACTTTTGTTCGATTTGAAAGTAGTTTTAATTTTTAAGTAGATTTTTAAAATTTTTTAATAAATACATATTATTTTTAAATTTTTTTTATATCTTTTTGAGATTTGGGTGATAGATCTTTGAAGAAGATTAAGAAGAAGATGATCAATATTTTAACAAAATCTAGTGAAATTTTTCAGTGTATTTTTAACCATAAATACATTTATAACCGCATGTATTCCCACTTAATAGTTTTATTAAAAATCAGCACAAGAAATTCTTTTCTACCATTAAGTTTTTCTGTTCAAAAAAGGTTTTTCCGAACATTTTAATTTTTCTAGCGTAATTAATAAAAACATTGCTCTACCAGGTGAAAAACTCACCAACTTTCCTTAACTTTTTCTTTAAGTTGAAAAAAATATATAAAAAAATAAAGGCAGGCGTGGTCCTTTGCCTGCTGCCTCGAAAGACACGGACCAATCGGTAATGGATTTGTAGAAATTGCAAACGAAATGACAAATTTAGATATACCCTTTTCCAACTTTGATGAAAAATATAAAAACAGAATTTTCATGGCTATAAAGAATATGCACCTGTATTGCATTCTTCTAATAATCTATTACTCTACGGTAATTGGTTTTGAGTAACTTGACATCCTGCTAATAAGGGATCTCTGGACAGGCGATTTAAGGTTTTGACATTCAAATTTTGGACTTACAAAAAAAGTATTAACATTATTTTTGTTTATCAAAATTTTTACTGCTTTTAGTAAAGCACACATTTGTCATTAATGCAATAAAACCCTGTTTTAACGTCATTTATTTGTTCGGAAATATTCAAAGTAAAATTTTATAAACAAAATCGTACATTTCAGTTTTTAATGATATTTTTACAGGTTATTTATTTTTTTAAACAACTAAACAAAACTTTAACACAACTAAATAAAATTGATAATTGCATATTCACTAATATAAAACTGGTATGATTTCCTTTTTTAACAGCTACGAATTATGCACACAGTTACGGTACTTAATACTAAAAAACAAGACCTATTTTTTCTTATAAATGTCCCTAATTTTTTTCTTTCTTCTTTGGAAGCCGTTTCTTTTCTTTTCGATTAGGGTTGAAAAATCTTCAAAAAGATATTTCACTACCTACATGATTTCAGATAAACCAGAATAACGCAATTTTCTCATTTTTTATAGTCTCGAAAATTTTGGTTTTTGTTAAAAAATTTCTGAGTGTGGGCGCATTACCCAAATCTCAGTAAAAGTCTTTGGATAGATTATGTTTAAAATCTCAAAATACACATGGGCTTCTTTAACACTTTTTGATACTACATTTTTTTGTCTTTTTCAGACATGAAAAATCATATTCCGTGCAATTCCATAATCCCCCAAAAAAAAAAAAAAAAACATAGTGAGGGTTTATAATCGACAACTAACTTTTACTTTATTTGCGAAGGGTCAATTTCAAGTGTTTTAAAAAACAACTAAATATGTCGGAAAAAAATTTCAGAAACAACTAGTTTTACGCTTACACACTTAGAAATTGCTTAAAGCATATGTGTGTTCTCCACATAACACGTAACAAAATTATACCTAAGTCGGAGGCGGTCAAGATAATTCGCTTGATCTTGCAAGGAACGATTCTTAGAGCTGGTTTTAGAACACCCGCTAGTACGAACGGCGAGCTGTTAAAGTATATTTCTCTTATCTTGCCAACGTATTTTGCATAAGGAAAAACAAGAAAGAGTTCTATTTTCGTCATGCCAAATTTAATATACCCTTCACAATGTATGTAAATCTAGTTTAGTGAAGTAACTGCAATCAAAAAAACAAATATTGGGATAAAAAAGAATTAAAAATTTGAAAAAAAAATACGTATTCTTAATGTGTTAGGCATTTTTAAAAAGACCTCTTCAAAGCTTTTAAATGATACCCTAATTGACAATCTAAATTTTTATGAAAATTTCAGAGGCCTATAACTCGGATATATGGGCGATTGCCAACTTTTACACTTGATGTTTTTTTTCTTATTTTTAATTTTCTATTGCTACATAGTTTTTTGTTTTATTGAAGTTACTTCATTGCTTCAAATGATATGTTAGATTAGAGTTAGGCTTGATGCCTCGAGGGACTCGGACTGATCTTGCTAATTTTCAATTGTACCTCTTTAGCTCATCTAGTACCCTAAAACAGTTGATTTCAACACTAACACGGACGGATAGACGGATATTGCTCAATCGCTTTCCTTATGCATAAAGACTCAGAATATATATACTTTTTGGGATCGGAAATGGATATTATAGAAATTATAAACAAAATGACAAACTTAGATATACCCCCTTCCACTTTTTGTGGTAAAGGGTATAAAATAGATACTTTTGAAAATCTCAAGCTTTTATCTAATGATTTACGTTTGATGTTGGACGTTTTTTTTAAATTTGCCAACAATAAAGTGGAACTGCGTTTTTATGTCTCTAATAATATTACTTTTTAACTGATTGGGAATCTATTTCCTATTTAACCTTATAAATAAAAAAAGAGATCAGTCTAATTTTTACTCGATTGGTTGTTAGAAATGGGTGTCAATCCCTACTTCAAAGGCAGACAGTATTTAAAAGCTTGATCGACTAGTGTTTTATTATTTCAAATTAATTATCACTGATTTAATTGTTTTCCATTTCCGTTTTAAAACTAAAAGCTTACGATGCGCAAATGGCATGCATAAAAAACATTATTTCTAGTCACGTTTTATCCAATACACTTTGAATTTTTCCAATAATTTTTATAATTTTGATGCGAAACTTATTTACTGTTCATTTCAATTGCGTATCAATCTTTTCTGAAAAATGTTCTCCAGGAAAATCCTCCTTACTGCGTTTTCCGGAAAGTATCTCTATCATCGTTGTGTTTTTCAATATGTATGCGCGACATATGTTAAGACATGCATTTATTCTGTCTGACCATGTCATTAGATTAAGATTTCAAAACGAAGGTTGTTATGGGTGCAAGCTCTCCAGTGTGTTGAAATGACTTATGCCACTATAACGTGTAAAATTGTTATAATTCTTGTGGTTAAATCTAAAGCTAGAATAAAAACGACACAAATAGCAAATCACCCGTATTAAAAAAAAATATAAAAGGAAAAGTAAAGTTCTGAATGTACAACGTAAGTGAATGGTTGGTAATAAATTTCATTTTATTGAAATGCATTGGTTTTAACTTTGTTTTAATGTTCATGTTGTTTAGGATGATTCTGTGCACTTCTTTTTGATATCATTTTAACTTTAAGTGGGTGGTGGATGGATTTAAATTCAATATTGTACTTCTGTTACTGCGTGTCTTTGATGTCTAAACTATGAAGGAGTGGGTGGAGGAGCAAATGGGTGGTGGTTTTTGTAAGAGCTAATGTTTTGACCATTAATTACTTAATTTCAATGATTGAAAGTCTTCTCCGATATGATTACATTACATAACATTAACACAGAATAAAGAGAAAACATATGTACGTGAATATATTCCGTTTAAAACGTAAACAAAAATAAAGACTCCAATTAGATTTATGTATTTTGAATGCACATCTATAGAAAAGCAATTAATAAAATGTTTTCGCCAATGCTTTGTTTAAGTGATGTAAGAGCTTGGTGGTTACCAAAGGTTTAACACTCCTTGTTTGCAGTAAATGATGCAAATAATTGTTGTGCTGAGATTTTAATCTTCGAAGTGAAACGAATTTCCAATCCCATTGACTTCGTGGTGACATCAAAGTTTAAAATAAATCTACTAACACTGATGCAAAATATCGAAAATTACTAAAAGAATTTGTTTCTTTTAATATGATGAAACGGTTAGCATGTAAAGTCACTCAAAGATATGCCGAATCTTAAACACCCTTTGCTATTTATGTATAATCACATCTACCAAACTGCATTGAATAATTTTAATAAAAATCGGCTTAAGAAATTCTTTCCTACCATAAAGTTTTTCTGTTGAGAAAATGCTTTTTTCCGAGAATTGTAAGTTTTTCTTAGGGTTGTTTTCCCAACTTAATTTCACTAATTTTTTTTTTTTATCATAAACAACAACAAAAACTTAGTAAGTGCTACCAAGTTTTCTTTCATTTTATCAAAGAAAAGAATTAGAGGCGGGCGTGGACCGATTTTACTGATTTTCAAAAGCAATATTTTCGGAACTGTGTCTGATCGATAGGTGCATCGAATTCGCTATGTATAAGAATTTAGAATATTTTATTTTGTGGGGTCGGATACGAACAAAATGACAAACTCAGATATACCTCTTCCGCAGGGTATAAAGAGAACTGGAAAGAGTATCAATAATTGTGTCATATCTATTCTTTAAAGAGACAGTGATTTAGCAGATTTTTGCAAATCATAACATTAACACTTTGCTCTGTATTTTCCAAAATTATGAAGAGTATGCTTAGCTTTCATCTTGCGTTGTGTCTAAAGTTCGATATTTTATTTAACAATTGTCCATGCATTTTTCGAAGCAATCGCTTAGCGAAAGATTTTCTGCTTCTCCTTTCGAAAAATCTAACACTTTGACGGAAGTAAAATGAAGGCGTTTTATAAAGTCTGGAAGTTTTTCTATACCTAAGATAATGCAATTTTTGGGAATTACCTGCAAGCTGCTGATAAAATTTGCCCCGACACAAAATTCCTAAGACTTCGCTTTTAACTTTTAACGCTCTATAAATGATGCAATAGATACTCTCCTGAAATTTAGCCGTATGCAAGATCTTATAATCAAAATATTAATTAAGCCAGACTTACGAAATCTGAATTTCTTTAATGGAGTTCGATTGGAGCAAATATATGAAAACATCTAAAACTTTTTCAATAATGATTAAAACCTAATTCTAAACAGACATAAGTATTTATTTTTCACTGTTAAGAACATATTTTTCCTTAGAGATACACAAACGATTACAAAAAAAAAGGACGCCTTATACTTTAGATGACTGCTCAATTCATTATATACAAAAGGACTCCACACATCTTTAGCACACGTCATAAAATCTTTTGAATTAAAACATCAAAAACCACCTCTACAAGGTTCAATTTAAAAAAGACATTTTTCGAACAACGAAACGAACAACAATGAAATTTTAATTTCACTTTTTTTCATTTTATTGATGTAAAAATAACGGGGCTGCAAACAACAATAAAATAAAAATAATAATCAAAAGCACTTGAATTAGAACAAATTTTGATTAAGATGTATGTGTTTGCCTTTTAAATAAAAAAATATATATTTATACAGGGTTTTAAAAAGGATGAGAAGCTGGCAATGAAGAAAAGTTTTATGCCATAAAGAAAGAACGTCTATGAATTAAAAACTGAATAACAAAAAAAAGAAAAAAAATATCAGCAAGAAAATTAACAAAAGATAATTTTTTGCGCACTTTATTTTATTTTTTAAGCCTTGTATGCGTTTGCCATGAACAATGAACAAAACAGCTGGTGTAAAACTAAAAGCAATTGTCAGTAGACTCATGATGCTCGTGCTAAGGCAGTAGTTAAAAGGGATTAAATTTACAAGATAAAGTTTATTCTAATTTTACATCAACTCAATTGTGCATTAACAATTGATTATGTTTTGTCTAATTCTATTTCGGCCCAAACTGTCTGAAGGTCCAAATTATGTTTGTGTTTCAAGTGAATGTAAAACTCACAAGTAACTATTCATTAATCAATATATGTGTATATAGAGGCAACTCTGGGACAGTCGTAAGGAATTTTCTGAGTTTTTACCATTTCACTCCTGTTTATGGCTCCCATAAGGAACCATTAGCATTTTCGTTGCGAAGCTCATATAATAAGTAGTCAGAAAATTTATTTTAATTGATTTCATTTCATTTAATAATTATTATGTAGAATGTTTTCTTACGTGAATAGATCTTCAAATTACAAAACATAATAGAAAATAATTATATAATAAATAAATAAAATAACTCTTTAGTTCGAAAGATATATGGTATTAACGTTCGGTAATGTTTATCGGCATACGGCAATGGCGGCTGTTCTTGACAAAGCACGAGTTTTTCGAGAATCGCTAGCGTCAGTTACTGCTGCTTTATAAGCATAAGTCATTGACAATATCATTTTTTTCAAACGAAAATTATCGATCGTGGTGTGGTAACAGTATCCATCGATCGTAATAAGAACTGCAGTTTCATTTTTGAAGAAATATTGTCCAATGATGCCACGCCAAACGGTGCATTTTTCTGGATGATTGGTGTGTTGTAGATTGGTTTCACTTTATATGCGGCAGGTTTGTTTTCCCGTTTGCTGAACAATATCTTGATGACTGATTTTCAGCGTATATTTAAGTATTTTGGTATCGTTCAATTTATGATAATTTACCAGAGTACACTGATCATGAATCTCAAAAAGTGAGCGCAGTATGACAGATAACCCTTTCGTTATTTCTAACGGCTTAGTAAATTTACATTATGCTCGAATTTCAAGGCATTCGGGAGCAACCTTCTGCAACTTGATGTAGCTCAGGTATAGATATAATAAGTATTTGATTTTCGGATAAAAATATAATAAATCCTTATATACGCCTACTTTAAATTGTAAATATTTTTTTTTTTAATTTTGTTAAGTTTTAATGAAAGCTATAAAAATTAGACACGAGCAAAATTGCTAGATCTGTCTTTGGTATTCTTTGCATCTATCTAACTTAGGTTGTATTTATAGTACAGATTATCTTTTTAACCAACCAAATGAGAAATTAATATTTATTTTTTTAAGATATAAAAGATTTGCGTAAGCAATGTGGTATTTTGCAAATGGGCTGGACCTGCATACATTAGTTTATTAAAAAAAACTTACCGTTTTTAAAAAAGTGCACTTTTGTTTCTCAACCTTAAATTAGGGCAAGAAAAAGCGATCTACAATTAATAATTTAGAAAAAGAGCTTATTTTTTATTTCCCGTAGAGGGAATGACGAACTCCGTGAAACCATGAAGGTCCTGCAATAGAACTTACGATTAATTAACACATTCTTTTATAGCCATGTCTTTCATAAACTGACATCTTTTAAATTCCACACACAATCATGTAAATTAACTTTTGTGGGATGTTAACTTATGTGCGAGCGTGTGTTTGAATTCTATTCAAATTAATTCCAACTTTCAATTGATTTTTGAAAGCAATTTAAGACAAATGTTTTTGTTGTTTTGAAAAACCATGTGCCACATGGGTAACAAGTTAAGACTATTATTCCTTGAAATAGAATGTGTTTTTCTATAGAAAATTCTTTTTAATTTACGCCCTAATAAAGTTCAATTAAGTTGAAAGCCTTAATTTTTATAAAAAATAAAGAATGATGTCTTTTCTATTTGTATTTCTCTAAATGGCAACGCAGATGGCTTAAGTGCTGTTTATGATGTTAAGGTACTCTAGTGGAAATGTTTAATGTTGTATATTTACAAAAGCACCTCCAACACCTTCATTTTCCTACTTTTTCTTTGCACAAACCGTTCTTTCTATTGTAAGAGCTCCTAGCGAATGCAACTGTTTCTTTAGAATTAAATGCGGAAAATGCTGTAAAGTAAACTACACTTTTAAGTGATTAAAAATAAGTAGGACTCGGTATATGTACGTCTATGACATCTTAGGAATATTTATTATAAGTGACCATTTTTTCTTAATAAAAAATGAATGCTCTCACACTTAATGTTGCAACAACTTTGAATTTTAACTTGTTGTTGTTTAAAAAAAAGACTTATTTTTGTATAAAGTAAAACATGCGAAAAACCACTTTGGCCAAATTGACAAACAAGTAAAACAGCATCATAAACATTTGTTGACTTGTTTTTATTATTTCCGTTTTTCATTCATTTCTATTGTTAAACACCTTCATTTTATTCTATGTTCATTTTTTTCGCATTTTCACGACATTAATCCCCAGTGTAGGATTGTTAAGTTTTAGATGAAAAAAATGAAAAGCAAAAAGTTAAAAAATTTCACAACAATAAAATGCCAGCGGGCTGCTAAATGTAAAAATAACCACTTTGCTTCCATTAGCAGCAAGATGTCTATGATTTCTTTTGCATCAATAACATGCTCAACGTCATTGCCATCGTCATCATCCTTGTGACTAATGATAACAATGCAACAAAAACATCAACAGCTTTAAAAAGGCAACATTTTGCATGAACTAAATGAGTGTGAATTCTTCACTTTCACATTCATTTGTAGAAAAAAATTACGAAAAGTTTAGCAGCTAAGAGAAATGCTTGACGGAAACCAATTTCTTTGTTGAAATTATAATTTGGAAAACGAGATAAATCGCTTTATTTAATTTTAAAAGAAATTTTTGAATGACGCATCGTTCAAAAAGTGGAGGCCGATTGACAGGTCTACTTCTCGAAGTCAATTTATTGCCAAATTTTGATTTCAATTTCATGTTGATGAAACCATATTTTCAAACAAAAATAATTAATCATGCTGTGATAACGATCTCCATTGACTCATTTTTGAAGACATAAGATCCGATGATGCCACCAGCGTGTAAACTTCACCAAACGGTACATTTTTCTGGATGCAATGGTATGTTGTGGATTGGCCTCACTCCATATGCGGCTTATTAACAAACCCTTTAAGAAAAAAATGTGCCTCATCGCTAAACACTATTTGGCGATAAAACAACCGGTATTGTGGCTTTAATAACTGCACTAGCTGAATCTTATACGGGTGTAGGCCAAGATATTGGCGCAAAATTTTCCAAAATTTTTCTGCGACCGTCGAGGAATCGATAAATTCGGATCTTCTTCCACATTTTCGTTTACAGCAGCTATATTTTCTTCGCATATTCCTTCGATGCGTTAGTGTTATTGCATCCTCTAGACGGTATATGGTACGAAATCTATCCACAGTTCGACGGATCGCTTGGTCAGACGAACGATTATGTCCACCATAAAAATCACGAAGTCGTCTATAAGTTGCTTGAATTGACGACTGATTTTCAAAGTAAACTTGGATGATTTGATAGCGTTGTTAAAGCGTTAGTCTATTTAAAATGATTTGCCAGAGTTTACTGAAAATATTAAGAAAAAATTTTTTATCAAAATTTATTTTTTAGTTTTAATTTTTATAATTACAGTTCTATCGGGCTTAAAAGACACTTGATACATTCAACTAGTGTATTTCTTTGTAACTAAAATATAACACATTCATTTTTAGAGAGATACTTATTCTTCATAATTAAAATATGTATACGTGAGCTTCATTTTAAGTACTAACAGCCAGGTAAAGATTTTTTTATAATTTTAACAAACGAGAGTGCTTTATTCGGCTATGCCCTTCAGCATGTATGAATGTAAATATAATTTAGTGACAGAAAATTAAAAAAATCTTGTTATTCTTGTTAAAAGCTTTAAAATTATATCCGTATTGATGTCTTTGTTGATTGGAGTTACTTTATTGTTCCAAATGATGAATTAGAGGAAGGCGTGATGTTTTGATTGCTGCCACACAGGACATGAACCAAGTTTGCTTATTTCCAATAGCACAACTTTCGACACTACGTGTGAACGATTGGCATATTTAAATTTTCTCTAGCTCTTCTAGTGCCTTGGCAAAGTTTATTTCAACGTTAACACGGGCGGACAGACGGACATCGCTCAATCGAATTCGTGGTCGGAGCTTAGATATCCTTTTTTCCATATTTTGTAATGAAGGGTATAAAAATATAATTACATTGGGAAGATACTGATTTTAGTAGGAATAAAATCTTTAATTTTTGTTTTTGTAAAATGTGCTTCAGTTTATAACCTTTCTGGGGGTGGGTAACTTCTATTTTTTGATTAACTTTAAAAAAACTGTCAAGTTAGAAAAATTGATTTTTTGGAACATTCTTCTCTTTTGCTTATAGTTTTTAAATTTAAGAAAATTTATCAATAAAAATATTTTCTAATAGTTTGTTTACTTTGTTGCTAACTACAAAAAAAAAAGAACTTTTGCCAATTAGTCAAAATTTGTTATCGCTGCACGGAAAACACCAACTAAAATTTAGTCAAGCAATAAAAAATTTTAATTTTAGAGGACGAATATTTCCAAGCCCTAAGACAGCTTACACTCTTTCTTTGATGTGTTCCTAAGGTGACTCGTTTTGGGGGCTTGTAGCTGCCTTCCCCTAAATGACAAAGTGTTCAAGTGCATAACTAACACTCCTGTAGCCCTCTTTTTTAGTAATGAAAAATTTTATTAAGACCAGTTTAGTCATTTATTTTCAAAATCTTCCATTGTGCACCGACTGTAGATTTTAATTTTTAATTGACAATATTGTTGATACCAGAATAAAAATGTTTAATATTTTAATTTATTTAGCTAAATTTCGCAAAACATTAAAATAAACAATTTACTCACTAATTTTTAGTGAAGCCAAACTTTGTTGACTAGTTGTATAGAAGATAATAAATAAGAAACCAGCAGATTGTAAGCATTTTCTAGATCGCAACATTATTTAGCGTGATTATTTTATTCATCTACAAGATTATTATTTTTACTTATACAACTGGTTAGGAAACCATTTAGAACTATAGATGTCTATACTTTTTTATTGTATTATATTCATACATCAACTTTTCAAAAGTGGACTAGTCTGGTTGTACAATTTCATATTTAAATAAATTTATTACTTGAGAGGACAGTCTATAAATTGTTGCCTAAATAAAACCTTCCAATAACAAACACGTCTATATTTTTTATATGTCTAATAAATGTTACAACTGAATACTTGAAAGTTAGCAACAAATCTATATAGAAAGTAACATAGCATTAAAGTAATAGATTTTTTATACTTTTGTCAACGATCAATTGTTATGACGCAACGAAGTTACTGTTAATATTTTAATTAAAAATCAGGAATTCGGTGGGCTGTTTTTGGGAAAAGGCTTCACCGATAAACCGTCGCGATGAAGTCAACGCTGAATGTGCTCTCCAGTGTTGAGTAAATGCTCATATTAGAGAGGATTTCATAAGCTTTAATTATATACCAAAAGTTTTGCTAAAAAATTTGTTTGTTAAGTATTAAAAAAATTAAACTTTTTAAGGTAGTGTTTTTAAAACCCAGTGGTATTAAAATAAAACGATCTGTCTTGCCGAAATTATGCGTTCTTTTTTCAGTATATTGATCGCTTCATTAGCTGTGTGACATGTGGCATCGTCCTGTTGAAACCACATATCAGTGATATCAGCGTCAACAATAATAGGCCAAAATTGAGTTGTTAACATCTCGCGATAGTTTGATCTATTGTTACCGCATTTTCAGTCGTATCTTCGAAAAAAAAAAAAACGGCGCCCAAACACGCTTCCAGACCACATAGCGCACAATACAGGCTTCTTAATAATCGCCTTAAAATTTTTCCGAAGCCTCAATGCGGAAATTTTGCTAGTTTATATATCCTGAGAAATGAAAATGGACTTTGTTTGAAAAAAAGATTTTTTCAGAATTGACAAATTTGAATTTGCTTCAACGATAAGGCTCACAGCCGTGATGTTTTCTGTTGAACGATCCGGTCGAACACGCGTAGGTGTTGGCACATTCTGTATCGGGCCTGTCAATTCAAACATTACGACCAAATTCTTTATAGCAATCTCAGAAGGATTATTGTGATGTCCGAAGAAATCACCTTAACGGAATCACCATTTTCATAGTGGATTTCAATTATTTTAATGCGATTTTCGAGCGAAATTGATTTCATTGGCTAATGCATTTACTACGAATACCTAAAAAAAATTTTAATTTGTATTTGAAAATACACAATTTAAATAATTTCCTGTTTCCTGAAGATGCCACCCAACGGTGTGGCGAGATATAAAAAAACCTAAAAAACAATATTTTTATTTTAAAACCTGACCTAGTGCTTAATTAATTAGAAAAGAAAATTAATTGTAAAGGTAAACAAAAACATTTTAATTTAAACAAAATTCTTGTTGCAAGAAACAATAATAATTCAAAAAATACCAAAATATTTTTGTTGATTGAAAAAAGTATTTAGTAGATAATTACCTTGTACACGGATACGAATAGTCAGAAAAGGATTTTGAAATTTAAGTAACTATTACCTGTATGCATATATTAGCAAACTTAGGTCTCATTAAATTTAATTGATTATAGTTGAATGAAAAATATAATTTAAAATTAAAATTTTATTTAAATTTTACACACATAATCAAGCCACCAAAAATAAAGTCCGAAGATGATTCGGCGGTATTCATGTCAAATCAGAGTAAACAAATTATAAAAAAAAAAAATATTGGCAGTTCAGATGTTTAAATGTGCCTTTTGGATTTAACATGCTCTTGCTCTTAATTGGATTAAAATGGATTGTTTTCATTGTTTAATTAATTTTCTTTTTTATTTAACTTGTTTATTAATCTAATTATTATGTGTTTCCATGCTTCACATTTTTGTTACAGGAATTTTTAATACACAAAATTCAAATTCATTATATGTAATTGCCTCTCATCGCCGACTACGTATTTAAGGAAAGGTAACAAATAAAATACGTATATAGTAGGGATTTTCGCCAAATAAATAATAATAAATCCAACAGTTTTAAGCCGCAGATTGGATACATCTGATACATAGAATGTCTTTAAAGGAGGAGTCAGTAACGGGTAGCTTTACTTAAACTTTAAAAAATAAATATATGAGGCTTATAGCTTTCTTAAAAGTCATCCGATTTTAAAAATAAAAGTTACTTTGAGTTTTGCTAGAGCATATACACAATTAATGTGATTACATTAGTTTGGAAGAAATAAGACTTTAAAGCAAACAGTTATAATATTTTTTTCTCAGTTTTTTTCTTTATAGGTTTTTAGTTTCTGTTGGGATTTAATTTATTATTACTGTTTTCAATATATCTAGTGATAATAAGCAATATTTTAGTAAGTTTTTAACACGAATAATATGCTAAGTGCATTACATCATCACTATTTACAACAAGTTAAAATTTTATAAAAGTACAAAAATACATCTGCGTATAATATTTATAATATTATTTTCTAAGAGATTAATGGAAGATCAAGCACATGACGTCTATTTAACTTCCTTGTTTCTAAACTTTCATCCAATGGATCCAATATATTTTGGTGATAGGTAAGCCTATGCATATATTTTTCTGAAAAAAACCATTAAAGTCCATTATTCGGGTTATATGGAGATCATTGAACATTAATTTATTTGTTACAAACCATGGTGAGCCAAGTATTGTAAGTTATGCTTTGGATTGAAAACTTTGTAATATTTCGATTTCGAGTTTTTCGCTGTTCCCCACAAATGGACTTTAAATTTATTTTTATAATAAAATATCTTATTTTCAATACTCAGTCTTGAAGTTGGGTCGCAAAAGTCAGTATAATTTTTTGAATTTAAAAATAAGTTGTTGGTCTTTTCTTACGATGTGATTTTTCCAAGTGAATCTTCCGTCCAGATGTATACCGAGATATTTAACACAATTTGTGTGGGGAATTGTTTCGTTGTTTATTTGAACGGATGAACAATCTCCTTTTCTCCTTGTGGTACCCCAGATCTAATATGAAAAATTTGTGAGAAACTGTTATTATGTTTCACAAACAAAGCATCCCTCTAAGAAGCAGGTGTCAGGTGCGGAATTTTTAGCTTCTAAAATAATCCAGGATGCCATACACGATCAAAAGCCTATTGAATATCTTAAAACATTGCAGAACAGTGATTTTTGATCTCTAGAGCCTATGTGACTTATTGAACGATTCTATAGCATTGTTCGGGTGTTTCATACTTGTGGAGAATTATATTCGCTTTCTTAATCAGAGGCACTAGTCTAATAACAAATATTCAATCAAATATTTAAGAGAAGGTCGCTAGTAAGCTTATAAGTTTAAAAGATAAAACAAGTTTTTTGGCTTATTTGGTTTTAATAACATTATTACCATTGCACACTTCCGTTGTTAGGGAAAATAACTTAGTCCTAGCATCGCATAATACATATACATCTGTACGTTAAAAATAAAATTTCTTTCTTTGAAAGAATTCTTAGCATTGGCCAGAAGACTTATTTAATTCCCTTTTTTATTTTCCTTTTTATTTCTTTAGGTTTTATTGGTTATATAGGAAGGACCATTTAAAAGGGAGATTCTAGAAACTCTTTGATATCTTCTTCTTCTTTTGATCCGGAGTTAAATTTGAAAGGAGTAAAAATTTTTCTTAATAATTAGTAAAAGCTACGGATTTGTCCATGTCAGATTTGTACTATTTATTATGCTCGTCTTTGGTTGGCGGGTCCCTTTCCTGAGGTCTTTTGATTAAATTCGTTGTTTTCGTTGGGATCTAATTTTCATAAATAACATTCTATAGAATTGTTTTCAGCATTTCGGTTAGTTGTTGGCAGTGTTAAATGGTTTCTTATGAGGGTTATGTTGTATCTGTTCCTATTTTTTATGCAATTTGCTTTTTTTTAGTTATTAAAGTTTTTATTTCTGATGATAAAATAAATTTACTGGAGTTCCATAAGAATATCTTAGGCGTCGAAAAGTGTAATGCTTCATGTAAAAACTGTGTAAAATATTCAACACCATAATTTATTTCACTACCTGTCTTTCAATAAATTTTTAGGTTGACGTTAGACTCACTATCAGTTTTAGTCGAGAAGTTTAAAAGAATTGGAGAATGGTCCGCGCTTTAATCAAAGTTTTTCATTATTTCCAAGTGATGTCTTGCTATGCCGTTGTAAAAACCAAAATCTAAAAGGTCTGGTAACTGCATAGTTGCGACTCTGGATTTTAATTCTGCAGGCTTTCCAAAACGGCTTAAAGTAAATTAGTTTTTGTATTGTAAAAAATAATAATAGTTCTGACTTCTATATTATTCTCTTCTATACATATAAAAAAAACAGTAACAGGGTAATTTCTGTGCATGAAATTATTTTTGAAAGTTTTGGTGTTGGTATTGATATTTTTGTCTGTCCGTATGTCTCTCTATGTCCGCATCACGTAAAAATTGCTGGATGGATTTGAATTAAATATTGTGTGGCGGTCTCTTAGAATCTTAGATCAAATAAAGAATACTTATTGTTTCATAAAAATAAGTTATTTCATAAAGAAACTAGAAATATGAATTTGAAGTCACCCAATTTTATTGTTAAAATGGTACTAAAACAGTTGTCAGCACATTTTTATTTTATAGATAGAATATTTTCAACACTGTTAACAGATCTCTACAATAAATGTTTAAAAACACATTTTTCTAAATTTGAGTTTTAAGAAAATTTAAATGACACGCGGACCAAGTCTTGGGCACTGTTATTTATAAATATTTTATGCGATAATATATCATTTTAAAAACAGCATCACATAAATCAAATTATATCTCTTCAAATTTGAAATTTTTTTAAGGCTTCACCAATATTTTACATAACTTATGTTGCCAAAAAATGTTTCCAACAAAAAAAAAAAAAAAAAAAAAAAATTATGAAAAAAGATGGCAGGATGCCATGATAAGTTTCTAATACAGCTGAAAAAAACACGTATGTTCACATATTTAATTTAAAAGCACTTTTTGTATTCTTTTTCAAATTCTTTCTAATCATTGCTTACCTTTTGCAAACAGATTTTTTTAAGTCCCTTAACAATATCATGAAGCGAAAATTCATTCATGTTGCTTAATAAAAAAGAGTTGTATTTTTCTTTCTTTCTTTGGGTTTTCCACCATCCATCCATAACGTTACAAATATAATAAAGCCTTTATGCAACGAATTGTTTTTTTTTCTAGCTTTTGTTTTTATTTTATCTTCTCCATTTAGTTTTTATTCGTTGATTAATTGAAAAATGGATTTTTGTAGTCATGGAATCTTTTAAAAAATTGAATTTCGCTTGTTGTGGTGATTTCTATGTAAAATTCTAAATAAATTTTAGTTAAAATAGTGAAAATATGTGTATAATTTTCATATTTCAATTTTATTAATTTACACGTACATAAATCAGTTTTAATTCTTTATATATATGTTTACATTGAGGGGAACACTAATATGATTTTGCACTACCCCATGCAATGAACAAAATTAAAATTCTATAATGAAACTTAACGAAGCTATTAAAGCAGTATTAAATATAAATTAGATTTTTAGTTTTTATATCGGTATTTTATTTTATATTGAGAATTTTGAGATAATTAATAAACGTGACTTCACGTTTAAAGTTTGAACTTAGCTATTAATTCAGAAAAATAAAAAATTAGCGTTTTAATTTTAACGTTTTGCTCCAACGCCATATTCTGGTACTTTGAATGTTTAACCGTTCAAAATCATGTTCATAAAATTACCTAAATATATTTTGTATGACTTCTTTGAAGTGAATTGATTAAGATTATGATGCAGATTTAATAAAAAAAGCTTAAATAAAAGTAAAAGGTATGGAAAATTAAAAATCCCTTAACTCTTATAAAAATGAAAAACATAATATTTAGATGTATTTTTTATATGATTAAATAGCAAAAATAACTTTTTATATTAATTATTTAGCGACTAAATTCGGTTTGCTGTTTTTACTCACACAATCAACTGGATTCATGCAGAAGGAGAAAATAAAGGGTAGTGGTATTTTTTAATTCTCTTTGATCTAATCGTAATGTCACATACGCACAGCGTTGTATATATGTTTTAAGTCAAATTGAAAGCAATATTTCTAACGCTTTACTAAGGAATTGGTTTATTCATACGTGAGAAATTTTTGCACAAAACAGTTTAACTATTCCTGTAGTTTTTTTTTACAGTAAAATTGACATATGCCCCCATATTTAAAAAGGCAAAAGAAAACATTCCCCAACTTTCTCTGGATAAACAAATTCCAAAAAAGTACTCTGAATAGAGAAAGTTATTATAGATAAACATCCAAAATTTCGTCTTTAGCCAAGCAATAAGAAAGACTTGATCAAGGCGCATCAAACAGGTGACTGCATCCGATCATGTGTTCATCATATGTTTTATCTTTTGCGTGTATTTTGTTTTTGTAAAAACTAATTCGAGCTGTCAAAAACGTTTAGTAATGTGTGTATGTATATGTGAAAAAAAAGAAAGCCACTAAAAATATATTAGAATACATACACACACATTGCCAGACGTTTTTGACAGCTCGAATTAGTTTTTACAAAAACAAAATACACGTAAAAGGTAATGCATTCACCTGGTATTATTGCGCCATGGACTTGATCATATGTGTAAAGAGCCAGTTTACATGATGCGCTTTGTTTTAGCTATAAAAGTCATGATGCACAAGTTTGTAAGTGAGTGGTGTAAAGAAGCTTACGGGGTAGTAAAAGAAGCAGGAAATGAATATTTCTGACTTATTTGTGTTTTCGTTACCATTTTTTTCTCATTCATCTTTCTCTCTTTCGTTTTCTTTTTGCCATTTCATGTATGAGCAGTGTTGCCAAAATGTATTTAATATATTAATTATTATTTTATTTACTCGCAATTTGTTTCAAACATAATTTTAAAACATGTTTACACGAAAAAATCAATTATCTTGTTATTATTGCTCACACAATAATCAAATAACTTATTATTGTAATATTTTTCATATTTTGTATGTATATATATTTTTTTTTAATAATTTATTTTACATATCAATAAAATAAACTTTTTCTCCAACTAATAAACATTCACTTAATTGACAGAAAAGTATTCTGTTAAGTCCTAGAACTAAATGATGCTGTTAATCATACCTTGATTAATAATATTATGTTATGGTTAATTAAATTATACATTGTTGATAAGTTATAAAACTTCACATGTAGTTTAAATTTATAAGCTAAAAACAACCACGTTGCTTTTTTTGTACTTAATAACCATCAAGTTATAAAATGTTAATAAGAAAGTGTGTTTATAATTAATAAAGTATTGTCCGAAACAAATATAGATTGTTCGCCATTTCTATACATCATAATAGAGAATATAATATGGTTATTATGACCACAAAACAAACATGTTTTGTCTCTGCGTGAACCTAAAGAGAGTATGGAAAGTGTTGTCTCTTATATAGCAAGAATCGTAAAAACAATTTTTTTGACGTTTGGGCCTTTTATTTAAATCCAAGCGAAATAATACACAATAATATAGAATAAATTTATTTAAGTTACTGCAGACAATCTTTAATAATTATAATAATTATAATACAGAAAAATGACCATTAAAGAACTGTGCGTTAGTTAACACACGTATACATATGTACATCTGTTTTAAGAAACCAGTATTGTAGGCTAAATGTATTGAAATTCTTTTTGCATATAACTAGCTTTTTATAACGATTGAGTATCAATAAAGGATTTTAAGAAAACAAACCAAATATCTTTTAGAAAATATGAGCAAAACAAAATGGAAAAATTTATAAATCTTTCATCAACTTGATTGCAAGCTAACTTAGAGTAAATAAATTAAAAAACTCTAAGAATTATTTTTTTTTTAATTTTCAATTCAATCCATATGCAGCGAATAAGTTATTGCAATGTTTTTAATTAATGATTTTAATCTATTGTATTTTTTTAAGTCCAATAGAAATTAGGAAAGGTTAACTGCCAAATGAACCGTCATACTTCGCTTACTTTTTGATATTCATGGTCAGTATGTTCTACTAAATCATCATGAATAGATTGATAATTCAAAAAAAAAAAACGTTGTTAAATTTCCATTCTTTGAAAATAAGTCATCAACTTGCGCTTTATTTTTATGGCGCAAATAATAATTCATCTGAGCAAGCCACATCTATAAATAATGCAATAACGCGAACACTTCGAAGAAATATGTATACTGAAAATAAAAGAATGTGAAAGAAAATCGACTCGGCGACGGTTGCAAGAATTAGGGCGCTGTTTGTGCACTGCGTGAAAATTTTTGTGCAGAGATATTGCAGGGTTTAAAGACAATCACATGCGTCGATTTTTCACCTATTGGGCTGTAAAGTGAATGGAATTTTATTCGATAATTTATGTTTAATTCCCTGCTCAGCGGTGAGGCTCTTTTTTGTTTTGACGAATTAAAGTGACTCACATTATTCGCATTGGTTGTTAAACTTATTTTTATTTTTTATTTGCATATAATACAGTTTGCAATTTTTTTTTACATTTCATTTACTTTAGATGACAGGCAAACCTATAAATCATATTCAGTTTTTGATAGACTCCACCCTTTAAAGAATTTTTTATGTTTTTATTTTTGGGATGTGATAACTGGTGAATACATAGATATTTTCTGTCAGTCTTTATCATTCAAAAATTAAAAATAGCTGTGATGTTGAATTTTATAGGATTTTTTTACATGTCCTTATTTGAAATGAAATATGAAATGAGTGTATGATGATGTCTTGTTTTTTTTTTTTGTCAGAAATTTTAGAGATTGTTGTTTGCAACATATGAAATTTATACCAAAATTTTTTTAGGTTTAGGTTTGTTTAGTTTTGTCATTTTTTCATCATATTAGTATTCATCAATTTTAATGAGTGCTTCTGGTATAAAAAACACAACAAAGTATGAGGAGGAAAACTTAAAAAAAGAATATATTTTACATCAACAATAGGGTTTGGGAAATTCGAAAGTGCGCGCAGGAATTCCCGGGAAATCACAGGCCTTAAAATTTAACCATATTTTAATTAAATCGAAAACTCATTTTGTTGTCTTTTGGTGAGGTTTTTGTTCAAACATAAAGTACTTAGGGTTTTATTATGTTTAACATATCTCACTCCTTACTGTTACACGATCCATTTCGCTTTGAAAATTTCTCTGACCTTTAAGCACGCATGTGCCTCAATTTTGTTAATGTAGGTTCTCGATTTCTCCGTAAATGCACGGTTAGTTGTGAACTCTTTTCCAATAAGTCTTGAATTTAAGTAGACTTGTAAAAGGATATCTCATTAAATAAATATTATTTGTTCAAGAAAGTAGTAATAACAGAATTTTTGAGAAAATACCAAGCAAGAAATGGATGACCGAAATTGAATTTCGCTTTCACACACATCAATATTACATTAAACAGCGTTGCCATTGTAGCGCTACGAAATTGAAATAAAATTTTGTGCAAACTAAATATAATTTTTGGGTCTTGTCTCTAGATATTTGTTGCACTAAGTAGTTTATATCACCTTTTTCGGAAGTTAGTATTATTTTGTAAAAAGCCAGTAGCAATGCTGTTTGCTACAGACATCACATGTGTATAAAAGTTTCGAAATATTTCGTTATTTTGATTGCTTACCGTTACTATTCTGGTAGGGGAAGGAGCCCAATAATTCCCTAAACCTAATTTTTAAAAGCCTTGCCAAACAGTGATTCACTTTTTCGCCGAACACATGTCGCATTATTAGACTGGAATGTTTAGTCGTTAATACACATTTAAAATCATCAAATAACTAAAAAATTTTTTCACATAAATTTACAAAAGCCCTTTGGCTCTTATCTTCTAAAGTAGGCGAAATGGAGAGATATCGTACATTATTTTAAGCCATTCTAGTCATATATTTTCTATATTCCAAACATGAGGTTTCATCAAGTGTTATTGCAGCATTTTGAGAAAAAATATTGCCTTCTGGCAGCAAAAAACATGTTAAAGATTCATAGGCTTTTCAACGACATCAAACTAATTGTCTTTTATCAGCAATTCATCTAGTCTTTTGGAATTTTAAATTTGACAGCTGATGTTCTTAATAATATTTTAACCCTGTTATACCTTCGTCATTTTTAAAATGTTTAGGCTTTGTTGCCACAGATAAGAATGTGTGCAACATTTAGAATAATTTAGACATCCAAAATTTTTTATTTCTTTGAAATACATGACAGAACTTTCGTCTTCTTTTAAGGACCATAGTCCTATTAGAAAAATCCTTTTGTTACACTAATTTAAATTTTAATACTGCGATTAAAGATATTAACAAAATTTTGTGATATAAATTTTAAAAATTAACGAATCAACCAAATTTTTTATTACCGTTTGATGGGAAGTTTAAAATCCCAAGAAATCCCAAACCCTAATCAAAATTCCAAACACACATTGTCACCATCTAATACAGGTGATGAATGCAAATTTAAAACTGTACATTTTTGGTTTTAGCAAAAATTTTAAGCTGGTTCTTTGTTGCTTGCTACTTTTTTTTTTTGTTTCATTTATAAATCGCGTATGGTTTTGAATTGGAAAAATGAAATAGAATGTTTCTGCTTTTTTTAATATTTTTCACAGGAATGAAATTGTAATATATGCCTTTTGTAAATGTAATACTCATGTTTAGTTGGTTTTATGTGTGTTTGTGTGTTTTTTTGTACAGTTTCGTCAACCACATCGCTTTTTTAATATTTCAAGTTAATTTTCTACAGAACTTTTAAATTACGAACATACACCTTAATGTTGATATAATAGGTCCATCAAGCGATTAATAAATATATAAAAAATTCAAGGTATTCATGTTTCCAAATTTAAATGATTAAATGATTTGTAGCATCAAACATTTTTAATAGCGTTTTATTTAACAAAAAACTTTTGCCAAAATTCGTAATTTTTTTCATTTTATGCTAGAAGTGATTATTCTAGTCTTAACTGTATGTCTAATGGCTGTATTTTGAAAAACTTAGTACAGATATGAATTTAATTAAATGTTACTTCAGAATTTCATCATTTAAATTTTAAGATTTACAATGAAATCTTGTGCAATTCTCTCCCATTTCCAAGTATTAACAATTTGGACATACAGTTGAAAATCTACACCCTCTTTGGCACTTTGAAAGGTGTAGCTATAAACCCTAACAAAAAACCTAATAAACTAAAAGCTAAAGGGTGTGCCTATAGAGACGTAATAATCAGACACTTGTTTAGACAGTTTAGGCAACAGTCGCAAAAATTACAAGTCCGAAATACTTGAAATTAACATTTAAGGGATCCCCAATACAAGATATATTTTGACATTTAAAGAATAATCTTGTGAACCGCAACAGGCACAGTATTGAAACGAAGACAGGGTGTACTTTAGTAATATTTGTAGATACTAAATTGTCATATTTTTGTGAACCATGGCCTTGTCAATGGATTGACACCTGAAACCTAAAATGGTGTTATTTATATAATGTGAGTTTTATGCATTTTTTCCATATTTTTCGTAATTCATAGGCTGTGTTCGTTAGAACAATATGTAGTAAAAATTCAATGCTTGGCCAGCAATATCAAGCCTGTAAAAAGTTTCCACTAAAACAGCAAGTAACCAATTTATGATTTTTACCTCTTTGAAAGCAAGAAGTAGCAAGGAAAATATAAAATAATATCGTATCCCCATTGACGTATTTGGGCTTTTATTTTGAGCTGTGAGCAGCTGACATTTGAAGTCTATGCAAAGAGTGTTTAATTTTTCCTTTTTTCCTTCGTTCAAACTTATATTTGTGCTGTATTGGTTTTATTTAAATTTTTATTAAAGATTCGATTACCTTCCTGACCATTTTGAAGCCATTTCTATACCCTTCACCCACAAAAATTGGAAAAATGGATATCTTAGTTAACCATTCCGTTTGCAATTTCTACCATAAATATTTCAGACCCCATAAAATATAAGCATGCTGAGTCTTTTTGTATAGCGAAGTCGATTGAGTGATGTCCGTCTGTCCGCTTGTCCGTCCGAGCTAGTGTTGAAATCCACTTTGCCAAGGCAATAGATGAGCTTGAGAAAATTAAAGTACGCCAATCGATCAGACATAGTTCGAAAAGTTTGCTACTGAAAATCAGCATGATCAGTTTATATTTTTTGAGGCAGTGGGCAAACCACCATTCCTGCCTCTAACTTTTCCATATTATTCTGAAAAATATATAACTCCAATAAAAAAATAAATGTATGGGGCGATAGAGGATTAAAAAATAAGAAAAATTTTTTTTCGAGTTATGGGCCTCTGAACTTTTCATAAAAAATACGATTTTGCACCATTTTTTTAAGATAACAATATGGGTATCTTTTAAAAGCTTTAGAAGACATCTTTCATGTTTTCATTTAAAATTTTTTTTAATTTTACAGATTACGAATAAAAGTTAAAAACAAACAAAAAGTTCTTTATTCCACTGAACAAAATTATTGACACACTTCATTAAAAACTAAAAAAATCCTTTATTTGGAAACATTAATATTTAGTTGCTAATCCTTTCTGTTTTATTACTGTCTCCAGTCGAGTTGGTATAAAATTCACCAACTTTTTAGTGGCATCTGTGCCGATATTTTTCCATTCTTGGACCAGTGCCTGCTGCAGCTCATCCTTGTTTTTAGTTGCCCTCTTTTTCACCCTCTTATCCAGCTCTTTCCATATATGTTCAATTGGGTTGAGGTCTGGGAATTTTAGCGGATGTGGTAGAACATGCGAAATATTATATGCAAGCTACATACGCACAACATAAGCCGAATGTCAAATTATCGTGTTGGAAAGTGAACGATGATGATAAATTAAACTTTTCGGAACTCTTTTTCAAGTTTCTTTTATAATATTCATATATTTTATTTTGTCCATGATACCGTCAATGAATACCAACTCTCCCACGTCTGCGGCGGATGTATGTCCGCACACAATTACACTTACACCACCATGTTTTACGGTTGCAACAAGGTTTCGTTTTTCAAGCTCTGTGTTGGGCTTTTTCCACACTGTTTAGCGGCCATCAGAGCGAATATATTAAATTTAGGTTGATCCGTTCCAAAAATCATTTGCCTTACGCAAATACTCGTTGGCATATGCCAAACGCTTCTTTTGGTCAAGTAATGAAGTTAAATGTTTACGTCTAGCAACACGATAATTATAGCTCGCCTCATGTAGTATCGGACCGTAATGGGTTGAACATCTTTTCCAAACTTTTACGTCTTCGACTATCTGGCTGCATTCATGGCTGCTTAAAGCCTTAGGACATGCTGAATGTTTCAAACGTTGATGCTCCATATGGTACAACGACTTCTTTCCAATATTTCTTCAATCTCAGCATAAGATTTGCCTTGATTGTGAAAATATAGAATAATTTAGTGCTGAGATTCTGTGGTTTCTTTCTATTTGTTACCAATTTAAAATAAAATATATAAATTGTCTTTAATGCGCACCTTAACGTGTGAAAACTTTCAAACTTAAAAAGTAAAATCCACGGCGAATGATCATAAAAAGTGACAATTAATTTTTGTTCTGCACAACTTGGTATTTTTTGTTTGCTCTTTTTTTTCGATAGGTCATGTAATCAAAAATTTTAAAAGACACAAAGTGAATTTTGTGGAAAATTCATCACTTTTTCTTGTAAAAATATTTGTTTATTAAAAATCGTTCCATTAAGACTATTCAATCGATGTGAAGTTATAGGCGCTGCCTGTGCCAATAATTTAGTTTATCACTGTATATGGTGAAGGCTATGCCGAATATAGCACTCTTAACTATTTTTATTTAATATATTATAGAGTATCTCATATTCGGACTTGACCTAATATTTTATCTTGTTTTTTATTTAGAATTCAATGTGTCTTTTTAAAAAATCATTTTGTTTATGGATTAGTGCAAATTATTTCATTTCCACTTTTTGTTTTATGCAGTTACACACTCATAACAATGGAAATAAATATGCAAAAATATATTGGATTTTTCTACTTGTTTGTGTCAGAATTTTTAATTAAAAAATATCTCTATGAATTCCATTAATGTTATTGTATCATTTTGAATTTTTCTCTATAGTCAAAAATCATAGATGAGACATTTAGTTTGAGGTAATTTTTTATACATTATTTAATTTTATAATTAAATTTTAGTGAAACGATTTTGTTGTAAACTTTTGTGGTTTTGTTAAAAAAAGTCCTTAAATTTTTACCTGATGTTATTTAGTCACGTCTTTAAGATAAACTGAAAAGCAAAATAGCTTTAAAGCTTGGTAACATGGCTCAGACACTTCTTAACGTATTTTAGTTCGGTCAAAAGCTTTTGCGGTTAACTCTTATGTTCATGATATCGAAAGCAATAGATACAATTAAATAACTTCATATTGGTATATAGTTATCAATAGCAATAATGTTTTGCAGAAGACAAATCGTTTCAATTAAATCTTTTTCCCATAACTCTAGTTTGATACAATTTTCTTCATATAACCCTCAGTGTTTTCATCTGAAAATCAGAATTTTAAATAATAAAATGTGTACCCTACTTAGAAAATTTTTTAATTACAGTAAATTTGAAAACTAATTTATAATTATTCAGGCATTTCACAGTACCCAATTGCAATCGAAAGTTGTTTCAATTTCTCAAATTAGTTCTTCATAAAACGAAAAAAAAAAATTTTATTCGAGAAAAAACCACTATTAAATTCCAAAGTGAAATTGATACCCTTTCAAGTTTTTCAAATTATAAATTTCATAAAAAACAGAAATTATTACAAATAATCTGGATTTTACCTTAAACTGAAAAATAAAAAAATTTCAATTTCACACAGAAATCTTCCTTTTTCTATGTAAATCTCAACTGCAGCAAATAGTTTAATATATGCCAATAAGCCGAAAATTCACAAATGATACTAAAAACAGAAATCAAAAAAATTAAATCACATTCCCGTGAAAAAATATATTTTACAAAAGACGAAATATTGAAATTTTACTATTTATTGTAACTTCTCAGCGAATCTTAATTTTAAGAAAAATATACATTTTTAATATGTAATTGTTAACGTTAGTATTTTTTTGTTATTTTAACAGAATGAAAAACAATTATCAAAGACTAAATAGCGGAAAACTACCAAACGCGCATATTATTAAAAAGAGACAATTTAGCGAAAGTTTAAACGAGAAGAGATTTAAATATCAACAATGCGATTTAATAAAAAAATCAAAGTTTCTTTTAAAAATTGAAAATGTTAAATCAAAAGTATGTAAATAAATTAAAAAATTTTCGGCTAATAATTTTCGGTTAATATCTATACATACGTATAATAAAACTATGACGGGACCATCTCTGTACATGAAATATTAAAAAAAAATTAATCGAAATTAAATACAAAACACCTAATTTTGGAATTTTCATCTCGCTATCCATCTGTTTGTTTGTGATCGCATTACGTAAAAACTACAGGATAAATTTAAACAAAACTTTGTGAGGAAGTCCCTTAAAACCTTGGTTAAAATATAGAATATTTTTGTTTTTTTGTAAAAATAAGTCATTTCGTAGAGAACGTACAGTTTGAAATGCGAAAGCACCCAATTTTAGCGACATAATGGTACTAGAACAGCTGCCACCACAATTCATTTTGTAGATGGAAAATTTTAAACACCGTTTACAGAACACTATAATAAATTTTCAAAAACGCATTTTTCTAAATTTGAATTTTAAGAAAATTATAAATGATACGCGGGCGGAGTCGAGGACTCTGCTAGTTTTATTATATAATTAAACATATAATATATATAACATATATAATTAAACAAACTACAATTGTACCTTTCTGATCAAATATGTATGCTTCTGGTTTTAACGCAACTATGACTTATTTTATACAAACAATCAAAGTTCTGTTAAATATTGAAAATATTTCTTCCAATTATAATATTGTGGAGGTTTCAAATTTTTTTTTTTAACATGAATTTTTAAATTAAAGAACGAACATTTGTTAACAAAATAATATTCTTGATTATATAAAATACCCTCTCATAAGGCGTTGGCTTATCCGTTGGCTTATATTTAAGTTTACTTTTAATTTTGTACTCCTCTGTTTTTAATTAAAAGTAGAACAAAATATTAGACCTGCAAGTGAAAATTTTTTTTGTTAATAACGTGTTGCGGGTCAATATAAGAAAGCTTTTTTTTAAGGTTCCATCGTTAAAGTAAAATTGCTTTGTTATATGTTTACATAACCCAATATAAAAGGCAACACACTTATCAACAATTTTATTTGATTCAGTCGCATTAAACTTTGTATCAGAATCTTAAGTTTTTGTAAATAAACGTAATTTTAAATATTTAGCCATTAGCGGCATAAAAATATGAAATTTCTAAGAGAAACTAGAGATACAAATATTACCGGTTTAATGGTTTTAAAATCGTCGTCAGCATATTTTATTTTTGTAGATGGAAAATTTTCAACACTTACAATTCATTTTTAAAAACACATTTTTCTTTTTTTTTTTAATTTTAATAGAAGTACAGAAGAGACGTTGGCGAAGTCATGGGCACTGCTAGTTGTAATTAAAATTCAAAGATGGTTATAGAAATGATAATACTTTACGAGCGTCAGTAACACAACTATGAAACAATTTTTAACACTTCTCTTGTATAAGCAGAATCGCTTGTAGAATCAAGATGCTAGTTAAAATCAAAAATAATTTTATAAACTGTAAAATCAACGAAAAAGTGATCATGTTTTTTATTCTTTCAATAAAAATCATTTCATTTTGTAAATAAAACTCTTAGATTTTTCGTAAAATCATTTACAGTAAAGGTAATTGATCAGCCCGCATTTCTTTTTCTTCGGAAGTCATATATAGAAACAAAAATCTCGGGCTAATTTTTCGAGCCGACAACTGGTAATATTCGCCGCTTCCTTACTCATGGTCGACAGAGGACAAAAGCCATATAAATAATTTTGAACAAAAAGACATTTTTAATTTAAACTTTACCAAAAGGAATTAAAATAAATAAATATTTCATGCTGTTAACGTAAATTATTCAATATTTAAACAGAATAAAACTTAAAATAAGTAACGATTTCGCACTGCTTCTAAAGCAGTGGATTCTAGCCAAATTTTGGTTTTACACAAAGAATTAGTAAATTATGACATTTTTATTGCTAAAAAAGTATTAATTGATTAATAAGTTTTTGACACAATCGAGCTCCGAGTTGCAAGACATTTGTTTATGGGTCTGCAATAAATAAAGAGCGAAACTGAGTCAAACAGAGATGCTATTAAATTGTTTTTTTTTTAATTTAAATATATGAATTTAAAAAAATTTTACTCCATAATATTATATAAGTGCAACCTTTTAAATTGTAGCGCAAATTTTTAGGACTTACGTGGTGTTTCTGTATTACAAGCGAACAAAGCTCTTAAAGATTTGTATGAAAAGTACTAAATTTTGTGATTTATTTCTTGTAGTAGACATAACAAAAGTCATGTAAAAAACTAAAATAAAAAAATTTTGCTTTGAAAATATATACCATTTGCAACAGATACAAAACTAAAAACCAATTACGACAGCCTAACGCAAGAATGCTCTACCAATTACTTGTACTAATTCAATACAAAATCCTTGGGATAACTGTAAAGTAGTAAAGTAAGCAGTTATATTTACAAAGAATACTCCATTATTACAATATAAATACGTTTGTGTATAAAATATACTCCATTCCATTCATCTTCCGAAAGCCAAGTAGACATTTGCCACAAAACCACGAACAACTAAATTAAGCTGGCTGGTTTGCACATTGTTCCCCAGAGAGTTGCTTTTAGCAAAAAAAGGGCAAACAAAAAACAAATAGAATTGTCTAAACGAAATTTCAATAAATATATTTTTGCATTAAAAGAATAGAATAAAGAAAATGGCTAAATGAGAAAATTGCTTTCAATGTTTTGTTTTACTCTTATGGCAATTATTCGAATATGTCGAAATAAAAGCCCAGCAAAATTTTAGAAGTTGCGAATAGTATTTAAGGAAATATATTTAACTGTAAAAGGTGCAGTGCAGGCTTAACAAGGAGAGACAATACCCCTATCGCGAGTTATGTTAAGCATCAAATTTTTTCACATTCTAATTTTTGCAATCGCGAATAATTTCCCCCAAAATATCCACTTAAAAGGAAATTCCTCTTATCGTAATGTGGAATTCGTTCATTGCTTTGATTCACTTTGATTTTGATAGTTTAAGTATTTTTCATCTAATTAAAAATTAAGTATTAATAAAAAGTAAGTTTATGGCAAAATCGGTGAATAGATTTCAAAGTTGCATCTTTTCAATGAGGCAACAGGTCTATTGCCAGTAGATTTGTTAAGATCTCAGAGAAAGTGGTGATAGACTTTTGGAAATGTTTAACAGAAATATTCTTAGCTCTCCAGAGAAAAATATCAACGAAAGGAAAAGTTGTAATATTGCTACACATGTTGTATGTTTTTCCCATTTAATAGCTGTGGTCAGATCAGAAGCGGTATGTTTGTCTGAAAAATAAAGCGAATACGAATCATTAAAGAGAAACAGGAGGTGGCCAATCGAACAGTGCATCCATGAACATGTAAAAAATCGTAAACAAGCACTAAGCTTGATGACAGATAAAACTCCATGCGATTTTTATGTAGGAGGTATGGCGGTAGTAAGCCATCTAAATGTCTAAAAAGGCCGCTTTGGTAACTATGTAACGTTAAAAAATCTAATACAAAATTTAAGTTAAGAAAAAAAATTTCATATTTATTAAAAATAACTAATAATGCCCTGAAAAATTCCAAGAAATCAAATGCGTATTTGTCTCCCCTTGCGGCAAAAGTATTGAGGTGATTCTAAACAAAATATGGTTTTCTGTTATTTACATTTGTCCACTCAAAATGCGACGATAAATTGTGGATAAATTGTTCACATGAAATTTCCAATATCAATTTTCGTTCAGGTGAAAAAATTTCGCTTCCTATTCACGATATGGTTGACTGTTTTCCGGATCGATTACCAGAGGAATGAGTTCAACCGATTGTAGCTACTATGACTGATAGTTTTTTCGTCTAGCACAGGACTTCATTACTTTTATAAATTAAAAGATATGGGAAAAAGATATAATATTTAGGTTCGTTCATTTCCAATATAAAATCAATTTTACTCCTAAACATTTGTGAACATAAATCTTTGTTTTAGGATTAGAATAATCTTATATGTATACAGGCCCGATTTTTCGAGGTAATTATTACATTTTTCTGGTAAGTTGTTCCTTAACAGTTTGGTAGGTTAGCAAACTGTTTCACATATATTAATGTTTTTGTAATATCATTATTTTTGTTATTGTTGTATTGTTCCTTCATAAGCATTTTAAACACACATTCAAATATACTTATACATAGATAAGTTGGTAAAGTTAAAAAATATAAATTGAAAAAATAACAGAAAACAGCTCTATTAGCTCTAATAGCTCTAATAGCTTTGTTTGCTTGGTTGCTAGTGATTGTCTTTTTAAAATTAGTTTATGTGACTGTGTGAAACGGAATTAAGTGTTTTCCATTATAAATGGTTGCAGTGGTGGTTGTTTGAAAAAAGAAACTGATAATAAAAGTAAAAAGACGAATCAGAGAAGTAAGTATAAGTAGTACTATTAAAACCATTAAGTACAATAGCAACAACTATATTAAAAATTAATAACAAAGATAGTGAAAAAAAGAAATTGTGAAGTTGGCAGAGTTTAACTTAAATACCTGCTAAACTTTATAGAGGTATTTACTAAAGCAATTTCTTTAAGAATTTGCTTAACAAACCTTATATTTTTTCTGTCCCAATTTGAAAACAAATTTCAGATTTTATTTTGTATTAATATTTTTTACATAACGGCAATGCAAATAGAAAGTAGAGATTAAAATATTAGATTAATTTATCCAAATAAAGAGTTTTTCTTTTAAGGTTAAGCTAGTGCATGAAAAATTAAAGTTTATTATTGACTTCCAAAAGAAATAAAATAGTTGTACCTTTATGTGTTTTTAATTACAAGTGCCCACAGTTCTGAGTCCAATTTTAACAACAAACCTCTATTTGTACATTCTTCCGCCAGAGAAGCTGAGCGCCATTTCAGCAGTGAGTTTTTTAAATGCCACGGCCAAGACAGAGTTTGGGCAAAAATCGGATTTATATTTAAAGCAAGGTATTTTTCGAATAATAGACTCTATAACTCAAGCCTCAAATTAAATTTTACAATTTCTCAGCTATTTTTTTATTTTCAAAATTTTTCAATTTTCTGCCATAGTAGCGGTCAACTTTGTTAAGACGAAGTTAAGAGCTCTATTCCTACTATTTGTAAGCAGGGGTGTTAGGTTTTTTTTCAAAAAGAATCGTAAACATTTTTTAAAAATTAATCGCCGAAAACATCAATAATATTAAAAACGGTCGTCAAAAAATCGTCAGGTATTAAAATGTTAAAAATTGTAATTATATTTCTGAATTATTTTACTAATAATCCTTGCGATTTTTAACATAATTTGATTATACTAAACTAAAAATTCGTTCAGTGTTTCGTTTGTTCAATGTTCGGTTTTTTTTAGATATTATATTCATCGAAACTTAAAACTATTAAAGCTCTCGTTTCATACTCTGTTAAGTGATTAATTTTCTTAGAAACTGATTTTAAAAAAGTCCTTAGCTCTTTCTCAATTTAAAAATAGTAAAAATTGGTTTAAAAAAATTCGTTAAACATTTCGTCATATTATTCTAAAAATTATAAATTAGACTGCAGTCAAGAATTTTTAAAACAAAAGACACAGAACAATTTTTATTGTTACTTACAAGTTTTTAAAAATGTTTATTGCGGTACTAAGGCACTGATATTTGAAGCAACAACGACGGCGCTCAAAATGCCTATTACTCCAACTCACTTCAATTGTATTTCGTGCATTTTGCCGTTCACTGTTGTTTGGCTAGCCGCGTTAGGGCTAGCAGTATTAAACATATTCAAATTCCTCTTAGCAATCTGAAGTATTTTAAAACTTCACATCCATGAAATAAAATGTTATAAATCGTAATTGGCATTTGAACCAATGACATTATGAACCAACGGAGCACAGGGTTATTTGAATATTATGAAGATGTTAGTTTAGTTAGTTAGTTAGTTAGTTAGTTACGAGTGGCAGCCTCTCGCGACGAAGCTCACTTGAGCACAAACGAATGGCCCGTTGTGATACCACAAAGAAGGCGGCATGACTCCCATTACCCAGCCGAGAACCATGAGGATTCACGGATGAAGTTCGCTATGTCCCTTATAGAGTGGGATGATAGCTCCGTAAGAGTTCCAAAGAAAGGAGAGCCCAGAATTCTTAGTCTTCTTCGAGCCAGGGATGGGCAGTGGCACAGGAGGTGCAGTACGGTCTCTTCCTCATCCTCCGAGCCACAGCTGCGGCAGAAATCATTAAAAGGCAGACCAAGTCTTTCCATATGCCTACCGATTAGACAGTGTCCAGTAAGTATCGAGACCGTGATACTTATGGATTTTCTGTCCAGTCTGAGCAGCTGCCTGGTCCGCTTGAGGTCCAGTGTAGTCCACAGTTGTCTGGAGACACAGCAGGAACTTTCATCTACCCATAATTTGTGAGCCAAATTTAGATGGTGATTCTTTATGGCCATTTTCACCGTTGCTAGAGGAATTCCAACGTCTAATTGCGGGGAGACATTAGGAAGCAATGTGCCCCGTTTTGCGAGATCATCGGCCTCACAGTTACTCTGGATATCCCTGTGACCAGGGACCCAAAACAGGTCAATCTGTGATCGCTCCGATAAAGTGTTCAGTAATGAGCGACAACTCAGGACTAGAAAAGATGTACTATATGCACCAGCAAGCGCCCTGATTGCCGCCTGACTGTCCGAAAATATCCGAATAGCATGACCAGAAAGATAAGATGTTAGTTTAGTGTTTAAGTGTTTAGTTAAAATATTGTTAATAATCTTATCTTTTAGTCCGTATAAGAGATATCTAGAAAGGTAAATGTCAACATCATGTTTGGTACTGCAATATTTGACAGAAAATAAAAAATTTAATTTTTCGCTTTTTAACCAAATTTCAAAACTTAAAATTTGTTCGTGTTAGTTTATTAAACTTTGTAAAGTTTTAGCGTTTTCGCAAAATTCAAAATTGTATTTGTTGAAAATATTTTTAAAAAATATTTTACTTTTGCTGAAATCAGGAAATAAAGCTTTAAATGCCAAAAGTTTTTCATTGCTGGCAAAAGCATTGAGATTTTACTCTCAGATTATTTTCCAGCACTTAAATTGTAAACACAAAATTAGCAATTTAAAAAAATTTAAGAGATTTTGGAAGTTCCAATGCAGAAAAAAGTTTTGATGGAAAAATTGTTTTTATAAAAACTTCTTAATAAAAATAATTTTAAGTTTCGATTATTATCCTAATAACATACGTTGTCAAATTTAAGTGCTAATCGGTCTTTATAGGCTCTATTAAGAGGCGATATGTTATAGTGCCCACGGACATAATGTCCATGGGCTTTATGTGGCACTCAAAAGTGACATAATGTCCATGGAAAAACGACATTATGAAAGTGTCATAATGACAGCACTTAAAACAACATAGGTTTTCTGTACTAAAGATATCCAGCATAGACGGCCTTCGGCTAGGTGCAAAGATTTTCTCTTATTTAGTATAACCAACACCGGCTTTGCTTACCAAAGATTTTCTACAAGCCAGTTGATTATAAATGATGCATTTGTCTTACATATAATATTATAAAATATACTTATGATATCCATGGACGTTATGTTTCTTTGGTTCTTATCTCCTTAGTATATTAAATTTTAAAACAAAAAACGAAAATAAGGATACTGAAATATTACTGTGCTATTCACAGTTTCCAATCCAACTAATTTTATCGACTTAAAATTCACACTTCCGTGGTGTTTTCTAATTTGTGCAACTGTACATAGTTTTGCCTTAACGAAATTAAAAATATAATTACTTTGGAAGTAGAATAATTCCACTACCACGTCTGTAATTACATGCTAGGCTCTTCCTATGCGACTTTAAGTACATCGCTAGTGCTATCAACAACTTTTTCTAAAGGATGAAGATAAAACCAATTTATATAAAGCTCTAATAAATATTATTTTAGTATATTATTTTAGTAGTTACAACTTGTAGTTTACCCTGACATTTATTGTCTCAAACTCAAAATATTACAACAATGCGAATAATTTTTCAGCTTCAAAGTTAATTACCGCGACATAAGCTTTTATTTTTCTAGATCGTTCTTTTTTGTAATAGATCGTGCAAGTTTAATAAATAATATATTTAAATTTTGTAGCATAAGAGTATGTAAATTTATTTAATATATGTATTGTGATTAAAGTTTGCAAATTTTGTTTATTTAAATTTAAGCAAATTGAGGAACAAATAAATGAATTAAATCCCAGTAAAAAAAGTGAGAAAAAATGTAATGAAAGCACGGCATCAACTACTGACGAAGTGGTGCCAATTCGGGTAAATTTTACATAGGCATGTCATTAAAAGCATGTCGTTGGCTTTTAACAGTATTGAACTACTTCTTATCCGCTTTCCAAATACTTCAAAAATGTTGTCGTTATGCAAGGAAAAATGTAAATGTAGGAAGTAGATTAACATGTTATTTCAAAAAAACATTTAAAAAATAGCATACAAAACCTACAAAATTATATTAGCATTTTTTAATGTAAATAAGATGCCCTTCTCTAAGCATGACATCCATTATTTTTTACTGGGATACTTTGATTAAATTGATAAAGTTGATGTTTTATGTTTTACTTGACGTCCAGTCACAAGGCGTTTTTTTGTTATTATTTATCCAAAAGAAACCAGCAAAAAAATGAAGTAGTTCAAAAATTATATGTATTTTTATTTCTCCTCTTGCATTTTTAATAAGTTCGTTTATTCTCGTTAAGTTATATATTTTGAACTCATGAAAAACTCATGAAAAAAGATATTATAAAAAAAAAAATTAATAAAAAAACGTGTCCTAATCTTTGAATTTTCATTTAAATGATAAGCTATGTGAACCCATGCTCGCAAATGACAAGCTAATGTTAAAATTATCCGTATTTCCCCTAAATTTAACCAGTTCGTTAAACGTAGAACCCATGACTTACCTACTTCTTTTGCAGATCTTTTTTTTGCTGAGAAGTTTTATTAAAAATTTTTTAGATTTATTATTTCGTCAATGTTTGATTTTTATACTTTGTTAACTTTTAATGTATTGTAATTCTCTTTAAGATCTTAAACAAAAGCGTAAATTTAAAATTTATAAAGTTATTATTTAATAAATATTATGCTAATGTCTCATAACATTTTCAAATAAAAATGCAATTTATTTTTTGTTAGAATGCAGGTATTTGTATGTATTTCTCCGGTTGCTTGAGTTAGCTCGTCAAGAACCTTTATCCAAATTTTTGAAAACAACATGAGAGTTATTTTAGAAGCCCATGCAAAAATGTTGAGGCTTTAAAAAAAAAACAAACAAGAAAATCACGTTTTATTTTTTCCTTCTGCATTAGGTTAGTCTCCTTTATGGGTTAGGTTGGTGTTATGCCCACTCTTACCGCAGAGATAAGGCGTGTTAAAAATAAAAACAACAATTTTCTTTTTTAAATTTTTTTAAAGGAAAAGAAAATAAAAGTTCGCACAAGCAATTGCATAGATATATAAATATTTATCAATACTATCACAGACGAATACTTAAATATCTACTTATAATGTCTACATGACATGAAACTAAATCGCAGCAATTTATGTATTTCAAAATGCTTTATAAAAGTACAAAATTGAAATTAAAAATCGTGTTAGTAAAATATTCTGGTTTTTCAGCTTTATGATCTCGGATCTAGATCTTTCTCCACAGTAAAATTTTTATTTTGCATATTCTCACGCCTTGTGTTTCACAAGCACTGCAAAAGTACTCTTGAACTTTAAAGGAGAGCAAGTACAACTGGTTTCTAAAAAAGGTGAAAATCTTATTAAACACTACTCTAATGGGAAAAAACTACAACAAAAATAATAAAATTATAATGCATAAACAAGTGGGTACTTAATTTGGCATTTGAAGCTGTTTTCAAAGAAAAGTTTAATAATAAATATTAAAAAAAAAAAAACATATTGTACGTAACAACAAGTTGTGCATACAACAAACCCCTTTTAAATCAATAAATAAAATATTTAGTAACAAATCTGAGAAATAAAAATAAACATCATCATCAAACAATTAGTGGGTCCTTGATAACGTAAAAATGCGGAAACTGATACTTGAAAAAGATGTTTTTAAATAATTTTGTAACATTGATGAAGTCAGCGCGTGGCGTGCATATGAAAAATAATTATCACACGGTAAAAAAATATGTTTTTGTAGGCGCGTGTTTGCTTTGAAAGGTCTTTATTTGTCCACAAAATAACTAAACAACCCTATAGAAAGCACAAAAAATATACATAGTCCTTGGTTTGGGTTTGTTTAGCCATGAAACCCTCTTATGTTCGCTGCATTATGCTGCATGCACAATATCTTAATGAAACTGAGTAACATTTAGTAACAATGAATATTGTTTGTTGCTTGTTACACAATATTTGCCTTAACTAATTGTTGATAAGTGGGCGTGTCATTAAATGGTTTTGGTTTGCTTACCCACAACCTGACATGCTTCGTTTAGCATTTGCTAATGTTTGTGTAACTGGTGTTCATAATTCCATTAACTACTTCAAATTGTATTGTTGCTCTTACAGCCATTGGTGTTACTCCCCCTCCATCATCTAAATAAAATAAATACTACAAATCCTATAATTTTATAGAAAAACTTTGTAACAACTTTATTTTGTTAAAAAAAATGAGGGAAAGCACGACACACGTCTTATGTCAAAAAGCCGATGATTATAGTTTTTAGTTTATGAATCGTTATTTCCACTTGCGTTGCTTTTAAATGATTTAAACAAATATTTCCTTCAGTAAATTTGTTCATTTAACTATTTGTAGAAAATGTGTGTCAGTTTTATTTTTAAGGATGTTGTGCTGTTTTGAGATTTTAATGTTCATTGTTCTTTGGAAATTGTGTTATAAGCTTTGCAAAAAAAAAGGATAATTACACCTGATATTGCACTTTAATTTTGGGTTGTTCTAAGGCTTCAGCAGAATTATAAAATATCTCTTAAAAGAAAACTAAATATTTTCAAAAATTAATACATACCAGTAAAAGGTTTTTGGGCTTTATGATAATTTTAGGTGTAACAAAATAAAAAAAATAAAAAATTCACCCACTCATTAAAACATTTTTTTTTACTACATGAGCTTTAAAAAAGGCATTTAATGCAAAAATTCCAGTACAGTTTCGTCTTTATTGTTTGGTCTTACACGTCGTTAGTTGTAAATGTAAATGCTTTTTTTGTAGGAAATATCTTCGATGAATAACAATCTCTCTCTCTACAATTACAAACCATTATTACAAATCACAAATTTCCATTAGCTTTGCTTAAATTTCTCTTACTTTTAAGGTTCTACATTTTAAAGATTTTTTAATCAAAATAAGATTCGAAGATCTTTTTCCCAAAATTAAGATTTTCATTTGTTTTAGTTGCTTGACACCTCCCAGTAAAAAAGGTAAGAAAATAAATGTAATGAAAACACGGCATCAACTACTGACGAAGGGATACAAATTCAGGTGAATTTTATATAGGCATGGCATTGAAGGAATGTCGTTGGCTTTTAGCAGCATTGAACTACTTCTTATCCGCTTCCTAAGTACTAAAAAAATAAGTTTTATTCGAAATGTAGTCGTTATGCAAGGAAAAGTGTAAATTCAAGAAGCAGACCAACATTTTATTAAAAAAAAAAAAAACATTTAAAAACTAGCTTACAAAACCTACAAAATATATGTAACCTTTTTTGGGTGTAAATAAAATGCCCTTCTCTAAGAATGTCATCCATTATTTTTTACTGGGCTAAGTTGCAATACTTCTCACCAAAAAAATGAAGTAGTTTAAAAATAATGGGCATTTTCATTACTTCTCTTGCACTTATTCTCTATAATGCATTTTTAATAAGTTCGTTTATTCTAGTTAAATTATACCTTTTGAACTGATAAAAAACTCATGAAAGTTCATAAAAAAAGGAATTGTGAAAAACGAAAATTAATGAAAAAACATATCCCAATCATCGATTTTTCACATTTATTTAAAGGTGAAGCCGTTTTTTTTAATGTGAGCTCAAGCTCGCCAATGACAAGGTAATGTTAATTTCATGCGTTTTCCCCCTAAATTGAACCGGTTCGTTCTAAGTAGAACCCATGAATTACCTACTTCTTTTGATTGTCTTTTTTGCTGACATCTTGTTAAAAATTTTTAAACTTGTTTAAGTGAAAAAATTCTACTGTAAATTAAAGGAAAAATTTTTACCACTGCCACTAATGAATAAAAATATAAAATGTTGATGACGTTTACCAAGGTATACATATTTGCAAAAACTTAAATTTACGATACAAAGTTTAATGCTACTGAATCAGATAAAATTATTGATAATTGTGTTGCCTTTTATATCGGGTTATGTAAACAAATAGCAAAACGATTTTACTTATATGACACAACCATAAAAATAGCTTTCTAGTATTGACCCACAACACGTTATTAACAAAAAAGTTTCTTCACTAGCAGGTCTAATACATTTTTTCCACATTTAATTAAAGACAGGGAGATACAAAATTTAGATGGCAAAAATTTAGGTGACAGTCTTAAAAATTTCTAGAGCAGATAGTCAGTTAGTGTTTCCAACTTTGTCGAATTTTGCATTTTATTTAATGTATATCCTTTGTTAATCTGTAAACGTTGAATGGAAGTAAGACTAAATATAACGAAATACAAAAATATATTATTTGTTATTGTTAACTAACAAATTATATATTTTTGTTCGTGCTTTAATATAAAAATTCGTCTGATATAAAAAATTGAAACCTTCATAGTATTATATTTAGAAGAAATATGAATGGAATTTTGATTGCTTTTATAAAATAAGTAATTTTTACTTTTTGCGTTAAAACCAGAAGCAGAAGAAGTTACTACTATGTTTAATTATATTATAAAAAATTGTTTGGATAAAATGTTTGGTTTTTGAATATTAAAAGTAACAACACGTAATGAAGAGTAAACAAAATTGAAGATTTTTTCTAAAATTAAGATTTTTTTCGACACGTGAAGATTATTCTATAAAAATTTTTGGCACCACTGTATGGTGTTAAGATTTTATTCCTCTCTTGGCTGGATAAGGTACAAACAGTTAAACGCCCTTTTTATTCTGTTCTGGTTAAAGACAAATCTATAGTGGAGTTGCGTTCAGATAATTTTTGGAGCTTTACTATGCTAAGCATAGTAACTGCCATTTTGTGTAATCTGTTTGTCTATTTTTAAGCCATTCAGATCTTAATTATGTTTAATCTTTTAGATTTTATTTTATTTAATCGAAAAGTGTTAAAAGTCACTTATACAGACAGTTTAAGAGTTTGATTTGCATGTTAGAGAGAAAATTTGACATTCTTATCAAAATCACCACATAATAATTTTACACAAGTACTGTCACAAATCTTTAATTTTTTTTTAATAACAACGAAGAAACAACTATAAGTGAAACCATGCTATTATAAATTTTGCATTAAATATATTTGTCTTTTGTAGGAGTGCCACGCCAATACATTTTTGAGCTTGATTTTCTTAAAGTCCCATTTAAAAAATTTGTCAAATAAAACCATACATTTGCTGATATATTAAGGTGATAAACGTACTTATTTCCTCATTAAAGTTCTATTCCGTAAATAAGGAATAGTAGATATAAAATGTTTTCGCAGCTTACTCTTGTTTATCGAAGTAAATCATAAACGAAACTGTTTGCGTATGCTGTTATTATACTTGCTTTTGTTATTATTGTTGTTTCACAAAGAAACTTGATAACAATTTGTGCAGCTAATGTTAAATTACAACTGGGAAATGTTGGTTATATTGTCTTTCTATCAGACAACAACTTTGCAATCAACAACAACATTATCGTTGCTATAGTGAACACTTTGTTTGAGATTGGAAAATTGTTATCCTGAAATGAAGCAAAACAAAAAAAAGTCTGTAATCATTTTGTGGTAGATGTTACGGAAAGATTTCAGTCAGAAGCAATTGTTTCACTTGCAACAAAGTCAATTGGTATTTTTGATAAAATTGTCTTTTTTATCTGTTGTAAATTCTAGTACGAAGGTAATTTAAATAGTTTTTTAAATTTAAAAGCTAGAATGTGGGCTAATATGTGGGCATAGTTGAGAAATGTGTAATGTCTGGAAAAAATGTTTTTATTCTTGTTTTGTTATTTAATCAACGATACTGTTGCCTTTCTAAAAATAAATAGAAATAAATCTGGAACTTCTTGTAGTTTAAGGAGGAACAAATCAACAGTCGGCCGTATTTGACTATCTTAAGTTAAAAAAAAATTATAAAGCTCTCAAGAGCTTTCAAGAATTTCTACCAGATTTAAAGAAATAATATTGGCTCCATTGCTGCTGTATTTTTCACAATATTTGACACTAAAGAAAAAAATATTTTTGCCTTAGCATTTTTTAGTTTTTTTTATAACTTTTAGTTTAGCGTTCCCATAGGAGTTTGCCGACCGCTTTATATTAAAAATATAAATATAAAAAATAAAAATATAAACATAAAAGCTGAATGTTAACTGATTATTCTTAAAATGAAACTAAAAAATCAAAAGCCTCTATAGGGACTTTTACGAGTTAATAGTACAGACGAAAACACATATTGTTTAACAATAAGAATATAGTTTTGTTTTTCTAATAAGGTTAAGATAAAATTTATGAAATTAAAACAATTCTTAATAGATGATGTATGGAAAAAATGCCGTTTTAAAAAAATAAAGTTGTTTACTTATTTATTTTTTATAAAAGAACACATTATAGTATGTATATTTTGAATACTAATGCAAAGTGAAGTCGATTGAGCAATGTCAATCGGTGTTGGGGTTGAAATCAACTTTGCCAAGGCACTAGATGAGCTAGAGAACATTAAAATACGCCAATCAATCAGACAAAGTTTCGAAAATCAGCAAGATTGGTTTTTTCAAAATGGAAATTAATTAAGACCCCTTTTGGTTTTGAAAAAAAAAACATGATTGTTTAGGTAAATTTCTTACTTAAAGAAAGCAGTTGTAAATAAAATTTTTTTAAGAAGCGAATGGTCAAGATAAAAATAAAATTTTTTCTTTAAGGTCAAACATTCTCTTTTTTGTTAAAACTCAATGCAAGGTTTTGAAATCGGATAACATTCTAGAAAGTTAAAAGCGAAAATTTTATTACAACCCCAGCTGGTCAAGTTTAGCTCATTATAACTTCGTTCGTGCTTACACTACAGGGCCACCTAGATGCAGTTAATAAACCTTGGCGTCTCCCCTTAAGTTATTAATAGTTAAGGCTAATTGAATAAGCAGTTTAGAAGTCCTAGTCCTAGTCCTAGCCCTTATAACCATTTATTTTTTAAAAAATTGCACTATGTGATGCCATCTGTACACGAAAAAATGTAACAAACAACTTAGTTACTTCGCTTTAATTGCTGTTGCAGAATTCTCTCGAGCTACTCGTACACACACGTATGTATGTAAATACATTTATATAAATCAAAATAGCTAGAACATGCTTGCCAGATCTTTTTATATTAAAATAAATTAGACTTTTTTTACTCACCTATAGAAATTGAGGAGGCACGTTGTACTTAGTAAAACATCTAAGAAAGAAATTTCAAAGTAGAAGTGCGTATCGTTTAATTATGTTGTCAAAAAGCTTTTACAGAGCTTAGTAAACAAGCTCAGCCTACCAGGCCTAAGTTTTCATTAAACGACAGTAAGTCATTGACGTTGTCCTTAAATGTTTAATTTAATAGTTGTCCACTTTTTCACTTTAAAAATTTAAATATCTAATTTAAAGACAATAAGATGCAAATACGGGTGTAAACGAAAGTCGTTTAAATAACTTACAAGGGTTAAACTGGATGCGTTTGTGCCGTGAGCGTGAGTTGTAACAAAATGAAATGGCAAACGAAACGGTAACAGCTATATGAAGGTCATTTGACACACCTCTGCATATCTAATAAATAAAAGAAATTTAAGAACCTTCTTTAAATTTCCATTTCAAGGGGAATTACGTAGGGGTGCATACAACGATGTCATATTATCAGATTACCAAGCTTAAGCAGAGAATTATTGCTTCCGTTATGATGTTACATCTTAATTTAGTCACTTATACGATTAATTTTGGTCTTAACCCCTGGAACTACATATCTGGTATCTACTATTTTGTAGTTTTCCTTTTTACAATGATATGCGCTTCAGTAACAAACCTTGGAAGTTAAAGGTCAACAAAATAAGCATCAGTCATCATCAGTTCGTTGGCAATTTATATTCCAGTTCAAGAAAGCATCGATGGCATGATCTCCAATTTTGTTTCAAAAGAAAAAACGGTTTTTTTCCTAGAGGTTTCTGCAATAATTAGACAGAAACTTAAAATCCCCAGGGCTACCGGTTTTTTCAGCGCTTGAAGGTTAAGCTAAATAAATATTTAAATATTTAAAAGTTTTGGAGTTTTGGGAAAACTAAGCCGCAGTCTTAGTCATAGCGGCCCAATCCAACTACCGGGTGGATATACTAAAGCAAATGTTTGTCGCATGTATATAATTCATTTTTGGTACCGGCGGAAAATCCCTAAGCATTAACTCAATCTAAAAAAAAGTTCTTTATCATTTCAAGAGTTAGTTTCGAATCAAAAAAGAAATTAAATAAAAAGTTATCATACACTTCTAGAAGAGAATGTCCAGATAAAATATGAATGTTTGTTTAGCAAAATAATACATACAGCTCTCACTAATCGCAGTCTTTCAAACCTTAAATAGGAAGGTTTGAAAGACCGCAAGACCTATGATCGGGTATTGTAATGCTGCTATTACTTTCTGCCATTTTTAATAAAATTTTTAGCCTGTCTTAATAAATATTTTGATGACACTTTTTCTCTTCATGTTCTTCTTCGTATCTAAAGTAAAATAGAGACAAAAAGTCACATACTTACACACATGCATGGAAACAGTTAAAATAAAGTAAAATCATTGAAAAAAATCCAAACAGCTTGTTACTGTATTTTTCATATGGGAATAATTTTTTAAACGTTTTCCGAGTGTAACCAATAAGTGGTACACTCACACTCTAAACAATTGCTTGCTTGTTTTACATACACTCACACAATTTTGCATTAACCAAGACTTAAAGAAAGGATTTCTTTACTATAGTGAAGTGAATTTCCTCAGTTTCAAGACAATGAGAACAATAACAGTGAAAGAAAGAGAGAGAAAGAAAACTTGAAGCTTCACGTGTAGGAAAAAATTGCACTGTTTGGTGGATATTGAACTTTACTTAACATGTTCGCAAGTTATTGTTGTCTAGTTTTTTGTTATCCTTTCATCTTTATAAACAAAATGTCTATCTTTATCGTTGGGTATTGTCTTCTATTCCATTCATAAGGAAAGCAATCAAAAATTTGATTTGTGTGTGTGTGCATATGTGCCTTAGTGCACATGATTGCAATGAATGCATGCATTTCAAAATATCTTGCATGTGTTTGTGTAATTTGTTTGTTTTCTAGTGTCGATTGCTTCTTGATTGCGGTGCATTAAAAAAAGTTATACTCACACCCACTTATTAATATACTTACACATGCATACATACATACATACATGCAATTTCATGTACATGCATTTACACAATTCTGTTTTATACAGATGACTGTATAGAAGTTTTGTATAATTTCTTTCCTTAAAACATTCCTGAATTCCCTTTTTTTACGGATACATGTTTGTGTATTTTAATATACTGATTTGAAAAGTGTGGGTTCATTTCAATTTGTTTTTAAATATTTTCTTTTGTGTTATTTTTTCTGGTGCACAAATTAGAATTGCTAACAAATTCCCCCATGTGAAAAATATTGGTTTTATTTGTTTTTTTCTGTATCTTTTGTTGCGATAAACTTGTAAAAAATCTTCAAATGGGAGTGTCGTTTTAAACTTATTATATATGGAGGTTTCTATATCCCTTTACAGGAAAGGAAAATTTTAAATTTTCAGACAGAAAAACGGCATTGAGTTACTAAAGCATTCGTGTAAAATCCATTTTGAGCCTAATTGAAGTCTTAGAAAGTTTTTGAATCTTAAAATACAAATTCTATAAAAAGTTATAGACTTTAGACGCGATATCTTCCACAGTGCGTTGATAAATATTTGCTCTCCTCCATGGTGTTTTCTAATATACGTTCAATAAGTAATACGTCTTTTCCTGAATGCAAACTGATAGTTCGCATGCATGATTAGAAATTTACTAAAGTCTGGCAAAATCGCTAAAAGTGCTACGAAATTAATGGATGGATATTTGATACTAGCAGATACGCTTAAATTTTAATGTTAATTTTTTACTACAAAATTGCCATTAAAAAGGATTATAAAAAATTAAATATAAATTAACATAAATACAATTTTTTTCCACTTATAATTATTAACATAAGGACTTGAGTGTAAAAGGGCATTTTAAAATTTGACATCATCTACCAGCATCTAAACATCCTGTGACATGTTTATTTTAAATTACATTTAAATGCAGCATAAAATACCCTTGAAATCACATTTAATAATTATAATAAAAATCCCGAAAAACCAGCTAAATTTTTGGAAAAAAAGTCACAAAACAAAAAAAAGGACTGTTAAAAAGAAAAGCAAAAATAATAAAAATAAATACAAACACAAACAGGATAAAAGAAAACATGTCAGGAAAGAAGCAAACAACTTAATTAAGGAAACAAACGGTAACATTTAAACAAAAACGGGTTAAAATAACATTAACAGGTAAATACAACAAAAGCAGATACATTTTCACATAATTACACGCATATATTCACGCAGTCAATGAAATTAAAACTCACATAAATAATTACAGAATGTACTATTTAGTAATTATAACATAAAGGGACAGACAATTTTAATGAAAATTTAAAGAAGAGAGAGAGGGATATGGTAAAGAGCCACAACACAACTGACTGTAAAAAGTTACAGGACTAAAATTGTTATTATAGGCAGTTGTCATTAACGCATTAACTTTTGTTTATTTTAACTTACACGAAAAGGACACCTTCATATTAAGAGATAAAAACGGGTTTATGGTAGAGAATTAACGCATTTTTTTAAGGGAGAAAATAGGTAAAATAAGACTGAATAAAAATAGGATTTACAGTAAAGCATCCCTCTTTTAATAGATTTTTAAAATCAAAATAAATGTTTTTTTTTTAATAATAAAATGATTTAAAAATAAAATGTTGTCAATTAATTTAAAAACAGTGAATTCAACAGCTTAAAAAAATTATCCCTTAATTTTAAAAATATTATTTTTTGCAAAGTTCTTAGTAAGTAAAATTAAGATTTAATGAACATTTATCTTAAATATTAATTTTTTTCTTCTTAAGCCTAGAAATTCATTTTTAAACAAGTTTTGCACATATTTTGTTTCCAACAAAATTTAAAAATATTTTTCAATAACAGTAACACTGAATTCAGAATTTCATTTGAATAAACAAATTCTGTAATATATTAAAAATGGCATAAATTTGCACTGATATTTTTGTACACAAATATATAAATAAATGTTAAAAAAGGGGGCAGTTAAGGAAAGATTTTGTCTTAAATTTTTTAACTTATTTAAAAGATGCCCGGTCTAAGAGAAATGCAAAATGTTGGTTGCCTTAGCCAAAATTTTTTTCTGATTTCAGAAACTTATCCCAATTGTACTTAAAATTCTTACTTTTAATGTTACTAAAAATATGTAACAATCACTAAAATATTTTTTGTGATCTACTCTTCCGATATCAATGAAACGGAAATTCCAATGTTACCAACTTACGGTTTTTTGCACATAGCATCCAAAAATGTTTCCCTTTAAAAAGATATGCAGACATACAGAGACTTTTACTGTTGGTTTCGCTATTTTTAACGTAGCTCTAGTATTTTGTATACAAGAGTTTAAAATCAAAATTAAAAAAAATATTTCAAGTTCTACGGATAACACAGTTGTTATGTAGCAATTATCGTGGCTTTCAGAAAAGTGAAAAAGGTTCATCGAGAAATATTCTTTTTATAAAAGAAAGATTCATTTGTATGTACGTAGTAAGATCTGCGAGCAGAGGAGGTCAATTACCTTAGATCTCAAACATATTTCACTTAAAATAATAAATTATAACAATTTTCAAATATAGATCCATTAACAAGCGACTTAAGGTTTAATTGCTCTATGCATAATTATATAATAGAAAGAATTATTTGTTTACTTGCTTGTAAAAATAATTAAGCAGTCTCATTAAAATGTCATTATTATTAGTTGAAATAGTTATAATTAAAATAAAATCATCAGCATTAAATGGTAGTGAAATTATTTTCTTTTTCAATAATAATGAAAAATCCCAAACATGAAAAAATTGGACTGAAATTTAATTTAATTTTACTTCAATTCAGAATTTTATGTGCAAATTAGTCGTTGCAGCATTTTTATCTTTTATCTCATTTGGAGGGCTTACAATTTTTGTAACCAAATGTACAATTAAATATATTTTTAAAACTATATATAACAAAACTAGGGAAAATACTTTATATTATAACAAATGATTTAACTAATTCGGCTTAAGTTCATTTTAATTTCAAATTTAGTATTAAAATCGTGTTTAATTTTTTGCAAACGTTTCTTAAAGAAAAGAGGAAGAATTTGAGCCCAGCAGAATGTAATGCGGTATATTTCAGATCGCAACAACCGTAATGAGCTTCTTCACATACATCTGCCTTGGGTTGTGAACATTGTACACATCATCAATTTACAAAATTAGTTACTCAAAAGAATTTTAATTTAATTAGTTATTTCATTTCTTATAATATCAAAGAGTTCAACTAATAATTTGAAAAAAGTAAAAATTAATCCCAAAAATATTCATTTATCTATGATCCACTGTAATTTAGTATTCATATATCCAATCAAAGGAATTTAGCACACATGCAAATTTAAATTTGCTTTTATTTGTGACGAGTTATATTAGTCTTTTGACTCTTTAATTATTTTGTCGCGCTTTATTGCTGTGTGGCTTTTTTTGATTCTACTTATTAACCGCTCTTCTTTTTAACTTAACACTTCCTAAGCTTGTAAACTTTAATAAAAAAGAGAACTGCAACTATTTAAATTTTTGAAATTAAACTTAAGATTTTGTAAAAAAAACAAAATTAATCACCTTCCTTTTTAAAAACTATTTGTATTATACGGACTTTTCGAAATAATTAAATTTTTTAATAAATGTTTTGTTAATATTTAAAAGTTTTGAAATCGAGTAAGAAAAAAGAAAAACGTGCAAACAAAAATTAAGTATTTTTGTAAAATTTTTAATTGAACATTTTATAAGCTCCTGATATTTTGTTTCGCATCCAGCGCAGGTAGCCAACCAATTTGCATTATAAATAAAAAAGTCCAGTTAGAAATTTATTTTCGTTTCTTTACCACACCACTGTAGCAAATGTGTTCTTAATTTTCAAACTCGACACACATGAGCACTTTTAATTCAAATTTTTTGTTTCTTGTTTAGATGCTGTTTTCAACATAAGTCTTCGGTTAAAAATACTTAAAATACAAGAATGAGATGATAAAAATATTAAATAAAACCCGTAAGGATTTACTATGTGTAATTACCACAATTAAACCATCTGTGACAATTGTCAGCAGCCAACAAGCAACCAAAATGTGATTTTTAGTATGTTTTTTTTTTTTAAAGAAACATTTGCCTTGTAGCAGCCTAAGAGTAAAAAAAAAATCCGCCTGACGACCCCAGCTTAATTGTACTCGTTATAAGAAAACACGAATATCAACTTTACTCGTCTCTTATTTTTTAACGTACATTAGCAAAAAAATAAAACAAAAATTCCCCTAAGACTTTTAAGTGCTCTGAAACACATTAAAAAATAAACAACAACGACGACTATTAACCGCATCCACTAAGATGATAATTTAGCAGCAAAACAGATTTTAAAAGAGCACCACTCTGCCAGCAACCCTGTCATTACACAACAGAAGTCACTTTTTCTGTTTTCTTAGCATTTCCTAACACACGCACACACATAAAAATACACTTGTTTTAATATTAAGAAGATATTATTCCTTTTAGAAATTAAAAAAAAACCCAAGTAGGTTGTAATTTTTTCACATTGTAAACAATCTGCCTGCTAAAGCAGTTTGAACATTTTGCTTAAAGAATGATTTGTGGCATATCAAGTGTCATAATCGCTACTTAAAAATCGTTTTTTTTAATATTACTCGTATTTAGTTTAAATTTTGTATTTTTTTTTTGTTGGAGAATTCCAAGATTTATTTTAAATTTTATATGCTAATCCCTCGTTATCAAATGATTTTTATTCGCTTTCTTGTTTTCCATTTCTTTAGCTTATTTCAAGTTTTGCTGTTTATATCCCATTAAGGGATTTTTATTATGACAATAATATTTTTTAAGAGTTCTTTAGATTGGTGTCATTTGATAATTCTAAACAGAAATGAATATTTAATGGTGAAGAAATTTTAATCTCTCTTTAAGATTTTTTTTCTGTGTCTACCTTGTTATTTAATCATTATATCTAAATTTTATTTTTATTATTATTGATTCAAGAAAAACTTTAATTTTACTAAATATATGGCGAATTTCAAAATTGAAATTTTTAAGTGATTTAAAGTTTTAAATAGTAGTTTAATTTATTTTAATAAATTGTCTAAAAACAAAGCATTATATACTACAATAGATGAGGAGATACAGAGCCTCTTGATAAAGTCAGGAAAACAGTCGCTATTTTGATTACTGGGGCTCTCCGAACTACTTCGACAAAGGCTCTGTATGCCCTTCCCTACTGGCTACCCACCAAACTCCTGGTATTGCAACAGGCCACATGCTGTGCAGCCAGACTTAATGCCCTTTCACGCTGGCTTAGGCCTGGCATAAGGCACTCTAAGATTATCGTTCGGGATGTTCACATGTCAACAATGGTGGACTACATCTCTTCTACTACTGCTCGGGTTTCAGATCCATATTCCGAGTAGAGAGGAATGGGTCTGTAGCGAAGTGGTGGTGAGTAATACTGTCGACATCTACACCGATGGCTCGAAACTGGACGACAGAGTCGGTTGCGGAATCTTTTCCAATAACCTTGGACTAAGACTCTCCCTTAGACCTCCTGCCTACTGCAGCGTCTTTCAAGCCGAGGTAATGGCCATTCTGAGAACATCCAAAATAGCGCTTAGGGTTATTTTTCTGGCCTTGCCATTCGGATATTTTGCGGACAGTCAGGAGGCAATCAGGGCGCTTGCTGGTGCATACAGTACATCTAAGCAGGTCCTGAGATGTCGCTCATTACTAAACACACTATCGGAGCGATCACAGATTAACCTGTTTTGGGTCCCTGGTCACAGGGATATCCAGGGAAACAGTGAGGCCGATGATCTCGCTAAACGAGGCACATTGCTTTCTAACGTCTCCTCCCTACCAGACGTTGGAATTCTTCTGGCAGCGGTGAAAATGGCCATAAAGAACCACTACCTCAATTTGGCTCCCAGATTATGGGTAGAGGAAAGTTCCTGTTGTGTCTCCAGACAACTGTGGATTACATTGGACCTCAAGCGGACCAGGCAGCTGCTCGGACCGCACAGGAAATCCATAAGTATCACGGTCTCGGTACTTACTGGTCACTGTCTAATCGGCAGGCATGCTGAAAGACTCGGTCTGCCCTTTAATGATTTCTGTCACAGCTGTGGCTCGGAGGATGAGGAAGCTACCGTACTGCACCTCCTGGGCCATTGCCCATCCCTGGCTCGAAGAAGATTAAGAATTCTGGGCTCTCCTTTCTTCGGAACTCTTACGGAGCTATCATCTCACTCTATAGGGAACAAAGCGAAGTTCATCCGGGAATCTTTATGGTTCTTGGCTGAGTAAGGGGAGTCGCGCCGCCTTTCTTGTGGTATCACAACGGGCCATTCGATTGTGCTCAAGTGAGCTTCGTAGTAAGAGGCTGCCACTCCTAACTAACTAACTAACTAACTAAGGACAAACAGTGACGTTTGTTAATGGTAGTATTTTAAAAACATTTAATAATTAGTCAAAGATAATGTTTTTATTTTTAACTATTTATCAATGAAACCTTTTTATTAAAAATCATTACCATCAGTGAAAACAATGGCATTCATAATCAATTAATTATTATATCTAATCAATTACTCCCATAATAATAATTTCTTTAATTGTCTTCAGATTTGGGTTTTTTTAACGATGAGGTTTATTATTTCTCTCAGCGTTTTCCCAAGCGTTTATAATTGTTTGGTAAAAAATTTATTTTTTCGTGTTCCTGTATTGATCTATACGTTTTTCGAACTATTTTAAAACCTTTACATGCAGCAAACGTATTCTGCATTTTAATTTTATGATTAATCCATTTGTTAAGGTGTTTTTCTCGCAGATTTTTTTTATTGAATATTTTCTAATAGTGTTTTTAAAAAGTCTAACAAAGTTTAGGTCAAACGATTTTCATCACTATTATCTTTTTTATTTAAAACACTAATTATTCGATGGTTTAAAGTTATTGCAATCTCTTCATTATCTGATATATTAAGATCCCTATTGAGGTTACTGCATTTGTATTATCATTGTTTGTTATGATGTAATCAATAATAATTTTCATGTTAGCTGAGATTCTCGTGTATTCAATTTCTGTTTGCCTTAATCCAATGTCATTTAAAAGGTTTTAAATCCAATATTTGTTAGTTCATCCTAATCGAGTGTATATTTCTCTAGATATTATAAAGTCAAAATTTCTTTCACATAGCTCCTTAACTTTTTCTTCTAGTGCCATAATTATAATTGTAATGTTTTCAAGTTTAGCTAAATATGCACATTTCTAATATTGTGTTTATGATGATAATTTCAGCGATCGATAATAACGATTTTTTAACAAATTTGTACCAAAAAAATTATAATGCTACGATATTAAGAATTATGCCGACATCATCATTGTTGCCTGCATAAATTTTTGTTTATTTCAGTTTTATTCAAAAAATTAAATTTAAAAGTTATTTTGTTATGTTTAATTTTTTTACTTAAATAATAATAGTTATTTTTTAAGTTACATGTTTTTACCTGAAAAATAACAGTTATTTTTCTAGTTTTGCTTTTTGCGTAAAAAAAATAAAAGATATTGTTAAAAAAAAACAAACATTAGTCTTAACGTTTTCCTGAAATATTTTATAACACCTCCGATTTTGTTTGAATTTGATAATACTTCATAATAATTAAAAGCTCTTACACATTAGTAGTGACATGTTATGAATTCTGATTTCTTTAATTCCACGATGATTTCTACTTTACTATTTTTTCTTATTAAATTTTTGATCACACCATTTACATTTTAATATATCCCATTCATTTTCTGTCATCGTAAATTATTAAAAACCGTTCTATTAAAATAATGTATTATATATGTGTGCGTTATTATATATATACTTTATTTTGATAGACTTGACATGGTCTGCTTAGGTGGTCCTTATTCAAATCCAAATGAAGTTTACTATTGATTTTTATGCAGTTTAAACATTTCGCTTCTATTTCATTATTGCATTCCTTAGCCTTATGCTTTTCGTGACACTTGCTTCACAAGCTTCATCATTTCTACATTTTCAAACTTTATGATTAAATCCTTGAAATTAATAACACCTTATTAAAACAAGACCATTAAACGCTATGCATATTTCCCAACCTATATTGGGTTTTCTTGCTCTATAAAAAATAAAATTTAAAATAGACTTTTTAAAGTAAAACTTTGATCTTAAAGGTGTCAAAACCCAGTTTCGAGGCGACCAAAGAAATTGCCATGATGGCTGATAAAACCGAATTAGTTGAACAAACGGAAACAACAAATTTAATTACTGAAACCAAAGATTAAATAAGTTAATGTCTTCTATATCAAAAGATTAAAAAAAAATCCGCAGAAAAGGTCTCTAGCACTCGTCCTTGCATCAAATCGTGTTACAAGTATCATATCATAAAAATTGGCCGAATAGTCCAAATACTCCGATATTCTTACTAAACTGATATGCAGTATTTTCAAACAGCTTCGGCGAAAATTTCGACCTAACTTAAGGATTCATTTCGGCCGCTTCTTTTAAAACCTTTTTTTTAAATCAGCCATACTGTATATCCAAATTTGGCTTAAACTTAGTACTCTGTTGAAATTTGAAAAAAATTTTAATCAACTTGATATATTTAATTTGTTAAATTGTACATGTAATGAGTAGTTTATTTTGAAAGTGGCATAAGTCACTGATAAACATATTTAAAGGATTGTGTTACAAAGGTTTTAAAAATATTGAAGCTAAATCTCGAGAAAAACTTCGATCAACAAAAAATTTTAACAGCTCTTAACATTTAAAATTCTTTCTTTTAGTTTCTTGAGAAAGTGACTTATGCCACTTTCAAAATAAACGTTCCAAGTAATACTAAAACCACGATTAGAGGCAAAATTATGTTTTTGACTTTCCTTTAGTACTCAACATTAATTGTTTTTCGTTACAATTCCAGAAAACATCCACTCCAACTGCGATGAAAAAATTTGTTTTCTGAAACATTTTGCATTGTAAATATAATTTTTGAATTTTCCAATTTAATCCAACATTTTCTATATACGTTCCTACATACGTAAATAGTATTCTTCGCATCTACTTACATACACAACAGCATACGTTGAAAAAATCATCTATTTAACCAATTAATTTATGAAATAAAAATTCGAGGAATATTTAAAACCAAACAACATTAATTTGGTTCAAAGATCTCTACAAGCAGCCGAAGGACTTGGTTATATAAAATCAACTAACATTGTAAATCTTTCATCATTGTTCTCTTTATAAATTTCCATGTCTATTTCTTCTTTCTTTGTGCTAAACGTTGGTTAAGCAACGAATTCATTTTTTTTTTATTTGTTTTTTTTTTCAAGTTTTCTTTAAAAATGTTAACAAAAAAGCAATAATTATTGTTTTCCTTAAGTTATACAGAAATTAATATATAATAGAACTTAAGTCGGATTAAGACTTCATTTGGTTTTAACACTAAAAATAAATCGACGTGTAATTAATCTTTAAAAATGAAAAAATACTTAAAAATATTTAAATTGTTTTTACTTGTCAAAAATATTTCATTACAAAGGAGAACAAATCTAGAAGTAAACATAAAAAATTAAAATTTAATTAATTACCACAATCGCTTGAAATAAGTTGTTATATCCGGCGGAAATAAATGGCGGTAAATAGATTAAAATACTAACCAGTACTCAAAAACGTTTCATAATTTTTACAATCTAAGATCTATGAACGTATTTACCCAAATACCAAAACCATATCAAAAACATTTAAATCATAATCAAATGATTATAGAACGAATTATTTTATTATTCTTTTATAAAAAAATGAAAAAAAAATAAATGGCGCAACACGCACACATATAATTAAGGGTGTGAACAAATATAGCAAACACACACACACATGCACTCAAATGGATTCATAAATATTTAAATGAATAAGAAAAACCAATTATGGGTTTTTGAATCTAATAACACGCACGGCAGCACAATGGCCATAAAATGAAGTGATGGGGATAAATAAATAAATGTTCAAATGTTAAAAGAGAAAACTGTTAATAATTCATTAGTGGTTTTTCAAATACCACAAAAAAATGGACATTTGACTTTTGCCGTTTGCACCTTTTTAATGATTTTTTATGGTACAAACATACAGTAGCAAGCAAAACTGGCAGGTGATTTTTAAGAGCATGGAAGTAGGCCAAACGTATAAGCTTTACAGTAAAAGTTTCCCCAGATATATATTAAATTAAATATACACCTTTATTATATTCTCACTCATAAATATTATGGGATAATTCCGCTATAGTAGAGAGCTAAAGTTAGCATGCGCCAGGCCATAATTTAGTACATCATGCTTATTTTAATCCCACTAAAATAATAATGCTAGGAATTCCGATTATAAAATTCTATCCACCAAAATCACTTTATTGACAGACTTATCCTTCCTTTATGGTTTATACTATAGTTCGCAAAAAAAAAAGGAAAATTATAATTGATATGGAAAAATTAGAGGCAGGATTGGTGTTTTGCCTGCTACCTCGAGGCTCATCTAGTACCTGGGAAAAGTTTATTTCAATACTAACACGGGTTTACAGATGAACTGACGGACATCTCTCAATCGATTTAGCTATGCCTAACGACTCAGAATATATATTCTTTATAAGGTCGGAAATGAATGTTGTAGAAGTTTCAAACGGAATGACAAACTTAGTTATTCCCTTATACCTCTTTTTGCGTTTAAGGGTATAAAAAATGATGCACAATATGTTTTAAAATCAATAAATAACGATTTTAAGAGGAAACAGGAATTTTTTGTTGCACTACAAACCGAAAAAAACCTTGGGCATTGTTAAGAATGCAAAAAAATCACGAATTATTTTAACTAAGAATTGAAGATCATGTTATTTCATCAGATACAGCCATCATTGTACTACAAGACATTTCCTGACGGTAAACCTTAACTTAAAGATATTGATTAAACACATTTAGAAAAAAGAATTTAGATCCGAACAATTATATAAATGAGAAAATAACGCAAGTTCGGTTGCGACTAAAGTAACAAAAAATTTACTTAAATTATTGTTTTAAAAGGAGTAGAAATACTCTCTTCGTTCACATCAATTTCTAAAATTATTAGAGTACGCTCATCAAGAGCAAATTCAAGTAACTAACGGGATGGATTTCTGCTCTATCAAGAGATCTGTGAATGTGCTGCCAATTAGAATCGGTATAGGGAACAAAAAGAAAGAAGGTTCCAATGTGTTGCGGGATAATTATTTTTTTGTTCATAATTGTTTTTTAGGGTGTTATAAGACAAATAAGAACTGCTCTGCTTTTGTAGGGTTTTGTAACCAAAATTTACAGTTGGTTTCTGGTGTACAAAAAATTCGAACATTCACAAAGATCTAAGCATGTTATCAGTCAAACAGAAATAGCGAAACATGAACTAATGTATCAAAACCCATTGGCGGACTGGTTATAATCGACTAAAAAGAAGAGATATTGCTTTTCCTGGCCGTAAGTTAGAGGGATGACACGCAAGTGATTGCACAATCGTAAATCAAACATTATATTTGTCTAGCACTGGCTGAACCTAAAAAGATATTTTTTTTTATTTTGGACTTAACATTTGACATATAACTATTATTGTTAGTTCAAATATATTTAAGATCCAATATATAATAAATAAAACAAAAAATATTTTACATAGTAAAAGTTTAGAAGCTTAAAAACAATGTTCTTGTGCTATACCCGTTAGGGATAATGTTAAGTCGCGGAAAGTTTTTAATCATAATATGGCGTTCAGAGTATAAAATTACCTCAGAGCAATTTTTGTTTTATATTTAAAACTGCAAGCACTAAATATGTTAATTGTTTTCGGTGACAACTTCAAGCTGACTCAAACAAATTTGAAAATAGTTGCTGGTGTCTAATCTAGTCACTGCAGCGGGTTTGAATAAAACTTTATTAAAATTTCCTTTGACCTTCTTATAGTTTTTGGAACAGGTGGAGGGAAAATATATAATTTTGTGATTTCATTTGTTATTTCTTTATTATTCGTTTGCGGCCACATTAAATATAAATAAAATTACTTCTCATACTTAGCGAAGTCGGTTTAGCGATGTCCTCCTGCCTGCGTTAATGTTGAAGTATAATTTGCAAAGGCCCCAGACACCCTACTGAAATCTTAAGCCCATTAAGACCTTGATATAAAAAATAACTAGAAGCCCTTCAAATAATATTGGTCAGAAAATTTATTAATATTTAAAAATTTAATTCTTAAAAACAATGTTACGTGTGCATAAAGAGAGAACAAAAAATTTGTATTTGCTTTAAAAATGGTTCTACTTGAAAGCACAACTAATTTTTTGTCAGATTGTCATAAGTTCAAGCACTCACATCGAATTTATTTGTTAATTTAGGAACCAAAAAGGCCAATATTTTTTAATGCAGTGAACGGCACGTGCAGGCGCTTAAAAATATTTACGCGCATTCGAAACTTATAACACTAAACACCCTTCTCTGTTAATTGTTGACTTTTGATAATGAACTTAGCGTAGAGTTTTTTTAAGGACATTTGACGGCAACTTAGTTTTTATTACATAAGATCACTTTATTTATTTTATATATATTTTTTTTTACTCAAACTATTGTCCATTGGAGCTGTGAAAAAAAAATTGCGGTCGAGAGTATTTTTAAAGTTTTTAATATAATTTTTACAGCCTTTTTTATACTTATTTCGCAGAAGATTTCTAAACTTTTGAAATAACCTGATTGTTTGAATATTTTTATTGTTTTAAAAACACATTGGATTCCTTGAAATAAAGGCATTTAAAAATAAATCTTTACATCTTATAGATTGTTTTTCTGGTTTTATCTACTACTAAAACACGCTTAGAAATTGTTTATAGTTGAATGATTTTGAACTTTGGTTAATAGTTTTCTAGAACTTTGGGGTATGTTATTCCTTTATAGATTAGTGTAATTCTTAAAGGTATTTTACTGACCTAATCCTAATTTGTATACTTTGCTTCTCCCTGCAAAGCTTCATTTGAAATTATTCAATTTTTAAATAAAATAAATTAAAACAATGAAAGCTTACTGAAAAAAATTTTTAAAAATTCCTCACACAATATAACATTCTTGTAAGGGTATCCTGGATCCAAAATATCAAAAACCAGATTCCCTTAACTTTTCCTTTTCGATCATGTATAATTCACTTCAACTTAAAGAAAGTAGAATCGTTTAATAAACATTCTGGCCACCGTCTTTTGAACGGGCACAAAGGTATACATAAAAACGACTTTTTCTAATAATGCTCATATGCCTTACAGCCCTTCTGAGAGACACAAGGTTTTTTCCTCCGGATTATGTCTAAAACGGATATATTTAACTAGATTCAAATATTCTGTATTTTTTATTAATTAATATTTTTTTAAGTCTCTTCGCAATAATATTTTACTACGAAATAATGTTATTATTTTTTCACATTAATTCAAAACCACATTAGCATTGGCATGTTTAAAGATTTTAAGTACAATTCAAACTACAATGTTTATTTTTTATGGTCATAAAAATAAATGTCTTAGATATGAAAAAAAAAAATTAATTAAATATTTTACGATCCTAATACTGAAAAAATGTAGTTTAAATTAACAAAACATAATGCAAATGAAAGTAAACCCCTACAAATTAAATGATTGCACCAAAATTATGAAGGTATACGAAATTTCAAATTTATGTTGTGGAAAATTAGTAACTCATTACGACTGAGAAATCGTAAAATATTTTTATTGATAAATAACTTCTTTTACATTGTGTAATATGAATAAAAAAATAACATTTGGTTTATTTCCGATGATAACTTCTATACGAGTCTTAACGTTAAATTCTTATCAGCCATTTTCAATCTTGTTTGTTTAAAATTTGCAACATTTATCACCTTTACAACATAAATTCCCCAGAACAGAAATTTCTTGATGAATCTTACATACAAAACAGCTTTTATACACAAAACCATTGAACAATTTTTAATGAGAAGCGTATTAAACAAAGTAAGAAAAAATGCAGCGTTCATTAGACATTTCTTGTTACCACGTTTAGCACTTAACGGCTCTAAATGTGGTAAAACAATTGTTTATTTATACAAAAGCACAAAACGAAGGGTCAGAATTTTTTTTGTTTTGAATTGCGCGACTAAAACAACCAAGTGTAATTTACTTAGGGAGCTGAATTGGGTTAAAAAGAAAAAAATGAATTGTTAAGAGTTGTTCGGCATGTTTTCAGGCGATTAATGAAGAAATATTGCATTTTAATGACAAGCGCACAAGTCTCACAAAAATGTGCAAAACTATTTTGTTAACAATATCCGTAATAAAAGTGTTGACATGTTAAATAACAAAAAAAAAAAAAATATATATATATTTTTAGTTGGTGCATGAAGATTTCTTTTAATGTTTTATGAACCCAGATGTCACAAAAAACATAATTAAAGTTACATATGATTTTAAATAAAATTGTATTCATCTATTAGCCAAGAAGGAAAAATAAACTCCTTATCCATTGTTTGAGAATATTGACGTTCCAAACGAAGACCTCTGAAAACAAATAAGAAAACTATTTTTCTGTATCCGTAGTCCGCAACCCATTTAATATAAATTCTATTGTTTTTGTTACATTTTAGTTGATTTTACTTTAAAGACTTAGCGACTTCTCATTGCTATGCATATATACGGAATGATATATGTGTGAAATTAATGGCAATAAATTCTCTTTGTTTAGTTGTTTTTGGTAACGTTGTTTTCATTAAGTTACTGCCTTGGCAAATTTCTTAAATTGAAAAAGTCATGATCAAAGAAATTAAAAAAGCTCAACTTTTGAAAGTTCACTCTTTACACGTTAGAATGCGCAGATCATCACTGAGCGTTTCAAATTCTTTACTTTCGAATTTATTAGAGAATGCCTTGAATTTTAATTCCCTTGTAGTCCAAATATAAGTGGTGGTATTTTAAGTAGTGTTTTGTTAATTTCCTTAAAAAAGCCTGCTTAAAGCTTTTTTTTTTTGTGTTGAGCTCGTAACTATAATGCCACACCAACAATTACTAGTGAGTTGTGTTACCTTTGTTTGAATAGAAATAAACAAGCGGAAAAAAGTGATAGACTGAGAACTTGAAAAATATACAAGTAACACAAGCGGCAGGCGGTGTAGTATATGTGTATAGCACTGATCCATGTAAAAGCAATTCAAAATAGCAAGAATTTCATCAAGTACCTGTACTTACTATAGGGAATTTTTTTAATTTTAGAACATTGTAAATAAGCCAGGTGCAATTTTTATTGACCCGTGTAAGGTTTTGTACCTGTTGAAAGTTTTAAGAATCTTCATATTGCGGTTTAAAAGACAAGACAAAACGTGACAAAATAAGGTCTTATAGGAACACCTTTGAAAATTCTTCTAGCGGGAGTTGGACACTACAACAAACTCTTTTGGTTTTTGACTAATTGAGACAATAAAATTTTTCTTTCTTTCCTAAAATTATAGCTTCTAATGTTGACACGAGTAAACTTTAACCAAGGCACTTACAATGTCCTCTGAATGTACCACGACTCTTGTTAAAAATCGCTCAAAAAATCATACAAATATTAGCAGTCAACCAAATCTTACTTTTAGCTTTAATCTCAAAAAATTAAAAACAAATATTAAAAAAACAGACACTAAAACTCTAGAATGTATTTTTTTATTTATCACAAACATTCAAAAATAAAACACAGAACTCAATTAAAAATAATAATTTTGAAATGCTAATTAAGGTGAAAATGACAACAAAAAGTTAACACATTTTTAAGGATCGTGAACGGTTTAATGTCATTAAAAAGGACATAAAAATATTTTCTAACATTCAAATTAATGAATTAATGCTGATACATTTAATTAATAATGCCACCACTAAAAAGCAATAATACGAAATGAAGAAATATAAATAAATAGACATAAAATAAAAACGAATTTAGATAAGATATTTACGTTTGTTAATATGTGCAAACAAAAAAGCTAAAGCTGCGTGTAGATCCTTTTTAGTGTGTATTTAAGTATGAAAGGCAATTAAAATAAAACACAAAAAACAGTTAGATAAGCCTTAAATTTTATTTCCTTTTTTAACATCATTCAGTTTTAATAGCAGCAGGACACTCGTTTTCTGCTGAGGGGATGACGTTTTAAAGTTAAAAGGTCGTTTTAGTCAAATAACTAATTTGATAACATCACGTTTGAAAATAATAATAAAATAACAACAAGAAGTAGAGAAGGTTATTTAACTTAATGAAAAACTATTATTAATAGTCCTTATTTAATATTAACTGTAGTAAATTAAGTAGAAATTTTTTAAATTAATGTTGAGAATAAATTAAAAAAAAATAGGCAGTACAATAAAGTCACTGTGGCAACAATAAATTTGCAACAAAATAACTTTTTCTTTATTAAAATATGAAGGCTCACTAATATACTTAAAACACCGAATAAAACAATTTTTATAGTTTGATTTTTGTAAAGATTACTCTCAATCTAGAAACATTTTCCTCATAGAAATTTCAGTTATTTCTTCGGTTCATTTCTCTTCATAAATTTTTTTACATTTGGGAGTCACTACTGTGACTTTCGCAAATAACGAAGATCCCTTTTGTAGCCACTGGCGATTATAACGCTTAATATGCATAGGGACACGACATATAAATCCACAGGCCATATTTTGTTTATTGGTTTCTGCAATAAGTTAAGAAATGAGCTGGAGTGGGCGACTCACTTACTGTCTTACTGATCGGCACAAAATGTCTCTTGTTCATTTTGGCTTCACTGCAAAGTTATGAAAAAATTTGTCAAAATTTTTTTTTTATTCTCAACCACGTCGTTCTAATTATTTTTAAAGACCTCGAGAAGCGACCTGATATTCAAAAGTTTCAGAATTTTTGTTGTAGAATTAGAGACAATGAGACAAAATGTACGAAATTCATATTTACGTTAAGCAGATATTACTGCTTTTGATTGAGTTGGTGGGAGGAAACCTTTTGAGATATAAAAATATATTTCACATTCAGTTTCTCTAATTGAATTTCTTTCCGAACTGTACTCAAAAACCAGGTATCCATGACAACATTTTAAAATGTATGTGTGAAATGTAAAATGAGTTTGAGCTTCTCATTACCCTTGTCACAACTACAAATGCAGGATCCAAGTAGCTGAAGAAATATTTTTATTATGATGGTAGAAGTAAAATTTTAATGTTCAAGACAACATATACACACAATCATAGCCTCTGCCTAAAAAGACATGAATATTTTATTTAAAAAAAAATTTGTAGTCTGCATATTTATTATAGACATGTTTTAGAAATCATAATCCATAAAACTTGCAACATGGAAAATATCAAAAATATTGCCAACAATTCACGTAGAAAAATGCAAAAAGTAAAACAAAAAATCAACAACATAATTGTAAAAAGGGCGCTATAACGCAACTTTTGTTGTATTGTATAACATTTTATTTTTTATTTCCATTATCAGAATGCAACTGAAGTGAGAATTTTTACTTTAAATCGAAATCGACTACAAAGAAAAGTCATCATTTACGATTACAATTTGCAAGAAAAAAAAAATCAAACAACAACAATGATAAAAAACAATAATAAAGAAACATCAAAAAGGCAAAACTTAGTGAAAGAATGAAAGAAAGAAATTACTTTTCAAACGAATGAATAAATATGGATAAAAAAGTGATCAATATTTTACTCTTATTTTTTTTTTATTTTTTTTCCGTTTTAGGATTGTTGTTGTTGTTATATTGTTGTTGTTATTGCAATAACAAACAGTAAATGATGAAAGAAAAATCAAATGAAAAAAAAAAAACAAAACAAAAATTTACAAATGAATGAACAAAAAGCAATTGAAAAAAAAAACTTAAAAAAATTATCATTTAATATGGAATATTCCTTTTGATAACTTGAAGAGTGTTAAAGGAAACAGTTCAATTAATTGCTGAATTAATATTTGAATGAATATTTAAATTACTATTCATTTTTGAAGACAAAAATACTTGTTAAATATACCAACGTATTTATATTAACGTTTCTTCTGCGACGCATATTTCACAGCAAACTATATCTGTCTTGCGGGAAATAAAATATTACAATGACCGACAACAAATAGGCCTTCTCCTTTTGCTACATTGGAAACAAATTGCAATTAACGCTAATACATCGTTAAATAAGTTACTAGATGTAGGGCGCATTTTTAACAGATCCTCACATGTCGTATCGAATTATTTTTAAATTATTTTAAACAATCCATAGTAATTTGTGTGTTATTTCGTAACCTTGTTTTTATAAAGACCCATACATGGGTTTTCAGTAAGAAAAAATGCATATCTAATCTCTACAGGCGGTAAATAGTGATAATGATGAAACATAAATGAACTTTTTTGCGTTCACTGTTTTTTTCTTAAAATAAATATGTTCGAAACTGTTTGGAGACATGTCTCTTCATACCATAACAAGGGCTGGTAACTTAGTCTTTATTGATAAAATGTTTTCTCTTATCACTGACACATACTCCAAAATTAATATTAACATAAAAGATAATGAGGTTCCATTGTCTTTGTGCCCCGGTGCGTCTTTTCTATGTCCTTAATTAAAGTTTTTTCGTTGGGAACGCACTACGTTAAGGCTTGTGAATTTTGATATATCACGTCTGTAAAAAGTTTTTTTTACGACCGAAAAATGTTAATTTTTTATACTTTAGAGTGAAATCACTTTTTCGAAAAGTGCTTCTTTAATTTTTTATAACAACCGCTAAAGCACTTTATACCAAAAAGTTATTTGAAAATTTCGTTGTATGTGAGCAACGTTACTTTTTCCTATTTAATGTCTGAAACTCAGTATCGAGTTTCTTTTTTATATTTTATTTTTAATCTTATTTCTCTCTTGGCTAATATATTACATACAAAATTTTCGATTGTGTAAACCATTCCGAAAAATTAAAATAATGTTGATTCGTTTCGTAGATGAATACAACATTCTGTATGAAATACTTAACTATCTATTTTCATTTTCATAACAACAGAAAAATTGTTGATTTGCAAATTACCAAGAAGTAATTAGTTCAATAAGTAAAGGCCAGAAAATAATAATAAAATTTTTAACCTTTAAAAAATAGTTTATATTTGCTTTTAATAGATAAAAGAACAGAAAACAGAGTTTTAATATATTTGACATAAGTTGTTAATTTTTTTTCTCTTTTTTTTGAAACTGCGAAAAGAAATAACTATAAAATTATTGCAGCAACTCTTGAGGTTTAAAAAGAAAATAATAAAGCATTAAGACAATTAATTTTAATAACTAAAAATATTTAATTACCGGCAAGGTACCGTTGGATCTTGAAACTCCCGGAACTTTGACTTTTTTGGATTTTTGTGTTTGTTGGTGTTTTGAAAATACCTCGACATCTGAATCAGAAATTTATTTACGTTCCGTGCAAAATCTTCGTAAGTTGATTTCTTAAATTTAGAAATTAGAAATAAGTCAAATTAAGTCACTTAATTTGACTTTTAATTCATTTCAAAAATTTTAAGTAATACATTTTGCTTAAGTTCTAACTAAAACCAAAACTTTAAAGTACCCAAAAAGTAATATCGTAATTTTAAGCATAATTTAGTATTAATAACAAAAAACAAATACTCAAGTTATGCCTTTAGCTGATTGTTTACCTAACAGTTCAGTGATTTTTCTGCAAGCTACCTGTTTATTGGAAAATGCTGCACATGAGTAACATTAATATGAAATTAAAAAAATATAATAATAACAAAAATGATTTTGAATAAAAAGCAAAAAATGAGTAAATGAAAGTTGCAAGTAAAAAAAAAAAGTTTAAAACGTAATACAATTATATTACAATATAGTTATAACTTAAACATAATTATGGTTGTATTTTACAACGTTATTGTTATGTTTTTAGCAAAATAATGGTTCCAATCACAGAAATATTATCATTATTATTGTCATGTATATATCTATGTCGCCCTTAGAACATGCACACATCTCAAATATGTAAAGTTTTTTCGACTCAACTCTTTAAAATACGGCTTGCTGTTGCCGAAGCCAATCGTGGTTCTTGGCACAGAATTTATTCATACTTTATTGAAATAAATACAATAAATATTTTTTATTAGTAGAATTAACAGACACTGCACCAATTCTCTTAACATTTGTTTTAAGTTTTATTAGGTGGCAGGTAACACTCGCTTAGGGTCATATTTAGCAACGTAAAATATCACCAGGAGGCTTTAAGAAAACTAATCCAAATACGTTTGTTACACAATAAAAACACAGGAGAAATAAAAATTTATATCACTCACACACTTTTCTTAGTTTAATTTAAAATTGAAAAATGTGTGTTTAATAATCTATGACGAATGCTCTTCGCATTAAAGCAGCAGGAGTAGTGGTGTTTTCCTTAAAAAAAATAAAAGTAGTAAATATACAGAGGGACCAACCCAAGATCTGACAAATTTATGACTTTATATTTATTAACAACATTTAATAAAATAATTTTATGAACAAACACAGACACAGACCACGTGCTAAATTAACAAGTTTGATATTTTTTATTAGTACAACTTTTATTTTCATTGTTCAAAAGTGAGTTGCATTATTGTTATATGTTTTTCAATTGTGGTTGCTTTTAAATGCGACTGATCTTTTTAATGTTTTATTTCTTTTTCTAGGTCATCTGTTCGGCAATCATTGTAGCTCGTTGATTTTAAACATGAACAGCCAAGCTAATAAATTAAGCGTTTAAAGAGTTTCAATACTGACTATTGCGTGGTATTCGTTTTAAAACATTTAATTTTTTCTTTAATTACTACTTGCTTTTAGTTTAATTTTAACATTTTATGTGAAAGCATTCATATTTTAATTTCAGTTTAATTTTTGTGTCATTTCCATGTGTAATTTGTTAATTACACACATTGTATTTTATTTGCAGCTATTTTATTTTAGGTCAATTCTTTTTTATTTAGTTTTATACTCTTTTTTATTGGTTTAAATACTGTTTTTGGCCAAACTACGCTGGCAGTTGCTTTCATTTTGAGTGGTCGTCCGTTCAATTGTCAGTCGGACGTCCAAGTCACAAACAAATATGTTTTTTTTTTTTATTTTGGTTTACTAAAATATTTAGTTGTTGGATTTTTGCGTTGACGCATGTCATTAAATTGTTTGCAAAAAGTTAAAAGATAATTGGCTTAAATGCATTTATACATATGAAAGTGTATTATATGAGACAGTTTTTGCCATATTTTTCAGGCAGCTTAGAGTGCTTTAGCTGTCTAAATATAAATATTGCTACTGCAGGGTAATTAACTAATTATATTTTAATTGAGTTATTATTGTGTCCAAAGTTTTTCGTTTTGCTGATGGCGATAAGTGCTCAAATGTTTAATATAATGATCACGACTTGTCAAATCATTAGGGATTTCGTGAAACGTATTTGCGAAATGTAAAACTAAATTTAAAAAAAGTGGAATTAGCACGAAAATTTAATAATTAAAAAGATATAATTTTGTTGTTAAGCACGCAATGAATAATTTATTCTTTTCCAGTAAAATATTTTATTAAAAAAACAAACTCATAATTTAAAATTAAAAAATACGAAAGCAGGGGAAGTAATAAACAGAATCGGTTGAAGAATCCAAAATTTTGCCTTTGCCTATTTATATATAGATTTTTTTAATTTTCACAAATTAATTTCCATGAAAAAATAAGTGTTGACTTCTACAAAGTAAAAAAAGAAGATAGTTTCGTCGCAGCCGCAGAAGTAGACCGCTCCTGCAGCAGCACTTCTTCTCCCACTATTTAAGTCAGTAATATCGCTGGGCTGGAGATGTGTTCTGCGTTTCAACCGGCATAACCGTTCTTTAAAGTCGAGTCTGCAGTCTTTAAAAAAAACACTCTGTACAAAACAACCCGACTAAATGGACTAGATTTTAAAGTTAAGTACATCTGCTTGCATTTCCTGAGTAGCTTCAGATGAATTCTTCCGATTAATAAATCGGTTCAAGGATATTTAATTATGACTTGATAAAATTTGATTCACTCGATGTTTACTTTCAAATGCATAAATTTATTTACATATTTCCCCTATAAATAATTTGACGACGCCAAGCTTTTTATTTTTCTGATTGAATTAGTATTTTCGCTGCAAAAATTATGCAAATTATTCTCATAAATAACCAAGTTTTAGCAGGCAAATTGCAAAGTTGTGTAAGAATTAAAAAGTGTTTTAAAATTGTAAACGTATTTTTCTTTAAATTAAAAATGTTAATCAAAATTAATAGTCCTGAAAATTTATGCAAGAAATAACATGTTTTACTGCAAACAAAAATAAATTCTTAAAATCCTTTTTTTTCTGTAATGGATATAAACAACCGAAAGAAAACTCAACATTAATGATAATTATGATATTAAAACATTAGGCAAATAAAATAAAACGATGCAAATTTTATGCTCATTAATATCAATCAATTGATTGATAATGTAGACATAAAACAACAAATGTTTTGAAATAAACTAATTTTATGTTTATGTATATTAAGGCAAAATGTTATCCAGAGACATGAATCCTTTTTGTTGTTTAAGTGTAAAATGAAATTTTCATCAAATTGTAAGCCAACTCTCATACTCGTACTCTGCCGCAGCCACTACTGCTACCACTTATCATTTGTAATGATGTGTATAAAGTCGATGTTGATGATGATGATGAGGAGACACTAATAAATCCTTTGACAATTGTTACATTTAATGTCAATAAGCAACCACAATAATAACACACTCATACACACTCCGAAAGCAATGGGTATTTAAACATTAATTTCAACTTTTAAACGGTATGTGTTTGCTTGTGTGCGATTTCATTTGTTTGTGTTGTGTTTTAATATCAAATCGACAGTTAACGCACCCCTTTTGTTTTCATATCCTTGTGTCACTTTCAATAAGTAGAGTTGTGAAGATGACAATGATGATAATAATTTGGCTGTTATTGTTGATCCTGCTGAGTTTGAAGTGTTTAATTTTAATGTCATACGTCTCCTGCTCTTCAGTTAACAAAACCAGAAGTATAAAAAGTAATACATAAACTGTAACAACATTTCGGTATTATGTTCGTTTGAGTTTGTTAAACCCTTCAGAGGGTACAGTTCAGATTATTTGGTTAAGCAAAAAACTTTACGAATGCAGAAAAATATCATTAAGAATAAACTTATGTAAGCATTAATATAGTGCGCTTTACAAGTCGCTCTGTATCGATTAATTCATTTATCATTTTATTATTAACATCTAAATACATTTTGTTTGTTGCTTTTGTTTGGTTTTTGTCATATGTCTCCATAGTTAAGCGACACTTGGCAATATGTTGTCATTTCATTTTGTCACAAACAACAAAGAAACAGGGCAGTAGTCAGTCAGCAAGTGACCGAATAAATAGCTGACTGACTGGCTGGCTGATTGACTAGTCAAGCAAGTCAGTTAACAAACTACAAACGCAATAATATCAATTTAACAACAATAATCTGTCAAAGTTAAATTTTTCTTTAAACCTCATACTTTTATTTAGATCAAATATTTCAGATGTTTTTATGTGAGTTTATGAAAAAAGCACTCGGTAATCAATCAATTTAATTTACTTTTTCATAATAACCTGACATTTTATTAAAATATATAAAATGTAGAATAAAGTAATAGCAAAAGGGGTGTATCTAAAGAAATTTTAATATTTTACTTCTTCAGTTGAGTGTCTAGGCAAAAAATATAACTAAAAATAAGAAATATTTTAAGATGGCTAAGTAAAAGTTTATTTTATTTTATTCTAGTAAAAATGTGTAAATAGTAATAATCGTTTTTCGTTACGTCGCCTAAACTCATACATATGTAAATAAATTAATTTTTGTATTGGAATTCATAGCAAATCTTTTTAGACTTTTTTACTTTTACTTTGATTATTATTATTATTATTACTTTGATTATATTACTTTAATTTTTATTATTATTCTTGCGAATATACAATCACACATGCAAAATTTAATTATTTTTTAGCTGCTCAAACCAAATTTTGTATCAGCTCAATAATTGCTCAATTATTCAGAATTTAGTGGCGAAGGAAAGCCTTTTTAATGAAAAATTTAGATAAGAAATTTAAACTTAGAATAAAATAGGACATTTTTAAATGACATTAAAAAAGAAGGAGGTTATAAATTCGACTAGATTTTGCTTTTTTATGTTTGCGCCTGCAGAACTCAGTCATTTCTGAACCGATTTTGAAAATTTTTTGTAATTTGACAGGTTATGCTTACAGATTGGTCTCGTTTTAAAAACAGTTCATAATCTTAAAAAGTAAATGATACAAGATACATGTTTTTAAGTACATTATGAACCGTAAAGCGCACTTCTTTAAAATTAAAGAAAAATACGTAAAAATATATTTCCCTATAGCAAAAAGTGATACAAAAATAATTCTTAATATTAAAAATTGGAAAGGATGTCAATTACTATGACCGTTATATAGTATAAACGTTTATACGTTACGTATAATATTTTTAACATTCAAAATTATAAATTGAAGGGTGTCCCAATAGTTAATGCCAAACTAAAAATTACAATGAACCTGTATTGCTAAATCCGCTATAACAACAAGTATAAAATTCGAATTAAGAAATCAAAGGGTGTTCCCATATTTGAAGTAAATTGACCTTTATGGTTCTATCGTTTGGACCGTTATATACAAACTCTTGAAAATTAAACAGAATGTCCACTTCTTTGTATTGTATATTAAGAAGTATAAATATTTAAATTTATAAATGATAGGATGTTTCAATCGGCACTTGATTGAAATTTGCACAGAACTTTTATTACTAAGTCCGCTATAACAAGTAGCAAACTTGAAAATAGAAATTAAATGGTGTTCCTATAACTGATGTTATTTGATCTATATGGCCCTATCTTTGAAACCGTTATAGACAAACTCTTGAAAATTAGACAGAATGTTCATTACAATATCAAGAATAATAGACAGTAAAACTATTTAAAATTAGAAATTAACGGGTGCCCTGATAGTTGTAATTTTATGTATATGGCAAATATTTTGAACAGTTATGTATTACGCCTTAGTCTATAACAGTTATAGACTATGCCAGGATTACCATTCCCACGACTAAAGTCGCAATTTGACCCTTTTTTCAGCGGTCTGCGAGTTTTTGTGAGACTTTTTTTGGCACCGACTTTTGCAACTTTTTAGTTTTTGGGTTTTTCACCCTTTTTTGTAAAGTTTCTCACAAAAAACATTTAATTTCCAGTAAATTATATATAGCATAGGACAACAAAATTTATAAAACTTAAGTAACGCTGTTAGTATACATGAAAATATATATATACAGTGGTGTTCGATAAAATAGAGCCACCTTGATCTAGCTTTTTTCAAACTAAAAATAATGTACAACAAACTTTATAGTTATTTATTTTTTTATATTTCGGTTTACTCATAAACTAAATGATACAAAAATAATGCAAATGTGGAAATTCAAAACTTAAATAAAAATTTATCCACTAAATTTTTACAAGTCACCAGGTCCTGCCTGTGCACAAAAATAGAGCCAGCAAATTTAGTTACCTAAAATAAATTTTGTTTGTTTACTGACTGGATTTTTTCATTAATTTTAATTTCTTAACCTCAGTACTTCGTTGATTAACCCTGAGCATCGTTTTGGCATTGAGCCAACAAGTTTTTGACAGGTTTCTGCAGGAATAGTTTTCCACGCATCCTGAATTAAAGTCCAAAGTTCGTCTTTATTGGATGGATTTGTTCCTCGAAAACACATCTTTACTATTTGCCATAAGTTCTCAATAGGATTTTAGTCTGGGGACTGCGCCGGCCAGCTTAAAACCTTGAGTTTATGTTCTTCAAACCAGTCTTTTGTCCGCTTCGATGTGTGTTTCGGGTCATTGTCTTGTTAAACACCCATCGAAGTGGCATTTCCAATTCAGCATAAGGCATCATAGTGTCATTAAGAATATTTGTATAATAAGCGGCATCAATTCTACCCTCAATCCGAAATAAAGGCCCAATACCATAATACGGAAAACATCCTCATACCATTATGTTTCCGCCTCCATGCTTAATGGTTTTTGTGGTGTATTGTGGATGGAATTCGGTGTTGGGAGGTCTTCGTACAAGAAGGTTGCTTCTGTCTGAATTAAACAAATTAACTTTCGTTTCGTCAGACCATAGAATATTTCTCCATTTGCTTACAGGCCAATCTACATGATTTTGGACAAATTCTAATCTTTTCTTTAGGTGCTTTTTTCTTAGGTATGGGACCTTTCTACTACTTCTAGCCTTCAAATTATTTTTAATAAGAAGCCTTCTTATGGTTGAGGTAGAAACATCTAAATTATGGTCCTTTTTAAGGATGGAAGAAGTGACAAAAGGGTCTTTTTTTACATGACGCAAAATTTTTCGCTCCACTAGATGTGTAATTTTCGACGGTCTTCCTCTGTTTTCTGCCTTGCTTTCATATTTGGCGGCGTTTTCCACCATTTTTTTAGAGCATCCAATTATTTTGGCAATTTGTCTGTAACTTTTTCCGTTATTATGGAGTTTTTTTATTATCTCCCGGCTCTCAAAGGTACAATGTATTCCTCTGCCCATTGTAAATAATATTATCTAAAAATTTTATGAGATTTCTTTCGAACTGTACTTAAAAAACACTAAGCTTACCTTTTTATACACTTTTAATTAAAAAAAATAAATTTAATTTGTAAAAGTTAATTATTTTCCAAAACTGGTATAGAAAAAAAGCTTGAAATCAAAACTAAAGTCTTAACTAAGTAACAATCTAACTGTTATCCAAATTTGATTTAAATAGTTGAGCTGTTTTGGTGTGATTGTAAAGCAATCCTACGAATAAAATAACTAAAAGGAAAAATGTGCATAAATTGTAGGAGGTTTAAGCAAAGAGTGTCTTACGAGTACACTTCTTAAATATTTAACAATGCGCCGCGAATCCTGCGCTTGGTACAAAGTTTTTCACAATGTATTTAGATAATCGACCTTCCTGTTAAATTTTACTTCTCAAGCTTAACGGATAATCCGCTCTCGAGTTATAGTTTAATATGGTATTGTGGCAGCTTTATTAAAGGTATCACAAAAGTCTGTACGTTTAAGAAAAACACTTAAAGAAGTTTTCTATTCAATAAGTTTTCACAACAATATAAGCAGTTTATTATGACACCAAAGAAATGGCACAGGTCTACAAAATTAAACTTTTGAAAGAGGGTTTTATTTTGAAAACTTATTTTATATACTTTTGTACTCTAAGAATTTGTCTGTATCACGTAAGGTTTCTTTGCTAATATCTAAAAAAAAAAATAACGTAACGATATTACTATAAAAATTATTTATTTATTAAAGTAAAAGAGCAAACAGGTGGAATACAAATGTAAAATAGTGAAAAAATATTTTGTTCAGCCTTTTTTTGTCTTTTGCCAGAAAGCTGCGTCGTCCGAACATGTGCCTGTGTTTTTTTGAGGTCATATCCCATTTTAACATCTAGAAGTATTCCGTTAACACTAGTTACGCGCTATCTGCTTGGTATTCTTTCAAAATAGTATTGCCGCTTCTGCGACGCCTCTGTTGCTTTGCTGAGAAATCCAATTTTAACCAGTGTTGCGAAATAAGATTATGTTTCATAAAAATCAATTCATTTGAAAATTATGCCAAACATGAAACGAACATGACATGAACTGATGTCATAGGTATAAATATATATATAAAATATAATTTTTAAAATACAATTTTTAAGATATAGAACGCTTTAAAAGAATCTTCGTGATAGAGCAAAAATAAGGCCCCCCAAATATATAAAAATTAAACATCAAAATCACTGTAGACCTGATAATTTCAAGAAAGAAATTATTTCTAAACCCAAATAATCTGATGAACATCCCATGTACTTAAATAATTTTTCAAGACGGAATGAAGGTTTTGCTAACCAAACGACTTAGCTAAATTAAGTTTTTTTCAAATGCTTAATAGTTATTAAAAAAGTGATAAATAAAATTCTTAGTTTTTTATTTCATGAATACATCTTAGACTACTAGCTTTGTGATATTGAAATTTAACTCAGCTTCTTAGTTTTGTTTTTGTGTTTGTTGTATCAAAAGACACGGACCGATATTATTGATTATCATTAGCAACATTTTCGAAACTACGTCTAATCCACTGACGTATTTAAATTTCTTTAGCTCATCTAAGGCCTTGACAAAAATGATTTCACCAAGAACACGGTCGGGCAGACGGAAACCACTTAATCGAACTCAGAATATATGTATATGATTTATAGGGTCGGAAATGGATGTTGTAAAACTTATAAACGGAATGAAAGACTTAGACATATCCTTTTTCTACCTGAGGTGAAAGGTATAAAAAACCATTCCCACATTAAGGTAATATTATCAAAGGTGTTTTAGTTCAAAATATAATTAATTTTTATATGCGTTTTTAATTATTTAGAAAGGTATAAATTCTTGATTGTTTTTAGTAAGGAAATCACAGCGATCGGTTGTAGGCTGAAGATGTAAATTAACGTTTCTGTAAAATTTATATAAAATAAAATTAGATGCGAAAATATTACGGAAATACACTTTATTGTTACAAAAATAAAATATTACTAAAAAATCACACAGGATACCACATAAACTAGGAAAAATAAGTAAATATAGCTATTGGCTGGATGCAATGTTTCTATTTTCCAATCTCAACCCAAATTGTACATTTCAAGAAAAATGTATAATAAAAAATATATATTATATTAATTTAAATAAAAACATCTGGAAATGCTGGAAACATTGGCTCAATGTCCGAAATTATATTTGGATGTTTTTTTTTAATGTTTAGTGCTTTTTTTTATTACTGTTTAATATTTAATCGGTCCTAAAAAACTGATAATTTCTTTGTAAAATAATCACCTTAAAAGCTATTAAAAAAGTTGTTTAAAACTTGTTTCTGCCCAGTAAAATTTTTATCAACCTCGTGGATTACTATCTGCAACACTTTCTCATTAAAGAAGCCTTCCAAAATTAACCTTATGACACAAAATCGTTCAAAATACTAAACAAAACGCAAAGAAAATAAAAATAAAACAGTAAAAAACTGAATACATTTATTTTAATTAAGCTTAAACAATTTAATAACAAAAATTAAAAAGTAATTAAGGATTTCAGAGTGCATTTGCTAAGCTCGCACATATTTTGAGCAATATTAATACTTATTTCTCAAATATACTTAATTGAAAAAGCAAAATTCTTTTCTTATCGCTCGTATTTATTACAATAAATTTAATAGAAAATTCAGCCTATTTTATGATGATTCATTTTTTGGTTTTTGTCTCCTTGAAAATCTAATAAGACTCAAGTAAAGTTTGAAATGTATTCTTCCTATTATAGTTTTATTCAAATGCATGCAAATCGTATGTAAAGGAATACGACTTTTTGCACACAATATGTAAAAATAGAAAATAAATTTTAACAAGAAGTAATCACAATAAAAACCCACAAGAATACAAATTATCCATAAAACAGCCACAAAATGGAGTCTTCCACACATTTACATATGCACGATTGTATTGTAGTACTAATGCACATAGTGCATTAGAAGACACTGTGTCATAAATAAACTTTTATTAAAAAAATAAAATAAACCAAAGCAAACAAAATGGAAATATACCCTTAGAAATTTCTTTGTAAGAAATGGTTTACAGATATTTATAGATATTGTAAGATTTATGAGGCAAGAGCAGCTTTCAAGGTGTTTATTCTTGCCAACTTAGCAGTACAACCCCTAGAAATAAACTTTTGACCCAGCGCCTAAATAAAGTGAATTTTAAGATGTTAAGGCATCTTTTTAAGGGATTTGGAGAACTCTTCCTTACAGAAAAACTTTATCTAGATATCTCGCGACATCATTATTAGCCTATGTTTTCTCTGGAATGCAAGTTACTGACAATTCAGAAGCCACCTTGATAATTAAGTTTGTTGGCATCGAAAATTCACCTACCTCATGTTATTGTCTATTCTAAGGATCCATTAGAATCTATCAGATACGAGGGTGTTGGGCTTGTTGACAAATGTTGAAAATGGCAAAGTATATCTAGTTGCTTAGCAGATAAGACTATATACCAAGGATTTCAGTTTGTGCCTAAACCTATCTCAGACCAGAACGATTATTACTTAAGTTTTATGCATTTTGTCAGTTTACCATATTTGAAAGCATTAAATGTAGAAATACACACTTACTGCATCCGCTGACGTTTTGTCATTCACAAGAAATGCAGAGACTCATTATTTTTTTAACTTTGTTCAGTATAGTGCAGTAGGTGGAAATTGCAAAAGCGGTACATGAAACAGCTATCGTTATCTATTTTGCTTTATTCAAGTTAAGCAGCAACATATCTGGCACCTTCAGCAGAACTTCCGGTCCCTTTTATCTCCCATTGAAACTACTTATGTTTTGGTTGCGTTCACCCCAATAACATTAGCTGAAGCTTATCCCGCGATAGCGTGAACAGTGTGAAGACATTTCCTTCTAGGAGTTATAACTTCTTTCCGTCAACCCTCATCTGGTTGAAATTATCCTCTATATAAAAATAAATCTTCCGAAACTTATGTCAGTTACTGTCTCCAGAAACTTTGTGCTGGCAGCGAGATTTCGATTTCAAAATCGAAATTTACACCAAAATATATATTTTAACGAAAATTTTACAAAAAAATTTATCCAAAAAATTGCACTTGCGATTTAAGTCAATTTTTACATTATCATTGTACAAGTGAAACGGAAAACCATCTTTAAAATATTAATTTCAGCGAAATCTCGGCTTACTTTTTGCCCTTGCATTTATGATTTTTTATATAACAAATTATTTGTTTCAGCAAAAAATCAAAATATCTCATGTAGTCTCACTCGAGTAACAAATTTTCTGCTTTTAAAAATTATGTTTATTTTTTCTCGAGTGCAAATGCATTAAATTTTCAAACTCATTTCTCTGATATGATGTCAAGAAGAGAAAGTTGCAAAATAATAATAATGTGAAAAAGTAAATTTGATTTTTTAAATTAGTTTTGTTAACTTTTTTCTCTGTATTTTTCTATTATTGTGCTAAAATAAAACTTAAGTCTACATATAATTTTGTGTGCAAAACAGTCTACAGGAATGTAAAATAGAATTTTATATTCATGTACGAGTGATGAGAAAAGTAATATAATGTTTCTATGGGTGTTAGAGGATAAATTTTTAGAACAATCATAAATTTCTTAAGAAAACATTATAAATGAAATACAGAATTTAAATATTTGAAATAAAAAGAAATTTATATGCAGTACTCGTACAGGTACAGATATAAAACTTGTGCTTTACAATTTTGTTTAATTCAGAATAATAACTTGTCATATAAGAAAGCATGCAAAAACAGAACCCCAGAAGCCTAGGAACCTTTACAGCGAAAAATTTCAGAAAAGGTAATCAAGTGTGGATTTGATAACTTTTGGCGCAAGACTTTCCAACTGGATTACTAACCTAATGATTTTAACAAGGCAATTACTAAAAATTAATTACATTGATTTTTGCAAGAAATAATAACAATAATTTTTAAAAAACTAGTTCAATTACTTCTTATTAATCTGAAAGTTGGTATTTTTTATTGTGCTTGTTTTAAAAATGATTTAAATGCGACCTTGCATCAAAAATCAACTTACTGATTAGCAAAATTTGTAAACCTTCTATACAACAAAGTCTCGACGATCTTTCAGGTACAAAGAAATCTTTATTCTGCAGATGAGGCTTTTTAATTGAAGAAAGTGGAGTTCGGAGAGGGTAGTAAATACCCAGAATGTGTAAAACGACTGAGAGTATTTTTTTTAAGACAAGTAGCATTTCAGGAAACAATGCCTATTTAATTAGTGTGTAACCGTGCTACATTCTTTTAGGAAATATATAGAGGAGAGAAAAGAACAGGTGGTGAAAGTATAGCCAATTTATTAGTTATTTTACTTCGCCCGCAAATATGCTATGAAGAAGTACCGACGAAGGAGGCTGCATGTTTTAATGTTAATTTTGAATATGTATTACATAAAAACATTTTTATTTTTTGGTTTTCGCAGGGGATGAACCCTGGCCAACCAGATTTGTAGTCAACATGCTTACCATCTTGATCACAGCAACCACTAGAATCTAGAAAAATCGCATCTTAAGGAAAATATGTGATCTTAATGGAGCTCCCTAAATAGATTTTTTGCTAAGATTTAAAAGTATTAATCTAATGTAGACCTCTCTTTCGAACTTCTTATGAAGGATAAACAAGAAAATGCTTTAAAAACGGTTTATATTAACTGGCGAAATTGAGTTAATGCTGCATTGGTTACCATGATATATATAGACCTTTCAGGTTTTTCTAAAACGTGTAAAAACTTTTTGCACTCTAATGACACATATACGGGGACATACTAAATCTAACCACAAAAAAATTCTTGTAATTTTTACTGTTTATAAAAAATACCACGGAGATGTGTGGATTGCAAAAGGTTAACAAATACTTTTCGGCGTGTATTATCCACAAGGCTTGTCATTTAAATTTAAACAAAATTTATTTACATAATAATTAAGCTGTAAAAAATATGTTTTATTTATTTTAAGTTTCATAGAAGTTTACAGCGAAGAAGTATTTTGGGACCGGTTTAATACCTGCTGAATACATCTTAAATTCGAACTCAAATTCGTGTGTGTCTAATATAAATCACAAATCTTTTTGAAAGTTTTCTTGTTTGTTTGTTGGTGCGCCAATCACGGCTAAATGACTGAACCGATTTTAATGAAATTTAAAACACGGATAGATATTGGTCTGGGTAGTGTCACACAGTATTTATATACCCGTTCAAGGAGAATAAACAAAGTCTTGGGAGATCGTTTTTAATGACATTCGAAGCATTGATAGGCCTTGATCTGTAAAGTCTGATTCTACACCTAGAATCTAAATACCGGTTTACCGCTTTACCGATTTAAAAAAAATATTAAATAAATATTTATGCAGAATATTCTATGTTTATTCTGTAAGCAAGAATATATAGGTGGATTGAGGGGGAGGGCAAACGTGCAGCTTTATGCAACTGAACAATTCTTAATAAAATTCGATTTTAAGGATATTTGAAACAAAGAGATATCCTGATTCATAAAGTACAATTAAATATGTTGGAATATATAATATATTTTTCTGTTTAAAAATAACCCGAAAATTTTAAGTTTTGTTCAGGATTGTTGTCACATCAAAGTTCGTTTTTTTCACTACTTAGTACTACTTAGTGAAAAAAGATATAGAAAAGTTTTTGCAAAAAAAACTTCAAATGAATTTTAGATATCTGTCTAATACGGCTTAAAAGTTCGCCAACACACAACAAATAACATTAAGTATTGGGACATCCTTTAATTTCCAAATCAAAATTTAATTCTTGTTGTTACATCAGACTTAAAAATACAGTATCCTTTAAGCTTTAACAGCTTGGCAATACACGCCAAATTACATCAGCTATAGGGAATCACAATTTTATATTTGCTGTTGTAGCGGATTTGGCAATGCAGGTTCTTTCTAAATTTCAACCGTCTGTTTATAACTGTTCAACAGTTTGGAGACATATATACGTCATATTACATTAATTATTGAAACTCCCTTTAATTTGTAATATGAAATATTTAAACTTTTTACTATACAAAACAAAGTAGTGGACATTCTGTCTAATTTTCAAATTTTTGTATGGGACGGCTCAAAAAATAGGCCCATATAAGTCAAGTTACGTCAATTATAGAAATACCCTTTTATTTCTATTCAAATTGTGTGCTTATTTTTATAGCGTTCCTTGTAAATTTAAGCAGTATATCTAAAGCGATTCGAAAGTTTTTTCACTTACATCAAATTACATTAAATACTGGGACACCCTTTAACTTCCAAAACTAAATGTTACACTTAAATTTATAATTTTTAATATATATACTTGTTATTATAATGGTTAAAGACATCGACATTTTGTCAAATTTAAAAGCGTTTGTCTGTGACGGTTCAAAAATAGGCCCATATTGGTCAGCTTATATCACCTATTGGGACACCCTTTAATTTTTAGACATATTTTTGTATTAATTTTTGCTGTAACAAAATTTTTTTAAATTTTAAAGTGGTGCTCTTTGCAGTATATAATACGCGTAAAAACAAGTATTATGTATGGGGCATTTTTTAGTTTTTAAAATTCTGAACTGTTTTCAATCTGTAAGCATATTCTCTCAAATAACGAAAAAACCTACAAATTTAAAACAGCAACAATCACATAAATTAAAAATTGGGAGTAGGCCTGTTATTTTACCCGCTACCTCGACGAACATGAACCGATCTTGCTGATTTTTAATAGCAAATTTTTCAAAACTATGTATGACCGATTGGCGTATTGATATTTTTTTAACTCAGCTGCTGCCTCTGCAAAGTTGATTTCAACCCGAATACGGACGGACATCGCTCAATCGACTTTGCTATAAATAAGAACTCAGAGTATTTATACTTGTGGAGACAGAAACGGATATTATAGAAATTACAAACGAAATGACAAACCTAAATATAGGGTGTATTAATGAAGGGTATAAAAATACTTTTATAAAAAACATCATATTTTCCTATTCACATCTAAAGGAATATCATAATTTTCACAACAAAAATTTTTTGGTTAGGCCATAACTAACAACAGCAACTGTGGCGTCAAGTGATTTTCTTTTGCATATAATAATGGAAAGCTTAACAAATTTATCGTTAATAAAGACATCTTAATAAAAGAATTTTCATTAACTGAACTTTAAAACAGAGGGTTTCCTAAGTAATTATAATGAATTAATACGGAATCAACATTGCCTTCAAAATTCTTAGTGCTTTATAATTTTATTTGTAAAAGTTTTTAACATCTTCGGAAATTTTTATATGAATTAACAAAAAAAAATTATATATTTTACCAAAAACACGCTAATAAGACGATAAAAGTGCGTTTTGTATAGTTTAAATGAAATAAATCGAGTGCGAAACTAGTTAAATTAGTAACACTGCTTTCAAACACACGCTTATGCTCCCAAAATCGTGATATTGACAGATCCATGTACTTGATAGGTAAGGTAGCTAAAGAATTAGAGAATAACAGTAATAGGACAATATGTATGCTCGTAATCTTTACCTTGGGCAAAGATACAGGCCCTCCAAATACTACCACCGAAGTCAAACACCTCAGCAAGCACATGAATGAGTCTTGTTTTTAAAAATCCTTATAGAAAGTAAGTTGAAACTGATGAAACTTAAAACTGTGCAAATTAACTAGGTTATTTGCAAAAACTCCACGCTTAGATTGGATTGCAAACTTCTTTATTAGAAAAACTTTAAAGGTGACAAAATACGCCTTATCTATGTTCATATCAATTTAAGTAGAATTGTAAATTAATTTCTCTTTTGAAACTTTAGTTCAGGGAAGAGGGTTTAACTTTTTCCAATTCTGATTTACAACTTTCTCTCCCGACTGCTAATTTTAAGACTATAAAAAATAAATATTTGAATGAAAATGCAAATCAGTAACAAGCTTCTGCTTAAAGGTCTCTAAATGAAATTTCCTTTATAGGGAAGGACTAAAACTAGAATAATTTTACTAAATATTTCCTCCATGAACATAAAAGCGAATGAATGCAAAAATCTATATCTTCAAGCTAATTTTCTTATAAACATAGTAAATTGAAATAAATAAACACGTATGAGGATTCATATGATAATATCTGTCAGTTTTTTTGCTTCTTTGTATGTCACATGACACACAACCAAATAATATTTTAACTTGTAAAATATTATTTATTTGCTGCAGGACATTTTTTATCAAACAAAAACAAAATAAAAATAAATTGTAGAAAACAACACCCATACAAGTAATCAAGCACACACACATAAATATTAAAAACAAAACAAGACTATAAGATTTGTTTTTATTTCTGTTGCCGGTTTCTTCTAAAAGAAAGAGCAAAAGTATATTTGTGTAATGAAAATTATGCTAAAATGAAAAAGACACACATTGAAATATCAAAGTTGAAATAAGTAGAAAAGAAGATGAAAACTTAGGGGTAGGGGCAGATTAATAAAGTGCACCATCAACAGCAGCTAGAGATTTTTGTGTCACGGAAAATATTAAAATTAGCTTTAATTTTGTACTTGATGACAATGATGCTGTTGCTGATGAGAAAATGTCACCAAGACAAGATTTACAAACATAAGGGGCTTGATGAGAAAATAAAATGGAAGAAAAAAACCCCTAATAAGTTGGCCAAAATGTAAAATAATGACAAACACCCGATGCTTTGAGTTGAGATTTAGGAGGGAGGAGTATGGAAAAAAATTTAAACTTAAATGTGACAGTTATTTAATGTTCCATTTGGCATGTGTTTAGACATAAAAGATGAAAGAATATCGAAAAAAGATAACAAGCGAGTAAGTATGCTACAATCGGCTATGCCAAATACATATATAATATACCCTTCATCATTATATAGATCTAGTAAAGTGAAGTAACTCCAATAAAAAAATATTAAATATTGGGGTGACAGACAATTAAAAAATTAATAAAAAAAATCATAAAAATTCCATCTGCTCTCATTGGGTTAAGCAACTTTAAAAAATTTTAGTACCTTCTGAAAGATCTCTTTAAAAGCTTTTAAATGATACCCATATTGATATCTTAAAAAATATGACGCTCAATCATACTTTTTTACGAAAAGTTTAGAGGCTCATTTTTCATTTTCTCTGGTTTTTTAATTCTCTATCGTTTATTTTTTTTTATTGAAGATACTTTATTGTTTGAAATTAAATGGAAAAATTAAAGGCAGGTGTGGTGTTTTGCTCGCCGCCTCGAAGGACATGGACCTATCTTGCTGATTTTTAATAGAAAAATTATCGAAACTATGTCTGATCGATTGGCGTATTGAAATTTTCTATACCTAATCTAGGGGCTTAGCAAAGTTGATTTCAACACTAACACGGACGGACAGACGAACATCGCTCAATCGATTTTTTTTAAAAAAATTCTATTGTCAATGTGGTCAATATATGCATTATTTAAAAGCTTTTTGATCTTTCAGGAAATACTAAATATATTTTCAAAAATGCTTAACCTATTAAGAGACCCCTCTGTCACCTCAATATTTGTTTTCATTTTACTTCACTAAACTAGATTAACATACATGGTGAAGGGTATAAAAGATTCGGCATATACCACTCTTACTTATTTTTATGTAAAAATAAGCGCAATTACAGAATTTTAGTGTTTGGCCGCCGCTTATCAATGTCAGCGGAATTATCTGAAGCAAGCGAGCACGATGTAGATTTTACGGAAAATGACTGAAGATTTCAACACTTTTAATACAAAAGTTGTACTAAGAATACTAAATTACTTAACCTTCTTTAAGAATGATTCTAATGGCTCTTGCTAAAGATGTTTTATAAGGGTCATTTAATTCATATGTCCATCGTTTTATGAAACAAAAGTCATCATTTGCTTCCTTTTCATAATAACCAACAGTGGTATTACAGTTGAATTTTCTAATCAAAAATTGAGTCAACAAAATTTAAGCGATGCCTTCCCCAAGTAGGCCTATGGGAGAAGATTTTAAAAATAAGTATTACGTTTTTCTTCTATTAAAACGTTATGCTTTTTTAATACTTTGTTGCTTAAAAGTTATTTAATAGTGGGTTAGGGAAAAGAAGTATTAATTTTAGCGAATGTTTTTTTAAAGCACATTGGAAAAACCGTGTGTATTCAGTTATCTTTAATACTTTAAAAAAAAGTATCCCTGTTGTCTGCGTAACTCTCTCCCCCCCACCCTTGTCAGTAGCTAAGTGAAATGTTATTAAAATTGTTTTACTCGTTAAGAAAACAAAAATCCATTTAAATTTTTTAAAGGCTCTCACTATGCATTTTAGAGAACAGAAGTCGTAAATTAATATAATTATATTGACATCACTTAACATTTCCTAGCTTATGAGGCTGTAGAGTAAAATTAAGTAAAATTCTGTGTATAAAGGTAGGGTATTTTTTTATGTGCCATAATAACTTTAATATTTGTATTTATATTCTAGCAATATCACAATAATGATAAAAAAAAATAAACATGGCAGAAACTTGGGTTGTTCTATAAACCAAAAAATTAAAAAAAAAAAGAATGATGAAAAAATAATAAAAAAATAGATCTTAAAATGTCACCACAAATAAACAAAGCGTTAGAAATGTTTGTTGTCAGACAATTTCGTACATTCCACTTCATAAAAATTATGATTGGCTTTTTGTTTCTTCTCACAGTTCAACCTTCTAACAACACAGCCACCCACAGGCCAACCACTCATTTTCTTGCACTTTTATGTTCCTCTCAAGTTTGATGCGGGTGATGTTAGATTCCTTTTAGTTTGGGTGTGAGTGGAGGTTACAATTTATATTTACGTAGGAATGTGTTCAATTTATTTCTTCTCTTTTTCTCGGTTTGTTTTATTACAAACACATTTACAGACGTTTATTATAAAAAAAAACGAGGAAAATTAGCATATTTATGAGTTGATGATTTGCTTTTGGCATTTATGTGTTGTTGAAGTAAACGAACTGAGATTCTTCTTCTTTTGTTTCTTTTAGATTTTCTTAATCTTGTTTTTATTATTTTTTTGGAAAACTTATGTTTTATGTCAATGTTTTTATTAAAGGACTTTGAAGCAATGGAAGGGTGGAAGTTTTTCTTGTGCGTATAGTTTGTTTTCTTTATTTAATCTTTGAAAAGTATCTAAATTAGACTCTCAATTCGTTTCTTGAATTTATAATTTTTTCATGTCCTGTTCATGTTTCTTATACTTTTAAGTTGTTTTTTTTTTCTTAGATGATGGTGAGTTTTTTCTTCGTAAAATTGTATAATTCAAAAAGTTATTCATTTGTACAGGTAACTTTGTAATTGACTATTCACAACCATAACTTTTCTTTTACATTTGAATAAATCTACATTAAATTAGGAAAATATTTTTTTAAAAATTATATTCTAAGGGAATAATGAATTGCGGTTAATGAAATCGGGACACAAAAAAAGATCATGTGTATTTATCATGTTATTTTATGATGAATTTAGAAGGACAAAATAAGAAACAAGACGAAAGAATTTCAAAAGAAACATTATTTATAAGAAAGCTTGATGTGCTTTGTACTATTTAAACAAATTAATTTTAAAAACACACAAAGGTATGTGTGCCATTCATTTTGAATACGAGGTAGGTCCATTTCTTAACAAAAATAAAATAATTTTATTTATTGTTAAAACTTTTTATAAGCCTTTAATCTGATAACTATTTTAGAAAAAAAATCATATATAATAATCGTTTTTTGTTCATTACATTCCCATATATTCTACTGAAGTCACCTCCTCTCTTTATGACGAACACATCTCTGCAATAATCTCATTTTACAATAATTTAAACATTTTAATATCTCTGCGATAATTTGAGACTTCAATCTTCTTATTATACTCTGAAATAGTTCCTTTGAATTTAATTACTTAGTTTCTGCAAACCCTCTCAACACAATCACATTACTTTTCTTACTTTTCCTAAAGATAGTCATCACATTTCTGAAAATTTTTCTTTCTCCAGTTAATTAAAAAAAAAATAAATTAATTACACTAAAACGACTACTGAATCCCTCGTCCAATCTACTTTAAATTTATTTATTATTATCGAATTTTAATAGAGATTCCATTATTTTCAGAGATAACTTTGACAATGTTGTTCGTAATTTCTATTTAGTTTTGCACCACTTCATATATGTAACCGTTTCAAAAGTAATTATTCGAGGCACTAATGGCTTACTTTAGAAGAAACAAACGTTACAAGCTCTGACTCATAAGTGGACTTTATAACATAGTCTATTACAAGTTCTGAAAAAAATCTTGCAAGTTAGACGTTTATGTTAACTCAATATCCCAGATGGTATCGAAAATTAAATATTACTCTAAATTAGTTGTTGATCATTCGATACTTACCAGTAATACACCTAATTGCATTCTCGAATATTGTTCTGCGGATCTGTGTGATGCACTAATAACACTATCTACATATATCTATACATAAAATGTAACAGTAAACGGGGTCATATCTGTACATGAAATATTTGTTGAAAATTTTGATGTTGTTGTAGATAGTAATCGATATGGAATACAAAATACTAATTCTTTGAATATTTATCAGTCTGTCTGTATTCTCATCACTTAAAAATTCTGTACTAAAATAAAGTATTGTGGTCATTTCTGTACAGGAAATTTTTTTTTTTTGAAAATATATGATGTAGCTAGTAATCAAAATGGAATACTAAACACCCATTTTTGGAATTTTGGGTTATCTGTCTGTTCATCTATCTATCTTTGTTTGCATCACATAAGAACTGCAGGGATTTGAATAAAATTTTGTGTAAAAGTTCCTTAGAACCTTGGTTCAATTATAGATTACTTTTTGTTTCGTAAAAATAAGTTATTTCGTATAGAAAATAGAGATACAAATATGAAGTCACCCAATTTTATTTAAACTGCAATTTTAATAATATGGCTTTTTACGTATAATAGGAAACCACTTTGACAAATATTTGCATAAACTTGTAATAAGTTATTATTACTACCAGAAAACACAAATTTCGAGCTACTGTTTCCAAAACTCAAACGTGTGCAGTAGTTTTTAAGAAAGTGTAAAAATTAAGTTTTATTTTTAATAATTAAAGCAAATAATTATCTGACTTTTTCGTCCTCTCGTTTCGTCAATACGGGTTAAGGCTGAAAAATTCTAACACATGAGTTCGAATTATGGTTTTAGCTGTCGAACAATAAAAGATATAGTTGTCACTATAATAGATTTTTCATGAGGTGCTACAGGTGTTTCTCTAAATTTTCAATTTGAATGCTCATCTTATCTTTAGCTTACGTTCTTTCACGCCCATGTGAGAGTAAGCAAATTAGTAACACTCGCGAAAAATCCCGTTTGTATTTAACTAACAGAAAAACAAAACAAACAAAACTAAAAAGCTTCTTCCTTAAAATTATATTTTTCGTTCCTATATTTAGAACTACTTTTCGTTATTAAATTTCAGGCAGTATTGACTTATTTAGTAAATTATAAGTAGAAAAAAAGTACTAATTTTCCATACGCAATAGTGAAAAATGGGAAGGAATGGAAAGAGCCAAAATCTATGTTAATCGTGTGCAAGACATTAAAAACTATGGACAAATTTACAAGAGAAGAGTCAAACTGAAGTAGGAAAACTCTAAGAAACTAAGATAAACTCATCTGTTTTGCCACAAAAAATCTGGCCTAAGGCCATTTATTATTAACACAAGTAACTCAACAAAAAAGAGTTCCACTGAAAGTTGTGAATATTTGAACTGAATTGAAGGAAAAAAGTGAGTCTCGTCGAAAATCTAAGCCGATGCTTTCAATATAGTCAAAAACTACTTCAGTGAACAATAGTATCAATATAGAATAAATAGCATTTGTCGCTTCTGCACTCTGTTTTCCTCTTTTGTATGGGGTTTGAAAGCTCTTAAATACATTTTAAAGAACTGAAACAAAAAAGTTATATTTCATTATCGGTTTAGTATAAGTGGTATAATATCAAGAGAGCATACAGGATAAAGCATGCATCACACATCAAATTAAGACTGTTTATGTAAATGCAAAATTTTATATATATTTTTCTTTTTTTATTACGCACAGATATTTTGAAGTCGTTGCAAACAATAAGACTTTCACAATAATACGATTCACCATAAAAAAAATTTACTCAATCTGGATAAGTAAGACCCCGGAAGATTCTGGATGCAATAAAAATTAGTTTTCAAGTTATTACAACACTATTTTTATGTACTCCATGGTCTCTAGCTACGAAAAAAGTCATTAAAAAATTAAAAAAAAATTTTTGCTTTTGAAAAATTTAGAAAAACTGTTAATACGAGATATAAAATATGTATGTTTATCATTTATTCTCAAATATTAATGGCATAAAATGTAATTATCATTAATTGATTAGAATCGATATTTTTTTATAAATTAAGACATTTTTTATAGCATTCACAAATGTACTATTTAAGAAAAATACTCGTTGATTTGGTTCAGTATTGTACTCTTATACCCTTCTTATCATTTAACTTGGTTTCTTCAAGGGCTTTTATGTATGTATAAAATGTTTGCTCTAAGAAATACAGTAAAATGTTTTTCATATGTTTAGGTGTAAAAAAAAAAAATCAGGCCAAAAAAAAATCAAACTTAAATCGTAATTATAACATTTAATGAAAATATTATATTGCTTTTGAGAAGGCTAAAATAATCCATGCTATTATCACACAAGGTTTATTTATAAAAGACACCAAAAGCGCTTAAAGGAACACTTAAATGTCTAAAAACTTTAAACACCACTGAAAGATACATGACAAACTGTTATTGTTTTTCTCCAATGATTAGAGAGATATTGAACTCTTTAACAACTGTTACAATTTTATTTTCTACAACATAACGGTGATATTATATTTTAAAACAGAGTATTTGTTTTTATTTTTGTGACAATGACACCTTTCAAAATGAAATTCTTGCGTTCAATAAATATTTGAAACTGAAATAAAATTTCTTAAAAACTTTTGAAATATTGATTTTATTAGTTCTTAGCAATTATCATAATATATTAAAATAATCTTCGAGCTACAAATACAGTTACAGTTACAGGAAGATATAAAATTTTTATAGTATAAAGTTTTCAATGTTTAAAATATATTTTCTACAAATCACGGCTGGCTGCGAAAGTGTAAAAATAAATCAATTCGAAGAGAAAATAGAGATACAAATATGAAACCCAATTGTACTGATATAATGGTACTAAAACATTTTATTTTTAATGAAAAATTTTTAACACTGTCTACAGAACTCTGGAAGAAGTATTTAAAAACATTTTTCTAAATTTTATTTTTGCGGAAATAGGAAATGACACCCAGACGAAGTCATGGGCACTGCTAATTATAAATAACTACTTTAAAAAATTTGAGTTTATAATAAAATTTCATTTGAAATGTCATACTTAATTTACCACTGTAAAATTTTCATTTTGTTAAATTTCTAATTTCTCATAACTACTACCTTAATATTAAACAAAAAAATTTAAATGATAAAATGAGCGTAATAACATGTTCCACTATTTTTTAAATCGTTCAAATATAAGACCTTAAATATCTCCATATAATATAAAATAGACTTACACCACTTTTAACAAAAATAGTTTTAATTAATATTAAAAATTTAATACATTGACCATATTGAAGATATCAGTTTGTAATCTGTTTTGTTTGTTCTAGATGTCAATTTACTACAGCAATGCATTGCATCCTAAAATAGTGGAAAACTGAAACTCTAAGCCAGACCCGTTAGGCTTATTTATATAAAAGTTGGCAACATTAAAAAAATATCTTTTACCTTGAGAACTAGAAAAAACTTACCAACTGATCATAATTGTGATTAAAGTATCAATCTGAAGTATTAGTTTAGAAATAATCCTTGACAAATACTGTACCAATTTTAAATTATTTGTATCAAAAACATTTATGTCCTTAATTGGTTTTATTAAGATTCAAGTAAGTTAACAAGCCTTGGCATTTCGTTTGCAATTAGTTACATAAGCGTTCCAAATAAATTTTATTGTTTTATTTTACACAAGGTCTCAGTTTCCACTTTTTTCCTGTCATTTTGTGTAATTCATTTTTTCATTTAATCTTTTTTTTTTGGTTTTTGGGTTGGGCCAGTTAAAGTAATAATGACATGTCATTAAATATTCATAAAAAAATTTTAGTGGTTGCAAATTTTCTACATGGTTTGTTTCTTTTTTTATTTTTTATTTTTTTGGAAGTTGTCTTATCACAGCTGTAGTGTTTTTGTTGTTGTTGTATTTTTGTGGTCTTATCTTAAGTCAAAACGATTTTCATATTTTTTCTAGTTGTCATAGACTGGCACACATGCAAAGGATGAACAGGATATTTAGATAAAGTATTAAAATAGGCTGTTTTATTGCAGTTTATTGTTGTGAAACATGCTAAGAAACAATTAGCGATATACAAAATAATTTGCGCCTTGGGATATAATTTCTATACTAACAATTTCTAGGATGGGTTTTGTTCGCTCTTGCTGACTTATTTCAACAAATTTTAATTTGAATTTTATTTACGAAAATTTAAGTACGACTCTCTTATCTCTTTTTAACTTTTATTATGTCAACAACTATGCTAATTCGTTAAACGTTGACGTCGTTAAATGTCCAAGCCTTAATTAGATTGTTTTTGTTATGCCGACTGTTTTAATTTCTTGGGTGGCCATTATACAAGTGGGTTTTGAACCATGAAATAATTTTAATACGAAAAAATGATAACCATTTTAAATTTTTGCGATAGTAATAGTAATTTTAATTTGTAGTATTCTCTCTTTTTCTAAATCAAATTATGCTAAATTGTTGATGAGTTAGTAAGAAGTAAAACTATCTAGCGAGTTTCATATGTGGAAAAATTAAAAAGGGACTGTCTCTTGTAATTCATTAAGTTTAGCCAGATTTTGATCATTTCAATGCTTCATTTAAATTTGTTTTCAGTGCAAAATTTAAATATCTATTAATCAATCTGTAGGTACGAAGAACACCCTTTAGTTATTAATTTTTTTATTTTCTTTCCAGTACACAACTACAAAAAAAAAAAAAATACACACAAACAAAAATCATTTGTAATTGTTTTTAAATTTATATTTAATTTTTGAAATTATTAGTCAAACTATTTTGGTATTTGCAAATGAAAAACTTTAATCGGGCTTAAGTTCTGGCTTATTTTAATTTTTTAATTAATTAAAAAAGAAATCCTTTTAAACCAACACGTGAAAACTAAGCGCATCGAGGTCGTTTGGGCTTCGCATGGAATTTTATCTGGAATCATTGTTTAATCATATACCTTGTAAAATTATGCTGATTCAGAATGACGCATAATAATCACAAGGGTTCTACTGCTGAAGTTGGAGGATAATAATACAGATAATATGTGGTTTTAATAAATTAATGCTACTTTTTATTAAAGGATAAGTTTCCATTCCGGCAATAGAAAGAATAGATTTACTTTTAAGGATTTTTAAAAGTTAAGGCTAACAAACTTGCTTTTTTTTATTTTTTGAACTTAAAAATTAAATTAAAATTTACTTTTAAATGCAAATATTTTACTAATTAGAATTTAGCTTCAGTTTTAAGACGCTACATGAAAATAGTAAGCAATGTAAATAAAAAACTATCAAAGATATAATTTGGGAAAACGAAAGATAAAGTTGTGTTAAAAGCTTTGTGTTTAGTATCGATTAACTGAATTAAATAAAGTTTCCAATTATTAACAAAAAGCGGAAGCACTTTAATTTAATCGTTTCTTCCAACTTAATTAATGGAACAACAAAATGTAGAACTTCCCTTGTTTAAATCAGATCGGGAAATACTTTGGCGGGAGTCGAACCCATTAACCCCATATTAATAGACTTATTAAACTGGCATTTAGCAAATTTTTGTTAGTCTTATTTTGTTTTTAAAAACTTAATATTCCCTTGAATTGCATAAAAATAAATAACTCTTTACATAATAACAATAAATAAACTTTTCTTTTTTTAGATAAAAAATATATATATTTTAAAATTTTCTTTTCAAGATAACTTCTCTAATTAAAATATAAAACTTCACTCTAGGATTCTCTATTTGTGTAGCCAAAACTGTATATTCAGTTTTTTTATTTTGGAGCTCAAATATTCCTTAATACTTGTCCTTCATAAAGAACCTTTTAAAATTTATTTCGTCTACTTTATTAAAACAAGTTATCTTTTATTTTCTGTAATTAATTTACGAATGAATCTAAATGAAATTACATTCATTGTCATTTCAAGTCAGGAGTCTAAATGTCATTGAAAACTTGGCATTGCGTGTTTTTATTTAATTGTATTTTTCCTTTTTGTGTTTAAAACTCATTGAAAAGAGGAGCCGCACCTTCTTTCTTTTATAGACCATTTGATGATTCGCCATTTGTTTTAATGTAACGCGTATGTTATCAGTGTTGTTTGACACCAATATTAATTTGTTTCTTGTCCCGTAGTGTTGCTTTCTTAGTTAATGTCTACTGCATATATAAATTGTTCATCAAATCATGAAGTTTTACGAGTCTTTAATAACACAATTAATTTTATGTCTTTAAAAATATATCTTAAACTGTAAAAATACAAATGAATGGAAATCGGTAAAATATTAAAAATAATTTATTTTTAAAGTAGAGCATTTATTTACGTTTTTTTATAAGCGAAGCATAATTCCAACCGAAGACCTGTTAAAAAGAAATTATTTTTAAAAGTCCACTTGAAGCCAAGATCTCAGGATTATCAGTGGAGTGATAGAATATGAGATGGGTTTCACCAAGTAGACTCCTTAACTACTTACGCCTTAAAGAGAAACTGGATAAAGCTTCTTATTTCTAAACAGTACCTCTGATGTGCACGTCTGTCCGTCCGTCCGTGTTCGTGTTGAAATTACCATTGCCAAGGCACTAAATAAGCTACAGAAAGTTTAAACACGCCAATCGATCAGGACATAGTTTTGAAAAGTTTTATATTGAAAATACCAGAATCGCTCCATGTCCTTTGAGGTAGAAGGAAAAACACCACGCCTACCTCCAATTTTTCCACAATACTTGCAACAAATCAAGTATAGTGAAAAAACTCCAACAACAAAAACATATATATATATAGATATATATATATATATATATATATATATATATATATATACATATAGAGAGAGAGATAGATAGATAGATAGATAGATAGATAGATAGATAGATAGAGAAAAAAGCAAGCAAGAAAAGTACGATTGTGCACCATATTTTTTAAGATATCAATATGGGTATCATTTAAAAGCGTTAAAAGAAATCTTTCAGAAAATACAGACAATTTTTCAAAATGCTTATTCCACTAAGAGCCAATGACATTTTTATGTAAAATTATATATTGAACTTTATTTTTTCTTTCAATTTTTGTTCCTTGTCACCCCAATATTTATTTTTTGGTTGTAATTACTTTACTAAACTAGATTTACATTTATGGTAAGGGATATATAAGATGCGACATATTTGAATATAGCACTCTTACTTGTTAGCATCAATTTCGCTAAGATAAGCTTTTGTATTTAATGATTATGTATTTATTATGCACAACAAATGCAACAAGATTGATTTTTACTGAAAAAAAAAACAGCAATCAACATTATGGATCCAAGACAAACTATTTTATTATTTAAATATAACAATACTTTTATATGCTTGCAACCATATATTATGTTGATCTTAGATTAATGTTACTTCAAATATGTTTTTTCTTCAAATATAAGACTGGCTTGAGCATAACCTTCTTTTAACCAATCTTCTTCAATGACTCTTTCCTAGGCTGCAGAGTATTCTACTATCAAGGCGAAACTGATTCAGTATTATTTTGCTGAAATAGCTTTCTAGTATAGTTCAGTCTAAGTTCTATGTGTCAGGAAACAAATTTAGAATATTAGTCCCGAGCTTCAATTAACTTCTAATCACGATTGGGATTTGTTTGCTATCATCGTCAAGGCATATTGATACCAGGTGAATGCATAAGCTTTTTATTGACAACTCAATAAGTTTTTACAAAAACAAAGTACACGTAAACGCTAAAACATATGTTGACTGGATGATCTGATGCAGTCACCTGTGCAATGCGCCTTGATGACCGTGATAAGCCAACCAGTATGCTTTCCACCTTGTAATCTATTTTGCTGTTTATTTTCTTAGTGGATGTTTGAGAGAGTATCACAAACTGTCTGTTGACAAATTGTTAATTTTTTAAGGAATGAATATAACTAATCAATAACATTATCTGTTCTTATCAAGACGAAAAAGCATTTGTGTTTGCATATGGCAAGCTACCTAACAATTGCAAGTTTTTTTATGAATACGACCATTTAGAAAATTAGGATACGGGATGTTTTGATTTTTCATACTGTATTTTTCAAACATTTATTTATCTACAAAAGATATTATTTATTTAACTGTTGCTAAATGATGAATTATTTACGTACACTACCAAACCAAAAATTTTTTCGAAGCAGTTAAAAAGTTGTATGTCACCTAACGTAGTATTTTGCTGATATAAACGAAATAGAATGTAACTAAACAGAACAACTAACGAATCATTTCAATTAAACAAAATCACGTCAGCTAATTCAATACAAAACGAAAAGCATAGACTAATGCTGCCTTAATGCTCATTTATTTAGTCTCCTAAATTTCTGTTATTTGCATCAGTGTATATTTTCAACACTCTTTATTCCATCATCATCCAAAAGACCGAAAAATTACTAAAACACTATAAAATTTCGATAAGGATGAATACCACAATTTTTTTTAAATCGCTTTCCATTAAAATTTGCATTCAAGAAGGTATTTTAAAACCTTTTCAAATCATGGACTACCGCGTAAGGTATAGAATAAAAATCTTACCATAGTTCTGTCAATTTTTTTAATATATTATTTTAACTCTAATTTTTGTATTTATAAATACAGTGAAAACTCCCAATAGCGGACACTCTTTTAAGCGGACACCGCCCACATGCGGACAATTTTCGAATAACGTAGCACCTAATTCATTTTTCAGAGCAAATTTCCCTTCCAAGAACGGACCCTCCAACATAAAACAAAATATTAACAATTGCACTTTTTTAAAATAGAACACGAGGCGCTATAAAAAGACTACGTGTAAATACAAACTTTTTTCACTTAAAAATATGCATGTGGCAACTACATACTCAGCTGATTGTATTGTGAAGCAAAGTAAAAAAAATATTGTTTTGATAATTTTGTTGCAATGCCATACAAAATGTTTGACGCAAGGTACATTTATTTTACTAGGTAGTATCGTCCGCCCAGCTGGTTTGTAGTTGGACATGTCAAAAGTTGTTTATATTTTCCTACTTTTGTTTACGAATTTCAAAAAACACTAACAAAAAGCATATGTAGAACAAAGAGTGCTTTTGTTTTTAGACCAATTCTCTTTTATTTTCTGTTTCTATTTTTGACATTTCCACTCACAAAGCAACAATAAAATGCCATGTTGTTTTTACAAATGTTGTATTTGTTGTAGAACCGCTTTTACCTAGTAAAATAAATGTACCTTGGTTTGACGCTTAAAGAAAAGATTGAAATTATAGAAACCTCACAAAAAGATAAAAAATAGCAATAGCATCAATGTAAGTGCACAATAATTAAAATAAAATGAAATTGCAATTGCAATTCCATTACACTTTTTCCAGGTTTGACATCGGCAAAACACAAGCAACAAATATTTAAAAAAACAAAGAAAATTTGGTATTAAGTTAATTGGATTTATTCCGCCAGTAAATAAAGAAAATTTGCTTTCCCAATGGCAGTCTGGCAGCAATTCCAATCAAAAAATGTTTTGACTCCATTCGAACAACCTGAAACTTGACAAAATGTGTCTTGAATGGTTTTCGAAAGTTCGTGCGCAAAATATCCCTCTATCTGAACCCGCTATTCAAGAGAAGGCAAAATAATGCGCAATAAAATTGGGCATAACGAACTTTGTAGCATCAAATGGGTTCAAATGTGGCGAAAAAGGCATAATATTAGTTTCAAATTTATTTGCGCAGAAGCAGCAAGAGTGTCGGAAGAAGACGTTAACCAGTTCAACGAAAGATTGAGAGTGATTCTTCGAGATTACGAAGCAATGTGTACAATGCGGATGAAAGCACCCCGTATCTAATTCACCAGTTATTTGGAAATCAAATAAAAACGCATGGATGAATAGAGAGATTATGACAGAATGGCTACTCCAATTGGACCATAAAATGGAGAAAGAAAAACTTTTCTTTGGATAATGCAGCTTCTCATCTCCGAAATGTTGAACTCGAAAACATTTAAGTTATCTGGTTATCTCCAAACACAACATCAATTTGCCAGCCTCTGTCCCAAGGTATCATCCGTAGTTTCAAATTCTACTACCGAAGTTTTATAGTAAAGGATATGATAACAGCTTTTGATGAAAATACAGATGTAGCAAAAAAAAAAAATCAATATCCTTGAATCTATATTTTTCATCTCATCTGCGTGGAATAAGGTGACCACCGAAACAATTCAATACTGCTTCCGTAAGGCCGGATTCGATGAAAATGCATACAGTTCGCGGGGTTTTAATGACGAAGATGATATCCCACTAATAGAGTTGCAAACATTGATGCAAGGCTGTGGATTAAGAGATGCTAAAGAGTAAGTTACCATTGACGAAAATATTATGATAACGACGTCATCATTGAATTAGCGAATAGTGAAAGCGAAATGGCGCCAGAAGAACCTTTAGTTGAAGAAAATTGGATTGCAGTTCCAATTAAATTTATGAATTGTACCGATGCCTTGAAATATCTTCACAACATCAAGGAATTTGTAAAAACTGATTATGCAGCTTTTACATTTGTAAAAAAATTCAGAAAATCACTTTCAAACAGAGCTGTAAACGAATGATTCATTTTTGGTTTTTAACTCACCGTGAATTAAAATGTTTGAATGCATTCATCTGTTCCAAAAAATGAATTGAATTAAAATTGGAATGCATTCACAATGAATTTGAATTCTTGAATGCCATTCACTTGGCCACACAAAGTTAATGAATTTGAATTTGAATGAATTTATTATGAACAAAATTTGTGTGAATGCATTCCTTTCATCAGTCAAAAAATGAATTAGAATCTGAGTTGGTCTATTATGATTTTAAACGTCGTGAATGCATTCACTCGCCATCGAATTAAGTGAATTAGAATTGGAATGCAATTATTGGAAGGAAAAATATATTGAAGGAATTCATTTTTTTTACAATAATTCTTTTAAGTTGAAAATTATACAGTGTGTGTTTTACTACGTCGGCCATGACATAAGCTGCAAAAATGTTAACGTGTGTTATATTGGGCATGATAAAAGCTGTAGAAAAGTTAAAGGGTGTTGCAAAATTGACGTGATTTTTACGATTATAGTGGTATCTTTTGAACTATAACAAAAACTTAAAATTTACGCAGTGTGTGTTTTTACATCGGGCATGATAAACGCTATAGAAAAGTTAAAGGGTGTTGCCAAAGTGACGTGATTTTTAGGATTATAGTGGTATCTTTTGAACTATAACAGATAAAAACTTGAAATTTACGCAGTGTGTGTAACTACATCGGCCATGATAAACGCTATAGAAAAGTTTAAGGGTGTTGCAAAATTGACGTGATTTTTACGATTATAGTGGTATCTTTTGAACTATAACAAAAACTTGAAATTTACGCAGTGTGTGTTTTTACATCGGCCATCATAAACCCTATAGAAAAGTTAAAGGGTGTTGCAAAATTGACGTGATTTTTACGATTATAGTGTTATCTTTTGAACTATAACAGATAAAAACTTGAAATTTACGCAGTGGGTGTAACTACATCGGCCATGATAAACGCTATAGAAAAGTTAAAGGGTGTTGCAAAATTGACGTGATTTTTACGATTATAGTGGTATCTTTTGAACTATAACAGACAAAAACTTGAAATTTACGCAGTGTGTGTTTTTACATCGGGCATGATAAACGCTATAGAAAAGTTAAAGGGTGTTGCAAAATTGACGTGATTTATACGATTATAGTGTTATCTTTTGAACTATAACAGATAAAAACTTGAAATTTACGCAGTGTGTGTAACTACATCGGCCATGATAAACGCTATAGAAAAGTTAAAGGGTGTTGCAAAATTGACGTGATTTTTACGATTATAGTGTTATCTTTTGAACTATAACAGATAAAAACTTGAAATTTACGCAGTGTATGTTACTGCATCGGCCATGACAAACGCTATAGAAAAGTTAAAGGGTGTTGCAAAATTGACGTGATTTGTACGATTATAGTGGTATCTTTTGAACTATAACAGACAAAAACTTGAAATTTACGCAGTGTGTGTTTTTACATCGGGCATGATAAACGCTATAGCAAAGTTAAAGGGTGTTGCAAAATTGACGTGATTTTTACGATTATAGTGTTATCTTTTGAACTATAACAGATAAAAACTTGAAATTTACGCAGTGTGTGTAACTATATCGGCCATGATAAACGCTATAGAAAAGTTAAAGGGTGTTGCAAAATTGACGTGATTTTTACGATTATAATGTTATCTTTTGAACTATAACAGATAAAAACTTGAAATTTACGCAGTGTATGTTACTGCATCGGCCATGACAAACGCTATAGAAAAGTTAAAGGGTGTTGCAAAATTAACGTGATTTTTACGATTATAGTGGTATCTTTTGAACTATAACAGATAAAAACTTGAAATTTACGCAGTGTGTGTAACTACATCGGCCATGATAAACGCTATAGAAAAGTTAAAGGGTGTTGCAAAATTGACGTGATTTTTACGATTATAGTGTTATCTTTTGAACTATAACAGATAAAAACTTGAAATTTACGCAGTGTATGTTACTGCATCGGCCATGACAAACGCTATAGAAAAGTTAAAGGGTGTTGCAAAATTGACGTGATTTTTACGATTATAGTGGTATCTTTTGAACTATAACAGACAAAAACTTGAAATTTACGCAGTGTGTGTTTTTACATCGGGCATGATAAACGCTATAGAAAAGTTAAAGGGTGTTGCAAAATTGACGTGATTTTTACGATTATAGTGTTATCTTTTGAACTATAACAGATAAAAACTTGAAATTTACGCAGTGTATGTTACTGCATCGGCCATGACAAACGCTATAGAATAGTTAAAGGGTGTTGCAAAATTGACGTGATTTTTACGATTATAGTGGTATCTTTTGAACTATAAAAGATAAAAACTTGAAATTTACGCAGTGTGTGTTTTTACATCGGCCATCATAAACCCTATAAAAAAGTTAAAGGGTGTTGCAAAATTGACGTGATTTTTACGATTATAGTGTTATCTTTTTAACTATAACAGATAAAAACTTGAAATTTACGCAGTGTGTGTAACTACATCGGCCGTGATAAACGCCATAGAAAAGTTAAAGGGTGTTGCAAAATTGATAAAACGCAGTGTGTTACTACGACGACTATGATAAACGTTGTAGAAAAATTCGTGTTATTAATTATTTACCAAAAAAAACAAAAATATTTCACACCTTTGCAAACCGTTTACATTTTTTAGGAAAAAAACATTGAAACAGTTTCCACGAAAAATCTCATTATAAGTGTAATAAAGAAAGTACCTACCCCTTAATTTAGTGCTAGCAACAAAAAAATGGGTCATTGAATGGTCTGTTTGTTGGCCACGTGCTACATTGTGAAAATCGCAGGTAACAAAAATTTAAATAATCTTGTTCAATTGGATTGTTTTAACTACCATATGATAAAAATTCAAATGAAATTTTAGAACTAAATTCTTTACACTGGCAAACAAATTAGAATTATTATACCGACCTTAAATACTAGACAGATATTATTGTACATTCTCTATTTCACTCATATTTACATTTGTCATTTTTTATCTTTTATAGTTCAAAAGATAACACTATAATCGTAAAAATCAGGTCAATTTTGCAACACCCTTTAACTTTTCTATAGCGTTTATCATGGCCGATGTAAAAACACACACTGCGTAAATTTTAAGTTTTTATCTGTTCTAGTTCAAAAGATAACACTATAATCGTAAAAATCACGTCAATTTTGCAACACCCTTTAACTTTTCTATAGGGCTTATGATGGCCGATGTAAAAACACACACTGCGTAAATTTCAAGTTTTTATCTTTTATAGTTCAAAAGATACCACTATAATCGTAAAAATCACGTCAATTTTGCAACACCCTTTAACTTTTCTATAGCGTTTGTCATGGCCGATGCAGTAACATACACTGCGTAAATTTCAAGTTTTTATCTGTTATAGTTCAAAAGATAACACTATAATCGTAAAAATCACGTCAATTTTGCAACACCCTTTAACTTTTCTATAGCGTTTATCATGGCCGATGTAGTTACACATACTGCGTAAATTTTAAGTTTTTATCTGTTATAGTTCAAAAGATAACACTATAATCCAAAAAATCACGTCAATTTCGCAACACCCTTTAACTTTTCTATAGGGTTTATGATGGCCGATGGAAAAACACACACTGCGTAAATTTCAAGTTTTTATCTTTTATAGTTCAAAAGATACCACTATAATCGTAAAAATCACGTCAATTTTGCAACACCCTTTAACTTTTCTATAGCGTTTATCATGGCCGATGTAGTTACACACACTGCGTAAATTTCAAGTTTTTATCTGTTATAGTTCAAAAGATAACACTCGAATCGTAAAAATCACGTCAATTTTTCAACACCCTTTAACTTTTCTATAGCGTTTGTCATGGCCGATGTAAAAACACACACTGCGTAAATTTCAAGTTTTTATCTTTTATAGTTCAAAAGATACCACTATAATCGTAAAAATCACGTCAATTTTGCAACACCCTTTAACTTTTCTATAGCGTTTGTCGTGGCCGATGCAGTAACATACACTGCGTAAATTTCAAGTTTTTTGCCTGTTATAGTTCAAAAGATAACACTATAATCGTAAAAATCACGTCAATTTTGCAACACCCTTTAACTTTTCTATAGCGTTTGTCATGGCCGATGCAGTAACATACACTGCGTAAATTTCAAGTTTTCATCTGTTATAGTTCAAAAGATAACACTATAATCGTAAAAATCACGTCAATTTTTCAACACCCTTTAACTTTTCTATAGCGTTTGTCATGGCCGATGTAGTAACATACACTTCGTAAATTTCAAGTTTTTATCTTTTATAGTTTAAAAGATAACACTCTAATCGTAAAAATCATGTCAATTTTATAACACCCTTTAACTTTTCTACAGCTTTTATCATGCCCAATATAACACACGTTAACATTTTTGCAGCTTATGTCATGGCCGACGTAGTAAAACACACACTGTATAATTTTCAACTTAAAAGAATTATTGTAAAAAAAATGAATTCCTTCAATATATTTTTCCTTCCAATAATTGCATTACAATTCTAATTCACTTAATTCGATGGCGAGTGAATGCATTCACGACGTTTAAATTCATAATACATCCATTCAGATTCTAATTCATTTATTGGCTGATGAGAGGAATGCATTCATAAAAAGTAATTTCATGATGAAATTCTAATTCTTATTCATTCATTTCGTGTGGGTAAGTGAATGGCGATCAAAAAATCACAATTCAATGCGGGAATGATTCGCAGGAATGATTCAAAAAAGAATCATTCGTTTACAGCTCTGCTTTCAAACTCGTTTAGCGTCGGAAAAGCAAGCAAATATGAAACAAAAAACTATACAAGACTTTTATTTCAAAATAAGTACAAATGCGTATAATTTTAGTGCCTTTCACCATGCAACTCTTACCATGCATTTTTTTAATAAGTAAGACATTATTATCTTAATTTAAATTTTTTTTTTTTTTTTTGTTAAACCTTTTTTGTTATTTAGATATTAATTGAATTTTGTGTTAATGCTTTGAATAAACAATAAAAATTATTTTTTTGTTCTTTTTTTAAACTCCCATAGGCGGACACTTCCCAACAACGGACAAATTTTGGTCGACAGTGGCTGTCCGCTTATGGGAGTTTTCACTGTATTTCATCAACAGACTTCATTTTTATTTGATTTTGTTAAAAAAAAAAAAACAAAAGTCAAATTAAAACATTTGATTTGAAAAGTTTACAGCAATTTAAAATACGCACAAATTTATAAAGTTTTCATTTTTTAGTGAATTTATTTAATAAGAATTAAAATTAAAACATTTGCTTTATATTTCGCCCTGGCGGCCAGTAGTAAATTTTTTTTAACATTTTAGTAAGTTAGACAACCATCAAAGCTTTAAGCTTCTAATGGTCATGCGCAACAAAAAATAATTACTAATATTTTTTCAAGCTTGTATATAAATTCTTGTCCTTATATTTAATATATTGTTACGTTTTTTTTTCTTTTTTGACAAACGTGCCTGTACTTTTGTTTGCTCACACCAAAACTTAATTTTATTTTACTCTTCTGTGGGCAGTATAAATTCTCTATTTTTTACTCAATAGCTGTGGCCATAATACTTGATCCTACGGTCTCTCTTGCATATTAAACGTGCAACACCCTTTAACTTTTCTATAGCGTTTGTCGTGGCCGATGCAGTAACATACACTGCGTAAATTTCAAGTTTTTTGCCTGTTATAGTTCAAAAGATAACACTATAATCGTAAAAATCACGTCAATTTTGCAACACCCTTTAACTTTTCTATAGCGTTTGTCATGGCCGATGCAGTAACATACACTGCGTAAATTTCAAGTTTTCATCTGTTATAGTTCAAAAGATAACACTATAATCGTAAAAATCACGTCAATTTTTCAACACCCTTTAACTTTTCTATAGCGTTTGTCATGGCCGATGTAGTAACATACACTTCGTAAATTTCAAGTTTTTATCTTTTATAGTTTAAAAGATAACACTCTAATCGTAAAAATCATGTCAATTTTATAACACCCTTTAACTTTTCTACAGCTTTTATCATGCCCAATATAACACACGTTAACATTTTTGCAGCTTATGTCATGGCCGACGTAGTAAAACACACACTGTATAATTTTCAACTTAAAAGAATTATTGTAAAAAAAATGAATTCCTTCAATATATTTTTCCTTCCAATAATTGCATTACAATTCTAATTCACTTAATTCGATGGCGAGTGAATGCATTCACGACGTTTAAATTCATAATACATCCATTCAGATTCTAATTCATTTATTGGCTGATGAGAGGAATGCATTCATAAAAAGTAATTTCATGATGAAATTCTAATTCTTATTCATTCATTTCGTGTGGGTAAGTGAATGGCGATCAAAAAATCACAATTCAATGCGGGAATGATTCGCAGGAATGATTCAAAAAAGAATCATTCGTTTACAGCTCTGCTTTCAAACTCGTTTAGCGTCGGAAAAGCAAGCAAATATGAAACAAAAAACTATACAAGACTTTTATTTCAAAATAAGTACAAATGCGTATAATTTTAGTGCCTTTCACCATGCAACTCTTACCATGCATTTTTTTAATAAGTAAGACATTATTATCTTAATTTAAATTTTTTTTTTTTTTTTTGTTAAACCTTTTTTGTTATTTAGATATTAATTGAATTTTGTGTTAATGCTTTGAATAAACAATAAAAATTATTTTTTTGTTCTTTTTTTAAACTCCCATAGGCGGACACTTCCCAACAACGGACAAATTTTGGTCGACAGTGGCTGTCCGCTTATGGGAGTTTTCACTGTATTTCATCAACAGACTTCATTTTTATTTGATTTTGTTAAAAAAAAAAAAACAAAAGTCAAATTAAAACATTTGATTTGAAAAGTTTACAGCAATTTAAAATACGCACAAATTTATAAAGTTTTCATTTTTTAGTGAATTTATTTAATAAGAATTAAAATTAAAACATTTGCTTTATATTTCGCCCTGGCGGCCAGTAGTAAATTTTTTTTAACATTTTAGTAAGTTAGACAACCATCAAAGCTTTAAGCTTCTAATGGTCATGCGCAACAAAAAATAATTACTAATATTTTTTCAAGCTTGTATATAAATTCTTGTCCTTATATTTAATATATTGTTACGTTTTTTTTTCTTTTTTGACAAACGTGCCTGTACTTTTGTTTGCTCACACCAAAACTTAATTTTATTTTACTCTTCTGTGGGCAGTATAAATTCTCTATTTTTTACTCAATAGCTGTGGCCATAATACTTGATCCTACGGTCTCTCTTGCATATTAAACGTGCAACACCCTTTAACTTTTCTATAGCGTTTATCATGGCCGATGTAAAAACACACACTGCGTAAATTTTAAGTTTTTATCTGTTCTAGTTCAAAAGATAACACTATAATCGTAAAAATCACGTCAATTTTGCAACACCCTTTAACTTTTCTATAGGGCTTATGATGGCCGATGTAAAAACACACACTGCGTAAATTTCAAGTTTTTATCTTTTATAGTTCAAAAGATACCACTATAATCGTAAAAATCACGTCAATTTTGCAACACCCTTTAACTTTTCTATAGCGTTTGTCATGGCCGATGCAGTAACATACACTGCGTAAATTTCAAGTTTTTATCTGTTATAGTTCAAAAGATAACACTATAATCGTAAAAATCACGTCAATTTTGCAACACCCTTTAACTTTTCTATAGCGTTTATCATGGCCGATGTAGTTACACATACTGCGTAAATTTTAAGTTTTTATCTGTTATAGTTCAAAAGATAACACTATAATCCAAAAAATCACGTCAATTTCGCAACACCCTTTAACTTTTCTATAGGGTTTATGATGGCCGATGGAAAAACACACACTGCGTAAATTTCAAGTTTTTATCTTTTATAGTTCAAAAGATACCACTATAATCGTAAAAATCACGTCAATTTTGCAACACCCTTTAACTTTTCTATAGCGTTTATCATGGCCGATGTAGTTACACACACTGCGTAAATTTCAAGTTTTTATCTGTTATAGTTCAAAAGATAACACTCGAATCGTAAAAATCACGTCAATTTTTCAACACCCTTTAACTTTTCTATAGCGTTTGTCATGGCCGATGTAAAAACACACACTGCGTAAATTTCAAGTTTTTATCTTTTATAGTTCAAAAGATACCACTATAATCGTAAAAATCACGTCAATTTTGCAACACCCTTTAACTTTTCTATAGCGTTTGTCGTGGCCGATGCAGTAACATACACTGCGTAAATTTCAAGTTTTTTGCCTGTTATAGTTCAAAAGATAACACTATAATCGTAAAAATCACGTCAATTTTGCAACACCCTTTAACTTTTCTATAGCGTTTGTCATGGCCGATGCAGTAACATACACTGCGTAAATTTCAAGTTTTCATCTGTTATAGTTCAAAAGATAACACTATAATCGTAAAAATCACGTCAATTTTTCAACACCCTTTAACTTTTCTATAGCGTTTGTCATGGCCGATGTAGTAACATACACTTCGTAAATTTCAAGTTTTTATCTTTTATAGTTTAAAAGATAACACTCTAATCGTAAAAATCATGTCAATTTTATAACACCCTTTAACTTTTCTACAGCTTTTATCATGCCCAATATAACACACGTTAACATTTTTGCAGCTTATGTCATGGCCGACGTAGTAAAACACACACTGTATAATTTTCAACTTAAAAGAATTATTGTAAAAAAAATGAATTCCTTCAATATATTTTTCCTTCCAATAATTGCATTACAATTCTAATTCACTTAATTCGATGGCGAGTGAATGCATTCACGACGTTTAAATTCATAATACATCCATTCAGATTCTAATTCATTTATTGGCTGATGAGAGGAATGCATTCATAAAAAGTAATTTCATGATGAAATTCTAATTCTTATTCATTCATTTCGTGTGGGTAAGTGAATGGCGATCAAAAAATCACAATTCAATGCGGGAATGATTCGCAGGAATGATTCAAAAAAGAATCATTCGTTTACAGCTCTGCTTTCAAACTCGTTTAGCGTCGGAAAAGCAAGCAAATATGAAACAAAAAACTATACAAGACTTTTATTTCAAAATAAGTACAAATGCGTATAATTTTAGTGCCTTTCACCATGCAACTCTTACCATGCATTTTTTTAATAAGTAAGACATTATTATCTTAATTTAAATTTTTTTTTTTTTTTTTGTTAAACCTTTTTTGTTATTTAGATATTAATTGAATTTTGTGTTAATGCTTTGAATAAACAATAAAAATTATTTTTTTGTTCTTTTTTTAAACTCCCATAGGCGGACACTTCCCAACAACGGACAAATTTTGGTCGACAGTGGCTGTCCGCTTATGGGAGTTTTCACTGTATTTCATCAACAGACTTCATTTTTATTTGATTTTGTTAAAAAAAAAAAACAAAAGTCAAATTAAAACATTTGATTTGAAAAGTTTACAGCAATTTAAAATACGCACAAATTTATAAAGTTTTCATTTTTTAGTGAATTTATTTAATAAGAATTAAAATTAAAACATTTGCTTTATATTTCGCCCTGGCGGCCAGTAGTAAATTTTTTTTAACATTTTAGTAAGTTAGACAACCATCAAAGCTTTAAGCTTCTAATGGTCATGCGCAACAAAAAATAATTACTAATATTTTTTCAAGCTTGTATATAAATTCTTGTCCTTATATTTAATATATTGTTACGTTTTTTTTTCTTTTTTGACAAACGTGCCTGTACTTTTGTTTGCTCACACCAAAACTTAATTTTATTTTACTCTTCTGTGGGCAGTATAAATTCTCTATTTTTTACTCAATAGCTGTGGCCATAATACTTGATCCTACGGTCTCTCTTGCATATTAAACGTGAGCTATTCTAAACGCAGCTATCCACACTACACTACTGCGTTACTACGGCGATACACAAACTACTCGATGCATTGACCGATCACTTACGCGTTTTTGAGCCGGCAGCAACTTAAAACCCACCGTTCTTTCTTGCCCTAAACCCTTATCTACTGCTCTAATATTAAATAGACGCTTTCGCCAATTTACTTTTGTTTCCGGTAGGCTTGTACCGCTATTTCCCATTTATTTGCCTTTATACTACTACAACGGTTCTCAATTGAGGGTCCGTGGACCCCTGGGGGTTCGTAGCAACCACCCAAGGGGTCCGCATGATGAACCGAGAAACAGTGTTTTCAAAAATAATAAAAGTTTTATTGTGAACTTGCGCTTCAGAGGGGTCCGCGAAAAAAAAATTAGTTTACTACAAGATTTGTTTTTCATAAGCGCGGAGAATTTGTCCATAGTGGGTGCGAACTCATAAACTTCACAATCAATCACAGTCATTATTCTGTACACACACCACTTTGAAGGAAGTTACTTTATTCACCTTTGTTTTTTCAACGCTCACCAAAAACACCACTATTGCTTTCAGATATGCAAGGGTTGCCAAATCTCATTTTCGTAATAATAAAAGTATTTATGTGTGGTTGAATGGGCCAATAATCGCAGGATAGTTTGTTTTTTCTGATGTTTTGTGTGCTTTTAAGACCCCGCAAGCAACAGTAGGGAAACACAAGATTTGAGCTGCACATAGATAATTTATATTTTACAATCATCAATATTAGATAATATGAAACATTAAACTGTCTTTATAGCAACATCCTTTAGAAGAATGTGCGTTTAATTATGCCATGTGCACTTACCCAAAATATACAATAATTTCTGATACATGTGTATTCGTATTAAAATTTTATTTTTAAGAAAAAAATTATTTTTAAAACTCTTGCATAAAAAAACATTCATACTTGTCGAAAATGCTGTTTTCCCTATAAAAACTCTACTATTACAGAGCGTGTGTATACAAAAGTGTAAACATGTGTGTTAAATATAAACAAATGCCCGAGATACATATACAGCAGAAGGTTTTTCAACATCTAACAAAGTAACTTTGTAGACAAAAGTCTTGAAGCCACAGTTTCTGAATCACAATTTAAACGGATTTGTAACACTGAAAATAAAATTTGTATGTAATTACCATGTTGCACATACATACAAATATGCTCTTTTAAAGCGCGGTGGTGTTAAAGCGTTTGTACGGCCCTTTTGAAATGTAGGGGAGTTTTCTTTTATGTTTAGTTTTCTTTGTTTTGTTTTTCTTTTTTTTTCGCTACCGCTCTCACTATAACAGAAGGGTGTATTCAGAACAACCCTTAGTCAGGTCAACAGCCCACATTTTTAGTGCGAAGTCAATGTAACCAGTACAGTAATACGATAACTACTACCTTTGCTGTTCGCCTATTCTACTAAGGTTGTTCTAAGTTACGACGTAATGTAATACAGCCAATCAACATTGTTACATGAAGGCCATTCGCGGGTTGATGTTGCATAAGAAATTGTAAACCTCATTAGTACGTACGTAAACGTCATTATTGTAAAACTAAAACAAAAACCTTTTGATTCATAAAAATGATTTGCCTTGAAAAACCATGAAGTGTGAGAATATAAAATGAAACATCAGTGGTGATAAAAAAGGTGTGAAGGAATGACGGTTTAAAGGGGCCTTTGGTTTTTAATCGAATATATCTACAAGAAACTTAACTTCAAATAGTTTGCTATTGCAAAATAACAAAAACAGAGCAAAAAGTGTTATCGCGAAACTACTAAAACGTCTTTGTATATTTTTTGTTCTGAAATAATTTATCGTTTTTCTTTAATATTTGTTACCCGAGTATACTTTGATTTCCGTACCGAATTTACATTTTTTCTTTATTTGAAAAAGTATGCCTATAAATTGACATTGGTGGCATGTCATAACGTGGAGCCATATGTCATAACAGAAAGTGACATAGTGTCCATCAGCGTAGAGTCATGACGTCCATTAATATTATAAATGCATTTATATGTTTTAATTTATTTAATTTTTTTAAGATGTCTTGTTTTTATAAAATAACTTTTTTCATTATTGTGACCGGCCGAAGGTCGTCTATGCAAAAAATTTTTGATAAGCAAAGCCGGTGTTGGTTCCCATAGAGAAGAAAATTCTTGCGCGGCTAAGCAGAAAAATTTTAGAAAGCAAAGCTGATGTTAGTCTTACCATAGTATTGGTTATACCATAGATAAAATTTTTTGTTCGCTTAACCCTTACTGAATATTTTCAATTTTTTCACTTAGTTTATGTTTATTTCAATAGATCTTTTAATTAGAATTTTTATGATATCCCTATTACCTTATTGTGCCATAAAACATTTGATATTTGCCATTTTACGTAAAAATTTTGGAGGTCTGTAAATTTAAAACTAGGGCTTGGCACAAAATTTTTCACTTTTTATTTTTTTAAACTCATTACAAATCCCGTAGATAACCTGTTTTTTTTTTATTTTTGAGTTGTATTATTTAACTGGATTTGTTCCAAAATATGTGAGTAAGCAAAAACAGCATTACGACACTTTTATTAGTGACACTATGTGACTGCTAAAAACGAGACAATGCCCTTCGACATAAAGACGTTTTTCAAAGTAAAATAATGTAAAATAAATAAGATTGCTATATTCGGCTGTGCCAAATCTTATATAACCTTCACCATGTATGTAAATCTTATTTAGTGAAGTAACTCCAATCAAGAAAAAAAATATTGAGGGGGCAGAGAAAAAAAATTTACATAAAAATGTGATCGGCTCTTAAAGGCTTAATTATTTTTTTAAATTTTAGTATTTCTGAAAGATCTCTACAAAAGCTTTGAAATGATACCGATATTGATATCTTAAAAATATGAAGCACAATCGAACATTTCTTTTAAAAGTACGGAGTTCCATAAAACGAAAAATACGGGCGAGCACCAATTTTTTCACTTGATGTATTATTCTTATTTTTTAATTATCTATTGCCCCATGCATTTGTTTTTTTGGTTGGAGTTACTTAATTGTTCCAAGCGATGTGGATAAGTAAGTTGCAAGCGTGGTCTTTTACCCGTTGTCTCGAAGGACATGAACTGATTTTGCTTATTTTCAATAGCAATTTTCGAAGTTATATCTGATCGATTGGCGTATTTAAATTTTCTCTAGCTAATCTTGTGTCTTGACAAATTTGATTTCAATACTAACACGGACGGACAGACGAACATTACTCAATCGACTTCGCTATGCACAACGACTCAGAATATATATTTATTTAATTAGGTCGGAAATAGATATTTTAATAATATTTAATTTTTTGTGGTGAAGAGTAAAAAAGCGTCTAACCACAGCGACGTAAATTTGACTATATGACCTTCTTTCTTGAAATGTAAAAACCGACACTATAAATATTAAGGCCGGTATAGCAATGATTAAGTGATAATTTTTTTTGCAAGAACTATTCAATATGTTGTCCAAAACATTGCTTACTAATCTTAGTTTCCTATTGTAGATATCTAAATTCATGTTTAAATATTTTAGAAAGAAAAATCTCTTAAATATCCCTATTACTAAGGATGACGATAAAAGGGCCTAATAGTACAAATTATAAAAGTAAGGCCGTTAGCAACACCTCAAGTATCGAAGAGGAAAAGAAGAAAAACTCACAACATTATCTTCCTACTAAGTGTAAATGAGAATGAGAGAGACACACCCTTATTTGTGTTTAAGCCTTTCTGCATTAAGGCCTGTATATACATTGTTCACATGGTTACTACGTTAACTGCTGTTTGCCTGGTATTCCTTGGGCGTTACCTTAAGAAGGGTTAAGATTCTGATGGATATGTGTCTATTCTAAAGCTTTGGGACATAAAAACTGCCTTTTTTCCATAAATGCAAGTAAGAGGTTTTTGTGTGTTAAAATATTTTTTTCCATTTAAGGTTTTCATCATCATTATTTGCTTTTTAAAGAAGGAAGAAATGTATGATTCAAGTGGCAAAATTAAATAACACGAAAATTATCCAATAAGTGTTAATGTAAATTTTCTTTTTATTAACGTTGTGTATTTAAAATATTAATAAGAGCATTTATTTATAAGCAACCACCCAGCGGGAGGAGGGTTCATTAAATAAACAACAAACGTAAACTGTACTGTAAAAATAAATTTGAAAATAATGCCAGCTACCAACAAAAACTCACCCCTTACACATACAGTATTTAGTAAATGTAGTAGTATTTAGAGCCTGTTGAGGCGCACTTGCATTTTTGAAGGATATTTTATTTGTTATTGTTTTGTTTTCTACTGATTTTATTTATGACTCATGTTTCAAATATGTGGCACACACTTAGCAACTAGCTTAATTTTCTGTTCCCCTGGTATTAAATTTTGTTAGGAATTTCCTTTAGTTTATTTTTATCATTCCAAATGATATCAGCTGATTAGTTTTCATATACGTATAGATGGATATCATGTATGTATAATAAAATAAAAAAGTAATTCATTACAACTGCCACCGCTAATCGACAGTCAGTAGTAGAACTATACACACAGATGGGTATAGCACAGAATATTTAGAAATTTGCTCCTACAGTACACCAGGGGCCGCCACATTTGCAACTTGTTTAGCAGATTCAGGAACAATTTACTGTGAATTTGTTTTTATATTGAACAGGACATAATGTTGATATATTTTTGATATGGGTGCTGTCTTAAATAACTAGAGCCAGTGTTGCCCCTTGACGTTCTTTGTCTTGTCTTCTAAATAATTCGCTTTCAGACGCTTGTATAATTATTTTAAAAGCAGCAAGCGATTTTTTATATATATTAGCGTCCTTGTTTTTTTCTGTAGTTATTTTCTTAAGAATATATTTCCCTATAAAAACGCTAAAATAAAAATATATATTAAAATAACAATTACATAACGATAATAATTACAATAATAACAATAATAATAATAATAATAATAATAATAATAATAATAATAATAATAATAATAATAATAATAATAATAATAATGATAATAATAATTATAAAAATTATAATTTTTTAAGTTATGGGAATATGTTTTTTAGCCATGTTTAAAAAGGTAATAGTTTTTATTTTATTAATTGTTACTATTTGTAAATTTTAGAACAGGAAAGAACAAACATATATATGAAGGTTAATTGTTAGATGCTGTTTTGTTTTTTTAAGGTTTAAGGATTAAAAAATGCGTTGAGCTGTATGTGGACTTTGCCTAACCAAACTAGTATTGATTGATTATGGATATTCCTTATGATCTCATTTTCAAAATAAGTTAAAAATAGACAGTGTTTACATTCTTTCTTCTGACTTTTGAAAATTAAATTAAATGAAATTAAATCATAATAAATTTTAATTCTTAAAAGATTATAATTTAAAATTTTTAAATTTAAGCTCGACTGAAAGAAAAGGTAGAGGCTTTTGTCACATTTAACTAGAGTCGCTAGGAAAACTCTAGAAAATGTTTTATGGTACAACAATCCAGGAATGACAAATAATTCTTTTACTGCTTGAAAAGTGTTAAAAAATAAGAGATGGAGTAATTTAATATATGTATTTAGTTTTACTATATGTATTTAGTTCTAGTAGAAAAAAACTTTGAGTTGAGTGTAGATTGAATCAAATTTAAATATATTTATTATGCATATTTCTTGGATTCTTTTTTTTTTATCAAATTAGTTAGATAATTAAAATAGACGTAGTACGCAATCTAAGTTTTATATGTAAATGCGAAAAATTACAGACATAGTGATTTTGAAAATGCTGCAATACATTGCATTCTACAAGTGTCTGTCCTGCATTCTGTAAAAATTAACACAAATATTGTAAAACAATTTTATTTGTTAGTATATGCAGAAACTAAAATATCGTAGCTTAGGAAAAATTAAAAAAATTGTTATTTTGATTATGAATCAGATTTTATTCATCAGCTTATAGAGGTTATTAAAAAGGCTCTGAATTTAACATAAATGATTATATTTGTGACCACAAGCAACAACAGCTTAACTCGTTTTTTTAAGTTTTCAACAGCATTTTTAATTCTAATAATGTTGCGTTAAATCAGGGAATATTGACCTTAGCTCTTTAGATTTTAAGATACAAAATACTCTGTTGTTAAGCTAAAAAGATGAAATTTGACTTGTGATTACAGATTTGAGTATTAGAAGTATAATTACAACAATAACTCAATTCGTTCCTAACTCGACTTTAGCTAATGGACACAGATAAATTACAATTGACAGGGCAATATATGACAAGGATGCTTTAACTTTAAATAAAAAACTAGACGATATAAATGCTTTCATCCAGGAATTATTTTATTTATTTTCATTCAGGAATTAGTTCAGAACCTCGAGAATCATAACGGCAATACAGGACTGCCCAAAGTTGTCTGATTACGTCAAATATCTTGAAGTCGGTTTTGATTAAAAATTCACTTTAATTAAACGTATTTCCTATGCAATCAACAAGTCCATAAAGGTTATTCTTGCCTGCCAGTTGTAATTGGTGCAATGTGGGTATAAAAACAAAGAATGACACAATTTGTATGGTGTCTGAAGCCTACGCCTAGACTTTTGCCTCAGATGTATCTCCATTACTAGAACTTTGAGATCTGGTCCCACCATTTATTTGGATGCTTTGTTGTATATGCAGCAATTGTTTCCAAACATTTTGATCTTAGATACCATTAATACACCTTTGATAATGCTGAGACAAGACTCGCAGGTTCTGCAACCTGCACAATCAAACATGTAGGTTCCGGCAGATTTTTAATTGACTTTAGGGGATGTAAGTAATCTCTAACTGATCGGGATTAACCCTATACGGACATATAAGGAAAACATATTACATAACCGGTTTTAAAATATTAAAACAAAGTACACAAATTATTAAAAATTTAATGCAGACATATGTATGTATCAATGCATATACTACACAGCACATAAAGCATTTTATTTGAAAGCTTTCAGAGATGGCCTCAATAGTGTAACCAACCCGCCCCCCACCTATGACGACTAATTGATCCTTTGCGTATTAAACGAATGTAATTGCCGCAACAATAAATTTTCTTTGTTTATAAACGGATAGTTATGGACTTGTTTTCCTAAATCCTTGCCTTCAAATAACCGAGAAAAAGAAAGTTCAAAAAAATTTATGGGGTCAACAACAGTACTAAATTTACAAAATAAGAGTGTATGTGTCCAGAAAATATTTCGTGCAGTCATTGCATTGTTTTACGAGATGTGATATCCATGTCAATGCCACATAATAAAGACGGGATGAAGTCTGGTATATTTTCGCGATATTAAACTCTTGCTTTCGAGAAAGTGTAGTACAATGCTGTGCTATATTGCATTTGTTCATATGTTTCAAGATATTGCGAAAAGATTGTGATCCTTTTAAATCAACAAATTTGTAAAATATTAAAAGATTGTAACTACATTTTATACAAAGAAGAGATACTGTCGTTTTCAACTGAACAAAAGAGAAGCAAATGTTAAAGTTATTAAAAATTTTCATTTTTATTTAAAAGAGTATTACAAGTGAAAAATATTTTAGCGAGAAAGAAAAGAAAACAAATTAATTGATATAATAAATCAAATTTTCCGATAAGTCATTTTCAGTCTTTTGCTGTTTAATCTTTTAATGTTTTTCAAACATACATCTTCATTCAGTGTTGATAAATTACAAACGAAGTGAAATAAAAATTGTTATAAAAATGAGTTCCTATTTTGTGGGTACCGTTTTTGTATTACAAGCGATTTACTGCACAGAGAAAAGAAATTCGTTGTGGGAACCGAATTCGTTGCTAATCGAATTTTGTCGGTTGTGTGTATTATCTTGAATTTGGTTGTAATAACTGAATGAGTATGGCACTCACAACTATTTTTTTAAATGATTATAGGGTGACTATAGAATATTATTGTGAATTAAATAAAACAATATAATTTTTTTATATTTATTTTTATTAAAAAAATAAATTACAGTGATAAGATTTTATATCATAAATTTCATGATTCGAATCATTTATTTAAATCAACTCCTTCTTTGAAATCATGATACCCTTTTTCATATAGTTTCTTCAACTTGCCATCCTTTACCGCACGTCTTGCCTCTGTGAAAAGTATTAAACATTTTTAAATTTCTTTTATTTACATATGGCTTTGTGAGATAATTTTAAACTTACCACCATACAACATTGAAGAACTTTTCACCACTTTGAAAAAATCTTTGTTCTTTTAAACTGAAATATTGTTGATTTTTTGTATATTGTGTACAAATTTTATTTTTAGTACGTCAAAAATTTTTCTATTTTAGAAGATACAATTGATTTTTTTAATTCTAACTACCAAAATTCGGTTTTCAGTAGTAATGTGCTGAATAAGTTTAGTTGCATCTTCCATTTAATAGAATAGATTTTTGTAAAGATACATATCGGTCAGGTTAACTTTTTTGAAAGGTATTACAATCAACATTTAGAGGCAAATATCAAATGTTAGCTTTTAAAATAAAAAATAAGTCAAGATTGTAATTTATTAATAATAAAAATCAAATTATTATATTCCTAATTGAACCTTGAACATATCAATGGAATTTTTACCAGTCTTTTTTCTGTGTGTGGTCTCAGTTTTATGACCACTGTAGTAAACGCTTCAGTATTTATTTGGGGCTTAACATATCAAGCTGCATTTATTTAAAACTAATTGGCTATTAAAGAAAAAAATTCTATATCATTCTGGAGTCCCAACATAGCAAAAAATATGCAATTCTCTTTTTTGCTGCAAAATCGTGTATTAAAAATTTACCTTTGCCACTTTTCTCACTGTGTCTCTTCGTCAGTTCTTAACCCTGAGCACATCTTTCTGTAAATACTTGATTTATTTCTTTTCACACTAAAGATTTCTTTATATTTAAAAAACAAGTAAGAGTGCTATATTCGCCTATGCCGAATCTTATATACCCTTCACAATGCATGTAAATTTAGTCTAGTGAAATAACTCCAATCAAAGAAACAAAACAAAGTGACAGATAATTAAAAAATAACCAAAAAAAAAACTTCATAAAAATGTCACCGACTTTAAATGGGTTAAGCGTTTTTAAAAAATTTTAGTACTTCCTGAAAGATCTGTTCAAAACCTTTAAAACGGTACCCATATTTACTCTTTAAAAAATTGAAAATTTTAAAGCCCCGTAACTCGTAAAATATGGGCGAGCGCCAATTTTTCACTTGATGTTTTTTTCTTATTTTTTAATTCTCTAACGCCCCATATATTTAATTTTTTATTGGAGTTACTTCATTGTTCCAAATGACATGAAAAAATTGGAGGTAGGCGTGGTGCTTTTCCGATCATGCTGATTTGCAATAGCACATCCTTCGACATTATGTCTGATCGAATGACGTACTTGTTATTTTTTTTCTAGCACATATAGTGCCTCGGCAAACTTGATTTTAACACTAACACGGACGGATTCAATCGACTTCGCTATGCATAAGAAGTAGGAATATATATACTTAATGGGGTCGGAAATAGATATTGTAAAAATTACACACACAATGACAAACTTAGTTAACTCTTTTTTCACTTTTTGTGGTTAAGGGTATAAAAAACCGCTTTTTAAAAATAAGACTGAAACACGTCGAGTTTTTGGCTATGTTGAATACTATAACACTGCAATTTTTTTTTTTTAAGTTCAAAGCATTTGCCCTCTTTTTGAATCCTAATCTAATATAATATTATAAATAATTCAACACCTTGCATGAGAATATTTATATTAAGGATCTTAAATAATAAAATGAACACAATAGCAACAACATTTATCTAAATGAATTTAATTATTTTCTTGTAACATAACAAAAATAAATAATTAGAAAATCTAATTTGTAAACTAAACTCGCCCTTTTATCTTTCTATCACTCAATTTATAACAATTCCAACCGAAATGAATTTGTACACGAGTATGTCCTAAGTCAACACTTTAGTGTTATTTGAAGTTAATAAGAAAAATGTCAGTGATTTCAACAAAGCATTAAATTACTCAAGACTTTCTCATTTCTTTCATCAGAATAGTATGAAAGGGGCATGGGGTGGTTAGTTACAGATGTAACAACAGCAACAGTTTATTTAAAAACCTAAAACTAAATAATTTCTACTTAAATAAGTTGATATAAATATCGCCACTCAAATTGACAAATAATCTAATTAGCTGCCACCGATGAGTGCCAAGCGTCAAAATTTGGACGAACAATATTCAATTTGTTGGAGAATGTTAAAAATATGCAAGAAATGAGTTTTTGTATGTTGTAAAGATACAAAAGTAAATATACAAAAGTACAACCACAAAACAATCTTCCGTAAATCCCTTATAAAACAGAAAACAAACACACAACATTATGTCAAAATGTCAAAAAGTACAGAAGGTTATAAATTGCTTATTTCGTTCATTTTTGTAGAACTAGGAAATTACACTGTTTTCAAGCTAAATTTGAAAGCAATTAAAGAGAGCAGTGTTATTATGCATTCCAAAAAAAAAAAAAAATTACTTAAAAATCGTGTATCAAAACGACAAAAAAATAAACGAAGTTTAAAAAAAATAATAAGTGATAAACAGTTTCTCGATGTAAGTTGTATCGCCAGTGCTGGGTGAAGGGTTCATGGTAATTATTTGAGAGCATGTCTCAGGTATTAGGCAGAAAGGCCCATGCATTGACATATTTGTTCTCCTATTTCAATCACGGACACATTAAGTTTTGTGCGAATGTTCGGCTGTAATTATTTTTAAAGTTTTATTTGGGAACCTTTGTTAAAAGCTGAGCCAATGCCCAAAGCTGAAATCCACAAAACTATATTGGTTTGAGGATCGAATAGTTTAATAGAAGTTAGCAGTTTATTTTTACTCTTTTCAATATTGTTTTCGGTAATTTTGATTCCAAATGGCATTTACAAGAAAGGCGCCGATCAAAATGTATACCGAGGTAATTAACCTCTGAGAGTTGAGGCACCATTTGGTAATTTATGACTCTCTATGCAGTAGATCTGCTCATTCATCTTTTTATTTCTTCACACTCTTTTCCAAACTGTCTTATCTTATAAATATTATTCATCTATTTTAGACTTGTGAATATTTAGCAAATGTCAAACTGTGAACTACGTTGCTAAATGGCATATCCGAAGCGTACAACAAGCATCAAATAGGTCTCAATATACTGCTTCTAAGAACCCCGGCTTCGATTGATGGGCTTAAAATATCTTCTTCTTTCAGTACGAACTTTCTGTCAGCTAAATAACTTTCTAACAGCAGGTGGCAGCGCAGCCAATATATTTGGAATAAAAACATTTCTAAAATTTTCAACAAATCCGTATGACTGATCTTTGAAGGATTCTACATGCGTGCCATAATAAACAGTGGGATTCCGTAGTTTATCTGAGGTCTTTAGATAATTTTTCAGAGATGCTATCATTTGGGATTCCAGTAGATCTTTTTGTGCACTCTTTAAGTCGGTTCTTTAGTTAAGGAGATCTCTCTTTTTCCAGTAAAAGCCATTTGTTATTTACGGCACCTAACTTGAGAACTTTCTGCAAATCAATAAGACACATCTCTTTCTTTTCCAACGCTATAAGCAGTTTTTCTTCGAACAATAAGTACTAACATTTTCTACATTCCACTTAATTTATATGGAATGAAACAATGGTTATATCAAAGCGAATTAAGTTAATAGATTAAGTATATTCATTAATAATAATAAAAAATTTTGAAAAAACTGCACACTTTAATGATTTTGAGCAGATTATTAAAGGCAAACAAATTTTGAGCACTTAGATGCTGATTTCAAAATTAACAACCGAAATGGTGCCACATTAAAACTCAATTTCAAATGCAAATACCACGTGTTTAATCTTTGTATTGTAATTTTCGTTAAAGCATCTGTTTGTCCCTCCAATTTCTAGTGATATTTATAGTTTTTCATCATGACGGCTCATTTTGTTTTTTTTTTAATAATTTTTTTCAATTAATTCCGTAGAGTATTCTGCATCTACCGCCAACCACAATCACAATTCAACAAATAAATAAGTATTGTCATGTGGGGATAGCTCTCATTCATTTAATTTTCCACCGTACATCGCCAACAAAAATAAAATGAACAAGACAATTTCTAATTAGTTACATTCCTCATTAACCACCGTGTTTAAATTTAAAATACTTGCACGGCTTCAAATGAATAATCAAGTTTCCCTTAGGAGCTGTAATAAAATCCTCAGGCCAAGGAAGTAGTTGATGTTCCTTTTAGGCGTCATATTTACTTGCTGCTGCTGCTGCTTCAAGACTGAGACTCGGTTAATATTTCATAATTGAGCAATTTATTTACGCCTTTTTTGTCAAGATCAAAGTCAAGTTGCCGCTACATATTTCTTTGCATGATTTGTGTGTCTTTTTAGGTTTTCGGATTATATCTGGCGTCTGCTGATTGTGGTACTTGTTTACGTTGATTGTGTGCGGTTTGTAAAATGTCAATAAATGAATGTGCAAATTTAATGCTAAGTTAAGTTTTTAAATAATTTGCTTTGTCAAGAAAACTATTTTAATGATTAAAGTGGAAATGGCTAAATGTATAAATGGTGAAAGTATGATTGACAGCGAGTTTTAATCTAAAAAAAATCTTTAAACATAATCAGGCATAATTGTTCTAAAAGATTTTTTTTACTTTTAAATAAAAACATCAAACTATTAATTTACTTTAATAGTGCTTCATTCCTTCAAATATAAATATTTCCTGATATTCTCATAAAATATTTATTATCTTTAACTACAAAATTTTTTTCTCGTTTATTTATTTGCAATCTATTGTACAATATTAAGCAAATGTGATTAATTTAAAAATTAACAGAAGTTATTGTTTTTTAGTGAAACAATAACTATATATTATATACGAAAGTAAAGATCAAGCAGATAATTAAATAATGTTCATATCCGTACATAATTAATGTAAATTACTCTTATTTTATGTTATTTAAATTTATGTTAAGCACAAGGTTGTAAGGTTTAAACATAAAATTTTCGCTTATAAATAATTGTCTAAATGGGAGATCTAAGATATAAATCTTTTTAGCCTTCTGACTTCATCTGTTTCGTATAACAAACTTATTTCTAAGATATTTACATGATTGCTAAGCCTTTGTACATATCTACTACTAAATTTCTTTATTTCATCTATAATATATAAGACATTTGAATCGTAAAGAAGGGTTTTATTTGTTACAAACCAGGGAACATTTGCAATCATTCTAAGTGTTTTTGACTGAAACCTTTGAAGGATTTCAACATTTGATTCATTCGTTGTTCCCCATAATTGGATTCCGTATGCCCATACGGGGCTTCTCGTAGTTTTGTATAAAAGAACTTTATTTTCTATACTTAATTCAGATTTAGGCCTTAGTAGCCAATATAATCTTTTCAGGTTTTTTCGAGTTGTTTTCTTTTGTTTTTCACATGATTTTTCCATGTAAGTCTTCTATCTAGCTGCAGCCCTAAGTAAGTGACGGCTTCTTTGCTTGTTATCACGGAATTATTTAAATACAGCGCAGGACATTGTTCACGCCTTAGGCTAAAGGTCAAATGAGAAGACTTTTGAGCGTTTACTTTGATATTCCACTTATTTAGCCAGGTACTTAAGCTATTAAGTTGTTGCTGAAGTAGGCTAGAAGCTTCTGACTTACATTCGCTAGATGCTAAAAACACTGTATCATCCGCATAGGTTGCAGTTGTTACTTTATTGCTAATTGGCAATAATCCTTTCAGATTGTGCTTTAACTTTGAACTATTAACACCATAAAAGTTAAAAAATAAAAAATTTTATGCCGCAGATTTTAAGGAGCCAACAACAAAATTTTAAATTATATCTTACTATAAAACTTAACTTTTTCAACCTCTTCACACCTCATTGCCAATCAAACATGAGAAATAAATCCAATTAAATCAGTCAAATTCCCTTGTGATTAGCAAATGTAAAATAATTTTTCAAACTTTCATACACAAGTCTCCATCCAACTAATATTGTAATTAAAGGCAACGTCGAATATTTACAACATTTATTACAAATTAATTATTTAGACGCCTTGTTATCCATAATGAGAAAAAGATGAGTGTGTAAATAAAGAAAAGAAATGATATGAAATAGAAATTTATTTTTCTACATTCGTTAAGGCTCATTGCAAGGCACATACGATACGTACGAGCAAGCAGATGAGAGAATGTTCATATTTCTATGCATATATGTAGAGGCCTGTGTTGTTTGCAACAACAACAACAACAAAATTTACTACAGAAGATGTGCAAGTCATAAAATTGTAGCTTCCCCCCTTAAGAATTGTCATTAATGTCTTAAATTTTTATGTCAAGTTTTATGCCGCTTGTTAAGGAAGCGTGAATTTACTTTTGTGTCTATTTAATATTTCTTTATTGTTCTTGTTGTTGTGGAAATACGTATTTGACTGTTGAGAAATATAAAGTAGTTTCTTTGTGGAAGTTTCTTTTAATTAATTTATCACCACTTTGCTGTTCCAACCACAAAATCAATTTCTTTTTAATGATGATAACGCCTCATTGAAACGCAAATTAATGTTGTCTCGTAACAAATATGCTTGTTTATTCATTCATGTATGGAAGAGTCAAATTGATAATCAAATAAACTCCCACTTTTTTTCTTAGCCAGAAGCCAGGCAGCGATATTTGTTGGACATATTTGTGGTCCTATAGCGACATAAATCTCGTTCAAACATACTTAACATACTTTTAAGGAAATAAAATTAGAATAATGAATTGATAACAATTCTTTAATTCATATGTTTGCTTGTATGTTTACTTTCAACGAAAATTAAGATTCATGTCTTTTGTGTTGTTATTAACTGTGTCTATTTGACATTGTCAACATCGAGTTGACAAACAAGTGTTTATCTATAGAGAGGTGATGTGATATACATACATACATATGTTATACCTGTTGTGAATGCACGCTACAGTTTTTAAGTAAATATCATCGGATTAAAATTGTTTTTGATACATTACTTAGTCATAAAAAAAAGAATAGTAATTATATCATGTTTTGCTGGACTTGCTATTAATTTTGATAATAATAATCATGGGGGGCCTTAATAAATATGCACTTTCGAGTCAAAATTCAAAACGATTATTGGACTAATCCAAAATATTTTTACAACTTTATTATTGAGTTTGCTGTATGTTTTTCCTCCATCGAATAAACTTTTCAGTCTGATGTCTTCATTTACATTCATTTCTGCCAATCCCTCCTAAAAAAATTAAAAATTAATTAATTAAAATTATATTACTTTAAAATTTAAATTTCCTATTTTTATATCATCTACAGTTTAACAGGGTTTACCTTGATCTTGAGATGACGGCTTATATAATAGTTTTTTAGTACGATTAAACTGACTGTTTTAACTAAATTTGGTAAAACGAATAAACTTGAGCAATCGTTCTTGCTAAAGAGGCTGTATCATAAATCAAGATTGCTTAAGTTATTAAAAGTCTTCTTAATAAAATATAAAGTAAATCGTCTTTTAACCCTGTATTAGATTAACTAAGACATACTAATCCTAGATTAAGAGACCGTTTATTTTATTACCCGGGCCGAAGCGGTTGTAGAACATCATACAGCCAGCTGAGTAGGAACGAAAAAGATAACAAGTTAGAAGACTGTTGTCCATTCCCGACCAGACAGTTCGATGTCGCCTGTAAATAAGCATCCAGCTAACTTTTTCTTATCTTCGAAGCAGATTTCTTCATTATGCGTAGAAGCCCTTAGGGGCAACGATTGCACCTATAAGAATCCGGAAAGATTAACCCAGGATTAGTTGCGAAAGGAGTGTCGGACAGGAAAAGAACAGGAGTAATGAATGAAAATCTCCTAGGAGGCCACAGAAATTTTAACAAACTTTCTTCTGCATCTGCACTAGCTTTATGTCTAAGGGAGAGATCACTTGATATTTGGACGAAAAGAAGAACAAGTCTATTTCTATTTTCACATGGAGAGACTCAGATATCTTTCGTAATTGGACCAGTGCACGGGAAATGAATTCTATGTACATATAAAATAAATTTAGTTCGAAAGTGAAATTTAGGTAACGAGAAACAGTATAGTGAGAGTAAAGTTTATTTTGTGAAATTGATTGAAACACATCTGCAAACTAAACGTGGTCAACAATTTCTAAGAAAAATTATAAAGTGGGGAATTTTTAGAGTAATGTAGTGCTTTGTGACTAAAGTAATACTATTATGGCTTGTTGTGAAAGAAATGTATCAGAAAACCTATGTATACTTATAGGAACAAATACAAATGAAATATCTCAACTATCAGAGAACAAATATTTCAGTATCGATCTTATTATACGCCTTGGTTTAAATTTATATAATGAATAGACATCTTTAAAGTCGATCTCATTGACTGTGTTTTTTTTTTATTTTGTTGTTTAATAAACATTCTAGCAAGTTTTATCTAATTTCAAACGGAAGTCATTTAAATTAAAAATTTGTTTATGATTTTCCTTATACAGCAACTTTTTTGTCTTGTGATCTGTCTGTCATATGTGTCTCTGTATGTTCATGTTAAAACATGACACACAAGCCGCCCCTTCTACACTTGTAACAACTACCATAAAGTCTTTTGTGGTCTCTATTATAAAAAAATATATACATGTATTAATGAGCTCTTAAGTGTTGAGTTATGTTCAAATAATTTTTATTGTGCAGTTGCCAAAAAATACTTTTTTTCGGTCTGCTTGAATTGAAAGTAAAATATTCGACCAATTATTTTAATGGCTTTTTCTGATTGCCATTTCATTTTTCTCAATTAAAATATAATATTTTCTTGTTTTCTGATTTACACGAATTTTCTTTGCTTTTTTGTGTTATTTTATTAATTTTTTAATTTTAAAATAAAGTTTGATTTCCAAATGTTAAATAAAACTTTATATATTATTAAGTAGCATGTAATCATTAATGAAACTAAAGAGTTTCTGGAGACCCTTTAAGGAAAGGAAAATTTATGTCATGTATTAAAAATTTCATAAGAATAAAACATTTGTGGTGGTTAAATACTTTTGCGGGTGGCGTACAGTGACACACATAAACATAAAACAAATAATAGGAATAATTCTTGCAAAAAAACCGACTTCAAAACAGATTTCATTTAATATTTATAATTATTAAGTATTTGTATATAACAGTTAAAAACATATGGCCATATAAGTCAAATTACATTAATTTTGGGAACACCCTTTAATTATAAAATTTATATTATAAACTATCATAGCGGACTTAGAAATGCAGGTCCTTTAAAGCTTTGGAAACATACATTAAATTGCAGCAACTATTAGGACACCCATTAATTTTCAAATCCAAATTTTATACTTGTTGTTTTGGCGGAGCTAGCAATACAGATGCGTTGTAAATTTCAAACGTCCGTGTACAACTTCTCAAAAGTATGGCCATATACAGCACATTATTGGGTCACTCTTTAATTAATTTTGAATACTTGTTACTATAACGGACATAGCAATCGACATTCTGTCTAATTTACAAGCGTTTTTAATAACGGTTTAAGGACAACTTACATTACCTATGGAGACAATTTTTAATTTTAAGATTTATTTTTGTATTAACTTTTGCCATTAGGAATTATAGTCTTATGCATTTTTTTTAATTTTAAAATGGGGCCCATTATGCTTCATAATACATATAACTAACATGTACATTGTATGGGGACACTGTTTTTAAAACGGGACCAAGCTGTGAGCATAACCTTTTAAATAAAAAAAATTTCAAAATCGATCTAGAAATTATTAAGTTATGGAGGCACAAATATAAAAAGCAAAATTCAGTCGAATTGATAACCTCCTTCTTTTTTTGAAGTCAGTTAAAAAAAGAATCTATTCGCGGTAAAACAAAAAAGGGTAATCATCATGCCAATTGTGATTAGGATTTGTAGGTTGTTTCTAAATATTTCTATAAGTCTACATTCTAAAGCATCTCTTAAGGTGCCTTAAGGCTGCATGTTTTTAACATATGACTTGTCAAATTTTCCATAACAACCTACATACATGTGTATCGCGTAAACGGTATAAAACATTCCTTGTGTCAAAAACGTTCGAAAAATGACCAAGTTATGAAGGCACGAATTAAAAAAAAATAAAAAAGCAACATTTAGTTGAATTGATAACCTCCTTCTTTTTTTAATTCGGTCCTCTGGGTTTTTCGGTTTTTGCTAATTAATAATAAGTTAGAAAAAATTAAATTTTGTTAAACTAAATTTTTTGGATTTTGGCTTGATTATCTCTACTTTTTAAAGGATTTTAATGAAAAAAATTTGTTTCTTGGTTTTGCTACAAGGGGCGCTGAATTCAAAAATTAAATAGTTTTTTATTGTTTCACAAATATAAAAGCTTAAAACCAAGTTTTGGCAACAAGAAGTAAGACTTGCATTTTTATAACAGCTTAGCATATTTTGTTTAAAACAGATTAAAATTTTAATATAAAAAGTTCGTTTCTTTCCGGTTTTTGTACTCTTATAATGTTTCTGCACATCGGCCTAAAAATATATATTAAAATCAAACCGGAACTTGGAAAGAAATTCAATTTCTAAAATCCATATTTTTTCTCTCTGTGATTTATAATTTAATTTTTTTTTAATATTAGCTACTAAAAAGTCCAGGGCCAGGGTTCAACCCCTGCGACAAGAAAAAAAATTTTTTTTTTCTGTTAATGGTATAAATACATATTCAGAATTAACATTAAAACATGCAGCCTCCTTCGTCGGTACTTCGTCATAGCATATTCGACGGCGAAGTAAAATAACTAATAAATTGCTATACTTTCACCACCTCTTCTTTTCTCTCCTCTATCCTTTTCCTAAAGAATGTAGCACTGTTACACACTAATTAAATAGGCATTGTAGCCTGTGCTACTTCTCTTAAAAAAAAGTATAAATATAAAAACTTTTGAATGCTTACTGCATTCATGACTATGCGTTATCGTAAGTTAAAATATAAATTTAAATTTATTAGTAGGACTTTTTTATTAAAGACTTTTGACGGGATAGAGTCCTTTTTTTAACGCTTAAAAAACCTATGTTTTCACATTTTTTTTGAAACATATGCGGAAGGAGTGCACTTGTTCCGATTTTTTTAAAAATTAAATTTTTTAAGTGTTAATGTTTTTTGACCTTTTATTATATTTAATTTTATTTTATAATGAAACAAGCACTAGGTCAGTTTTAGAATAAAAATAAAAATATTATTTATTATTTTTTATTTTTTTTTTTCAATATTTCGCCACACCGTTGGGTGGCATCTTCAGAAAACAAGAAATAATATTATTAAAAAATTTTATGCTTTTCAAAAACAAAAAATTAGTTCAATTGAAAAAAAAAATTTGTGAAATTAACTCAAATAATTTTCAAAAAACAAAAACAAAAAATTCAAACATTTTAAAATATACATACTCATAAACTTTCAATACTCAAAAAACACACATTCAAATTTTAAATTTAAAAAAACAAAAAATACTTAAAACATTATACAAATACAAACACATAAATTTACTTAATGAAATGTTACAAACAACTAAGTTAAGATACATTATTATATTCACTATTTTTTATGCACTAAATGTCTGTAACACTGCGCAACATTATCAGTATCAGCCTTAAAGTTTATTCTTTTTTTTTTTAAAGAGAAGTAGCACTTCAGGCATTAAAACATATTTAGTTATTTTTCGTAACCGTGCTACATTCTTTAGGAAAGGGATAGATAAGAGATAAGACAGGTGGTGAAAGGAGAAAGATAGATAGTTATTTTACTTCGCCGGCGAATCTGCTATGAGAAAGTACCGACGAAGGAGACTGCACGTTTTTTTTTCTTCATTCTGAATATGCATTTATACCATTAAACAGAAAAAACATTTTTTGTATTTTTTGATTGCCGCAGGATCGAACCCTGAAACAACCAGGTTTGTAGTCAACGTGTTTACCACTTTGACTACAGTTGGCACTTTAATTATTTGTAACATCTCTAACATATACCGACGTTTGTAATTATTTTCTATATTTAAAACTGATGCATTTTCAAAATTAGGAAGATGATTCAATCTGGCACAATGGGAAGATAATGCAGTTTTTTGTGAATTATTAATGTCTGTATATCTTTGATCAGATTTATGTCCAGCTATTCTAGTTTTTAGTTTGTTTTTAGTTGTACCTACATAAACATTATTACAATCTTCATTATTATTACCATTACAAGGTATTTTTTATAATACATTTGACATGTCCCATTTTTGTATTCCATCTTTCGTTTTACTAAACATTCAATTTAAAGTATTATAAGTTTTGTATGCCATTTTATATTTTTCAGAATCAAAAATTTTTGATTTTTCTATCCTTTCTGCTATTTCTGGTACGTAAATTAAAGACTTGTAAACTTTTGTTGTTGTCACATTTCTTTTGTTACTTGCTCTCCCGTATATAAATTGTTTAAATAATCTGTTTATTACTTGCATTGGAAAATTATTATCGCTTAAAATCTTTACAGCTCGATCCTTATTTCTTTTGTGAAACTCTTAAATACTTTTTCTATTATATTTCTGCCCGTATTAATAATTATTCTCTTGTTATGTTTTGAATAAAAATTAATAATTCTTCCTGAAGCTGTCGGCTTTTGATACCAATCCATTATTAATTTATTCTAATTACCAAAGTATCTAAATACTGGAGTTTAAAATCACATTCTATTTGTATTGTAAATTGTATACAACTATTTAATTTATTAAATGTTTCCAACATTTTCTTAATTCCAGATTCAGAAATAATACAGAACAAATCGTCTACATATTTAGTCATTAATCTTGGCTTAATACTAAGTTCTTCAATGCACACGTCTAATAACTTCTCCATAACAATTTCCGCCACAATTGGAGAAGCTGAGATCCCATTGGAAGTCCTTTTTGTTTCAAAAATATGTTTTCCTTATATTGAAAATATCTATTATCTTCTATACAAAATTTTAAAATCTGTAAAAACAAACATTTCTCCATTCTAAAACTGACCTAGTGCTTGTTTCATTATAAAATAAAATTAACTAAGTTTTTTCTTAATTAGGATAAATTTAACTGCCCTGAAAAGTTTCAAAAGCCTGTGTCAACATCTGCTATTTTCGTCCCATCGTTATATGGAAACAAAACAATGTATGGCGTAGCCGTCCTAAGGCCGGACACTCGTTAATGGTTACAATATACTCCAAGAAGGATACAACAAGCAAGAACGATATTGAAGATAATTAGTACGAAGGTTTCGATGCAATATAAACAATCTATCTATAATATATCTTAAATATAAATTTATATAAACAAATAAAAACCATATGCTGTTAATCAATAATTACACAAAAAGTTTTTTCGCACAGTAATAATCGTTTCAAGAATAAAATATGAAAAATTTAAATTCCTCATATCCATGTCGTCCTTAACACAACAACGTTGCAGATAAATAGGAAGAGTGCTGACGAAGACTATAGCGAACCAGAAGGTTTATTTCATTCATTAGGAGTATAGTGCATTATTATATTCTAGTCACATTTTTATAAATAAAACATTTATAATGCTACGAAGCTATGTTACAAAATGAGCTAAAAATGATCTAAGAATTCAAAATTTTAAATTAAACCCTATTAATGTTCCAGCCGCAACAAGTTATGGAGATGCTTGCAAATGTCGCAATATACTTCCTTCGAAGTATTTAGTACAATAGTTTTGGTCATATGTGACTGAGGATAAAATTTACACAGAAATTTTTTAGAAACTTTTTTTATTGTTACGCATTATTATTATTCACTTTTTTTATATAATTACTATTATTCCAGTTTGCTAACTATTTAGAACTTAATCATTTTTATATGAAACATTAAATTTATCATAAAATGTTTAATAAAGATTGACAAAATTGCTTGAATTCTACTTACAATCAAACATTTCCTTAAAACTATATAAAACATTCGTACAATCTATAATATTTAATTGTTGTTTCCATGCTTTTTTATTGTTTTTATAAATATATGTATGTGATACCTCATGAATTAGTACTGAATTCAAAGCACATATAAGTCTGAAAATACTGAAACGATGTAATTGAAATTGAGATTGTGCACATCTGCACACAAAAGTTATTGTATAATTTTTCTCAAAGCCGGTTGTATTTTATAAGTTTAAGTTGTAGAACAATTAATCGTCTTGATAATTATTTATATCGATTTTGTTCTTAAATGTTTACAACAAATTTTAATATTACTAGGGTAATTAAGTTGACGCCTTCTGGGCGTTACACCACCTATACAATAACTAAGGAAAAAATGTCGGCGTTACCGATACGAACTTTAAAATTAAGAGAGGGTGCCTAAATAGTTTTTTTTTTAATATAAATTAAAAAAATCAATAATAAAATTAGGAGGAATGTTATATACAAAAAACACTAACAAAATTCCTTTAACATAAATGAAATTGAGTACGTACTGACCGACAGTACAGCTTCTATAGCGGCCGCTTTACGGATGACTACCTGGCCTTCCTTTTGAAAAATGGTGTCAATATTCCTTTGCATTATGGCAAAGATTCTATTACCAAGGTGTTTGCTTCTGGTATCTGTGTTTGCTTCTCTTGATTTATATCGATCTCATCAAAAGAGTTACAATTAAATTTAGTGATACCGCAGTAGTTTCTATTTTTTTTTCAATATTAAAAAACAAAAAACAACAAAAATATAAAACGAAACAGCTACAAATAAGAAGACTAACATTTATTTGACGTTAAAAACAATTAAAATAATAAATTAGATAGAGACGTGTCTGTTACCTATGTGGCCTCGTATCTCAACCTTTATAGGCAGACACCAAACTGTGTTATGCGATCTATAATTAAATATAAAAGTTAAAGGGTGTTCCTTAAAGAGACCTACTTTGACTTATGCATATTGTCTCATCTTTTGAACCGTAATAGGCAAATAGATTAAGATTCCGACAACAAATAAATCAAACATAGAATTTTATACTACAGGGTTGAACAGGGTGGTACGGAGTCCAACTCACATCTGACTAATTTATTTGTCATATGTTCTATATAATTGCAGAAAAGTAGCTAAAGCTGAGTTGGCCTTCAGGGCGCTATTTGTGCTGTTTCTAATTGATTCAACATTACGCATCTGAGTACCCTATCGCAAAATCATATTGCAGTTAAACAAAAATTACAAAAATATGTGTAGCATTTAAAAGAGCCATAAAAAATTATTTTTAAATTAAATTTAATTTGAAAATAATGATACTTTTGCCACAAGTGTGAAAAAGAGTTTGTTTCTAAAGATTATATGGATGTACATATTTAACAAGGCAGCCTCAAGCTTATATTTCTTTCAACATCTTGTAAACAAAATAATTATTAATTGCAATGACAAAAAAAATTTAATGATGTAAAAATGGTGAAAAAGACACACATTGAGTGGCTTCTATAAAGAACTAAAAGATGTTATTATTCGTAATAATAACTAAACTATTTTTAATTGCAACAAGTGCAACAAACATTTAAGCAAAAAGCACTTTTCAAGCAATTAAAAAATATATTTTTTTGTACAATTGCAAATATCTGCAACAGCGATGGTGAAATTGAAATGGTCAAATCAAATATTCTAATTCTGATTTTACAACTCTAAATGACTCTTTTGTCGCTTCTCATTATTGACTACATAATTAGCTCAAAAAATTTTAAATATTTTAGTACTTAAGAGGATGTTTTCAGATAACCGCACCTTATTTACTTCAGGCCACCCTTAAGAAGAATAGTATTCTTACTATGCTAGGCCAAAATTAGAAAAGAAAATTAAAGCAAAAAGATATTAAATATTTTGAAGAAGATTTTTAATTCATCTAAATCTCTCATTGACAGATTGGAGAGGTTTTAAAAATGCAATATTCTACACAACGTTCGCGCAAGTCTCCTTAGATTAAAGAAAAAGCTTTAAAAAATACTTCAATAGTCAATGACAGTATCTAGTTTAAGTACTTAGTCTTTTAGTACCTTCAACTTAGAAATCCTTCATGATCGTTCTTTAAGTACCAAAAATGTGTGTGTATTTAATCACAAAAATATGTTTCGCTGGAGTATGTCTCGCCATCCGTTTAAAATTAAATATTATTTACAACCTCATGAAAAAATTTATAACATGGATGGGAACTTGACTTTCATCTTCATATTTTTATTATCCGTTTTGCAACTAGGCCTATGCTTAGAATAGTTGTTTTAAAGAATATAGGTCTAGATAACTTCAAACAATTTAGCGCCCAATCCACAGCATACGATGGTTTGCATCTGTTGACTTCTTTTTACAAAAAAAGCATACAGAAAATTTTTGCACATATAATATCAGATAACAAACATTTATTGACACTTAAAATGAAACGAATATTTTGTTTCATGAGATAATATTACGATAGCATTATCTAATTATTTAATTAATCGCTTTAGTATTAGATTTTAAAGGTGCGACCAAATTGCTTTACTGAATCATACAGCCGTGTCCTGAAAGATTTGTAGGTATCTCGGAAAATGGCAAAATACTCAATGATAATTTTTCATAATTGCCACTTAATTTCGTTGGTTAAGGATTGATATGCTCAGACAACATATCGCATATTATCATATAATTATGATTTTAAATAACCCCATAAAACGAAATAAATTATGTTAAATCAAGCGATTACGACGATAAATTCTAGTTATAGAAAGAATACCCTGGTCGTGTCTCACATGTTCTTTCATTTTCATGATTAGGAACGTATTCGTTTTTCATGTTACGTAGAATGCCACATTCTTATTTACAATTTACACATAACTGTCAAATTGTTTTCTATTAATTGATTCTTGACTGTATGAAAGGCAAAAAATTATATGTCTGTCCATCTGGAACCGTAATAAGTAGAATTTTGCAATTATAAAAGAAAAGGTTTTACTATAGTCACAATAACAGCTAATTTTAAAGCTGTACCGAAAGTAATTTGAAAATATGCACAGTGTGTATCAAACTATATCCGCTGTATAAATAAGAAAAAAAACAACTTTAAATTATTAGGTGTCCTAATATAGATGTGATTTTAAAGTACCGCAGTAGGAAGACAGTTTAAGTATTTTAATATCCGCTTAAGAAACAAAAAAAAAAAAAACAAAAAAAAACAAAAATAAATATATAAATAAATTTAAAATAATACTAAGGCATAAAAAATGTTTCTTTAGTGACGTGATTTAACGTATATGGCTTTCTCATATCAATCGTAGTATGCGTGCATTTACAGAAGACAGGGTATGTATTTCCATTAGAGAAATTAGTGGAAACAAAATTAAGGAATTAAAATTTTACTTTTTCAGCTTAAGCTTAAATTTTTATTTAATTTAAATTAAATTTTTGAATTAAATTAAAATTTAATTCATTTATAATATCCACGGTTCAAATCCTGGTTGGGAAAATATAACAAAAAAATTGGAAACAATAAATTCAAAAATTAAGGAGGATTCTATAGAGGCCGTGGTTGTGACGTTTAAGGTTTGCACGTAGTATGTATTGCTATATCTGAAAATTAAGAGGTGTTATTACATGTCCTTATTTCTTCAACAGTCATTTATACATGTGGAAATTACGACAAGGTGTGCTCTCTATAAAAGTCCTTGACTACTGCCAACGATTTTTTGATTGAAAACATCTTATTATTGAAATTCCTTTGCGCAACTAAAAAAAAAAGAAATTCAAAACACTAAAAGAAATTATGAATAATAAACTCGCCAGTCTGCGAATTATAGAACGAACCAGCAGCTACATCCGATTCAGTGCTTAAAATCTTATTAGTTTACAAAAAAAAAAAAAATACACGTATCAATATTAAAAAACAACGACTAATGCATAGGAATTCAAGCTAAAATAATTTTTCAACGAAAATATTTAGACTAAAGTCAAGAAGCATGTTTTATATAAAAGCCAGTAATTGAATCAAATGCATTCAACTAACATGATGTTTGTCAATTACTTATCTGAATAGATGGGTTATTATGTTATTCCTTTCTCTCGTTTAAAAACAAAATTATTTTTTTATCAACTTTTTCTAAAAAATAAACAAATTATTGTAATTTACGTTTTACTAAAACGTACTAGTTTTTAAATTTTTAACGGAATCGTGACACTTCTAGAGAGAAAACATTTTACATGACTTCCAGCAAAGCTAACAAACAGATTTAAAAAAAAATTTAAAGTTTTACAAAACCTCTAATTTTTTGCATTATTTAAACACTTTAATTTTAAGAAGAAATAATTTTTTGTGTCTTAAAAAAATATTAAAAATGAAAACACTTAAAGACGACTGAATAGTAATTAAATTTTGCTTATATATAAAAAAATTCTCAAATCGAATTAAGTTCTGAATGCCATTACTAATTCCACAAAACATTCATAAATTCATATTAGTTTTTATATGTTGTTTATATATATAAATTAAAAATTGTCACTTTTAAATACACTCTCATGTTTTATTTATATAATAATCCTCTTGCATATGTCTACTATTTTATTTTTTAAATCTTTTCAACATTTATTAATCCACTTTATGACAGTGGCACTTATGGGATGTATTTGTATGCTTGTGTGCGAACACCCTCCATACAATGCGATCATTATTTACGATGATAAATGTCTTTAGTTAAAAATCAACTTGTAAATCTGTCACGCGTCGTTGTAAATCATCACAGCACTAAACCGCACTAGAACGACTAACAAATAATTAAAAAAAAAAACAAGCAAGCAAGAAAGAAATTGTTTTAATTTTAAACTCTAAACAATCCTCGGCAATCTCATATTCCATGCGATGCAACTTATTTTTGGTAATATTTTCTTACAGATGTTTTTTCTTTTAATTTAAATAGTTGATGAAATTAGGAAAATCAAAATTAAGGCACAGAGTTTTTCGTCGTCTTAAGAACAGCATTCGCAGTACATCATTCAATTGCACAATATCTTTTCAGAATTCTACGAATTTAAAGTACTTGTGTTATCTCTTGTAATGGGTGTTTCCTTTACTAATCTATTACCAATAACATGTTTTAAAGGAATTATTTGAGGAGAGGGTGTAAGTGTGAATGATTTAATATGTTAAACAAGGATTAAAAGGAGGTGTTGGTTACAAGAGTTTTTTTACACCTACAGAGTTAAAAAGGTGGGATATTTTTAATTTCGTTCCATAAGTTACTAAGCGGCATGTAGAGAGACTTAAAAAAAGAAAGTAAACTTATAATTAAAGTAAAAGAGTGAATCAATGAAGGAGAGTTGATCGTGTGTAATACTTTAAATCTGGGTGTTGCAGATTCGTTTACCGTAACGAAGGGTTGACTGTTTCGTTCAGTGTGTGGAGAAATGGTTCAAGTTAAAATTAATAAAAACAATATAATAATTAATTTAAATAATTGTTTGCCTTATCAAAACAACTATACAGATTAATTTATTAGCATTGAATGACAATTAATGCTAATGGCTAAATGCTTTATAATACATTTTTTTTTAATTTTTTGGTTAAAAAACAAGTAAGAGTGCTAAATTTGGCTATGACAAATCTTATATACACTTCACCATGCATGTTAATCTAGTTTATTAAAGTAATTTCAAATATTGAGGCGACAGAGAATTTAAAAAATTTAAAAATAAAAAAACTTTTACAAAAAAAATTCATCTGCTCTTAATGGGTTAAGCTTTTTTTTCTGAAAGATCTCTTCGAAAGCTTTTAAATAATACCTTTATAGATATCTTAAAAAATATGTGCATAATCATCATTTTCTATGAAAAGTTCAGACGCCCATAACCGAGCGCACATTTTTTCACTTGATGTTTTTCTTTCTTATTTTTGAATTCTCTATCGCTCCATGTATTTGTTTTTTGTTTTTTGTTTTTGTTTTTGTTTTTTTTTTTATTAATTGGAGTAACTTCATTGTTCCAGATGCTGTGGAAAAATTAAAGGCAGACGTGCTGTTTTGCCGGCTTCATCGAAGGACATCTTGCGGATTTTCAATAGAAAAATTTTCAAAACTATGGCTGATCGCTTGGCGTATTTAAACCTTCTCTAGCTCATCTAGCGTCTTGGCAAAGTTGATTTCAACAATAATACGGGCGAACAGACGGACTGACGGACATCGATCAATCGACTTCGCTATGTATAAGGACTCAGATCATATATACTTTATAGGGGCGGAAATGCATATTGTATAAATTAATTCTACGCATTTGATTATCAAAGGGCTGAATGGTTTCAAGGCATTACCAATATTAAAAGTCATTATTTGTTGTTGCAGGATAAACAAGCACACTAAAGTATATTAGAATATTAATTTAAATTGCTATTCTTATCACATTCACAAAAATTTTGGTATGAAATTAGTGTTAAACATTAAATATAGTGTGCATTTAGGCACCAGAAAGTGTATTTGTGCGATCAAAACTAATTATAAATTTTGTATGCAAATGTTACCAAGGTCACGGCAGCTTCAAGTATCAGCAAGATCAGCATAGTGAATATTTTGATTCAAAGTCTGCCTGCTGAGAAAGTTTTGCAAATTTTTTTCTGAATGTCTAACACTAACTGCAACTAACCACAGAGTTCTGGCGGTGAAGTTAAGTATTGTAGGGCTATTTAGGTAAAATTAACCAAAATACGCAAAGAATAACAAAAAAAAAATATTAATTTATTCTCGAACTTCTTTTATAAGACCTGTGAGATTATGACAAAGAGAGATCGAAAGAATTTTTTTTCTACATTTCTCCTCATATTATTATTTCTTCTTATTTTTTAATTTAACGATATTTCTTTAATTTGTTAAAATCAATTTTCTTTATTTCGTTTGAAAAACTATACTCTCGTTTTGTAACATAAATTAGTTAAGTTCTACAATATTTATTAAAATCAACATATTTTTAGTAAAATAAAACATTTAAGAAGAACAAAGAAACATTTAGTGAAATCAATGATAAATTGTTCATTTTAACTTCCATTCAGGATGTTAGCTTGAGTAGTTTCCAGTGTTATTTTTCTAATGATTCTACTCTGCAGATTTATTTTATTTAAAGATTTCTGACTATTACTTTTTTATGTTTGTGCCTAAAGCACTCAGTCATTCCTAAGCCAATTTTAAAAATTTTCTCTTCCTTTGAAAGGATATGCTTTCAGCTTGGATCCGTTTTAAAAGCAGTTCATATTTTTAAAAATGCATAGAGACTTGATTAAAAGTATGTTGACTTAACTATTTGTGGACTTTTTAATAAAATTTAAATAAATTGTAAATATTAACAGGAAATAAATTGTTAATATTAACAAAAAATTATTACTGCAAATTCCTTTGCCTTTTCACATCTTTTTACGGTAATTTTTAATATTAATGACAAAATATTTTATACAGAGCATTGATTTAAAGCCACTTAAACCAAAAAAAAAAAAAAAAAACAAATACTAGACATTCGAATATAAAATAAGGAACTTCATGAAGCTTCACTGAAGTTTTCACATCATCATCATCATCATAGTGTTTGTTGTTTAAGTTTTTTTAAACACTTTGCTTTCTGTTCTAACAACATATTCAACACAAATTTTGTCCCACAAATCTTGCCACAACCGCTTAATAAATAAAAGCAAACAGGAGCAAGATGAGTGACAACAAATTTCATTAAATAACAACAAAAATTTTTTGTTTTACTTTCCTTTTCCTATTTTAACATTAAAATCACCCTGAAATCGGCGGTATTTATTTAATCTGAACGCTTACACATTGAAATTTAAACTTATAAAACACATTTCCATGCACTAGATATGTTGATAGTACTTCAAAAAAAAAAAAAAAAACACATTTTATATGTGGATAAATGCACAAAAGTGCACACACTAACATTCAGTATAGGTATTTGATTATGTTCAGATCTTTAAAAGAATAATAGTTCTTAGTTTGACTGATTTAATTTTAAAAATTAATAATAATTTAATTTACAGCCTGTTTTGGTATTCTAAATAAAAAATAATTAGTTTAATATAGATAAGGTAATAAACTATAAAATGAATTACATATAATTATATATGATGGATTACAACTTTTCACATAATGAATTAATTTATTTAGAGTTTAGTTCTCTTCTATTTTGCTATTTCGTAAACATATTTTGAAATATTGTTTGTTTTTTTTATTTTGTGTTACTTAAGTTAATCTTTTTAATGCATCAATATTTTATTAAATGACTAGATGTACTGTGATTGTTGTATTTGTATTTGATGTTGTTTTTTGTTGTTGATGTTGATTTTTATTATATTTCATCCAACAACAAATATCAAAAAAGCACACATCCTTATAAAATATTCATTTTGCAATCTAAGCTCGTGTGAGTAGTTCTAAATATTTAATGGTAAAGTACATTCGCGTTGTTTGTGTAGTGTTATTTTGTATTTTAGCAAATTTATATGATTTTGTTATTTACACAAACAACAAGTATTAAACACTAAGCTGAAAAAACAAGAAGTACAAGAAAATCCCAACGAATCCCTATATTTTAACCAAAATATTTGTAAAACTTTTTACTAATGATTAATGATAATGCGATTGCTGGAATATTATATATTTGCTAAATTGCTAGCAGACAATCGTGCAAGTGTTAAATAGAAGAATGTTATACTCGACATTAGTCAATTTAGCACTTGCATGTCATGGTTTTTTAATATTAAATTTTTTTTAAAATTAAAGAAAAATAAAGACAAGATAGAAATAAAGTATAATATTTTCTTATTATTATAAAACTACATTGTTTCTAACCAGAAACATAGAAATCTCCACAATTTTAAGTTTCTGTCGACTTTACGTAAAAATATTAATTAAAAATAATTTTTGATTTAAATAGTTGTTTTGAACACTTTAATTTCTGGGTCAACACATTTTTGAAAAAACTTTACAATAAAACGTTAAAACGAGTGCTTTAAGCTTTCCTTTATTGTTATTGTTAAATGAACCCTTTATCATGTACATAAAATTTTAATCTGGGTGAAAAAAAGAGATTTTTTTTATTATTTTGAAAGAAAAACGCTATTACGGAAATAAAATATGAAACCTCTACATATCTGTAACAAATATGGTAAAAGCTTATGAGTTGACCGTTCAAAAATGTTCGATAGCGTATAATATAAAGAGAGCTTAATAAAATGTTATTTTGCCATTAACAGACTTGGACTGAGTGGTGAATTAAAATACAAGGAAAATTATCAAACACATGTATCTGCCCAACCTGCAAATACATGTTTACATATTTACTCTTAGGTTACCCACTTAGGATGAGACCAAAGGGATTTGAGTTCTAGTTGGATTAGCTGCGTGAATAGAAGTGTCCTTTAGTTTGTTACACACACGAAGATCAATATTTTAAATTATAGAGGAGCATTGTGTAATTATTGCTGAACAGTGTGTCATGATACAAACCTCATCAGAGCTTTAACATTCACGTGCTCCAAGATAGCGTCAATTTTGAGAGGAAGTCCGTTTTCCCGGTAATTGGGTGCTGGTGGCATAGCATACCGTCATAAAAGTTAACTCACATATCCATTGAATTTTGAGTTTTTACTGTAGCTATATACACTTGACTATTGCATTGAGATATTGGCAGTATGGCGCTTACTTCTGGCGTCCTTTTCATTAGTAGTAAAGTGCCAATACTCCTATGGTTATAGCTATGGCGTTAGTGTATAGCAAGCTTAACTGATCCTTGTGAATTTGTAAAGACTACAAAAACTCGTAAAAACAAAGTGGTGATTCTGCTAGAAAAACTATGTGGAAGATTTTATTATTTAGGTAAAATCTCATAGTTTTCTTATATTTAAAATTATTTAGGGAGTTTCCAAATATTATATTATTTTCCTAATCACCCACAATATATTAAATTAAAAATCATATTTGTTTGTGGATTGGAAGCGCTGGCATCTGCATGTATTTCTTTAATAGCATACGTCAGTGCATCAGGAAACAAAAATATTAAAAATGTCAAAATCATTTTATTTTATTCTGGAACTTCATAAAATTTATGAGAATTGTTTTAGAAAACCATTGATTATTGGAGGTGAAAGCACGTCTCGATGGCCATTTCGCTACCGCTTAGCTCTTCAGAAACTTCTCACAATTATTTTAAATGAACTAAAGATTTTTTTCCAAACAATAAAGTAAAGACAAAAATCAAAGTTCAAGCAAAAACAACAATAATTAACTTTGATTTTACTTTTCTTTATCCACTGTATACGGCTGACTTTTTTTCGGCTCTTTTATACAGTTTTAAAAATGTTGAAAAATAAGAACAACAAATAAAACATCACGAAACACTATGATATTTTATTTTTTTTATTTTTGTATTGCACAGGCACTTGCAATAATTGAACTTTGATTTTTGTCTTTGCTTTATTGTTTGGACAAAAATCTTTAGTTCATTTAAAATAATTGTGAGAAGTTTCCTGAAGAGCTAAGTAAGCGGTAGCGAAATGGCCATCGAGACGTGCCTTCACCTCCAATAATCAATATCGGGAAAATAGCACGATAAAATTAAAAGTTTAATAAATTTAATTTAATATTCCCGTGTTTTAAATAACAAATTTTAATAGTTTTCTCGTCCAATAGAAATTAAAAATATACAACACGGTCTTAATTACCTTCAAAATCTAAACATTACTTTAAAAATAGAAAAAAAAACCTGAGTAGAGGGCTTCAAATGTATAATTATTCCCAATTTAATCCCAGCCATGATGGAACCAAAATAGCTTAAGTTTTGTTTATTGTTTTGATTGCAACTAGTATTTGAAATAACACTGTCTTTTGATGTAGGCAAATAGAAAGAAATAAATTTTGTATGCATAATCTCAAACCATTTATTTATTGAAACACGATCAATTGCAGATGTAGTTAAATGTAAAATTCATAAATATTTGATTTGAACATCAAACTAAACTGAAAATTTTACAAACAAATTTATAAAAGCAACACAGACCTAATTAAACTTACAGACAATTTTAAACAAATAATATATTGTAAGTTAAAAATATAACAAGACAACAAAAAAAATGCATTAGGTTTTGTGTGGACTTCATCTAATCAAATTAGAATGCTGAAGACGAATGTAACGATTCAGCAAATGCTGCAATACATTCTGCTGGTACCTTATTTTTCCTGTTTCCTTTGGAAAATGTCAGTCTTTGTTTTTTAATATTTTTTTAATTTTTGAAATTAAAGGGAAAATTAACTTGAGCCGAAATTAATTTAATTCATTCTTAAAATTAAAAATTATTCATAGTATTTTTGTGCAGTCTAAGGCATTTCATTTTAAATCACTATTTAATCTTTAAACTTAGCGCTATACCACCAGATCTCTTATACAATTTTGTAGCTGCGGCGGGTGGAATAATTACTTCGTTTCGTTTCTATATCAAAGAATTAAATTTAATTAATATTTAAAATGCTTTACAAAAAAAGAAAAAAAAAACTTGTTAACTTAATGAACTTAGAGATCATACTAAATATTTACTTGTGTAAAAAAGCTTGACTTGTGTGATATTGTGTAAGCAATTTTAAGTTAAGCATAGAAACATTCTTATTTGACTATTTTTAACATTAAGTTTTTTCAATTACCAGCATAAACTTTTCTCTATGAAGACTCAGGATTTGACCATTGGTAGGAGCTAAATTAAAACTTAAAATAAAAATAAAGAGAAAGAGAAAGATAAGTCGTTTCCCTGCATTTCTTTAGAAAAGCTTTGTTAAAAAATATAAACACCTGCATAAAATAAACTTTATAATTAAAGTGTTAAAAACTTCTTCCTGCTTTTAACACACTATTAAAAACTTAATTGCTTTGAACAACTTTTTTTTACTCGATTTATAAAACACATAATAGAAGTTTAAAATTTTTGCTCACTTTTAGTAATAAATATTATTGTCCCCCTTTTTATTTTCACAAAAGAAAAAAGACAAGTGAAGGACAAATTAAGAAAGAACAGTTAAACATTTTCATCACACATCATTGTCATTCTCATCATCTTCAATGTCAGCAACACCATCAGAGTAAACTTAAAATAAAATTATATTGTTCAGCTGTAGCAGGCTCATCTTTTGGTCTTTTGTTCGAAAATTTTATAGCAACAACATCATCACCAACAAGAATTTATTGGTATTTTAACACTTTTGTTTTTTATTGAATTTCAACCCACAAACAAATTTTCGGAGCTGCATCTGATTGTTTCTTGAAATATTAAGTAGCTGTTGCTTCTGTTATTAAATGTGTGTTTAAAAACAACAAAATATTTAAATATTTTAATTTTTACAATCACAAATAGATACAACATCGTAAATTTATTTTTTGTCTCGAATATTAAGAGCAATAAATGAATGAGCAACTTGATTGCAACGGTCTCTGAGTGTGTATCATTATTGGTCGCTATAACAAAGTGTTTGTTTTTGTTCTACAAAGTGATTATGAAATTATGTCGAAGGGGTTACAGTTGGATTATAATGTTTTTATTAAAAAAGAAATTTTGAAAATATACACACACGTGTATGACGTCATTTCAAAATTAAACTAAATTTTATTTCAGAAATCAGCAACTGGTTTTACATGTTTTTAATTAACTGCATATAACATTTTTATATAACATTTTTATTTAAGAATTTTATTATTGTTTTATAAATGTTTTTCTTAATATCCTTTTAGATTCATTGAATATTTTCTATCCTTTAAACATCACATTCGGTTTCAAATACATAGTTTTGTTTGTAACGGGTTATTTCTAAGTTTACTTTTAGAACACGCTTGGAACACTAACACAACACTGTTTCCTGAAAACGTATTTTCGAAAATGATGAAGAGTAGTGCTCTGCAAGCACTTTTATTTTATTTTTAATTTTTTATTTTATTAATTTCCTTTTAATCTCATATTTATATTGAACACTAGAAAAAAAAACTCATTGAAAATCAAATCAAAATTTAAGTAAATTAACATAAAATCGAAAATTGTTAATAGACGCAACACTAACAATAAAGAGAATGAAAACTTTTTTTACTATCAGAAAACATTCCGCATAAACTTCAAAGTGTCTTGGTAAAAATCTTAGATCAATTTGTTTTAGACTATATAATCATTAAACTATTTGTCACAAAATATTAAAACAACAAATAAAAACTAAATAATAAGATTGAATTGATTTATAATGAAGCCTTTTATTAGCAGAATTAAATGAAACACACAAATCAAAATCAATAAAGCATGACAATAATATTTTTGCGGCGTTTTAGTTTTAAAATTCTAACATATACATACTTACATAAGTGTATTAAAATTAAAAAAGAAAATAAATTTGCTCTGGAAAGATTTTTTTATATAACTAGTCAGAACTTTCAAAGATCGATTTTTTTCTCAAGATTGTTAAAAGTTATTTCTATGTGGAAGCCAGTCAATGTGAAAATTATTAGTTTTCTTGATACCTCCCATACAAAATAAATACCTGTTCGTGTTAAGGTAGAAATTTGTGTGTGATTATTTTTAAATTTAAACTAAACGGAACTGAGAAAGAGAGTGTGGCACCTTCAATATAAGAAAATAATAATAATTGTTATCCAAATTTTTATTTATTTATTTTTGTGTTTATTATTATTATTATTATTATTATTATTATTATTATTATATTTTTTTTAATGCTAACCTCAGAAAAACGCAATGAACTTTTAAAAAATATGAGCTTTATACAGCAATGGTGGTGGTGTGGTATCTAATATTCGGTTGACAAATACTTGTTGTACCTCTAATTTAATTGTAATAGAATCTGCGCTGGAAAATATTATTGTTCCCAGAATCATTTCACGTAGATTAATAAAAAAATTGAATCCACAGAAAATTTTGATAGCCGCTTATCAAATTAGACAGATGACACATTGCACAAAAGAAAAGATTAAGGTTCGAACTGAGACTGGCCAAGAACGGTACTTAAGGAATGATTGAGTCCTAATTATTTAGAGATAGAAAAGTCTGTGCAAACAGCGGAAGCTTTATCTGTTACCTACATTGTTAACTCAAAAGCGCATGTAATAAGTGAAAATCAAAGGCGAAACAGGTAACGCACACGCAACGCTCAGTCTATATCCGAAAGGGTCTGAAGCAATAACACACATTCTATGCAATGCCCACGGGGAGGAATATAATGGATGTACATGCATTATGTAATGTGAAGAATTTCACGCTCTTAAAAATAATTTTAGTTTAGTAAAATTTATATATTTAATCAATACTCTACCAAATATATTTCAATCGTTAAAGATGTTATGGTAGATAGATGGCCTAAATGTATTTAAAACTCCTTTAAATACATTGGCGGATTAGCCAGTGGAACTGTTGAAATATTCGTAAGTATTTCTTTATTATTATTTTTTTTTTTTTGATCACTTGAACAGTCTTTTTATGAAGTTCTTTGTTTGTATAAACATTTTAAAGGTGAGGTCGTGTCCCATAATTTAATGAGATTATTATCATTTAACAATTGACTGTAACACTTTATTCTCCACCTTTTTAAGCTATTTTTTAACGGAATATGTACATGGTCTTGTGAATTCTCTTGGCAGATTTGTGGTATTTGGCAAATTTGCAGAAAATACTGAGTTCGAAAAATATATCTGATTAATTTATTTTATTAAAAATTAAATCATTTCATATATTTTTAGCTTCCATACATTTTTCAACTTCTCATATTTTTTCGGTAAACACTTTTCTATTTTTAAAGAGATGATGAAAAATAAAATAAAATAAATTAAAACAAATAAGCTACAAAAATGTTTATATATGTTTAGTATTTAACAAATATATAAATAAAAACTAATAAACACACTTCAAAGCGACTGTTTGGACTCATGTGAGTTAGTCTCGCATAAAGGAATAGGCAGCCTATGAAACCTAGTAGTCTCATGCATCATCAGTTGACAACTTTACAAACTCAATGCCTTTAAATTTTATAAGACGAAGAAGATTTTCAACACATACATATGTACATAAATTTATTTGAAACCAAAAACTAGAAAATAATATAATTATTTTTATTAGTAAAGAACTTGGGCTTAAAACAAATAAATAGGAAACAATTATAAAAGCTCAAATAAACGCAGTGTATAATTAAAAAGTAAGTACAAGAAAAAAATCAAAAATAACTTACAACACTTTTAAAAGAGGTCACCAGGCAAGCAAATTTCTTAACCGCTTCAAGGCATTTAGAGACAAAAACATCAAAACTAAATCAACATATAAATTTTTTAATAAGATATCGAAATGCAGCATTTGCTTTGAAATTTATACCGTATGCAATGAAGAATATATAAAAGGGAAGAAAGTTAACAGTTAAAGACGTTATTGAAAAGTAATTATGGAATTTAAATAAAATTTTGGGATGATCAATTTATGAAAAACATAATTAATTAAAGAAAACTTTTTACAAGAGAAGAGATAGGAAAAAGTTTCTTTGAGAACATGTTAGGAGATGCGTTAAAGCTGAAGGTAAATATTAGACATAAAAGTAAATTTTAGTGTCTTAAAGAGTTATATGTTAAATTTCATAAAAAGAGGTTTGAAAATAAGACATCCTTAGATATTCCAGTAACTCAGCAACTTTTATAAATGGTCTCTAAAGGAATTTATTACACTTTTACAGGTGGTGGTTTTAGTTTAGCATAATGATCTCCGATTATAAGGTATAATTGAAGCCAAGCGACTATCTACTTAATTACACCTTTTATTATGTGCCTTACAGAAGATCAATACGAACATTTTATCTGGACCATCAACTTAATTACGCCTTTCAGTGTATGCCTTACAGAAGATGAATACGAAGCTTTCATCTGGTTGCAAAATCATCCTTTCAGAAGAGGCGCATTTTTATCTCGGCCGCTTTGTCAGAAGTAGTGAATACCTATCAGACTAATATCAACAAAATCCTTAAAAATTTGACTGAATGAATAAACTTATGCAAAGTGCGGACAAAGTGGTTCACAAAACACTATCGTTAGGAACTTCAGATTTATTTAGTTAGGTCGAAATTTAAAATCATTCTTTTAGCGGAATCTTTTAAGGAGCTTAGTAGCTTTCTGAAGACTTATAGAGGTACTTCGATAAGTTTTGCTTCACCTTATACATTAATGCCCGTATTCATTAAAAATTTTTTGATATCCGCAAGCCTTGTGTTATGTAACATAGGCATTTTAATATAAATGCCGATCTGTGCGTTAATAAGAAATTACTATAATTCCAAATAAAATTTTGTTGGGATTTTCTTTTAATATATTTTTCTCTTTTCTTCGATATTATTTAAGCCAAACAAATATTTAGGAAGGATAGTACTTAAAACAATCCTAGGGCATAAAGTTGTTATTATTATCAGCAAATGCCTTCTTAAGAGATACATTTTTGCGAGGATGCTTATTTAATGCCAAATAGAGGCAGTGCAATTGTATGAATAGTAAATCGAAATAAGGTAAAGCCACTTTTCTCTTTTGACATTTATTTTTTAAAGATATTTGCTTTTAGGCTCCAATTTCAAAGCTTTGAATTTTCTTCTTGCTACGATCATAAGCAAATAACACAAAAAATGCTCCTTGAAGCTTAAATGCCAATACTGAAAATAAACACGGCAAATTCTTTTCACATTTTTGTGGTTTATTTATATCCATGAAAAACAAACCCATATTTTTATCACCTTAGCTAGAGCTCATTTCAACAATATTGCTTTTTTAAATTAATGCCACTATTTAAGAGCTTTTAAACAATTCTTTTGCTCTTTATACATTTCAGACAAGAAATATTTGAGGCGTTTAGCTCATCTTATATATCACATATAGGTACGAGATTCTGTATCACTGTATGGAGCATTTGTATGCCTATCGAGTTCGTGACACACCATTATCTTACTTTAAACATTGAGATGTTCGTGCAGATATTTCCATATAATTTACGCTTAATTCTATATAGTACTTGAACAGTTTATCTTTCGCATATTTCTGTATGATAAATTTCTTAGTTTATAGTACTTTTGCATTTTTACAACTGTAGACCTAAGTCAATTGTGGTGGAAAAAAATTATCCACTTCTATAAGAATTTTAATTTTATTGTAAGTATTCCTTAATCATGCTATCAACTATGTTTTAAAAAATAATTAAACTATTATTTTATTAAAATTTTGTTGTCAATAATTTTGAAAAACAGAAAAGTTATAAATTTAAAAAAAGAATGGTAATTTTTGCTAACAATTTCAGGGAGATACTTATTAAGGGCTTCATTCTTATTTTTAATATAATACTGTTTTTTTAAGTCCCGCTAGTATATTAAAATCTGACACTTTGCGTATATAAATTACATCAAAAAGAATTAAAAAATATACCACAAATCGAACTCTATATTTTGTTCTTTCTTATTAATCCAGTTTATTGTTGTTATAAAAATAGCCACCTTAATTAAGTCGCTAGATAATCGATATAAACAGTAATTTTTGCTAATTAATTTTATAAAACATACATAAACGTAGTATATTTATCATTTTGAAAATATTTACATCTTTTAAATAAACAATTCTTTTATTGCTTTAATTTAATTTTATTTAATTTGCATCATAGTCTCAATGATTTCACTCCTTTAGCAACGTTACCACCCACGTTCACTGCTTTCAAGCAAACGTATATCCCTACAATTCTTTATTGCAAAATTAGTTTAAGATTAATATCATTAACATATTTTTTAATATTTTTTTAAAATAGATTTATGGTATTGTTGAACACATTTAATTTTACTTTTTTCTTTTGTTCAATTCTCTAAAAAACTCTTTTCCTACCCTTCTACTAGTCGTCTTTAGACCAGCCAAACAACCAGTCAGTATTTAACAAATATCTGACATAATGTTGCTCATTTTTTATAATATGCATAATTTAATTTCATATTTATGTATTAAAAACAAAAAGAAAAAGTATAAGAAAAGAAATTATTTCAAATTTCACATGATCTTCTCGACTGGAAAAGAGATCTTCTGGGGAGAAGATAATACACAGTTGTTCTGATGTTGATTCCGTTTGTTGGCGACAAATTGACAAAGAAAAATTGCTAAATGTGTTAAATGTTTATTTAATGGTAGCACCATCATAAAAATTTGAATTTTAATTATTTTTAATACTTTTCCTGTGGAGATAGAAAAAATGAAAAAATAAACATAAAATTTTCGTCATTTGTTTTAAGTCAAGCATTGAATGGCACAGATTAAAAAAAAAAACATTTATTCATTAGCAAAGTAATTTGCAACGACTTATTGCTTCGGAGGTTAAGTTGTGGTAGAAAGAAGTAGCATTAATGTAAATATATACATTTTATTGTTTAAACTTGCCAAATTCGCTATATTATTAATTGTAGCGTTTCACATGATAGAAACTCAGAGTGTTTGCTGGAAATAAACCGATTTTGAAAATAGTCTGGAGCGAGACAAATTAGAAACTTACTGAAATTGCAAAAAGCGAATAAAAAATATTGCCAATATTGAGAAAGATATCAAGTATTTTTTTTTTTTTATATGAAATTATCGCATTAAAATATAATCTTTATATTTGTTCCTTCAAACATAAGTCAACTCCATACCTTCCGTTTGGACTTATTTAAGAATGTTATTGTGTAATTAAATATACACTCAAATAATTGAACGTGTTTAAAGGTTGCCTTCTTCTGTACTTAATGTTCCACCAACGGTAGTGTAAAATTTTGTGGTATGCTGTTGTTTGTAAAGGTTTTCTCTACGCCATTGTGTAAAATGAATTATCCAATTCCGTATTAAAGGTTTAATTATTGATTTGTGTGTGAAAATTTTTTTGTTGTCCTCTGACAGGTGTCAATTCTACACATCAGCAAAATCGAATTAACAAATAAAAACGTGGATTTATAAAGAGTTGATTAAATCCGACATGAAAGCTGGTCAAATAGATTGTTAATAATCGGAGTAAACGGCGCATACAGCAGTTAGCAACCAATAGCCGTATGAATTTTAGGCAAATATTAGTAAAACTTGGTTCAAATCCGACTAAACAATATGTGGATAAAATAATGAGTCAACTTCTAGGCCTTGTATATGAGAACTGAGAGCATAAGCTTTGTTCAAAAAACAGTGTACAATTACATATCTTGCGTTTTATGAAGAGTATAAGTTATGGAAAGCGTTTTCATTGACAAAAAGAAGAAATGTAAATGGATCGGATGGTCAACAAAATATGGTGGTGAACTTCTAGCAGCATTGATAGCATTTTAATAACAAAATATGCCGTGTACTTGATCGGATAAATATTAGATTATGAACTTCTTGATTTTGCTGACGATTTGCGTTGCAATTTTGCAACAGAATAATGCTACGAACCACGTTGCGTAGAAGGTAAATTGATGTTATACAGTGACCTGCCTTAAGCCCTATCCTTACTTTCTGCTCTCATTTATATGCATCTTCCACGCCTTGAGCTCAAATATACGGCTGTCAATTCCCCGACGTTTTATATTTCTTATTTTTACTGAATTAAAAAAGCTACCGATTGGACATGTAAGCGATTTCAAAATAGCCACAGAGATTTGCTTTTCACAGAGTAATCAACTGTGACGTATGTATATTTTACAAGATTATTTAAAACACAAATAAGCAGTTAAAAGACACTTAAAAGTAATAAAGAAAATTATTTTTTTTTTTACAAACTGTACGGAATTTCAGTTGTTTTTGATAACCATAAACGATGTAAAAACAAACACTGGTATTTGGTAGCACATCAATAATATGATGGAGTTAAGTGTCTAAAAATCAAAACACATTAGATTGCTGAACTTGTAAAAAGGGTTAGCAACTTAAATAAATTTTTAAATTATCATGGCATTCAAAGTATTTGTATTAAATTTTGAACCCAACAATAAAAGTCCTAAGCTTTAGCCTTATTTATAAAATCATCTTCTGAACTGATTTTGTAAATTTGTCTCTTCAAACTGATCAATTGTTAAGTATACAGTTTTCCTACGATTGTGTGGCAAGAATTCAGAAATTAATATTATTGTAATTATTTATGCCCAACAAAGCTGATTATTTTATACAATTTTAGTAATGCCGTCGGCTTAAAAAAAATTGATCCTTTATTCTCTTGTTTATTCAAGAAAATATAAAACTCAACTATCATCAGTTGATTATCCCACTGGCCAATATTCTTTCGTTTTAGATATAAAATCTATGAAATTTACAGTTAGTGAAAAAGGTGTAACTTAACCGCAGAACAATATTCTTCTTAAAAAATACACGCCAAAGTAAATGAAGTCAACATAACAAAATAATTGCATCAAAAATGCTGTAGAAGATGACAATGAAGTAACTTGAATATACCACCGCCTTGGAAACTTTCATTTTATACCCCCTGAGGACACTTAAGACTCAGTTGATAGTTATGACAACAGCAGCAACAAGGAATATTCATGCAGTAAGTGGAAATACAAAATTAAATTGTCCTTTTTGTGCAAAAAAAAAACACAATTTAAAATTACACACAAAGGAAGTATAACCAAGAAAGAAAAACAAAAATAAGAAGAAAGAAGCAAACACAAATCCCAAAATCCGATAAAGTTATAGTTGTGTAGTTTACAGACTTTTAGTTTAATGAGAGAATATAATCAAACTTTATTCAAAGCAGCCATATTGAAATTTAACAGTATACAACAATAATGCCGTTGTATTCTCAATTGAGTTAAGCAGAGCCGGAGTGGAAGAGAATTAAGATAAAAAACCATTAACGAATTGAGTGTTAAATACAATTGGTTGGTTCTAAATACACTCAAGGGCGGTACACAAAAATAATCACTCAAAATTTTAACTGTCCCTCTCGCTCTTACCCATTCTCTTTGTTATTTGGCTTGGATTTTTTATTAAAGGGGTAATTTAGTATTTGAGTTTTTAAATAAGAGTAGAAAGTGAATACTTAAAGTGGATACTAAAATACGTATGCTAACTGCAGTGTATTAGAGGTACAAGTGGCTTAAGTAGGCCTTAAGAGCATGTGCATAATTTAGTACTTCATTTTATTTAGAATCGTTTTAGTCAGTAATATCATTACCATATTATATTTTATAATAATTACACAGCACTGGACGGATAATTGCAGATACATAGCTGCTCTGTCAGAGCTTATTGAGTTGTGGAGTCATAAAATAGAAGAGCATGTTGTTAGTGTAGTCGTTTCTATTAGTAACCGTAGTGAGTCTATTATCGTCATCATCATTATATTTAAAAGTGTTTGTAAAGTAGAAAATTGTTAGCTACCGCTTAATGTTGAAGCTTCATTTACTTGTGTCTTGTTTTTTCATCTATTGTTCCTTCTCCTCTGCTTTATGAATTGTTGTTGTATTTTTTTGTTTGTTTTATTTTTTTGTATTTGGTCCTTAATGACGACATCGACAACGCAATGATGCAAATATCTGTAGTCATTTACCGTTAGAATGACAGCCATTTATGGCAATTAACACTTTAGCTGTTTATTCTGGTCGAATGACTATAATGAAAGCGAATTATATTGTGATGAAGCAGAAATGTGTTGTGCATGTTAAGAGTATAATTATGATAATTTAATGAATTAAAATTAGAATTCCGCAAAAATATCTATGATTATGAAAAGAAGTAAAATAAAAAAACTGGATTTAAATTTAATTATAGGTACATGCAAGCAAAGAAAATAAATGTTTTATACAGTTTTATCGAATTTTATTATAACCATTAATTTTATAACAGGTTATAAACCTAAGCTGACACAGCAATTTTATATATTCTAAGTCAACAAATACTTAATAATTGAGCCACGCTCAGTGATTTGTTCTTTCAGAATTATATATTGTATCTCCAAAACTATTTTACTTACAATAAGTTTTTAAATCTAGACAGAATAGTCTTAAATCATTGTAGCTGCAAACGTTAGGATTTATCTGTCCGATTTTAACTAAGAAAACAAAATCTCATCTGAGTATAACAACAATCGTTTAATATGTGGAGGGCGAAAGGATTGGGCTCTGCTTTGAGCATGTTTATTGATTTCGGCTTGTCTATGTAACAGAAGGTTACAGTGATAGTTTGTGGGATTTTAATTTGGCGCCTTTGAATTTTTTTTATGGGTTTGAAACTGAGGCAGTCCCCCAGTGTATGTGTAGAGTTTTAATCAATGATCCAGTTTTTTTGTACTGCTTTTCACTTTATTTGCGTCGTCTTTGTTTTCCGAGGTACTTAACTACCAAGGCTTGTGGTATTATTATTCGAATGTGTCGGGGGAAAGGTTTATATTGATCTGCATAGAGTAAATGTTACATGTGTAAACTTTTTTTTTTCGTTTACCTTAGTTTTCAATGTCGTAAATAATTTTTCCAAAAAGAGGTGTGAACGTGATCCTGCATATATCTGGAATACTAAGAAAAGTTGTGGCGTCAGCAAAAATCTATGTGTGGACGAAATTGCTGGTTGGCTTATTAGATATATACAACAAGTATAACATATTGGTTGAGATATTTTAAGAAAGTTTCTAAATAGTGAAACGGTTTAGTAATTTAGCCACTGCTCTACGATAAATTCCTACGAATGAAAGTTTGTAGTTGTAAAGATTCAAGTCATTAGAATAAATATTTACGGACTGTTTGTACTCAAAATGTCAAACCAAATGATGAAAAAGAAATGGCAGTATTTTAATATCACGAGAACTCGTCTTTTTGTTTATAATTTTCACTTTACAAGATTCAATATTGTATTTTTTGCTTGTTATAAAACTGAAGGTGCGGTCAAATTAGTCAAAAATATGATCGAAAAAGCATAACCACTGTTTTCAAAAATGTTTATAGAATTTTTTCTGATACTTATCATTAACGACGATCTTATCTAATCGCACCTTAATAAAAACTTAAAGTAAAATTTTGAAATAATTTTTTTTTAATAAAAATCATGAAGTGAACCATCTAAACAGCCTATTGTAGAAGAAAAAATCAGCTAGAAAACTTCAGACTAATTAATGTACACATCAAAGACTGTTCTTATATGTATATAAGAATAAACTTTTGTGAACTTTGGTTCAATTAGAGGAATTTTTTTTTCATAAAAATATGTCATTTCATAGAGAAACTAGAGATACAAATGTGAAAGCACCCAATTTTACCGGTATAATGACACTAGAACAGTTGTCAGTCAGTACATGTTATTTTAGTAGATGGAAAGTTTGTAACACTGTTTACAGAACCCTACAACAAATGTTTAAAAGCATATTTTTCTGAATTTTAATTTTAAGAAAATAAAAAATTATACGCGGACGATGTTGTGGGCACTGCTAGTGAACTGATAAATGTTACTAATAAATATCTATTCCTTAAAATTACGACTGCAAAACAATTTCTAGTTCATTACAATTTAACAGAATGTAAACAAATCATTAAATTTTTCCATTAATAACAAATAATTTACCAAATTGCTGTCGCAAAATACTGTAGTTGAGGGACTAAAAGTGAGATAACTATAAATTTTTATATTTCTTTTTATACAGCAGCCATTCTTTTATAGCCAACAAACTGTCGAACATGAAATCGAATAGAAACTGAATTGTTTTCTATTTAATACTTGTACATTTAACACATTTACCATATGAACATTTAATTTTGTATTCCGATCTGGTTCAGCCATTTTAGCTGGCCGTTTAACAAAATTCAATATTTTGCATAATTAATTGCATTTAGCACGTTTTTGTTTTCATTTAGGACCTACACAGAAGGGAAATCGAATACTGTTTTTCTTTTTCAATATTATTCTTGCTGGTGCCTAATTTTGCTGCTACTGAACATCATTTTCGATGGGTTAGTGTTTGCAAATTAAATCACATTTTGTAAATTTTGCTCCTTTGTGGCGTTTGCATAAGCAATCGCAGCTTAGCAGAGAAAATATAAACAGACAAGCACACACACAAAAGAGATACGAAACACATGCACTTAGAACGGGAAAACCACGTACGTGTTTAAAAAATTTTGTGTTCTAATGAAGCGCATCGTTTTACTTTCAAACACCACTAATTTTGTGGAGGTGTTTTTGCAAATGTATTGGTATGTATTTCACCACTTTTATGTGTGTTTTCTAGTAGCGGTGGTGTTATAACATTTTTCTAATTACTTAACTTGTTAAGAGGTCTTGTTTGCCTACGGTCTGTGTTTTCCAAAAGCGTACTAATAATGATGGCGTTTTGTTGGCTCATTATTTTGACTGTTTGTTTATGTTTAGTTAATGCCGCTTGGTGTGGCAAGCAATTGCCAATTGTAAATGAAATACAAACAATGAAAAAGAGACAACAAACAAACAAATTACGGACATTTGAAACAGCTTTTATATACAAATCGATTTGGCTCAAAGTTGTATCACTATTTTTTTTTAATTTTTAGGAGACTTGTTTTTACAAAAAACCTGTAAATGTACATTTTCGAATGAATGAATTAATTAATTAATGTATTTGTATCAATATTTTGTTCTAATAAACAACAGTTGCACAGAATTTTACTGAAATTATCATTCTGTAACGCGATTCCACGTAACTTTTTTCATTTTAAAATTCTAAAAGAAAAAGGAGAGAAAAATAAAAATAAAGTTTAAAGGGTATTTCTATAGTAAAATATTAGGCAGAAATTTAGAATTTACGCAGACTTAGGGAAGTTTCATAGAGCCCGAAATTTTGACGATGTGGCCATATCATTCAAACCTTCATAGACAGCTGCTTCAAATTTATATGGGAAAATTATTGATAAGGATAAGGAAAACTAATTAAATAAAGGACGTTCCTACTGTAACGTGATTTTTATGCATTTAGGCATATTTTTTATTACTATGAAAGGAAAAATTAATTAAAATTAAAAGGAGATTTTAATAGGGCCTAAATATAAATTTTCCAGAATGTGATTGTAAATCATTTTTAATAAAAGGTAATTTAAAATTTTTTTGTTAAACATGCATTTTGTAGTTTAAATTTAATTTTCGTTTTAGCTTCACAACAACGAAATGTATTATTAACTTAATGAGGAAATGATTTTATAATGACCTGCGAACTCATCTAATTTGTTTTGGTATGCAAACTATCTGTATGAAAAAGAAAAAAATTCTTTTACTGATAAAATATTTTCTAACACATTTTTCATTTCCAACTTAATTACACTGCCACCTCATTGTTTGTTCACATTATATTAGAACAGTTAAAACTTTTTGCGGTTACACAGTTAAATCTCATATTTTTGGGGGGTTGTATTAAATCTACATCTGCGACAATTTATATTTAATTTACTTTATTAAAATCTTTGGAAATAAATATTCAGAGTGAGTGATTTTACCAGAATTTGCATTCGAATCATTCCCAATAATAGTTGTCATATGTTACGGCTACAAAAAGGCTGTTACCTCAAATAATATTCAGTAAATGCAAGAACCGTTTGGTAAAAGAATTTCTCTTTACCGCACATATAATTCAAAAGCTATTTTACCAAATGAATTTATCTTCGCCTCATACACAACATAAAATACGCAAGAATATTTTTTTTTTTCGTTTTTAGATTATTATTTTTTTAGGGAATAGAAAAAGTTTTTCATGAATACAATATTAGTGATGGCTTATTATTTTCTTGAAAGTTGTTAATTATGTATAAAATATAAATATGATTTATAAAAATAATAATAAATCCTGTATATTTAAAGCAGTAACAATAAATACAGAATATTTAATTCTCACACGTGTGTCACTTTTATAAAAAGCGCTATCAAACAACACAACAACAAGAAAATAATAATAATAAATAATATTAATAGTGGACTACATTTGGATTTAATAATTTTTGTTATTAAACCTCAAATAGAAAATATTTGGTTTAACTAAATTGTTGTTGACATGCATTTTCAAATGCAATAATCTTTATTAAAAAAATATCATTGCATTGCATTGTTCTTGAATTTCGTTAACTGCAATTTTGTTGTTGTGATAAATGCAGTGCAAAGTCTGCAACTTTTGTCGTAATATAAAATAATTTCAATAAACTTTTCCTTATATCCGACAGGTGCAAGAAGTATTTGTCATTATTAAATATTTTTCTGTGCTACTGTTGTTAACCAAATTCGTATTTAATTTCATTATATTTATTCGTATTCTCGATTCATAATCAAAAGATAAAAGGTTTAAAAAGAAGATCCGCTTGTAGATTCTGCAATATATATTTCCCACCCCATTTTTTTAATTCTTATGCATAGCAAAGTCAATTAAGCGATGTCCGTCTGCCTGTCCGTGTTCGAATTGAAACCAACTTTGCCAAGCCACTAGATCAGCAAGATTGGTCTATATCATTCGATGCAGCGTCCGGCTCCTAATTTTTTCATATCATTGGGAACAAATCTATCTTAGTAAAGGATGTAACTCTAATCAAAAGAACACATTTAAAAAGATCTTTGAGAAAAACTAAATACTAAAAATGCTTAACCCATTCAGAGCCAATGATATTTTTATGTAATATTTTTATATTTTTATGTGCTAAGTAATATGTTTAAGCAGAATTTTCAAACGAAACTACTTTGATGTTTACTTGCCATTTAAGATTAGAAAAATAGTACGCGCAGAAGTTTTTCTAGGTTCCATTATCAAATGTCAGATATGGGAAAATTAATATTTTACAGATCTTATAATAGCTTAGAATTTAGCGTTAGACTTTACCAAAAAGCTACAGGAAATCGAAAGCCCAATTTTCAAATTACGGCTTAAAGTGTAGCCAAAAACGAAATATTTCCCACTCAAAACCCTTTAACTTTTGTTGGTTTATAATAACGCACCTAATAAGTTAAGATTTTTATTAAACCCAATATTTAGTAAAAAATATATACTGGCATATCTTCAAATAAAAATCAATTTAAAAAATTACTGGATAACAAAAAAAAATTTATACAGTAAAAATCTTGACATTATGAAAGAGGTGTGTTTTTACGAAAATTTTAAAACTTTGGTTTTTGGTTAAAAATTCGAAATAGCGCCATATTAAAAGGTTCATAAAGAAAATTAGAATTTTGACGTAATTATTTACAAAAAAATTATTCAATATGTAAAAATTAGCGAGAAACTTTTTTCAAAGCGGACTATTTTTAAAAAAAATCAGAATTATATTTAGAGAATTATAAAATTTAAATGATTATGGTATCAGATACCTGAGATTTAATATGCCGAATGAACGAGTAGCATTCTAATACTCGTATTAGTACTCTTTTCATTTGAATATACATTTTTGTATATGTGTCCTCGAGTTCTTAAAAACATTTTCTTTGTAGTCTTAACAGCAAATTGTTTCTAGCAACACTGTCAGTCTTTATACAATGAGTCGTTTGCTGTAACGTCCTTATAATTCTTAAAACTGCGAAATTCGAGTTAATACTACAAAAGATTTACGGATTTTTATGAAATCACTAAAAAATTATTTCATCCGAATTACATATCCCTTACGTATTATTTGCAACAAAATATTATTTTAATTGATCTAAGGTATTTTTATGGTCAACATCATTAAGGTAACCAACCACATGTCATCAGATTTTTTAACTTAAAAAAAATATTTTTGATTCAAAGCTAAAATTTTACCTTCTTAAAATAAATTCAAAAAAATAAATAATAAAATCTAAAAACACATACTTCAAGTTCAACTGAAATTGTTGTTGAGATTTTTAAAATATTTCTTTTCATAAGAATATTATTTGGACTTGATAAGACAAAATAGAATTAGGCAATTATGACTATCTCTTTTCTGTTAGTTCATTTAAGAACGCACAACTTAGGAATAACTTTCGAAATAACAACTTAATTGAATGACTTCCATTACATTTTAGGCTCTTCAGAAGATCTATTAAAAAAGTGACAGAATAATATACTCAGTCATGTCACACCTTATCTGATATTTTATGGCATAATTATTATCATATTAGAAGCACATACCTTAATGTTTATGACAGTGTCGCAAAAATAAATAAAATTTACACAGCCCACAGACAACAAATCCACAATAATTTGCTGAAATTTCAAATTATCTTTATGTATTAATTTTTAATGCAAATCATAAAAGAGTATGTACGTGTGTTTGCAAAGTAAACATAGACTTTCACAAAAGTATTATTATAAATTAATGTGTCCATAAATATGTTTGCAATTACGTATACGCACCGTGGCACATTCACTAGATACGTGTATAAATGAGTGTTTGCCAGAATAATTAACGCGCATTGACTTTAAACGCTCATTAGTTTAATTAGGATACAAATTAACGAGCCTCATTGAAACAAATAAATGAATGAGCAACCAACCGTTGGGCTAAAAAAATAAGCAACACCAACGACATCAGTCATACTAATTTTAGACGCATCTTTTGGTTAACGGGCAAAATTAAATGCGTAAATAAAACTTGGCAAACAACAAATAGAAAAACAAAGTAAACAGCCGTCCATTCAAAACAACAATAAAAAGGCTCTCAAATTATGATGGTTTTAATTTAGAAGTAAATCGTGAAGAGTTTTGCAATATTTAAATATTAAAATATCCAAATCAAAAATTTTAAATAAGCAACTCATAAATAAAATGTTATTAATACACAGATGAATACCACTAATTTTTTATTGACTCCCATTTTTTTAGGAAAGAATAAATTTGATTGAAAAAAAGTTTTTTTTGCCGAACATAAAAATTTATTGGTTGAATAAAAAAAAAATATCGACATTATTTTTAGTTATTAAAAACTTTATAAAATGAAGAACCTTAAAAGTTTTTTTAAATAAATTTTCTGTAAGAAAATAACGGAAAAGTATTCTACTTCGCTAATGTTGAACTTATTAATCCTTTAACATAAAAATAACGTAAAATGCATATTTATCGACATAATCTTTTTGATGCAGAGTTGTTAAACGGCCTCCGACAAACCGTCTGTTGGAATATTAAATTGAAATTAGTCATAAAAATATAGTTGTTAAAAAAACAGGACCAACCCATTTTTGCAGTTAGTGCGACGCAAAGTGTACATTTTTTTATATACTTCACCACAAAAGGTAAAGTGATAAGTGATTCCGTTTGTCATTTCCACAATATACTTTTCCGACCCCAAAAAGTAAATATATTCGAGTTCTTATGCATAGCGAATTCAATTGATTTTATTTATTTCAAACTAAACACAAACAGACTGCAGTATAAATATGTTAAAGAAAACAATACTGGAAACATTATGTCCTGAATTTAACAAAATATTTTTTTAATTCTATGGTAACACAGACAATACATGAATTAACTATCTTACAAACTGACTGTTATTTACAAAAAAAAAAAAAAAAAAACAAAACAAAAAAAAATCTGTGTACAAAAAATTTAATTAGTAATAAATTATAATATGATGACCAAATTAAAATGTTTGCTTTAATAGATGCAAAATCGTTGTCGTATATTTTAAACTCATTTGTATGAATAATTTAATTGTAGATGAAAGCATACAAATACACCCACACATGCATTTACACATTTAGGCTCAAATAATCTACGTAAAATATGCAGACGTAAATTGCGTAGTTGCATGAACAAATAACGCATTATAGATTTTAATTTACGTTTATTCTATAATATAATTAAAGTTATGGATGAAACGAAAGCTGCAGTCATAAAATTAAAATATTTTTAAAGGATTTTAAGATTTTTCTGGAAAACTTAAATTTAATTTAAATAAATTTTAATTAAAAGTTTATTCAGCTTTCTAAGAGATTTATTAAAACTATCATTTGAACTGAGAGCATAAAAATATTTCATTTGAAAATTTTCAAATATCAATATAATTTTTTTAATGATTTTAAATACGCTAATTTGGCCTGATTCCTTTAAGAATTAACAAATGAAATGTATTATTGCAGGGAAATCAACTCAGCTCATCAGTAGACCATACTTAATTTTTTATATAAATTTAATAAATAGTCTTATGTCCGGAATAAATGGACTGAATGAGAATTGTAACCAAACCAGAGAGCAAAATAAAAACTGAATTAAAAAATGTTATACAAAAACACAAAACTCATATTTATTTTTCCTTAAGTTTTTTAATGAATAAATAAGTAGACGAGTGGTTGTGTAGGAACAAGTGTGGTAAGAATAAAAATACTATTTGTATTTTGTATGTTTTATTTCTCAAGTCTTGCCGTAATGTGTTATTATTCATTAATATATACATATATATTTAACATAATGAATAGTAGGAATATTTATTTCTGCATAACTTTACGCCGAAAATCCCAATCCAACCAAAAGCGAAAACGCTACATCAAAACGATAAAAATAGGATTTAAAAAAAAATATATATATCCCCTGATAATCTTAGCAATAAAAACAATACTGGTGCTTGTGTTATTTATGGCTGCTATGCGCGTAGAACACAGGTAAGAAAAGTTATACAATGCTTAAAATAACAAATGCTTCTTTCTTTAATTTACTATTTAGATCAATGATATTTTTGTCCCTGGCTCTTCAAGCTCTGGTTAGTCGGAATGAGGGAGCAAAAAAAGTTACGATGCATATAGTTCAATTTAGCGAGAATGATTTTAAGACTGAAGCTTAGCACTGTAGTGTACCTAATTGGTCGCTTTAATTAATTTTCTTTTAGAAACAAAGTGCTGCGAACGTTTCAGTCGATGGTGGTTTAACCGGAGAGTCTCCATCTAGAAAGCGTCTATTAGTTTGTGTTTGATTTATAAAATCGAATTTAAAAGAAATCACAATTTGATATAAATAAGTCTTTATGCTACTTTTCGCCTAAATTTACTGTGAAAACATCTACACATATAAAAAAACAGTAACGGATTCATTTCTGTACATGAAATATTTTTTGAAAATTTTGATTTTTATCTGTCTGTACGTCTTTCTCTCTGTGTTTACAAAACGTAAAAATTGCTGGATGGATTTGAATTAAATTTTGTGTGGAGGTCCCTTAGAAGTTTAGTTCAAATATGGAATACATTTTGTAAAGTCACCCGATTTTATTGGAATTACAATGGTACTAAAAAAGTTGTTAACACAATAAATATTTAAAAACAAACTTTTTTAAACTTGAATTAAAAAAAAATTATAAATGACACGCTGACGAAGTCGTGGGTACTGCTAGTTTGAAATAATTTGCTTTGGAGCTTCAATAAGAAAATGAGCAAGTCTAATTTATTAGGGATTTCTCATTTGGCAACCCTAGGTAAAGTGTCAGCTTAACCTTGGATTTTTTTTTTAAACAATACCTGCTCTCGTTTGCTTGGGTTTATTCCAGTGTACTGTAGGAATAATATTTGGTGGCATTAAATTGAACAACAGTGATTCGTTTGGGTGTAGCAGGTTAAACAGTTTAGGGATACTCATACATAAATCTTTTTATGATGAAAAAAAATTGACTTATAATGTTTACCAGTGATGAAAAACTTTAAAACAAAAGCATAAACAATTTTAATTATTTCTATAAAATTATTGTTTTAATAACAGTAAATAACATTTATGACAGCTTAGCATTAATTAAATGTCAATTAAATTTAAAAAACAACAGCAATAACTGTATAGAAAGCATCATTAAACTTAACATTAAAAGTAAAATATTGTCAATAAAAACATAAATTGCGAGTATTTAAAACAAAAAAGCATAATTTCATAATAATTGTGAGATTGTGTGTGTGCGAGCATGAAATTGTATGTGTGTGAGTTTTAGTAAATAATAACTTAAATATATTGCAATTTTTTACAAACTTTTATGATAATTAAACGAGTGCTTTCAAACGTCAGTTGCAACAGCACTTCACAAAAAGTATTGTTATTAGAATTAACTTATTGAGGACCATCCTTTTTATACATCAGCCCAAAAATCTTCTTAATATATGAAGTATGTTAACATAAACCATGAAACTTATATAATTTTATTATCCACAAGGGTATAATATTCTACATCGTTTAAGCTGGTGGTTATGAACTTCCACATAAATAAAATCGTATGTGTTAAGAGCTCTTATGACATGTATTGCTAGTAATTTCAAGCAAATTGCGTACGTTAAAATTACACAGATAAAAGAGGTTTTAGTCAAACGGTGAGATAAAATTTAATATATTTTTTTATTTAACATATAAATTCCCAACGAAAATATTGTTCTAAATACTTAATGTGGTAGTCATGACTATGCTAATTATTATAGGGTCTGGTTGTTAAAACAGAGAAATTTGACTGCGGTCCAAATGGCTTCGCAGGTTATGAACAAGACATTGAGTAGTTCGAGTCGGTCTGGTCTGAATAAAAAACGTCTGTTTAGTAAAAAACAGACCGTGGCCACTAATATACCCGGCGTTCTAGAGTAAAAAAAGAAAAAATAATTGGTATTAAGTTAATTGGATTTATTCCGTAAGTAAATAAAATACTGTTGTCATACCTTTCGGTGAAGACCGTCGTCACTGGCTGTTTATTTGATACGATTGGCGAGCGCTTTCGATGTAAAGACATAATTTTCAAGCCGCGTTTTGATTAGTCCTGGTTAGATAGTGAAAGGTGTTTGTTCCATAGATAGTGGTGGGTTCAGGTAGTTTTGTCGGTTAGGATGGTGTCTATTTAAAAATGTTATTATGCAGGTAGATTGCCTGATATCTGTCATGTTTATTGAAGGTATATAATTTTAATATTTCAGTCCTTTATTATTGGGTAGGTAAAAAAGTTTAATATTTCCCGATGGAAAGAAAATGAAAGAAGTTTGGAAAAACAAGAAATCAAGAGGAAGAAGTAGTGCTGAGGTGTTCATCATATGTAATTTCTTATATTCTTATGAGTATCCATTGAAATTATATTTTAAATAAAGTTTTATATCCAAATATTAAGTTTTTTTTATTTAATTCAAAATAATATGTTCTGGTAGTGGCCTTCTTTCTCGAATCATTTTTTAAAATAGTTATAAGCACCATATTTAGTCAGTCAAATCAACTGAATTTCAGATAATACTCATAACCGACAAAATTCGATTGGCAACAAATTCAGTTATCACAACGAATCTATTTTCTCTGTGTACTAACAGCTCACATTAAGCATAATCGATCAGTTGTGTAATAAGTATCTTCTAAAATTTATCTGAAACTTTGTCTTTATACCATGATCACGGTGCAAAATTTGGTTGAACTGGATAATGTTTCAAGCCAATAAGATATGATCAAATAATAATAATTAAAAACCGGTTGTACCAAGTTTAAAATTTCTCGATGTTGTAGCTTCATCAACTTTTATAAAAAATTGTTGGTTGTCTGTCTGGTTTACCCTCAATTATTTTGAGAATATTTTTTGATATGTTTGAAAAGCAAAACTAGATTTGATTGAAATTTTATTGTCTTTTGTTGCAATGATATGTTAAAACATACAAAGTAATTCTTCTCTAAATTGAATGACAGATTTTATTTTTTCTTCAAAATCAATATCAACACGATCACAATCTAAATCATTTGGAAATCATTCTGAGGGGTTAGTGACAAAGAGGCTTAAGCAATGCGAATGATGGTCGATTTGCAATAAAACTAAAAATGTAAAATAAAAATTCCAGTAAAATTCTCAAATCATTTGAAATTTACTGGAAAAATTCCAAAACAAGATTTTTGATCCAAAACTATAATTATTTTGGTGATGAAATATTTGACAATACTGGCTAAGTCAAGTCAGCAGACAAATAGTTATAAAGTTAAAGCTTAGTTAAGGAAGCTCTAATGTATTAAATTATTATTATTGTTATTATTATTATTATTATTATTATTATTTTTCTTGAAACCTAAATTGATTGAATTCTGAAGGTGAATAAATGGTTGTCAAATAAATTTCTTTTCTATATTTATAATATAAATCTTCAAAAGCGAAAATTGTGGACCTTATGCCAAAGATTATATTTTTTGAACTCCCTTATGATTGACAATCCTTCAAACAGGGCCCCTACAAAATTAAGGGCAAAATTTCCTTCCCTCTTTTGTTTGTTCATGTAAATAGTGGCACAAAATTTGAAACCCGATATATTTTTACTGTAAGTTTTTTTCAAACGCCCTAAAATTGATAATAAGAAGTTTTTGTCCTAGGTATGTTTCTTTTACTTACTTCGACATAATATTTTGTTACAGCAAAACTAAAACATCTTTAAAAAAATCCCAGTGTAAAGCTTAAAAATATTACGTTTGTATATCCAACGTTTATTGCATGCTGTGTGAGCATGTATGTTTTAACAGATAGTGACAACAACAATAACAATGTAAATTTATGTAATTTTATCTGTTTTCATTATACGAGTCTAATACCATCTTGCCAATAAGTGTGTGCAGATACGTTCATACACATAAATAGATGTTTGAGTATCTTTTTGTATGAGTGTGTAATTGCGTAAAACGTTGTATGGGTAAAATGGTATTTATTTAAGCACGTGTTGTAATGCATACTTTAATAATGAATAATGACGAGACTAGCAATTTAAATAATTTGCGGTTACAGTATGCGTATGCGCAACATTTAATAATGACATGTTAGTGTCATTAAATTTTAAAGCATAAAAAAAGGGTATTTATACACTGAGACAAAAAATTGCGTACGCAGATACTTCAATGTTTATAAACTTAGATTTTAGATTAACCAACATGGATGCAAACGCCATATTATACTGGTTGGTTATGAAGCAATTTAGCAACTTATGCTCAAGGATGGTTTACTCAAAAGCGTCAAATTTTATATTATTTGCTAAATGCGATTTCTAATATGTTCTTCTTTTTATATTAATGATGTGATATTTTTGATTCACTTACTTCTTATTTGCTTTTGTGGAACACAAACGTTGGCAATATTTTGGTATGCAGAGTAATATTTTAGAGCAATTCAATTATATATATTTGTTTAAGATTACAGTTCGAACGGATGTGACTCTTGACCAGTTTCTTATCCCACTGCAAAACTACCGGAACTTACAACTAAAGCATTGTAGTTAATTCAAATTTCATTCTTTTGTCTTGTACGTCTTTGTTTTTGCTCGCATATAAAATATCTGCGCTGTTGAGCATATTTTAAGGTAATGACATTTTAGCAAGAATTTTGTTTTCAGTTGTGGCAACACCAACAATATGATAGTTTTGACATTTAATTTGTTGGCGTATTTATAGTAGATGCGTTGGCAATTGTTACAATGAATTCAATACGCTGGAACATCGCACTAAGTTATTAAAATCTACTATGAAAATTTATTCAAAAACAACTTGCTGTTTTTTTTTTTTTAACATTTTTTCAGACGAAACCCATTTTTACTTGTCAAGGTAAAAGAAGAAGAAGAAGTATTTATTTTCGAAAATGAGGCTGGAAATGAAGTAATGTGATTAAAGTGATAACAAACTCTAATGAGTGAATTGACATTTGTCAGCGTGATTGTGGTGAACTTTTGCCAGATATCATTTTTAATTTCATAATACAATAAAATGATCTTAATCCAAATTGTTTCTTTTATTTTATTTAAAATAATTTCTTGTTGAAAAACCCTATAGACGGCTTACTTATAAATACGTTTGTATATATAAGACACTTTTCTGCGATGTTTTAAGAATAAACAACAACAACATAGTGTGCTAACAATGGAACCTTTTTGTCTTAAATGTGTTATTTATAGTTTGTTTTACGTTTATTGTATATTATCAAAGACATAATAGTATGTTGCTTGTGAACTCTTTTAAAGATCTAAATTCAATAAGAGTGCCATAAAAAATATAAATAAGTAGAAATATAGGTAAGCATCAGGACCTTTGATCTGTAGTTCCGATAAGAAGTAAAGGGCTACAATGAACTATTTCTATTCGTTTAACTCTAATGAGATTTGTTTTATTTGTGTCTAGCAGATATTGCTAACTTATTCAAGGTACTTTAGTTAATGAATAAGCCCCTAGAAATTAAAACGTATATTACGAGGAGGGGACTGCCCGCATTCTTGCTTACTTCTTTCAAATATTATTGTAGTGGAACATTATGCTGTTTTCAAATTGACAATATATTTCTTAAAAAAAAAAAAAAAAACGTCCGCAAGAAAAATTATAAATTAAAATAAAAACTTAAATGTAAACGAATTTGAGCCAAATTATAATACCAAACAACTCAACTGATAAATTAATCTTTCAGTGTAAATTTTATTTGCACCCACCAAATATTCATCAATGGAGACCAATTAAAATTACTGCGACAAGCAATGTTGAGAATAAGTTATTATCTAAAGATAAAGTTCCTATACATTAACTTTTTCCCGTTATATTTACTTCACCTATACTAACGTTAACATGCACATTAAAAAAAGCTAATTATTATAAACAGCAATTTAAAGAATAAACAACTGTAACGAGCACTCTGAACATTAATAATGTGTCCCCACTTAGTGGTTAATTATAGAAAATTGTGGTCTCGTTAACAAAAATTACAACAAACACAAACACACACACACACTAATCAGTACTCAAAACATAAATAAAGGAGAAAAATCATAAAAATATAACACCAGAGAATTGAGTAAACAATAAACAAAACAAAAAAAAAAAACGACCCCAGAGAAATAAGCTGCAGAATATAAAAAAATATATGAAATTTAGAAAAAAAAAAAAAAAAAAAATAATATGAAACGCGAACTCAGAAGCATTTAACAGGAAACATAAGAGAATATTTATTGCTATACTACGCAAATACTTGCATCCACCCAAAGACAACATAGCGTTATACAAAACTTAATATTTGACATTTTATGACAACCATATTTAATACTTATTCTCTTGTTACTACTTACTATTTTGTATAAATTTAAGAAAAGTTCTGAAAATTAAAACACTGAGTTGGTGTTAAAATGAGGTTGCAGACCACAACAAGTTTTCGTTATAGTTCATTAAATAGTGTAGACGTCATTTATAGGACTACAGATATGTGTAAGTAAGCATAAAAAAGATATTTTTAGTTTTAAAATTTCAATACATAAAAATAAATTAAGGTATTTTAAACCGACTTAAAAAAAAGAAGGTTGGACTGAAAGTTGCTTTTTTTTATTTTTATTTTATTTATTTTTTAATTGAAAGGTGATACTTACAGATTGGTCCCGCTGCAAAAAATTCTTAATCTTAAAAATTAATTAATCTACGCGTATTGTGAACTGTTAAAGGCATCACTTTGAAATTAAAATAGATCCCAATGGCAAAAATAAAAAATAAAGATCTAAAAATTAAGGGTGTCCCCATAGGTGAAGTATATAGCCTATTTTTGAAACCGTTTTAGATAAACGCTTGCAAATTCAACAGAATGTCGATTGCGAAGCCTGTATACTAACAAGTATTAATATTCAAAAATGGTTCTTATAATTTAAAGTATTTGGCCACACTTTTCAACAATTAGACAGACTCATGAAATTTTCAACGAATCTGTTTTGCTCACTCCGCTTTAACATTAAGTATAAAATTTGAATTTGAAAATTAAATTATATCCCAATATTTTATGTAATTTAATGTATGTGGCTGACCTTTTAAGCCGTTATAGACAGAATGCTGAAACTTAAAAGGAACCTGTATTGCAAAGTCCGCTTTAACAAGTTTATAATTAGAATTTAGAAATTATAGGGTGAATGTGATTTGACCTATATGGCCGTATCTTTTGAACCATTTTATGTAAACACTTGAAAATTAAACAAAATGTCCACTGCTTTGTTTGATGTAATAAGTATATATCTTGTGCGAGTATACGTATAAATATCTTAAATTATAAAATTACAGATTTTACAATAGTTGATGTAATATCATGTATATGGCCGATTTGGTGAATCATTATAGACAGACGGTTGAAATTTTTAAAGAACCTGATTGCTGAGTCCACTACAACAGCAAGTATATAATGTAAATTTATAAAGTAAAGGTTTCCCCTAAAGTTGCTGTAATTTTATGTATATTGCCAAGCTGCTGGGAAATTTAACAAATATAAATTTTAGAGATGTAATATAATGGTGTCCCAATAGTTAACGTAATTTGATGTATGTGGCCATATTCTTGAACCGTTATAGACAGACAGTTGAAATTCATTTTGAAGTTGTTTTTACTGCAAGAATTATTTACATCGTAATTTGTTGAGATGGCTCTAAACTCGTTCGTGGCATTAATGGAAATTTCATTGGCGGCCTTTCTAAATACAGAAAGGGCTTTTAAGTGTGTAAAACCAGCGGACATTATTCGGCTCAGACTACAAACTCTCATAGAATCTTAATGTTATAGCCCTTTAGGGAGTTCATCTTACGATTGCTAAGTCCCTAGTAAAATATTACCAAATCGGTGCATTAGGGCTTTGACAAGCACGCACAATTCGTACTACGCCATCAGAAGAACTTTTAATTATGTTACACTGGGTCTCGTTTAACTTAATGGCCCAAAGCTCAGTGGTGAGATTCAGTGTAGCAGGAGGATGAAAAACGGTGGACTTAGGTCATGTAGCTGTTTTGAAATGAATATCGGTTTTCCCTGATAATATTGTTTATTTGCCCTCAGCATCCATGCCTGACAGAAGATTGGGTTCATAATAATTTCTATTGAAATCTAGCATTAGCTGTGACACATCTGAATAAAAACCCAGTTCTAAAAAAGTGAGACTAAGCGATTTCAAAAATCGTATAAAAAAGTGTGTTCCATAAAGTGTGAATATCAAGGTGGGAAAGAAAAATCTTACAGCATTTAGACGATTTAGTCACCTTTATATTCATGCGGTAAAAGCAGTTTCAGAAAATTCGTAACGAAATTATGAAATTTTGTGAACTTTTGGGAATTCTATGGGATTTCTCTTGATTTTTCAATGTCTAATTTCTCTTGTTTTCTTTAAAAATCAAAACAGAAATATTAAAAATAATTTAGTCGCTTAATAAGTCGAATAAAAATTGTTCATTTGTTAAAATAATAAATCGGTAATCGAAAATATCTCCAAAAGTAAACAGCCACCGAATTCCTTACATATACAGTCTTCAGCATCGGCATTAACATAAATTCTACAAACATAAAATTATCTCTGGACATCCCTGGTAATTATTTGAATTAAAAAAAAACACGTTTACAAGCTTAAAAAAGAAATAATTAAGTCCAAAATTAGCAACATTAAAATTTTAAAGAACCGTCCTTGCAACAATAGCATCAACGTTAATACAACATGGCACTTCTATATACTAAAGATGGTGCAACCATTTATCTCATACTCCAGCCAGAAACATAAAAAAACAACGTCACATACAACAGCAGCATTTATGATTTCGTAAAAGATCTCAAGCATATAAACCGCAAATTGGAAGCGATATTAAATTGTTCGTGTAAAAAAAATTTAAAAAAACCTACATTTTTTTATCTTACATCTGCAATCATCAACTACAACAAAAATAAATTAAAGTCTATTAAAATAATATTCTAGAGCAAATTGAGTACAACGAGTAACCTGGTGTATAAAAAATATTTCGTTCTAGTAAAAACTCAAAATTAACGATTCTCATAAGAGTGCTTCTAGTTAACGGTTGCGCTAAAGGGCTTTAACTAAAAGCAAAAGAGAGTGAGTGATAATACAGCAGAAAGAGATGGCTATTTATTAGCTATTTCATTTCCTTTTTTGTACTTTCTTATAACTTTTGTTTTCTGTTTGTTATATGTGTATTTACGTGAATCCATCGGATTCATAATTGTAATGTATCTTTTGGATTAAAGTAAAGTATAAGTGGTTGTTGTTTGTTTATTTATTTTGTTGTAGCTGTTTGCTAGTATCTTTTTCAACCGTTTCGATATGAAAATCGTGTGTGTATATTTGTTTGTATTAAGTACTTTTATAAAATTTGTTTTCCCCATTTTCTTTTATGGAGTACAAAAAGTTTTTATTTGTTTTTTTATTTTTGTTGTATTTTTCTACTTGTGGTTAAATGAAATTTCTTTTGTTCTGTTATGCGAATGTTCGACTTCAGTAATTCACTAAATGCCTGCAGTTATTATAAATGAAATATAGAAATAGAAAATATTTAATTTATGATTCCTGTTTAGGAATTTAAAGATTTCAGCGTCAAAAATTATGCTAAAGACAAATTCAAAGCTAATATATTTTTAATTATAAATTTTTTTAATTTAATAACTGATACATTTCTATTAATCATTTATGTTGAATCATCATAGCCAAATGACTGATCGTTTAATCAAAAACTAGCATTATCATTGGTATCAGCAGATAAAAATAAACGATATTCTCTTATCCCTGGCAGTCAAAATTTTTTCTTGATTAAATAGTCAGGTATAAAAGTCTGACTTAATGTCCGATCTCTGTAGTATAAATTATGGAATTAATTCACAAATGAATTTTACTTCTGTAAATACAGATTTGAATGAAAAATCTATTATTTTGTCAAATGTTACAGCACACTTTATTGTTATATCGTAAAGTAGTGAGCTGGCTGAAAAAAATCCTGCTTTTTAGTTTTATTTTTTAGGTTTCATTAGATTTTTTCATTTTTCTTTGTTGCTCCTTTTTATTTAAATAGATTTGTTTTTCAATTCGATCTTCATAATTTTAATATAAATAGGTTCATTTTTTATTTGACTTTGATTAAATTTTTTCATACTAATTGAAGTAGCTTGTTCGGAAAAAAATCCTTAATTTATCGATAAGTATGCTGAAAAGTTAAGTAAGAGTTAGTAAAATGGCCATCGGAATGTGCATTCATATACAATTTTCAATACACCGAAATTTTAAGAATTTAATCGGAAACAAAAATGTCATTTAAAATTTCCCACGGCCAAAAGTAGTACTGCTATTTATAATTTTCAGCCGATGACTCTTTTTACTGTTAGGCTGCTTGCTTGTATACCAACCTCCGATTTTATTCTTAGTAGATCGTTTCTTACAGTCCTACGTGATTTTCCATCATGCATGTATATGTATCCCTTTTAGACCTGACTCGAAACTTCTTTGAATTTTGTTATAATTTTTGAAATATATGTTCTCCACATCGTACAAAAATATAATCAGTGTTTATTTTTTTATATATTTCTTCGCTTGGTTTGAAAAATGTAGAATTTTTTTTTTTTTAGCAGTTAGTACTTTTGTAATTGAAAACACATTTTGACAGAAACTGAAATGTGACGCAGAGTTTTGCAATATAATTCTAGTAACGGTAAACCGAGCAGTTAAATAATTTGGGAAATAAACATAAAGAACAATCAACGCAATCGATGTAGGCCGGTTTTTCAATAGAAGATAAATATTTGCACCGAAACTTAATGCATGACGGTCTAAAAAGCGTTGTGAATTCAACAAAATTTGCCTGTTTCTTCTACATATTTCTACCAATTGTTTGTTAAAAATAATTAAAAGTAGTATATTTTGTTCAATAGAAGCGCTAGAAAAATTAAATACTTTCAATTACTCGAAAACACTCAATAAATTTTGTATTCGTATTCGATATTACAGGAGGCTTTTAACAGGTTTCTTGAGTTTAAATACATATCGCTAGTTTCATTGAAAAACTATGTGACAAACAGTAAATACAAAATAGGTATTATGTATTGCTAGGAGGTACATTTTATTATAATTATTTATTGATTTTTTTGTGTAGTTTTTACATATTTTTTTCATTTAACCTGACGATATCTACATAATTTTTTTAACAAAAGTAAGAACTGTTTGTATTTAAAAACTTTATTTTTTTGTTTTCCATTTTGTGGGTTTATTACAAATTATATTTTGATCAGAAGTACAGAGTTTTGATTTTATCAAAGTTATATTTTAGAGGTAAAATTTACTTTTAAATTAAGATTAAAAAATAAAAGTATTGAGTCAATACCTAACCGTGATAAAAAACGTAAAAATACTGAAATCTCTATCGATATATCTGGGATCAGTACTATTAAATGAAAATTTCTGAACAATCAGGAAAAAAAATAATAATAAGACGAAAGATTCTAACTCATTAACTACATAGTTAATAATAAAAAAAAGAATAAAAAAATTTTTCGTTAATATTACATCTTTTGTATTCTTTATTTGGGCGCCCATACTTCTTTTTATGGATTTCCATAAACAACATTTGGAATTTTTGAATAAAATTCACAATTTGATTGATTTCGACTATCTGGACTATTACTTGATCATGTTTCAAAATATTATGTTAGATCGTATTATCGTTGTATTTAAAAAAAATTATGATGTACATAATATTATAACGTTCACGATAATATAAAAATTTGATTATAATTAAGCGTCAAATATATTGGTCCTACAGCTTTTCCTTGCATGTATTACTTGTGTATAAAATTCATAATCATACTAAAACAAAGCTTACCCTTTTAAGATCCAGATAACCTCTTACTAAAAAAAGCATTAAGAGTGTGACAAAAAAAAGTCGAGAAATGTATTGTTTTGGACGATAAAAATATAAAATACTTTTTTTATTAATCACAATAAAGAGCATTTTAAATTTCAAAATTTAAGTCTATACATAATTATATGACTTTTTATGAGGCCTTACAAATTTAAAATATTGAGATAATCTTGCTGTGCAATATAAAAGGAAGTTTACTCAGACTACGATATTTTTCTTACAAAAACAAAAAAAAAAAAAAAATAATAATAAATTTACACATATAATAAAACAGTAACGAGGTCATTTCTGTACATGAAATATTTTTTGAAAATTTTGATTTTGGAGTTAATAGTAATAGATATGGAATACAAAAAACATATTTTTGGAATTTTGGTCTGGCAGTCTTTCTGTTTTTGGATTTGAACAAAATTTTGAGGAGGTCCTTAGAACCTTGTATCTTTGGAAACTAGATATACAATGTGAAAGCATTCTATTGTACCAGTGTAATAGTACTAAAACAATTGTCAGTATTTTATTTTTTTTTTTTTTTTTTGTAGATTAAAAGTTTTTCAAACTCTACAGAAATTTACAATAAATGTTTAAAAACACAGTTTTCAAAATTTTAATTTTAAAATAATTAAAAATGATACGCGGACGAAGTCGTGGGCACTGCTAGTAATAAATATAATTTAAAAATTTTAATTTTGCATAAAAAACCGCCTGTCATTCATACATGCATAGTTAACTGTAATGAAAGCATAACATTTTAATGACATATAATTAGCATCCCAATGTAAATGCAAGCTCCTTAACAAGATGGAACAAACAAATTCTTAGAACACAAATAAATTACACAGCAATTAATTAACGAGTGACTTGATGTACAACAACAATAACTGCATGTATATTAATTTTAAAAAAACTAGACAACAAAGTTGGCAACGCTAGACAATTATAACGAAAAAAGTAAAATGCAATCATTTATATGCAACTTAAAGCAAACCACCCATTTAAAGAAATACGAAGAAAAACTTAAAAATGTATGTTTGCATTACATTTTTTTGTTTGTTTCTTGTTATAGAAATAATATAAAAAGTAAATAATTCTGCTAACACTTTTATATAGTGGAAGACTTAAAAGTTTTTTAAAACTTCTCTTGAACTTTAAAAAAAAATTAACATCAATCTTAAGCAATAATAATGTGATGGAATTAATAAATTTATCCAACTACTAACTGTCTTCTATGTCTTTATGATTTACGCCTAATATTGTTATTTTAGGGATGGAATTTGACGTTTGTTGAGCTTAATAGCTCAAATATTATACTAAATTATTAAGTATTAAAAAAATGAATGAGAATACATATCAACTTATTTGTTTTTAAATTATTCCTTTCTTAAAATTATTGATAAAATACCACAAAATACAATAGTTTTAACGCTGAAGTGTCTTAAAACAAAAAACTGCCAAAGAGTAAATATTATTCGAATCTATGGTTCTCATACTCCTTATTAAAGAACAGTTTAAAATATTTGCTTTTTTTAGCAGGAAGATAAATGAAGACTAAAATATAATAGAACTATTTAAAGCCAATGTATCCAATATTGTTAAGTCACTGTGAACTGAGAGACATTTATACATATGATAAAAGAGTAAAAGGTCATTTCTATACGTTTTTCTATCTGTGTTCGCATTACGTAAAAACTGCTGGATTGGGTTTGGAAAGAGATCCTTAGATTCAACTAAATTTTGTTTGTTTTGTTGTAAAAATATATCATTTCGAGGAGAAAATAAAGAAATAAATGTAAAAGCTTTTAATTTTACCGGTATAAGATGTTAGTAACATTAACAAAAATGCAAGTCTATACTCTATCTAAGATTCACACTAATAATGAAGCACACAGCTTAAGGAAAATATACTTGGAATTTTTTCATTACCATTTAAATTTCATTGGCTTGTTTGAAATAAAAAGGATGAAGAAAATTTAACTGCCATTCAATGCTGATGATTTTATTTCAGTTGTAATTATTGTTTTAATGGAAACCAAAATTTAAAAAAAAAATTGTTTTAATATGAATTACAGCTATAAATAAACGGAAGCATAAAAAACTATGTATAAAAAACAATAAACCTTCACTCTTTTGCAGATGGATCCACATCATATATATTATTTCTAAAGCACTTTTTTTTGTCGGTTGCAAATATCTCCCATACCACCGCATCAAATTTAATGAATGTTATCTCATTTTAAAGCTTATTTCTAACACTAATGACGAAAAATAATTAGAAATTGAAAAATTAATATTTTCATTGCTAAAAATTATATTTTATATGGAACTGCATGATAATACAGTGAATTTATGTTTTTGTTTAAGTGTGGTAATACAGGGTCGCTTAATAGTAATGCAGTTCTACATAATATAATTAAAATCCATTCTGGCAATACCGCTTTTTAATATAATGCCGTTTATTACTAAGTCAGTTATATATAATACGCATATTAAGCTGTAAAAAGCTGTTTTTGCAATACTTTGCAGTAGTTGTTAGATCAAGTGCGATAATTGTAATGCTATTCCACATAATATATAAAGTTGTAATGCGAAATATTCGCACGGGTCATCTAGTTTAAATATATTTTTGATTTTTAAAACCTGATGTCTGAAATCTTAAGTCACCTAACACCTGAGTTGGCAGACTTACACGTAACGAAAAAACATATGTGTCTCATTTATCCTGAGAATATTAAAACATACATGCTTCACAAAATGTTTGTGATATAAATGTTATTTTAAAATTATCATCTACAATACTTGATTGTTTTGTTAATAGTAACGCCTTATTCAATAATACTTTTTTTAAACTAATTATCTACCTATGAAATCTTTTCATTAAATTGCACTACCAGTAGTGAAAATAATTGTAAAATAAACAAATATGATACTACTTTATGATAATTGTTACAAGAACGTATTCACGTACTCGAAAAGCTAGCAGCAAGAGACTAAGAAAATAGCGTAAAAATATAAGATAGAAAAATTTGTTGTTATGAAAAAATTTTGAAAACAGTTGTTTTTATTTTTGCTTAAAGCGCTTACTAGACGTTCAAGCTTTGCATGAGAGAACGGTTTTATGAGAGAGAATTTCAATGTCAAAAAAAATTTTTTTAATCCATCCAGCGTCGCTGATAGGTAGGAATTTTACCCTATTTTAGGAGTGTGATTGCATGTCATTAAGCCGTACTCACATGAAAAGCTTGACCGTCTAGTTGTCTGCAGAAAAATGTTTGTAGCATTGCTGGCTTTGCAAGTGTTTTTGTTTTTTTTTTTTAAGAATTAAAAGTTAAATTTTAAAATAAGACAAGTTAACTTTTTATGTACAATTATTATCAATTTTTACATATGTATAAAGCTTAAATAATTTTTAATTTAACTATTTTTGCATTTAAGTCAAAATAAGAATGTTTATTAATACTAATTACAACAAAAAAAACATATATATTTCTGATAAGCATAAACATCATAAACGCTTTTGAAAACTTTTAGTGTTAGTGTTTTAGTATTATTTTAAATTTGTCCTTATGGTTGACAACAGTTAGGTAGCTTATAGTGGTCAATTGTTTTATATATTTTTTCATTATAGTACAATTATTTTACTATTTAATGATTATATCGTACAGTTTTTAAGCCTTACGCATTATTCCCATTTATTTACTTTTTTTACATTCGGGAGAAAAACTTTAAACGTTTTGTGTTTTACTCTCTCGTCGCTAGTTTTTGCAAGTGGACAGACCTAATAATTTTTATAAATAATTACAGGAAAAACTTTTCCTTTTGTACTCTGACAGACAATTCAGTTATATAAGGCAATGAAACAAAGATTGGACAAGAAGTAATGGTAAAATAAAAAAGGATTATTTACGCTCACGCATCCTCTCTTTGATCAATTAAATCAGATCTTTGGCAATAAGAAAGCATTATGTCTTCAACGAAGACAGTATAGTATATATAGTATATAGTAGTATATTTTGAAAGTACTCAAGATAAACTGACTTCTACGAGTTTAACAGAAAAAATAGTGGACTATTATTTAGTGATTTCAGTATTATCTTCAAATGCAAATGCAATTACGACAAATGCAAAAATAAAATATTTTCTTAGAATCTTAGCACATCACTACGGGCTTAATAATTACTTTTTTGATTACCCTCGCTCTTCTAGACACACAAAACTGCACTGATTTTAAGAAACATCAGCAAAATGTAATAAAGAAATGAAATGAAGCAATTTTCATTTTCTAACCAACCAACCGTATAAACAAACAAATTTTGCGCTAAATAATTTGACAATTACTCACATCTTTACTACACCCAGAGAAAGTAGCAACGCCATTAAAAATCATACGTACAACAATATGAATACATAAGCCCAACGGGTTGTTTCAAAGGACAATAGGTAGGAGCAGAGGGGGTAAGTAAGGACCATAGAAAATTGAGATTACAATAAACTAAAGTGGTAGGTCGTAGAAACAGAGTTAGAGACGAATTCGGAAGACCTTTAGTTTAACGAGGGGTAAAAAACAAATTAAATCATTTAGATTGTGATAGTGATCCTTTTAAGCAAAGTGTAAGTAACAATTTGGGGGAAACAACAACAGCTATTCTGAAACACAAATACACATACATATAAACCAGTGCGAAAAAAATTATTACGAAAGAAAAAGTGGTAGTGGTAGTGGCAGTGAGGAGTGTTAAAAGAGACAGACTAACCAAGAATCATGTCTAAAAGGAAATGGAGTGCTAAGGATTTTATTATTTAAGCAACAAATATAAAAAAAAACGGAGGAGGTTTAACCGCAAAAAATAGGAGAAGTTGAAGCTAATGGAGCTGGAACATTAAATTGATGATTTTCTGAATTGACAGCAAAAAGTTTAAAGCAAAAACAATAATATAAAGAAATTACTCAACTTTTCAGACCAAAAGAGGAGGAGCCCGGTAACGAAAGCAAAACGAGAAGCAGAGTGTAGTTGAGATTAAAGAGAACTAATAAATTTTTTATTTTCAGCTTCTGAAAAAAACAATATAAATTCCTTTACAAAATCACTTTGAAAATCAACCACCACAATGTTTTCTCTCTTTTTTTATTATAATTTTGAGTAAGTTTTTGCTCTCATGATACGGGGGATGCTGCATGAGTGGAATTTTTCATCATTTAACTAGGAGTGTTTCTTTTGTAGCTCAGTCTACACTTGTGCTACTGAATTGAATACATGTGTGTTTTTCGAATAAAATTTATTTGTTACAAAAAAAGAAGAAAAAAAAGAGAATTCTCATGCAATCAGAGTCAAATTTAAAATCAGAACAACCCTTAGATGTGATTAGTTTTAAACTGGATTATCACCCGCTATCAACAAACGGATGTCGACAATATAACAGTCGATTGGTTGACTTAAAAGTGATAACAACTTTGTTAAATCCAAACACGGATAAGTTTTTAAACAACTTAAATTTAAGGGGAGAAAAGCTATTTAAAAGTGTAATATTTTAAATAATTAACTTTTATTAAAGTGATTAAATTACATTAAAAACTTAAAGAAATATTTTAACTTTGTAAAAACAAAGAAAATTTATATGTTTTAAAGAAGCCAAGACATAATAGTGAAGTCAGTGAATTATCTTAAAAAATTCTTAGAAAAATTTGTTATAAAACATATTTAAGGCTTGTCTTAAAGGATAAAAAAAAATATCTTACAAAAATGGTGATGTTACAATCACCTAAAAAAATAACAGACAATAACGGCTCACAAATGAGTCCTAATTCAAACCCTGATTCGCCAAAATCAAACACTTCTCCCGAAGTAAATAATTCAAATGCGAATGAAAACAATGCCTCTAACAATGACACACACTCTCCAACGGCTAAAATCCCAAAATTTATTATTACCCCACAAACAAATCAAAATCTAACAAATATTAACAATGCAAATAATGCAAATGAAGAAGGCTTAAGATATTCAATGGAACGTCTCAAGCAATTAACGGAACAGCATCAGCAAAGGCTTTCACCAAATGTTGAAGAAATGGAAAACGAGAGGATGATAAATGGAAACAGAAGATCACAAACACCGCCTAATGTTCAATTGCAGCAACAGCGTAAACTTATGGAATTACCGTCAGTCAGACATTTAGCAAGACCGGAACCATTACAACATCCGCATGCAGCTTTGCTCCAACAACATCCACATCTCTTGCAAAATCCACAGTTTTTGGCTGCTGCTGCCCAAGTACAACAACAGCATCATCACCAACAACAGCAACAACAAAATTTACATCATAATCCTCTACAACATCCAACCTTTCATCCACATTTACCAACAGTAAATGCGGCAGCAGCATTTCATTTAAGAGGTTCCTTAAACAATAATACCAAAACAACCTTAACATTACCCTCACCTACGAGCTCCCCACTATCTCCACCTACATCACCAGGCCATGATTTACAGCAACAGCAGACATCAACACAAATATCACATCCCGAACAACAGCAACAACCGCATAATCTAATAGCCAACGTAACAAATCCCTCAATACAAATGTCAACAAATTCCTTACAACCCTCATCATCAGCATCATCATCTACAACATCTCTTACGATAAACGCACATGGGGCTACCGTTTCAACATATTTTGTCAGCGGTCAAACATCGATACCTCCACCTCTTAGTGCCACACATTTAACATTAAGCCCTTCCTCTTCATCGACCACAATTTCATCAACCTCATCGCAACATGATATGGATTTGGAAAAACTAAAACTGGTTGCTCAGGCTCAAGCAGCTGTTGCACGTTCATCGGCTGTAGCAGGAGTCACATTAAATGGTCAAGCAGCAACTCGACCGGACATAAGTGATTATGGATTTAGAATACAATTGGGTGGCCTAGCAGCAGCTGCCGCAGCGGCGGCTGTCACATCAAGACAAATTGCCGCCGCAAATTATGCTCGCAGTGATACAAGTGAAGAGCTAAATGTTGACGGCAATGATGAGGAGAGTAATGATGGATCTCGTGGAACGCCAACGGTGAGTATAAAACAAAAGAACAAGCCTTAAGGTTTAAGTTCGTGTATTAATTCAACGAATGATGCTGATGTTTAAATTGTTTAAATGAGCATTGTAAACCTGCAAATTTTAAAGGCTAAAAAATTGTTTAACAATTTTGAGATTTTTTTAACTTTTTGCAGATAATTTGTTTAGTTATAAAAAAATAAAAAACCTGTTTTCTTACGGAAGTTTCTCGGTTTTTCTCACAAAAAAAAGGCCTAGAACCGTGCAGTTGTTATAGTAAATAATCTATTTTTACTACTGATGTCTGGTTAACTGACTCATTATATTACGCTTAACTTATAACTAGGAAGAATTTTCAAAACTTTCGGATTATAGTATATAATTTCTCAATTATTATTTATTAATAATATAAAATAAATACAATATTTATAACGCCACGTGTTAACTGTGAGCAAAAGAAGACAGGAATCGAGAGCATACTTTCAAATCGAGACATGCTTTAACACATTGCGCCCTTATTTTGTCACTTTAATAGAATCAGTTACAAGTAGTGACAAATTCTGTCATGCAACTTTCACCCTTTTCTTTCTTTCCGAACGTTTCATAGCTCATTATAATATATTATGCGATACAACAAAAGCAAAACATAAAATTAATTGTTCATATGATCTAGCAAGGAAATATATGGCCATATATATTTAAACTATGCAATTTTTCATGAAACTTGTATAAAATTTTTGTTTGTCGGTGAACCAAGAGGGGTAAGTAATATGGTATTGCTTGCATTTTGAGAGGATGTTACTGTGCTGTGGGATGTTACTCGCTGCAACCTAAAGAGAGAATTAAAAAAATGACTCAAAAAATTCCATAGTGTTAATCAGCACTATTAAACAGCTGTCAGAATAAGCTTCTAAAAATTTGGATCTAAGCTTTAATCATTCCCCATTAAAATGTTAACACTTCTCATAAAGCCTTTTTTAAATATAATATTTTAACGCATTTATGGCAACTTGTGCATTCCGTCTGCAAGATCTTAAAACTGTATAAAATCGATTGATTTTCAGTACGACTTTTTACACACGACTAATTTTCCGTTTTCACTAACTTTTGTTTCAGTATTTTTAGGCAAAAAAAAAAAAAGCCAAATATTTACGTTCATTTTAGAAAAATTTACACTGAACGATATGTATATGCACTGACACAACTTAAATAGAGTTAAGCGCCTTCCGCATTGAAACTACCGTAGAAAACATAACTGTTCCGAAATTTGTTTAGTTCGTGCTTGCGAAACTTCTCTAATTAATCTGTCAACATAATAGTAACTATTATAAAGGTACGTTGGCAATGATTGAGTAGCAGTTAATATCTGCAATTAAGACATCATTATATATGTATGTCTATGGGTAATATTTGTGTAGTAGATCTATAAGAACTTCCTGTTCCTACATCATTGTAAACCTGAAAACATTGTACTAACAGTGCAAAATATATCCGAAAATTAAAATATATATGTACGTATGTATGTATGTATAAAAAAATATACTAAAATGGCCTTGGCATCCATTAAATGTTTATTCGTTTTCAGATGGAAATGCAATTAAATACTTATTTAACTCAATTAGTTATTTCATTTTAGAATATGAAAACTTGGTAAAACTTGACTTGAATTGCAATCTAAATACTAATAACATTTTCAACAGGTGCTAAACTAGCAGTGTGAAAGTTTATACACTTAAGCAGCTTCGTTTTAAATACTCATGTAACTTGCAAGCCACCGCAGAAGTATTTTCCTACAGGGCGAAGTATATGAGCATGCCATCTTGTAAATGTACACGATGCTCTAGATACACTCAGTTTACATATTCGCAAAGATATTTCCAGTTATATAAAGCCTTTAGCATAGGTTGAACTATAGTAATACCTTCGAAATCTCGAATATGCTTTTGAGCTTGCAGCGTCATATAGCATAAATCAAAACAAAAAATTTTTTTTTGTCTACTACGGCTTCTTACACAGTGTCTTCTGGCACGAAATCTCTATTACGCGGTTTTTCATCATCTCGCTGTTTCACCAATAAACTGGTGTTGCTTTACACATAGAATTGGCTGCTGCTATGTGTTCAGGAGAGCTATTTAAGTACAAAACTTTTATGCATAAACCTTTGGGCTAATATATTCGTAGGTGCAGTTGTGTAATTATGTATGTATGCTTTAATAGCACAAGGATCACTGTGGGTGCAACAGCCACAAATGTACCAACTAACGTCGCTGCAGATACTTTACTTTTTTTCGATAATATATCTATGTATTTCTACTATTCATTGTAGCAAAATACTTCCTCTTTCATTTGGCTTAGTTGTCCCACTTAGCAGCAAAGACCTTAAAATAACCAATTATTATTATAGAATGGGAAAAGAAGCGTCCATTGTAAGATAGTCAATAATTCTCTTATACTCCTCCAAGTATGTATATGTATATGTCCTGTACTGGGAAGAGAACCGATACGAAACTAATCGCTTAATATGAAAAGGACTTGTCACTTGAATGCGGCGTTGTTATAAGAGGCAGTCAATTGGCACTATTTTGGTACTTTGTAACATTTCTAAAATGAAACCTTAACAAGCTTCACATTATTTAGAATATTAAAAAGTCAAGATCTTAGAGCGATTTCTAATTTGTATGCACTCATACAAGTTAATGTTTAAAATTTTTAAGAATTTGTTTATTTTTTAGTATTATACCAGTTGCTTCATATAGACTTTTAAAGATCAAAATTTGTTACCGTTTATCTGGAAGACTTTTCGAAAATCATGATTGGTCAGCAAGAATGCGTAGCGTAGCTTTGTATTTAATATTATTTCCCCATTTAAACTTATAGTTTCTTTAAGTTTATAATGCAAATGCAGTTTAATACCCTGTTCAGACATGTTTCTTAATTGAGTAAATTTAATTTTAATTGCGTAATTTAATTTGGTGTTCACACATGCTCAATTATGCTTATTCAATTAGCATTTGACAACTGAGGAAAGAAACATTTTTATTGAAATCGCGAAAGTTTTTTGTTCGTAAAGTTAAAAAATGGATAGGATTTACTCTTTGGTTATTTAGAATGGAAATATTGAACCACTGCAGTTAGTGCGATCAAGTTTTGAATCCCAGCTGTCTGTGTTAAAATAATACAAAAGAATTTAATAATTCTGCAAAATTTAAGAAAACAACAACTATAGCTCCTTGAAATATTAAACCAGAACACAAAGCAAAGGACATTTTTTAAATTAAAATAAAATAAAAAATAACTTCAATTTTATTTGAATTTTTTATTAACTCAACTTCAGCTTCGCTTGCTAATTTCTTTTTAGTTATTTGTTTCAAGGTACATTAATTTTACTAGTAAAATATAAACAACTGCAAGCCAGTTTGGCGGATGACACTACCTAGTGAAACAAATGTACCTCGGTTTGTTTATATTTTTACATACGGCTTGTCAATTTTATCCATTTTCTCTTCTCACTGAAAATACTTCCCAGCAAACATACTTGTTGGCAAGGGTTGTGTTTCGTACTTTATTCAATTAGTGATGCAATTAAATATTAATTGCTCAATTTAGTAATTGACTTCTTATATGGTAAATTGAGCTCAATTAAGGCCTTAATTGCGTAGATTCCTTAATTGCGCAATTAAAGCGTATGTCTGAACAGGGTATAACCAACGAACATCTCTGACCAAATGGACGATCGATACTCAGGTTATAATTCATGCGTGTAATTTATGGAACATTTTTGGGCGACGAATACAGTGATAGATAGAAAGTTAAACTTTGACAAACCTGTAACTACACGTTATGATTACTGTAGGGACAGCGATGCGGCCTCTGGTGTTAAGTACACACACTAAAGTTTTGCAGCTGACGCAGCCATATTATTAATTTATTACTTTGTCGAGGATTTAATATCGAAAAATCTAATAATTTTACGAACACAAACTAAAACACAAAATAATGATGAAGAACTTAGTAGTCAATGTCATAACCGTTAAAAAAAATGTGTACCAATGCAATTTTTCTATCCACAACTGTTTGACGATCTTATGAAAACCTGACTACATAGCAACGCACTCTGCGTTCTGTGACCTACCTCAAACAACATAACAGTTCAAATTTGATAAAAAACAATAAAAATTGCATTCTTATCAAAATTTGGGTGAAAATACACACAGAGTTAAAATTAGGCAAAACCATTGTATCGAGTTTTACTAACATTTGATTTTAAGCATTTCAAAATACCAATTATAAATATTTGAATAAATATTTCTATTCAAGGTTTGTCCCGTCGATTTGACTCGTTCTGTGCCCAATTCCAATCTCACATGCACCACAACATCGCCGACCTCAACAACTTCCTCAACAACAGCAACCAGTGATAAGGAGACTGCAAAACGTTTAGCATTTTCCGTAGAAAATATATTAGATCCCAATAAGTTTACAGGAAAGACAATACAGCAACATTATAACAATCAACGATGGAACTGTAGCGGCAGCAGTAATTATGATCGCGATGAGGAAATGCATGACGATGAGCACAGCGAAGATATGTCGGGTAAGTAGATTTTTTTTTTAGATTTTAGCCTTCAATTCTAGCATTTTGTTTAAGTATTCTATAAAACATTGAATTAATATTTTTGGCCGAATATTTGTGAATTTCGATTTACTATTTAAAATATTTTTCACTTTTGAATTGAATAAAAACGCAATTAAATTTCTGACCAGCATTTAGAGGGATTGAGAGAAAAACTATTCAAAGTATTAAAATTTAGTACAAAAACTGTGTGTAATAAAATACATATATTTCAATCAATTTCTATTTGGTTTTTAATACAAGAAGTAAAGCAAACAAAAACAAAATACATATTCAAAAACAAATACTTGCACAATCAAATCAAAATAAAATTTATGAATAGAATAAAAAAAACTGTATAAGTAAAACAATTCGCATAAGTCTAGTTTTAACAACTGAACTACGATATGTTCAATTTTTAAGGAATTTTTTTTTACTCGTAACTGCGATGAATGTTGTCGGCTCCACATTCAGTCATCCATAGGAATAGTAAATCTGTCCATCATATTGATTAAAATCTTTCGTTTTATTCTTCTTTTCAACTCTTTATGTATTTGTTGTAGAAATAAAAAATTGTTATTTTTTATTATTTTGGTATTAGTGTGTAGGTTTTATATTTCTATATGAGTATTGATATGCATGTGAATGTGAAAAACAAATTTATGATTTTATGACGAATACATACATCGCCTATTGTGCAATCTAAATGTTGTAGATTTTATTGTGTTTGTACAGCAGATGGTAGTTTCAAATATACTAAATTTTTCTTATAAAATAATCCTGCTTGATATTTAACAAATTTATTTTTTATAAAACTCAATGCAATAGTAGAATTTAATTTAAAATTTCCTGACAAAATATTATATCAACTGGACAAAAAATTTTTTGGGAATTTTTTTTTAGTTTTAATCAAAAAAAAAAATCTTTATAAATAATCGAAACTTCGAAACCAGTTAGATTTATAAAACTGAAATTAAAAACTTTTTATATATTTATCTCTTAGTTAATAAAGATAACTTAATGCGAAACTTGATTTCATACTTAACCGATGATCCTTTTATTCGGTATTCAGTAGAAAATCGATGTTGTTTACCGAGTCCGATAGCAAAATAAATTATAATACTGGATAAAACTGTACCTGGTGGGAAGGCAACAAGGGACACTAATACGTCTATGCAGGATTCGTAGATTATTTAAAATCCACATTCCTAAATTGGAAGTTTTTTTCCACAAACCGGTTTTCCCTCAAAAGTTACCTAAAGTTGGATCAAATTTTTCGCACAAAATAGGCGTTGCTCATAGAAATATAAAGAAGAATTAACACCAGTTTTGGCAGCTCTGTAATTGCTCTTAATCTAGCCGGAGTCGGAAATGTATAAACGTTTGTGTAAAATGAACTTAAATAAATTATGAATCAATTTTTTTTGCTTATAACAGGGACCTGTTTTTTAAAAGTACAAACTTTTTTAAACTGTTGCTCCTTTAAACATATTTTACTTGTATTTTTGTAAGTTATAGTTTTGTGTAATAGGCTTCAGGAAAAAATAAGTATTCATCAGCATCCTAACTGTTACGTGCTTATTCAAAATTATCTTGAAATTAATTTAAATTTGTTCAAAATTACAATTTTAAAGATTATTTTTTTTTTATTTTTTTAAACCTTTTAAAAAGAACACGACAACAAATTGAGTTAATAATCGTAAATTTTTTATTTAATAAATAATAAAAAACAAATCTCGTTCCTCAAAGTTTTCTTGTGTCTTCCCGATGTCTTCGAAAGTCTATTTATTTACATCACAATTATTAAAAAATTGAGAACACAAAACTTAATTTATAATTACAATATATAGTATCAATCAACGTCAGAAAAGTATTACAGCGCAATTTAGAAACGAACATGGCTAAACTGATGACAAAACTGTTGAACATGTTTAGCTTATAATAAACAGTGTCATTCGATAGTTCTGGCTTGACGTTGAAATGATTGGCTTCAAACATCGTGCTTGCGTTCGATTGTTTATACATTCAAATCCCAATAAAAATAAATCTGAACATCTTACCTTGTACTGTAAAAAATGAAAAACAAAAAAAAAAAAAAAAAAACAAGTAAGAGTTGTATATTCGGCCGAATCTTTTGTATAACCACATGTACATATTAGTCGGCTTAAGAAGTTCTTTCCCACCATTAACTTTTTGTATTCAAAAAGAGCTTGAAAATCTTGTCTCATTAACTTTGTGTTTGTATTCTTAAGGCTACGATTGACTATCATGCTCAGTCGTACGATCTGTCAAAAATTGCATGTGTGTGATAGTGTGGATAAAAAGTGTATGTGTCTGACAGACTTTTTGACAGATCTGTACGATTTTATAATCTATTGAAATATTTCATAAAATTATTTTTTCTATGCGATCAGAGTTGATTTTTTTTAAAGATGAGGAGAAAGCAACAACAAAATATTAAAAGCACTGTTTTTTGCATCTTTTTTGTATAATAGTGTGGCACGTTCGACGCCATTTTAAAACAATTTTTAAAGTAGGACAGAATTCTGTCAGATTTTTGTGTGATTAAATCGTACGATTGCGTATGATAGTGAATCCTGGCCTTTAGTAATTAGTAAAGACAACCACCTGCAGGAATACAAAAGAAAGTCTTCAGTAAGTACTAAAAGGTAAAGGCAACATCCTGCAGAAATTGGAAAGAAGTTTGACAAAAAGATATGGAAAAATAATAGGGAGGAGTGATGTTTGTCCTGCTGCCTCGAAATAGATGAACCGATCTTGCTGATTTTCAATAGAAGCTATGTCTGATTGATTGGCGTATTTAAATTTTTTTTAGCTTATCTAGTGCCTTAGCAAAGTTGATTGCAATATGAACACGGGCGGATGGACAGACGGACGGACTTACTTTGCTATGCTTAAGAGTCAGAATATATGTACTTTATGCAGCCGGAAATTGATATTATAGAAATAACAAACTTAATGACACACTTAGATATACTCTTTTTCCAGCTGTGGTGAAGGGTACAAAAACGATAATTTTATTTTCGTGGCTATCGCAACGTTTGGTTAAGATATACGTTTAAGAGTTAAAATCTTGTTTTTTGCTTTTTACCTAAATTAAGGATTTAAAAGGACAAAGAATAATGGCATAATATTCGACAAAATGCCGGTAGTATAAAGTGGCTATTAAACGATCAAACTTTGCTTGCGAGCACGGCCTGATGACATGCTCGTGTGATAGATAAAATCTTATGTTTGTCAGCGGCGCTAGATAAAATTAAAAAATTTTTGATATTTTGTGTTTCCCATCATGACATCATGTAAATTTCATTTGTGTTATTGTAAGCGAACCGTAAAGATGGCTTGGCTAGAGCACACGAATTACATAAAAAGATAATATTGAGAAATTCTTATAAGTTATAGGCGTATAAATGATACTACATTTTAATTCTTATTAATTGCTGATGCAAATCTTGCACTTCTATTATCTTGTCTTTTAAGTTTTCGCTTGTAAAGACAAAATTCCAACTAATTTAGGTTAAAAGTAGAATGGATTAAAAAATTAACAATTTAAAACCTGCTTAATTAATAAGGAAATTTGAATATAATTTAATTTATAAGATTAGTTTTAAGTTTTATCTTCTTCTGTTAACGTCAAAACAAAATAGTATATTTCTTTTTGAAATAACTGAATAAAGTTATTTGGTTCGTGTTTAAAAAGAATTTATTGAAGTATATAAAAGTTAAAAAAGTGATGTTTATAATAATATAAATTTAAAACAAACTAAAAGCTTTTAGAAATATTAAAAAAAATAGAACCGAATGCAATAATTGAAGTTGTAAAATAAAATAAACATATGGCAACTAACTTGTGCGCCATCACATACACGAACTTTACTATTCACTCATGTTTAACAAACTTGGATTGATAGAGAAACACTTTCTCTTTCTCTCATCAGGCCGTGCTCACAAGCAAAGTTTGACCGTCTAATAGCCGCTTAGTAGAACGGATTTGTTAAAAATATTATCAATCCCTAACAAGGAGAATAAGTTCTCATAATAATTTCAGTAAACGTTATAATTATCTGGCTGTCTGTTTTAGTAAATTCTCAAATTTTTAAAAATAAAAATATATTATTAAATATCGATAAATGATTCTCTAATTCACTATAATTTCTTATATTTTGTTTCCACGGCACCTGCTTCGCTCTCTATTCTTGCTTCACACTCCAATCATGAGCGTATCAACCTGTTTCGCCATACAAAATTTTGAGAGCGAAGCTGGTAGATTCATATCTTATTTTTTAATCTATGAATCAAAAGTAAAATAACTTCAGTTTAGTTTTACAAACAAAAAACAAAATCAAATGTAAAGCAGAGCACGTTTATTGAATGGAACAGACTTGAGGATATTTTTGAACAAACTCAGCCGAAAATCAGAGCGTCTTAAAAATTTCTTTGCTTCTTTTTTTAAAAACCATTTAATTTTTGAAAAGTAGAATGATTTTTTTCGTTCACTGCCATATTTTAAAAAAGAAAAAATTATTTCATAAAGATAAAATTTTTAGAGCTTTAGTTTGCGAGTCCCCTAATGTTATGCGTCTAGTCATACACCAACTGTATACAATAAAAACATCTTTCCGCACCTATTTTTACGCCGTTGTGCTAATAAAACACAATTATCTTTATCAATGGCGGACTTAAATAAACACAGGCAATGAAACAAAGCCAAATGCTTGCAAGCATACAAACACTACATATGTCTCTATAGACACACATCAAATGTAAACATAAATATGGTCATAAATGGAACAGACACCAATTTATTGAAACGCATTTATCCTGGCGGATAAATTCTTTTACATTATAAAGTGTACGCATACAAGTAAATACAAATAAATATCGATTTAGCGAGTATGGACTTGTGTGTAATTACCATAATAACAGACAAATCCATAAATTGAAGTCAAGTATACGCCGTGATGAACCGGAAAATAAAACAAATCATTGGTATTCTGCAATTTTTTTAATTTTTGTATCAACAGCTTAAGTTTAAATATGGCTGACTACGTATATGAATTTTTTTGATTTCCATTGAAATTTGTTCGCATAAATATTACTTTTATAAGAATTATAAATTTTTTATAACAGTTTAACAAAATAATATTTACTAAAGTTTAAGGTTTTTGACGGGCCAATTATTTCGTTCGCTTTTATCTAAAAACAAATCAAAAACACATAAATTATGTTCCACACTTAAAACAAACACAGCATATAGTTAGTTTGCATTCATTAGCAAGTTTGTTAATTAGTACAACATTTTAGTTGAAGAGAAGAGAACAGTAACAAAATTATGTTCAATGTCATTGTATAGGCAGATTATTGCTTCAACCTTTTACTATCCGCAATAGTGTTTAAATTTTTGCTCATGCGCAGTAGTTTATGTGTTTAAATGGCGTTAAAACGATAAATTATATTTAATAGTATTTTTAAGGTGTTAAACTCTTATATTATGGTATTTTATAATTAGTTGGTTTGGGAGTCATATGACATTGTTATCGTTGAAATTCATGTATTGGATCTTAAATATTTAGCTTTGGTATTTGTAATTTGGTATTGTAATTTATGCCGGTAAGGGAGGTATCGATTAAATTTTTAGTGGTATGGCCTAGAGCTCAACAAACTATTATTATTTTTTACATAAAATAGATATTAAATGTGTCTCTCTAAAGTCTATTGTGTTCATTATTGTTATTTAATTTATGCATTATGTATACAAAGAGATGCTTTAGTGTTAATTGTTAAACAAATGATAAAATGTTATAATGAAAATGTTAATAAGAGGAGGAATAATACATAATAAAAATATTTTACAAGAGCAAGAGATTAATTGAAGATTTGAAAACAAAAATTAAATTATAAATTTTCCACTCAAAGCAGTTTTAAATGATTTTCCAGTGATAAGAGAGATAGCAATAAATAGGACAAACTAAGAAATAAACGTGTTCATAGAAACATATAGTTTTGATGTTTTGATAAAATTAGAAACTAAATGGCGTTCAATAGTGACATGATTTTAACGTACATGGCCCTTACATACCGACACATAAAGTATAAGCAACAGCCTTACAGCGACAAGCAAAAAAAAAAAAAAAACAATAAAATCACATTTAGAGGGTATCACACACAAAACAATGTTTTAGCATATAAATTGAGGCACAGTCAGTACACCTATCTATATCTTGGAATAAAAATTAGAGCATGTATTTTTGTGTCCTCTATAACCTTTTTTTAAATTTTTGCTTGTAGATTGATTTTTTTCTTTTTTTTAATTTAGATTTGTTTCCCTCTGTCCGTTTTGAAGAACTTTGTACATGAATTGTTGTAAAAATGTTTATTTCTTCCTGCAAATAAATTTAAAATTGGATTAAAATTACTGCCGGATGTTAATATTCTGTTTAAAAAATAAAATATTATCAGGACCGTTGTCATAACCTGCCAATAAAATTCTTCCTATAAATTAAATTTTTTTATTTACAAATTATAACAAGACCACAGATGATAATGCGAAACTTGATTTCATACTTAACCGATGATCCTTTTATACGGTATTCAGTAAAAAGTCGACGATGTTTACCGAGTCCGATAGCAAAATAAATTATAATACTGGATAAAACTGTACCCGATGGGGAGGCAACAAGGGTCACTAATACGTCTATGCAGGATTCGCAAATTATTTAAAAGGCAAATCCCTAAATTGAAAGTTTTTTTTTCCACAATCTGGTTTTTCCTCAAAAGTTCCCTGAAGATGGATCGAATGTTTCACAACAACTGGGTTTTTATTCATATTTTGTTACTTACGTCCCCTTCTACCATAGGCGTGGCTCATAGGTATATAAAGTAGAAAAACAAAAAAAAAAAACAAAAAAAGAGTGTGATGCATAAATCTTGAAAATCGAAATCTTGCATGAATTCAGTTTCATCATAGTTAAGATGTTCAATTTATCAGTCGCTTTGGTGAAAGACATTCTCGTTTATGTAGAAAAATTATCACTTATTACTTTGTATTTTAAATTAAATGAGTTTGTTTTGGGATAATGCGGCAATTCCAAATAAATAAGAATGTCTGTCTGATAGCTTATCAGATATTGTTACCTAAATATGTACTTGTAAGAACTGAAGAAAAGGTACCAAAGTTTATCCGAACGTCCATAATTTGCGGTATATATATTTTTTTTTATCTAAAATAAAGTTAATTTTTTTCAGTTTTTTTATTAGAAAACAAATAAAAACAAAGTCAAATATTTGACCAAAATGCATAGCCACTATTTTCACAAATCTTTCCTGGCACGTATCATTTCTAATGACGATTTATAATATAATAAATGAGATATATTGACATTTTATATTGAGTACGATCCTAGTAAGTATTTCAGAAGAAAAACAATTTTTTTCTAAAATTTAGTGCTAACATCTTTTTGGCCAAATATTTGACTAGTCTGACTATACCTTAACATGTATAAAACAAATTATCTAACAGAAAAATTTATTTTAAGCATCACAACAGCTTATGTCTTTTGATGTTATAGTATACACAATGTATACAAATATGTATAAGGAAAACTGTATTTTTTAATACATATGAACATCAGGTGGTATCTAGTGACTTTGCTTAAAATAATCCCCTTAATTTTAAATACTTTAGGAGGATTCTATTTTCAGTTTAACATGTACTTGCTGGACAAACTGAATTAAGGCCCTAAACAACCTGCGAAGCCTTATGCTCTGAGATTCAAAACTACATGCCGGTGAAAAATGTATAGATTTTTAAAGAAGATTCGTAATAAACTCACACATTTTCACATTTACTTTTTTAGTAGAAGTTATAAAATTGTTTGAAAATTATGTTCACATATTATTGAGAACAGAAATACGTTTTTTGTGTCTAAAAAAAGCTAAGGCAAATTTTATTTATGCAAGTCTACAGGCGCACGTTTAACATAGCGTGTATGTACTCCCTCACGAAAGCACAATATACAATAAAAAAAACTTTATAAAAAAAATGTAAATGCTTTAAAACTTTATCTCCAAACAAAATACAATCAACCCCTGTTAATTTTCATAGTCATCATTTCAAAAACCTTCTTTAATTAACAACACCAACAATAAATAAAAAATGAAACTTAAGATGGTTCTGGCTTCAAGTATTCATATACATTTATGTGTTGGCAAAGTCATAAACTTAACTATAAAATCAGAGAGTGTTAATTACCGGTACTATCATAAACTTTTATATAATAACCAAAAGCATTATGACAACAACAACAAAAAACATTCATTAACTGCAAGAAGCACAAGAATTAAAACAAGAAAGCTTGTGTGTGTGAGTGTGTGGAATACAAGTAAAGGAAGCGGCAGTAGATAGACTCATATAACAGTCATTTTATATTGCTGTCGTTGTTGTTTTTTAAGCTGGTACTTTTAATATGGCGTCAATTATTATGGTGTTTCATAAAGTGAATGGCCCCCGCGGGAGTATTTGAGGTTTTGCGATTTTTGATAACATGTTAAATAATTGATGGCATTAGAGTCGTTTTAAGAAAAACTAATAATATCAACTGTTTTTTTTAAGATAATGAGAACAGGAAAATAGCAATAGGAAGCTATTTAATCTACACTATATTTAAATTTAGGGTGGCATCCCTTGTTGTTCCTTTTTTTTAATTTTTCAAAGCGATTTTTATAATCATCAACTACTAATTTGAAAATGTTTAATTGCAGTTTAGGATAGAAGCTTTTGTAGCTTAAAGAGCAGCCTTCTAACCCTATTTAAGCGAGAAGACATAATAATTTAATAAATGTTTTCCCGTAGAAAATATTTTAGGAAAAATACCCTGCACAAAATGAATTCCGCGTTCGTTCACAGAAATTAATGAATAGAAGTGGCTGAACTTATATTTTAAATTTAAGTTTTAGCTTTCAAAAGCAACGAAATGGGGCAACTCATACAAAATTTTTATGCCTGTTTTTTTTTCCTAAAAATAAGGAAAATCTGTACAATCTACCTAAAATAGCAAAAAGCGATTTTTAAATTTAAAAACGTAAAAATGTCATATTTTTTAAAGTTTACGCTCAAAAACTCGCCATAAATCTAACCAAAAAAAATTACACTTTTTACTGATCCTTTAATTTTTCCTCTTTTTATGAAAACCACTATAATTGGGATGATTGTTGCATAAAAAAATTAACATATTTCCTGGTTATGTTTACTGGGCCTCCTTGAAGTCTACTTTTATAACCCAAATTCCAAACCGGTTTTGAATGCCCCTAACTTAGTTTAATATTTAACCAAAAACGCGTTAATACTATTTTTACACATCTTTAATCAATCTTTCCTGACAAGTACCATAACGAATAACGATTTATAATATAGTGAATGTGATATATTGACCTTCTGTATTGAGGAGGGTCTTACAATTCTTAATACGTATTTGAGAATAACAAAAATTTGTTTCCATAATCTTGTGGTTACGTTTTTTTTTTGTCAAATATTTGGTTGATCTGACCTTACCTTTATTCTCCAAAAATTTTTTGACCTTAAAGACAAGATAACATTTTGTGCGCAGAAGTCTTAACATAAGAATTTTTGAATTTTAATATATCATACGGAAATTTCGGGATTCAATTTTTCTAAATACCAGTTTCATTTCATTTAAATCTTTACTGATAAATATTCAAATGTAAGCTAAATGTTTGGAGTTTCTTCTAAATAATTTGTTTAGCTTTATTAAGAATACTTTCTTGATAATTTTCTTCTCATTTACTTTAAAGGTTATTTTTGAATTAAAGAAACCGTTTGAACACAATCCTTAATCGAAAAATATTTATCGCTAAATGTGCATGAACAATTTTTTCTTAATCGATTCAGCTGTTAAGACCTAATAATGCAATATTTAGAAAAAAGAAATAAAGTATTGAAGCGGCATTAGATTGCTTTAATGAAGGGAAGTGGAAAAGTTAAATGAAGCAAAATAGAAAATAGTTCTTTTAATTACAGTAATGTATCTTAACACAATTCAGCTGCCGAAATCGCTAAAATAATGAGATTTGGATTCGTCGAAAATTTTTGTTTTCTTTATCAGCAACTGAAATAAGTGGCTCTTTAGCACATGAGATTCATTTGTAAAAACAAGAAAAACTATTTAACAGCGTTGAGAGAAATCAACATGTTTTAAATGTACTGTTGTCATACCTTTCTGTGAAGACCGTCGTCACTGGCTGTTCATTTGGTACTTTTAGCGAACGCTTTCGATGTGAGAACATCATTTTCAAGCCTCGTTTTGAAAAGTTTTAAATATATTTAATCTTTGATCAATTTTTGAACTGCTCTCGCACTATTCTGTAGCCATATTTAATATTTTCTTTTGTTTTCACATTCGTTTTATTTATCCACCATTTTTTGCATTAAGACCATGGCACAATGCCAATGTTGCTGTTGTTGTTATCAACGTCTAATTGCTGATAGTATTCTGACAAAAACCACCCTCTCATTCTTGCTGGTTGTTGTTTTTACTGGAGACGTAAATATAATATCCCCATTTTATGCTTAAATGGCGCCATATAAATATTTTCACTCCGTACACATTTATCAGGTTGTTTTTGTTTCCACTTGTACTTTTATAGCTGTTAGCAACCCCTTGTTTTTCTTGTACGAGTGCGGCAGTAATAATGAGTTTGTTGAATTTTATTTTTGTTACCATAAAACTCCCTTATTGTCCTTTGTAACTTTTTTCTTAAGCATCATTATTAATGCATAAGTTTTACCAACAATTACTGAGGGTATAATGTTTTATTCATACAAGGAAAAAAGGAATATTTTTTAAAGAATTTAAAAGCAGAATGAAAATGCCAGATATGTGTATTTTGTGAAGACCTCTATTGTTTTCTTTTAATAATCAGCAAATACTGATATTAAATATGGTACAACAGGAACCTCAGCCTAAATCAAAATAAGGAATGAATGACCTCAGGTTAGGGCGAAAACTTTGGGATTAGGTAATGTGCTATTTTTTGTTTCGTTTCGCCAGTATCGAAATGAGAGAATAATAAAAAACAAATTTTCAAGCTGTTTGTTCTCTAAAATGTATAAACAAAATCGTAACGATCAAGTTCTTTTCACCACTATTTCAAATTATGATTATCAGTAGTCAACAGTGAGTAATAAGGCCGAAAATTGGACATGTTAATTCAAAATATAAAGAATTTGTCTTCTTCCTCCATATTTTGAAACCGCTAACACACATATGCGATTCAAAATCAATTTAACCTGTCAATTGCGGTTACTCACATGCATTAATGATACGGCTTCCTATAAAACCCTTTAAAATGAATCCGTAAACATGAAATTGTATGGGTTTTTCTTTAATACCACTTGCAAACATAAAGGACTTAAAACACCCAATTAACCCTACCCGTTAACAAATTCTTGACCATCAGAGTTTGTACTAACATGAAATTTAGCGTTACGCTTTTTAAACATAAGCATGCAACCAGACCAACAGACAAACACTCCCAAAGCTTGATGAACTAATGCGACTATACAGTGCAATAGCAAACAAATTGACTCCAACTTTATTAACAAAAAACAAACGCGAAAAGGCATTTTCAAAATGAAAAAAGCAACAATCATACAAAAAATGATGATGGGTTATATTTCCCATTATCCTGATTATTAACAACAATCACTAATGCCAACACCAAAAGTTTAAGTTACAAACAAATATATCGATTGTCTGGGCTCACACTTAACACTTTTGGAGCATCCAGCAACATTTTCAATTTAATGTTTTCGTTTGTAAAGATTTAACTGGTGCAAATACAATGAGGATTTTAGCGTCTGTGTTTTTGGCAGGAGTATAAGTGTGCGTATTTGTATGTTTTCTTTGACAGTTAATTTTTTTGAGAGGTGTTTAAATTGAGATTTTTATAGCGTTTGTATTTATATCAATCAGGTCTCTTCGGTTGAATTGTTATGCGACCGCCTGTGACCACAAATTCAAATTAAATGCGGTTGAAAATTAGTACTGTTTATCGTTTTAAATTGAGTGTCGCCATTATAAAAAATGTGTCTGATAGGGAACAAGTTGACTGCTGTTAATAAATTTTTAGTGGTGTAAAAATTGCAATAATCATGCACCTTTTTTTTTAATCCAAAAACAAAGAACTTCAACCAAGCGTAAAGTTAAGTTTTAGCTATATCGATTTATGTATTCTTATTAAAAAACAGTATTGACTTGAGACGAGAAATTAAATATTTTTAAACAAAACGTACGCCAAGATGATACTCCGTGGCGTTTTAAACAATAAGTCTGCGTTTGTTCGACCGAATCTAAATTTTTTTCAAAATGAAAAAGATTTCTTTGGTTTTTTCATACGTAATAATATATTTTAAACAATTTATTATGGTTTTTAATTATTAATTAATTTTATCTTTTTAAGATTACTGCGATACAAAACCGATCCACTTATTGTATTTGATTAAGGATATTGTATATTATTGTTGTTTAACGATTTTTATTGCCAAACTAACAGAACGAACTTAAAAATTTAAAATTTACTGATTTTTGCTAACCTTCATTTCCAATCATAATGAGAAAGTTACGACATTAACAGGTTCAATTTTATTTAAGTCCTTGACTTTTATTTGTTTTAACGTTGGTTTTCGTTTATGTCTTTGTGCTATCCTCATCGGAAGGCTCTTAAACTTTTTTTCTTTATACGACAATTTTTGACAAACATGTATTTTATAATTTCAAAACTTATGTTCTCGAAGATTTGTACCTATAAGATCAATTACAACAATTTCTATTAGGTTCATAGCTAATCTTATACTAGTGTACGATTTTTTGCTCGTAATAAATATAATAAAGGTTTAAAGAATAATAATATGTGAAAAGTTGTCACATTTTAAACTTATTTTTCTAAGCTGTGGTTTTGAAGACATACTTTTTTTGCTGAACCTAAACTAAAGCACTGATTGCGGAGCAGTAGTAAAACTGTTAAGCAACCTGTATATTTAATTTTGGCATAGTTGGCCAACTGATGAATTTACAGATTTGCATCTGTAGCTTTTTGTCTGCATTAGTTTATGTCTTAAATTTTTGCCTAAAAAGTTAATCTGTTACTTCGTTATTTTTATTTTTTATAGTTATTTCATTCATCAATGTAATATCATTTTGAAAGATTTATATTTTTAGTCTTTTTTTGTTTTCTTTTTTTATCATGTTTCAAAAACCGTCGGCTTTGAATGAGCAGTATCTTTTATTTTGACTATAACGGCTATTGTAAAAACACTAGGGATTCTGCCTGTTGCGGTCCAAATTTCAGGTATTTAACTTTAACGGTTAAAAGGTTGACTTCATTTAAACACTTTTTTGCTTTTAATTTAATTGAATGCAATCCATACTTTGTTTAACAATTACGCTTCAAAATATGCGATAAGTATTAACTTTATTACTCTCATTTTCTTTTAGTTAATTACACTGCGGTACTCAGAAAAATAAAAAAAAATATGTGGGACGCTTAGCAGTTAAACCTTATATTACCCCATTTGAGCTAAAAGTAAACTATTTATGACATTTCAAAAAATTTGTATGCCCGAGGTTTTTTACTTTGGGGATCCACCCAGAAGTCCCTATTTACACTTGAGGGCGGACCGTTCGCAGCTCTGCTTCAAAGCACCTCTGCATGGCATCCGGGAAATCATTAACAAATCGTTTTCGATCTATTGCAATGGTGCTAATTGTTTTTCAGCTAGACTCTGCTTTAGAATATAATTGAAATTAAAACAATGGTTAACAATGCATAAAGACAAAATTTTTTTCCGGTTTTAACCAAAAGAATTCTTATTAATGACCGATAAAATTAGGCCTTAAAATAAATGGTTGGAAAATTCTATGTGCTTCCATTTTAATATCAATGACTCGTTGGAAAATGCGACACAATTCCTTGAATGCATTTTCATATGGGTTCAATACTTTTTTAAATTTTTGATAGTTCCTAGTTTGACGTGAAGTGGAGTCTCTATAGTATTGTTTCATTGTAATTTGTTTTGTTCGCGTGATGGCCAATTTCGTGCATTATATTGGTCACCAGTAAAATATTTTTGGTGTAACCCAATTGCAATCCTCATAAAAAAAGCAATCACTTCTAGGTCGGCACAAAATTTTTTTTAATTTGCTCTTATTATTTTATTTAATCGAGAACTTTTAAGATCCACACATACGTAAAAATACAAAAAAGAACTGCCGGACAATGTTTGGACAAAAAAGATCTTATAAAACGTATGCGCGTAAGACTCAGAACTTCAACTTAAATTATAGACGCTGAATGAATATATCAACATTATTATATCTATACGCCAAATTTGTAACTGCATGTCGCTAATCCTTGAATTTATTACATCTACTTGTAAATTATCCAAAACTCAAGAACGGGAGAAAATTCATGTTAAAGAATTTAATAACTAAATATATAACCCATATAGTTTAAAATTTTTTTTATAACAGATATAATAATTAATCCCATTAACCTATAGTTTGTAACTATAAGTTTATTTATTTTTTAATAAATAAATACTCCCGAATTGCTAACGTTTTTTTTTTTTGAAGGCGGTTGAAAATATTTGTGAATAAAATAAACTCGTGACTAGAATTATTTAGCACAAATTCAATTCATTTGATTTCTAGAAAGCAACCCTGGTTTCTGCTTCACCAATTGTAAATAATAAAATCATCTTGATTAGATAACCTTAAGCGTTAGTGAACTAAAATTCTAATTTTTTCATTTAAGTTTTGGTAAATACTTTTATCAGCCTCGTTGCAGCTAGGCTGTGGAAAATTTAGGATAATTCTCAATTGCGTTAACAAAAAGTAAAAAATTATTAACAGTGATTGGTTACAATGCATGAACTACATAGATTCTGCTGATTCTGCCTTTCAAATGTTATACTTTTTAAAATTCTAAATATCAAATACAGAAAAAGCTTGTCAAGGCTTCATTTCAGACCTGTTACAGAGTACCAAAATAATGTCAATTGACAATTCCACATCAAAGTGACAGGTTCTTTTCATTAAAGTCGATTAGTTTTGTGTCGATTTACTTCCCTTCTAGGGAATATACCAGCAAATTTTTAAAAGTGTAAGCAAAACCTTATGTTAATAATTATTATGTAGAAAAAATGTTTGAATACTTCATGCCAAAGCCATTAGCTAATCGCATAGCTTTTCGAATAGTCAATGCCTACAAAAAGTTAATAAAAAAGATAACATATTTTTTATTTTAAGTAAAAGGAATCAAGCACAACTAACGTAGATAAATATAAAAAGTATTCCAAATTATAACTTTTCATACTGATCAAATTAACAAATTTGTATCTACTTTAATTGTACTTGATTCTTTCGAATATAAATATTTCATGAAAATATCATTGCATAAGAATAAAAATGAAATATATTACTGCGGGAAAGCATATCCATATGGCCAGTTCGCTACTGTTCATATAATAGTCTTAAATCAAAGGTTAATAGATTAAATGATAACTACATTGAATTAACAAAGCAGAAAGACACCAAAAAAAAGTTTTTTTTTTAATTTTTTATACAAAAACAGTAACCATAAATTTTGGATTTTTATTGGTGTTTTTTTTTTTGTGCTAAAAAAGCAAAATAATATGGTCGTATTATATGATTATAAACAAAGTTAAGTATTGTAATATTTAATGATAATATAGTTGGCTTTCGATTTAATTTTTTAGCACTACAATAACATAGCAAAGTATAAACAAAAAAAACTTAATTTTTTTTAATGCTTATCCCATTAAGAACCGATTGCATTTTTATGTAAAATTATTTATATGTAATACTTAAAAATTTGTCTTATTTTTTAATCCTCTGTCAACCCATTACTTGCTATTTTGATTGATTAGATTAACATAGATGGTAAAGGGTATATAAGACCCAGCATATCCGAATATAGCTCTGTTACTTGGTTTAGCTAAAGTCAACTATATTGCATTTTTGTGCATAGTAACCATATAACGATCAAATGTTATCCAAAAAAGAAGTTTACATTGACTAAAGTTTTGTCAAAAGCAACTATAATATGTTTTTTTACAACTTCTGAGAACACAATGTAGTTATTGTTAGCTGTAATTTTGACTCTGACATATATGTTTGTACTTAAAATTTTGATAATGTAGAATACAATGTGACAATAAATTATAAATGAATTGAATTAAATGTTAATGTTTTTTTGACCTTTTATTATAATTAATTTTATTTTATAATGAAACAAGCACTAGGTCAGTTTTAAAATAAAAATACAAATAATGTTTATTATTTTTTATTTTTTTCTTTCAATATTGCGCCACACCGTTGGGTGGCATCTTCAGGAAACAGGAAATAATATTATTAAAAAACTGTATTGAATTAATTTTTTGTTTTTGAAAAACATACAATTTTTTAATAATATTATTTCCTGTTTCCTGAAGATGCCACCCAACGGTGTGGCGAAATATTGAAAGAAAAAAATAAAAAATAATAAACATTATTTTTATTTTTATTTTAAAACTGACCTACTGCTTGTTTCATTATGAAATAAAATTAATTATAAATGAATTGAAAGAACTATAAATGAATTGAATTATAAATGAATTGAATTTTTGGCTTAAGTTTTTTTTAATTTTTAGAAACCTTTTTAGATAGAAAAATTATTTAACAAATGTGTGCGGACGTTTCCTATAGAAAACAAGAAAAACTAAACGCCAGCAAAATGTAATGCTGCATTTTTTGGATTTTTTTCTGTAATTTCTTATCCGGGACAAATGTTATCCTATGTGCTCTAATAGGTGCGCATTTAGCTGACTTCAATTCAATAATTTTTTGTTGTTTTATACAAAGTGTAACTATAATACAATTTTATAATGGAAAACATACATTTATTTAAAATGTTCAGTGATAATCTGCAAATTTTCTTGAATGTAAAACATAAATAAACTGAACCTGTACAGACGTTGCGCGTTCGATTTTTAGTATGAGCTTTAGCACAGATTTCTCCTGTATTTGCCTTTATCGGAAAAGGAGTTCCTCTTTTTAAAGTATAGCTGATTTACTTAGTTCTTATTACTACAGATGCAAGATTTCTCTGTTGAAATGAAAAATCATTTACAAGAGCCCGAACCGCAGGAAATCGTAAAGCTAGTTTTGATGTCAGAGCAATATTATTTAAAATATTTGTTTGTCCCGTTGGCCACTAAAATATGAGTTTTATACGAATTATTTCTTTTGTTGCACATTCTTTTTATCAGATATTGGTAAATTTGCCGTTACTTGCAGTGAAACTGCTTAAGTCCTCCTTATATTCATACATATTCTAAAATATTTATTTGTGTTTTTTTTTATATAAATGAGATAATAAAATTCTTTTGATTATTATTACGGCACCTGTGTCCCATATTAATTTTTAGTAAAATCTGCTAAAATTTCTTATTAAATTAGAAACAAAACACTAAAACTTATAAAACATCATCGTATGGATACGCTAAATGTTAATAATGATAAATAAATTTAACTAACTCAACTATATATAAACTCTCCTTAATAATAAATTAAAAAATATAAGAAATTATTTTTACTATTTTAAATATAAATACTTGTCTACTGAAAATATGTGCAAGCCAAAACAGATAAATTTTGCTAAAAACACATTGAGATGTTTAAAAATGACTGCAGGTTGTTGTTGAAGGCGATATTGTTGTTGGTGTTGTTGTGTTTGTTATTGTACATGTTATTTTAAACAGACATCCATTACAAAAGTAAACTTATCCGAAAATGTTGTTTGTTTTAACAACCGCCATTATACGCCATACTTAAACAAACAAATCATGTGAAACATACATTAAAATAAAGTCTTGTAAACAAAACAAAGGGAACAATATTCAAAAGGCCTTATACTTATAGAAATTTTTAAAGGGCCTAGGTTATGGGGTCTAAGCGCTTTTTCAATTATACCTTTCTTTTTGGTCTTGAATATTTATTATGATTTTTCACATGCTGTATAACACAAATGAATGAAAACGGGGAAAATTGCGTATGCATTTATGTATGTATGTATGTATGTGTTTAAGCAGATAAAAATACATACTCATTTACTACTACAATTGAATGCATTTTTAAGCTCCACTTAATTTACAAATAAAGGCAGACAGAGCGAAAACTATATAGAAGGAGTACTAATGCAGGCGCAACTTACGGCATAACAATTTTTATTTAGCGAAAGCACACATAATTGTATATACGTACATTAATACGTACATGTATAAGTAAATGAGGTACTTGTTTGCATTTGTCTGGTAATGGTGTGTTTATTGGCAGGAACTCTTGGTCAATAAATGGTCAATATTAAATGAAGCATTGATGTTAATTTACTGATTAATTACCGCAATGTTTACAGAACGCAGGAGCATGAGTGAATAAGAGAAAAAGCAAATGAGCCCTCATAATTGTTTAATGATTGAATGTAAGAGACACTTGATGAGTTGATGGATATGTATTGATAATGAAAGTAATTAAAAGATTTCAACCAAACAAAACATTTGCGATAAAAGCGAGTGCAATGGTTGAGGTGTAATTAAAATAGCTGATTATTTGCATACTTTTAGGCTACAAGCAAATACAAACATATATTCAGCTTAAACTCATTAGCAAAAAAAAAAAAAAAAAAGAAATAAAAAAACAGATCAACGTAAGCTTTAATGCAACGGCTACAAAATTATAAATAAGTAATTAAAAATATGGTAAATACTGTTACGTTTTAACTTTTTGCTGTTTTTTTATTAAAAAACACGACAATTATTATTTATTCCTTTTATTTCTTACCTTTTGTTATTTGTTAAAGCTCTGGCTATAAATGTACCCACATGATCTTTCCTTTAAACGAAAAATGTATTTTTGGTAAACATATGCAATTACAGTTCAATCTTTGTGACACCTTCAAGTCTCAAACTACTTATGATATTTTTCCGTAAACATGCACTTTTCACTAGAGCAGCCCTCCAGACCCCCTACGATCTCCTTTTTTTGACTTAAGTACACAGTCCCCTTGACTATCGCATCTGCTATTTATTGTCATAAAAATCTTCTTCATCAACAAGGCTACAAAAACATTTTTTTATTTTCTAAACGCGACGTTATCAGGTTTTGCCTGCTGTTTTTGTCTTAATATCATTTGTTTTATTCCTAGCGCTGATGGGGCTAAAACTCATGCCTTTCTTAATCTTTTGTTTTGCAACTAGCACCTCTACCCACCCGGCCAATGCTGCATTAGCCAACTTTTCTCTTCAAAAAATTCTGAATTAAGAAACATAATCTCATAAATTCTCTTGTTAAAATCAATTTTGTTATAGTTGTATGGGGATTTCTATAAATAATTGCAAACTATAGTAACAAGTTTATTTATATTTTAATTTTATAATGCATCAAATAAGGGCAAACAAATTATTTTGTACAAGCAAGACAACGTATGGATTTAACACGATAGTGGGACACCAATTGTAATGTCCCTAATTAAAATTATTTTATACTTTAGACTCAACCAATTAAGTAAATCTTTAAAAAATCCTTAATAAACCTATAAGTAAGTTAGCAATAATTATAAGAATGCTTCTCTACCCAAGAAGAAAAAATGTGTTCTTAAACCCTTTATTTCCTGGTATTAACAACTTGTTTTGAAACACGTTTTCAATCCTTAAAATTTCCCAAAGACAACACACACAAAATTTAAAACATAACAGCAATGAGAAACGGTTAAATAAAAGTTTCAAAGTTTACTTGTTAACAAATTAACTACACAACAAAACAATTTAGTTGCCACAAGCTACTGGCGTCTGTTTAAAGAAAATCAGTTTCTTTTGACTCCCGCAATACAAGAAACAGAAAATAGGGTTAGATTTTACTACTGCTGTACGCTGCTTTGTTTCTTAATTTAACAAGCATTAAAAAGAGTTAAAAATGCACTCAAGCATTACGAAAAAATTGTGACAAGCTGAACAAAAAACATTGTTACAGCGTATTTATCGCAACGTAAAATAAATTGGAATCAAATCGACTACACAAAGTTGAGGCCATAGAAAATGAGATTTACATTAATATGCTTGAATTTTAAAAAAGACAACTTTTAGATCCACAAACACAAGCGCATATAGACACAGACAAATCTTATAATGATTTGTCAACCCTTTTCAAAGTGTAAATCAAAAATTCAGAAATACTTTACAAAAGGACTGAAAGAGTGAACATGATAACAAGAAGCAATAATCCCAAATTAAGTGCATGTTAAGTCTGTTCTGTGACAAATAATATTGAAACAGGGTAGTTATAGAACTTTAATTCTTATCAAGGAAAAGTTGAATTATTTTAATTTTAGAGGCGTAAATAAATTATTTTTAATTATTAGTTTTCTTTTTCCTAATTTTATTCCATTCTAAAATAAATTAATTTTATGATGTACTTGGATACACTGAAAATACCTCTATAGAATTATACCTTACTAAACAAAAAAAAAAACAAAAATGTTATTGCTTAAAAATATTGGAGGAAATGGAATGTTTCATTGAATATGAAAAATCAGGAAGATGTTGTTAATGCAAACATTAAAGAATTCAAAGATTGATTGGTTAAATTTTTTTTATTTACTTTTTGCGAAAGAATAAATTTTTCGAAAGAATACACTTTATGTAAATGTTGCAATAAAAAAGTATAAAAATTTGTTAAATGAAAAATATGCAAATCCTGATTGCTTTTTATATTATAAGAACAATGCTAGACTACTAGATCGATGTCGTCTCGAAGATTTTCTGTTTTTGTAGGTAAACTTACACACGAAAGTCACTATAAAATAAAAAAGTCGCAAAATAAGCGGCTTAAAAAAAGTCTGGCAAAGTGTGATAGACCACTAAACAGGGTCAAATTGCGACTGTGGTCGACTAACGGTAACGCTGCATTCAATGGACTTATTAAATTTTAACGTGAAAACCAGTCAGCCAACGCCACTTAAATAAAAGTTTAAACTAAACTTAAAACCGAAAATTCATTTTTATAAATTATTTTATCAGTTTTATAAATTCCAAGACGAATAAACATACGGTAGGAGCGATGGCGAATACATCGACTTTCGCGATAGCCTAATTGTCCAATTTCATGTATAAAAAATCTGTTCACTACTTTTTTTATGTGTCAAACTGACATTCGTGCTAACGGCGAAAATTAACGAATTCACCATCGCTCCCACCGTATATTATTGCGCCATGATAAATTTATTTTTTCATATACGTATTTTATTATTCCACAAATATTTCTTTGTATACCTCAAATACATTTTGAATATAAATATATTGTAAAAGAATTCTTACATAATATTTTATATATTTACTAAAGGTTTCGACTATGCGCCAGTGCGTAATCGATTTTAGTAAATATTATTCTATAAAAATCATTGTATATAATTTATAAATTATTTTATTATTTGATAACTTCGTTAAGTTTTGTAATTATCATATCTTAAGGTTCCATGTTTCACGCTGGTGTTCTTGCATCTTTGTTAACAAACATTTCTCTTATGGCAAATGTATTATGATTTTTAAAGCACAATGTAAATTAGTTACATCAACCTACATATGATGTTTAAGCAAGAAGAATATCAACTTTAAAAGTGACCGAAGGCTTTGTTCACACTACATTAGTCAGGTTTTCGTATAAATGATCTTTGATTTTAACTTGCAGGATATTTAGGATTAAGCTATTACTACGATCCTGATCCCTTTTAGTACTGTGACTAAAATTGACGATAAAAATTATGTACAGTTCTGGCATTCGTAGTACTGGGTTCTGAAGAAACAGAGAAAGTCTGTTATGACGGCTATCAAGCTTTTTTGTAAGAAATTAATAAATCATTTCTTAGTTGACTTGCGATTTCCTATAAGTGCATTTCCTAATGATCTTATGGTATTTGTGTAATGTTCCGGGAAAAAATGATTGCGGAACATTAAAAAACCAAAAGCGTGTGTCGGCAAATTCTCAAATCCCACTTGACTCTATTAACTATACAAAACTTACAAGGGATTTAAAATATTTTCAAAAGTTCATGTTGTAGTATTCTTTCGACCGGCTCACATTTCCATTTGCGTAAGTACGAGCATACAAAATAAATGCAAGAAGCTGCCAGATCTTTTCATATTAAAAAAATCTAGCTGCTTAAAATTTTCTTTAAATTAAACTCGATGTAATACTAGTATCACACTATTAATCCAATCGCTAGCAACCCAAGCAATAAGATGTTGCCACGGCAAAAACCATCTAAATACAAAATTCTCCATATTTTTTTTGTGTCATCAAATAATAATGATTCTATTCTCCTTAGTTTCATTTGAACGAAAATCGACTTATTCTCTCTTGAAAATAAAATAATTTATCTCGTATATAAGTACATGTGTATGTACGTAAATAATTTAATTCCGTGCAAAACTTAATTGCAAGGTACATTTATTTTACTAGGTAGTATCGTCCGCCCAGCTGGTTTGTAGTTGGACATGTCAAAAGTTGTTTATATTTTCCTACTTTTGTTTACGAATTTCAAAAAACACTAACAACAAGCATATGCAGAACAAAGAGAGCGTTTGTTTTTAGAATAATTCTCTTTTGTTTTATTTTTCTATTTTTGACATTTCCACTCACAAAGCAACAATAAAATGCTATGTTGTTTTTACAAATGTTGTATTTGTTGTAGAACCGCTTTTACCTAGTAAAATAAATGTGCCTTGACTTAATTGATTATCGCAATGAAAAACAAATTATTTAGACAGATTAGTTGTAAGAAAATTCAAATAAAACAAATCATATTCCTATTGCCTATAATTCTTTTAATTGAGTACGTTTTTAACCAGATAACAGCAAAGAGAATAACAATAAATACACTCTCAAAAACAACAAATTTTTCCAATTAATTTTTCACAAATAAGCGAGGAAATATTGATTGAATTTTTTCTCCCATTTTATTATTTTGTACCGGTGACATCAATGACATGTGTAGCTTTTGATTATTATTTTTGTTTTGAAAGAGGGTGGTTAAGACAAGTGAAATAAAAGTGATTGATTTCAATTATAAACAAAAATAAAAAATTATGTAAGCGTTTTTTGTTTTGGGTTCTGTCTATGGAAGATAAAATTTAAAAATGGTCATCATATGGTTGAGTATGCAGTATGGTCAGCTTAAATATTTTTACGGAAAATAAAAAGAGTCCCTGTTTTTCGTCCTCATTGATTGATGATTATTTGTTTGCCTGCAATTCAATCAAGTTAATACTGGCTAAACAAATGCTAATTTGTTTTATTTTATTTTTATGTCATTAAATTTAATGTCATTAAATTTAGTCCTTTAAATAGAAGCCAGAAACTTCTCTTTCATGTTTATTTTTTTCTATACATTTTTAGCCCATGACCTTAATGACATGGATCAGGATGACATGTGTGATGATGGCATGAGCGATATTGATGATCACGCCAGCGAAACTGATTCCAAAAAAGGCGGCAGTCGAAATGGTGATGGAAAATCTCAAAATGGTGGTGGTGGAACCAAACCACGCAGAGCACGAACTGCATTTACATATGAACAACTGGTTTCATTGGAAAACAAATTTAAGACAACACGTTATTTAAGTGTATGCGAGAGACTGAATTTGGCTATAAGTTTGTCATTAACAGAGACTCAGGTAAGAAAAATAGAAATTTCTTACAATAGAAATCCTTGAATTATTTTATGTAAAACTTATGTAAACTTATGTAAAACTTATGTATTATGAGCATAATCATTCCGTATATTAAAATTAATTCATCTTAAAGACACTAGTTTTCCTCTTTCTAAAAGAAACTTGTCACAGTCACAATACTGATATATTGTTGTAGATATCGGTAGTTACGACTATTGCACCGTATCTTGGTGAGGTTGTGTAACGTGTTCCTCAGAAATTTTATTGTAAAACCTTTTCCCTTTACAATAAAGTCGTTGCATTGAAAAAAATTTTAAATTATCGCTATTTTCAAGAATGATTAGCAGTTCATTTAGCTTGTTAACAAATCCTTTGGATGACTAATTTGCAAATAATTATTACATAGTTGCTTTGCAAAACTTAGCCGAGTAAAGAATGAAAAAAAAATATTCAAACAAATTCAATCGGGTCACTCTGTACCGTAGGAGTGAAATATTCCCAACCATAGTGGTGTAGAAGTCTAAGATTGACAGCAATACAAGTTCAAGCAACACATACCAGGAAAAGACTAGAGCCCTAAGACCATCTATTACTTCTGATAAAGAAATTAATTCCACGTAATCCCATCTCTTTAAGAGCAAGAAAGAGGCAAAAGGGTTATGTAATCGCATTCTTCACTTTCTCATAGTGATCGTTTTTACTGAAGCATTTATAGGGCACATTTATTGCCCTAAAATGGCTTTATAGACCACAGCAAAGGTAAATGCCGTTTAGTCACGAACTTGTTTTTTAGGCCTTCTAAGCAACTTTGCCGTCTTTTCACAGTGTAGTATGTTTATGTGAACTCATGAGACAACCTAGTGCAAGCCAGTGTGTCAATTTCTATGTGGTAGAGTGCAATCCATTTTCTCCATATCATCGGCTATCCGGTGGCTTTATATGTCTCTTTACTACGAATTAATATATTCTTAATGTCCATGATACTGCATGCGAAAATATCCGCCATAGAAAAGGTCACAAACTTGCTAGAGTGCAATAGAATATCGTACAGGTTTATTTTACAGTAAATTAAACCTGGTACAAGAATGGCGGCCATCCTTAAATATGATGAACAAATTTTGATCAGCAATAAATTCCTATAAATCCGGCGGCCTTTAAATAATCCTTACAGAAAACTATTTTCGCCCACAAAGAATATAAGTTCTTGATGCACTAGAGAAAAAGCAAGGAGTACATTTTTCATAAATTTCTATGATGTAATTAATAAGAACATCGATCTACAAGTATAAAAAACCAAATGGAAAAGTATGAGTTACTACAATTTTAAAGCAAGAGAGAATAAAAAAAATCATTTGTAAATTTGTAAGTGCGAAACGTCAAAGGTCCTTGTTACCACCATCGTTAAGCATCAGTTTAAATATTCGATTTTGCTTCCATCTGCAGGCATGTCAAATAGTTTTGTTGTAGTTTTTTATATCAAATTATATTTTGCGCAACTTTAATAATCCGTATTTGTACTTTTACACAAATCCATGCCACTTTTATTTCGAATATATGTTATCTTTGGCCAACTGTGTTTAGTTTAGTAGAAATATCATTTAAATTGTATACGACTTTCTTAAGTTTATAGTTTTCTTTTTATTTCATTTTAGGTTAAAATATGGTTTCAAAATCGTCGCACTAAATGGAAGAAGCAAAATCCTGGTATGGATGTCAACAGTCCTACCATACCACCACCACCATCCGGCGGTTCATTTGGTCCTGGTGCATATGCCAGCAGTCTGTTATATTCGCACACTATGCCATATCCACCCTATGGACCATATTTTCATCCCTTAGGTGCTGCACATCATCTGAGTCATTCGCATTCATAAAATTGTAAGATGCAACAGAAATTGTTGCAAATAATGGAAATGCGTAAATATCGCACACAAACCAAAGATTAAAGCAAAGCGAGAGTCGAGAAAAACAAACAAAATAAAATGTGATTAAACCAAAAATTGTATTATAAATAAATAATTTAGTAATTAACTTTAATTATTTAATAAAGGCTTAGTGCAATTAAAGCTTTTTTATTTCTTTAAGTTTCTGTACAAAAAGTGTAAAGAAAATTTAAGGCTTGTTTAGTAAACTTCAATAATTGCGAAGTTATGTTTTCAGTAAAGAAATTGTAAATATGCTTGTAATTTGTTATATATTAAATTAACAATAATTAATTAAAATAACTATATTAAATATTTTAATTATTAAATGAACATTATTATAAATATTAAAACAATATTAACGTTGTACATGTCGGTAATTTTTACATAAATATTTAAGTAAAACACAAAATTAATTTAATTAACTGGAAATCAAAAATTACTGTAAAAAAGTTAAAAAATTAATAATATTAAGTGAAAGTAATAAATATTCAAAAATACATTTGAAACTGAAGTTTTAATTTTTTTTATATTATAAGGTCCCGAAGAAATCTTCAAGAGGTTGAAAACAGAGAAATTTGAAGTTTAGAAAAGTTGAAAAATGAAATGACGGTTTCGAAAAATTTAAAAAGGATTTGAATTTTATAAGAAAAAAAGAAACATAAAACAATTTCGAGTATTAACTATTCGATCACTGAAGCAAGTACAGAGACCAATAGTACAACATAATTTTTATTTTTTTACAAAATCCTTTCTTAGAAATGACAATTTTGTTATATTTTTTAACTATTGCCACAATATTATTCTAAAATTTCCCCAAAACAACATTTTTTAATTCCTGCAGCGGCATCAGTATTACAAGATTTAAGATCAAAATTAGTTCAACTTTATGACGAAGTTTTTTTATTACTAAATGTGCAAAAATTCTAGTTCACTTTTAAGCTCCTAGGATTTTAACGTTAAAATGTTAAAAGCAAAAGTAAAAGTTTTTTTTAGAAAACTTGCATATTTTAAAAGTTTTTGATACCATTTGGTTTTTCTACAAAAACTAAATTTATTAAAACTATTCATAACGAATAGGCCTATTGTTTTAAAAAAATTTATTCAGTGGAGAACTGGCAGACGTAGATAGTGTGTACGAACTTATTTCGAAATTAGCGGATATTATTTGTACACAATTTCTTCAAAGAAACAATGAGACAGCATTTTATTTGGTAATTAAATATTTTTGGACCGTATTTTTATTATGAATTTTCAGAAATTTATCAACTACTCTTTATAATGTGAATAAATCAGCAGACTGCTGTGGTTTAAACAAATAAAATAGGAAAAAATCAGTTGCTTATCATGATATCGAGCAACAGCGACAATTTGTAGACCCATTTCTTTTCCAACAATTTCATTTTAGTTTACTGCACTGAAAATGCTATAATTTTGCGATTTACAATTTTATCGAGCTGATATTAAAATGATGAAGATAAATAAATATAAGTAATTTAATTTAGATAATTGAATTCCATAATCCGCTCAGGGGAATTTCTTTAATATGCATTAGATTATACGAACTTAGTTCTTTAGTGAGTATTCGCTTTTTTTTCGAATTAAACATGAACTGAATGAGAAAAGTCAATTTTCTACACCTTCATGTATCAATTTGTATCAATTTTATTTTATTTTAATGAGAATATGTTTATACATGTATATGGAGCTTGTCGTTCATGAATGAACGGAGTGATCCGTTCTTTTAATTGAGCGCTTTTTGTTAAATAATAAATAAATTTTAAAAAAATTATAATTTAAAACGGGGTTTTCTTTTCCTGAATAATAAAAGTTTTTAAGATGAGTTTGTATTTTTTTCTAATTTTATGCTAGAGTGTAGTTAGCGGAGGAGTAATAGATCTTTAGTTTTGATATTGTGCATTTCCTACCTCTCAGAGGAGTCGTCTCTCTGGTACTTAAATTAGGACTTTTTTCATCGCTACCAATTTCTTTTATATTAAAATCTCTTTTATATTTTCAAACTTCCTTTTTTATGAATTCGATTTCAAAACGATTTGCAAAATAGGGGCATACTTGTCGTTTTCTATATATTTGTTTTTTGGAGATAAAAAATTTTGTATATAACAAGATCTTGCTTTTAATTTTTTTTTAAATATTGCATTGTTTCAAAATACATACACCAAATCAAATATAAGCTTATTCGTACTACAAGAACTGGTTTAAGTTTAAGTTGCAAGTAGCAGCGCTGGATTTCTTCATTTGGTATGGCTTTTAACTGGTCGGTTACAGTCTTCTAAATGTTCTCCAGAGTTCCAAAATGACGTCCTTTTAGGACATGTTTTAATTTCGGGAAGAGGCAAAAGACACAAGGACTTAAATCAGGTGAATAGGGAGTTTTAAGGTAAAAAAATTCTCGGATGGAAATGGTCTCCCTGAGCGAGGTTCATCTTCAACGTGTTCTCGGCCTTCCAGGAATGATTTATGCCAGCGAAATCTTGTGCCCTGCTGCCTGTCTCTGTTCGCATCACGTAAAAACTGCTGGATGGATTTTAATAAAAATTTTTGAGAAGGTTCTTCAGAAGCTTGGTTTAAATATAAATAACTTTTTTTTTGTTTTAAATAAGCCGTTATGTAGAGGTTCAAATGTAAAAGCGCCCAATTTCACCGGTGTAATGGTACTGTCAGAAGAATTTATTTTTGTAAATGGAAAAATTTTAACACTGTTTACAAAACTCTACAATAAGTGTTTGAAAACACATTCTTCTTAATTTGAATTTTAAGAAAATAAAAAATAATACGCGGACGCAGTCATGGGGTCTGCTAGTTATATTGTATATTAACTAATTTGATTAAATATTCAATATATAAGTAATAGCACTAATAATTAATTTAATTAAAATATATTTCTCTGTATTATCAGCAAACCAACGCCACACCCAGAATATATTACCTAAATTTACGGAGTGTAAAGCTCAAACAAATAGGATTTAAGGAAACTAATTGCAAAGTACTTAAGTGAAGATTTAAAATACTCTAAAAAAATAAGAAAAACGTAAAATTTGTACGATTTTAATAAATTATGAAACAACAATAATAAAACATACATACATTTATAGCCGCAAAAAGAATTAAAAGCAAGAGATTTTTCAGACAGACTCATATGAAAAAAAAAACACTTATATATCTATCAGACAACTACAATCATACATACGAGGGCTGCTCTATATATTTCTGGCCTAATAGTTAAAATGCGAATATTTATAATCAAAAATGGTTTTATTGTTTTTCAAAGTATTCTCCAGCATGTTTTATACACTTTTGCATGCGCTCAAGCCACTTGTCGAAGCACTTTTTCCACTCCGATTGAGACACCTCTAAAACATGGTTTTTGAACACTTCAACAGCTTCTTTTGGCGAAGAAAATCGTTAAACACGCATTTTTTTCCTGATGTTCGGAAACAAGATGAAGTCATTAGGTGCCAAGTCAGGGCTGTACGGCGGATGACCCATTAATTCTACGTTTTAGCAGGTCAAAAACGCTCTGGTTTGAGCCGATGTGTGAGAGCTCGCATTGTCATGGTGAAAAATGATTCGTCTTCTCTTGTTGGTTTTTCGAGTTTCTCCGATGACTTTAGGCAAACAAATTGTAGTGTACCACTCAGAAGTGACCGCCCTACGTTGCTCAAGCGGAACAGTCGCCTCATGACCAGTTTTGCCGAAGAAACAGGCGACCATTTGCTTCGAAGTGTTTCTTCCACGAACAACCTTCGTTGGGTTTTGCTCGTTTTTGAAGACCCACACGGTCGATTGTTGTTTCGTTTTGGGCTTATACGCATAGATCCATGATTCATCACCTGTGACGATCTTATAAACGTCTTCTGAAACACCGCAATCGTATTTTTGCAACATTTCTTTGCACCAATCGACACGAGCCTTTTTTTGAGCGACTTTCAAATTGTGCGGGATCCAACGAGAACAAACCTTTCTTACGGCCAGGTGTTCATGCAGTATCGAATGTATGCTGGTGAAAGAAATGTCCAAGGATGTCTCTATCTCTCGGTATGTCGCATGTCGATCTTGCATTATGAGTTCACGCACGGCATCAATGTTCTCTGGCACAACAGCCGTTTTTAGATGACCTTCACGGAATTCGTCTTTGAGCGAGCTTCGGCAACGATTAAATTCATTATACCAATTTTTCACAGTGCTATAGGATGGTGCTTCATCGCCATACAAAGATTTAAGTTCATCAATGCACTCTTGTCGTGATAATCCACGTCGAAAGTTGTGAAAATGATGGCACGAAAATGTTCACGAGTTAATTCCATTTTTTTCTATATTAATTTTTTCAAGTCACTGTAAACAACACAAATAATGGTCGTACGTCAAAACGTTTTGAGTTCGATTATGCTTGAAAATGACAAACTTTCTAATGGAAATGTCAGATTACACATGGCAGCAGTCAGTGTTGCCAGGCCAGAAATATATATAGCAGCCCTCGTACATACATAAATAATTGAATAAGTGTAATGTGAATAAACGTGACTCTTTATGCTCTCTGTAGCACACCTATATGTACATGTAAACGGACGTTTTTTATACAAAATTTTGGTATACAGACGCATAATGGATTTTTGTACATACATTCAGAAACATTTATTTTTATATGCAAATAAACTCCGAAACGAATAAATTCAATTTAACAGCGATGAAGTGTGTAAATTCGTACAAACGTATCGTTGCTAAAACCGCAAATTGTCTTAAATTACATACTACCATTTTTTTATTAAATATAGAAATTTTATCCTAAAAATTTAATTAAATCTTAAAAAATTTTAATAAAAATGACACCTACACTCGTTCTAAGTCAATAGAAAATATCTTATCTTATAAAAACGTCAATGCTGTTTTAACGAAAAATGTTAAAATCTCAAAAACCAAATCTCTAGTGCAAATTACATCCTCCATTAAATATGGCACGATACAAAAACTCTTTTCAGAAATAAAACTTTCAACACATTTCAATACATGAAGATAGACAAACAACTATTTGTCAACAGCTTCTAAATTAACACACAACTTTGGCATTTATTGGTAGAATTTATCAAATGATAGAAATTTCCGTCCCGACTTTAGATCTAAAATGTTTTTTGATTTTGAAATGTTTTCAATAACGAACTGTTTGTCTATAGCAAAACAAATTGATAGTTAAATAACCCTTATTGAATTGTCAAAAGTGCTAACTCATGCTAAAGGAAAAACACCAGGATACAATAGGATATCATAACTCTTGTAAAAGCGTTTTCAATATGATTTAAAGAGAGAATTTTAATTTTTTTTTTAAATAAAATTCAGGAAACCTTTATTTGTTTCTAAAAATGGCGCATTATTACTATTTTACCCCTACAAACTCCAAACAAGCTGTTAAAACTTAAAACAGCTACAGACCCATATCATTACTTCCTTGCAAAGGTAAAGTATTAAAAAAATGCTAGAATACGATAAGTATGTTATGCCTGTAGAAACAGCTTAAAAGAGGACAGGGCACCTTAGACCGCATACTAGATCTGAATAGCTCCGGCTTAAGGTCCTCTCGCACAAAACCCATTTATCTAGTTTGGCAACAGACTTCAAAAGTGCTTATTGTGTTGCAAATATTAGTTAATTAAAAAGTTGGCAAAGCAATTTTTTAAATTATAAAATCATTTTTAAAAGACCGCTTTAAAACACCCTTTTCGATACCTTGTGTCTTTATAATGGCATTCCACAGGGACCACCTCTTTCAGCCGCCTTATTTTTTATAATATTAAATTTTATTACTGTAATCACAAAAAGCTACAAAATTCTTGATCATTCCCTGTATGCAGGTGATGCGATTTTCTTAAAAAAAAAACAAAATGTCTACAAGAGTACACGATACTTTCTCCAAACTTCTTATAAGAACATGTGAAATATCTAAATCACTAGGAGCCTTGCTATCATTAAATAAAGGAAATTGCAATGTATCAACTATTACATATAACCAGACCTCAGTTATTAACGACTCAAATCTTAACATTTTAGACATTAATTTTGATTTAATTGATTTGCGCTGATTTTGTCAAAAATTGGTTACAGTCGGTTAACTTGTGGTCAGTGCCCTCAATCATATTAGATTACTCAACTCTCCTTATTACGAGTACTTAGCTATTCGTTATGCCCTCGAAGCGTTTTATACAACCAACACAACAAATAAGTTAATGGAGCCTGGATTCCCGAAAATTTTACACTCCAGTGAAATAATTTTAAGTAAAATATAAAAAATGCTTGGAAACATAATACAATCCTTTATTCATAGAGTAATAAATTATGCAAGAAATTTACTTTCATCTCTATAGTCTAAAATAACTAAATCTGAACATGAGCCTTGTGGCATCTTAAATCTTCGTTTTTTATACTTGATCTTCTCCAATTCCAAAAGCAAACTACACTTTCTGAAATACATTGTAATGCTTTTAAGGCAATATGACATTCTTTCGACGGCTAGAACTTTTTGCTTGCGGATGGCCCAAATATTAAATTATTTATGTACGTCAATCGCTGTAATTACCGAAAATACATCTACGATTTGCTAAAAATAACATTGCGGATGGACAAGCTAATATGTAGTTCATGGAATACCTTTCAAGGAAAGATTAAAAATTTTCGGATCTACTACACCCAGTTCACTGCTTAGAATATTTATATGAACATATTCAAAAAATTATTGTCTTTTAAAGCCATGTAAATTTTTATCTTTATTTTAATAAAAAAAAGTTAATTTACCGCAACGTTATTAAAGAACATAATTTGTGATATTTTGACACGATTTATCAGGAAAAGTAATTAAAATGCTAGAGGGTGGAGTTAAAATAAATACTTTTAACATAATTCAAGTAAACGCTTTGTTTAAATATCAAATCACATGCTTAATTTAATGAAACTTTTAGTCACAGCCCTACCCAACACGAGGACCATTTATGGTTTTATGAGTTATGAAATATGAATTATATAATATAAATTATTTTTCTGAATATTTGCCCTTGTTCTGACGAAGGCATATCGATAAAGTTTGATTACGATTGGAAATGGCACAATAGGTGTCGGTAAATCGCAATCGCTTTAAACACGGTGACTTTGAACCGCAATATATGTACTGACAAGAACTCATGCAGCTTGTTAGAATGAAACTTCATAGCGAAAATCTTTGAGAACAAGTTTAAAAAGTTAATCGTATTGAGAAATAACAACGCGCGTTTGTTAGCTTAACAATGTAGACAATTGCTTTTGATAGTTAACAATAGTATTTTCCCAGAAAAATACTTTACGAAACTCTTTTCAGAAACAATAGGACAGGCTTTCACAGGTTTGTATAAGATATTTATTAAGACTAATCGCCTTATAAATGAATTAAAATTTACATTTTCGGCTTAGGTTCATTTTTTTGGAAAACGTCCGTATACATTTGTAAATAATTTTTCTTTCTAGAACTTTTTAGAAATGAAAAAAAAAATAAAATATGCCGAAAAAGTAAGTTTTAGTTCGTCTATAATATCAACGCTTCAAATCCTGATTTGGGAAAAAATTTGAAAATATGCAAGGCACAGCGCTTGTACATTAATACTTAACTCAACAGCAGTAAATATGATACTGGAACAGTATCTACAATGTTTTGATGAAACATGTATGAACGATTAAAAAAAACATATATACAAGTCGTGTTAAAGAGAAAACAAAAGGGAATTGCTTTGAGTTGTGTGTGGACTTCGTCTAAACGAATTAATATTGATTAGTTGGTTAAGTAGATGATGTTTACAATATACAAAACTTAAGGCAAATAATAGATGCGAAAAATGCTGATGAAGGATGTAGCGATCCAGAAAATGTGGTATTTAATTCTGCTAGTGTCTAATTTTTCAAGTTTTCTTTAGAAAACGTCCGCATATATTTCTAAATATTTTTTTCTTTCTAAAAATTATTAGAAATTAAATTTAAAAAAAATGAATCAAAGCCGAAAAAGTAAATATAAATTAATTTATAATATCCACATTCCAATTCCTGATTTAGGAAAAAAAAAATTATTTATTGCCTTGTAAAAACAAAATAAAGAAAACTTCATACTTCGCAAATACTTTGCCCTACTTATCTACCCAAGAATGAAATAAAAGCTTGTTTTCTCTTGTATATCCAATGTTCACCCAATATTAACAAAAGCACCCCTGACTAACTGACTTCATATTTTTTCAGTACTTCATAATATTTACAAGGCATTAAAAAATGGCATGTTATATATCTAGAGTTAAAAAATACGAGTTTAGTTATTCGGTGGAATAATGGACATAATTTCCATTGACAGTGATCTTTTCGCAAAATTTTATGTTATTTTATGTAAGAAAGATGTAACGTTTCTATAAACTGGCTATGCAGAAAATCTTTAGTAAGCGAAACCGTTGTTGTTTTAAGTGTGGACATTATGACACTGAGTCCATGGACATTGTGGCCGTGGACACTATCGCCATTATTCCATTTAAGATAATCTCGTTTGATTTGAATGTTCGGATTTAAAAATTTATACGCCACGACTACTTAAAATAAAGCACGAGCGGAACCTTGTGGTAATTTCAAATGATGCTTAATTGTTATCTGAACAAAACTTAGATTACCACGAGAAAAAATATGGTCATATCTTAATATAAGCGTTTAACAGTGTTTTTTTTTTTTCAAAAAGTTATGACGTCGTTTTTGGGACACTTCGAGGAAACATCCACAACAAAAATTTTCCACTGCAATAGGATAGAGATTTAAATTGAAACCTGCAAAATTTAGTGAACAAATAAAGAAAACATAAAAGTAAAGTCTCTCTAAGAAAAACCAAAGTTTTATCATCAGGGCAAAAAAACAGATCATGGAGCTTAGAACTTGCCATCCTTTAGATGATCCTAATATTTATGCCTTTGCTATTATTTACAAACTAAAACCGGAATAGATACTTCATCAATCTAGAGGAATGGCTTGGTGAACAATCGCCGGCCAATATGCTATGAAGAAATATCGACGAAGGAGGCTGCATGTTTAATGTTATTTCTGAATATGTATTTGTACCATTAAACAGAAAAAACTTTTTTTATTTTTGGTTGCCGCAGGGGTTGAACCCTGGTCAACCAGGTTTGTACCCAACGTGTTTACCTTTGCGACTACAGCAGCCTCAAAGGGCGATAAATGACATACACATTTTGCAAATTCTAAATATCCTCCGACACACGTCTTAAAATAATATTTTTGTACACAATACTTTCTAAGCAGAGTATATATTTCTATCTTATATTCCATCCAGATTGCCAAGCCATATATCACTTTCAAAATACTTACATTCATGTGTAACTTTTATTTTTTGTTATTTGCGGTCAAAATTATGTTTATGGTGTGTCAAATAAGCCGCTTATAAAATTATATTAATTTTAATATAATTGAATGTCGTTTAAGTTTAAGTGGAATATTATCTATTACTTCCGCTTGGCTTTTATCCTTCATCCTGATATAACATTAAATACATGTGTGTGTTAGACTTTTTAATCCTTATAGCCAGAAAATTAAACATTTTCCCCTTGACTTAATTTTTATTGTCAAATATTTTATTTCTTAAATCTTTAAAACATTTCTATTTGGATTTATATTTAATAAAAGAAATATATTTTGAAATGTGGTCGTCGCAGATGCTTTTCGAAATTATATTGCAAAAAAAGAGAAAAGTTAATTTCTAATTCTCCAATTCGTTTTGACATTTATTTGAGTAAAATTTAGCTTAATGTTACGCAATAGGTCTTTAGGTTTTGTATACAAAGTTATTTGAAGTTTGAAAGCAAGTTGTCCCTAGCGAGAAGATCATACATTGATTTATTAAAAAAAAACGGATTTATTATTAATAACTTAGCGCTAACCAAATTGAAATTGTAAGATTTACAATCAAATACTTGAAATAATAATTATTCCTTTTTATAAAACAGTTGAAATCTTCTTCTTATAAAGCATTTTCGTTTGGCAGCCCGACGTTAAAAAACGTTTGACCTGCATCTTAACTAATAGTGATGAAAAGTTTTATTGGAGTAACTAATTTTATTCGAATACCCTGAAAAGTGCCTTTTATAATTTGTATAAACATGTATCACTTATTGCAAAATCATTATTACATTACAATATTATTATTGCTTTTTCCATTTGAAACGCGTGATTCATTTTGTCGACTGTTTTGAAAATGAGGTCCAACTTTGTTATACTTAAGAAGGTGCACATATTGGCTTGAATGTAAATTGCCTGTATTGTTCGCACTGAATCTGTGGTTACATTGTTTCACTAGACATAGTCATAGAGCAGTAGCAAGGATAGCTGAAACGAACTGACTATCATGTACTTAAAGGAGCAACGCTTTTGTGGACAGACATATTTAAGGAGAAGGCTCCAAATCAAACAATAATATGATTAACGGCATTTACTCTGGGAAACTTAACCGTTCTGGTAAAAATTTTTAAAGCAATGAAGTGCTCACTTTCAACATTAGGAGTAGTCAAGCTTTAATATGCAAATGAAATACACTGCTAATTGAGCAACACGCGCAGCTGTTAGTTTTATCTGTAAAGATAAAAATGCGAAGAATAAGGTGCCACACAGGTGGTATCTTCTGTCTCAACTACCAAAAGAAAAAGAAAGAAATTTGAAAAACATAGTTTTGGAATTCGAACCAATCGACTGAAACAGTTTAATATTTGTTGTCTACATCTGAAATACCGAATAGCAGTTGTGTTCATACATTAATACCAGCTGATGACACCGGTTTTCTAAGCATTTACGAAAGCCCTTAAATATCGTCTCTTTATTTAAAAGTCCCACATTGACCTAATTTGGAAAAGTGGCTGAAGAAACCGAGAATAAAGGTACGAAATGTGCGCAAAGACTAGTTCTTTCTATACGAACAAATAAACGTTTAGAAACTCAAATGCTTTGGTGTAAAACTTGGTTAATCTAGAAAAGCCATACGGAACCCAGGTTGACTCAGTTGAAATTAAAGACTACAAATCAACTGGATCAAAGGCTTATAAATAAACTATTTTATTAATGATCTGATGCTTAAGCCAATATTGTGCAGTGGAATTCTGCAATGGAGTTCTGCCACCGTATCAAATTTTGAAAGAAAATAAAGGCGCCAAAACAAAATGATTTTAATGCCTTCTGCCTAACACTCACAAAGACTTGAAAGTGCCATTGGTTATAGCCAAAATCGTAAGACATGCGAAAAAGTTTGATGAGCATCCCACACCTCTACCCCGCGACATCATTGACGATCTTAGGTACAACTGAGTAAGAAAAGAAGACTTCTATAACTAAATATAATTTCTTGTCAAAAAATAAGAAACGAACACTAACTGTTAGTTTAAATACTTTTTTAAAAATTCTTTCTTTACTTTCTTATTTAATTTGCAAGAAAAATTGTTTTAAAATAAGTGTGTCGTTAAAGTTTGTTAACTTTATACTTGATTCTTGATTCAATCGCATGAAATTCTTCGTTCATACCGTAACTATAATTGTCTACAATTGGAATACCTAGCTTCATTTTTTTTTCAATTAACGCCCATTAAACTCTACGTTACAAAATAGCGTGTCTTGAAATATTCCTAATATAATCTGATTTGATACGCTCTATTAAATCACTTGGCCGAAAAATTGAAAAACGTTATTTTTAATTAATGAATTACTCTTTTTAACGTATTGGGAATTAACGAATAATTTTAAAATATGTAAAATATATTGATCACATCGCTAAAATATCACAAAACGAATTCTATATAAAAGTGTTTTAAAAATAACCAGTATACATATATTTTTTTCCCTAAAATCTTAGAAACCGTGAACATATTTATTACATTCAAATTTTAAACGCTGTATTCATATTTCTCCGCGTTAAATAGTGCATCAAATTGATGAAAATTATTTAAAATAGTAACCCTACCTTATGCAACAGGTGTGTAAGTTTATACTTCCTTTGTGTACGCACTAAACTCAGGGTGATTTAGCTTATAAGGTTAGCACATTAGCTACTAAGCTGCTATTGATTTAATAGCCTGGGTTTGTTACCCAGCTCCGGTCAAGCTATCAACTTTAATTAAGGCTTGTCATAATAAATAACACAGCGCCCTAATTCGCCGGTATTGCTCTACAGCATTTCTTCGTCAAATCGCTTTTCAAGAAAGTAACAAAATTTGTAAGTTCCTATTATTGCTAGCTTATCGTTGTACAAATAAAAACATTTTTTCTCCAACAACAATGTGTATGCGAAACTGTATTAATTTGATGAATAAACTTTTAGCTAAGACATTAAATCTAAAAGTTGTTAAATTTAAATGCCTTAGATTTTTTAAGTTTTAATATTCAATATTATTCACAAACAGTTATTTAGATTATTCACAAATAAGGGCCTGCTCCAATAAAGGCTAATGTGCCTATACTATCTCATAGGACTTAGAAAATTCTTTAATTTGCGCTTATAGTTAAGTAGTTTTCTTTAGGATTCACACAGCAAATGTGTATCTTAGTGATATTAAAAACAGAATCCTTCTCAACATATTTTACTGTCAGACAATAATTCATAAGATTTCTGTTCATTTCTATTTCTGAATGGGCATGCGGTAATTTTTTAACAACAAAATTTGGGACAACTTTGTTTTTTGTCGTGTTTTGTAAAATCAACTAAAATATTATTCATGTTTCACTCTTCTTGAGCTTTTGAAACGTTTTGGTTAATTTGCTTAGTAAAACTGCTAGAGCGTCACATGAATAGGAAAATCCATTCGAAACTACCTGTTGACATATGTATACCTTCGTACATGACGTACTAAATTCTACTGTCAACCACTAAGATTTGGTGATCTCCCTCAATCTTCCATTCAGCATTCATACTAACTTCACTATAATTTATGCAATTCCTTTTATTGCTAAAATACTAACTTTTATTCTTTTATTTCATTTCTTTCTGCTGTTCAAATGCTATCAGATATAACTGAAATGCCTAACGGAAAACGCCTAAATTCAGAAAATGTTCGACATTGATAAAAACATATATTTGGTTTTAATTCCGCTTCGGCTTTTTAAGCTTCTTAAAATTAAATAAATTACAAAAAAACTTTTTGATTGTTTTTTGAAATATTTTTTTTCAATATTGTGACCAACATCTTCACTAATTAAATTACATGAGAACTATATTCAATCAACAAAAAGCAATTACACAAAAATACACAACCCTTGAGTAGCTACTACTTTCTATATCTTTCTAATGGTTTTCTGTAAATAAAATGACAGCACGAAAATATTATGTAGTTGTACGCAGGCGGCGAGTGCGATGACAAGTTTTAAGTGTAAAATCAGTGTCAAAAACTAATAAAAAAATAATAGAAAAAGTCGATATAAAGTGTGAACACATCCTTATAAAAATCTAGTAAAATTAACTTTGAAGGCACACCTGCAACAAGTATAATTCTAGATTTTAAGTTTGAGGTTAAAACGTTTCCATTTTTTGGATATCAAGTAAATATCTAATGAATTAAATCGATTGATTTACAGAACACCAAATAATCAATTATTTATAGAAGTTATTTTACAGTAAAAAAAAAAATAAAACATAACATTGCCTTCGTTCAATGCAGTACATTTTAAAGAGTGGGCCTACAATACATGGTGTAGGGTAAGTAGAGGTAGTAGCTTTCAACTAATTACATAGACGCTTGCTTTCTTATTTCCCTGTATATCTCACACTATTAAAACGGCTGCAGTGCAATATAAAACAGCTTTTCCAAATTATAGTTCTTTCCAAAAATATGTTTTCGTTTAAAATTTTGATTTGTTTAACTTTTATTTTTGTAAGTGATGTATCCAAATGTGACCTTCATTGTACAAGGGAATATGATCCCGTTTGTGCTATTAAAAATGATGGTAAAATGGAAACCTTTTCGAATAGATGTATATTAGATATGTCATTATGTGTAAGAAATATCAGTGAGTAATTTTAAAGATATTTACAAAAATTGTTATAAAACAATAATATTTTGTATTATTTCAGTTGCTAAAGAAGTAAAAATAGGTCGATGTCAAAATGGTGGTCTGGGCTCAAATTTAGATTTAGGCCTAAATAAAGTTAAATAATAAGCTGTAAAAGCAGAAAACAAAATGGCAAAATAAACGAAATGAATGTTTGAAGCGTATAATTTTTAGAAGCCTTTACAACAAATATACGTATGAATATAAATGCGTTCTAATATATAGTGGAGTAAAAATTTCGATTTCCTCCAGGAAAAAAATTGGGTGATTGACAAAAATTAGCTGTTAATGCGATCTAGTTGTCTTTAAATAGGTGTTAAGGGATTTTATTTTCTAATAATTTAAAATGTTTTTATTACTTTTCCAATTACTTAAATGGAACTCACGAAAAGCCTGCGTAACTAAATTGTTAACAATATAAAAATAAGTTAAGGAATATATACATACATACATATATTTTAACGAAATAATATTAATTCAGAATTGCACTTTAGATGACAGCAAAGGAAATTGATTCTAATTATGAAGCGCAGAAAATTGTAATAGTAGCTCAGCACTTAAGATTGTTATGTAAGTTAAAAGGATATTTAAAGAGGACAGAGGATTTGAGATAACTTGAAAACATAGTTTTAAAGAGTTTAACGTGAATTTTTCAGGATCGTCTAAAGGATCTATAAACCTTTAGTTAAAACTTGATTTATTTATATCTATTTGGGGTGTTAAATACAGTACTATGCCGATAATCTGGATACGCGATTATTCGACACATCTATAATATGGAGACTGCAACAAATTAAAAATTTTTTTTGCAAAGAAAAAACAAAACGTTTTAAAGCAGTTCTTGAAATTGCTAATTCGCCATGCCTTTCTGGTGACAATAAGCTTGGTGGCGATCCTGATTTTAAAATCATACTTTTTCCGCCCAACTACACTGTGGTTATCCAGCCAATAGATTAAAATTTGATTCAAGACCTTAAAATATTTTACAGAAAACAGCTTCTAAATCGCCTTATTGATGAAAACATGGATATTAGAATTGCTTTAAAAAATTGCACCTTGCGACCAAGAAATTATTTGCCTGAGAAAGAAGAAAAAGTCAATGTTCAAGGTTCCGCTGATTCCATTGTCATTATGTACAGCAATCAAAATAAACTAACACTTACTCTTTATAGCAATTTTTCAAAAGGTATATAATGCGCCAAAAATGGATTTATTGGTTTTAAAATATATAAAAAAACTCGGTCCACAAACTGTGTTCTAAGACATTGAAGTAAAAAAAAAAAACAGTTCCTTCTTTACGAAAAACATCCAAGTTAAGATAAAAGAAAGACTTAAAATTTTGTGTTCATCTAAGTTGCATCTAAATTCGTTTCCATTTTTAAAGGTTTTATAAACTTTCTTTATTTAAAAAACTTTATAAATAAATGTAAATAAAATTTATTGATCTTCTTTTATTAAAAACTTAGTAAAATGGGTTTTCGTACAATCCAGAAGTACGAATATTTTCAGGACTTAGAGTGTCCGGATTATCCAGATTAATAAATAAACCTTTATTTACAGCTTTACTAACACACAAATATTTACTTCGGCTAACTAATTACAGCTATACGAAAGAGCTAGTCGTCTTACAGCGGCTGAGTTTATATTGCAAGATGTATTCGGCTTATAATCCTAACAATCTGTAATTTGGGAATTGATGCTTGCAAGTGGTCGAACTTAATACGGGTGGCAGCTATAGGATACTGAATTCAGTCTGTAGTATTCAGCTAAGTACTGGCACTCGGTGGGTGGTATTCGGCTAAATGCGATCAGGAATTCTCAGCGAATACTTTCGGCTTTTCTTTGTACCAAACTCAGTCACAAAAGTAGTATCTCTATTATTGCTGGATACGTATTTAAAATTACAATATTTACAAAAATCCTTACAATTCTTATATAACTAAAAATAACAGTTAGCCACAGTCACTGTGGAAACCAGTCAGCCGAAGCTAAAGCCACTACACAAGGTAGTATATCCAAAGCACACTTAAACCCGTTAAACACTCACACAGAATCACACTAACGATACAAATAGATTTAGGTTACTGCAAACTGTTACCTTGTTTAATCGCCCCGAAACATTTCCAATTTTTTATACCTATTTAAATAAAATATCTACTAACCGAGAATTATAAGATATACAATGAATAAGACGTGAGTATTACAGCTGGCATACATACGAGAACAACATAATTTATGTCACAAAGTTCAATTCTTACTTAAACTTAAACTTTCTTCGGATGGTTTTATTGTTTTAGTCTGTCATAATTTTATTACGATTTTTTGCAAATTCTTATGAAAATTTTCTAGAAATTTTAACGTTGGTTTATTTTATCATGATGACCAATAATAATCAGTAAAATAAAAAGCAATCAGTGAAATTTAACAAAAGAAAAATAAAGTTAATTGTTTCAATAGACGATCGTCGAGATTGGGGCAATACGAAAACGTGAATGATTTTAGCTTTGTGGAAGTAGAAAGGTAGTTTGCCTGCCTTCAAACCGCCATAAACAAAGCTATTAATACTAATTTTAAGATAATGCAAAAAATTATTTTTCATACAGATGCTACTTGGTGAGCAAGCTGCACTTTATCTTTCCTGTCGAGAATTACACAACAAATTACTCTGAATTATTGTACGGCACTCATGTACGGCCATGCATGAACGTGAGCTAAAATAGTAAGGTCTTGAATAAGCGTAAGTAAAAAGTCACTCATAGTTACACAGCAAATGCTGTTTTAATGATTTTTTTCTTATTAACAAATATCCACACAACTGAGTATCGTTCCTAAATATTTTACGTTTCATAGTGCTTAAAACAGAAAAGAAATTCAGTCAAACAGATTTCCAAAGAATTTTCAATTTTGTGGCATTTTTTCTAAAAGAACTTGACTTAATAAAATTTCGTCCAATTTTATACTACTAGTTTACTTCAGTTAAGAATCTTCCTTCAATTAAGTTAATCGCAATCCTAAATAAACTTGAATATATTAAATATTTAAAATTTTTCCTAATTCAAATAATTTCAAAATAAATCGCACTTCAGTTTAAAATTAAAGAACGGCAGCAACAACAATGTGGAATTATGAAGATAAACTTTCTGTAATTTATGCAAAAACGCCTACCAAATTTACAAGAAGTAAACAAATCAAATCAAATGCAGAAATGAAATCTAACAAAAGAATCCATAACAGACAATTAAAGTGTTTATGGGAGTGTTGTCGTATTCACGCGTATTTATTTAAGAAAAAAAGCTATTACTACTCGTAGAGCAAGAGGCCTTCTTCCTATTTAAAATCAAGTATCTAAAATAAGGGAGATTCTACAGAGGACATATTCACGTATTTTATAGTCATTCGCTTGTAAAATTCGTTTGAGTGCGTATTAAATGAATGATTACTTATTTGGTCTTCTTGTAGGTTTTATTTTTTCAGAGTTTTAAAAATAACGGGGCTTAAAATTGTTAAAAACATTAAACGTGCACTATTGACTTTAAAAGAAAACCGATAAGAAATTAAAACAATAGTTGATTCTTTGTATGTAACAGACAATTTATTGTGTGTGTTGAGTTTGAATTTATCTTCTACTAACCTATATGTAACAAATAAGCAGAGTTTCTTAAACTTTAAAGTTAAAGTGCAATATCGCAAATGTAATGTATACGTTGCAAATCTAGCTTATGTTAGAGTGGCTTAGGCTATACACTTCAGTGTGACACCACAATATTAGCATCCAGTGAATAACAACTGTGGCCAGAATATCCATTAAATATTTTCGTTATCCAGTCTGTGTATGATCAATCTCTTGTCAGTGTTTCAGCGCGTAGGATATTTTTAATTTATTTGCAGTATGAAATAAATTCTGACACTTAGCTCGCCAACTTACAATCCCCTGCTAATCCTCGCCAAGAGAAATGTGTCCACCGCGAAATCCTCTGATATGAAACTTTCTAAAAAAAAAGGGGTAAAAAGTGATACGTGTACAGTAGGGTGTCCCAAAAATTTTTTTTGTTAGAGGCTCAAGCATATTTTAAAAGCTTATAAGGTCCAGTATTTTTGAGCTTTTTTTTAGATTTTTAGGAAGAGGTTTAGAGGTCGTGCAAATCAAGTCTTTGTTAAAAATCGGGTTTTTCGAATTTTTTTCAAACTTGACGCATACCTTTGTCAATAAATACGTTGATTTAATTTCTGGACCGAATATTTATAAGGACAGTTTCCCAAACTTCATTTCTATATGCAAAAAGTTTAAGTTTCGGCAATATTTTTGACCATTTCGATTCAACATTTTAAGTATTTTTGTAATATTTTAACAAATTCTGTAAAAAACGATTAATTACTCTTCAAATTTAAATGGAAGTAATAAAAACTAGGGACGCGAATTTGAAGAAGGATATGTTCTATACAACTAAAAAAAGAAAAATGGAATTTGGTCTAACAGTTCCTTAGTTACACTATTTTTATAGTTTGTACCTTAAAAATGGTGATACTTTTTTCGTTATAATTATTTTATATTTCCATAAATTTTTATTGTTGTGTTTTTAAAGAGATTTCTGCGAATTAATAAAATATTATTTCATTTCAATTTAATCCCCCGTTTAATTTAATTTTCAAAATATCTTCACGGATTGAATGAAAGGCCAACTTGAAGGCACGCAACCAAGAGAGGACTGTAAAGAACTACTCCATCTGAGTCTTATCTTTTTGGGTGATAATTCTATGCCCTACCCAACAGTAAAAGCTCCAGGAGCTATCAATCGGGCTCGCTGGATGATGAAAATTATATATTCTTTGAAAATATGCATTTTCCGTAAGCAGTTGCAAACTTATATAGACAAATCAACAATTGATGCATTGCTTGAATTTAGTTCATTTGTTTTAAGAATTTATATAAAATATTGGTACCTCTGCCAGTGCCCTCGATACGCTCCTCTCAATGATCTGAACCTATTAAAGGACTTGGATGATTATAAAATTTTTAATAAAGAAGTTGCACACGCCTTACTTAAAACTTTTCTAGGTCATCACTGGTACTTAACTCCGAAATTGTATGTCTTGGCGTTTTTTAATGAACGTATCGACACCAAAACTTTACGTTTAATGACAAAAAAAAACTTGCAGATACTCAATGCAGCGACTATGAAGTAAAAAATGTTACTTTAACAGAAGAAAACTTCAGAAATAAAGAAATTCAACACTTTATTTCAAAAGCCAGTCTTACTTTTTGTGAAGCTTGCAATATTTCAACCGATTTTTTAAAAATAGATCCAGAAATTTGGAAAGCCAACAAGTCATTTCAAGATGCAAGTGGTAAATGATGTGGCAGAACGAGGTGTGGCTTTGGCTAATACTTATATCAATGTCACAACTTTTGAAACTGATTTCCAGAGTTTATTGCAAGGTATAGAACTACATCGCAGTTACTCCAATAAATGATTTAACACAGAGCAAAACAAAAGTTTGTGTTTTCTTTTTGTTGATTGGGTATGTTTAGTGAACTGGCAAACAGCTTATAACAACATATACTGGGTATAAATGTTAAAACGGGTATAACTCAGGAACGGTTAGAACGAATTCAAAAATTGTTGCATAAATACTAATTAGAATAAAGTTGTCTTTTAAACTGCATCATTAGTTTTTTTCGTTTTCATTAAAACTTAAAAAGTTTTAAAGCAATATTACAAAATGTAAAAGAAAAAATTACGAAAAATTGTAGTTTAGGGTATCTAAATGAGCTAATTATAGTCCAAAACATATACGTTTTTTACACAGGAATAAAGCTTAGATACTTTTCTTAAACATTGTTTTCTCAGAAGTTAAGAAACCCGTGGCTATTAAGCAAATAATGAGTAAAGTTAGAGAAAAGGCCGAAAACTCCGGTTTTTTATGAAAACTCCATTTGCGCGACCTCTAAATCTATTCCGAAAATTCTTAAAAAAAATCCAAAAATACTTAACCCTATAAGCTTTTAAATTTTGATTGAGCACCTATGAAAATCAGAAAAAAAAATTTTTTGGGACACCCTAGTGTACAGTTCATGAGTTGAAGAATGTAACGCGCGGACGCAACGTAGTAAGTAAGATCATGATTGATGGTGTTACGAGCGGGACCTCTCATCAAGATCACGACACGTCTTGTTATGTTATACAATTAATTGAAGGGACATTCAACAGTCGGAGTTAGATAGTCTCCAACCATCAAGCACGGGGAAGAGCATGGTTCTGCAAGCCATGTTCTTGAAACTGCAACTCTGTTGACTACGCCTGCAGAAGGTGTTCGTAAATGCTTTGTCGCTCAGTGGACCGCTGTCAGGACATGGCCACGCGGCTAAGTATTAACATTAATCTTGATCACGTATTACATCGAGATTTTCAGCAACTTACTTTCGGAGGAGCATTCTATGCGTTCACAAAATTTCCACCACTAGCAACGTTTAAAATTTTTACTTTATATTATATAGTGTTCATTTACACGTTTTCCCCATTTTTAAAGGATACGTATATATCTAGAATCCACCACATCGGTTTGTACGATACCCTGTGAGAGAAAGTTTTGTAAGACTGTGGGCTGTCCTGTTTAAGAGAATTGTGCAACTTAATAATGCGAATATAAAAAATTAAGAGTCCTCTCAATAAGTTTCTGCTATAATAATAAGATAAAAAGAACATTTCTACTACAAACGATTTTTTTTTCATATATTTTAAAAGTTTTGGAACCCCCTTCTCTTAAAACTTTTTCACGCGCACACAAACTACAACGAAGTGTTTTATATCTTTTACTTGCGTTTGCTAAGTGTTATTGTGAATACTTGTATGTGTCCTTCTTTTAGCTGCAGGAAACGTGAATGTTTTGTTTAGTTATCACTGGGATTTATCACTAATGAAAAAATAAAAGTCATTGTGTTTGTTTAATTGAATTTGGATTGTTATAAGCTTTAGCGTTTTCTTATTTAAACACACACATTTCTCAAAATATAAACAATAATTTGTTTTAAAAAAGACTGCCATGCATTGGTTAAAAAGGAACAAACTAAAAAAAGCCTTATTGAGCAGAAAAATACATTTCTATTTTCAATTTGTTTGTTCTTTGCTTGCATAAATAAGTTTATTTTGGGAGTAACTCTGATATTTTATTTTTCGTTTCTGGCGTTAAAATTAAAAAAAAATCACCGAATGTCTTATTTTATTAATTAAATTATAATAATCCTGTTAATAAAAATTAAAAAATTTTTGTTTTTTTTTCAATTTAAAAATTACAAGACTATTCATAACTATTTAAAAAAATATTTCAAAAGTTGTTGGTGGTCACTCAGTCCAGCATGTTAAAAAACGTTTTTCCGCATACAGTTATAAGTTAAAAATATTTTATTTATAAAAATGTTAAACCTATTGAGAGTTCATAGGAATCCAAATCCAAAGTATTATTATGATTTATAGCTTTCTATTTGGATAGCGACCTTAATAAAGAGAGAGCCTTTTAGGAAAGGACAAGAAAATGTTTCTAAATGGTTTTCTATAAAAATAATTTTTAAAACTTTTTTTTGTCGTTGAGCGGTTATTTTCTGCTACATTAAGCTAGGAGATTGACTCAAAATGTACATGGGCTAAAAAAGACGGTATTTCAAATCATATAAAAAATACTAAGAATTGAAGAGTTTGTCAAATGAGTTTTTAAAAATCCTTTCTTGGTTGAAACAACTTCAAAATTTGGTCTGCTAACTTAAGAAATTCAACAAAGTTGGATACAAGAAAAGAAAATTAGCTCAGTGATTTAGTCTTTCATCAAGCTTAGTGCCGCCTCTACTTTTAAAGAAGATTGACGTGATCATATGACAAATTTAATAACTGCATTAAAACTTTAGTAGAATATTGATGGCTTCAGAAAAATTTGAAATTCAAATAATAATAAAAGACGTTGCAACATGTTACTTATATGCATTCTCATTAGGAGACAATGTTAAAACGATTTTAGGTTTTTATTTTTTTAATTTATTTTATATCCTAAATTGTAAATGTAAATTTGACAAAAAAATAAAACTATTGTACGCAATTATCGCTCTTAGCAAACATGATGTATTTCAGAAAGAATGTTAAGGAAAATAATTATTGAGGGGCTAAGTGATCAATAAGGATCAAAAGTAAGAATGTAACTGTTAACTGCATCACCAAAATATCAGAAGGACAGATAGGCTGTTAACTTAAACAAATTGGCGAAAGGCGATGTACAGTGGTTTGAAAATGATTTATTTTGGATATAATTCGGTACCTCATTAACCACTACGGATATCTCAATGCAATTTCAAAAAGCAAAGCAGAGGTTTTTTTAGTGTACTGCGGACAGTCGCCACTCTAGATTAAAGTAGAGCTTCTAGCTATATACCGAAATTAAGGTACCTCGGTCATATAATTTTTTGGAAATGTCATAAAAAGTTTATTTTTGACTCAAATGCTTAGATATTTTAAATTTAATTAGATTTTAAAAATGTACTTACATGTGTCGGTTATCCTTCTTAGTTTGAAAAAAAAATGGCTTACAATTTTTTTTTTTCTTTTTAATTTTGGCTGACCCCAACTTAGTATTTTTTGTGTAGTGCATCTGATCATAACTGGATTATTACTTCAAGATGTTTGCTATATTTTTAATAAAAATTAGAATAAACTAGTTTAAAGTTTTATTTTGATAGCGCTTTTTGTTAAAGGGTTGCAAGCCTCTAAATTGAGGAAGTGAAAAATATCGGTTTTTAAAAATTTTCCCCAAAAAGGTGCTTATATAATTTAAATAAATTTTGGAGCTAGCAAACTTGTTTAAACAACTTTATAGAAAATCTATAAGAAATGCTAATAAAAGAAAATTTTGGTCAAGGATTATTGCGACTCTAAACAAAACCAATTTTAAAACAAAATTTTTAAATTCAAAAGAAATTTTGTAAAACTTATTCATACGTATTTTTAATGAAAATCTAAAATAAATTGAATTAATTGGTTTAAAAAAGTTAATTTGGTTTTGGAACGTCGCCTCCATTTGATATACTTAATTCAAAGTTATCAATTTCTTCCCAGCAAGGGGTTGAACCGTGGATTTTTATAAATAAATTAAAATTTACTTTTCATATGGAAAACGTCCGCATATATTTGAAAAATAATTTTTCCTTGTACAAATTAAATAAAAAAATAAACCAAAGCCAAAAAAGTAAATTTTAATTGATTCTTAAAAAAATATTAAAATAACATACATGTATGAACAAAATAAGTAACATTTATAAAACATGTTTTACATTGAAAAATCAATCGCAGTACAATAAACTTTTTACAAAAAAAAAAAAAAAAAAAAAAAAAAAACTATATATCACTATGAATACATTTTCAATTTTACAAAAGAGGACTTCGTTTATTGACTGTTGAATACGCTTTCAATATTAATTTACGTAAAGAGTGTTTCAAGTAAAGAAAATTGTCTACACACACACAAAAGCTTTATTCTTTTTCTCTTCAAACAAGTTTTAATCTAATTTAAATACGGCAGTGTTAACTTTTTGGTATTAGAGAAGCAAAATAATAAACATTTAACAGTAGTCATCATAAATATTTTCTTTTGCTATCAGAAATAAGATTCATGTTGTTTGACAACACTTGGTTTTATTTGTTTAAAATTTTGAACACAGAGAATTCTATTTTCTAAGGAAAGGTTTCGCAGAAAGCACAAATGGTCACTTCGTGAGGCTATTTATTGGTATTTATATTATAGGAAAGGCATAGGAAAGATATCTGAAAACATTTGAATATTATGTCTTTCGTAAATGCTAAAAAGAAGCTGTTTCGGCAGCCAAATTCTACGTGTGAATACAAATGCTGGTTGGCGTGTCACATTTTTACAAGAGCGAAACCTTAATTAACAAATTAATTTTGCTCTCAAGCTACATATTTTTTATTTTAACCCTTTAATTATATATTCCTAAGTGTTGAGCTCCAAAACAGCGCACTCAGGGAGGGCGTGCGTGCTCTATGTAAAGATCAGTTTTAATGCTTAATTCATACTGATTTCGAAGCCAAAGAGTTTGCAGAAAGAAATAAAGGTTCAAAAGAACGTTAAAGGAAATTGTTTAGTAAATAAATATTAAATTGCAGAAAGCGCGCAGCAAATACAAATTTTCTATTAACGTCTCTACACGTCGCAAAAATTGTGATTAATAGTTCGTAAAACAATAATTTGTGCCAAACGAAAATTAAACATATGATTACATTCATTTTACTGCAAATCGAACCAATCATTGTTTACAACCCATTCATTCGTGTATTACTCTTTCAAGCCCACAAAAAAACACAATAATTTTTTAATCGACCATAAAAACATCAAATTACATTTTATATTTCAAAAATATAAAAGTATAAAATAAAATTTTAGTATTTTATTGTAAGCAATTTAAAATATTAATAGCCACAAAGGAAAAAGATGAATGAACAAAGAACAGGCTAACAAACCACTACTCGTACACACATTTTCATAAATAGTCCTAGTGTGTACACACTTCCATACATACTCCCAAGAGAGAGACAGAATATTCTATTCAATATTACATGAGTACAAATTGTAATTTAATCCACAGATGTCACCATTACAATCAACTTAAATTCCTAGTGTATCTCTATACATACGCATACACATATAAAATACAAACACTACATCAAAATATGATAACACCCCTTTATGTTGTGATATCAACTTAACATTCTTCATTCACATTTCTTCACCACAGTAAGTTTAAGTGAAGTTGCAGTAGAATACAAAAAAACAAATAAGACAGGTTACCTTCTAATGCTATTTGTCACACTCACACGAATACAAAACAATGTGTTTTGTGCTGCATAAGGAGATCTAAATACCGGCACGTGACTGTCAGTGCTAAGATGGGTAGAAAGAATTACTCTTTTAATTACTATCCACATGTTTGTTTCTACAGTTAGTACGGACTGTAAAAAGTGGCAAAAAACTATAGCATAAACGAAGTGTTTGAGAAATCACCAAGAATGGTAATGTCATTTAACACAAGAGGAAGAAAAAATTCTGCTTTTAGTAAAATTATATTACATGAATGTACGCAGGTACAAGAAAGGTAAAGCAACTAATCAACAATGAATTTTTCGTAAAGATTATTCAAAAAAGGCTTTATATTCGATTGAGTATTTATTTTTGAACTTTAATTAATTAAGACCTTGACTGCCTTCAGTCATCACTGCTATAAAGTGAATTTGATCGATAACAGAGGACGATTTCTTATTAAATTAACCATTTGCAAAGAAAAGTTGAGCGCTGGGTTTGATGACCGCAAGGAATTTATTTTTAATAATAAGAGTATGCATAACAAGTGGTCCAGCTTTTACTGTAGTGAACATTTTTTATAGAAGTATCCTATTTTTCTGATATAAAAAGGTATATGAAATATTTAAAATTCTTAGCAGATACACAGCTGCGGTCACTATAATAGCACCACGCACAAATTTTATTGACTGCGTTTATATCCGTTTAACTGTTGGGCAGTTTCAACTCAAAACAAAGTAATAAATTCTTAGATGTTAATGGATTATTATCATCAGAAAATTAATTTTTTTTTTTTTAATAGTTTATAATACGCTAATTAATAAAGGGTCCGCCAAATAACTTTTTTTTTTGAAAATGCTATAAAAAAAATACTGGATGGCCAGTTGGCTTTAACTCCTGAACCAATTGAACTTTGTATGGCGTCACACCGAAGTCTTTATGCAAAATTCATCTCAATAATGTCTCCGAAATGTTCAAATGTTGAAAACGACGGAAAACTGATGTTGATAGCGCTTTCCGCACACTTTCTGCCACAGCAGTAATAATCTCGGTTTTTTTTTTGGCTTTTCACGCTTTGGTTTATTATAAAACAACGAACATACGGAGCTGACGGTGCTTCTCTTATTACAAAATTCGTGCGCAATTTTCGCACACATTCTGCAACATGATTTTTAAGGTAATATCGCAATATTTCTCAGCGTTGTTCAATCGTATGCACAACCATATTCGTTCACCGGAAGAAAAAACTGTCAAATCAGATATGAGCTAAATGCTACCATTCACGAAATAAGCACTAGTTCAAAAAAAAAACGGTAGATGGCGGACCCTTTATAAACAAAAAAAAAAAAATAAAAACTACACAGTCAAAATAGCACTACACCTCATTTTTAACAAAAATTAGTAATCTTTCTTAACATAAATCAAAAATTTTACTCAGACACCTTGTAGATAAATTAATTGCATGGTTTCAATACTTTGAAGCGTGCACTTTGTTTGCTATTACCGCAGCACAACGGTTTTTCATGGAACCCACTATTTGCTGGCATCTTTCAACTTTGACGGAACTCCAAATTTTCTTTTCTGCCTCCCAGAGCCCTTCAACGCTTGTTGGTTTGATGTAGATACACCCTTCTTTATGTCCGTCTACAGAATTTCGATAGGCTTCAAATCTGGGGACTCTGAAGGCCACTCTACTACATTGATAGAATTATCGTTAAACTATTTTTTTGCCATTTTGCTGGTGTGTATGGGGCATTGTCTTGCTGGAAGATCTAAGCCAGCGGTATTTCGTACGAAGCATACGACGCATAAATTCATCAAGGATTTTTACATAAACCTATGAATCCATAACAGTTTTGATCCAATATAAGACCCACACCTTAATACGAGAAGAGACCCCATACCTCCATATTGGATAGTTTTTGATTTAAATTGTGGCTTGTATTCGCTGCTAGGTGGCCTACAGACAAAAAATCGGGAACCCTTTCCACAAAAAAAAAATAATTTTTGATTCGTCAGTCCATAGCACTTTTCTCCAATATTCCAATTTAGATGTGCTTTAGCAAGAGATATCCGTTAATCAAAATGCTTAGAGGAAAGGAGTGGCGCTTTTCGAGGACTACCGGCATTGAGGCTGTTATCTCGAAGTCTACGGCGAATAGTTTAGGTTTGCTTTAGTCGTCCGTTCTAACCGTTTTACTATTAAGGATGATAAAAGTTGCTTCCTAATATGGGATTCAACTTCTTGCTCATATTTTAGGGCATTTATTATAATTTTTTTGGAACAGCCCAGCAGTTCCTTTACTTGAGAACACGACTTACCCTCGGACGCAAATTTTTTTTTTTATTAGTTCACGTTTTTCCGGCAAACAAAGCTTTCCGCAACCCATAATTATACAATTTTTACAAAACTATTACATGATTTTAAAGAAAGTATATTAAAAAAATTACTACCTTCCGTTATTTACTTCCGTTACTTAATTTTCACAAAATTTTGCAAAACAAATTTAAAAATCCTACTGGTGCTATTTTAGTAACTGCATGAAACGATAAGTGTTGACAAAAGATCTTCTATAACTGATTAACAGTTACAAAATTTGACAACGAATATACACGCTCTGAAATCACATAAAAATGTAACTGTTTTTTACACTCAAAAAAATTCATCTTGTAATATTTTAAATAATTCTTTATTGTCCAATGGAACCAAGAACTTCAGGACTTTAGAGAAAATTATAACTTGAAACATTTCAATGGAGTGCAAAAAGCAATAAGTTGTTAATAATTTGAGGTGCACAGCCACCTCCTGTTACATCTCTTAGTTAAGTCATACTTTTCCACCTTTTTACTCTATTCTATTCTTTTCTATTGCTGGCTAACGGATATATTATATTAACTTATTTCCTTGGGCTTCTAACACCAAAAAAAAGTGATCTTTATTATTAAAAATTATTGTTCATACTTGTTGCATATGACTTTTACTTATCGATATGTTTTCCTCCATTGTCTGGTTAGTCCATAAGCAGGGATACCTAGAGACTATTCTGACCATCCATATGCCAACAATAATTATATCTTTTGAATCGAATTAAAAATTGAAGACCAGAAGTGCATTACTTTCACAATCCTTTAAAAATCAAATCGTATATAATTAAATAAACATAAAGACTCATTAGCAAATATTACCCATTCAAAACCGTTATGACAAATGTGACAGTTAGACAAATTAAATTTGACATCTTTGAAATTAATCGCAATGACTTGTTTCTATTTCATACTCGTATGATTTTTGTTTGCTTGTTTGTTTTGTGTGTTTTTATAGCAAAAAGAAACACTCAATCAAAATACAAGTGTTTACAATAACGACTACTAATGACAATTAAAATGCCTCTTTTTCAAATCGTTAACATCAAACAAATACACACACCCTGAATCCTTCCACCTCACCAGCATTAAATCGAAAAGAGAGTATTTTACCAAACAATTTGAGCTCATATGTTACGCATAAAAATAAATTATACCATAGAATGACAACAACAACAAAAAAAAAAAATAAAATAAAAGTTGACATAAACAAGGTCCCCAGAGTACTCTTTACAAGAGTATAAAGCACAAACATCTTTTATATAAAAACCAACAACTATAAAGGAACGAAAGAAATATTTCAACAGAAGCGAACGCGGTATATTGTCAACAGTAATAGTGCTCCTGCAATGATGATAATGACGATAATAGCAGAGTAATAATGATGATTTTAGTGAAGCTGTTGTCTTGTAGAAACTTAAGCATCCACAGCGGGTGGTGGTGGTTTATTTGCTTCCTTGGTTGGTATACTAAAATGTCATTTTTATGACAGATTTGCCAGCTCGATTACAAAATATAAATGGTTTAAGATACAAAAAAAAAAAAGAACTACAAAATAATAAAACAAAGCCAAGTGAAAAAGGTTGAATTTGATTAAAACACCCCAAACAAAATACAAAAAGATTTCAATGTCCCTGCTTTCCTGCTAAACATGTTTAATATCGAATTTATTCGTTAACAAACTCTAAAATATCACCAGGGGACTACAGAAATTATCAAAGCTTTTGTTAAGGTATAAAATGTTGCATATAAAAGCACATGTCTTTGTTATGTTGTGACTTTGAGGTTACAGGACGAGAGTTAGTTAAATTATTGGGCATTTAGATAATAATTAAATATTCACAATTTTTTTTTTTAATTTAAAATATTAACTATAAATAAAGTATAAGACAAAAGACGAATGTAAGAAAAAATAAAACTTATTCAATATTAATTTAAAGCTGGTTTTTAATAATTAACTTTAAGATACCAATGTGCTACATGTAGCATTTAACTATTCTGCTTCTGAAAATTTTAAACCAGCGCGATCTTGGTTTTCCTCGAGTGTTGTTTAGAGATTTTGCCAATCTCTACTCCTGAAAAACAATCTTCTTTGCTAATTGAAGGGGCTTTTAAAATATTCCACATTAATGACATTCTACTATAGTTTTTTGTGATAGAAGTAAAATTTAGCGATAAAAAATTAATCTAATTTTAAGTTTTTTACAGCGAATATAACCGTCCTCGGTTATCATGGTCAGTCAGCATTGTTTTTTGGGGTCTTTTAAACCTTTATATGCCATAAAATAACTTGACATCTTTTTGTTTCTCCTTCTTTTGTTTCTTATTCTTTTAGCATTTATACGCGTATGCCGTGACCTGTTGAAAATATGTAAACCCAAGCTCTTAAGCAATGTGTGGGACTTTATGGAGAAAGATTCTCGCAAGCAAATTGTCATTTCTTATATTGGGTTTCGATAGTGTTTCGTTTTCAAATAGTCTGATTGTAGCAATATTAAACTTACTTATATTCAAAATTAAAAAGAACGTAAAGGTGATTAAAACTCGTCAAATATGTGTATAAAAATTCGACCAGAATAATGATACAACATAGAAAGTCTATTTAAGTTTTTTACGTTCTTTTAAATTAATGTTAGATTTTATTTCGAAAATTAGATTTTTAAGTCAAACATCAAACATTTTGCTCAATTGCTTAATTTTCGCATTGCGCAAGTGAAACTTTGAAGTGTTTCCTAAAATAAAGTTTTGCCTTACACATGTTTATTTTTCTTTTTCGATTGTGGCACAATTCCACAAGTGTCTTTCTATAATGGTTTAAGATATTTGATCATTTACCCTTTAAATTTCTTTATTGGGAACTATAGCGTTACACACTCTGTCAAAATTTATGTTCCACTCAAAAGAAATGTTAAAATCAAGAATGATATACGGGACACCCTTTATTTTTAAATTTAGAAAGCAATTGTTCAAAGTATGACCAATCTGGTTCCGAAATGACTCAGTTTTTTAGAAAAAGATATGCGAAATTAACAAAACTGCAACTAGATATTTATAGAGACTGCAAAAGAAAAAGAACAGAATTTTACCATACCACCAAACAGGACACTCCTTATAAACAAGTATGTGATTTTTTCTTCTTGTACTAAAACAGTCAATAAAAATTAATAAAGTCCTTATAGATTTCTGAGTGGAGTCTGTCAGATTTTAACCAAATCACCCGCTTAAAAGAGTGCTATCCAACTCATCAACTTGTTTCTATTTTAATATGTAACTAAAAAAGATATAAGCTTTCATCTGAAGAATAATATATGAAATAAAAATTCTGACCCAGTTGACTTATCATCAGCAGATGGCACAAAAAATTCTTGAATTTTTTTCACAAAGATTTTCGAACAAATTAAGGTTCAATGATACAAAAAACGTGCAAAGCGAATTACAAAACAGTTCAATAATTATAAAACAACAAGCATTAAATTGCTGTATGCAACTTTTAAAACCATCCACAATATTTATTTTGGTGAGAAAATAATGAAAGTTGCTAAATCGAAGTAACAAATTGAGAAATAGATGATAAATTTATTTGAACAAAATATCAAAATGAATGTTTTGGGGGTTGTTAAATATGGAGAGATATAAAATTAAAAGTATTAGTGTGAAACTAGTTGATTTTATGCGCTGACTTTAAATTCACAAAGAAACGTAAAAAAAGAATTTGCTACGCTACCGGCTACGTCTGCATATAGAAAAAGACCACAAAAAAATAGTTATAGATGGCATACGCTCACAGCACGTGTAACAATTACGTGGTTAACTGCTTTTAAATAGAGTTGTTTATACACACAGTTTGTTGGACGTTGGCAATTTTTGTTGCGACCCCGCCTTAAGAGGCTAAATGCTTGCCGCGTGTCATCTAATATTTTGGCAACGCAAAGTGCAATTTCTTTTGAAAAAATATACACGCGTTCTCACATAATTTAAATAATATAAAAAATGATGAATTGGCGGGTTTGTCGGTTGGAAAATCAGTTACACTTTACTCGTATTGTATTTGAGCCACTCGTCATTTATTCTTGTGCAAACACCATTTTGGCTTTAACTTAATGATAACATTTATCCTTTTCTATTGTTGCAATGATGTTTATCAATCTCTTATACTCTCAGCTCATGCACTTGTAATTGTTATTTTTATTGAAACTCCCCCTTTAGGCCGTATTATACCACTAAACATAAAAACATCAGCAGTTTTGTTTTGTAATTTATCAAATTTAATTTAAATTTAATTGAAGTGTATTTGCTTTTTATTGAGGAATATAATTATGGATTTTAAAAAATCTTTTTTTTTTTACTTTCTACATTATTTAGCAGCCGCGATATTAGTAACAACGAGGAAAAGTTAAAAAAAGTCTCTACAAAAATAGACAAAAACATGTTTTAGGTTTGCCAAATCAGAAGCTCAAACTTCTTAGTCACTTAAAGATTTTCGAATAACCACCTGTAAATAAGGTTTATCACTTTAACTGCCTTTCTAAATGGAAAGCAAATACGGATAGAAAATTTATAAGTAAATGTCCACTTACATAAAATAATTTTTTTTATTAGATTAGCTGTATATTCAAATTAAACGAGTATAAAAATGTATCTTATTCTTGACGCAAGTATTCTTAACTTTAAATTATAATATGATTATAAAAAAATTATATTTAAGAAGTTTTAAATAAAAAGAAAAGTAATAATAACAATTTGTTGACAAAAAACGCCTTTAATGTTTTTCTTTATTATGGAAACACTGAAAATAGCAACTGATTATTGAAGAGTATATCAATGGCAAAATCGCTAAATACATAAAATAGCAGGTTTTTAAAACACTTCAATAGGAACCAATTCTTATTAAACAATCGCTAAATTAAAACAATTTTTACTATTTTTGAAAACTTGAAGATAAAGAATTTAATGCTGATACTAGTAACAAAGTACCAAACTTTGAATATCTTATTTGTCTATTGGCTAACAGTGGCTGTTAAAGTTAAGATATGAAAATTAATTAACTATAAATTTATATTGAAGACTAGCAGTTCCCACGACTTCGTCTGCGTGTCATTTCTAATTTTCTTAAAATTTAGATTTTACTCCAGAGTCCTGTAGACAGTGATAAAAATTGTCTATTTAGAAAACTTAATCTCCTGACAACTGTTTTAGTATTATTATACCGGCAAAACTAGGTGCTTTCACATATGTTGCTATGTTTTTTTCTAGAGAATGATTTTTTACAAGAAAAGTATTATTTTGTTGAACAAAGGTTTCCAGGAATCCTCTCACAAAACTTTATTCAAAACCATCCAGGAGTTTTTAGGTGATGCGAACACAAACAGACAAATAAAAGTTTCAGAAATAGGTGTTTTGTATTCCATTTTGTTTAATATCTACACCAACATCAACATTTTCAAAAATTATTTCATGTACAGAAATGACAGCGTAACAGTTTACTATATGTATGTATAGATTCAATTAATAACTTGACAAAAAATGAGAATGTGTTATAAATGATTTAAAACATGATTTATCAATCTGATAAAAAGTCTGACAAAATTCTTTAAAAAATATACGAAAATATTAAAGACTAGTTTCGCCTGCCAAATATATTTCTAAAATTTATATTTGGGCCAAACAAAAATTTACATCCATCCTTATGCTCAATTCCAAAAGACTCTTTCCAATTTAAAATTTGAGTTTCATGCGAAACAGCAACAATACAAAAGTTTTTTAGTAATTACAATCAAAAAAGTTTTTGGTTTGTTTTAAGCTGCCTTGGTAGACGGGGAAGAAGGCAATGTCTATGACCATTTTGGTTGATTCTTGTAAATAATAAAATAATTCCAACATGCTTGGAAATAAGACGGAGGACTAAATAAAAATATTTTCATGTTGTAGTCTTTGTTCGTTACAATAACCGCGCATTTGCAATTAAAACATTATTTTGTGGGGGGCGTCTGAATTTTTTTCGCGAACTAAACCGCACCTTAAGGGTTTTAAGTTGTATTAAAATTGTTAGTACCTCTTAAATGGTTTACTATTCCTCACAAAATATATTACGGTGGTCGTTGCGCTTTGTTGGAGATAAATTAATCGTTTTACTTGCTTTTTAAATATCATTTGAGTGTTTTTTTCTGGTTAAAGTTTTGTGGTTTGCTAGACAATTTATTAAGGTTTTTAAGTGTTCCAATTCATAGGAATTGATGTTTAGCAGATTTCTTTTTTTTTTCACATTCCCTCATTTACAGCTTCCATCTCTCGCTTTATTATCGTTCCTATTAATATTTCATTATGTTCTTAATAACTATAAATTTTAAAGGAATATTTGCACACGCTGGATGTAAAAACTACATCAAAACAATTTAATTCATTTATTAATTAATTTTTCATATTTCACTGTACGTTATGAATTCTTTCTTGGGTAATTTTTTAGAACGATGCGCTTTTCTTAATATTTTACTAATTAACTAATTTCGAGAGTACATTAAAAATTCATTAAATCTTTCCGAACTGAATCTTTACTCTAACTCTAAGCTAATGAAATTTAATATTAGTTATAGGGAAGCAAGTTTTATGCAAATCAAATCGAGTCGAATATATATAACAAAATGTGATGATAAACAGTTTTATTTATAGTTTTCGAGAACATGGGACTAGTTTTAGAAACTATATATTTTGCAGTTTGATAATAAAAAGGGGTAAAAGCTACAGCGACTTTTACAATATTTGTTACTTGAAAAATAAGACAGCAACACAGTTTTTCAGTCTCCGTTCTGCGCTGCAAATCTAGCGACCTCTCAATTCCAAAGGGACTGGTTTTTCAGAACCCGTTAATTATTAGATTAAAAGACATTTCGTACCATCGAATCTCTTTTCCCATCTACATTTTTTATACTCTTCACCATAAAAGTGGAAAAAGGGAGTATCAAAATTTGTCATTCCGTTTGCAATTTCTACAATATCCATTTTCGGAAGTCGATTAAGCGACGTCCGTCTGGCCGTCCGTATTAGTGTTTAAATCAACTTTGCCGGCACTAGGTGAGCGGGAGAAAGTTTAAATACGCCAATCTATCAGACATTTTTTGCTATTGAAAACCAGAAATATTCGTCCATGCCCTTCGAGGCAGCGGGCAAAACACCACGCCTGTCTTCAATTTTTCCACATCATTTGGAACGATAGGGAATTAAAAAATAAGAAAAAAACCTTAAGTGAAAAAATTGACGCTCGTCCATATCTACTGAGTTATGGGTCTCTGAACTTTTTATAAAAAAATACCATCCTGCACTATATTTTTCAAGATATCAATATTGGTATCATTTTAAATATTTTGAAGAGATCTTTCAGGAGGTACTAAAAGTTTTTAAAAATTCTTAATGCATTAAGAGCCGATGACATTTTAAGGTAAAATTATTAATCGTACTTAATTGTTTACTTCTTTTTTTTAATTCTCTGCCACCGCAATATTTGTTTGTTTGATAGTAGCTACGTCACTAAACTAGATTTACATACATGGCGAAGGGTATATAAGAATCGGCATAGTCGAATATAGCACTATTACTTGTTTATTTTTATTTTGTGCAGATACAATAAAGGGGCAGGTTGTATCAGATTTATAATTGTTTAAAAATATGTAAATGTAATGCAAGTTTATGCTGTAATGTCATTTCTTTTAAAACTATTTTATAATGTAAAATTGGTTTGGTAGTCATTACGAAACTTCTTTTAATCTCGATGGTTTAGAGTCAACTATTTAAAAAATGTTTTGTTCCATATTTATTTCCAAATTCGTTCTTATTCATTAGTTAAAGCACTTTGAACCCCTTAGTTTATTGTATTGTTGGAACAGACATCGCTAAAAGTTATCTCGAAACAAATGTATCCAAATAAATTAAAAACCAATGTTTCAGTTTATGTGTTCCCAACAGTAAGTGAACTATAACTTAATACTAAACTAAAATTCAACTATTTCAAAATTGAGTTAACTAAAATCTGCTCGAGTATTAGTCCAAAACGAAAAAACAACAAAAATAAAAAATAAAAAGAAAAACACATTATTTAAAACTTTAAACATGCTGTTAGTATGTGCCAAATTTTCAAGCACATTCAACAACATCTAACTAACTTTTGCCACTCATTTACAAAAAACCAACTTAAATATATAAAATATAATGAAGACATTAATTAAAACCACGAAAGTTTTAAAAACACCTTTACATCCTTTTAAACAAAGAAAAGCTAAAGAAAATTAAGCAACAATGTCTTGACTCAACCTGAACACAATTTGCCAACATCAAACGGAAACAAAACAAAAACACTACAATGAAACTGTCGTTCTAACCGCTTAAATGTCATTGAAAAATTACTTTAAGGTGGGACAATTAATGAAGGTGGATGTTAAGAATAATTATTAGATCCAAACTTTACTAAACTAAAAATAAGTATGCAATGAGCTGATACATATAAAAATAAAACAAAGCAGAGATTAAGATTAAAATTAAAATAGACTTCGACCTACAAATGCGAAAACTTCAAGAATCTAATGTTGCAAATGTTGTTTGTCAGTTAAACTAATGTGCTCATTAAAGTTTTCCACTTCTACGAATAAATAATTCTCAAATACATACACGTACTTTGATTTTTCCCCTTTGAATAATAAAATATTTGATTTTGTTTCGCAATAGAAATATGTTTTGAATGAAATTCACGTTAACTACGAAACTTCAAATGAGCAGTAGCTGAAATGAAGATAAGCTTAAAAATGGCAACCAATTTAATTTACAAGCAACATTTTAAACACCTGACAGCTAAAAAAAAATTTGTCATTTGGTTTTGGCGTTTTAGCTTCTCATTCATCACTTTTAACAATAAACAAATCCATGTATTCACAAGGAAAGAATATCTGGCAAACAAAAAAAATGTTAAATCTACCCATGTGGTCGTTATGACAATTTTCTTTTATTGTTAAAAAAAACGCATTTATTTGATGGGAAACGCGTTTAACAAAAAAAGGAATGTAAAGAACGAATTGGTAAGCGCGCTATAGACAGGACCAAAATAATTTACAAATTTATTTATTTTTTGAGAGAAAACAAACAAAAAATTTCTTTTACAGTATTTTCTTAAGACATTATAAATGGATATAGGAATGGATAGTTAGGAATAAATAAAATCGCCTAAAAACAACAATATGTGTGAAACATAACTAATTCGGGGTATTTTCATGTTAAAGACACCGCTCGTCTTTGGCTTGTTGGCATACAACTACGATTTAAAAAAGCCCTTGAAGAAAAATTCCTTCAAGGCTAAAAGCACGATTTTGCTAACCATTTCAGAGGTAAGAACCTTTAATCCACAACAAATAATTTTCTTTCCGTTAATGAATTTATATTGAAATAAGTATGGCTTATTGCCTATATTTACCCAAAAATTCATAATTCCATAATTTAGTCTAAAATATTTAATAGGAAATTTATCCGAAATTCTATTTTCGCGGAAGTTTTTTAAGTAACAAAGTAATGTTTATTAAAACTGGCAAAGAAAATCAAGAAGAAAGTAAAAGTATATTTATATTTAATTAATAAGACCCATGAGAAATTATTTTTACGAACGCTTAAAGTATTTTATATCCTCATGTACTTAAAGATATCGATATCGTAAACTAAAATGGATAAAAAACAATATTTTAACACAACCTACAAAATCTAAAATCGATTCGAATTTGTCGTATGCATTCGATTTGTTTAGGTTTTTGCAATGAGTTAAAAACACAAAAAAAAGAAAATGATTGTGTCAGTTTTGCAGTTTTGTTTTGATTTTGCTTACGAGGAGTTTGAAAAGAAAAAACTTTTCCGAAATTTTTGCTGATTTATTTACTCGTTATAATAGAGAACGCATTAGCGCTTGAAAAGTAGCAACTATTTCTTAGCGAATACCAAAAGCAAGGTAAGTAATGAGTTTAAAGTCGATAGCATTATTTGCCCTTTTTGTTAATCAAAAAGTATTTGCTTTGGTTTTGCTAATGTTTTGTACGCTAAAGAAATTTTAAAAACATTTTCTCTTAGCATGAAATATATTGCTTTCATATTTCATATTTCATGATTTTAGTAAAAATAACTGCTTTTAATTTGGAGATGGAGTAGTATTATGTCTTGGGGTTGCTGAAATAAATTGTTCAAATAATTTCGATTTTCTGAATTAAAGTAAACCGATTTCTTAAATTTTACAACAGGATAATTCCCTTTAAAATCCAGAGGTTCTAAGGTAATTTCGTCCTCTTGTTCTTAGTAATTTAAAAATAGTTAAAAATCTTTTTGACTGTTACCCGGACAGACACCAGACAATTTTAAAAGAACTAATCACTTTTTTGAGTCAATAAAAAAACTTTAAGACTAAACAAAAAAGAATATATTTAAAGCAGTTGTTAACCAAGTTGGATGTATCCAATCAGAAAGAAATCTTAATCTAAATTTTCTTTTTTATAATGGTATGAAATCTTCTTAGGTTTTGCATAATCATTTTTACAAATGTGTATAAGTTTTCTTTAGACAAATAGAAACAGAATTGTTTTTAAAAATTGAATCCCAGAATTTTATAAATTTATACAGTTTCTGAATAAATTAACTATGCGTACCTGAACAAATCTACACTTACCGTACCTTTTAGAGTACACGACTGAAACAATTAAAATATTAAAATATAAAATATTAACAATGACATGATTTGGGTGCATTCTTCTTTGGATTTTTAATTAATTCAAGAATGTAAGTTGATTTTTGATCAGTCTTGATTAGTCTGCTTACAACAAAAAAAAATATCAATTTACTTTACAAAAATTGGCAGTAATCGCGTTATCAGTCATCTTGCCCTTGTTAATTAACCGCCTTTAAGCTGTGATTTTACCTTTTTAGATTTTTCTTGTTGGATTCTTTTAAAGGCTGTTAATAAACAAGTAATTCAAAAATGATAAAATCTCTTCGGAAGATATAAGCAGAAATTATCAAAAATGGTTCAAAAATTAACAAAAAGGACAAGCTTCTGCAAGGTCAGCAGCGACAGCCTTATGAATTAAATCGTGTTGTTTCTAATGAAGTAATAATATACCAGGAGCAATTAAGTTTAGTTGATTATATTAATTTTTAAAAAAGATATTTGTAATTGAACCACTCGGTATATGAACCCAGAAAAGTATGTAACAATTCACTTTATAACTAAAGTAATAAAAAGCTACAAAACAAACGGTACGACAAAGTCAACACACCCATCTAACTGCTTTCATTTGTGATTACCAAAAAGGGAAGAAAAAACATTTTGCAACATGTTTAGAAATCGTTTTATAATTGTTAACGTATCACACTGATTGTCACCCTCTCTCTAACTTTGCGTAACTAATACAACATCGGCCATATAGCCACCACTTTGAGTAAAATTTCTACAGAAGTATGTATTTCTTGATTTTTTTTAATGACAATTAGTTACACAACTCTAATAATTTCCTTCACTGCTAGTGTGGCAAATTTTCTATTATAACAATTCACAAATGATCAACATAATTAACAAGCGAGATGTTTTGTAACTAACAAAATAGAAAACCAATATTGGAAACTGATACAATCAATGACCAACTGTGAATGCAGTAAAAACTACAATTGCGTTATATGCGGTGCCACAGGGTTTATTTGTTTATAATTTGGAACTGGTAGGCGCACAAATATGAAATACCATCAATAATGATAACAATAAGAATTATGTTATTTGAGTTATACACGGATATTATTGACTAACGCAACACCATCATATTTAATTAAAGACATCATTGTCGTTATCATCGACCCTGTGATGATATTAACTTGTTGTTGCAAAATGTACAAATACTCATCTTTTATCATCCTTTATTCTTCTATCAGTTACTATGACAATTTTGGCAATTTGCTTTTGTTATTAACCGGAAAATCATTATCGCATTATAACTTTTGTAGCTTGAAGGCAGTTGTCACTATGTAACCTTTTTACTTAACGCGGAAATTATTTAATATTTCAAACAGTTATACAAATATTGATATTTTTAGTTGATAAGTTATTTATTTGTCTTTAGAAGTTGCATATCAATTTAAATTGAAAATGTTTTATGGTTGAGAATATAAAGCGACAAGGATATCAAAACTAGGATGCAAAAAAAAATTCTTAACAAAGGATGAAAAAGAACTTCAAATTTTATGACAAAATAATTTCAGTATTACAAAATAATTGCAAATGTTATTTAATTATTGTCACGCTTTTCTTTACATTCCTTGTCTCATGGTAAAACACGGTATATATATTTCAAACAGCGGACTATGACCATTTAGTTACAGTTATTATTTTATTTCGAATGACTACAAATTTTTAGCAGATGGCGCTTCTGCTTGTGCTTTCATTAAAAATGCTAAAAGAAAGTTCGCGTAATAAACTTTAATAATTTCGTGTTTAATCGTTTTAATTTCGTGTTTAATCGTTTTATTACTAATGATTGCTTGTTAATGAAGTTTAACGAAAATTTGTTTATTAAAACTTTTAAAAACAATCCGGTGTAAAATTTAAATTTAGCCTCAAAAATTCTGAACGGGTTATACTGACATAAAATATGTCAAGAGTTATTTATTAATAAAATATCGACACATATAAATGTGAAACCTTGTTTCTTGCAGTCATTAAGTCTGGTTTTTGAAAATTTTGAGAGAGAAAAATACACATTCATGTTATATAGTTCTACGTAATAAAACAATCATTACTTTTTAATCGAAAACTTTATTATCTATCATCAACAAATACAACGGTCATTCTAAGCTTTAATAAACATCTTAACCTGCGTTCATGTAATACCTGATAACTGAAGTAAAATCCTGTCTTGAAATATTATTTAGGTACGTGACAGTAAATTGTAGGAATTATTAATAGATCTTATTTAGGATCATGTTGGTATGGTCACATAATTGACAGCTTGGATTTTTAATATTTAATATCCGAAATCACTTTTTCGATTACAATATTTTCTTATGCCTAAGGCAACACCGGGGTACAATAAGCTGTATAGCAACAGAGATGGGTATGACCATGAGATTTGGTTATGGAAAAAGATACGTTCATTGCGTATCACCTACGAGTTTCTTATTTTTTCTTTACATCAGGCATATATAGATAGTAGCCATATAATGATTAAATGTCAACAAAAATATGTTTATAGTGATTAAAATATTGTCAGAAACAAACATAGTTTGCAAGCAGTATTATCATTTGGCACTTTTCTTTACAAAAACCTTGCATGACAGAAAAAAAAACACTAAAGGCAAATTTGAACTAAAGTCCGTTAAATTCTTTATACTTATCCCATGTTCGTATAAAGATGAACTTTTGCGTTAAAAATCAAGTCTTATTAATTATGTATTAAATATTTATCGTTATGAAACACATTAAAATGGCATTGTTTTTTGAAATAATTAATATAATTTTTTTATTATTTCCCTTTTCATAGTTTTACTATATCGTGGCTAGTAGTGCCCTAGAATTCGTCAGCGCATCATTTCTAATTTTTTAAATTCAAATTTAGAAAAATGTGTTCTTAAATATTTATTGTAGAGATTTGTAAACAGTGTTTAAAGTTTTTAATCTATAAAAATAATATGGGCTGTCAACTGTTCTAGTACCATTATACCGGTAAAATTAAGTGCTTTCACATTTGTAGCTATATTTTCTCTTCGAAAAAACTTATTTTTACGAAACAAAAAGTGTTCTATATTTGAACCATTTGAAGGTTTACACACAATTTTCTTTAAACACACACAGACAGACAGACAAAAATTCCATCAATATTTGCTTTGTTTTCCATATCGATAACTATATTCACCAGCATCAAATCTCGTTACAGTCGCTTCTGAAACACACAAAAATGATTAACTGAATCGTCAAAGTAAAAATATTAATTATTGCTTTTGCTTCAAAAGGAAGACGCTAAAGTTTTATACTTTTTAAATATTGTTCAACAACGAAAACGTGTTGTTCTCTCGTGCTACGCCAATCCTCTGGAAGCTGCTGGCTGGCAAGCTCTTTTTTTAGTGGGTAACAAAACTTAACTACACAAACCGATATCTCGCAAGCAGTTTGGGATGAAATGTAGTAAAATGTTTGGGGTAGCACTTTAAAATCGCAGGTAAATACCAGACTAACGTTGAGAAAAAACATGATTGTGGCATGGCCACAATAACCATTATATGATATTAACATATTAACAACGTTGTGGTAAATTAATTATAATTGTTTCAAACAATAATGCAGTTATAATAAAAAGACTTTGTTAAAGTTTTGTAATTAACTATTGTTAAGACGTAAGATGTGCAACATAGTTTGCTTTATGTAAAGAATTTATTAAAACTTCAAACACAAAAACTAACAACTTTATCTTAAAATAACCATTACACATTCATTACAAACATAATAAATAATTAAAATGGGACTAAAAACGTACAAACAATGTTAAGTTATCACTTGTATTTGTTTATATATAAATAAATTTTCACTAGTGTCTTCAAACGAATCTAACTAAAAAACAAAAATTTTTATTATAATTTATGACAATAATATGATTTGACTACTATTAAATGATCACAACGTAATATTTTTTGCATGTAAGACAACTATTTAAAAATATTTTATGATATTATAATATCAAAATTTTACACTTAATATTTTGAAACTCAAAACCTTTAGCAATTTTTTAGAATATTGCAAACACACATTCGAGAGATTTAAACATCAGATCTTCAATAGAGAATTTAATTAAATAAGTAAATTTATCTATAATAATTAATTAATAATTAATTAAGTATATAAATTTAATAAAACGAACTTGCCTTGCTGTCAAAATAAATTTCTCACATATGAAACGATGCCTTAATTTAAATTTGTAAAGTTAAAATATAACTTCTAAATTCCTTCGTATTGAGACATTTTCATTTGGCTGCGCATTCAACAACGTTTGGAGTCAATAATATTTTTGAAAAACACTATTTAAGCAAACTTATGTATATGAATTCTATCTTATCTATTTCTAATGAGTTTATTACCGAAGCTTACAAAAATATGAAACTACTTTTTTATTTTTTGTAAATTAGCTTAATTCAATATAAAATTCAGTATAAAGTTGTATAAAGTTACAGGGCGAATTATAAGTGGATTTTAAAGAAATCTTTATATCACTTTTGGTAACATAAGAAATCATATATTTTAACTATTAAAGATCCCGTTATGCGTGTGGCCATGCTTAAATATAAATGTTAAAGCATTTTCACATTTTAATGTAATTTCCAACCCTCTTCTTTTACATTTTTTGAGGTGCAACGTTAAAAAAAAGCATATCAACAATAATAGTGTTTTATATCCTAATCAATGATTAAAAAAATCAATTTTTAGCACTTACTTGTCATACCACTAGTATTCAAGACATTAAGAAAAAAGAATTTTAAAAATATTTTATTGTTGTCTGAATAAGTCAAGTGATGCGTTAAATATGGCAAAACAAAGATAACATATTAAGCCTATTATGTAAACTAGTAAAAAATAACAATTTCAAAGCAAAACAAATCAAAATCAAATAGAACATAAATAAGAAAACAATTGAATAATAACAAACAAAATTCAAATTCAAATGGTGGAAATGTAATTAAAGGAGAGGGGTGCATTAAATAACGAAAGCTGAACAAAAAACAGCAAAAGACAATAAATAGATATAAGCACAGTCCGATTCAACTAAATAAGGTTTTTTGTTTTCAATAAAATTACATCCTCAAATGGATATCAAAAGATTAACATTTTTTGGACTTTACTGATCATAAATTTTTATGGATTGATAAAAGAAAGGGAACTTAAAAGTAAATGTTATATTAAATTTTTAATAGAAGTAATAAAATAATTAAAATGCAACAATGAATACCGTACTAGAATTTTGTTAAAGCATTAACTGACATGACTTTTTAAACAATTATTTTTAAAAAAATTATATGATTGAGTAATATTAGTCTAAGAGCAAGATAATTCAATTGTATTGAATGTTTGTAGTTAAGCGATTTTAGTATTATACTATGTTGTATAACAAAACTTTAACTATAACCAAAATTGTTATCTAAAATAAGAATAAAATTTCTAACTGCAACCATATTTATTTTTAAGGTATAAACATATGTTAACGTAATATGACTTATTTTTTATTTGTTTTGAAATTTATGAATTTATTTATACATACATATCGCTGGTCTCATGTAGAAAGGCCCTCACTCGCATAATCGTGTTTTTACAGGAGGAGGTAAAAACTTTCATCACAATGTAATATTTGAAATGTAAATGCTTGTAAAACCGTTATTCTTGTTACTATTGCATTGAAATTTTGTGACGAGTGGTATCTTTTTGAAATGTATTACAAACTTGAAAAAACTCAATTTCGTAAAAATTCAAGTTGGGGCTTCTCTACATGAGACCAGCGATATATTGAATTGCGGTTACTTGTTATTAATCCCAATATTCCTACACTAGCGTACAAACCAATTTTTATAACTTGAAAATCATTCAGGAAAGTCAAAACAAAATAATTTTGAAACTAAACATTAATATTTTTTGTTAACATTATACAATAGTTTTGATTATTAGAATTTTATTGAAACCAAACCAAAATTGTATCTTGCGAAATAAACAATAAAAAAATTTTTCTGACTGAAGTATTGTTTAAAAAAACTGTTGCTTTTTTACCTCAATAAAATATTGCTACAAAGAATATAGTATGGTTGTAGACATCATATAATATATAAGTAAGTCCAATTACATGAATTCAAGTAGGTTCTTAAAATATTAAAAAAGTTTTCTATTTTATAAAAATTAGAAAAATTTAATTCCTTATTTAAGTGTTTCGCACTATATGCCGCTATGAGGCTAAGCTAATGCCGGAAGAATTATACTTCACAATTTTAAAGTGTTTTTTTTTAATAATGAATGTATTGCATTTAATGTGAAGTTACCAAATCACAGTCTCAGTACAAAAAAAACACCAAGAAAACGAATATTATGCGTTTTGTTACCATCTCTGTACTACTCAAGTTATTAAAAATAAAATTAAAACAGCAACGACATTAAAAAATAAAAAGGTTTTTTTATTTAGATGAGCAACAAAAACTTTTTGAGGGTAAATTTAATTCGTACGTATGTTTACCACATGCTCAAATTCCCAAACTCTACTTAAATGTTAGAAGAGGTGTGAGTGCTTAAGTGTGATGATTCTTTTACACTTTTTCAATGTTTCTGTTTTGATAACACATTCAAAATAATTCCATTAATTTTTTCTTTTCTATAAGAGCGAAGAAGAAATATCCCAGTAAAACCAAACCAAATGGAACTTGCTTGACAAAAGCCTGGAAGGTGTTCTCGAAACGTGCAAATACAAAAAATTAAAACTTAAAATAAAAATCTTTACTTGGATAAATACATCCAACCAAAAATAAAAGTGATTTGTTTTTATTTTTCTTAAGCTCTCTTTTTTTTAAGAATTGCAATTTTTAAAAGTTCCTTTTTTAGAAAAAATAAAAATAAAATAAACTGTAACAAACAATTTCTTTCATTTGACTACTTCTACCCATTATCCTAACATACCACTTTGTGGCTGGCTCTGTAAATAAAAACATACATAGAAGAAGAGTACATAAGTAGTAAATACATTTAAATGTGTTTATGTCTTTGGTTCAATTTATTCCTTTTCTTGTTCATCAACATCTGCTTTATTAAGGCTCTTACCCGAGACCAGATTTCAACATCAATAATGTATACAAATACTCAACTGAAATGAATATATTTCCATGCAAAATTGTTAAGTGTAACCAATTCTTGCCAAACTATTATTCGATTTCCTTTTTAAATACTAAATAGATGCACTCAGAAAAAATGTTAGTACATCTTTCTCTTAAAAGAGTCACGCAGATATAGTTATTGACGAATATGTTGTGTGTATGTTATCCACGATATGTGTGCTGCGCTCGCATAGAAACATGTGTTGGACATGTGAAAACGCCTTAAGTTTTAATAATTTTTTATTCTTAGAGAAATGTTATACAAAATAAATAACTTAAAGTAATATAAAAAATTTTTATAATCTGTTACATTCAAACTTATTTTTCTGAATTTATGTACTAATTTAATAATTATTATGATTGCTCTTATATAACAAACAGATAAATTATTTTTTTATATTTTTTGTAAATTTATGTTTATCATAATCTTTGTAACAAATCGTTAATAAATAAAATAATGCATTTTAGAAAATGCTCGTAACTACAACATTATATTATGGGTCAATTACAACAACCATATTGTTATATTTAATTTAAACCATTTATTGTTTAGATTTGAACATAATATAATGACATTTAACACGTTTACATTTTAAACTCAATTATATTTAATTATTGTCGGGCTAGACAACATAATTATCTATGACCAACTACATAACTATTAAATTTATCAATACTACGTTTTGCATACAATCACATAATACGGTTAGATTATGGTTACCTCAACCATGCTTTTCCTTTTGCGTGCAGTTCGCTTTCCGCGTTAAAAAAAAACAAATATTTATTTTTAATATATCTTGCTTGCTTCTTCACACCTTTACTATAAAAGCAGTTTTTAAACTTTTTGGGGGCAAGAAATAAATCTTTTTTATTTTTATTATTTTTTTTAATGCAAAATAACGTATCTCTACGATAACAGGAAGATGAAGTTGAAGACTTTAACGAAATGTTGGTAAAGGAATTTGGCGGTTCAACTGAAGCTTATTTCTTAGCTCAGTTCATGTGTAAAAACAAGCGACCCAAGCCACTGTGTTAAGAGTGTTAAGATACGTTCAGAAATGTTTAATATTCGACCAAAGAGATGTTTCACTAAATTATGAAAAGCAATTTTTTCCTTCTCAAATACTCATAAAGAAATATAAAATCCTACTGATAATAAAAAGAAGAATATCATATATATAAAATTATAAATCTTCATTCGTAATTATGCGTGTTGGAAAAGGTTAATTAAACATTTGTATAAATATTGGTTATGCTTTTTTGATCACATATTTGATGTATAGATATTAGTATTAACCTTCCCAAACCAATGTTTCGAAGCAGCATGATTAAATTTCTGATTAATTACAATTTGGATTAAACGGGATTTTAAATCGTATAAGTGGAAACTTGTCAAGTACGTAATAAACTACAACATACAGTGGAGGAATAGCAAAACGGTTTGTAAATAATTCTCTTACTTTTTTTACTCACGATCTGACATGGGCTTAAGGAGTTATTGAGCTCAGACTATCAAAAACAGAGGTGCTATGGTTTTACAAAAAAATAAAATGGAATCTGGAAAGTGTAGAACTTGATCTATGATTATATTTATGTAAATAGACATATGTACCAAACCAAGAACGTCTAGAACTTCATCCATTAATAGACTTTTTCTGTTCAGGTTCATGCAGCAAATATATTGGCTGTAAGATAATTCTGGTGATGGTTAAAAAAATAAGTACAAACACTAAGACGTGAGCTGGCCTAGTATGATAATTCTTTTCTTTTTTCCTTTTTTCCTTTTTAACCACACGACCTGCGGAAAACAGAAAGAAACGTGAGTATTTGATTGAACTTGCTGCGCTATTTTCTGTTAAAGTTTTCTGCGCCCTTACATTATACAATTTTTTTTATATTCAATATAACATGCTTTTGCCTAATAAACTTTTGCAAAAAATCACACAATTATAAAAAAAATAATGTGAAAGTTATTAGTACTTAAAAACAGAACACCAACTAGTAAGATTGCAGACTTAATATTTTTTACAAACAGTTTTTCACTTTGTAGCTGAACTTTTCAACTCACTATAATTGCAATTGTAGTGTCCTCTGCGATGAATAAAGCATTTTTGTATCCAATTTTTTCTGCTCAAACTAAATAAGAACTGAAATTACCAAAATTGTGGAAAATTTACTTAAAAGAATAAAGCTCAAATATCGCTTGATTTACAGCGATTAGATTGTTTAAGCTAAATGGAGTGATTACTTGTAATAAAAAAATATCTTACCTTCAATGCAGCAAGATATAAAACATAACAAAAAGTTATTTCGGTCCTTTCATAGTGATCTGTGGTCTCATAATATTAAATAAGTTTGATAGTGAAGGTTAAGTCTGTAAAAATATTGGAACAAATGCTAGATTTTAAGAGAACAATATTCTCCTTATTCCAATAGAGTTTTTAATTTTCATCCGAGATCGTTGCAAAAAACCTCAATATTTTTAAGCATACAAACTGATTAAGAAATAAACCTTTGTTATTATTTGTTAAAAAAAAGCTGTTTAAATAATTACGTTTATTAATACAAAAATAGAATTCATATTTAACTGTAAAAAACGACAAAAACCTTTCTTAAAATGTCATTAAAGTTTAACAGAAAACTTAAAAACAAGTAAGGGTGCTATATTCGGCTATGCCGAATCTTATATACCCTTCATCATATATGTAAGCCTAGTTTAATAAAGTAACTCCAATCAACAAAACAAATATTGGGGTGACAAAAAATTTTAAAATTAGAAAAAAAGAACAATTTATAATTTTAAATAAAATGTCATCGACTCTAATTAGGTTAAGCATTTTAAAAAAATTTCTTCTTTTAGCAAATACTAAAAGATATTTTCAAAAGGTGTTAAATGATTCTTGTGTTGATATCTTAAGGAATTTGGTTCACAATAGTACTTCTCTACGAAAAACTCTGAGGCCCGCCCATAATTGAAAGAGTGCTAATTTTTTCACTTGATGTTTTTTTTCTTATTTTTTTTAATTCTCTATCATCCCATATATTTGTTGTTTTTTTATTGGAGTTACGCAATATTTGTTCCAAATGACATAAAAACATTAGCGGCAGTTGTGGTGTCTTGTCCGCTGCCTAGAAGGACATTGATCGATCGGCGTATTTCATCTATGGCCTTGGCAAAGTTGATTTCTACCCGGACACGGACGGACAGATGGACATCGACTTCGTTATGCATAATAACTTAGAAAATATATACTTTATTAGATCGGAAATGGATATTGTAGAAATTATAAACGGAATGACAAAGGTGGAAACTTTTGATGAAGGGTATAAAAAAGTAAAAATAATTTTTCTAGTTGAAAAACAAAATGCAAAATATTTAATTTTACTATGAAATTTTTTCGAGTGTTCGTAATATGTGTATGTTTCTAATAAAGATTTCTTCTTCCACTTAAGTGCGGTTGCAAATGTCAATTGCGTTCGAAATCTATCCAACTTCTTAAGAATTTATCGTTTCTTTTTTCAATTTCTGTTTCACTCTTTGGAAATAAAATCATTTCTATCATTCACTCGTTCATTCACTTACATATTTTTAATGTGATTTGGTGTTTTCGTTGGATGATTATTTGTATGTATGTATGTGTGTGTGTTTAATACAAGAGTGGGTGGTTGGCTGACTGCGTATGAGAATGTGCGTCCCAAATCGAAAATCGATCTCGTTTTCTTTATTTACATAAAAAATCTGTTTGTATTCACTTAAAAAGGATAAGCAATGTCCTTTTAATGGGTTTCAAATTAAATAAAGGATTAAGTTGTTAGTTTTAAAATTGAATTGCGTTTACCAACTGGAAATTACCTTTTTTTTGTAAATATTTGATGTAAGATGTTATCGGTTTTATTTAAATAATTATAATATAAATGATGTTTGTATGGTTGTTTGAATAGTTGCAATTACTTGGTGTACTGTAACCTGTAAAGAAATTATCGAGTTGAAAAATGTAGGTTTGCAATATCTTGACAAATTTTAGGGATCTGAACAACTGCGAATTTCTATTTTGTTTGCATTTATACTTATTGTTTTACTTACTCATTTTGTTTATTGCTACTTAAGCTTCTATTGTTTTATCCTTCACTGACTTATTAAATATTTATTGATTTGTTTCGTTATTTGCCAACAATCATTTTAATTGGACTACAAATACTAATTAACATAAGTACTTAAACTACAATAACAAAAGGAACAAAAATTAAGTTCCAGACATTTACAATTAGCAGCATAAATGCTTCGATTACTCACACTCCATTTTGGCCCATTTAGATCTAAAACTGAAAAGTTTTTTCGATTTTAATTTAAAAAACAACACAAAAATAATTAAAAACAAAACAATGAAAGAAAAACTTTTGTAAGTAAATAAAAAAAGTGAGCAAAACTTTATCTATTGTATATTTAAAATAATTTAGTCATTAAATGGCCAAACAGATGGACAGCAAAGAAAATTGTCACTCTAATTCAAGGGCCGATGGTAATTGGCTACGAGAAAAATTAAGCCCTTTGTAAGATGGGGAATTCTGTGACGTTAAGAGCCAGATACTATCTGAATAAATGATTTACAAATTGCGTAAGACATGACTTACTAATTCGCTTTTCCAATTTTTACTTGTTCCAAAAAGAGTTACAGTTAAAAATACTTAAGAAAAGACAACAGCCCAAATATAATGGAGTAGGGTGCAATTTCAAAACAAATTATACACGCAGCAAAAATAATAAAACACTGTTCTTCGACACATTTAAAACATAATCCTTAACCTGAGAAACTAAGATTTTGGCAACACTTACTATCCTTAGTTCTCGATATTGGTGGGACATTAAAAAAGTTGGTTATTTTATTTGATAATGAAGCAACCTTCTATGCATCAGCTGTAGATTACAATCAAGGGATTTCGTTTTGGCAAACGCAATTAGATTCTAATTAATATTATCAAACGGAACCTGATATAGTAAGATAACCAATAAGACACTTGAAGTGGTCCCCAATAACACAAATAAGGCGTTTATCATTTTTTCTCCAAAAAAATCCGTTGCTTTTTATTCTGTACTTAACAGATACGATAGTAAATTTTGCAGAGGTATTATTTTTTAACTATCTAATAATTTATCTGAAAGCATGTTATTATCGCGTGGAAATATTTTTCTAGGTTTCTAACACTGCTCAATTATGGGCTTGACGACCACGCCTGAATAACACAACCTACATAATTTGTATGTCATTCAAAGCAAAATGAAGATGCTGGTAATCGAACTTAAGAAATTCTTGAGCTTAACTGCTAATGGCCATTGAATAGATCAACAAGTGGATTATAGTATAAACTATTCTACTAATGAAACAGTATTTGCTACTTTCAAAACCGACTACGTAGAGAGATAATGGGGTGATGTTCTTTACTTTTGAAATAGAAAAAAAAATTAATAAAGAAAACAAATAAGTAGAGCGTACATATGTATGTTAATTCATGAGGAGTTACTTGTTGTTACTCGTTATTTTTCTGAAGCCGCCCTCCAATGCAGTCTTAACAAAAAAATCTTTGAGATAGCCCAACTGGTTATTATTTATGTATTTATGTGTGTATGAACATACAAATAGGTATGTCTACATCATCATTTACTTTTCATTTTCACATAAAAAATATTTATAATTTTTCCGGCGAAAATTAATGAATTCGCCATTGCAACCACCTAGTATCGATTCGCCTTAAATGCTGCTGTAGTCAAGGTAGTAAGCACGTTGACTATAAACCTAGTTAGCGAGGGTTCAACCCCTGTGGCAATTAAAAAATTAAAGTTTTTTTCTGCTTTATGGTATAAATACATATTCAGAGTAAACACAAAAAAAAACCTTCAGCCTCCTTCGTCAGTACTTTTTTATAGCATATTCGCCGGCGAAGTAAAACAACTAAGAAAATGGCTATATCTATCTCCCTTCACCACCTGTCTTATCTCTCATCTATCCCTTTCCTAAATAATGTAACACAGTTGCGATAATAACTAAATAGGTTTTAATGCCTGAAATGCTACTTCTTTTAAAAAAAAAACATTTAACTTTTAGTGACACTATTTTTAGGTAATGACATGACGAAATCATGTACCAGGTGGTGGCAATGGCGAATTCAATAATTTTCGCCGTTGCAGGAAGTGTCAAACTTAATTGAAAATGAATTAAAATTTATTTTTGGCTTAAGTTCATTTTTTAATTTCGAAAACCTCTTATTTTTAGAAAGAAAAATGAATTAACAAATTTATGCGAACGTTTTTTAAAGAAAACAAGAAAAATTAGACACCAGCAGAATGAAATACAGTCTTTTTTTGGTCGCTACATCCTTCATCAGCGTACTTCGCATCTGTCTACCTTAAATTGTGTACATTGTAAATACCATCTGTTTAACCAACTAATTTTGTAAATAAGAATACGAGGAATATTCATATCAATATTAATTTGGTTAGACGATGTCGACACACAAACTAAAGAATTTCTTCACTGTTCTCTTTGTATCTGGTCTTGTACATTTGTTTTTGTTGTTTTTGCTTTTGTGTCAACCTTCGATTAATCACGAATGCAATTTTTATTTTTGTCATTATTACTTGTTGTAAATTAATTTTTCTTTCTAAAATAAGCGGTTTTTAAAAAATAAAAAATGAATTTATGCCAAAAATAAATTTTAATTCAGTTATGTCAACGGGTCAACTACAATATTTTATAAAAATTAAATTTTGACAAGATCGTGGAACATATAAAAAAATCAGTTGGGCTATTAAGAACACCTGTAAATAAATTCGCCTTAATTGAGCATAAGAATCAAATAATCAAATGTTTGTTTCCGACGACCACACACTTTCCAAATGCATTATTAAATTTCCCAGAACTAATAGCTTTCAATATTTAACAGGAGTGCATGGTAGGGTGTCAAAGCAATTTATTCTGAATCAATTAAAAATGTCGTTGGGAAAAAAATTAATTTTTAACAAATGTGTGTAAATTTATATTAAAGGTCGCGTATTTAAAAATTTGTAAGTTTTTCAAAACTACTTAACCAATATGTAGCATTATTGTTCGTTCCAAATCGGCGTACCTTTCCCATATTTAGCAAATACTCCCTAATCAAACATTTGGTAGTCCAGGTTATTCCAAAACTAATTAAACGATTTCATAAAATTTTGCACCAGTATATAAAACTAAATCTTAATGTAGACAGGATGAAATACAGAAGCTGTGACAAATCCGATAAAAAATTTGACATAAAGATATATATTTTATTCAATATTTAAAAAATTTATTCTGTTTTTCCAAGCTTTTTTCATAAACCCTCATAGTATTTCTTTCATAAATTTATAAAAAGGAACAACTTACGTAGGCCATCTAGAAAAAATAAAGTAAATAATTCGAATTCGGTACATAGGTTAACGTTCCAGCAGCAGAGACGACAGAGTAAAAGTAGAAAAATTTATTCAAATCTCAAAATTTATTTCACGTTAGATATGAGGGAGTTATTTTAAGCGGGTAAGATTTTAATTTTAGTACCCGATTAGTCTAATTAATAATTAAAATGTTTATTTTCAAGTACATTTAATTCAAATTTAAAAGTTGGTATTTTTCTACATTTAAGTGTGACTTTATCTTTTTCATAACTGCAAAACCTGTGTAATTATATATAAAAAAGTCATAAAATGTGTTGTTTCAATCCTTTATTTTATTGGCACTTTTTGAGTTGTCTCATTAAATAACACGAAATAAACACAAATTATTTTGGGCGTAGTATAAATTAAATAAGGCAAAAATGTCATTAACTATTTATCCTGGTGGTACTAAGAAAATAACACAATCGTTTTCGGAGGCAATAGGAAATCATTGATGTAGTACTTTTGATATTTTTTTAAATCACAAAACAAAATTATGAAAGGAGTAAATTATTACTTAACATGGTAACTGGTAAGGGTGACACTTTTTCTTTACTTCAACCATATCTATGAAAAAAAACAAAAGGCCACCAGTAGCAAATAATTCGGATTATTTGATAAAAATTTTCTGTAAAGAAGCGCACATTCAAAACATTTGTTCTAAAACACTAAAGTAAGGAAGGGCTTTGACAGCTAGATAGAGATAAAATATCTCATCTGGATGATAATTAGCAACAAATTTCTCAATATTTTCCAAGTGTACCTTATGGCACACTTAAAATTGAATGCCTTCTTTTTCACTTCTAGTATTATTTAATCCTTTTTAAGGATAATGTAAGCTATTTTTGGACACTCAATTAAAACTCAACAAGGCTGATAATGGGCAAGTTTGATATTTTCTCACTTTTTTGTGAAAAATTAGACAAAAAATACAAGAAAAAAATAAAGAGCTTTTTTAAACTTAAAAAAAAACAACGTAATGGGCTTTGGTTAATTTTAAATTGCTTAAAAAAATCTGTATTGTTCAAACACACTTAAAATGCCTTTAGTAAGGATTAAGTTTTTCACCCAGAATATTAGATACAAAATAAACCATTAAAAAATGTGTTAAAATTCCTTTAACTTTTTGTATGTGAATGTATAAGTGCTATCCTGGCAAAAATAAAAAGTATTTATGAACTTACTTAGGTATTTGAAAATTTATTTTTTATGTAGGATTAAAACATTCCTTTTACTTTTTCTTGGCAATCAAAAAATGTCACGTAACCAATATTAAAAGTAGAAACCATTCTTATTTATCTTTAAATGTTCTTATTGACTACTTATTAGTTACCTAAAATCAAACAAAGATATTGTGAAAAATCCATTTTCTTAAAATGGTTTTGTCTGCATAATAAAAAGAGCATAACAGGCGAACTGTGTGTGGGGTACAAAGAAGAAGTCACTTGTTAAATAAGCTACTTAAATTGTATTTTTCTAAATAAGATTTTTTCATTTAAAATTTATTTCGTTTTTTTTACCATAAAGTAGAGTCTTTTAATTTCTTAATGGTATCACTTATACATTGTTACGCAATGAACCTTGAAAGCTATCAATCGAAATTTCGATTTTCTTAAAATAATATAAAAAATTATAACCATATATGCAGTTCTTTCATTTGTTTTGCTCTGTTCTTTAAGCGTCCTTTAAAAACAAGTTATCTCAACATTTTTATCAGCTCAACAGTTTCGGACTTATTCGCAAATTATTGTTAGAGGGTTGAAATTTTCATTAAAAATTAAAAAATTTATGCTCTTGAAAAACGTATAAACAACAGCAATCAGATCATAAATTATATTCTGGTAGTTTTCGTCTGTGTTAATCAGAAAAACTATGTTGCTTCTTTTGTTTAATTTAGCTTCATTTTCCTGATCTCTTGTATATGTGGGCGGACAAAGATTTCTTCTTTCAGACTTGCATTGCTTTCATCATCTTTGTTCTGCAATAGAACTGGTTTAACATTAAGGCGTGGTAGAAGAAATTTTCTTTTTTAAGCAAAGATTCTTCAAATTCTTTATACTACTTATGATAGGATTTGACTGACTTTTCAACAAAGGAGTAACAAATTATTATATTTTGGTATACTTTCTTAAAAAAAATTGTCTTGATTTTTAAGTTTGATTTCAGTGGATAACTAGCAAGGGGGATGGTATGTTTCACTTTAGTTTCCATAAGATTCCTTTGTGTTAAATTCCTCCAATAACAATAAAAAAGCTTGAAAGAAATGTTTTAAAAATTTTAGTTTTTTAGTTTTATATTCTTCTTTTTCAAGTGGTTGTTTAAATAGAAAAATTTACAATTGATGACCATGTTTTCAGTAGAGAGATACGAAAGATTATGACAAAGAGTCTACCTTCAAATTGTAACTTTAACCGTTTTCTTTACGATTAATCACAATTAATAACAAATTTAAGTTTAACTGAAGAATAGAAAGTAATTAAAATAAACTTTTACTTAACTTAAAATATAGGAAAATGGAAAAGTAAACTTTGTATTAAATGAGCTTTATATTTAAAAAACAAATTTACTTCTTTACTTTATTTCAGAAACTCTTCATATACTAGAATTTCTCCCATTCACAAAGCATTTTATTTAAGAAAGCACCACGTGAATTTATATGACTTTTCGTTTTAGACGTTCGCACCAACAGACAATATTTTGTCATGTTCATGGCATTGATTTTTTAAAATTGTTTTAAGTAATTGAATTCTTGAGCATAGGATACTTAAGATTCGATACGGGCCTTCTTATTAGTGTTTATTTATTTTTTATTTAAGTCATTGTTATTTCGCATTATAATTATTTATGTTATTTTTTCTGAAATAATGGCCATGACTTCTGACGATTCAACCTTTTCATATTTGATCTTTTTAAGTGGACGGTTTTTCATGTGCATGAAAATTTTTACTTAAAACAAAACATTTACACAGCTTAATTGTGATATAACAGAGATTCGTCAGATGGCTGAAGAAACTGCAAAAATATCTATAAAATTAATGTCAACAATGAAACTAAATATTGCATCTGTTTTATTTTAAGCATCGTTTTAAAATCTTACTTTACTTAAATATTTTGTTTTATGGTTAATTTTGTTTCGTTTTATACAGAAGACAAGGTTTTACGAGAATGTACTCAAACGTTTCAACACTTTTGTTTTAATGAGTTGTTAAAAACAATTAATTAATGATAATAAAAAATATTTATCATATTTGTATGAAAGTATTTGCGGGCTGCAAGTTTAATATAATACAAATATTTATTGCATTTTAAAATGCACTTTTTAATTTTTTACACATACAAATAGGGACATATCACAGACAAAAAAAATTTTGTTCACTACACTTCATAAATAGCTTGTTTAGCCACTAAACATTTTGTGCCTACATATCCGATGTCAGAAGTAATTGCAAAATAGTCTGCCAGACAATTATTTATACAATTCTGCACTTTTTGTGAAAGGAATGACAGTTTTTAAAATTCTTTTTGAATTTACCAAGAGTTTCACTCTTAACTTTATATTTTCCTTATACAATACGTTACGAGTTGTTGTCATCCTATTTTCCAATTTTAGATACGTTTTCTAAACTAATTCGGAGCAAATTCGGTACTAAATTTTCCCTGAAACAAAAATAACTTATATCTTTGTTGGTTTTGAATTCTTTTTTTTTATATATTAAAAATTTTTGAAGTTTTTAATCTTTTATACATGCATAAAAATAGAATTTGTATTTAATTTCAAAACTAATCATACGTTAACGACTTACAGTGAAAATGATAAGCTCATGTCATTTACTTGCACGTTAACAAATATATGACTGCCAGAAAATGTATTTTTTTTATATTCTGTAATTTTTCCATTGACAACTTGAGGCTTTTCTATACAAATCTTTTAAGTTTTCGTTAAATTTTCTTGAAATTTAGGAATTTTATTTATATTAAAAATTTTCTTTCTATTCTGTGAGAAAACGATTTAGGTCGACTTTCAAAATTGTTGGGCATGCACCCTACGACCAAAAATCATCGAAGTTTTTTTCAAACTCTAAATTCCAGTGACTATAAAAAAAGATCACAAACATTTTTTTGTTATATATTGTTATTCTCTACTGGTAACTATGTTCACAGGAGTAGAATTTTTAGAAATATTTGTAGAAAAGTAGGAAATGGTTTCTTATTTGAAAGTTATTTTCCTGATTCCTTATGCACTAATATAGATTTGTATTTTATTGTGATTATTTTACCTTTATTTACCTTAGAGCTGGCGGTTATTAAAACGTTACGTTCTTGAACGGCATAAAAATATACCGAGTTTTTGTTATACAAAACCAGCTCTTGCAAGTATTGATATAAAATATTTACTAAAGAATTTGAAACTCAGCTATATGGTGGGTTATTCGGTTATCGAATAATAGACAAAACTCTTCTTTTGTTGGTTTTCTAGAGTTTAAAGATTAAGATTTCGAGGTTGAGTTTAATAAAGTAATCCCATAGATTTATACAAGTAAATCCCTAAAAACAAAAAAGTAATTAAAACATTTTTAATCGGTTTTTATAAATTTGTATAACCAAAGAAAGTTTGAATATTTAAACTATTCTAATAAACGTACATCCTGAACTGAACCCAATGTTACCCTTCTGCATCTAGAACATGTAATCGAAAAATTCTTTCACTTTAAATTGCGAATACTTCAATCAAAGTTTTCAATTTAGTTCATTATTTCAAAGGAGAGGTGTAAAGGAAATTTTTATATTGAAAATTTTCTAATGTAGAACGCAATTTCTAGCTTACAGCCATTTAGTTAAATGAGTACATTCAGCAATTAATGCAGAAAAAAAAAAACGATTTCTTGCCATTATTTAAACTTTAAACTGCAAACATTCAGGAAAAAGGAATATAATCCATTGAACTGCCCAGAACTTCTTCCAGTGAAAATATTTTTGGCTTAAATTGCATCAGTATTAAAAAAAAACCTCTAAATTTGCTAAAAATGAGAAAATTTGTATAAGTTAATTATTTGTGTGTGTGTGTGTTTTTTTTTTAATTCTAAGTAACTAGTAAATTATCATGAGAAACTTTTCCGTTTACTTGCTAAATTTTAAAATTATAAATGTTGGGTAAATACTTTAATTTAATTTTCTTGTTAAAGATTTCGGATTTCTATGACAATTTTTAACCTTTAATTCACACAATCACTTACGAAAAAACTTTTGTGTTCTTTTTTTTTTTGCATGATATACTTTTTCAAGTTGTGAAAATCTTGAGGCATCCCAAGAAACTTAACGGAAAACGTTAACAACAATTAAAACAATCAACACAAGAAATACTCATTATAAAAGCTTGCTTGTTGGTATTATTAATCGACGCTGTTAATAAATCAATCAAAATAACATAAACTTTTAAATAATTTCATAATTTCATTAACGTTTTACAATCATTTCAACAAACTTACAAACATTATAGCTGCAAGGCAACAAACAATAACAAACTTTATTACGGTGTGGAAAACTTAATTATCACAACTTCCTCTCTTGCTCTCTCTCTCTCTCACACACCCAATAATTTCATATACTTCTGCCTTTGTTAGTCTGACTTTAGGGAACGAGAAATAAATGAATGAATGCATGTATAAATATTGTAGCCCTGGTAAAGGCAGAACTAATTTTGATAATGTGCACAACATTTTAACATAAATTTTTGTCAACTCCAATTACACTAAAGGAGCCAGGATTTTATGTCAACTAATTATATGGCGAGAGAAACATATTTTTTTATTTTTCGTTCGTTTTGAAATAAAAGCGTTACAAATTATATCAAATATCATAAACTATAATTTTATGTGTGTGACGGTATCTTTTTGTTCATTTAATTTCATTATTAGACAAACTAATTATAATTTGAAACTGAAACAATTTTAATTAAAAATATTAAGAAGAACACTAATCTAATTTGTGTGGTGTGTTTTGCTGAAAAAAAATCAGGTTTTAAATTACCATCATTTTGCATGGTTTTATTTAAATGTGGAATCAATTACAAAAGAAAAATATATATTTACATAAGAATACAAGGTTTTAAAAGAAACATTTATTTGTTTCTCTTATGTCATAAACTCAAACAGGAAATTGACGTTTTGCTTGTTATTCAACCAAAAATTTAAATGAACTTCTTAGCTACGTTTTTTTGCAAACTTCTATTTTTACTTTGAAGATACTTCAAGAGATAATCCTATAAATGCTTCAAATAAATTTTAATATTAAAAGCCAATGTATTGTTTTACTTTTTTTTTTTATTTACTTTTTTATCATTAACTAACAACTTTTTTTCATTTTTTGTTTATGTATATGTGATTGTCCCATGCAACGCCATTCTATTACACCATTTCATCTTTCTATGTAAACTCATTAATTTAAACAACTTTTGACACATAAGCCCTGATATAAACTTCAATTTATATTCGCGCAAATATGAAATAAAAAACAAGCAAAAAACGAAGCAATAACACAGGCATAGTTTGCTAAAAAAAAAAAGTCCTTAGAGTGTTTCTAAAAAAATAACGGAATATTTAGTACACTTCAAAAAATTGTTTTCAGTTGTCCTTTAATAAAAAAAAAGAACATTTTTTATTTCAATAAGGTGTTGCACATAATTATAAAATTATTTTTGAAAAATTTTGCGTGTAAAAACATTCTAAATGTAATTAAATACATTCGGACGGACCGTGAATTTTCCGGTGCGAATATGCGTCACACATAGGGGTATTTTGGCAATCTAGCAAAAAGACTCTAAAATTCCATTATCGGCGCACCCCCTTTCGTGGGTGATGACGTAAAAACGGAACACGTACGTCATAGTACCATTAAAATTAAATATTTTAGTTTTATGGCAAGGCGAAGGTATCCCTCCAATTCCATCCCTGAAATACACTTGTAAATTTTTTCTTTTTAAAAAAGCTAAAAGGTTAAAATATGTATTTCTAAGCTTTTATGTTGAAGTAAGGGTTACTACCCAATGCCTAACCAATTTCACCAGCCAAAAATATTCATAAAAATATTTTTTGTAGTTGGTTACTTTATAGAACTTATTTCATTTTTAAATAATTTATTCATAATAGTAACCACTTGACATAACTTCAGTAACAACTTTAGTAGACAAAATCAATTCTATTTATTTTTGCTGCTAATTCTAAGTCCAGTTTTCGGTTTATCCATTACTAGCCCTAACTTACTTATAATTCTTTCTTTCTTCACGTACAACATACCTCAACATGCAGCATGATTAAGCAAATACTAAACACAACAAGAAGGTTTTTGTCGTATCTAAAAAAAAAAATTTTAATTTAAAAACAATCGTAAAAACATGGCGCAAATGTGCGCAACATTTTTTTTTCGACAGTACTAAAGAAGTCTCAAATTCTATGATGTTTTAAATAATTTAGACCGCGACTGTCTTCGATTTTCAAAAAGTTGAACAAAAAATTTATTTTTTTTTAATTTCGAAATAAATTTTTTATCATTAAAATTTAAAAAATGTTGGTTTCCAATAATATAATAAGCTGTAATATAGCCTTACGTAGAAAAAACAATACTTAATCTTTATACGTCAGGCCACAAAAAATATATTGTCAATCTTTCAAAACCGTAAAAGGTCAACAAAACGTATACAACTAACTCAACTTCTTTGATTTTAACAGTGCCCCAAAATGACAAATCTACAGCAACAGATTAGAAAATTCACTATATGAATTCTGCAGAATTTTGCAGACTCTCGAACTGCATACTTAAATCTTTACATTTTTTAAATTAAATTTTCTGCCTCATGTCCGGCTTAATTTGCGTCATGCCTAAAAAATTTTGCGATATGAATATTTCGATATTTACGTAGACAAATGAAAAATATTTTGGCGCAAAGTGTAAGAATTTCTATTAATTGTTTGAAGTATTTTATTAAATAAAGTTATTCTTAAAATAAAATTGTACCACGGTAATGTTGATATAAGCACGCGGATTTCCATGAATAAAAGAAAAAAATAAAATCATTTGTTGGTTATTGGTATTGTTATTTAAACTTTGATTTTTTTTATTAATTTTTAACTCTCTTACCTGCAGTTTATGTAAAAGAAGTAAAAAATTTCCTAAAGAGCAATGCAGCCAATAACGAATTTGGCTATCGAGACATGCTTTTACTTACACTTTTTGTCAATATGTTAGTTTTCAGAAATAATCTGAAACTAATATAAACCTTTGCCAAACAATTATCCGAGTTGTCGATAATTTCGTCAGAGATTTGACAGAGCAGTCATTACTGCTCAACCATTTCTGAACGTTGAATAATGCATTTGAACACTTTTGGTCATTTTTTAAGAATCTCATTCTGTATGATAATTTCAAACGACTTTCCAATTTCCCTAGTTATTGCTGTTAGTCATTTACATAATTTTTGTGTCGTCTTCTCGACCAAAGCGGATATGAATACGGCCTTTTTTACTATTGTGTCCGCCATTTCTGATCGAATCCGACATATAATTTAGTCGAGAAGTGAAAAACGCAATAAACAAACATAAATTTTTAAAATGTTTAAAACAGGTTTAACTTAAAAAAAAGTGTTTTATGTGCATGAAAAAAGCTTTTAATGAAAATAATTAACGGACTAAAATATGTCGCTTTAATTTAACTCGCCACACTAGAATTGTCAAGATTTACACATACATCTCGGATTATTCGCATTTAAGGACCGATTGACATGTTAAAGGCAAATGACTATACATTCTGTTACTGCATTTTTCATCTTGGCTTCTCGAAAAATGCATCAAAAGAGAGTGGCAATTTTTTTGTTGGTGGCATCTAGATGCTGCTGGAAACATCGCTTTAGGCAACGCTGTTACAAAACCATGAAAAGGCCAAAAAGGGAAAATATGAAATTACACACCTTATTAAAAAATCAATATTTTGTGTGTAAGCTCGGTAGTTGTGTTATCGGCCGTCTTGGTCATAAATATTGACAGCATCGGAGTTACGATTTTACCCCTTTAACCTTTTTCTTGTGGGAAGCCTTTAAAATCGAATGTCAGGCTAAAGAGCTACAGCCTTTAAACTAACATCCTTTAAGCCACTCGTGATATAAACCAGGGCTAACGCGAAACTAGCTGTGGTAATAACACTGATTCAATGTAGTTCCATAAATAATAAAACTGTAATGTGAACTTGTATACTAAAAGAATTTAAGTTTAGTTCATTTCATTTAATTATTAAAAAAAATAGTGTTATATAAAACACTCGCTATTTTAAAATTAACCAAAATAATGCATTTGTGATATGAAATTTCTTTCTGTGTAGTACTGTTAAGAGCACTTTACTTGTTAACTACTTTATTGCGGTCACTATACAATTTGTTAGACCAATTAAATATGAGTAACCACAAGGACATAAATTTTTATATAAAAAACCATCACCCAACACAACAATAAAGCAAAAAAACTAAAAAACAAATACAAAAATTTAACTTTATTTCTATTTGTATATAAAATACTATTTTAAAAATTTGTTTAAATTTGCAAAGCGTCCTAAACAAATATCCACAAACTCCTCGAATAGTAAACTCCATAATAAAACGTGCATTATAAAGTCAATAAGAATCTTGTGAATATTTGACAATATTTAATCGAAATCAATTCCAATCAAAGGTCCTGTTTAAATTTTGGAAAAATTGACAATTGATAATTCAATCAATGCAACAACACTTCAAATGACATTCAAACAGTTACAAAGGAATTAAAATATTTATTTTTCTTTATTCTATGAGAAATTGTTTGTTAAACGAAGGGGTTGTGTTTAGGTAAATCAAAATATTTTTTTTTGTGAAATACACGAATAAATTTTAATTGTATTATGTGAAAAAAAAGATATTTCTTTTCGGAGGATAAATAACCCTTGCCCTGATTTCTATTTGTAAAGTTGACAAATATCTTCCATTGTTTGTTTGTTTTTAATGAATTCACACATGTTAGTGTCAAATTGTATTATTATTTCAAATGAGGTACGGGTAAGCTACCTTACATTAACTATTAATTTTCATACTAATGTTGTGTTTAAGCACTCTAGCATATACATGGCTTGTTCTTCTTATTCTATGCTTTGTACTAGAGTTTTGAAAAATTTGAATTTTTGCACTTCATTTAATTTTAAAAATACACTCAAAGCATTAGTTTTAACTGCCGTACAAAAGCAGTAAAGCTGGTTAAGATCCTTGTTTTTATAATTTATAATTTATATTCGCAGTATTCAAACAGATTCACATTTAAATTATTTTCAAGGCACAACAATGAAAGAGAGCAATACTTGACATTACCTCCTCTTAATTGTATTCAGGCTTTTGATTTAATGAAATCAGCCCTCATTTGGATATTACATGCTACGAACAGTGGTACAAAATGCATTCTAAGTCAAATCGGTTATTTGATTTAAAAAAAAAAAACTTTTTTTAAATTCCCTGCAAACAGCTAAAGAAAGCAAATGAGAGATGGAAAACCTCTCTCTATATTTTTTTCTAAATGTTTCACATGTTTCTTCCGAATGTCTTTTATTTCTAACTTAACGAGAGTTAAAAAATTTTATACAAAATAGTAATATTTTAATAACAATAATAGCACTAAAAATTGTTCCTTACATATTTTTTTGTTTGTTAAATGTTTTGTATTTAGAAAATCACCAGCTGCATGAGATGATAGTGAAATTTAAAATATTGAAACTGTAACGTTTTCTATAGTCACCTGATTTGTAAAAATTATTTTAAAATTCATTTAATATTCTCTTTAGCCATATGTTTTTTATTTCCTAAAATAAAAATGTTTATGAGATATAATTCTGATTCTTTTATAAATTGCATTTACCACCCACAATTATAATGATTACAATAAATTATGTTTCAATAAATTTAGTCTGTAGTCTGTCAACATTAATTTAGAAGTTGAAGCTTGAGATTGTCTAAAGTCTACCAAACTGTTGAAGTTTTCTATTACTTAAACACTTTACTTTGAATACGCAAGTCCATTTCCTGCTATAAAGATTTAAGCGACAGCTGCTGTTAGTGTCAGTAGGCAATCAAGCTGCCATAGTTTTCAAGAAGCACTAAAACAAAAAAAAAAAACTAAAAATTTCTTATTATTAAAATAAAGTCAACTTGATACTTGCGTTTTTAAATATGAAATAAATATCAAGGAAACTTACATATGAAAGCCCATTATATCTGGAAGAGCCTAAGACATCACACATTTTACCTTTATTTTAAAAACTGCATTTCCTTCGACTAGAGGATTGAAGACAGATATATTTTTAATTTGGATACCAAAGAAGATTCAGTGACTACCTCAACTTTCTCAAGAATGATTTTTAGGTTGGACTTGGTTTAGTTCGCGTCCATTTCCTTCAAGTTACTTCTCATAAGTCTTAACACTATGCATCACTTAGCAGCCTAACTCCCCGTTAACTTACCTACTATTGGTGTCTAAACTTAAAAGTAGATTAGTTTATACGTATTCAATATGACCTAAATGGCCCATGAAATCGTGCAGTCCTCCATACTTCTCCTAGGAACGAACAGTTCTCCACGCCACTGAGTTAACTACAGGCCGATAATTCGGTGGCTTTGTCGATTGTATACTTTATCAAAAACCAGAATTGCAAATTCGTTGACCTTAAAATTGCAGTGGCCCAGGACCCAACCTGTGTTCTATTAACAAGCACTAAGCGCCACCTGTCTGATCTTCTCACCTCTAGATATATACCCTCAGGGTCGTTAGTAATACTAAACACATTATACTCATCTCAGTGGCTACATGATCTAGGTATTTAAGAGCTCTTTAATGCCTTTTATCTCTTTTATTATCTTGTTTTATTATCGAAACCCAAACTTTTCTCAGCAATTTAAAATTACGCAATATCAAGATCAAACAAGCAGATATAAAAAATTTAAGATTCAATTTTATTATTATTTTTATTTTATTTATTTTTTTTGGTTTTTAAATAACATTTTTGTCCAAAAATTTAAATTTTGTTTCTGCAATTTCTTTATATTAATTGAATGACAAAACAAAATTGCAAGTACATGAAACTTACAGTTCGTCTTTCTTATATCATCTACAAAATAAAGAGTTTTAAAATTCAATTTATACCATTTATAGAAGACATTTTTATTTCTCATAAATATACTTTTACGAAACCACTGTTTTATCAGAATTGTTGAAAATTTAAATAATCTTGTGTTTCATGTTTGATTTTATTGCCTTCTAGCAAAAATGATAAATTATTAAAATAGATTGCGTGTATGTGTAATAAACTTTTCTATAGAAATCATATTCGCCCCTTATTTACTTGTCTGTCTTGTTGAATTTGATTCATTCTTCAAATTGTACCTCATGTAAACACATTTGCTCACCCCAAAATTGCACCACTTTCGATTTGTCTGCAGTTGCGGAGTGTATTTGTTTGGGTGCAAGAGTATGTTTATGTCGTATTAGTGGTGTTTATTAGCTGCGTATAAGAACATCCTGCTGATATCCTTTTATTGCTATACAGTTGTTGCATTCCTTTTGAACAGATTAATGCGTGTGTTTTCCTCTGTTTGATGGGTGATGGTCTTAACGCTGCAGGGTATTATGTTTTTTACTGCTGCTATTTAATGTGCAATATTGTCTTGAGTCTATTTTGACATTCTTTGCTTTTTCTATGTTTTGTTCATTTGATTTTTTTAGCCAATTTAAACACACATATATATATATATATATATGTATGTATTTTATATATGACTAAATCATGAGCGTTAAGAAAAAATCTAGATTTTAATAATTAATAATTATATAAATAAACACTGGAAAAAGTAAGCTGAATTTTTTTGTTAAATATACCAACTCCAGCTAAAATTAAAATACGAATTTGCTTCCTTTCTGTTTCTCTTAACTTGTATGCCGTCAGCCGTATATTAATTTTTAGTTCTCAAGTCTTCTAATATTATTGTTTCGATTGTACTTCTGAACAATAATGTCAGCTTGTTGTTGGAAATTTCTGCCAATCTCAATTTTTCGTTGCAATATGTTTTTAAAAAAAATCTATACAAAAATTTTTGTTCTTGGAATTATTATTTAAGTGAATGTCTGTTGTTTTTGTGATGTTTTGAAAATAATTAAAAATTAAAAATTTTTGTTTTTAAAAAATATAGGAAAATATTTTTAAACGTGTTTTTTAATGAGGATCATCACTGCAATGCATTGTACTAGAAAATTAGGTTTCGAGAAGAAGGATAGAAGGAGTAATTCTTGTGGACATTTAATTTGATTTTTGCTTCCTGAAGGTGAGCGAAAAGACCTCTGCAGAGAGTTTATTCCACATACGAACTGTTCGTCAAAAAAAAAAAATGCGTAGTGCGATTCACTGCGCAATCGATCACAAAAGGATATGCTATTGATGCAGAGCGCGTTGCGCGTACGAAATTACGGTTTTTAGGAAGAATTTCCCTGATTTCATACAAGCATATTTTGTTGTAGTAACGATAAATAACTAAAACCACCCTACATTGCGTTGATGCTCTGGTAAATCAATAGAGCTGGATCCCCTTACTATCACCGACGAGCTTCTTCGTTCTTTCCTTAACGCGATCGAGTAATTCCAAAATAAAAGTGACATAGATATCGAGGAGATCCGTTGGAATGAAGTATTTTTACACCGTTTCAGAAAATCTAGGCACTTGAATGCTTCTTTTGCGACATAAAAAATATGATTATTCTACCGAACATCGCCAAGAATGTTGAGAGCTTCTGATTCCCTAATACATATATAACCCATAATTACACACACATTCTTCTTCACTTAACATGCGTCTTTAAGCTACGCAACGTTGTGGTTGCAATATATACCAGATCTGACTATTTTCTTTTAAACAATCAGACCCTTTTAGCCAATTTAACAATGACTACCACACAGTTGTTTTATTATAATTAAGACTCCTTGTTAATCATACTTTTATGATGCCTTGACTACATCATCTCTTGCTCCCAACACCTTTGCTGATTTATATACCACATCTAACGATAATTTTGCTTGTTTTTTTAAGGCTCATTGTGTAACTTTTTAGACTCCTTACTTAGTCTCATCTGCTGCACTAATATACAGGTAATTTCGCCAAATAATCTCATTTTTCTAATCTATACTTCACAAGGTTTGTACTGCGGTTTATTTATTCGCCCTTTTTGCTATTCTGATTTATAAATAAAACGCAATGCAAAAGTAATACTAACGTATAATTTTTAATAATAAATAAAAACAATGTATCTGGAAAACTAGGCATCAATATTTTTATCCGAATTCACTTTAAACATTCCCATTTTTTTTTTGTTTTTTTTTCAAAGAGAAATTGATATTTTCCATTTTTTTTTTTTTTAATTCGAAAAATTGTCTCAGCTGCAAACTTTGCAGCAATAAAAAGAACGACACGCTAAAAAATGCTATATTTTGAAATTTTACCTTTTTTACATCCCGGATTTAAACACTTAACGATCTCGTTATGATTATGCATAGGCGTATTGACTAAGCCTTACACATTTGTTAATAAGGATAACGGATTCTTTATCGAAAAATTAAAATTCATTCAGCCCGTATTTCTAACTTTTGAACGTTATTAAAATACTATCGCTACTAAAATCGGTAAAAACCCTTTCATTGCCACCTCAGAAAATTAACCCAAAGAGTTATTTATTATAAAAATCATGACAGATTTATCAATAATAAAAAAATCTAAATTGCTGGCACAAGCCAATCAAATTAACGACTAAATCAGAGAAAAAAGAGATTATTTTTTTTGTTTTTGTTAAATAAAAACAAATCAGGGTTTTGAGAATTATTTATTTTAAAATGATTTTATCTCAACACAGTGTGTAAACAAGAGTTCTGATAAAAAATCAAATTAATGAAATTATAAAACAAAACGGACCCTTATAAACCGCAAAATAAATATAACAACAACAAAAAAGAACAACAATAACAAATGTCCATTTTTTAAACAAAACACGAAATTAATTGTAATTACCCCCACCCAAGGAAGTCAAATACCAAGGAACAAGGCAAAAAGTTAAATTTTTCAAAATATAAAAAACCAGGATAATCAAACAATGTGGAAAAGGGGTGCTGAAGGGGTGTTTTGCTTTCTTTTAAGAATAAAAATAAAATTTCTGATTAGTTTCACTAAAAGGTATAGAGAATATTTACTGTTTACCTTTGTACAACAGCAAAAAATCTTAAGTAATTACATAAAATGTATTTTTAAATATTGTTGACTTATGAAAAAATGAAAAAAAAAAAATTATTTAGCTTCCAAATTTGTAGCATGATGAGGTTATTATTTCATTATGTGCGCAATTGCCAACATTTAAAATTAAGAAAATCCCACAAGACCAACAGCTACCATCAACTTAAGCAAAGGAATAAAAAAGAATACCACTAGCCAGCCAACCCAGCAAACAAACATACTTGTGTACAAAAGTTTTGTTTTAAATCAAAATACAATACAATTATATTTTTCACTTACCCATCTTTGCTAAGTGTATTCTACAATTTATAAAATGTTCTGGTACAGCATTAACCTTATATTTTGCAGAGAGCTCAGTGCTCTTAAATGCAACAACAAAACCGCATTATTATTTTTGTTTTATAATTTATGTGCATTTTTCGAAATGCTTTCTGCGATTTGATGGCAAAAATTAAATTAATTACAGCATTTAATTTTACTTTAATTATGTAAGTTATCACCACAACAAATTTTAAAGTTAAAAAGCTTCGTCCACAATTAAGTAACTAGGTTTGCCAGCAGTGTTTTTATTAAATTTGCATGGAAGTCAAATGCTTCTCGTTTGTGGTCCAAAGGCTTGTAATATAATTGTGCAATAATTTATATTGTGCAATAAAATTGCCAACGTGTATTTATATTAGCACTTTGCACAATATATTGAACAAAATCAAAAATCAGTTGTTTCAAATTGCGCACAAAAGAATATTTTGTAATGTGTTGACAATGTTGTACAATGAAAATTGTCATTAAACATTATTTAAATTATTAATTGCCAAATTACTTAATATTTTTAATTTAAAATAATTTTGGAATATGAAAAAATATAGCTTTGTGTGAACAGTTTTGTTAACTTTTCATGTATGAAATTGCTCCATTTTTGGCTTAAAAAATATTGATAAACTTATTTAGTAGTGTGAATCGTAGCGTCAATAATTAATGCCTGTCATTTAAATGAATGCTTAAAACCAGGGAAACTTTCATAAGTTTTTCATGAGTGTAAAAGTTTTAACTTTACTAAAACGAACTTAATCAAAATGCCTTAAGAGAAAAAGTGAAGGAAAGTTTTAAATACCCATGATTTTTTAACTATTTAATTTTTTGCTGTGCAAATATGTTTTTTCCTTTGTGTGATTATATTCTCTAAAAGTGAACTAAGCAATCTTATCCAATTTTTCATGAATACTTGGACATGAAAATGTAATACACTCAAAAATTAGTGCAATTCCCTTTTTAACGATGACAAGCATTTTAAGACAGCATCTAACACATTTATTTAAAATGAGTTAAAAGTAAATTATTGTTTATCGTAAGTCGCTTTTAAAATTAACGACATTACATAATTGACTTTGTAGTGTCAATTTTCAATTTTTAGTTAAAAATGTTTTTTATTATATTCAAAAGTTACACAACTCAATATTTTTCAAATCAATTACATTATTTATTAATAATGTCAGAAACAGTGAATAACGATATATATACATGTTATACATGTAATTTGCTCTATCATGTAGTAGTTCAACCACAAAGCATTGTTCAAAACTGAACTTAGTAGACGTTCAATATTGAACTACTTCATTTAGTTTAATTAAACTTATTCGTTTATAAACTACTCAAGACTATCAGAAACGAATGTATCTGGATATATTACGGACGCGAGAGCAAACGACATCGAAGTTGGCCTTAAATAAATATATTTACACCTATAAGCTTGCAATTTTTAGAGAAGGCATTACCTATTTTCATAAGATAGCATATTAGTATTCGGTGTTAGGTTTCTATGATTTAGCCTGAGTTTGTGATATTTTCCAAAAGCGCTACAGTAAACAAAACGGCAAGGTAAGAACTATTTTTGTTGCCTCAGTTCCCTGAAGGACAAGGTAGCTCCTTATTTAAACAAAATTTAATACTTGATTTACTTGAGCCGTATTTAAGAAATTGGTAATCAGATCAGAAGTGCTTAGAAGTGTCCAATTCTGCTTTCAATTAAAAATGTTAAAACAGTTTTTTTTTTTAATTTTTAAGTGAGTATAATTTATTATGGTCAAATATATTCTTTATTTACTAGTAATAAACGTTACTGTATCACTATGTTTGTACTCATTATACCCAAATGTTAAAACTTTAAAACTAACGATAAAAATTGAAGGGCGTAGCCAAACTTCCCCCAACCGCAAAAGTTTTGCTTTATTTACTGTTCAAAGCAACAATATAATAACCCTTAAAATATCGTTTGTTTTTCTTTCATTTTTATCTGTAAATACACCAGCACTAAAATAAAGAAATATTAAAAAAAGGAAAAGGGAAGATGTTTTCACAATTTTTGCTTTTATTTACTGCAAAATTGTTCAAACGCAAGAAATAAAACTATATCAATTTCAGCCAATATTTTAAATTAATAAAAGATTGAGGAGATAATTTTTAATCAAGCATATTTCTATTGCTTTACCAACGACACAATTTTAAGGAAGACCTTTACGTAATGGGTTTATGTGCCGCTAGACTAGAATATAAATAATTATTATTATTAATTATTATTTCAATAAGGCTAAGATCCTGAATTTATTAATTTTGGTTTATTTTTGGGATTAAGACACCTTGAGAGGATGGCGTAAAGATTTTTCGTTTTTTTTAATCGTAGAAACTAAATTTAAAGTGAATATGAGGTAACTAATTTAATTTATGCACTGTAGTCACAGTGTATCTACACGTATTGGGCTGCATTGGAAGAGCACTTTTTTCTCAGCCCTTTGCAAAATTAAATCAATCAACATCGACTTTGTTCTATTATTGTGAGTAATATTCGTTAGATGGAATTAAGATTTCTTAAAAGCAGTTTACTGCTTTGGTTTGTGTTATATTCTTTTATTTATCTGAATGATCAAAGAAACCCTACGTACATTTTTTTGTATTTAAATATTAATGATAAATGTGATGTATCTGATCAGTTAAATTTCTTAAGTCTCAACAACCACACAAGGTCTTATTTTTCGATCCTCCAATGTATTTTCAATGCTGATTGTTGATCTCAGATGTTAAGATTTTTCTAAAAAAAGCTATTTTCATTAGATTCCTGATAAACGAAACTTGTTTGAATGGTTTTAGAAATCCCTTAGTTACTATGCAGTTTAAGGACTCTCGTGTCATGTACGGTAGGTAATTTGGAGCGTTTTCTTGGCATATATCGAACCTAATGCAGAAATGAAACCAACTTAATGTAGAAGGAAAACATAAAAACGTGGTTTGTTTGTTGGTAATTTTTGTTAAGGCCTTAATAGCGTAGACAGACGGCAACGTTAATTTGCATTAACAGCTCACTAGTGTGAATTAAAATTTTACTGCGACAGACGACAGTTTTTGCAATAAGTAAACAGCTGTTTGCTTGTAAACAACTATTTGTTTGTTTATTAATTTTTTGGATATTTACAACGAAATCAAATGGACAAAAGACATTAAACGCGTTGTTGATGATGCAGTAGACTATCACAATTATAAAGGCTGGTATTCAGTGGTTTTATTAGCAAGTTGTGATCACAGGTAAATATTTTTTAAAAAGTTATTAAAAATCTTTAAATTTGTGCTTTCATTCTTTCGCAGATCAAAATTCACATATATAAACATTGGATCAAGTGGGTAAAACAATGATTCGTATATTTTGAAAACAGCTCTTTAAAAAGGTTTCATGAAAGCGCTGAAATTTGTACACAAAATAGCAAAGTAATTGCAGGCGCGAATGTGCCTTTGTTGCTTATTGGCGATTCTGCTTTTCGCTTATCGCGGTATATGATGAAGCCATTCCCATATTCAATAAATCAGCCAGCTGTAGAAAAAACCTTCAATTACCGACTGTCCAGATGTCGTCGCGTAATCGAAAATGCATTTGGCTAACTTAAAGCTAGATTTCGAAGAATTGGTAGGGGCTTGCAAGTAGCACCAAGAAATGTTAACATTATAATAAAAACATGCTGCATTTTACACAACTTTTTGAAAATGGAAACCGATGAAGTTTCTTTCGTATAGATGGAAAATATTACACTAGACGTAAATACACGAAGCCAGCCCAACCATTCAACAAGAGTTGGCGAAAATGACGTGACAGCATCTATTATTAGGAATGCAATAGCTATGAGTTTTAGTAAGTACAAACACTATGATTATATTTTACGAAATGCTTGATTTTATTATATCTAAACATATAATATTATAATGCATAAAAATACCATTTTTAAATCTTGTCTATTAAGGTTTTCATTAAATTTATAAACTCTTTGCCAGTTTCATTTTGCTCGCGAATGGCATTAGCAATTTCTCTTGATAATGATTGGCTGTCTTCTCCTTGCTCCTTCATCATTTTTACCACTTCACCTAAATGATTTCTCTTTTTTCCAGAGGACGACGAAGCTGGTGATAGCGTGGTGTCAAGAGGAGACAGTGGCGAAGAAGGCGATGAAATCATCAATGGTGATGGCAATAGCTGTGCCTCTGGCGATGATAATTGCTGTGACTCCGCTGATGGTAACGGCTGTAGCTCTGCCGATGGTAATGGCTGTGACTCGGGCGATGAGTTGCAACTTGCTTCTGGCGTATTTACCTAATTGAATAAAATGTTTGTTAATTTTCTTTTAAAATAAAATAGGTATTTTTGAATATATAAAATGTTTATTCTTACCATTGAAAATGATTCCAAAATTTAGCACTATTAGCCGCATTGCTCCCAATAATTCGGTGTACAGGACTATAAAATTTCAAATTTGATGGACTCCCACCAGAAGGTCCCATTTTCTTTTTCTCTTCTCTATAAATTCCAACAATTATTATGTTTTAAACAATTTGTTAAAAAAAATACATGTATTTTTGGGTGAAGTTCCTTATGTTAACGTGGACTTCCTCTGGACTATATTTATTGGCCATTTTCACAGAAATCTCTTTGAAAATGTGACTATTTCTTTTTGTACGTCGCAAGTCAGTGGCACGGTCCGCCCACAGCTCTAGCAAAATCTGCTCATCTCTGTCTCTCCACACACTTCGCTTTTTTCCCTTGGAAATTATAAAATGGAAAAAACAGGTTTCGATTTATATATATTTTTTTTTTGCTAAAAACAATTAAAATAACTTACCTTTGCCGACTTTGAATCCATTTTAATTTAAAAACACAATTTGCCAACAGCTGGTTGAATGTAGACAGTATTGTCATATTGAAATAGCTTAATTCAGTTTAAATACACTACGATTTTGTGCATTTATGTCAAATCAAATGCACATTGAGATGGAGATAATTCACAAGTTAATTTGAATTAAGACTGCTAATGCAAATTAACGCTGCGTCTGTCTATGCTATAACATTGTTTATCGGTTTTTAATGTTGATTTCGAAGTTTTCATTCTTAAAGAAAATGTTTTTAGTTTTCTTTTTTTTTTAATTTGGTTACAGCTTATTTGAAGAGCTGAATAAAGCAACTGGCGATTTATGTATGAATATGAGCGTTTGCAACCAACAAATAAAATGCATTTTTATTTAAAAACGTAGTGGGATATTATTATATATTACATTAGCATAATATTATAAACATTACCAAATTAACTATTTCTTATCTGTATTTATTGGAGAACAAGTCTCTCTAAATAAAAATTGCTTTACTGAGTCAACCTACATTTTTTTGAAAATCTCTTTAAAAACATGAAAAGTTTATGCCGTTTTGTACTTTGCTATTTTTTCATTAGATACTTCTGTATACACTCTAAGAAATATAATATTTTTATAGACTGGCTCCACTCGGTTTGAAGAAAAATATAATAGGCAAAAAATTCATTTAAAATTTCATCGAATTACGACGAAACGTTGATGACTCGCTTGCGTTTTAAAAGAGAGTCCGAAATTTTTGTAAAAATTTGCTAATGAGATGATAGAAATTCAGTTTGAAACTGTCAAATTCCAAAAAAATTCACTTTAGTCGGCTTTTGATTTTGTTTTGATTTGGAAACAGTTTTTTCTTAAGAAAAAGAATTGAATGATAAGTTCTTATGAGAATCATTATTAAAGCAAATGATGAGTTGGAGAATCGTGACAATGAACTATTGTTTTCTTTTTAATTTTAGTTAAAAATTTGTAGGTCGAAATTCAAAAATTTCAATAGAATCCTGCATAAACCAAATTTTTTCCTGTGGTGGCTAAAAAATATGTGTAAGTAAGTTATCACGCGTGAGAGAACGAGAGCAATTCAAGAATTCTGGTAACCTGATCAAATAAAAACTTGCAAAAAAAACTTTTATCAATAAAAAGTTTAAACAAATATTGATTCTTCAGTGATGCTCAATATTTAAATAGCTTTTTATTCCCTTATACCTCTAAGGCACCAATTATATTCAAATAAAATTTATTGACATTTACTTTAGTTTCTACCCTAAGCAGTACGGCCCTTAAAAACTTAAACCTCCCCTCACAAAAACCAGTCCTAATTCACTAATTTGTTTAACAATTGTAATTGAGTTGTTTACGCAAACACTCAGGTCTCTAAATAATTTTTAAAGTTGAGCAATACGTTAAAAAATGTTGCCATAATGACATAAACAAAAGGTACAAATAAAAAAACCTTCATTATTGTATTATAAGGCAATAGTTTGTTCATTTGTTTGGAATCTTGCTAGTACAATGTGCATTCTATTTTTATAAATTAACCACCATTTAACCTTTAGCTCAAGGCAAGCTTTTTATCAAAATTCCTAATGAAGCGTTTGCTTTAAAGAAATAAAAATATATAAAAATCTACCAAATGTAAATATTAAATAAATTTGTTGTTAAATTTCAGCCTTAAGGCTTTAATAATGCAAGTTTGTGTATGTGTGTGTGTGTGTCATAGGTTTTAAATCTGACAATTAGTTTTAAAACGTTTTTTTATTACGCTTGAGGTCTTGAAGCTAGCCGTCCTGAAGTTAGCAGCAATTTGACCAAATCACAATATAAAAAATAAATATTAAATAGCAAATACTCAAAATTAATTTTTAATCATGAACCAAAGTAGCTAAACGATCGGTGGTAAAAGTATTTTTAGTTAGGAGCTTTAGAACTAGACTGATATAAGGTTCATGATTCGATGATGTTATGTGACCTGACACCCGTCACAAAAGTATTTAATACAGTGGAGGAAATATATATGTTAAAAGTGGTCGCAATCGCTTTCATATACAGGTTTCTGAACTTTACTCCCATCTAGAATCTCAAAAACTAAAAGGGAACCACATTTTAAAAAAATTTTAATTTTTTCATTATTATCAGTGAGTACCCCGCAATCTGTAATTTAATATCTGCAATTGATTTTAGGCTATTAACTAGAGTAATCTATTATTTGGAATACCGATTTTCTAAAATTTCAAATATTCGTAAATTATTTTGCTGTTTGCTTTCAGTTTTCGTGTTTTTCCTACAAAAAAACACCCTAAATAAAATTAAACTAACTGAACTTTAATATATAATATGTTTGATAACTCTAGTAATAATTGTTATCCCTGAGAATAATTTTTATATGATGCCTTAAATAGTTAATATTAAATATTAGTTAAGCTTTAGAAATAAAATAAAAATTTAATTATAAAAATTATGAGCCAATTTTTATTGAATAAACTTTATGATGATTAAAAAATTGATTTAAATTCTATTGAGAGAAACAAGTTTTTCTTTTCTGGTGGTAAAATAAAAATGCTCTTTCACAAATTAAGATTTTTATGGCATTTAAATAAATTTTTAAAACTGTCAAAATTGCTTTTATTTTTTTTTTGTTATTATTTTAGTTGAGTCCTAGAACTGATTCTTTATATTTTTATCTATCAAACTATAGATTACCATCTGACAAATCTTCGTTGCTGAGCAAGTGCTTAGAAAATTGAATTGTAAACTTTTTGATTTCATTTTTAAAAGAAAAGAGATAAATATTGAAATCTGTAATTTTAAATAAAAAATCCGCATTTAAATAAAATCGACAGCTCTAAGTCGGAAGAAAGTAGGTTAAATAGCCGTTTAGAATTCCGAGCCTACTTTTAAACTGCAATTTTTATTTATTTTTATTTATTATTTTTTTTTTCATTCGCAAACTGGATGAAACGGTTATTCGATTTTCACATTTCATATAAATATGTATTGTATTGTATCAGAATCCAAGGTAAAATTGCTTAAAATAAGAAAATTTTTTTATTTGAAAGTGTTTACGACAGAACCTCTTTACGAATCTTGAAGCAAGGATGATTATTAAAAGTCACACTGAACTATTAAGGGCTTCCGACTGACTTTTCTAGATTATTATCACCCATAACTGCAAAAGAAACGGAATGCTCACATGATTCACGTTAATAAAGTTAGCAAATCCCAACTATTATGATTGAAAACCGTTGCTGGTACTCGTTTAAAAATAAAATTTGTTTATGATGATTATAGCTCGAGAATAATAGAATCTATAAATACACATAAAATTTGTTATTAGTACTGTGTTAGTCCAAATTAGAACGAACAAAAATAATTTCATTCTTTTTCCTTAAATCTAAAGAAGTTATTTTTAATTAACTTTTGGCTGCTTGGAAAAATGTAGTTCTCCGATGTATATTTTGCTCATCGAAGGGCGTTAACACAGCCCTTTCTCAATCTATTACTTAGTTCATATCATCACGAGTATAAAGTAAATGTTAAGTTAGTTGATTCAAACCAAAGTACTGTTCTGAATTTTTTATGTATTCAAAACTTCATTGCACTAATATCAATGACACTGATAATAGAACTTTCTTTAGATCAAAGCAAAAATCTACTAAATCTAAAATCAAGTTTTCAAATCCAGAATATTACGCCTACAGTGTGGTAAAAATTATTATTCTATATGCTTCGCAAGATAGTGTTATTTCCATACTTCTTACGTGAATGTTAATCTGAAGATCGAGATCAAAACACGGTAACCGCTAGACTACATTCTTTTTTCCTACTTACTTCTCAGTTTCATAGGTGTCTTTCTTTGCCTTACTTCCATTACTACATATTTTATGGCCGATCTCGATGGAAATGATTATAAAACTAGAAGTTTTATACTTAATATAAGCGATTGAAAGTGCAGCTTCTTTTGCAGTCATAACGAATAGAGATGTTAAAATATAGAACTTTTGATTTATTAGGCATAAAAAATCCTTTTTCGATCAATTACTTCTTACTTGTGTTACAGGACAAGGAAGCTTATAGGCGGTAGGTTGTCTTGCTCTATTGATTTCGTTGTCGCGCAAGGTATTTCACTGTTTTATCATTTCTTTAAAGACAAGTCTTTTCCGATATCTGTCGTTTTTATCCACAACTACTTTTATTTTTTAGGGTGCATAACAGGGGTCCATAACAGAGAGACTTTTGAACTGCTTAATGTCTCTAGACCTTTCCGACATTTTAACCCTGACTTATCTTTTTGATTTTAGCACTATGGCTAAACCCTAAGCCCTGGTTGTAGTTAAAAATAATTTAAGTGGATCTTCTCACGATTGCTTATCCTGTCCACAAAGAAAAACAACAATATAAGGATGTGATATGATTAGTAAATTAAAAGCTTTAAAAGTTTTTTCCATAAAAATGCCGAAATTAATAACGCTCTGTCATTACATATAAGAATATTATTTTTGAAAGTTTAATTTAAGAGGCTCGACATTTCTCCTAATAATGGCGTTAAAACTGAAGCTGCTTTTAATAAAATGCTCTCACTAAATTTAAGTCTGTTTTTTTCTAAAAAAAATGTTCAGATTTAACTCATGTTATATAAGAAACTTATTCTTAGAAATCAATTTGATCATTTTATAAGAATTTTAACAATTTCCGCACTTAAAGCAACATAATCTCACGTGGATATTTGATAATTTTTGTGGTATAATAAACATGTGCTTACGAAATTACCACAAAAAAAACAGAAACTTAATACGGAAAGTACAAAATAAAAAAGCCACACCAAATGGTTTTACATAATCTATAATTGCCTTCTCAATCACATGGTCAAGAGGGATTTCAATCACACTTTTTTTTACAGTCAGTACATTTAATATGCCTTAAGAAGCAAAGGGGAGGCATTAAAGAAATGTTTATCATTATTAAAATAACGAGAAAATATTCCGTGTAGATTTAGTGCTAAAACAATAATTGAAAAATTGCCCTTAAACAATATTCACGCGTGTTAACGCAGAAAAATTGAAAAGTGACAATGATATTTTCCTGCTGCTGTGGATACAAAAACAAAAAAAAACAACTACACACATGTACAGGAATTGTCTAGGGGATTAAGGTGACCCCTCTGTATTGCAAATTTACTTATGTACCAATCATGTCTGCACAAAGTTGAAAGCAGAAAAAGCAAAAGTACTAAAATGCAATTACGTCCCAAATGTATCTTTGGAAATTCTTACAAGATATTGTTTAAAGCTTAGAGTACTCTGGAACTAAAAAGGCAATATTTAAATACAATAAACTAAATTTAAAATGAATTTTATTTGGATTTAGTTGAAGAATTAAGTTTAAGTTATTTATTTGGTGCTAACAGAAAATTGTATTGGAACTACTCTAGGGGCAGCTCTTTATTAAAGACCGATGTTAAATGCACGCAAAGAATAAAGATGGTAGTGAAATTAAACTATTGTTAAATCAAATGCTTGTAATATTTTGATGTTTTTTTCTCCTCAACTTCAAAAGATCAACGCTGATCGCATAGAAAAAATCATTATCATGAATTATTTAAAAAGATTATAAAATCGTACAGATCTGTCAAAAAGTCTGACACACAGTGGTCACTTTAGTAAATTTTAAAAGTCTGATACAACCGACTACTTAATAAAAACTAAAAAAAAAACCATTAAGAATGCGATATTATGTCACAAAGACAAGCACATCCGCAAAGGCTTCTCTGTGGAAATAGTACCAAAATTGTACCATTGTATCTTCTTTTTCATCCCCTGCAAAATTAAATGGGGATATTTAGCACAGAGACAATTTGTTTTATTAGTTAACTCATGCCAGTTTACGACTTTTGTAATTGAATTTGAAATTGAAGATGACATTTGATTTAACAATTGCATACCAACAAATCTGGTTAATACCTGAATTCAATATAAACCGTATACAACAAGGCAAACAAAAACAACCATTGTGTTAAGAATGTGATATTGTTTTTGTTGTAGATCGAATTTGGTAAATAACCACAATTTAATATTATTAGCATATTTTTTGTTATTTGTAAAAGTGAGGCAATAGAATGTATGGATGTACAAGTATGGTTGTTATGGATGAATATTCATTTCTTTTTGAGCACGAGGTGACCATTATTCAATTAACTTTAGATTTTTAAATATTTGTATATATAAAAATGTATGTCAGTAATTTTTCTTCCGAAATAAATTAAATTTCTTTGGCATTAGATATTGATTTGTTTTTAACCACTGCAAATGAAAAACTTGCAATTTATGTATTCAACCAGTAGGAATTTTTAAGATTTGCAGTCATTGTTTTTAATTAAAATTTGTAAATCGTTTGACACCTTAACAATAAAATAATCTCCTTAAAACGTTTAAAGAGCTGCCTTAAATTTTTCAAAGCAAAATACCTAAATATCAGATGGTAGCGCTTTTTACACTGTTTGTTCGTTAAAGTAAAAAAATCTATGTAGCACAAGAACTGTTTGAAACCGTTAAGATACATCCGTATCTGACGAGCCATATGTAAAGAACATGTAGTCTTGAGGTTCCTTTAGTGAACGAAAGGCCTAACTAGAAGACTCGAATTTGGCCGCTAAATGTAAAATATTCAACTGGCAAGAATAATTGACAAAATAGAATACCTTTAAAGTTAAAAAATCAGTAACATGGTTTAAGGTTCAAGAGTTCTATCGATGTTTTTACGATTGTTATCGGTATCTCGGTGTCTTTCTACAGTCAAAGATAGAGTGGACAATGGTATGCTAGACGATCTTACAGTAGATAAACTCTGTTATTCTAAGCAAGGAAGGATTTAATTTCGACAATTTCGAAGAGAACTCCAAAGGCTAGCGCTTTTACAATCGGAAAACTCACACACACACAAGTAGGAAAGCTGTACTAAAAAATAAAATGTAGGTTGTGCTTTAGCTAGTCTAGCTCCAGCACTAGCTTATATGTAAATATCGATAAATCCCAACTGGTGATGACCACAACTTCATAGGGATTAATCAGTAATGAGTAAGAATTCCAACAAGAGGATAATTCGGCTAAAGGGAGCTGTGAAATATCTCAGGAACAGTAAGCATGCTTCGACATGCTTGATATTAGAAATAAACTGATACTTTGACAGACAATCATTTAAGTTGTGGAAAATGTGTTTGTTTTTTTCCGTCACTCAGAAATTTATCAGAAATTCTGTTTATTATTTTTAAGACGTTTTTTAGAATTTTTTAAAATTCCTCTAGCATTTACTTTGAGTTCACACAGAAGATAAGATAATTTTAAAGCAATTTTAAATTTCATAAGAAATAACATAACGCTTTTTTGTTATTGAATTTTCGGTATGTTCGAAACGAAATTAGATACAAATAGGGCAACTTCCTAGCTTGCTTCTCTTGCATTTATTTTCTATAAGGCATTTTTAATATGTTCGTTTATTATAGTTAAGTTATAATTTTTTATAAATTATAAAAGACAAAAACTAATGAAAAAACGAATTATAATCATCAAACTTTTACTGGCTTAAGCATTTATTTAAATGCCAAGCCGTTTCATTAATGTGTACCCATGCTCGTGAATGACAAGCTAATGTTAAGATCGTATGTGTTTCCCCTAAATTGAACCAGTTCATGAATATTGACCGAATTCAGCGTAATGTTCTGTGAAAATGTCTACTCAATTATTTTGACCGCCAGAGTACTCTTAATTTTAAAGTTGTATAAATAGTAATTCCTACTGGATTTCTACTCTGTATATGTATGTGCAGATGAATATATGATTCAATCTACTAAAGTTTATGGAAATTCAAACAAAGATTCAAAGCAAAGCGCACGATTATTTTTACATTAGTTTGTGTAAATATGTAAAGTACATATTGTAAATTTCAATTACAAATTTTTAGTAGTTGAATTTATTTTATAACATTTGTTTTTCTTTTACAAATACATTGAATATATCGGTCATTTAATTTTAATTGTCGTATCCAAAGGTTATTACGTTACATTACTTGTCTATTGTTATAGGTTTTTCTAATTTTATTATAATCTTTTTGTTATTGCAGTTGTTGTAGTGTTTAATTTTAAAATTTATAATTTTCCAGGTCATTTATTAGTTGTGGTTTTTTCAAGTAATTTATCTAGTTTTATTCAAATACAACAGATAAATTAACAACAAAATTATGCAAACACACTCAATCGTTTATGCATACGTATGTGTGTAAAAGTTATTTATGTAAATGTTAAATCAATAACATAAAATGGATTTAATATAAAAAGATATAAGCAAAAAATTTATTGCATTAAAATAGCAATTATGGCAATAAAGGTCAGAAAAAAGGGGAGGTTCCTTTCGCATCTGTGGCAGTAAAGGTCAGAAAAAAGAAACTCCCACCAAATGAAAGAATTTCCAAAATATATGTTTATTTCCCTGCGAATAAAAAAATTTTTGCAGTCATATATCAAAGTAAAAGAAAATATATATAAGTTTTCTCGCAGTCAGATTTTCTGTATCACTAGATATTTTATTTCATTTAAATAAAAACTTTTGTACTGAAGTTTCTAAATTCAATATTTTTAATCTTTAAAAAATGTGGACGTTACTTGTTTATTTTCTTATTCACTTTAAAGAAAATAGATTCAAAGAATTGAAAAATAAATCAATTACTTTTTACCGATTAATTGATTAATGAAAACTTAATATTTTTAAGTATTTTTTCATATTTTATATAGAGCTCCGGATTGTGATCCAAAATTTAAAGATCTCAATAACATAAGAATTATAAACCAATATTTCTACTAATGTAAACTAGTATATTAAAAATCTTTTAGTTAAATTTAACAAAAGAACTCAATTAACGCAGTCGGATGAGGACACAGAAAAATCGAGAAAGAACCCGAACGTCATCTTAAAATATAATAATAAAGGCCTTAAGAACACTAAAAAAAAAGGAATGCGGAACTGAATTTTATTTATTTATTTCGCTTGATCTTTTGAAAAGAGTGAAAAGATTTTCTAAAGCCAAATTAAAACCTTAACATTTTTACAAATTTTTAATAAAAGTTTTTACTTTTTTATCAGTTAATTAAATTAAAGTGTGCTCAATCTCCAGCAATATTGGCGTTTTATTTAAACTCGTTTTTATTTAACCACTTTTTGGACAGCAATCTCTATTCAATATTAAAATTTATTTTTTTAATATAAAAATTTTGTTAAAAGCTTTTTTAAAAACTTAGTAAGTGTTAATAGAAAAATGTATTCAACTATAATAATTGTGAATTTAAGTTAATTGACATGAAATTTAGCAGGGTGTAATTTAATTGAGGATTATAATTGTCCTTTTTTCGTATTTTGTGCGATTTCATCTGAAAAATGCTCATCTAATACATTGTTACCCGATTAATTAAATACCTTTGTACTTACCCTAGTACTACAGAATGCAAAAAAAATTAAAATAACTTATAAGATTACATTGCCATTCTAGAAATAATAGAAAATCATTAGCGCAAGTAGCTAAACAGAAACTAAAAATAGTTTACAGCTCTTATTCACAATTCGCACAACAACTGTTTCCAGCTGATAAAACTAATGCAACCCTGCGCATAAGCACGTAAATAATATCTTTAACGATATATGAGCCGCTAATTTTTAAATTGGTATAAATCACTTTGATTTTAAGCAGATACATATATAAACAAGATTTTTTTTTCAAAAGTTTTAGAAGTATTGATGCTTAATCTCGAGAAGACTTACTTGCACCTCTTATCCTAGGATGCTTATTTTTTTCCGTCAACATAAAGTCGTACCAGCTCTTAACATATATATATTTTTTTAAATAAATGACTCATATGCAGTAATTAGTTAAAAAGCTTATGAAGCTACTAACAAATTAAATTTGTTCCTAAAAATTTAATGCAAATTATGAGAATATTATTATTTAGTTATAGAGTGAATATAAATTTATTTAAATATGGGTCTACAAAAAATAATTTATCTGTGCTAACCAAAGCACACATCTTTAGTTAATTTCTTTTTTGTGTGTATGTTTTTTTGGATGCAGTAAAAATTTATGAAAATGGCAAAGATAATGAGGTAAGTGTATTGTTTTGGTAATGAAACAGTTTGTTGTTTTATTTATTTTGGAGAGATGAAAACTGGTCACCCGATGAAAAGCTCCCTTTAGAGATTTGGTGTACAAATATGTGAAATGACACAAAAATAGGAAATAAGAAAAAAGAAGCTTGGCGGCACATCAATAAAAAATTGATTTCAATGGGCTTTATGAGCGACACCAGTCGTTTAAACAACAGTGGAACAGGATGAAACCACACTCAAAGGCAAATTTGGCAGCTGTCCATAACACCACTCTTGCTAAAGAAATCTCCATCTGATTTCGTTCCTCGATGAGAAAAATGAAGACATCTTAAATTTAATAGCGTCCCGGAGATAGCAAAAGATACGAACCTTGTTGATAGTAACATTCAATTTGATACTACTGAACCGAGAAACGACGACGACGAGAAAAAGCCGAAAGTGTTGCCATAATTTAACCAACTAAGATATTTGCCAAAGTCTTAAGAGAAAGAAAGAAGAAGAAAAAAGGAAAACCTGATTGAAATGGAAACTGCGCTTGTCAAGGAACTGCAGAAAAGGCCAAATCGAAAATAAGAAAATTTAATCTAAATCATGCAGATGAGTTAAATGCAAAAAAAAAAAACAAAAGCAATTCTTGTTAAAGCTGATTTACTATCAACAATAATGATAGCTTTGCAAAATCTCTAAATATGTGATTTATGTATGTTTTATATTTGAATGTTGTAAATACCATTATTAAAGTATTGAAATAACTGCTGAATATTTTTAATTATAAAATATTATTTCTCACAGAGTGGAAGGAAATTGATCTGTTCATTTTAATTATTTGAAAGAAGTTCCTTTATATCGTTTTTACTCTTAATATATGTTTCACATATGTAAAATAATTATGTTTGAAATAAAATCCATTAAAGCGACTTTCTCTGAATCCTGGTGTAAAAGCTCTCCCAGTTTCATCTTCAATGAAGTTAGGAATATCTTGCTCCAACATGTTCAGTTTCGTTTATAACTGAAAAGTTAAAGAATATAAGCATGTGATATATATCTAGCTTTTTTATATAATTTGTTTTAAGTTTACATTGCATGTTTCTTTCCCAGGCTATGTTAAGCAAGACTGCAACAGATACAATATTGTTTTTGACGGAATCGACATCCACCCGACTTAAGCTGGCCATTTAAATATTCAAGTTTGACTCTTTTCGAATGACTCCGGGGTTATATCTTTATTTGCAAATGTAAAAGTTTAAAGATTATTGTGAAGAGTGTCGTTTTTGAAATAACCTGTCAAGGAAATGAAAGGGAAAGGTGTAACAAAGTATACGTTTGAACAATAAAAAGAATGCTTGGAACAAGAGTTTTAGAACATCAAGCAGATATTAAAAAAGGAAAGGAGACAACAGCTTTAGCTCAACATACAAAAGAAACCGTACACATTATAGACTTTGACGATGTAAAGATACTAGACAGAGAGAAAAAAGAAAACAAAAAATATACTCTCGAGAGCCTGAGAATACAACAACAACAAAGAAATCAATAAAAAAAATAAAAAAAGTTCTGTGATATTTGTTTGATTTAAAATATTTGTCTGTCATATTATTATTTTTTCATTAAACAATTTATATACATATTTCAATGTGTCGTGCAGTCCATAAATTATTGTTATTATTATACATTAATTTTTCAAATTTCAAATTATATTCATTTATTCACTAATGTAAAATAAAAAACCAGTTGTAAGTAATATCATAAGGATTAAAATCAAAATTTAAATTTAAATGTCAACATTCTTGTAATTTGTAACTAGAATAGTGAATAATAAAATTCTCCCCTGAAGAAGTCGGAAAAAAACTAACGAAACGTTGGGAAAATTGGAATAAGCTTTTTATTCGCATCCAAACAAATCTGACCAAAAATAGCCCGGGATGCACTCTTCACAATAACAAAGGTAGTTGGTCATAAACAAGCAACAAAAAAATCATAATTTAAAGATTATTGTTTGTTGTTCTTAACAAGCAAAGTAAATATCAAATTAAAACCAAAAATTGCAATAAAATGCAACATTTTTATACGTAAAGAACCTACTGTACTACTGTACTACTATATCGTCTCCTTTTTTGCTATTGCTGAGTTCCTAATAGGAACCAACATAAGTAGAAGAAGGTGGATATTCGCTAGAGGTCTGCATAAAGTTTGTTTTTGTTGTACATGTGAAGTTTCTTTACTTTTCGATTACAGTACATACTTTTTTCTCCACCAGAAAACTAGTACCTACAAGCATGTAGTCGCAGCCAAATATGAACATAAAAATATGTGAACATATGAAAAAAGGTGCTGCAAAAATTATGTTCCTTTTTTTTGTGGTACAACGTACTTATTTGTGAAGGAGAAAAAACTGAAAATAATATTGCCTAGCTGTTGATGGCATTTACAATGTAAATTTTATATGTATGCATTTATGTATAAGAATAACATAAAGAGCAATTGTTAAGAGGTAATTACTTATTATTGGCTTTTAATTATTGTTTCTGTTTTTCGTTTAGGTTTTTTTTGAATGTTTTAAATATAAAAGCGTGGGGTTTTTTTTCAGGTAAGGAAAGAAGTAAAACCATAATAAAAACAAATATGTTTATTAAACATTGAAAAAATGTAATTTATTTAAATGTTCGATGCGGACCGCTAGCACTTCAGTAGCCGTATTTTCATAGATCATTTCATATTCCTTTTTAATTTTATTACAATAATAATTTTAAAAATAAATTCAATATTTTAAGTAATTTTATATGTAAAAGTTAAATTAAATTTCAAATCACAATAATTTTTGTTTAAAGTAACTAAAAAATCTTAATCTTATTTATTAAACACAAGGAAATAATAATAAAAAACAAATAAACAGTAAATTAATCAGTTTCCCAGATATTTTGTACTTCATTGTAAATATCAGTTTTTTCACGTTCCAATTCAAAAATATTATTTGATTGACAGTAACTATGTTAGATCCAATGACAGACCTTTTATCGGAAATCAAATTTTTTGCCATTGAAGAAGTCTTTTCGGAAGCAGCATTACTTGCTGGAGTGGCCAGTAGTTTACGGTTTTATGTAAGTTCCAACAATGCAAAGTATTAAATTCATCATGAAATTTAACATCAGTATTTTGATAAAGGCATATTTTCAATGACGCTGTCTCTTGAAGAAGGTCAGAGAGGAGCTTAAAGTTAAGGTTTGATATGTTGGATGTTGAAGGCATATTGTCATCTTCTATACTTATATTTTCTGCTCGTGCCCTCAATTATTTTTTACATTCTCTTTCACTAATATTTTTTTCTTTCCGAAAATTGTTTTAATTTATTTGTTGGTGGAAATAGAAAAGGTGCAATTTTGTGATAAATATTTATTTTTTACAACTATTTCATTTAAATAGCATTTTTCTTTTAAAACTTTAACGATATCGAGATCGTGTTGATACCACAAATTTTCCTTAGTCGATGAATATGAATGTATGCCCAGTGCAATTTCGCATAATTCTCACAAAGTTTCTTCGAATGAAGTTAAAACTTTTACAATACCGTTAATGGATTTAAATTAATATTACTTATTCTTTTTGCAGAATGAATGTAATTTCAAGCCAGTTTTTTTCCTATTGAACTTAATAAATAGTAAATGTTGTTTCAGCGCGTAGGAGAAAAGCTTTTCAATGTTGATTGCGGCCATGACTTGATTTCGGCTTTTTTTCAATATTTTACCAACTTGTATATATGTATATGGGTTACATTAATTTATTTTACATAGAAAAGCGTGGACGTTTTTGAAATAAGCAAAATCTACCTGTATATTATTTTCAGGTTATAAAAAACTATTTTTTTGCACAAAATATGTTTTGAATTTCATAATATAATTTGTAATAAAACTGAATGAATTTTTTTAGCAAAATATTTTTTAGTTTTAATTTCGCATGTGGAAACTTGCTTCGTATATTCCTGTCCTTAATTCTATCAAACTAAAAAAAAATTTCTCGCAGTCTTTTTAAGACATAAAGTCATTATGTTGCAATAAGAGATCCATAGCATCTTTATGACACGAACGCTGAGTACATAAATTTATCATGGGTATCGTCAAATTTTCTTTAAAAAATAATATTCAGTTTTAAAATCGTTTTATGTGCTTGACACGATTACCTAAATACAACATGAAGTACCTAAGTAATAGGTAAGTTCTTGATATGTACTTTACTCTATCATACATAGTAGCTAAAAACGATGACCATATACTTAATGCAAGCGAGCAAATGCGAGTAACAACAATAGCTGTTTGACAGCTTTGTTGTTATGAAAAAATTGTACCTTATTCTTTTGATACTTCGATAAAGTGTTCATTTTTCGCCACTGCACAAGTACTTCATGTATACAAATATATTTGTGCAGACCTCTAATATTCGCCATCGCCCTGTAACACACCTTTATGTTCACATGGTAAAGCTTCAAGTTTAGATCTCAAGTAACCCCTGGACCAAATCTGTGCACCGTGAAGGGCACCACAAGTACACACAACATATCTAACATTTTTAATTGACATTACAAACTATCTGGAATTTTTACTAGCGTTAGTTAATGTAATATGTACAATAAGTGTAAAGTTTATGTGTTTCATTACCTACCTGTACGTTTAAGAAATAATATTCTTTTCTATTTCTTTTAAAACGGGCTGTATCATAAAATCTGCTTTTATTAACTTCTTCAGGTTCTTCAGGAAGTGGTAATGTCAATTTTTGTGTCTCATTGTTTGTTATGCGACTTACTGATGGTCAAGACAAAGCATGAAGATCACTTTAAAATTGCAATTTAGCTAAACAGAATTCAAATGTCTATAAATATACCCACCTATATCACTTTGGAGAACATTTTGCCTCTAAAAATCGCAAGGTAGAAAGCACTTGCAAGCTCGTTGAAATCGCTTTACTTCTCTTAGTTTAAAATTTTTTGGCGACCTTTAAATCATTTATATAACACGCTGTATCTTTATCTTTCGTAAAAGGGTTCATCATTCAATTTAAATGGATTGCAAATTAATCAGCTGTTGATTAGCATTTGGTTAAAGCTTTACATTTAATTAAATAAAAACTTACTCTGCTGAAAGTTACCAACTGTAAAATACTTAAAAAAGTTAACACTTAAGCTGAAAGTCCATACAACGCGTTCTATGCGTACACGCTTTATACGCGTAGAACGCAAGAAGTTTGTTTACTTTCTACTTTTCTACGCTTCGCAAGCGTCATGAAAAAATGTCAGCTGTTTTCGACAGCTAAGGATGGTAAATTATGTTTTATTATCAATGGTATCGAAAAATATTGTTGTGTTAATGATTGCTTTTTTCGGTTTTTTTTTTGTTTTTTTTACGCCTTTTTAATAAAAAAACCCTTTTTTAGTAAAGTTTAACAATAAATTCAGAAAAAAATACAATAATAAAAATAATTTACAACAGCTATTTCATCAGCAAAACTAGTGTTTTTGTTATCGATTACTTTTGCGTACTGGTGCGCGAAATATTTAATGAAATGCCAACTGAAGCTGTGAGGCATGCAAAATTTTTCTTTCTAGCTTATTTACGGAAGCAAATGGATGCTGCAAAAGAATGATTTTTTCTAATCTAATCTATATATGTAACTTTTTTTTTTTTTTTTTTGTTTTACAAAATGTTTATCAAAATGAATAAAATTTAAAATTTGTTTTTGTTTTGAAAAAAATAATCACGTAAGATATCCCTTTGTTGAACTACACTCGTGGCTGAATTGTTGGAGCAAAATTTTGGGCCTTTTTTCAACAGCTGAGTTTCTTTTCTCCATAATCCCATTGTAATAGAACCGTTTTGCTCTCTGTCAAGAAATTTTGGGGGACAATAAGTCCCATTGTGCATCTTTAAATAGTTGTGAAGCACAACTGTGGCGCAAACAACTTTCTCTGCAGAATTCGGTGTCATTTTAGGAGTTCCACGCAGTACTCTCCAGTGTGCTGTCAAAATACCAAAAGTATTTTCTATAGTTCTGCATGTTCTAGATAACTTTTTATTGAAGTTTTGCTTCTCTTCATTTATTAGCAATCCGGGATATGGTCTCATAAAATATCGCTTAAGAGGAAAAGCAGCATCAACAACTAAATAATGCGGAAACTTTACATTACTATTTGGCAATTTCCGACTGCAGTAGCCTTCCAAATTGGGAATGGCTTAGTATCCCACCATCACTTTGATTTCCATAAGCACCTACATATATCGACTGCAGTAAATGTTCCTAAAATCAAATGAGAATCTAAGCTAGAAATTAACCGATAGTATATTTGTTAAAACATACATACCTTTAAATTGTAGAAATTTGAGCCCGAACGAGGTGGGCATGTAATGGCAACGTGCTTCGGCAAATCCCACATGCTCCAAAAATCTTGTGCTATTTTCTTCCATTCATGTGTATTTGGCAATGCTAGATAAATATCTTTTAATTGGTTCCATATGAACTCGCATGTTTCTAAAACGATCCGACATTTTTTTTTAATTAGGACCAGCACTCAGGGGATGACCCCTACTTATGCAATGCATTGTGCCAGAACTAGGAAATCAGGTTTTGGGATGGGGGATAGAGGGAGTAGTGCTTGTGAACATTTGATTTGAATCTTTGCACATTGAAAGTGGCAGGAAAGACTTCAGCAGGGAGTTTATTCCACATATGAGCTGTTCGGCTAAAAAACGAATTTTCTCTGTAATGCGTTGTGCGATTCACTGGCCAATCGACCACAAAGGAATGCGCTCTTGATGCAGATCGCGTTGCGCGTATGAAATTACGGTTTTCAGGAACAAGTTTTCTGATTTGACAAGATCACATTTCGTTGTAGTAACGATAAAACAGTAAAAAACAACAGAGCTGGATACCCTACTTGTACCGATGAGCTTCTGCGCTTTCTATAATAAACTTTAAAGCACCAGCCCATACATGTGAGTTGTATTCAATTTTCGATCTGACAGAGGTGACATAGATAGCAAGGAGATCAGATGGAGTGAAGTATTTCTTACACCGTTTCAGAAAACCTAGGCACTTGAATGCTTCTTTTGCAACATGAAAAAAGTGCTTGTTCCAACGAACATCGCATTAAATTTTCATGCCAAGAACATCGAGAGCTTCTGATTCCTTAATATATATATATCACCCATAATTACAGATGACGTAGCAGGTTCAGCAGTACGCCTGTGCGAAAGCACACAGCACTGGGTTTTATAAGCGTTAAACTGAATCCTGTTCGCCAGGACCCATTCGGAAATTACCAAAAGGTCGCGATTCAGGGTATCGTCCATGTGCTTTCTCACAGCCCCAATTTCCCGAAGGCTTGGTCTACTGCGAAACCAAAATGAATGGCATATGCTACTGTCATCTGCAAAAGAATAGATAGGGTTGGAAGTCTGACGTAGAAGGTCATTAAGAAAAATAAGAAATAGGGTAGGGGAAAGGACGGAACCTTACGGTACCCCTGAATTGAACTTGAACTCGTTTGATGAGATCCCATCTATAACAACTCGTATAGTGCGATCCCTGAGAAAGCTCGATATAAGTAGAGTGATATGAGTGCACCATGCCACACTCTATCAAACGCCTTGGAAATATCTAAAGCCACCACCTTACCTTCGCCGAAATGGTGAATGGATTTACACCATTTTTCCGAAAGGAAGGCCAATAAGTCACCCGTAGAGCGTGCCCAACGGAAGCCGTACTGCCGGTCACTAAGTAAGCTGTTGGACTCTAGATATTTCACAAGATGAAAATTAAGCATAATTTCCATTACTTTGGAAAGTGCGGAGCAAATTGCGATCGGGCGGTAATTTTCAGGGTTGCTAGCCTTTCCCTTTTTGGGGATTAATGTTACATTAGCAACATGGTACAATATGTTGAAAAGTTTTGCTAATGAACGCGCTAACGTCGAAGAGCACTGCTTCAAGACCAGTACTGGAATTCCATCCGGACCAGGGGACTTGTATATGTTGAGATCCGCTAAAACCTTTTTAACTGCACGTGCTCGAAAGAATATATTTGGCATAGTTACTGATACTCTTTCCAGTGCGGGCAGTGGTTGATTGCTTTCCGGCAAGTAGGAGTTACTTGCAAAAATTTCAGCCAAGACGTTAGCTTTATCAACCGGGTCGTTAATTATTTGATCATCCTTTAAAAGAGGCGGAATTGAGGAACTAGCATTATCCTTCACTCTTTTAACGAATGACCAAAAGCTCTTGCTACCCCGAGAAGTAGTAAGAACTTTAGCACGAAGGCGCTGCTCGTATAAAGCTTTTTCGTGCCTTAGTACTTTGGCACACGAAGATCTCGCCCTTTTGCGTAGCAAATCAGTTACGGCGTTTTTGTTACAGCGCTATAAACTAAATGCTCTCTCTGGATCTGACTGCATTTTTGCACGTCTGATTAAACCAAGAATTCTTTCTTGGATTAACACGGATTTGCTTAGATGGAATGAAAGTTTTTATTCCAAGCAAAATAATGTTCGCAACCATTTCTGCCATGGCGTCGACTTTATTGTCCAGAAAACAAAGTTTCCAATTAAAATGCCGAAAAAAATCGTTGAGTTTAGCCCAACGAGCCTTTTCGTACATATATTTTAAACGTTTCGTGGCCATTTTTGAAACGTTATGAAGATTAGCGACAGAAAAGGAGGCGGAAATGGTGCAGTGATCCGAGTTACCGAGAGGCGCAAGAATACTTACCTCATACTTATCAGGGTGTGAGGGAAGGAAAAGATCGAGAGTATTATGTTGTTGCCCTTCAACACACGAAATATGTATTGGCTTGTTAATTAATTACGAGAGGTGGTTGTGCGCGGCTCAACATATTGGCCCTCTAGGATTGTACGGTTCGAATGGCGAATCCAAGGCGAGTTGTGAACATTGAAATCACCAGCAACAACAATTTCACTGTTCGGACAGCTTTCTAGGATTCTCGATATGAAATCGGAAAGGGCATCGCAGCCGGAAATAGATTTATCCCTTCCCGTGTTTGGGCTTCTATATAAAAACCCGAAGTGTAAGAAGTGTGACCAGATTTTGAATTGAACCCAAAGACAGTTAAGTTCAGGATCATTTGTGCCTAATGATTGCTGGCACTGGTACACGACTTCATTGCGAATGTACATCGCAAGGCCCCTATGTAGACTAAAAAAAGGTAGAAGAGAGTACCCAGGCAAATGAAAATCCTGTGGATCAGCATCCTCAGATACCTGGGTCTCACATAAGGCGAAAATATCAGGCCGATGGAGACAACTGTGTGCATACACAGAGAAGAAATTCGCTCTTAATCCACGTATGTTGCAGAAATCGATTCTGAAATGTAAATGAGATTTACTGTCTGCTAGTACCATGCGCTAAGTAGCTGCTTGAAAGTGAGAATTTGCTTTGATCAATGTTGTACATACTCAACTCTAAACTTACATTAATGTTAAGAAGAGCCAGCAATCCGCTGCAATAGCTCTCGCTGAGCTCTTTTCGAGATTGTCCTTTGGAAGGGTGTATAAGCATTCAAAGACTTTTAGGGACATTTTCGTTGCTACAGAAAACTGCTGATGGTCACGGTTTTTAAATTTTTCAAAAGTTGCTGCAAAAAAAACTCACTTCCCGCTCCAAATACAAGGGACGCAACCAAAACCGTTTCCTTTACTTTTGAAGATTTTCATAGGCCCCTGTTACACAAAATATTATGTGCATAAAACAATTACATGCCATAAATTCTTTAAACATTTCAATTTCACTTTCCATTTTTATCAAAAATTATTTCTTTAGATAAAAATATTTATACTACAGCTGATCAAAACAAAAACTTGGCGCATAAAAAGCGTTGCATGTAACTTGACGTTTAAGAAGTGTAGAAAGCGTAAAAAGTATAAAAAGCGTATAAAGCGTGTACGCATAGAACGCGTTGTATGGACATTCAGCTTTATAGTCTGTCTATAACGTTTCAAGGTATTATTATAAGTATTGGAACACCCTAATATTCCATCTCCAAACTTTATACTTGTTCAACTGTTCAAGAGTTTGGCAATATACAATAAACTACAGCACCTATAGGGGAACCCTTTAATAGATAAATTCAATTTATATACTTGCTGTTGTAGTAAATAAAGCAATCAGGTTTTTTATAAATTTCTACTGTATGTCTATAACGGTTCAACAGTTTAGCCAAATACATCAGATTACATCAACTATTGTAAAACTCTTTTATTTATATTTAAGATATTTTTACTTCTTATTATACCAAACAAAGTAGTGGATATTCTGTCTAATTTTCAAGGCCAAATTAATTTTGGGAACAAAGTCAAATTATTGACTTTTTGTTATAGCGGACTTAGAGATACAGATCTTTTTTAAGTTTCAGTGTTATGTCTACAACGAATCAACAATTTGGCCATACACATCAGATTACATCAACTATAAGGATGTCCTTTAATTTCCAAATCCAAATTGTATACTTGTTGTTATAGCGGAGTTAGCAATACAGGTTTGTTGTTAAATTTCAAGCGTCATATACATCAAAATTAATGAACTATGGAGGCACCCTCTAATTTATAATTTTGAATACGGTCATAGCATCGATATCCAATTTGCCAGCGTTTATCTATAACGGTTCAAAAGATAGACCCATATAGGTCAATTTAAGTCACCCATGGAGACACCCTTTAATTTTTGTATTACTTTTTCCATTTAGAGCTAATGTGATATGCAGTTAATTTTTAAGATTAAGGTCTGTTTTTATAACGATGTTAATCTGTTAGCATCCCCTTTCAAATAAAAAAACTTTTCACAATGGATTCAGAAATGACTGAGATATTAAAGCAGAAATATAAAAAAGCAAAATTCAGTCGAATTGATAACCACCTCTTTTAAGTCAGTTAAAAACAACAATAAATAGAAACAAATATATCTTTTGTTATTATTTTAAAACACAGTGAACCTATCCATTTAAAAAAACAACAATCCCGAAACAGCACGAGCTGGCTTATGTTTACAACACAAAAGGGAGGAAACCCCAAAAGTTTCAGCTTTCAGAAAAAAGAACGCTAATCGTGCAAAAAGTTGTACCTGGTGTAACCAACCTAATAAGTCCCTGGATAAAGTTTGTCGAGCTATATTAACACTTTTCGTGTTTTTGTCGAACATATGTATTTAACATTACATACAAAAGCCATTATAGGTTTTTCAGTTATTTATTTATTAATAAAGGCAGAGTTACTCTTACGTAAACGTACACGTTGCGGATCAGCTGTTCCGTTTTCCTTAACTAGGTTGTGTGTAAATAGGTACTGTTTCGTAAATGTAACTTTGCGTTGCGGACGAACCTAAAAAATTTGAATTTCTCTACGTATTTACGTATAATGTCAAATGTAAACAAACATTAATATATGAAAGACATAATTTTTTTTTGTTAAAATTAAAAAAATCATCAATAAATTAAATTAATTCAAGAAGTAAAACTAAATAAAAAAAGTAAACGGATGACGAAAAATTAGTGTTGCTAGGTTAGGAAAAGGATTTCCTGTACAACCAATTAAATCCTTTTTACAAGCAGCAAGAAAAAAGACAGCAGCTTGGAAATCTATTGGCAGAGAAATGGGAGTTTCAGGTAAGAATCTTAAAAAACTTGTATACGGTTTATATTAAAATATTTTTTATGAAGATAAATTATGTTTTAAAAGATGGACTTCTATGCGTGATCATTATGCAAGAGAAAAACGATTGCTAATGTTCCATCGGGCAATGGCTCTTTCTTAAGAACTCGATGGTAGCTAATAAGCATAATTAAAATAGATTCAATTTCAATAATAAAATCAAATGTATGTACATGTATCCGTTATTTTTTGTTGGATGAGAACATCACCAAATATTTTAGAACCACTATCCCTATCATCTCCCAAAATTTCTTTAGACTCGTCATTGCCATCGCCAAAAATCTCTTGTTTCATTGAAGAGAGTAATTCCAGGAATTTAACTGATGACCAATAAAATAAGGTTTGTTCCAATGGAAGTGTTCAACGAAAAAATCATAAAAAACAGCAATGTGGCAGATGTAGATTCTCTTTTCGTTGAAGCCATAGCAGCTTTTAAAACAGTCTGTGAAAAGAAGGACAGGGAAATAAAAAAGCTGAATGCAATGAAACTCTGGAAGCGTTTGGAAAAATGATTTTATCGAATATAGCATCACTGAACGCCTCAAAGCAAATCAAAGCTTTTTAAAAAAGTAACAGTTTTAGCTATAGAGATTAAAATGGATGCGAAGGAATAGCTAACAACAAATCAAACAATTTTCAATACATACAAGTGTGTAAGAAAAATTGTCCTTGTCTTTGCTTTTTATATTGAGAAAAATCCTTCTGTGATATTCTCCTTTAAACCAATCTTTATTTATTGGACGCACATTCCAACGTCTTATGCGATGATTATATTTTATACACAAGTAACAAAAACTTAAATTAAAAAAAGTCGTTTCTTTGAAATCATTTTTAATAAATATGTACTTATATTTTTCCTGTTCAACGGTTTTAATTTTAAAAATTTCAAAATCATATGGAACATCTACGAATTTTCAGTGACTTGAGAACGTTGAATTCAAACGTCACATTTACGTAGCCGCAACATTTACGTTAGAGTAATGGAGCCTTAAGACTCCTATGATAATTATGATTATTTCCTGTTAGTTTACTTAAATATTTATTGTTTTTAAAGAAATAAATACTTAGTATTAAATTTTCTTTTGCCAAGATCAATGATTAAGTATTTACTATGTAATCTATAGATATTTTTTAATTTATATGCTTCCGAACTACAAAACTAATGTGTAGATGGTACATGTGTTTTTATGTCTGTCCCCATTAATTGTACAAATTAGTTAGAGCAAAATCCTTACAACGCAACAAAATTTTATTTACATACGACCAATAAAACAAATTTGATTTTAATCAGAAGAAAAAAATCTTGACATTTGCAAGAAAATTTACCATGATAGAAAAGCCTTCTGGCACACAAACACACACAAAATCAATTTCATTTTAAGGATTTCGTACACTCAAACACATGAGATCCCTTTACATTTTTCCAATAGTCATTATTTTGTAAAATGAAATGCATTCAAGTGTATCATAGAGTATTTAACCCAGCTTTTAACAATAAAATTAACTACAACAAGAAATATAGGATGAGAAGGAAAGACGTAAAATATTGAAAGTAGAATGTAATAAAATGACAAAAAAAACAGCAAAACAAGAGAAAATTACAACTATTATAGCAACAGCTATTATGCTAAGGACTCTAAGATTTGCACAAGAATTTATAGATCCTTAGAAATAATTTTATATTGACGTATGTATGTGCGTATGTAAGTATAAAAACAAACAAAATCTTTTGTTTCTAATAGCGCTCGAATTAATGGCGTAAGTCAAAAACGTATTTTGCAAAATGGAAATAAGTTTTTTCATATGTATGAACTCCTTAATTGATCCCAAGTTTAGAAAGAAGTGTTTTAGTTTGAATGTTGAAAACGAATATTCGCTGAATTAGAACAGACAACGAGGAAACAAGAGCTTTAACTTTATGAGATCAATGACTACAAAGTCATTAACGTGAAAATCAGTTGCTTGCCAAATGTACTTGCCTGATAATAACAAGTCTTCATTTTAAAAGCTACAAAAGGAGCTATTAACATAAAGAGGAGGAAGAGAAGACCATCAGACCTTTAAACACCATAAAAGGCCTTAGACTGGAGGTTAAACATATTTTGAACCTGGATAGCAGTAACTTCGGACAACTCACGGGCTTTCTCTCCAGACTGCATTACCATCTTTGCAGAATGGCGCTGAAGAAATCGCCTGTGTATCGATTCTGCGTAAAAGAGGATAAGATTACGGAACACAGTTTTTCGAAATGCGTTACCAATATCAGGAAAAAAAAGTTTGTTTGAGAAGGCTTCTCCATTATCTTTTATTGCGATTAAAAGGAATACATCGCTGTCGATAGTGGGATAGCAAGATTCAAGACAGAAAAGATTTTATGATGACAAAGTGCTCGCTTGAAGCGGTTCCATATGTTAAAACATTTATTTTATTTAAAAATCGTACATATTTTATTCTTTTCAAATAACTAAGTAGCGTTAAAATAAATCCCTTAACGCATAAAATTTAGTTTTAAACTCATCTGTTAAGGGTATACAACTCCCTTTAGTAACAACTTTGCAAAATTAAGCTCTAGTTCTACTCAAAAATAAAGTGGTAGATAGTCTTTGCTTCTCTCATTAGTGCCTCCAAAATCTTCTGCCAAATGAACCCTCGTCTGCTTCAGAAGTGCATTTTCATTTAGAAATTCTAGTTTTAATTTTACTTTGTCGTATATTTAAAAAATCAAAGCATAAACTGAGATATTTACATTTCTTTTAATTTTTTTTGCTAGAATTGGGTATTAATTGAACTTATTTTTATTTCGAGAAAGTTAAAATTAGATAAAATATCAAACTAAATTTTATTTTTTATAAAAATCACAAAAATTGTCTTTTAAGCTTCTGCTATAAATGGTCTCAATTTTTGTTCTTAAAAAACTAGACTAAAAACGTTTTTAGGTGACATAATAAAATCCTACACTTAACACAAAAACACTTCCGAACTAATAAATATAAAAACAAGGACAAACCTACCGACTGATATAGTAGCGTGTATTACAAAGAAGGCAAAAAATAAGTCGTAAATTATTCAGCTTTTATGTTGGTAATTTGTACGATTATCCAATAAATGTCCTTTTGGAAACATATAAACATGACAAACATTTATTCCAACTATTAATGCATGTACTAGTCTAAGAAAATTGTTAAGAAAGAAGCAGCAGAGATGAAAGAAAAACCCATAAAGATATTTTAGATTTTATATAAGGATACGAAAACACACACAATCACTGTAAGAGGCATCCAGTAAAATCACTGTATTCGTTGTAGAATTTAGGAACAAGAAGTTTATGTTGTTGGTATTGGTATTGAGTTCATATAAATCTGTGTTTAAATTGTTTTCTTTTTCTTACTTCTATATACTCGTATTAAGAATATAAATTTATTAAAACGGAGCTGCCCAACACTTAATTGATTTTGCAGACAACAAATTTAAGTTTTTCTAAACTGTTTTTTTTTGCAAAAGAAGGTACAACTTATATAAAAATTTTATTTCCAAAAACCTTAAATAACACTTATTTAATAAATTTTTTAACAATATTTTTTTCATAATAATTGCAAACTTTTAATAAAAACTAATAATATGCTTCTTAAAGAATTATATAAAAATAGTTAAATATATTTTTGAAAAGCGGTGGAAATAATATTTTGTTTACAATTCTGTTCGGCTTTAGTTTTGGCAGGTAATTTGTATGGTTTTCTTCGATTCCACTACGATTTTTTGTAATAATCCACATCTCTCTTACCAGATAATATATACTCTTCTTCCTGTTCCAATTCTGTTAGATTTTTTCCTGGCTACGTAGCTAATCTATAACAACCTGCCTCTCTTGTAACTTAAGGCATTTTCTTCACAAGACTGCATAACCCGAGCAACCTACATTGGATTTGTAGTCTCTAAGTGGTGTTCCCTTTTCAGATATCAAATAATTAATAGCTGTAGGTTGTAATGGTGTGCGTATCACCACTACTACACATAAAGCTTTTTTTGTTAAAGGTGTAGGTAGGGCCTACTGTTCCAACGTTTCAAAATATCGTAATTTTTTATACCCATAAATAGATTTTTACATCTTATAAGATGTGTAAGTAACTAATATTAAAGTTGGGCATAATCGTTCCGAGTGGACAGAAAAATAAATGAAACTAGGTTTTTCCTCTTGTTCATTTTTTTCACTGTAAATGAACGACGAACGAGAGAATGCAAACAACATCAAATTTGATCTCTAAAAGAAGTGTTAACAATATTTTTGTAAGTTGAAAAAAAACAACATTTCGAAAAGAAGTAATGGAATTTATACAACAGATTTGGGTAATATAAGTAACATATTATTGTTTATTTTTAAATCTCAGTAACAAAAAAACACACACTCTATTTAGTCTTTATTATTTGTATTTTATAATTAAAAAAAAACATCTTGTATATTCAATATTGATTAAAATAAACCTGGATATGATATGGGTTTATATTTTGAAGCATAAAAAACATAGAATTGAAGTTAACAGAGAGAGTGTAAAGAGTGTAACCTTAGAGACGTACATTTTATCTCTTGAGTGCGTATTTTTAAAGTGACTAAAACTTTCTTTAAAAAACTTGAAACATTGATTTATTTATTTCAATACCGTCTGCCCGACTTAAAATTCGGCTTTTTGCAAGAATTAGTTTCTTCTTCACAACGCGACATGTACAAATTCCAGAGAAATTGAATAACTCATTCATATTAATCGATATTATATTCACTTTATTTCAGGTTATCAACAGCTTTGAAGTACATTGGTACTGATAAAATTCATCCGAAATGTTCAAGGAAAATTCTACCAGTTTCGCGAGGTCAGCTTAATTTAAATAACGAAAAATACGCAGACAAGTACCGATAACATGAACTATGCCTCAGGGAAAAAATATTCTATGTTGTTTTATAAGCAATACAATGCATTTTAAAAATTAATTTTAATATAATTTCTTCTAAATGTAAATCTGACAGTATTCGTTAATAAAAATGATAAGTTTTGATTTTATATTTTTGACATTTTTTCGAAACCTTCCTTCTCGATAATGATTTTTAAAATATTCCTACTTTTGATTTCTTCTTAAAGTTCCATTACATTCTTAAAGGTTTCACATCTCTGAAAGCTGTCTGTGCGTGTTAGTGTGATGATGTTTAAGTAATGCAGTGCTTAAGAAGGCGTGTAATTGAAACATTCAAAAGACAATTTCCAAGTCTTAGCACAGACACACTTAATGAACATAAAAGTTATGGCCTTTACAATAACAACAACTACAACTATATATAACAAATTATAACAGCAGTGGCAGCAACAGCAACAGAAAATGACGATGATAATAATGACATCAATGGCTAAAAAAGTATACAATGGTGTATGTAGTTAATTTAACAAAAGCAGCAGAAGAAAAAGTAGAAAAAAAAAAACGAAATACGATGGAAAATTGGAACACCATTAATGGTAAGCAATCAGGCGTAAACTACCCTTCATGTTATGGTATAATTGCAAGGATTACAACATTTTTCTAAATGTCACTTGCTGGTACAAATTAAAAGAATTTAAAATATTTGAATCAGAAATAATGTTAATAGTGCCACCAAAATTTGCATAGAGAGAAACATTAAGAAAAAAATTCTTTCTCACGATTAACACCGCAAACTTGACTTGATTATTAAATATGAAAACAGCTTTTACACAGTTTCCAATTAAAAAATCAGTATAAACGCTCCATAAATAACTGATATATAAAATAGGAGTACAATAAAAGACAAAAAAAGGAAAGATTGCTATATTCGGCTATGTCAAATCTTATATACCTTTCATCATATATATAAATTTAGTTCAGTGAAGTAGCTTTCAAAAATGTATATATATTGCATTGACAGAGACTAAAAAAATATGAAAAGAAAATTAAGCACGATATATAAATTTTAAAAAATTTAAGTATTTCCTAAAAGACCTCTTTAAAAGCTTTCAAATGATATCCATATTGAATATCGAACTTTTTTACCAAAATAAGGCCCATAACTCGGTAAATATGGGCGAACGCCAATTTTCTCACGTGATTTTTTTCCTTTTTTCTATTTTTTATAGCACTATAATTTTATGTATTTATTTTTTTTTTATTGGAGTTACTTCATTGTTCCAAATGGTATTGAGTGTTATGCCCACTGCCTCGAGGGACATGAAGCGAAGTAGCCATCGAGACGTGCTTTCACCTCCAATAATCTTCCGTGTTTTAATTTTTAATTATGAACCGATCTTGCTGATTTTCAATAGCACCTCTTTCGATACTATGTCTGATCGATTGGCGTATCTCATAATTTCATACAAACAGAATGAAAAACTTAGATATACCATTTTTCCAATTTTTGTGGTGAAGGGTATAAAAACAATGAAGCTCATGATGACGTGTAGATAGTAAATTAGACCACAACCTGCAACACCGTACTATGCATCTTGCTCTCGCGCTTTGAATTTATAAAGAGACAAAATTTAAGTCACTTTCGATCATTTCATCTTGCAAAGAGTTTAGTAAAAAGCAGTTAAAAGATGACAAAATTTAAAACAACGTTTCTATGCTGTCTTGTATAGAATTTTAAGAAACACAGTGTTTATTAATGTCGCGCACGGTAATTTCATTTGATTAATACAAAAAATGGATAAATGATCAAATGCATAAATCACCAATCCGGCCAACTGTGTTATTTATATGTGTTTATCAAAGACTTAACTCAATATTTTTTACAGGGTATGTAAAGGGTTTGCAATTTTTGTTGCTATTTACCTCCTATTATACTTAGCTTAATTTACATGTATGATAGATGTTATGTATATATGTGCGTGTTAAGTGCTCAAATCCAATAACATGAGCATATTATTTCCCCCTCTATTTTGTTAAAGAAATATGCCAAACTTTCTTAGAACTTTTCAATGATTGATTGGATTTTTTCTTATTTTATGACAAAACAATTGGTTCTTTTTTCATAATTCTTTTGCGGCCATTCATTATGCTGTCAATATGCGAATCTTCATCAGTCCTAAGTAAAGAAACAAAATCATATCAGTATTTTAGCAAAAGTTCAAAAATCATTAAACTCATATCAAAAGTCTTTATTCAGTGATTGGTTATTTGCTTTTATTGCAGTTGTATCGACACACAAGGTGTCCATGCTTATCTCACACATACACTTGTACACTTGTATTCTGGTTAATGGTTTTTTGATGAGTTTTGCAATTATTGGTCTTTTTCGTTTTTGTATGTTTCGGACATTTTGATGGTGGTGTTTTGCTTCCTTAACTGCAGGATATGTAAATGTCCATTTTAACTTTATTGTTGTGGTAAAAACAAAAAAGACTTATCTCTTATCTCTTTGTAAACATTGGTAATCAGCGTGTGCTGTTTTGGAGGCCACATTCGTTATTGACATTTTATTAATAAAATTTTTTGAATTATTTATTTTTAATGGCTTTTTAAAAAAGGCATAAACTTAATAATCAATTTATTAAAACAAAAATTTAAAATTGATACTTTGATATTTGTGCACGTCTCTTTCCACCATTATGCCATTGATGTGATTTGCAATCTGAGGAGTTTAATATTTTGCTTTCTTTGATTAAAAAACTACACGATTTGTGTAAAATTCTTAAAAGAGATTTCACTAAGTTAACGTGTTTTATAATATTCGAATTTTCGATGAAAAAAATAAACAAATTTGTGTTAAAGTAGAAATTCATAAAAGTTTCTTTGAAAAGGTTTAAAAATTTTAATTTAAGTAAAATCTAAATATAGCACGTTGTCTTCAATGAGTTTGTGAACTTATTATTATTACCGCTTAACATCTGAGACTCTTGACATGTAATCATCCCAATTATTCTAATAAACGTTTAAAAAAAAAAAACTATTACAAAGTATCCAACAAATAAATATTAGGATAAATGTTAAGTCAAAATTAGTTCGTATAGGTTTTAAATTTTAATTAACTGGAAAAAAATTTTGAGTAAATATGTTGCTAAGGACCAAAATAAAGATATGCAGTGTTTATTTCTGGCTCCCTTTTAAATTAACAAACAACTGATTTAAACAAATTGGCTTCAATTCAAATTCATATTAACCTTATTGTCAGATTTTTAAATGTAATCTTAACTTATAATCCATTACGATTGGTACATTAAAAATACATAAAAACTAAAGTTTGATTGAGCAAATTCCATAGAGCACAATTTTGTATTTTAAGTTTCCTTTTCAGTATCACGAATCACGGATTTTTGTGTAACACGATCACATTTCTTAAAAGTCTTATTGAACTTTGGCTGTTTAGTCCTTAGAACTAAGTTTTACGTAATTATTTACCAAGAGTAAACTTTTCAAAAAATTGCATTTGCAGTAAAAAATTTTAAACGGCAAATTCACAAAAAAATTTTTAAAAACTATTCTTATTTTAAAAAATAAATACAAAATCCTTTGGGGATGGTTATATAAGGTTCGACATAGCCGAATATAGCACCTACCTGTTATACCTATCACCACAAAAGTGGAAAAAGGTATATTTGAGTTTGTCATTCCGTTCGTAATTCTACAATATGAATTTCCGACAACGTAAAGTATATACATATTAATAAGTGTTTATGCATAGCGAAGTCGATTGAACGATGTCCGTCTATCCGTCCATGTTAGTGTTGAGACACTAGATGAGCGAGATAATATTTAAATACACCAATCGATCAGAAATAGTTTCAAAAATTTTGCTAATAAAAATCAGCATGTCCTTTAAGGCAGGGGGCAAAAAACCACGCCTGCTTTTAATTAAGTGGTTACTCCAATAAAAAAAAATATAATATATATATATATATATATATATATATATATATATATATATATATATATATATATATATATATATATATATATATATATATATATATATATACATAAACATCAAGTGAACAATTTATGGGCTTTTGAAAGCACGATTTTAAGATGTCAATTTGGATATCATTTTAAAGCTTTTGAAGAGATCTTGCAGGAAATGCTAAAATTTTTTAATAATACTTAACCCATTAAAAGCCGGTGACATTTTGATGTAAAATTTTATATAGTACTTGATTTTTTTCTTATTTTATAATTCTCTGTCATCCCAATATATTTTTTTTTTTGATTGCAGTTACTTTACTTAACTAGATTTACATACATGGTGAAGGGAATATATGGCTTTTTTTTAATTTTAAGGTGGTAACATTTACGTTTCATAATGCGCGTAAGAATCATCTATGTTGCTTAAGAACACCCTTAAATTTTAATATTAAAAACGAGACCAATCCATAAGCAAATAAAAAAAAAGACTTAAAATCGGTCAAGAAATTACTGAGTTCTGCGGACAAAAACATAAAAAATTAATGATCAAACGAATTGATAACCTCCTTCTGTTTTTAAAGGCGGTTAATAATTGTTACTCTTTTAAGCAAATAAATAAGAAAACAACAGTTTAAATATCTCGGTCTCGATAAAACAAAACATTGTTTTGTATTCATTGCATAGGAGTTGGTAAAACTGTATTTTTATTGGAACAGCAGCAGATACCGTTAAGGTGCCTGTATACTTAACTAGAAAATTGTGATGAGAAATGGTGTGTAGCAGTCGTGGCTTAGTTGGATAAAAAAGGTAACTAATTGGTAAACAGGAGAATCTGGTTTTGAGTCTAGCCGAAGCCATAACGTATTGGAGTCCGAATCTGCGCGTTTTTAAAGTTCCACGTTTAGTAAACAAGAGATCATGGGAACGATAAAGATAGAGTCACATCTTTAGAAACAATAGATTGATTAATTTTAAAAGAAGATTAAAGTAAAAATTAATGTGATGGTATTTGCAGCCTATCAGCAATTAAACTGCACAAATTAAATATATTCTTTTCATTAAACCAACGAATCTTTACTCAAAATTACTGTAATGAAATATATAAATACGCATGTCAACATTCTCCACATAATCTCTCTTCATCATTTGGTACTATCATATCCTATTACAATTAAGAAGGCAAGAAAAACAAAAGTTGACATAATTTGATAAAGATATTAATACAGCCACTGTACTAAGCACAGAATCCACGATGATTGCTCAACCAAGGAAATATTTAAAGATTATGACTATGACGACAAGGCAGTGGTTATAAACAAGTTCTGGGGGGAGGAGAATGAATTTGTTCTACTTTCAAGAAAATACAATTTTTACACTTTTATTAAACAAGCATGTGTTTTAGCTCTGAAATGTTCATAGAATAAGTGTGACCAACGTAAGCGCCCTTTTAAGGAATCAAATTTCCAATTTAAAAAAGTATAACGGATAAATTTCTTTTAATGAAATTGTTACTATTCGTTTTATTATAATTAAAAACTCTAAGTAAAGGAAACTAAACAAATAGCCAAAAGGGCATTAGTAAAGATGTCCCACTGCATTTGGCATGCCCTTCACCTTAATGCTTTATATTCAAATATTTTTTATTTTGTTCTTCTCTTTCAATTATAACATAAAAGTTACAAGTAGAAGTCGTCATAATTGATATTTCTTTTATATGTTGTTAAAATATAATTTTTAATAAAGTTTTATTGTAGTTTTTATTTCGCAAATTGCTTCTTCAGAAAACAAGAAACGAAACCCCATTTAAATTTCCAAGTGAAGTTTGGTTTATTTGAAATTGTGTTATTTACGGTTTTATACAGGCATGTCACAGAACTCAATTCCGATCGAAAGTGGTTTCAATTCCGCAAATTGCTTCTTCAGAAAGCGAAAGACGAAAAATTTTTTCGGAATGAAACCACTTTCAAATTCAAAGTAGAATTTAGTTTCCTTGAAATTTTGTTATTTGTGTTTCTTAAATTTACTTTTATTTTTTATACTTAGAAAAGCCTTTTTGATTACTTTGGTGTGCAAAATATTGCTACATTTTAACTAAATAATGGAGATTCAATACTTTTCAGAAATAAACAAAACCGATCGGAATCTGAAGAAGGTAAAACAAAATCGATCGGAATTGTTAATACGGAATTAAAACCATTCCGATCGGAATGTTTGACATACCTGATAATTTACTTTTATGATTTGTTCTTATTTATATAAGTCTTTTTGATTAATTTGGTGTCTGGAATATTGTCACGTTCCATTTAAGAATGGAGATTTCGCATTTTTTAGAAATAAACAAAATCGATCGGAATGGTTAATATTGAATTAAAACTATTCCGATTAGAATGAGTGGTCCCAATGAATAAATAAATAAGATGTCCCACTTTAATATATTAATATAGTTTTTTATTTGACCTTTTAATTAACTGTATTTTTAACTTACTCTTATGTCCCAATAAAAAGGTAAAAAATTTAGTTCCATTTTATACCAACAATAAGATATTAATTAAAACTATTCCAGTTTGCAATGTTTTTTTAATTATTTATTATTGAAGTTTTGATGTTTTTTTATTTATTATTATATTTTCGAAAAATCTGAAGCTTCTTTTACATCCCTCAATAGTTTTTTTCAATACTCTTTAGAAATAAAAGTTTACTAATTCTTTCACCTCTTAATCTGCTTCTTTGTTGAGTCATCACCTGCACAGCGTCGCTTGTGAAAATAGTCTTTCAGACGGAACCGATGTTCCCACCACTGTAAAATATTTAAAAGCGATCTTGTAAAGCTTAGGAAACTGCGATTTATAAGCTTTCTAAATATCCAACGGATTTTCGTTCAGTCTTCCAACAGGAGTTCTTTTATAATCTGAAAGTTCATTAGACAATACATTTTCACTCTTTTTTCTTTCTTTTCAAATTTCTAAGAACACGCTTATAAATCAATCTACACGTTCTGTGTACAATTTGTCATTTTGATGCATCGAAAGAAAACATCGATGTTTTTCGATTGCTTAGGAGCAAAAAAACATCGGATGATATCGATGTTTCGACACAATATATCGAGTGTTTTTGAAACATCGATGTATTTTGCCCATTTCTAATGAGAACCCATGTTCGCATATCACAACCAAATGTTAAAATCATACGTTTTTTTCTAAATCGAACGAGTTCAGGAAATAATTTAAAAAAAAATAATTTAAAATAGGAAAATTTGGTTCTTGCCTTCCCGTAAGATCTTAGATATAAGAGCTTTTTAAAATAACTCACATTTAATAGATAATCAATCCATTTAATGCAGACGTTGTTAAATTGGCTTCGATATATCTATATAGGAAACAGAAGACAAGCTCATTGTGTCTTAAATAAGTGCTGTAAAAAACGTACAGAATGACAAAGTTATATAAACTATTTCCACCTGTGTGCAAGATATGAACAGATTTGATATATTAAACAGGTTTTCCTTATCACAAGTTTTACCACAAGCAATTGTGATGACATGTGTTCAGAAAAATTTATTTAGTAACGTTGAATAAAAAGGTAATTCTTGTTTTTAAGGCTCACGCTAACTAAAGAAATACCAATTTAGATGAGTGTGATTATGTCGATGCTTTAAAAATAAAAAAGTTGAAATAATTTTAAACAATTTTAAATGGTGACCTTAGTTGTGTCATCTATTATTGTTAAATGTGAAATATGTTTCAGTAGCATTGGTATGGAATTTGTTATAATTAGGGGTTGACATGATTTATTTGCTTGGAATTTGAACTTCTAATACACATTTTCTAAAATTTTAAATTATGGCTTTCGAGCGTGTATGGTATTTGTCTTTTAAAGTGCCAACAGCAATATTGAATTATTTCATATTGGTGTGTGAATGTGAAGGATCTTTTTATGTCTAGATATCATAGATATCGTAGTAATTTTAGATATTATGATTAATTACAGATAATTAAAGTGATTAATTATAAGAAATAGAATTTGATACAGAGTACAGATGATGGAAAAAGTGTGTTTAGGATTAAAAGATAATTTCTAATATTTTTAATATAATTAAATATTGAAAAGCTATATGAAAAGTTGTATTAAAAACATTATGTAAATATTTATTATCTTTATTAATAAATATACAAAATAGTGCAAGTAGAATGTTCGAAATTTCACTTTTTTGTATGAAAAACTTAATAAGAAAAAAATATAGAATTCAGTGATCAGTTATAACTTCAATAAAAATAAATAAATTAAACTTATACATATACAGTGGTAAACATTTGTTTGATCTGAATTATAGCAGATCCTTTATTTTATTGGTTTTTTCCATTCAGGAATTAAAGCAAGGTGAATCAATACTAAGTGGTCGCAATGGCGAATTCAATAATTCTCGCCAAGACCTAAACTGTCAAACTCCATATATAAAAATATGTATAATTTTTATCTATAGTGTTTCACACTTAACGTTTCGGCGAAAATTAATGAATTTGGTAGCAAGACCACCTAATGTTATTTTGCAATGGATTAAAGATATAAAACAAAAACAATTTCAGATCTTACAGCTTAAAGAAAAAACATTTTTTTTTTAATTTTTGGAAATTTCAGTGACGTAGTAAACAAATAAAAAAATTTACATGGTAAAATCGGCAACGTAAACAATTGTTTTGGTAAAGAGATTTAAAGCAAAACGTTTAGAAAATGGACAAGGAAACAGTTAAATTAAACTGAAATAAATTGAATTGATAACTTAAAAGAAAGTAGAAAAACACATTAAAAGTGATAAAAACTTTTTAAAACTTGGCAGTAACTATGGCGTTAAAGCTGCCCATCAATTCTTTTTAAAGCCATTAGTCAATTGTAATAATTTTATCTTTTAACTAATTATCAATGAAGCCTTTTCATTAAAAAGCATTGAAAATAAAAATAATGTGAAAAAAATGCTAAAAGATCACTAGCATTATTTAATGTTCACTGATATTGAAATCGTCAATTAATTAGTACATCTAATTAATAACTCCCATATATAGCAAAAACACAAATGACTTAAACAAATGAATGGAAAAAAATATTTTTCGTATAAAAAATTTCAATTTAGATAGTCCTAGCGGCTACAGTTGTTATTAGCAATTTTTTAAACAAGCTTGTGTCGTCTGGCCTAAGAGTAATTACGGTGGTGGTAGCGTCATAGTATGCTTGGCGTTCTCTTATAATTTCAAGCACCCAATTTGTTGTGTCACTACACGTATGAACTCTGAAATTTACTGAGATCTTCTTAATGACATTTCTATCATAAAATTAAACGAAAATCCAAATGAAGAGAACATTTTAAAACAAGACAACGCGTCTATACATGTATTTAGGCAATATAACGAGAGGTTTGAATCTCATAATATGACTTTGTTGAATACTCAGCATGCAGTCCAGATTGCAATCTATGGGGAATTATAGCATCACAAGAAAAAAATCGAGAGTCAAATACTAAATAACATAGTCGAATTAATGGCTAACAGATTATTTTCTGTTACTCGAAATGCAGAGGGTCACACTAAACACTGAAATGTAAAAAAGGCAGTCTTCATTAATTAGTTCGTTGATCTTAGTAAAGCAGATGCAGTTCTGTAACAGTTATTCATAGCAGTGACTAACATTTTAAGATTTTTCTTTGAAGTCCATATGTAAACTGTGATTCCATGTTATAATACACCGGTAACCAAAGAGCGACATATTTCAAGTGCAGTATTAAAATGTGGCCTTTTATTTCGCGAGAAAATTAGTTTAAGCAGGTTATTTAACCTACTCAACTTTGATAAAAGATATTTCACATGTATGGTCCATAATAAGTTCCTAGTGAACAATATACCTAACACACTCATTTGGTCAGTAACAGTAATATCGATGCCTCTGCTGTTTATAGTATTGATAACGCACTCGCGTTTGCTGCAAACATGAATAATTTCCGCCTTCTCGATCGGTATAATAGCACCTCTATCCTCTGCTGACTTATGAAAAACCATATCAAAATTTTTTAAATTTTGGCACACTGCTTAAATACCAATGTAGCCAATTCTAGGAAAATTTTAAACAGCCTTTGGAAGGGAGTTAGCATAAATTGTAAATAAAAGGGCAGATAATGGTGACCCTTGCGGAACCCCATTATCAATAGCATTACTTCCTGAGAAATAGCCGTCTACTCTAACAGTAACCATACGATCAGAAAGAAACGATTTATTAAGTTTCATTTTATTTTTAGGTTCACCCCAGTTATTCATCTCATGAATTACAAAAAACGACACAACTTTGTCAAAAGCTTTTTCTATATTTTCTGATATAACCAAACTATGAAGACGAGCCTTCAGGTTACCGCGCAATGTTTCTTCGATTTGATGGCATTTAGTGTGAACTCCATGTCGAGGAATGAAAGCGTGTTGGATTTTCAAAATATGGAACTCTGTTACCCTCCAGAATCTTTTTGCCAAAATTTTGGATAGAACCGGTAGCAAAGATATCAGACGACATCCTTCTAAGCGATAAGGATCCCTTCCAGATTTAGGAATAGGAACTAAAGCTGCTGTCTTCCAGTCTTGGAGAAACACTCCTTTCGCCAATATGTTGTTATATAAATTTCACAGGCGATATTTTAACTCCGTAGCAGAATTTTTAATCTTCGAAAACGACATCTTATCTCGTGCCGGTGTAGAACCTCTTAGTGTAATCAAAATATTGTCAAGTTCAAAAATGGTTATTTCATAAGCCAGAAAAATATGTTCATCACCATGTTGAGAAAGATTTCCTATATCAAAATTCGTCTTTGCAACTATAATATTATTATCAAGCACAGTGTCAGAACTAATAGAAGTCCAAAATTCAGCAAATTATTGTCTTTAAACATAGAAGGGAAATTATTAATCCTTTTAGACCTTATAGTATTGACTTTCCTCCACAGATAACGGACATCCATTTAAGATTTTAGGAAGTTCAGAAATTTTTTACGCTTTTTGGCCAATTAACACTTTCTTATGACTCTCGCGCACATTCTTCTATACTCTAAACAGTTCGTGCGATTGCGACACCTTTAAAAACTTTCCAAGCTATCTGCTGGGATCTAATAAGCTTCAAAATATTGGAATTAAACCAAATAGGAGTGTTCTTGTCTTTGGGACTTGTGGTTAGTGGTATGCTTTCATTAGCCGATTTTCTCATAATGCGTTTAATTTATTTCTATTGGAAGCTATTGAAAATATTTTACTCACATGGAAAACTTTCTGGGCAAAGAGTGACCAATTTGGTTTGGTGTCATAAAATCGTGGCGAAAAAAAAATTGTATGTATTTTTAATAATAGTTAAAAATTAAAATTGTCGGCGTTCTTTTGACTTTTTATACCCTTCAGCACAGGTCACTCTGTTTGTTACTTCTACAATATCCAGTTGCGACTCCATAAAGTACAAATATTCTGAGTTATTATGCATACCAAAGTCAATTGAGCGACGTTCGCATGTCCGTTCGTGATGAAATCAAATTTGCCAAGGCACTAGATAAGCTAGAGAAAATTTAGATTTGCTAATCGATAGTTTCGAGGGAACGGGAAAAATAACACGCCTGCCTTCAATTTTTAATTCATCTAAATGCTGCTTTTTTATAAATGAAAATTTTTTCGTTTTTTGAATGGTTATGCTAACAAATAGTTCCCGTTTAAAAAACAGTTCATAATTTTAAAAATTAAAGGTTGTTCCCATATAACAATTATGTTTTTTACGTGTATTATATACCGTATAGGACACCATTTAAAAAAATCATAAAACCTTAGTTCCCAATAGTAAAAGTAAATATACAAAAATAAGTCTAAAACTAAAAGGGTGCCCTAATAGGTGACATAAATTGACCTATATATGCCTATCTTTTGAACCGTTAAAGGCAAACGCTGTGAAATTGGACAAAACGTAGAATACTATTACCGTTATGATAACAAGTATAAACATTCAAAATTATAAATTAAAAACAAGTATAATATTTGGATTTGGATATTAAAGGGTGTCCCAACAATTGATGTAATTTGATGTACGTGGCCAAACTTTTAAACGGTTATAGACAGACAGTGGAAATTTATAAAGACACTGAATTGCTAAGTCTGCTATAACAACAAGTATGAAGTTTGGATTTGGAAATTAAAGGGTGTCTTGATAATTAATGTTTTTGAATGCATGTGTCCAAACTTTTGAACTTTTACAGACAGAAAGCTGAAACTTACAAGGAACATGTATTGATAAGTCCACTACAATTTAAATTTAGAAATTAAAGAGTGTTCCCAAAACTATTGTGCTTAGCTTAGTCATGATTAGAGAATATTTTTTTTTTAATTGGAAGTTGTTTGTACCAAGGCGAGTCAATTTACCAGGTGGCAGCGTAGGCGAATTCAGTATTTTTCAAACTCTACATATAAAAAATATGTGTACATTTTTTATAAATGGAGCTTAGCAGTCGTGTATACCAGCAAAAAATACTGAATTCGCCTACGCTGCCACCTGGTAAATTGATTCGCCTTGGTTTGTACTTTTATTAAACTTTTGACTTTTTAATTTACAGATTATGCATTAAAATAGATTAAAGATTCATATAAACAAAAAAATCTTTAAGGCAAGCAAATCAAATCATTTGAACTTTTCCAACCAAAACATAAAATCTAATGTTAAGTCAGCTTTCCAAAAAAACTTGTAATGACTTTGTTCGGTAGAATTCGCTTTAGTAGATATTTATTTTTTAATACAATTGCCATTTAAAATACAATTTATTTCGCTATATATACTACATTATAACAATAATAGTTAAATTTTATTCGTTGACTAAAATATGTACGTATAATATTGTATAATATAATTTTGTCATTAAAATTCATTAAATAAATGACGAGTGTGTAAATGTATTAACGTTGTATGTCATATAATTGTTGTGAATATTAAGTCTTTTGTTTGTTGTAATAAGTATCCTTGGTGTATTAAAAGGCTAATTATGTAAATACTATTTCTAATAAACTCATTTACTTGCTAAGATTTTTCTTAGTTTTATATAAAAAGAAAATAAACCAACTAATTGATTATAAACAAAAGGTTTTCATGCTTTTTATGCAAAATTTTGTTAAAAAACTGTTTGTTTTGCGAAATAAAATTCTTAATTTAAAGTAAATAAATTATTTACTTGCAGCATAGCTTCAGTATTTATTGCTTTATTTGTCTTTTATTAAAAGTAAGAAGAATATTTAACATTTTTAACTTAAATTTATAAAATGGATTTAACAATTATGCGTATAAATTATTGAGTAAAGGTTACTGCCGGTTTCTCTACATGCAAGAAAATTTCGTTCGTATGTAGGGAAACCGGCAGTTATTATTTATTTATTTTTTTATACCCTTCACCAAAAAAAGTGAAAAAAGGGTATATAAAAGTTTGTCATTCCGTGCATAGCGAAGTCGATTGAGCAATGTCCGTCTGTCCGTCCGTGTTAGTGTTCACAAAAAAAAATATACATCAATCGATCAGACATAGTGTCGAAAGAGGCGCTATGGGAAATCAGCATTATCGGTCCATGTCCTTCGAGGCAGCAGGCAAATCACCACTCCAACCTCTAATTTTGTCATGTCATTTGGAACAATTAAGTAACTTCAATCAAAAAAATAAATGCATGGGGCGATAGAGAATTAAAAAATAAGAAAAAAAACTTCAAGTGAAAACATTGGCGCTCGCCCATATTTTCCGAGTAACGGTGCTCTGAAATTTTTTCAAATATCAATATGGGTATCATTTTACAGCTTTTGAAAATGTTTTTAAGGAAATACTAAACTTTAAAAAAATGCTTAACCCATAAGGAGCCGATGTCACTTTTATGTAAAATTTATATATGCTATACCAAATTTTGTTTTATTTTATAATTTTCTGTCACCCCAATATTTGCGTTTTTTATTGGAGTTACTTCAATAAACTATATTTACATAGATAGTGAATAGAATATAAGATTCGGCATAGCCGAATATAGCACTCTTAGGTGTTATTTAAATTCTACTTTGTCTTAACTTATATAGACACTAATATTACATGAAACGTTTTTAAAAAGTTAAACTCAGGAAAGAGTAAGAATAAAAACATTTCATTCAAATTATAATAAATAAAATATACACTTATACTACACTTATATATGAAAATTCCCTACTTGCATGCATAACGGTTTTTGTATAATTTCCAGCACTTTTGCATATTTATTTATAATTAAGGCAAAATTTATTAGAACTAATTGCCAAAATTTGTATGGCAATGCTTTTCAAAACAAATTCAAGCAAAAACCAATTCTTAACAAATTTGAAGTCTGAATTCGACAAAGCTTTTAAATCATCATCATTAAAAATTATTATCAGTTAACTACAAAATTAAATTTTTTTAATTTTGCCGAGGCCTGAAAAAGTTGAAAGAAAGCAAACTGAAAATAAATATGCAATAAATTTTATGTATTTTGTTTAAAACTAAGGATATTTGGTGTTTTATAAACTTTTCATTGAATACGATAGTTAAATCTTGGACATCTACAGTTTCGAAGCAAATTAGGGTAAAATCTACGCTTCACTTAGCTTATATAGTTCAAGCCGTAGTAAAATGGCCATACGGGTTTGTTTTCGCCACAATAATCCATTTTACTGTTTATTTTTTGATTATCATTGCTTTAAGAAATAAAATACGATTAAGTTTAAAACATTAAAAAAACCCAACAAATTTGCGGATACGATTTTAGATCGCAAATTATTTAAAAAAAAATTTTTCTTTCTTGACAGTATCATTATGAATGAGATTTAAAATATAACAAACGTGATATCTTACGTTTTGTATTAAGTAGGATCTCATATTTATCATTATTAGTATTAAAAAAGAAAATAAGTTTTTTTTCTATAATTTAGCGGTTACGTCCTTTTGGTCAAATATTTTACTAATATGACCAAGCCCTAAAGCTTAAACCTTAACTTTTAAAAATAAAGAAATGACGTTATTAGTTTCATTTTACTTTTGTACAACAACACAATCTTTCAAATAAACGATTTGAAGGAGCATGGCTGACGTTCAAGTTCATATGAGCTTTAAATTGATCGAATACTTTTAGATAATCGGTGTTCTGTAACTCCACTCAAATTTAAATCGAGTGACTTCAAATTGTAATTTAAACAAAGGTTTAATACAAGGTTTACTTTTAAGTAAGACTTTAAATTAGCAATACTTTATTTTAATTTGGATAAGGTTTGTTAACTCGATTGGGCAAGACGGTTTCGGATATTGTATAAAACGTGTTTACAAACACTCCCAGAAGTTTTATTTAAGTTTTTGTATTCACCCATATTCTATTTGGCGTCGGCAACATCACATTAATGACGACGTTGTCTGTTTATCGATAATGTCAATAAATAACACATACATATATCAAATGTTTGAGTCAGTTGAATTATTTTTTTACTTTTTTTGATTGTGTTAAAAATAACAACTTTGTGAAAATTTGAAACAAAAAATTTATTTTGCGACACTGACTCCAGTTGATATTATTTCATTTGATATCCATATATAACGAATTTTATAGCCTGTTCACACATTACTCAATATTCAGGTATTCTCCATTAAAGCCATTATTGACTTCAATATTTCATACAAAATCTCAATAATTTATTGCGTAATAAGCACGTAATTGTTATTATATTGAGTAGAAATTAAAATACAACACTGTTTAGAAACCTCAGACACAAACCAATTGTGTCTAAGCTAAGCAAAGTTTTGAAATTGAAACATCAGACACAAACCAATTACGTCTAAACCAAACTAATTTTGTCAATACATATAACAAAATAAAATAAATAAAAAATAAAAGTGTTTGTATGAACATACAATTAAATGAAATCGGATTTCTTGACTTATAAATTTAAAACAAAGTTACAAAAGCTTTTAACTATTATTCTATTAATTTTCAGCTTGTTGAAGTGCACACACGGCACTCATTTATTAAGTGGCTTAACTGATAAATAATTTATATTTAACATTGACTTTTAAAATTAACAGTTTTGTTTAAATATTAAGTTTTTATGCTGAAACCATGCTTTTAAAAAACAACTAAATTTAAAAAGGAAAAAATCGTTTATCGCAGACTATCTGGACCACTACAACAATAATTTTAAATACATGCATTGTATAGTAAATTCAATAAATAAATAATTGATTAATATTTCCAATAACTATTTATAATAACAATAATTGCATTGTGTTGTAAATTTGTAGATAATTTTATAAGATAAATATTATTATTATTATTATTGTTTGTGTGCAGTGTTGTGTGTTGTTTATTGAGATGCTATTAATTGTTTTTGTTACTTTAAGCTTAGTGAGTTTATAAAGCAATTAATTTAGTTTTACAATTTGACTCCTGCCACATTTCCTCCAATTGAGTTTTGCTGCTGACGCCACGCTCGGGCGGAGAATTTTCAGCTGAGCCGATTGTAGGTGTCATTACGCCAGTCTACAAGTTATCAACAACAACAAAAATTTATAAATGTTAAGACATTTTACGTTTCGTAGCTAAATTTTTTTAACTTACCTTTGTAGCGATTTTTCTGGGATCCAAGTTCATACCAATATTTTGCACTCCTTTAGCTATCTTGGACAGAGGACTTGTCATTGATTTAATCTGATTTAATTTGCTGGTATGAATGGGTAATTTCAAATCTTTTGGTGACATTGAGCTAAATTTTTATTTCAATAAGAAATCGAATTTTATTTTGTGAAGATGACGAAAAAAGAAAAAATAGAAATGACTCTTTTATTTAATTTTATTATTCATTTACACATGTTAATATATAATGAACACGTTGACACTTATTTTTTATTAATATTTGCAAACCAAACATACATGTGCATTAAAAGCTTTTGGTGCTAAAATTATAATAAACATCGAGGATTGATTAACATAAAGATGTTTTTAAATAATACTTAAAAATATTAAATGCATAAAAAATTAACTTATAATAAAGGCTATTATTGCATAACTACTGATTTTTTTTAAATGTAAAATTTTCTAAGAACTTTTAGTTGTTAGACTTTTTTCATTGATAAAAACAATGCAAACGCTTGCGGAGAATGTTATGAAACCTTTGTTGAACTCCTAAAACAACAACAAAAATTATTATTAACTCCGCGGAAAACAAAAGTTGCATCTGAGCTGGCTTAAAAATAAATGTAAAATAGATATTTTGCTTTGAATAAAATTATTTATTTATTGCACTTACAGTATACTAGAAAGCCAATATAGCCCAGAATAAAAGTAATCAAGACAAATTCATATTTATGTTCGCAGCACATGAAATAAACTTTCCTATTAATTATAATGTAATTATAAACAACTGAATAAAATAATTCATACTGTAACATTTTTATTGAATGTGGAAGATATGATAGCAAAAACTTTTTATTTTATAAGAGATCTATCTGATCAATTTTTTTTTCATCCTTTGTAATTTGCTAGCGAATAACCCCTATTTTTTCCCATGATTTTTTTCCCGCATTCGATAAAAACAACACAAACAAGTAAGAGTGCTATATTATATACCCTTTACCATATATATAAATCTAGCTTAGTGACGTACGTAAAAAGCTTTCAAATGATACCCATATTTTTATCCTGAAAAATATGATGCACGATCGTATTTTTCTATGAAAAGTTCAGAGGTCAATAATTTGGAAAATATGGGCGAGCGCCAATTTTTTCACTTGATGTTTTTTTCTTATTTTTTAATTCTCTATTGCTCCATATTTTGTTTTTTTTTATTTGGAGTTACTTTATTGTTCCAAGTTATATGGAAAAATTAGAGAAAGGCGTGGTGTTTTGCCCGCTGCCTCGAAGGACATTGATCGACCTTGCTGATTTTCAATAGTAAAATTTTGAAACTATGTCTGATCGATTGGAGTATTTGAATTTTCTCTAGCTCATCTAGTGCCTTGGCAAAGTTAATTTCAACACTAGTTGAAATTTAGTTGCGTAGAAACTACTAACGTCATGACAAACTTAGATACACCCTTTTTCCACTTGTAGTCAAGGGTAAAAAAAAAACAAATTAATAAAAGAAATAATGGGAAAAGTGAAAAAGTGTACAAGTTGTTTTTGTTCTCGATTGGTCAAATTATTGATTGATCAAACTATTTCAGCGAGTATTCCTGCTTCATAATAAAGGATTCTTTTTATAGACGTATAGAACTTCAAGTTGAAAACACTTTCAACATAAATAGACTGCCGCTTAAACAACGATTCCAGATTCGGAGAATGGGCCTAAAAGAAGAGTGCCGTTGATCCTGATTTTCATAAGCGAATTTTGTTTAGCGATAAAACTCACTTTTGGTTTAATGGATACGTTGATAAACAAAACTGCCGTATTAAGAGTGATGATAATTCTCAAGTGTATGTTAAGACACTGTGACACCCAGAAAAGCTGACTTTAACCACCACGATGCGCAGGAGCTGTGGTTTTAGCAAGACGGCTCAACACTCATACAGCTTTTGTCACAATTGATTTATTGAATGAAACATTTGATAACCGCATAGTTTCACACTTTGAACACGTGAATTAGCTTCCAAGATCGTGAAATTTTACGCCGCTAGTCTACGCCAACAATTCCGAAAACATTGGCCACTTGAAGCATAACATTCACCGCGTAATTAGATTTGCCGAATTAACTACGTCTAAGACAGCCATGGCGGTTTTATACCAAAGGATTATCTTTTAAATTAAATAAATTTCATGTCAATTTAAAAAATGGATTTTTGTTTTATTCCCTATTATTTTAAGGCCGTATACGTCCAAGGTGAATCAATATTAGGTGGTCGCAATGGCGAATTCAATTATTTTCGCCAAAACCTGAAATGTCAAACTCCATATATAAAAAATATGTATAATTTTTTTATATTGGACTTGATACTTAACGTTTCGGCGAAAATTAATGAATTCGCTATCGCTATTATTTTGCCATGCATACGTCTATAAAAACACCCTTTATAACTGGTCATAGAAAAGTCAGCTTAAATATTTTAAACACAATATTAACTGGTTGTATTATTCGACCTTACAATGCATAGAATTATATTAATTAAATTTTTTGCGAAGAACAAACTAGCGCATTACACAGCGTTGCCTGGGAATAATTTAAGAGCTTTCTTAGGCACTGTAAAATATATTATAGCCTTGTTTGTTATTGGTCTCCGTTCCATGAAATGTGTCAAATCAGTTTGGACCTTATAGATTAGAAGATACATATCTATTTTTCAAATGTCTTTAAAATCTCATTTTGTTAAGATTCATTCTCTTGTTTTAAATTAACACAGAATATTCTGTGTTTAAAATTGTATTGTAATCGGTACAGATATAAATGCCTTTTTTCCCTTTTCCTCTCATTTAGGCGCAACTATTTACAAATGAGCACCTATTTTAAATTTTATTATTATTTTATTTTAAATTTTATTATAACCGATTATTGATTGATTGTTTAAGTCTATGGTGCGATCTTTATTGTTAGCATTTTCAATGTAAGCGCATACAAGGCACCATCTGTTCGCATATCGAAACACAATTACTTATTAAAACTTCATAGAATTTTAAAGCACTTGAAAATTTTTAATCAATTAGAATAAAATGATTATTATAAGTAGTCTTGGTCAGCTGTTTGAAAATACAAATATCCTATTTTACCATGAGATCATACATCTACCTGTGTTTCAAATTTTAATTAAATCGGTTAAGTCGTTTATCTACGGGTGACGCACGAACAAACAAACTTACAAAGAGATTTATAATATATAAAAGAAAAAAAAAAAAACTAGACAAACTAGACAAACGAACTCGATCTCAAAAAAAATGTGTAAATTTAAGTTTAAAATATTTTAGGAGTTTTGTTAATTGTTTGGTCGCCCAGATTTATTAAATAAAATAACTTATTTAATAAATGAATAAAACGATCGGCTGAAACCTAAACATCTGAAGTAATTTAAGACTTTTGAGATTTTTAGCTGGTTTAAAACAATTGTGCTTCTATGATATCAACTGCTTAATATTTTCTTTTTTAGCAGGAAACACGTAGCAATCATTCCTACCAGACCCAATCGATCGGAACATGAACCTGCCTTAAGCTGACAAATCAATTAAATCAAATCGCAAAGTTTATTTTACAAAATCAAATTTGGTTTTGTCAAAAAGTAAACAGAAAACCAACATGAAAGGCAAAGCCAATACATACTATTTAAATTGAGTATTGTTTATCTTTTAACACTTTGAAAATCTAATCTGTCTTACACACATTATTTTAATTCTTTTATTTTCCGATAAAGGAATAACATACGTATATTTTTGACAAAAAAATTTATTTAGTTTGAAATGACAGAAGCTTGCAATCAATACTTTTATACAAAAAAACTATGAAATACGAAAAATACAACTAAAATTAAAACTACGTTAAATTTGCCTAATATTTTTTTTAACTTCAAGAACAGTCAGTTAATTAAAAATTATATAAAAGTTATTTAAATTAAAAATCACAATTTTTTATAAATATAAAATAGTTAAATAGTTAATAGTCAAAATTTACAATATTTTTTACAAATAACTACAAATAAGAATTGTAATAAATTTTATATGAAAAATTTAAAAAAGAAGAGATTAACAAATGAAAATATTATAACTTTTAATAAAAGAACAACACGCAAGCCATCATAACTTTACATTAACATGTTTTTCATTACAACTATAAATTTATTTTAAGTTCTTACTAATACAATCACAGATAAAATACCGACCTTGATTGTGATTCTTCTGCTGTTAAATTACCGCCATCGTCTTGTACACAAATTTGTGGATTTGGTGTTATGGGTCTTACTGGCGGTGCATTTTCCAAGAGACCCGTAGGAAACGTCAAATTATTTGCAACAGATGATATAGAAATTGACGAAACATCTTCCGAGTGTTTAGAATAATTATCTTTATCACTTAACTGTCGTATGCTATCTGTTGTGTTTAACAGATTTGTGGCAGCCGCTTCCTGAGCATTTCCCATAACAATACCTACCGAAGGTAAAAAGTTATTTTCGTTATTAAAGTTCATCTTTTCTGCCGCTGTCAATGCTGAAAGAGCTAATTCTGTATCGGAATCAATTTCTGGTTCATAAATACTGCTGTCGTTTTCTTCAGAATCTGAGCCGCTAGAATATTTAGGTTGCCGACCTACGGTGAATATTGGCTTCTCTGTAGCTTCGATCGCCTTATCGATAGAAGTTTGTGACTGACGCATAACTTGAGGGTTTATTTGAGCGATTTTATTACCAGATGTGGGGGATGTGCGTTTTGAATTGTTGTTAGATGATGCAGTTGTTGCACTCTGTTTTGACTTGTTTGGATTCAGGGATTGACCCAATTTTGAAAATTGTCCGGCGACATTTGAAAATGCTTTACTACTTAATTGCATTAATTGAGATTCTGATAAATTACGTGGCATGCCCTGCTGAAAAAAACAACATTTTAATAAAAATAAAAATATGTAATAATGAAAGAAACTAGATTTGGTGTTAAGGTTTTTATATCACTTAAAATATAGAGGTATGTTGATCCGCTTTATATTCTGTTAGAACTGCACTTAAATCTTTATTTGACGGATTCAATTTTTACGGCGACGAAAAGTATTTTAATTTCTCTTTAAATTAAAAAATTGTTTTTTTTTTTTTTTGTAATTGTATCTCTTTTTATATTTTGGAAGAGTTGAGTGCCAATTTGTTAAACATCGGCTGTTTTTCCGCACTTTTTTGTGTAAAGTTCGGTAAATTGAAAATACATAACATGTCAGAAAAGCTTTCAAGGAAAAAAAATGCATTTTTCAAAATTTTTTCAGTATTTCTTAGAAGTAAAAAAAATTATTTTGGTAAATTTTCCACTTGTCGTATGGGAACACAATTATTGTGATTTAATTTTGATAAATGTGAGTACCAAAATTTATTTTAACAAATAAAAAATTATTAAAGATATAAAATCTGCCTTTTTTATTTATTTATTTATTTTTTTTAATTATTTAAGAGTAAAGTTAGTAATATAACACGCTTTTTATATCATCTTTGCAACAAAACCTGTCCTTTAATAATAAACGAGAAGCGAGATTTGATATAAAATTTGTACGTGAAAAAAATCTTTTAGGAAAACGTGAGAACAAAAAGCTTTGTTAAAAAACTTGTTTTTGCTTGCAAAGAATTCAGCTGAATGGAATCTCGGAAGATCTTTTCTATGTTGTGGTACATTAAGTTTAATTATTAAACCAAGAAAATCACCAAAAACTTTATGTAACAGTCATTAATACAGAAACAACATCTCTTATAAAAAATTAAGTCATGAAATAGAAATAAAAATAAAAACCAAATTCGCAAGATGACGCTCCTTCTCTATTTTTTTTTATGGATAAATGAGATTGAGAAGCAAGTGGCGTAGAAAAAATTAATGTTTTTGTTACATGGACATATTGCATTCAAAATGCAGTAACCAATAAATGTTTACTGATTACAAAAATTGTATGAACTGTTTTAAAAATTTACTTTTACTGTAATTTGATCTATAAATTTTCCATCTATGTTACGAATAAACAACTAACAAAAATTTACGTTGTACATGTTTATAAAAATCGAATGAATATGCACAACTTTTAATGGAAACAAAAAATACATCATTTAAGATTAAAAAAAAACACAAAGTGCCTTCAGTTTTCTAATTCTCAAAAATGAAATTTCGAATGTAAACTCGTTTATTCAAAAGGTAAAAAATTTTTTTTTAATGTTTCTACAATTTTACAAAAAAAAAAAAAAAAAAAAAAAAAAAAAAAAAAAAACATCTAAATTAAAAAATTCTTGCTGATTTAACAAACAATGTAAATTTATCATAAAAACAAAACAAAGATATTCATTTAAATAAAAATTTTAGCTTGTTAAGAAATCGCTGAATTCGAAATAAAACAATATCAGTATAAAACCGAAAAATTTACTTATTACAAAAAGATGATTTCAAATTACCTTTGGCACCTCTAATAAGGGATTTTTACTTTTGCGCCTTTGTAAAATACCTCCAGTAGCGAATCGTACATCATCTCGACCTACATTGTCCAAAGCAATACGAAACATTTCCATAATCGATTGCATTGATTCTACAGACACCATAAGCACATATCAAATTTAATAATAAAACTATTATTTTAAAAACACCTACCAGATATTTCTTCTGGTGTTTTGATAGGATAAGCCATGTTATTGAAGAAACGTATGTTTGCCGATCTAAACATATGAAAATAACCATCAGCGCCATCTATACTATAATTTATTCTTAAGCAAAGCATGGCTGGAGAAGAACCTTGGAAGATTTTCGTTTGTTGATATAATCCCAATTCAATCAAAGTAATATTTTGAAGTAAAACTTTTTCGAAACGAACAATTTTATCTAAATGTGAATCGTATTCAGCTACAATGTAGCTGTCATCGGTTAACAAAAGTATGCTATCAACTTCAGTTTCGTTAATATCACCAGAACTAAAGAAAAAATTTTATTTTTTTTAGAAAATTTTTCGATGTAGTAGAAAATGAACTTACCTTGGATCAGCATCAATAAGCCCCCAAGCACCCACGGGATACTGAGCTGAACCCAACAATAATTTACGGCAATCCTCCACAAGCAATTTTGCGTGTTCGGCGCCTTCCGAAGCATCGTTGTCGTCTGGGGCCGCTTGGCCCCCTAATGCATTTAAAGATTCTGAAGTTACTGGATTTCCCAACATTAAATCAAGTGTTGCCTGGCGATAGCTGTCCTTAAAACGTGCCAAATAGTAACTAAAATTAAACAAAAAAATCTTAATATTTTTTCCGTTTTTCAATAATACAGAAAACTAATGCAAATAACAGTTAAAAAATAGCAGATAAAAAAACGAAATAATAAAAAATAATAATTTCTATAAATTAAGAATAAATTAAAATATTTAGTTAATATCGTTAAAATAAATTGTTGAAAATGTATATTGTCAAGTAGATTTGTTGTTTTATTTTAAACCTGGTATATAAAATATTTTCCAACAAATGTAATTCTGGTTGTAAAACACCAGCATAAAAATATCCTCGCGTAGGAGCTGATGTCGAGGGGCATAAAATTTTTAGCATCGTTGTCAACACCTCATCCTCTTGAAGTTGTTGGGGATCATTAAGTTTACCCTGCATTAAATCAATAATGCACTGACGAAAAGTATCAGCAAAATTTTGTATGAAAAAACTACGGAGAGAGAGAGAGAGAGCGGATTTTTTTGTTCTTTGAGAAAAAGCATTAGGCAATGAATTGGCATGTACTGCCAACTTCCAGAAATGTATGAGATTTTATTTAATATATTATTAGTATAATTGGTTAAAAGATATAAGTAATTTAAATTTAAGAAATTGTTTTCAATTTTGGATAAATAAAAAAAGGATATTTTTGTTTTCAAATTTTTACATTTAATTACGCTTAACAAAACTTGTTGAGTTATTTTGTCATTCAAAAGACAATTTCCAAAAATAACTTTATGCAACAGCCCCGCCAGATTAATGCTTTTTAGCACTATTTTAACAAGTTAGTTGTTTTTTAACATTGTTGCTTTTACGTTTAAAATTTTGCATTAAACGAATTTAAAATGCAACTGATATTTTTATAATACATCAAAAACAATTTCTTATTTTATTTTAAGTTAAATTTTAAAGTAAACTATTTTAATCGAGGCATATTTTTAATTTTAATGAAAAGTGGTAATGTTAGCGAAAAAAGGCGGTAAATTTCAAAAATAGATTGTTGAGCGAATAAATAAAACAATATGGAAAATTATGTCCATGGCCAAATCATGTACCAGATGGTGGGAGTGGCGAATTTATTTATTTTCGCAGTTGCAGAAAATCTCAAAATTTATTTAAAAAAAATTGACGCTGATTTTTCATACATGGACTTTGACATATCTAGCACCGGCGAAAATTAAAGAATTCGCAACTGCCTGATTTTGCCATAATTGTGTCTGTGAAATGAAACATCATCCTAAATGTTTAAAAATAAAAACTAAAACAGCGGCTAACGAAATGTAATAAAGGAACAAAAGTTTTTTGAATTTTTTTTTTAAGATTTAATAGATTTTAATGTTTTTGAATTGAAAAGTTACCAACGCTGTTAACCGATCTCAAAAAATCCCAGTTCTTCAGACTTCAAAAAAAGCCGATTGAGCAATAAGGTACCTGAACCCAAAAGCTTGACTTTGTAGATTAAGTAACGTACAAGTAATTTAAAGGTTTTGTTAAATAAAGAATTGTAGCTGACCTCTACGACAGCACCTACTTTAAGTGAAGTAGAACTCTAAAACAACGCTTGACTCACAACGTGGGTCTAAGCTGGGAAAATTAAACTGCAGCAAATAATAACATTATTGCTTTGAAAAAATGTATAACCCAAAGAGTACCAACAAAAGTAAATTTTTGATCTCAATTATTCCTGCCAAAAAAATTTAAATTATTTTTGTTCTAAAAAACTAAATAATTCCAGAACAAAAAAACTAATTCTGTTTGATTCCTTCAAATATAAATATTTCATGGTATAAATATTTCATATTGTCATTAAATACTTATTATATAAAAATACAAACTGAAATGTATCCATGTGGTTATTTCACAACTGATCATATAGCTCAACTCTGGATTCTATCCGTATTCGTATTGAAAACTCAAGAGTCTTATATAAAAAGCCAAACTGATTAAATGAGAACTACAAAGCAAAACCAGTAACCATTGAGTAACTATATTCATTTTTATTTATGTTTTTTAGCTTAACATAAAAAGGATTCAAAATAATAAATTTAACAAACATATTTTAAATTTTTAAATCAGTTAAAATTTTTACGGTTCTTGTTACACTAAAGCGATTTAACTTAATGTCCAAATATCGAATCCTTTTTTGAATTTTTGATTTTGCATGTTAAAAATATATTTAAAAATAAGAATAAAAATTCTCTCTGAAACAAAACCTTTTTTTTTTTTTTTTTTTTTGTTTAAAAATTTTTTTTCGATCAATGATTAGAAATGTGCGGATTTTCAAATCTTATTTAAATTCTGTTGGAGTTATTTCTCTTTGATCCCAGGAAATAAAATAAGCGCACAATTGCACAAACTGAAAATATGACCTTTATTCTTTCGTAGTTGAATTAAAAGTGACAGTTTCAAGAGAAAAAAGAAAAGACTTAAAAAGAAACAAAAAGCACGCATGTGTGAAGCTACCATTTCAACAAATTCACGTGTTTCTTTTGAGCGCCTGTCTCTTAGAAAGTGTGTAAATTTGTATAAAATTATTAATTATTCTATTATTTTTGGATACTAGCATAATATTATTTAGCATTTTCTGTCACCAGAATTCTTCGCATGTATACACCTTAAGTTGTGTTCGTTGTAAACATCATATATTTAAACCACTAATTTAGCAAATAAGAACAGTATTCAATTAATATTAATTTCTTATTCTCTTTACAAATCTAATAATAACAATTTCAAATGCAATCAAATTCTGTATTTGCGTACATTTGGTCACAGAACTGATAGATTGGATACGCTTAATATCTTAAAAAGTATACATCATTATCTAAAAAGAAACAATGGAAAGTATGTCCTTATTGCAACTTCGCTACTGCGAATTAGCCAAATTTTGTTAGGAACTGTAGATACTTAAGTTTAAAACAAACTTAATTCACTGAGAATATTATCAATCAAAATAACAGATTCATCCAGTTTGCTGTTTATTTCATTTTAAATCGCTTTGCTGTAAAAACTGTGTTTTCTGTAGGTGCTTCCTATGAACCATAAATTAATTTATCGTAAATGATTCTTGATTTTTTTAAAACAATTTCTTAAAAAGATGTCAAAGAAGTTAGAAGAAGCATAGTAGAAGAAAAGTGAAACTGATATTAAAAGCAATTACAACAACAACAATTATTCAAGCTTCCCATTTATTTACAATAGCTAAAAACATACACAAATCTATTTAGTTAGTATTGGCAACGTATTTTCAACAATTATATTTTTTACAAAAAAAAAACATCTATTAATAAAAAAAACGACTTGAAATTAACAACTAATAAAAATAATGATTAAAGAAAAAACTACTTACCGATTCGCTGAGTTCATTCCATCTTTCATCATACCACTAATTTTACGTTCACCCGTACGAGTGTAATCACCCTGCAAAAAACAAGTTTCAAAGACTTCGCGTTATATTTAAATATTTTTAATTTTAACTTACCTTTAAAGCATTCGTACCCGCATATTGACGACTTATTATATCACCGTTATTGGCCCACAATGCCATAAATGGTGTTTTCAGTTGTTCTGGAATGGGTGAATAAGGTGGCGATAATCCCAATTTTACTAATTGTGATTCTAAAACAGCTTTGCCTAAAGCAGTTTGCACTACGTTTGTGCGATCTAAGCAGTCCATACAATTAACACGAAATACTGATTTTTGATTACAAATAACGCCACGTTGATCACGCCAATGAAAGCCCATTGCACCTGCTTCCGGGGCTAAGGCTTCTACAAGAGCTGCAACATTTTCAAAACGCATACCTCGACAATAATCATGGAAATCAAAAGTAACATAAACAACACGATCGTTATTGTACTTAATGACGTGTTTTGCATAAGCATCTCCTATAAGTTTCTCTTTGCCACTCTGTTCCACAAGATTGACGATACAAACGCCATCATAAATATCAAGTTCTTTGATAAAATGATTTTCAAAAGCTTCTTGGGTTTCAGATTCACCTAAAAATAAATTTAAATTAGAATTTGATTTTATTCTTTTTGTTAAGTTTACTAACCTTTATCTAACCTTGGTGGTGGCCTGTATTTGTAACCCGGTTGCGACCAAAATATAGGCACTGAACCTCTAACTTGTGTAAAAGCCAACTGATGATGACGGAAAGATAGAATTTGTTCAGTTTCTACATAATTGGCACAATTTCCTTTATCATCAACTCCACGTCGTTTATAACGGGTGCCGGCACGATGTCGAGATCTTCTAGAGACCAGTGCCAAAGAAAAGCATTCATTACCTATAACACAGGGTTCTACCTGAACAAATCCTTGTATAACAGGCAAAATCCAGGTGCTATCCTAATTTTTTTAAGAAAAACAAAAAACAAATTTTGTTTTGACTACAAAAAAAAAAACGTTACTGTAAACTCACATTTAGCGCAGTTATATCTTTAATCATGTGCATATTCCAAAAGAACCTCTCATCTGGTGTCTGTTGATCCGTTGAGCCTTTAGGCAGATGCCTTTGCAAGTTATTTGTGATATCATGTTCAAAACAAAAATAAAAACTATCAGTTTCATCGAATATTTTGTGTAACTCCTCTGTGATACGTTTGCCAATACGTGAGGGATCTCTTATGCCTACCGATGATTTGACTTGATTCGAAGCGAGGGCAGCCGCTTGTTGTGTAGTATTTTTAATGGTATTTCCAGCACTTTTAACAGCACCCCAAGTTTTATTCATCAACTGATTGCCCTCAAATAGTTTGGGTCTCGTAGTGTTTGAATTATTAGCATTTATAGAGGATGAGGTCGAAGCGTTTCTTGAATGAGTGGGTGTAGTATTGGAACTAGTGACATGACGAGAACATGAGGGTAGTGCTGCATCGGGTTCGTCCAAACTTAAAATACAGATGGATTTAATTTTATAAACTAAATGTGGTGGATACAAAACACCAACAGGAATGGCTTCTCTAATTATCACCAGATGAGGTTCATAGACATTGGGCAAAGAGATGACACCCACTATGCCTTGAGTTATGCCAATACATTCAATATCATCAACCGAAGACAGATCCCATCCTAAAATACAAAAGTAAAAGTAACATAAATTTTTTTTTTTTTTTTTTTGCTAAACAGCGCTTAACTTCATGTTTAATAAACATTTTGTTGTGTCTCAATGTTGCTGCAATTAACTAATTTTGACATGCAATTTATGGCAAACATTACGGTTATAAACAGTTGAAATCCATTAGCACCTTTGGCTTTACTGACACTATTAAATTATTAAAACGTAATAATGTATTAAAAAGTATATTTCACTTTCTCCTCCCATCTTTTATTTATAAAATGGATAACAAAACCAAAAATAATGAATCACATAATTCTATGTGCACTTTAGTTGTAGTTTGCTAGCCTTTGCCAAGCATCAAACTAACATTTGTATATGAGTGAAATGTATAAACAATCAACTACATGTGCTTGGCATCAAGGACACTAAAAGTCATCTAAAAAGTGGGTTATTATATTTTTATGAGGAAAAAATCGACTTTTTCAAATGGTGAACTCTAAACACGAAGAAGAATTAAATATTAAATTTGCAATAGAAGTAAAATATTTTATTTTTGTTTGCATTTATCTCTTTTATATTAATATACTTTATTAAAAAAAATTAAAAATACGTATGTACATATATTAAACTGAAATTTAACTACTATTAGAGCAAATTCAACTAATACTGAAGAAAACGCTTGTTCAATTATTAAAAATGTAAATCAAAATATTAACATTTTAATTGAATCTAAAAAAATGAATTAAACAAAAAAAATTACAATTGCTCTAGGCAGTTGTAAAGTAAAGCAGCTTGACTAAAGGGTTTTAGCTTCCTGTTTTAAGTTTCTCTCAAAAATCATGTGTATACATACGATGACAAATTTAAGCACAAAATGTTATTTTTTTATTTCTCGGAAGCCTATAGCTGCTTACACTAGTGGACCGATCTTCCCGAAATTTCCACAGTTTTCAGTATTTCCCATACAAAGTAAATATTTTACATCGTACTATTTATATTTATATAATAGATATGTAGCTAGAGAAATATAATAGGTTCACTCTTAAAGCTTTGCACCAGTAGTGAAAATAATATTTAATTGATTTTAATAAATTCTCCTAATCTATTTTCTTAGATGGTTAAGAAGATAATGTTTTCGTCCAAACATAAATATCTACATAGATTGGTATAGACAATGCTAAAAAGTCTTATTTTCGTGTTTCATTTCCTAATCAATCCTCTGTTCATTTATTTTTCTTTATTTTTAATTTTTAAAATTTTTATTTTATTTATTTCTGCGTAAAAAAATAAATAAAATTGTTTTTAATTTTTTTTACTCAAATTTGTACTTCAATAAGCCGCGTTCATTTGCCTTCATAAAATACATTTAAGTGGTAAGAAGAACAGCAGATTGCCGCCCGTTGCCCCACGCCGCTTAAATTGGTTTTTCACCATTAGGTTTGTAACGCAATGCTTCTTTCTGTAGCTATTATTTACATTAAAAGCACAAATTAAGTATTTACAAAATAAATTGGACATGTAAACGCCTTAACTATTTTCGATCATCAATTACTGTAAATGTATTAATAATAAAAAATTCCCTACAATAATAACTAAGAAAGTAATTTGATTTGATTGACACATAAAATATGTACATATATTCAAAATAAAACAGTTTCTATTAAATATATAAATAAAATCGCAGTACTTTGTATAGAAATTGTCTTCAAAAGCATAAGAGTCTTTAAAGTACAAGAGTCAAATGAAAAAACGGCTCTACATGTTAAAACTTTACTTTACACGGTTGTAGGACATTCATCAGAAAAACTTACGAGTTCGTTTTCACATTCTGACTGATTGACTGATTGCTTAGGATCCCATGCTTTTAGGAGAAAGTGAAAGAAAACGGTGTGCATTTCCTCTACCTCTGCCTTAAACTGGAGCACCTCCGCCAACGTTTTCTAGGAGTTGTGGCTCGAATATATATCTTCATCTTCGGACATTTTAAATACCTCGCTTAATCCTTTTTTTTATTCCTCTAAAATTTAGCACCTTTATTGTTGGTTGTAGATATATTTTTAGTTAATTTAGATGTAGAATTGTAGCGCGCAAAAACTTGGTTCTTAATTTCATCTTATTACATTAGCATTCAAGATTTCAGAGCTTGGCTCTGTTGTGTATCTTAGAACCATACACGGTAAAAATTTATGTTCAGAAACTTGCCTTTCTTATATTTATATTTTTGTAGCGATCTGTAACACATATGGTGTGGTTACACACGCCAAATATGATAAAGGAAATTGCCAGAAAGGTTCATCTATTAAAATTTTCTTGAGAACCAAAACCTACTTTTGTACAAATTTTTAGTCCTCTAGATATTGCGAAAACAGGCCGTAATATATTAAGTTACTCTAAAACATGAATAAATAAATATAAATAATCTTTCATTCTTAAGCTTTTAGACTTCGGCTGTAAGATCATCAACATGAATAATAATAATGTTTCATGTTTTTCTGATAAAAAAAAAACACTTATGTTCTTGTTTTATAGTCAATATATTTGTCAATATTGTCGTTTGTATGTTAAATTTTATTAAAACAACCACATAATACGATACTGAGATACATAGAAAGAGATAAAAAGTTTTGATTTTCTATTTTATAAAAGATGGACAAGTTATTGATTTTAAGGTTCAGGATTTTTAAGGTTTTAGTAGACAATAATTTTGGATTTGGATTGATTTATAAACGAATTAAAAATTTATGTATTATAGTTTTTTTTTTTTTTTTTGTTTGGGTTCTCTTTAAAAACTTATTTAAGAGCAGTGCACTATCTTTACCCGACATTAAAAAGAAGAAGAGTGTTTAAATTTTGCGACGGTACAAAAGAGAGAATTTCATGTCTTGATAAGGTTTTGTAAGTTATCATAACAAACAAATTGGTATTCAAGACGTAGGGTATAAATACTGAAGAAAAGGTCGCTCACACTTAGATGTTGTAAATCAAAGTATATTTCAAAAATAATTTAAGAGTTAATAAGCATTGTTATCGCAGTCAGTCATTTCAGATAATAATTTTAAAAATCTCTTCATTTCTCAAAGAAATTCCCTTTTTCTCCACATTTAAATTTTTACTTATTACCAATGTTTTTCCCTACACTAACAAATTAATAATTTTAGTAAAACAGAAAAATTTTTTTAATAAAAGTAAATTTTATACAAACATGTAGGTCAGGCAGGCGGCCGTGTTGCCACAGCCCACTTGGGTCCATTGATTGGTCCCTTTGTGTTTTTTTTTAATATTTTTTTTTAATTTTTTTTATATGTTTATTTGTTTTATTTACATAAAAAAAAAATAAAAAAAAAATTATTTTCAAAAAATATCACAAAAAAATATATATAAAATAAAAAAATGTTCTTTTTCATAATTAATAAAAATATTTTGTTAGTTATAAAAATAGGCATTTCAGTGTTCAGTTATATTACTAAACATTTATTTATTTATTTAATATTTTTTATATCATATTGCTGAAAATATGACTGTAGGAATTTTCTTTTGTAAATTGGGAATGCTAAATATTTTAAATTTTAACTACTTTTTTAAAAATTATAGAGTATTTAAGCAAAAACCTTACCAAGAAAATAAATAAAAAATAATTTGGTATATAATAAAATTCGATATACTTTGGAACAGAAAGCTAAACCAACGATTTTAAAAACACGTGAAAACAAGATTTTAAAAACGAAAACAAATATCAAACGATTGTTTTTAAATCGACCAATTTTAATTATAACACTGAAGATTAATTAAAATACATGGTTTGTTTTTTGATATTCACTAATAAGTATTTAACTTACTTAACTCGTACGAGATCTTTTTAAATAATATCTTTTAAGATATAATTAAATGAAATTTTTAACTAGAATAAGGAACCTTAATAGGCATCAGGAACATTATAAGTATTAATGCAGTGTGATTATCTCACAAAATTGTTGTTGTTATATAATAAACAATTTGAAGAAATCCAAGCACTTTTTTTAACAGTTACTTGCAATGATTCCAAATAAATTTCCTCTTTTAAACCATAAAGAAATTCAATATTATTTTTGTTCCATTTTTAGGTTTAGATTTTATTGGATTTTTATTATTCAGCTTAAAAAAATTAATTACCACTACTACTATCATTGGGTACTTCTTAAAAAAACTATTTACCTTTTAGAGGTAATCGCGTCATCAATTTTAATTTTGCGAAAGTGTAAAAAATGGTTGCTCACGTCAACTAGTGAAAAAAATTTGTATTTTTTAATCATTTTAGCAGTTAGGGACGTTAATACGCTTATTAACTACTATTATTGTTTAGTAAAGCTACTCAAATTAAAAAGGAAATTATACTGGTTGACAGAAAAAAAATTGGCGGCCGTCCTTATTTTCCGAGTTATGAGCCTCTGAACTTCTCATATGAAACTGTGATTAACACATTTTTGAATATATTGTCTATCACGTAGTGCTCAATTTTTTTTAATTAACCTGCTATGAATCAGTGACTTTTTAATTAAAATATGAGTATAGGACATAGGAAACCTCTTGCAAGCGAACCCGATGTTAGTCCAAAAGCTTTAAAATGATACCTATATTAACTCAATTTATTTACAAAATTAGTATAAAATAAGTAAATATATAGCTTTGCATGAAAAGTTTAAAGGCGTATAACTCGGAAAATAAGGGCGAACGCCAGCTTTTTTATTTTATTTAATTGAATTTTGTATTTTTAAATTTTATTTTTTTTGAATTCATTGTCAGCCTATACAATTTTCTTCCTGATCAGTGAAGCTTTACTTAACTAAAAAAGTGTTCAAATTTATTATTGTTGGATCATTAAAATAAATTAGTAAACCTAATATTAATGACAAGGATCACTAGCTACATAGGTCATCGGATCTAGGTAATAAACAATTATTTCGTAAGGATCTTTCGTATTAATTTAACATTTTTTTAAATATTTATTCCAATTTGAATTTATTCGAATTTCTTTGCGCTATCCGATCCAAAAATGACACTTCTGAGTTTCTGGTAATCTGAACACTCAAATAAGTTTTACAATTAATATTGTTTCTTCTTGTTGTTGGTTCGTAATTTAAGTGTGCAAGCCTATAAACTTTGAATAAAAAAAACCTTCTCTTAAAAGTGTCCATCAATGCATCCAAATTTCTTTAATTGCTTTTATTTAATTTTTCTAATTTTATATTGATAAGAAAAATAGTTTGAACTTAATAAAATTTCGCAATGATTTTCGATGTTCTGTATTTTGCAGCCCGAAAGTTGCAAGTTGGCTGGCAAAATCATTATGCATAAATAAAGTGTAGCAATACATACTCTTGACATTACATAGTATTTGTGCCAAGAGAGAAGGGGGAAAATGAATGCTGAAATAAACAAAAACAAAGACTGAACGCATTGCAAAATAAAATTGTTTTATTTAAATCAGTGATGGTATTTAAAATTTTTGATTTCGTTTCGCGTTGATTTTAAAATGTGCCAAAGCAACATTAATTGTGTCAAACACTATTTGATTCAAGTTTATATGCGTTTACATTTTTAAAAGACTCAGTTTTTTCTCTGCAATATTTTTTTTTCTTTTTGTTTTTTTTTTCCCGTTTAGAACTACATATAGGCCAAAACAAAACTACGGGTTCTTTTTTCTCCTCCGTTTGTTACCGATTTTATTTATTCTTTTACATATTTGTAGATATTGTCGGGCTTTAGTGCACCGTCTTTAACTCATTTTAATCGGTTTTATATTAAGGAAATAAATAAGCCCAACAACAAAGAAACAACAACAACACAACAACAACAAAGAAAGTGTTCAATAATAAAATTGTCGTATTTTGACCACAAAGCAAACTCTAGTTTAAATAAAAGTACTAACAATTGTCTGAATGTGCGGGTAAATGTAGCTCTAAGAATGAAATTTTGGTCATCTCTGACCCAAATAGGCAACTGAATGAAAAGGATGCAAACTATTATATTTTGTCAAAATGAAATTTGCTAAAACTGTTATCGAAATATATTATTGTGTATTTAATTAATTAACATAAACATAAAAAGATATTCCCTAAAAAGGCAGACAGATTGTCTCAATCAACGCAATTTACTAAATCTTCAATATAAATATAAGTTTATTTATTATGTATCTATATGCACAAAGCACATATTAACACTTTGATTTTTTAAGGTATTCCCTCAGTCACTAAAACAAAGCATCACATATTGTGAGTCATTTTCACAAGGCACGACATACACACATCAATTTCTTAACAAAAACCGATAATTTATCTTAATGTCATTAAACTTAAAAATTGTTTACAATCACCCGTAGATGTCCTCTTCGGATTTCATTCATTAATTTGTTTTCTTAAGGTATTCTTGTTTTACCTGATTTAATGGTAAATTCCGATGTCGTTCGATTCCACCATAAACTTTTTTCTCTTTTAACAAAAATATAAAAATTATCTGTTTGAAACACTTCCATGTTCGTTGTGTAATCTGGTAAAATATTTTAATTTTTTTAACAAATTTTTCTTCACAAATTATCAAACGACATATCCTCACTTAAATCTTCTTCACACAACAGATGACATTTTACTAATAATGAAATACTACCAGTTCTCAAAAAATATATTTACAATGAGTAAACAATGGAAATGCTGCCAGATGTAAGAAAATTGTAATAGATCAGACTGTGGGGTAATTGGTTATAATTTTTTCAAAAACTTTAGTCAAGGCAAATTGAATACTAAGTAACTGCATCAGGCCAAAAACAAAAAACGCGTATATTTTGTTTGTGTTAATTTACGTGTATGCATCAGTAAACGGGGATGAATGATATAAAAAAAGAGAAGAAAATGAAATTTACTGAACAAATTCTACTTTATTTTATTTTCCTTTGGTGTCTTTTGGCTTATTGAACAAAGTTCCATTCCCGCACTTCTTATTTTGCAAACCACTCAAATATTTCTTCAAATATTTTTTATAAATGAACATACATATTTTGTAAAATGTTTCTCAAAGAAAAATTTTCTTTTTAATATATGTTTTTTGTTTGTTTGTTTCTATTTATATTTTAACTGCAATTGGACACACTCTTCTTTCTTATCACACAATGGTTTATTTGCAAATTTACTATTAAAAAAAATGAATTATTAAAAACTTTTTATCCGATTTTAATAATAAAATTTTTTTCGTGTTTTTAATTGGCGCTTAACAAAATGTAAACAATTTTTGATTTTGGTTAGGAAAAATTTGTAGAGCGAATTCGATCACCTGGGCTATCAATTTTACCTATTATTCAATTTGCCTCGACTTTAGTGAATATTTGCATAAAAAATGTTTAATCGTTTTGTATACTATTAAAATGTTTTAAATATTTGATCAATATAAATTGTTTCTAAATCAAAACTTAAAAATTTTTCTTGCACAAATATTTCTTCGTTCGTAAATGCAAACTAAACTGAGAAAAACAAAGCATACGCAACAGCCGACTAGCAGTGCAGAAAATCATATTATGCAGAGCAGTGATGCATTTACCAACAGGCCCAAAAGTAAACAAAACTATTCACACAAAGTTATATTTTTCATATTATAAAATTATTTTAAAGTAAAAATATTTAGAAGTAATTTGGCATTAGTATGTATCTAAAATGAATGCAAGAACGACACTATTATTTCTCTTAGCCGTCGCTGATAACTTTAAGTAATCCGCCGTCATTGTCATTATATCGGCTTTAGGTTTAGGTTTTTTTCAAAATTAACAAAAATAAAAATTAATAAATTAAGGATTTAGGGACTTAATGGCACTACAGCACTTAAATAAATTTGCAAAATTACCGAAATATGTAGCTCACAATGGGGTGTTGCGTTCCAGTGTTGTTCTAGGAAATAACCAAAACATCTTCAAATTTAAAAATTGTTTCCTCGAAATCCATCGAGATTATCGTAAATATGAAAGAAATCACCAGAAAAGCCAAAGGGAAAAGTGGTGCAGTGCTCTAGCAGCCGGTGGTGCTCTTACAGCAGGATTGGCTTCTTTCTTTTGGATAAGAGAAAATTGTATAAATAATTTTATTGCAGCTCAAACAGATTTGAATTTGTGGTCTTCGGTAGAAGCAAAAACGTTGCCAACTCTTACTGGCAGACGGGGGCAGTATAATTTCATTGCTGATGTAGTAGATGTATGTGCCAACTCAGTGGTCTATATAGAAATTAAAGATACCAGACATTTTGATTACTTCTCCGGCCAACCTGTAACAGCTTCCAATGGTTCTGGTTTTATCATAGAATCAAACGGCACTATTTTAACAAATGCTCATGTTGTCATTAATAAGCCCCACACTATGGTTCAGGTGAGATTGTATGATGGTCGAGTATTCCCTGCTGCAATCGAGGACGTAGATTCCTCTTCAGATTTGGCTATTATACGTATAAATTGTTCAGATTTGCCAGTAATGCGTTTAGGAAAAAGCTCAACATTAAGGTCAGGAGAGTGGGTTGTTGCCTTAGGTAGTCCCCTAGCTCTTAGCAACACTGTGACTGCCGGTGTTATCAGTTCAACACAAAGGCCTTCGCAAGAATTAGGTCTAAGAAATCGGGATATAAATTACTTGCAAACAGACGCTGCTATAACATTTGGTAATTCTGGTGGTCCGTTAGTCAATCTAGACGGTGAGGCTATAGGTGTAAATTCGATGAAAGTTACTGCAGGAATTAGTTTTGCAATACCAATTGATTATGTTAAACTATTTTTGGAGAAAGTAGCGGAACGTAGAAAACAAGGGAAAAATAGCAAGCCTTTACAACAGGCCAAGCGGTATATGGGCATAACTATGTTAACGTTAACGAATGATATACTAAATGAATTGAGAAATCGTTCGGAAAATTTACCAGGAAATTTAACACATGGAGTTCTGGTGTGGAAAGTTATATTAGGATCACCAGCGCATATGTAAGTTGGCTGATAAAAAATTTTCTAAATTTGAACGTTTGAAAAATATGTTATCTGTTATCTTTCAGTGGTGGACTGAACCCTGGTGATATTGTTACGCACATAAATAAAAAAGAAATAAAAACTTCCTCCGATGTTTACGAAGCATTAGCTGATAATACGAAAACGTTAGATGTTACTATATTCCGCGGATCTAAACGTTTAATTTTAAAAATTACACCTGAAGATCCTTAAACTGGGAAATATTTTATGTTCTGTGATCACAAGGCGAATTAGTTTTCCAGATGATGGCGCTGTTAAATTTGAACATGTGTCTATGTTTACACTACTTATTTTGTCATTCGTAACGATATTCTGGATATGCTCTGTGTAAATAAATGAGCAAGTTAAAAATATTAAGTGCCTACCTTCACAAGCCATAACGTCGCGCTAGAACTTTAGTAAAAACAAATTTAAAAAATATTTTTCATACAAATGCTGCCTATTATATGAAGTGTGCGATCGCATACAATTTCTGGTGTTGCTTTGGCTAGGTTCAAACAAAACAAGTTTACTCGCGCAAGTTTTATTAACTCTCATTAAAACACGGCATTTCCCGAATTTATCGACTTGGTTTCTTCGAATATTTTTATTTAAAATTACGAAGGACAAAACGAATTGGTATTAATGGCAATCCTGTAACCTCTCCTTTTTCCTCAATATTTTATAATTAAATTCTATAAGCTTAAAATTTGCGAGAGTAAACTTTAAAAGTGTGTGAACCTAGTCTTTGCGTGTATAAATAAAAGTTATTATTAATTATATAAAAACAACCTAAAAATTTGTATATTAAAGAATTTTTTAATAAATAGATAATAGAATGTTTTAAATTTGTTCGTGTTTTTCCAATTCTGGTGCTGCGTTGCATGATATAAAATTTAGTATTTAAATCAGCCTTTTTATTCTTCTCTTTTTCAAATAAAAATCGACAAAATTTTTCTGTCCGAAAATTGTAAGTTTGGCTAAGCGTTGTTGTCATAACTTAGTAAATGAAAAGGTTGCTAAGAAATCACCAATTTTTTAACATAAACAACAACCAACCAAGGCACTAGATGAGCTAGAAACAATGCAAATATGCCAATCGATCAGACAGAGTTTCAAAAATCGACAAGATCGTTTCATGTCCTTTGGGGCACCAGACAACCAACACCACACCTGCCTCTAATTTTTTCATATTTTTTGGAACAAATCTAGTCTAGTTGGAGTTACAAAAAAAAGAAATATGTGAGCGATAGAGATTTAAAGAATAAGAAAAATAAAACACAAGTAAAAATGTTTTCACTCGCCCATATTTTCCGAGATATGGACCTCTGAACTTTTCGTAGAAAAGTGCGATTTTGCACATATTTTTAGGGTATCAATATGAGTATAATTCTTTGTCACCTCAATAGTTGTATTTTTATTTTATTTTACTTCACTAAACTAGATTTACATACATACATTGTGAAGGGTATAAAGAAAATAACACTTACTTTTTTAATATGTAATTTTCAAAATATATTGTAAATAAATAAAAATTTTAAATACAAAAAGAGATATAAAATAAATTTCAGTCTTTTAGAACTGGTTTATTGCTGTATACTTAAAAATGCCTTACGTTATATTATTATTGTATATAACTCGTTACGTTTGATACCTTGCCGGAATATATGAAAGTACTGTCGTCAGCGTAAAAAGCGGTTTCTTGATTTCTACGATTTTTGATATCAGAGGTGTATAAAACATATTGTGTGGGAGACCCATGTGGTAGATTTGCCTTTCATTAGATTAATCCCTATCGATGCAGACGAAAAACGGTCGATTTTTTAAAAAGCTTTTTAATTGTTGTAAACAAATAGGAAACTTAAAACCAGAGTAAGTATTTACGCACTCTTATTGCGCATTGCGCACTCTACCATTGCTTCTTTATTTAAAGATTTAACTAAATGTGAATTTTTAGGAATCTTAATACGAGATATTATTCTTTCTTGAGAAAATTATCGTTAAATCTTTGTTTCAATACACATACGCTTCAAATTCAAATTCAAATTAAATTTATTGAGCCTTTTTTCCTTTTCTTAATATGTACAAACTATAATGTTACATTAATAGGAGAAAAACTTAAGACTAAAAGGTAATATCGTAATTAACAAAAATGGAAAAAGCACCAAGCTTTCCAGAAAGTAGTTAAATAAAAATTCAATGAAAAGATGTGTTAAAAAGTTAATTCGCTTTTGCTCCCGAAGCTTTCATAAACGAAGGTAGTATTATAAATAACTTCAAAATATTCCTAAAAATAACTTAAAACTAAACTTAAAAACTAGTTAGAACAAAAAAGAACAAAAAGAAAAAAAATACAATAAACGTAAGAAAAGAAAAAAAAAAAAAAAAAAAACGAATTTAATCAAAATTGACAAAATACTGTCAACCCCTATGAGTACCAGGAGTAGACCTATCATAAAATTCACACCGAATTGATTCATTTATATTAAAAGAAGGAGGAATCTCATTTATGTAACCCAAAGGTGATAAATAATTAACATTAGACCAACTAAAATTAGATTGGATGCTGTATATTCTTTTTATGCAAACATTATCATGGTTCAAGACTCTAAGCGCAAATCGTTTTATCAAATCACAAACATATAAACCGACGGGAACAACTTTTGACCTTGAATAAACAAATACATTAGAGTACATTTTATTTGGCGAAATGTAGTATTTCCCGATACAACATCTTAAAAACTTCCTTTCAAAAATCTCAAATTCTTTAATTGCAGTAGGAGAAATGTTAAACCAAATTGGAAAGGCATATAACAATACAGGTCTGATACTTGTTTTATACAAAAGAAGTTTGGTTTTCATAGGTAAATTCTTATTTTTAAAAATTTTGGAAAAAATTCCCATTAATTTGCAGGCTTTTCCAAGAGCAATACGAGCATGTTTATTAAATTTCAAAAGATTACTAAAATTTATGCCAAGATATTTTATTTTATCCCTTATTGGAATTTCTACTACTCCAAGGTAAAGACGAAGTAATTTGCTCTCCGGGACTACGAAACTTCTGCATTTACCAGAAGCATTGCGAATGCAAATTGCTTCACTTTTTGATATATTTATTTTAATTCCCCAGTCATCGTAAAAGGCTTTGACAATTTGTAAATGAGCTGAAACTTTTTGAAGTGCCCTGTCGGGAGATTCATCGTGTGCATATAATAAAGAATCATCGGCATATAATATACCAGTAGATTCCCTAAAAACGTGGGGAAAGTCAAACATTAAGATGTTAAAAAGATGTGGAGCCAAAATTGAGCCTTGTGGAACTCCACATTTAACATCGCCCTTATTAGATAATTGATTATTAAATAAAACTTGAAATGATCTATTAGCGAAAAAACTTTTAAATAATTTGATAATAGGGGTGCTAAAACCAATTTGAATCATTTTATACAGAATTCCGTTGTGGTATGAATGATCAAACGCTTTTTCAATATCCAAGGAAATGGCAACAGTACAGTGACATTTACGAAGATTTTCAACCAAATCGTTTTGAAATTTTAATAAGGCATCTAAGGTAGAATGGCCTTGTTTGAATCCAAATTGCAAATCAGAAATATAACTGGAATTTATACATAAATCCATTTTCTCTCGGATTATAATTTCAAAAAGTTTCCCTAAGTTCGAAAGCAAAGAAATCGGTCGAAGATTACTCAGTTCACTATCAGCACTTTTCTTGCGGATAGGAACAATTTTTGAGGTTTTCCAAACACCAGGAAAATAGGAATTATTCAAGCAATTATTAAATATAATAGTTAGGAATTGTATTGCTTTTAATGGAATTTTTTTTAATATATAATTCGAAATGTTGTCCAACCCGCTTGATTTTTTATTATTTAACGTGTTTATATAAAAGGCCACCTGATTTAAGTTAACAAAATTATTAGAATTTTGATTGTTTAAAGATGAAAATGACTGACTAAATTGATATTGATAATTTGGGCAGTTGGAGATTATGCTTTGAATTCTGTCATCAATAAAAGAAACATCACGATTTAAAGTTTTTTCGCTATAAATATTAGAAAAATAAATCTCTAGTTTCTGTAGTTTTTGGAAATCATCTCCTAGTACAATTCCATTTTCAGAAAGTTCTTGGACAGTTGCGTTTTTCTTGAAACCTATCAAATTATAAATTTTCTTATGAGCGGTTGGACCAGGTTTAATATTCATTATTTTATTTTCAAATATTTTCGATTGTTCCAATTCAACCTGTCTTTTTATAATAATATTTAGTAAACGAATTTGCTTCGATAAAAGTAAATAATCAGAACCGTTTCGACTCAAAGTATGATGAAATATTTTCTTAAGATTTCTTTGCCAAGTATATTTAACTTTAAATAAAAACTTAATTTTGTCTGAAATTAAAAACTTTCGGTTACCAACATTAATTTTTTTGGAATGTACATCTGAATTTTCATTGATAATAAAAGAAAAATTTTTAATGTGTTCATCAATTTCCAAATTGGTTGGATTCGTGTTACAGTCCGGAAAATTTAAAACAATATCACGCCGGACGTCATGACGAAAATTTTCCCAATTGGTATTTTTAAAAGATGTAAATACAGAAGGAGGGTTTAGGATAATTTCGAAATTTGAAAGCTTTAAATGTAGTTTAACTGGAAAGTGATCAGAAAATGTTGGAAGAGTTGAAAGTTCAAAATTAGGGATAATTTGGTTTACACAATTGGGACTTACAAGAAAATGATCAAGAAATGAAGATGAACTTGGAAATGTCGGCGAAAGGTTGGTTAAGCGAATGATATTTATTGAGTTTTGTTGTAAGAAATTAAAAAATATGTTGCCATTGGCATTAGTCATTCTGTCTCCCCATGAAAAGTGACGAGAATTAAAATCACCACCTATAAAAAAGATATCAAACTCTTACACATACGCTTATAAATACGTACTTTTGACAGCAAAAAACGCTTTCCGCTTTTGTTTAGGTATGGCAGTCACTTATGCTAGGAACACAACTGGGACGAACTACGAATTTCGTCCAACACAACGAATTTGTCATTAAAACTTCGTTTTGTAAGTTCGTAGTATGAAGCACAACACCGACGACAAAATTTTCTTACTTTTTTACTTTTTTTTACATTTTGTGAGTTGTTAGGGAGACCATATAAAAAATAATATTTAAAAAATAATATTTAAAAAATAATATTTAAAAAATAATATATTAAAATAAAAACACAACAAAAAACTAATTTTATATTAAACTAATAACTTGTGCACTTATATTTAATGCTATAAGATACAAATAAATCAATTTTTTATGTAAACTAACTTTACTTACTGAATTACTTCGAAACTAAAACCAAAGCTGGTCACATTTTACTGAATTGTTTGTCGTTCGCTGGCGTAAGAAATAGAAATAAACCTATTGCAAAGTTCGCCGCGTATGACAAATTTCATCCGACGACATAATTGTGTGCATTTTCATATAAACAAATGTGTTTTATTTTTGACGACGAATATTCGCGACCAAAAATTCGTCATTCGTCCCAGTTGTGATCCTAGCATTAAGCGGATTCACCCATTAAAATTGCTGAAATTGTTCCGAAGTGAGTTTAACTATCTCTCTCTCTCTCTCTCTCTCAAAAAGAAACACGTCAAACTAAACAAAATTTTAGTTCCGAAACAGTGGGCGAATCCAGCTTTAGAAGTACGTACCAGAGGTGTAAGCGAATTGTTTATACACACATGTATTTTAGTTTACTATGATTTAGAAAATATTAAATGCACAAAAAATTAATTGAATTAAAAATATTATTAACACGGTCTGCATATAAATAAAATGAAGATAATTGAAGTTTTATGTCGTTTTTTAAGTCATTTTTTAAACCTGCAATTTTAGGCAATCTCACTGAATTGCAAACATATTTCTAAAGGCCCAACTATAATGTGCATAAGCTAGCTTGAGCTTATGTCAAAAACCCAACGAAAAGCCTGTCAAATGCTTAGGTAATTCTTTAAAGAATTTTATTTGGCAACAATGTACTTACATAAATTTAAAAACTTATTTGCCACAGTTGCGCATTCATGTTTAAATCGTACTTTCCCAAAAATATAATTTTTTTAAATAAATAAAATTTGTAAATAAAAAGGCATCGAACGAATATATTATATATATTAAATAACATTCATTTAAATAAATGTACTTTTTTTTACTAGTTTTCAATAAAATTCGATAAAAAATGGCATGTTTTTTATGTATTTTTGGTCAAAAGTACCAAAATATGCAACGGTGTCACTGATTTAATTTGAAAGCAATTAAAAAAAAATATATAGCGAATTGTAATAATAAAAACGCATCATTTTCTCTCATATAAACCCTTCTTTTTTCTACATTTTCTATTAAATAAAAAATCTTTTTCAATGTCGCTCTCCACTGCAATTTTTTCTTTATTGATTTATGTATGTATACACCAAGCGCAATCAGCTGTTTCTGTACGGAATGTACGATCAGCTTCGTACATTGCTTAAGCAAATGACATTTAACGAAACTTGACGAAAAGTTCTCTTAAGTACATTATAGTTTACCACATTTGATTTATATGTATTTGCATAAGTTAGCATAAGCTTTAAATATAGTTGGGCCTCAATGCGCATTTTATGCGCTTTTTGCTCTATTACTACCACTGTCCAGGGACTCTTTGTTAAGACATTAAAGCTGGATTTACCCATTGTTCCGGAACAAAATTTTTGTTCCGAAACATTTTTTATATGTGAAACATTTTTATATGACGTTTTTTTCTTTTTTTGAGAGAGAGAGAAAAAAGAGTAAAACTCACTTCGGAACAATTTCAGCTTGAATTGGTATAATTTTAATTTTTGTTCTGAAACAATGAAACTGTGCTGCCAACTACTTTATTTTTTCAAAGAAAATTTAACTGAGCTGCCATATCATATTATATGTACATATTAAATATATGTATATGCGCATATAAATTTAAAAGGTAAAACTGCTTGCAAATTTAAAAAGTAAAACTGACAAGCAACCTGATTGACTTGTTTTCTGAATATTTTTTACTTTAAAAATTTTAACAAATTTGTAGTAAACAATTTCTTAAAATGTGAAAAAAGTGAAACTGATGTCAACTGAAAAAAGTGAAAAACCATGAAAGCCTAATTATGTGATAGAAATCTTTCAAGCAAAAAAATATATATTTTACATCCATTTTCGTTCTTTGTTTGCATTGACATTTAAGAATTATTTTTAAAATTTGTTTTGTTCACAAAACCGAAACTATGTCCATGACACAAAATACGGCATTCTGTGATTTCAATCTTCTGTCACAGTGCTGCCTGCTTGTAAAGTAACACATCTCGCCTACACATATGTTTCATATGGTAGCTTTGTTGTTGTTTCTCAAAAAACTAAAATTGTTTCGGAACAAAAACAGTACTGAATCCAACTTAAGTATCGATAGTTGATGATTATTTATAGTTATTGTGTAAGAATTATAGTATGTTTCCACGGCAAAATGAAGCACTTGCTTCGCTCTTCGGATCATGATTGCAAAGCACGCTGTTTACACGACACATGCTACATGCTTCGATTGGACGTCTGCACAAAAACTGAAACAACTTTCAATAATTTGTTCAAAAACTTAATGTTTCGTTTTAATTTTGTTTGTTTGTAATTTATTATATTTAAAATGTTAATGAAATTAATTGTTTTTTATATTACACATATCCACACACCACTTTAATCATTGTTTTTCTCTTTTTGTTTATATTTTATACAGCTAGTTCACATAAAATTGCGATAAAAATTAAAGAAGAATAATTTTTTCATTCTTCGCAAGTGGATTCAATATGAATGTACCAGCTTCGCTCTCATAATTTTTTATGGCGAAGCAAGTAGATTCGCTCATGATTGGAGTGTCAAGCAAGAATAAAGAGTGAAGCAGGTGCCGTGGAAACATACTATTAGTCAATGCATCCCTAATTGTATTAGCTTTACCTACACCAGTTTCTAGAATGTCGCCGTTCACATGCAGATCAGAAAACTGTAAATGTTTGCCCTTAGGAGCTTTGGTAAGCTTCCAAAACTTTTTAGAGCCAGGAAGCAACTGTTTTTTTTAAATTTAACTAGAAGTTTTTACGTAATGTAAACACAGACAGACAAACAAAATTTACAATAAGAAGAGAAATTAAAAACGAACGTCTTTTGTTATCGCGTTTATATCCTTGACCAACTGCAGGTAAAATTAGTTTATAAAGTTTGTTATTCGATTGTAATTATTACAATAATAATTTGCGAACGGAAGTAGAATAAGCATAAGATAGTCGATTTAACGATGAACGTCTGTCTGCCTTGCTAAAATGGATCAAGTCACTGTATGTATTTCTCTTCTTTGTGTTTGCTGATTTTTTAGGTCATGCTTTTACATCTTGTGCTTGTACAAAAGGTCAATTCAGCAGGCTGTGCATCACAAGAGGACTTTGGCGGAATACAGGGACTGCTAACATTCCTAAGGGAGCGGAAATTAAACGTAAGGGGAAAGCCAAATAACTCTACATGAGGCGAGTCACAGTGCAATAGGACCTTTTATCGTTTTTTATTCAGTGCCTGGTATTCTGGTCATTAAGCATTGGGCTAGGAGAAATTCAAGCTCAAGGTTGTCCAGTTATGATTTTTTACGTTTGACGAAAAAGCTCATGAACTCAAAGGGCGCGCAGGGCTGTTTTTATTTTAAATTTACTAAAGGTTTCTTATAAATATACACAAACAAAAAACCCACAAAACAAATGCAAGATGCACATTACCTTACAAATTTTGAGCAAAAGAGAATAATAACCAAAAAACATGAACTACCCCAGGAAACTTCTTAAAATGTTTAAGCCCTCTTACTACCCAAAATTAGTACATATCCTTTTATGTTTATTGGGCGTCCCCTTTTATATCGCTCTTTTCCCCATTTAATTCATTAACTCTTATCCTTTATTGCCTTCTAAAGTCTTATGTTTAAAGTAAAACATAAAACACGGACTTACCTTTGGCTCTTTTTGGTCCAAGAGTAACAAAGCGATCGTCTGTATCAGCCTCTTGTTTTCTACTGGCTATTATATGGTCGCACTCTATTTTTAGTTGTCCGAAGATGTATTTCACGGGCATTCATTTCATTCGAAATGGTTTTTAATCCATCTCAAAATAAAAGTAACAAAAAAAAAAGCAGTTTCAGCACGATTATGGTTTAAACCAGAGTACATGTTTGGCGCTTCTTTCATTTTCACTGTCCATTAGCATCCTGTAGCTTTGTTTTTTTCTTTTTACATTCTTTTTACAATTTTGTTTTGCTTTTGGTTTTTTCATTGCCCATGAATAAAATTTTGTTTTTAGTGTGTATGATATTTTTCATCTCCATGAATGTTTATTTTTCCTTACTTTGCAAAATTCATATTTTAGCTCCGTTCCTGTACTTTTTGGGTAAAGTTCGGTAAAATGAGAGTAAACATAAATAATTCTCATTAAAAGACGAAAATGCCTAAAAGTACGGGAACACAAAAAACCAAACTTCTATCCCAAAACAAAATGTCAACCAAAACAAACATGCGGTTGTTTATAGAAAACATAAAAATACAAATACTTTGGATGTTTTTAAATTTATTTTAATATTTTTGGGATAAAAACGCGGTATTCCAAACCTGAGTACGGGAACGCATATTTTGTTTTTTCTTCATTTTCATGAAGTGTGAAGCCAACATGAAAGAAGGCTAAAAATGTTATACAATTAATGTTTTTACCTAAATGTGCGTTATTTATGTACATATGATTGTCAATATGTAGGATCTGTCATGCAAATGTAGATTGATCTCTTATTTTTTAACTTTAAGGACGTGCAACAGGTAAACTTTATTTTCATATGCTACAAAACCGATGTCTTCATCTCACAAAATAAAAGTAAGAATTTCATGAGGCACATCCATGGTTTAAACCAGTGTATGAAAACAAATACAACGTTGTACATCGTATTGTTACGTTTATTTAAATTTATAAACGTTTATTTTATTGAGTTCTTTTATTGCAAATTCAATACACCCAATTTGATTACTTTTTTAATAAAATTACACTTTAATTAGGCGATTATTTACTTATTCGCGTTAGTACACACAAATACCGATGGCAGCTTTACCACTGTATACCACAAGATCTTCACTGGTTGACGTTTGCACTAATAACAATTCAGCCTGTATGGCCGTTGCTTTTGTACATCTAATGTTAAGGTTCTTGAATACACTAGAACTTCCTCCATCTGTTAGTAGAATATTTCTTTACTTCGCATTTATCATTTGAGACACATGATGATTGTTATTTGATTCCAGAACCTTCCAATATTTTTTTGAATTTATTATACATGTTTTGTATTTTTATTTATTATATTTATTTTCTCATTTTCTTTTTTACATTATAATTATACAAGTGAAGTTGAAAACCAAAGTCTGACATCTTTAAAATAATTATTTCAGCGAAAGCTTGGCTTCCTAACAGCTTTGCATTTCGTGCAAGGTGAAAAATAAACGGTTCAATTTCATTTCAAATATGTTATATAAAAAATATAAAAATTCCGAAAAAAAAATTATTTGGATGAAGGCTATATAAGATTTGTCACATCCGAATATAGCGCTCTTACTTGTTTTTAAGTAACAATGTAGTTTTTTACACAATTGAACTGAAGTGAAACATAGGTACGTAATTTTACACATATTATACGCACTTGGTTAAAGGTTGGGCGAAATGCAAAACTTAGTGCAAATTTTGAAATTTCACAAGTGTAAAATTGGCATTCTAAAGGCCGTAACTTCAAACATAGTTTGTAACATAATTCCTAAGGGTTTATATTTAGTAACTTTATTTAAAGATGAATACCCTTAAGATATTTCAAATTGAGCTGCTATTTGTATCATTTACTGGTTATCTAACTGTATATGTATAAATGGGCAAACAATAACTTTGGAATCCTTTTTTACCTCTGTTTGTTAGACGATTTTGTTTATTCTTTCACACATTTGTAGATATTGTCGGGCTTTGGTGCACCGCCTTTACCTTATTAAATTGGTTCAGTATTTAAGAAATAAATGACCACTTAATTTGTTACCACTACACATGCAAAAAAATTACACATGTATTCATAAAATAAAATCATATTCCGACCCCATAAAGTATATATATTTTGACTTCTTATGCATAGCGAAGTCGATTGAGCAATGTGCGTCTGTCCGCCCGTGTTCGGGTTGAAGTCATCTTTACCAAGTCACTAAATGAGATAGAGAAAATTTAAATACCCCAACCCAAAGTTTAGCAAGATTGGTCCATGTATTTCGAGGCAGTGGGCGAATCTAGTTTTTAGTAACTTCACTAAAAAAAACAATATATATGGGATATATGAGTTATGGGCCTCTGAAATTTTTGATTGTCAGTAAAGTCAAAATGGGCATCATTCAAAAGCTTTTGATGAGCTCTTTTAGGATTTTTTTAAATGCTTAACCCACTAAGAGCCGCCGACATTTTTATGTAAAATTTTATAGGTTTTTCTCTGTCACGCCAATTTTTTTTTATTTTTTTTGATCGGCATAGCAGTCTTACTCGTTTATAAAAATTATAAAATAAAGAAGAAATAATTAAATTAATTAATTTATACCGTTCCCATGAGCGAAATGTTCTTAAAGTACAAACCTATAAAAACATTTCCTTAAAAATGTGTATGCTGGTAGACATTGTAAAAAATATAAATAAAAAAGTAATAACGATTAAGTCCTTATAAAAAACGGTTAAACCCAATACTTTCTTTTTGTTCTTTTTACAATTTTAGACTTTTCTTTTTAATTCTTTTAAAACAGTTATTTTTACAGTAGGTTCCGTTGTTAACGACATATTTTAAATAAACTTGCACTGTACAGTGTGGCCGCTTGAACAATTTTTAGACTGTTTTACAAATATATTTATTTTCTCTACTTGCAATTAATTACTTCCATGAGGTAACAGGAAGTTAAAAAAAGAGATTAGAAAGTTACCATAAAGCAGGAATTGGAAAATTTATTCAAAGTAGCATATTTGACGTCTGAAATCTTTACGATTCATTTAGGTTCAAAACTATTGAAATTATTACCTCGACCGTCTAGTAGCTCTAACTTTAATCTTCAGTTAAAGTTGTCACAAATAAGTTGACCTACAAAGTGATAGTTCTTTTGAGACTAAGAAATAAACCCTCAGCTAACTTGCGAATAAAAAACATTCATATCTTTGAGCAAAACTTTATAATATAATTTAAACTCACGCCAAAGAAACGCTTGAAAGTTGCTAAAATTTGAAGATGTTGTTTATTTTTCATACAATGTTTTGCATACGGGGTAAAGATAGTCAATAAGTCATTACGAAATACTATTTAATTCAAAGAAGGATTAGAGGAACCAGATATAAATACTTACTTTCGGTTATAGGGCACTTTAAATTGCCTGCCTAGTGTTTGCTACCTAATCCGATTAGACTTTTTTCTTGGGGCCTTGTGAAGTCACTTATCTATAGCAGGGTTGCCAAATTAGCCATTTTCTGGCTAGATTTTTTTCAGAATAGCTAACAAAAAGATGGCCAAATCTAATCTATCTAAAAGTATCTAAATCATGTTATGAAAAATACTTGTATAAATACTCACATAAAAATTGTTATTGAAAAAGATGAATTAAAATTGAAAGAAACTATTAAAATTAGAAAAAAATGTGCCTATTTTGTACAAATTTTAATCAAGGAATGAATATCAAAGTAAATAAGAATGACTCGTTTAATAATTATTAACATTATTCACTTATTTGTTTTTGTTTACTTTTAGATTACCCGAAAACTTTTACATATCGAGACAGATTAATAACTTATCTGTAGAAAAAGTGCCTTCTGCCAAAGAAGAAGAGATTGATTTTATACTTAAGAATTATTGTGAAAGTGAAGACATAAAAGAAAAAATTGTTCACCAATATAATAATATTAACTTAATAAAATGGGTTCATATTGATAATACTGTTGAGTTTTAGACAGAAGTTTCTGAATATATAGATGCAGTAGGCAATAATCTATTCAATGAAATAATGAGTTTAACAGTTAAACTTTTACCTTTACAAGGTCAAACGCAAACGTCAAAAAAATTTCCCTTCAACTGAATTTAATCAAGACCTATTTAGGAAATGGTATATAAAGCGGTATGGTCAATGCAGTAATGAAAGTTCGGTATATTTTTATGCTTTTGCATTACGTGTTTTAAAAATTTTTAAATTATATTAGTTTTGGATTAAAAGCAGAGGCTGTTATAATTATTAATCAGACATGGAATTTAAAAAGAAATAATAGGTATAAATGCTCCAAATGATGAAGTTTAACCAAATGGAGAAGACTGGGTTGATGTATCTTTTACGTAAAACTTTCAAGTTGATTTATACTCAAAATGTTGAAATTTTTAATTTCTACTTTATTTCTAATACATATTTATATATATGATGTTGATGTTTAATGAATAAAATCAAATAACTCTCAATTTAAGGCTTAGTAGTTTAGCGATTTTTATCCATTTTTTTAACTTAAACTAGCCATTTTCTTACCCTGAACATTTGGCAACCTTGATCGTTAGCAAAAAACCGGGATACGATTATATACTTGGAACACATTTCTTTTAATGTAGTGCTGAAATTATATAAAAAATATTTTTTACACGAATCGCTCGTCCGGTATACAAAAACAGTACTTAAGAATATATTTTTTTTTTAATTTGCACTTTCAAAAACAATCTTTTCTTTAACCAAAAAATAATTGTTATTGTAAATTTAACTAAAATAAGACCATAGTTTTTTTACAAAAAACAAAGATAAAGCTTTTTATTTCCAACATAAAAAACTAAATTTCAAGTACGTGCCTTTCGTCTTTAGTTTTCTTACCACATTTTAAATTCAAGCCCTAAATTATATTCGATTTATTTATTTTTATTACATTTTTATATTAAGTAATTAAGTAATTATCTTTGTTTCGCTTTAGTTTTCCATCTTCCACGCACTTATTTTGGTTGAATTTAGTTTTTTAAATAAAACGATCTTCTACTTTATTTATTTTCCCCTTTGTAATTGGACTTTTGTTGTGTTGGTGTTAGGTTCGATGCTTTTGCAAGATTTACTTTTGCTGTACATTATTTGCCTTTCAAGGAGTTTGATACGAAATTCCCTTTACATTAAATAATCAACCAAAAGAGCAACATATCAGTAAGTTATTTTGCAAAGTTTTTTTTATTTTTTTGCAATTTATTTATCTTTTTCATGATTTATTGCTTGCGTATTTATAACAGACAGTTGATGTTAATGATATTAAATGATAAGGCTGGGTTTTTAGTTTTCACTTTTACATTACTTCCAGTTCATATTGTTAATACCCAGATGGCTTTTAACATAAATAGATGAGATATTAGCCTAATTATGTCAAAAAGTTGATTCCGTTGATTCTACGAGACGATGATTTAAATGAAGTTATTAATTTTAAAGTTTATGAAAAAACTTTCAAGCAGTTAAGTAGGAAAGAAAGGTCACCTAAAGTATTTTGAAATAAATTAAGAAAAATTATAAAATGTAGCGAAACTATAGTTCTTTGTTTTAAAGACGTTTAAACCACGATCTTCTGTCAATTAAATTATTTTCTTCGGCAGTTGTTGGATATTCCTCATCTACAGGTGCTTTTGAAAACATATGCATATAACGTTTTGTTAATATTAGGACTTTTCTGGAAGATTCTAGTGAAAATTTGGGAGTCTGACTTAGTTCTAATCGTTGCCGAGCTATTAATAACTTGAAGTTTTGTTATTTTTCTTAAAAGTATATCGAGGTCTGTTTTGTAAGTAATAATAATTTTTTTATACTCAACGCTCTAAACAAAAACCTTTTTCAACGATTTGGCCTTTGTTTTTTAGTTTTTGAATAATAAAGCACTTAGCGTCTCAATTATTTTTCGCGTAAGAAAACATTTATTAAAAACATTTCGTTACTAACAATTGTTATACTAATAAACTACAACTTTGATCCCCTTGATCCCATTTTTATGTCCCTTTCTTTTAAAATCATATATTTATTTGGAAAATCTCATACTCGTATACGTTCTTAAATTACACAGGTATGCAAGGGTTTTCCCTCCAAACTTTATGCAGCATTTTGAATAGGTGTTGACCACTAGGTCACGGAAAATATTTCAGAAAATTTCCATCACGTACATAGAATAGAACTAAGAAAATTGGTCGTTATCGCTTTCAAATCGATGCGACAGATTTGAATTTCAACAGTGGGTAAAAAGTTTATATTATCAATCAAAATTTTGATCATGAATTAAAGAAAACCTGTACATGTTAGAAAAAAATTGAAAATTTATTTTTGGTTTACACACCTAGTTATGTATATAAAAAAAAAATATAAAAATATTCGGGGGGAAAATAAAAGTCTCATTTTGCATACCTATGTTATCAATTGAAATTTTTTCGAAAAAATATGTATTTCAAACAACTTTATAGTTTTATAAGAAATTTTTAAAAATTACAATAGCGCAAAGATGACTCTATCTTTTGTCCGTTGCTGAATGCTAAAACTTTTTTATAAATTACTGTAAATTACAGGTCTAAAAGTGTGCAAAAAGTTAAACTTGAGATTTACATCTACTAAAATTTATTGTAATACAACATAAATCACATTTGACATTTGCTCTTTGAAAATAAAAATAATTGTTTTAATTTGGCAATTATTGTCATTATATATTGCTGATATTTTTTTGTGAAAATACAAACAAGTCACTCTCAAGAAATTAAAATTTTTCTTGCATACTAACTAAATAAACATACTATAACTGCCATCCCTAAATTAGCGCGTAAGACGCGACGCAAAATAACGCATGGCTTTTACGCTGAAATGACATGCCTAAATAAAAGCGCAACGTTTTGTTGTGAACAGTAATGTTAACCTATCACTTTCAATAAAACCCTATAAAAAGAAACGCAAAACAGCGATAAAAACGCTATATAAGCCCGAAAAAAGCTAAAATGTCATTACTGTTTTGTAACGCTCTCTAAATACTACAAAAAAATATGTAGCTTGCAGGCAACTGCATTACCTTACGCGCTGTCAAAATTGGATTTTCCAAGTGCTAAGCGTTGACGCCGTGCTATTTAGGGATGCTTCATACATTTTGTATGTACATGAGAAATTTTGACAGATATCTTGCGCTTTACGCGCTAATTTAGGGATGGCAGTAAGTAAAATGGCAATTGGAGTTTTTCTGTTTTCTGCTTAATAAAATAATGTTATGACCACCATTAGCTTTTTCAGACTTGAACGAATTACACATAAGACAATCACACAACAAAATTAAAATTGAAAAGAGAAAATTAATGCGGAAGATTTCGTGATTAATTTAATTTAACATTGTTTTATATCCTGTATAGTTAAGAAATACTCCAAACTGTCAGCAGAAAGTCCGAATGCATTAAACGTTTTTATAATGCGGTAATAATTCTGGCTATTTTGCTTCGATAACAATAAATTTCAAATTGATCCTTGTTTTATTAATTTTCCTTGATGTTAGAAATTGCTGTTGAATGTTTAGTTGGTAATATAAATTATGCTTTTCATTAAATCTGCGATTGCAAAATTACTTTTATGATGATCTGAGTTCCGAATGCGGATGTTTTAACTAACAAAATAAACAAAAATACTTTTTATATACTGGTTACTTACGACCTAAGTAATATTTACCTAAAAAGATGCTAAAAGCAGTATCAGTACGAGAAAATTCATTCGCCAGCCAAAATATTTCTTGCTTTGTGTTATTTTTGTTTTAAATTTTCCTTAAAATAATCGAGTGCTGGAACATGTCTTTTTATTAATATTCTTTAACGAACGTTTCAACGATTTCCATTTAGTTTTTACGCTTTTTGTACAAACGTACTTTTCTATAAAAATTTCAGAAGGCAATAACTCGAAAAATATGTGCGAGTGCCAATTTTTTCACTTGACGCTTTTTTCTTATTTTTTAATTTTCTATCGCTCCATATATTTGTTTTTTTTTTTTTGAGTTACTTTATTGCTCAATATGCCAAAATTAGAGGCAGGAGTGACGTTTATTCCACTGCCTTAAGGGACATGGACTGATCTTGCTGATTTTCAATAGCAACTTTCTCGAAACTATGTCTGATCGATTGGTGTATTTTAATTTTGGCAAACTTAATTTCAACTTTAAAACGGAAGGACATCGCTCATCCACTTCGCTATTAATAAAAAGTCAGAATGTAGAAATTACAAACAGAATGACAAACTTAGTTATACCCTTTTTCCACTTTTTGTGGTGAAGGGTATAAAAAAGATTGTACTCTCATAAATCAAACGATGACTAGAATAAAACACAACCAAAAACAAGTTAAAACTTAAAATTACAGCCACCATGACAAGGCCAAGTAGTTCAAAGGCAAAAATGCTACAATTCTGACAAAGAAATAAATAACAAATCAGAAAAGTTTTAGCATAATGTCCGAATCGGTAATTATTTTATTTATAGTGAGGTCATTTCACGCATAAAGTGGTTATTTTTAAATTAATTTAAATTTAAACCGATGCTGTTGCATTTTTTTTTTAACAAGCGGCCTAAAATATTTTTGGAAGATTCTGGCTGTTAATTAGTTATCAAGGTAAGGAAAAGCCAACCACGCACTATAATTTTGTTTTACCGCTTCTAAACGTGATCCCGTATACCTGGAGCAAACTGTTATAGATATTGAATACTACATTCACAGTTCCATTGATTAGTTATACTAATTAACAATCTAAAACATTTATCAATTACAGTGACTGCTTTATATGGTAGTACCACGCCGAACACTGGGGATTTTGTGGAAAAAAGCCAAATTGTCTACATAATAAATCAAATCAAAAAGGATATGACTATTATTTTTTTTTTTTGTGAGTTTAAATTCATAACTGATATATTTCCACTTTATATATTTTCACTTTAAAAATTATTTATAAAATAAATTTTAATCAAGTTACTTTTGAAATTTGTTTTTACTGAAAATTTGTAAAAAATTAGTAGTCTAGTTTTTGTGTTGAAATAAATTGAATTCTTTGTTAAAAAATAATTGATAGTATATGAATATTTCATTTGGCGACGAGGAAAAATGGAAAATAATATTGAAAAGATATTGGAGCGCCAGCAAATATGGTTTGAGCAGCAGCAACAGTTTTTTGCAGAAATGTTAAGCCAAAGGAATTCAAGTTCTCCAACTGTGAGTAATATGGCTGTATCCAAGTTTCAACAATTTGATGAAGACTCAAATGATTTTGATACGTACAGAAGACAATTAGAAGAACATTTCAAGGCAGATGAAAAAAGGAAAAAGTCTTTCTTTTTGTCATGGATTGATGACAAATGTTATCGGTTATTGCAGAAAGTGGTTGAAAAACACAGTCTGGAAATTTTATCGTACCCACAGTTAGTTTCGAAATTGGATGCTCACTTCAAGAGCAAAATACACATAATAAAATCAAGGTATGAATTTTATAAAAGAACCAAACGTGAAAGTGAAAGTTACAATCAATGGGTAACAGAGTTAAAAGGTATGGCCAGAGATTGTAAATTTTTATGCAAGAATGAAGCTTGTTGTAGTGATTTTTCTGAAGAATTAATTCGTGATATTTTAATTCTATATATCGGATGAAGCAGTGAAAACCGCAGCATTGCATAAAGATGAGCCAACATTAGAAGAGGTGTTACAGATTGCTGAAACATTTGAAGCTACGCAAAATACAGCTAAAAGTATTAAATCGAATCAAGCTGCAGATATTTTCGCCGAAAAACAAGGCGCAGGGAAACAAAATCGCCATTATTCTCAAAATACTAAAAAGGGTTGTCAAGAGAAGAAAAATCAGCCAAGACATCGGTGGCCAGCATGTTCCGATTGTTTTAAAAAACATGATAAGTCAAGTTGAAAATATTTAAATGCTCAGTGTTTTATTTGCAAGAAGACAGGACATATTGCATCGGTATGTTGATCAAAATTTAATTCCAAAACTTATGTGAATTATCTGGAAGAGGGAACGATTGATGAGGTAGAAAGTACTGTGGAAGATGAAAGCACAATTTTGACGTGTAATGCTGTAGATAATATTATTTCACGGTCTGGAAATAAAATAGTTATAAGCGTTTAAGTAAATAATCGGGATATGAAATTTCAGATTGAAACTGGTGCAATGAGTTCAGTTATTGGCTTAGAAAGTTATAAAGCATTAAAGAGCCCTCTTTTAAAAGCAACCTCCGTTAAACTTTTTGGATACGGAAATGTTCAAATTCCAGTTTTGGGTTCTATTGCAGTAGATGTTCAAATTCAGGATGAACGTAAATGTTTGGATCTTATTGTTGCTGACTCAAATGACTGTAGTAACTTTTTCAGCTTAAATTGGTATGATGAGTTCAAAATAGTTCAGATATTTAAAATTGATGCAAATCCTTATTTAAATTTCTTATATGGTGAGTTTAAAGAATTATTTTCAAACGAGCTAGGATTATGCACTACGGAAATGGGACACATTTACATGAAACTCGATGCCAGACCAAAATTTTGTAAGCCAAGACCGATTCCGTATTCAATGTATGATTCTTTTAAAGAGGAAGCAGCTCGTTTAACAAAGCTAGGGGTATGGAAACCTATTAAATTTTCCCAATGGGCATCGCCGTTGGTAATCGTATCGAAACCAAACAATAAGATTTGTGTTTGTGCAGACTTTAAAGTTACAATAAACCCTCAAATGGATATAGAAAGGTATCCAATTCCACGTATTAGGGATCTGTTCCATAGAATCAAAAATGGTAAATCGTTTTTAAAGAAAGATTTATCTGATGCGTATTTGCAAATAACAATGGACGAAGAATCCAAGCGACTTTTAGTTGTAAATACACCACTAGGGCTCTTTGAGTACCAAAGATTGGCATTTGGTTTAGCAACTGCACCTGCTATATTTCAACGTGTAATTGAGCAAACAATAAGTGACATTCCAGGATGCATTAATTATCTAGATGATATAATATGCACAGGTACGACAGAAGAAGAACATTAAAAAAATTTACGAGCATTGTTTCTAAGATTAAGGAATAGTGGTTTTCGTTGAAATTATTCTAAATGTAATTTTTTTCAACCACAAATAGAATTCTTAGGACATATTGTAAATAGCGAAGGCATTTTTCCTTCAGAAACGGGAACGGAGGCAATTAAGAATCTTCCAACTTAACCGAGCTTCAATCTTTTATGGGAAAAATAAATTATTATTGTTCTTTTATAAAAAATTACGCAACCGTTTGTGGTCCACTTAATCTTCTTCGTAAGAAAAATAAAAAATTTCTTTGGGGAAGAGAGCAAGAAAACGCGTTTCAGAAGCTCAAGAAACAGTTAATAGAATTGGCCCAGCTTGTGCACTTTGATGAAGACTTACCTATTGTCTTAGCAACAGATGCTTCTTCATATGGCATTGGAGCCGTTATTTCGCATGTTTACCCGGATGGCTCTGAACGGCCTATTGCATATGCATCTGAGACTTTAACTGATCACCAGAAAAATTACAGTCAAATCGAAAAAGAGGCTTTATCAATTATTTTTGGAGTACAAAAGTTTCATCAGTATTTGTATGGTAGGAAATTTATTCTATTTACTGACCACAAACCACTTGTTTCAATATTTAATCCAGCGAAAGGAAATAAATATATAACAGCACATAGGATTCAGCGATGGGCCTTAATATTGTCGAATTATAATTATGAAATACGGTATAAGTCTACTAAACAACATGGTAATGCTGATGCTCTGTCTCGTTTACCTTACAAAGGAGATACCAATTTTGATGAATCAATTGAGGTAAATGACATTTCCTCCGAAGAACTTTTAAGTAGTTTTTCATTGGACTCCACAAAAGTTGCAGAATAAACAAGAAAAGATAAAGTTTTAAATAAAGTTTATGATTATATTATGCGTGGTTGGCCTGATAAAATTACAGATAAAGATTTGATACCATATTTTCGACACCGCTTTAACTTAACGCATAATAAGGGAGTTTTAATCTTGCAAACGGACTACAGTCGTATAGTAATTCCAAGTCTATTAAGAGAGAAAATTTTAAAACTTATACATCAAGGACATTGGGGAATCATTCGCATGAAACAACTGAGTAGACGATACTGCTGTTGGACAGGCATTGATAACGGCATATCTACTGTTGCGTCTTCTTACGACGCATGCAATATTGGCAGTTCTGATCCACCAAAACAATTTTCTGGTTGGTCCAAATCTTCATCTCCTTGGCAGAGAATACATTTAGAATATGCTGGTCCGTTCAAAGATTTTATGTGGTTAATAGTAGTTGATTCATATTCCCAATTCCCATATGTTGTAAAGATAAAGAATGCCACATCAAGTTCTACAATAAAATTGCTACAAAATATTTTTTCTATTGAAGGTTTGCCGGAAACTATAATTACAGATAATGGAACACAATTCAGTTCGGCCGAATTTAAAAATTTTTGTCAAGCCAATGGAATTCAGCACTTAACCACTGCACCTTTTCATCCAGCATCAAACGGACTCGCTGAAAGATTTGTTCGTTCATTTAAAACTTGTCTTAAGAAACACCCAACTTCTGGAAATGATTTAGATTCTTCTCTTTTATCGTATCTCACTACATACAGATCAACCCCTAATAAAGAGGGAAAATCTCCTGCTGAAATCATTCATGGTAGACAACCTCGTATTCTACTCTCGTTGCTGAAGCCTTCAATTTATACTTCAAATGCAAATCATGACATTTCAAGTAAAAGGAAGTTAAATGTCAATGATCATGTGATGTGCAAAAATTTCGGTTTGGGTGAAAAATGGCAACGGGGTATAATTTTAAAACGTATTGGGAATGTTATGTATTTAGTCCATGTTGGTGGCAAAATTATAAGACGGCATATTAACCAATTAAAACCTGTCAAAAGTAAATTTGAATTCATAGATGTTCAGCAAACAGCCCGCAATTTAGTAGATAAATGTTTTTCACCAAATTCCGTGCAATACGATACGTTTTCTACAAGGGTTCCATCAAATGAGGCGAATTTAGAACAATTACCAAGCCAAGCTGTTGTTTCAAATGACGTTAATAAATTACCTGCTGCTTCAAGTCCATATCGTTCACCCCGCATTAAAGAAAATGTTATGCCAACAACTTCAACTCGATTAAGAAGATCTGAGCGGCTAAAACGCAAATCAGACAAAACTTCTCTTATTATTCAGAAATTGGCGAAGAGGAATTGATATATTTCCACTTTATATATTTTTACTTTAAAAATTATTTATAAAATAAATTTTAATCAAGTTACTTTTCAAATTTGTTTTTACTGAAAATTTGTAAAAAATTAGTAGTCTAGTTTTTGTGTTGAAATAAATTGAATTCTTTTGTTAAAAAATAATTGATAGTATATGAATATTTCAATAACAAATATGTTTTATTGAACTGACTGAAATAAAACCTAAGAATTTCAAGAAAGGTATTTTTTAGTTTTTGACCTCACGTCTCTTTTTTATTTTTATATTTTAATATGCTAAGGTTGAAAAAAAACACTACAGAGATGTTTATTACAATTCAAAACATTTTTATGTCTGGTCTCTAAACCAATCGTTTGAACGTTGCATAAACCAAATCAATCTACAGCATTGCTATAGGGTGTAGGATGAAGGTAAGCAAGAATTTCAATTAAGAGTATAATAACATAAACCAAAGAAAATACAAGAATTTTTAATCTGTGTTAGAAAAAATAGAAGTAAAGCTAAATTTAACAACTAACAATCGATTTTCACAGTGAGAGTGATTCTGAGATGGAAACAAATATCTATTAAGTTTCATTTTCGAGGGAGAATAAACAAGGAAGTTGGTGTTGAAAATATAACTCTATCTATTTTAAGGGCGGTGTACATGGTCATAGAAGTCTTACGACATGTCAAGTTTTTGCGCAGAATAGTACCAGTGGGATCGTCTAAACCAAATATGTAATGAATCTGCACAAATTGAGAGAAATTGTGGATGAAAATTTGACAGTCGTATGGCTCTCTATGTTTTTTGAAAATTTTCAAAAGACAATTACGAATCATTAGATCAGGGATGCATTTTTTTTTTTAAACCGCCCAAAAACCTGTGTATACCAATTGTGTAAACGCGAAAAAATCTGTCGTAAGATTTTTACCCTCATTTTTTAAAATACGGATGGATTTTCATATTATTTTCTCTTGGATTTTACGTACGTAAATTCGTACCGTCTAAACCGCCCTTTAGAGTTACCAGACCGCGTGCAGGAGAGAGTGAAAATGCTCATCGGTGACAGTTGGATATCCGGCTCTATTGATTCACTGGAGCATTGAAGAAATTTGGGTGGGTTTTACTGTTTTATCGTTACTACAACGGAATGTGCTCTTATGAAATCAGGTATCTTGTTCCAGAAAACCGTAATTTCGTACGCCCAACGAGCTCTGCATCAAAAGCACATTCCTTTGTGCTCGATTGGTCAGTGAATCGCACTACGCGTTACAGAGAGAATTCGGTTTTTAGCCGAACAGTTCGTATGTGCATAGATTCAAATCAAATATCTAAAAGCACTACTCCCTCTATCCCCCTTCCCACAATCTAATTTCCTAGTTGTGGCACAATGCATTGCATAAGTAGGGGTCATCTCTTGAGTGCTAGTCCTAATAAAAAAAAAAGAATTGATTTGCACACAATTTCTTTTTCATTAAAAATAAGTAAGAGTGCTGCATTCGGCTATGTCAAATCTTATATACCCTTCACCATTTATCGGAATCTAGTTAAGTGAAGTAACTCTAATCAAAAAAACAAATATAGAGGTTACAAAGAATTAAAAAAAAATACATAAAATGCCAACAGCTCTTAATGGGGTACGAATTAAAAAAAATTGTATTTCCTTAAAGATTTCTTCAAAAGCTTTTAAGTGGTACCCATATTGATATATAAAAAATTATCGTAACTCGGAAAATATGCGCGAGCGCCAATTTTTTCGCTTGATGATTTTCTATTTTTCTATGGGGCGACCATTGTTCCAAATGATATAGAGGTAGGTGTGGTGCTTTGCTCGTTACGTCGAAGGGCATGGACAGATCTTTCTGATTTCCAATAGCACCTCTTTCGTTACTATGTCTGATCGATTGGCGTATATAAATTTTTTCTAGCTGCTCTAGTGCCTCGGCAAACTTGATTTCAACACTTACACGGACGCACAGGCGCACATCGCTTAATCGACTTCGCTATGTATAAGAAGTCTGAAATGGATATTATAGAAATAACAAACGGAGTGACAAAATTGCTACACTACAGATAATAGTTTAGGATTAACTTTAGAAAGATTAAAAAAAATAAAAAAAAAAAAATAAAAAAAATATTCAACTTCTTAAGACACTGCAAACGGCAAATAAACATCTTATCATAAAAACAAAAATAAAAATATATACTAAGAATACATAAGAACAATAAAAATTAAATTTCTTGCGAACAAAAAAGACAAATAAGAAAAAAAGAAAGTATGAATACAGCAGATTAATGCGTTTAACTAAAAATATAGATGAGATTGTACTTAGTGGTGGAACTGCCCAGCACAAAAATTTCAGGAAAGGTAATCGAGTGTGGAGTTAATCATTTTTGGCGGAAGGACATTCTTACTAGATTACAAATCTAATGATTTTAACAAGGCATGAGACTTTTATAATCAATTACTGACAATTGATTACATTGATTATTGGAAGAAATAATGATGATTATTAGTACGTATTTTAACGTAATCTGTTTTATCTTAAAGAACTAGTTCAATTACTACCTCCTTTATTTGCGAACTTATGCAATGCTTTATGCAAGCGATTAACAAAATATGGCAATCACAATTGAAAATCATTATATGCCAAGTACTTTTTAAGGTAATGCCTAATTTTCTGCTGGGTGGTGGGTTATGGCTAGCTCTCTTATTAATTATTTGTTCAGTTAATTTCCTACAATATGTTGTTGATTTCTTTATTGCATCTAAGTCGTATTCTGATCACATACCACATTATTTAAAAAGAATTTCGATTGCAATATTTTGGTAAAACCATATTTAATTTAAACCTATTTAAATTTAATGTCCTAAGCTTTAACTACCTGTATAAATACATAGAAGCTTGTTAAGAATATAGAAGATTTATTTTAAATGAATTCGTTTTTTTAATTTTTCATGTTAATATTAACTTATAAATTATCTTGGTATTCTTGTTAAAATTAAGAAGGTTTACTTGAAGGCCAATCATTAATTGTTTTTATTGAAGCTGTTATTAAGAGTTGTTAATTAACATACATATTTCCTAAATATGAATTTCTATTAAAATGCCTTTTGATAAACCTATTATTACTATCGGAAGATTTAAGATTAGTCGTGCCTGTATTTCGATTAGGTTTACAGATTGAAATTTGCAAGATTTAAGTTTTCAAAATGCTGATGTTCATCAAAACAGCAATGATTAAAAAAAAATAATATGAAATGTTAATGTTTTTTTGACCTTTTATTAAAATTAATTTTATTTTCTAATTAAACAAGCACTAGATCAGTTTTAAAATAAAAATATTGTTTATTAATTTTTCTCTTTTCTTTCCATATTTCGCCACACCATTGGTGGCATCTTCTGTACATCATTGTCAAAAATATTTAAAGAAATATTTGAGTGGTTTGCAAAATAAGAAGTGCGGGAGTGCACATTTGTCAATATGCCGAAAGAAACCAGAGGAAAAATAAAATGAAGTAGAATTTGTTCAGTAAAATCATTTTCTTCTCTGTTTTTTATATCATTCATCACTGTTAACTGATACGTACACGTAAATTTACACAAACAAAATACACGCGTTTTTTTATTTTGTCCTGATGCGGTTCTCTAGTACTCAATTTGCCTTGTTTGATAACGAAACAATCGAGAAAAAGGAACAAGGTTCTCAAGCATAAAAAAATGATTCAAAAGTTCAAATAATTATAAACTGCCAATTTTTGAAACAATCTTCTATTCTTCTTTAGATATCTATAGACATAAGAATATTATTAAAATACACAGGTAATTGAAAAATATACATTTTAGAAAACTTAGCTTAAATGTATTCTTGACAATTTTGTGCTTGAATCAAATTATGTTTAAAAGAATTTTGGTTAAATAAAGTTTAGTGCAGACGCTCTAAAAAAGAGTTCTGCTGTGTAGAAAAATTTCCACTTTTTAGAGCACTGACCTAAATATTTTATATATGATTTTTTAATATTTTAAATATTTATTTAACTTCATAGAAAGTTTCAACGTGAGATAGTGTAAAGTATAAAATCGCAACGCTATTGTTTACTATGGAACCCTAACAGGTAGTGTCTTAAAATTTTGGCAGAAAAAATATTACTATAAGTTTATGCTACATTTTCGGTCGATCGATCTAGTCGAAGGCGCGTTGTTATCTTTACATTACTAACATACCCAGTTTCGGCAAATTTATCCATTAATCTCTTTACTGTTGACTCTTTTGGAGCATTATTGTGACCCCGAATTGATCGCAATTTGCGAACTGTAGCCGCAAATTTTTTACCATTTTTGTAAAACAATTTCACAATGAGAATGCGTTGTTCATTCGTGTAGCGCTCCATTTTTACTAACCTCGTACCTACTACTAGCAAACAATAACAATTGTTCAAATGTCAAACAATGACACTTTAAATCGCATTAAATTTAAAAATTACTTTCTATTTGGAACACCTGGTACAACAAAAAATATTAAAAATTAATGGATGTTTCGAAAGTGTTTTAATATTCATTAAAATGTTATTTTTTGAACTGTGATAGGCAGTCACTTCAAATTTGTCCTCTGTTAAATTATGTGCGCTATAGCAACAAGTACAAAATTAAAACTTCAAATTAAAGGTATCCCGATAATAACGTGATTTTAGATTTCGTGCCCTTATCTTTTGAACCGTAAGAGAGTGGGACTTTATTTTAACGAAAGGTACCTATTGCTAAGTCTCTATAAACACAAGTTTATAAAAAGGTGTTCCGATATTAACGTCAAAATCATTATTATAAATAAAATCTGAGAGTCATAATTTTTCCTAAACCTCGCCTAGTTATAATTTTTTTTTTTCCTAATTTCACATGTAATAACTTAAAATGTGTATAAAAACATTTGATTATATTATAATTTTAACATGTAGGCTAATAATTCTTGCAAAAAAAAACAAAAGGACTTCAAACAAATTTCAATTGTCGGTCTTTAACGGTTCAGTAGTATGGCCACATACATCAAATTACATTAACTCTTGGGACACCCTTATATTCCATTTCTAAGCTTTATACATACTTGCACAACTATTCAACATTTTTGCAATGCACATCAAATTAAAGCAACTATAAGGCCATTATTGTAAAACCCTTTAATTTATAATTTAAAATATTTATACTTCTTATAATACCAAACAAAGTAGTGGACATTCTGTTTAATTTTCAAGTGTTTGTATATAACAGTCAAATTTAACTAATATTGGGAACACCTTTCAATTTCTAGAATCAAATTATAAACTTGTTGTTTTAGCAGTCTTAGCAATACAGGTCCCTTGTAAGTTTTAGCTGTCTATCTATAACGGTTCAAAAGTTCGGCCACATACATCAGAGTGGTAAACACGTTGACTACAAACCTGCTTGGCCAGGGTTCAACCCCCGCGGCAACCAAAAAATAAAACTGTTTTTTTTCTGTTTAATAGTATAAATACATATTCAGAACTAACATTAAACATGCAGTTTCCTTCGTCGGTACTTCTTTATAGCATGTTCGCCGGCGAAGTAAAACAACTAATAAAATGGCTATATCTATCTTTCTCTTTTCACCACCTGTCTTATCTCTCATCTATCCCTTTCCTAAAGAATGTAGCACGGTTACGAAAATAACTAAATAGGTATTATTGCCTGAAATGATACTTCTCTTTAAAAAAAAACTATTCAAACACCCTTTAATATTCAAATCAAAATTTAATAATTATTGTTTTACCGGAGTTAGCAGTGCAGGTTCGATTTAAAGCGTATGTCTACAACTATTGAAAGGCATGGCCATATACTTACATCAAAGTAAATGAACTATTGAAGCATCCTAATTTATATTTTTAAATATTCACCTCTATTCTGCGTTTCGATTAAGTCTCCCTATTCAGTTCCGTTGTGATCATAAATTAGTATTCTATAGAAAAACGGAATCGAAAGAAAAAGAAGAAGACAAAAATGTTTATAAAATTATTAGCATCACTGTGGAATGTGGAAATGAAATAGCAAAATAAGCAACTTTGTTAACATTTTCATTAATAAACGTCAAATTTAATACAAAAAAAGTATGTTTACATATTAAGAATAATTTATTGATGAGGTTTAATAAAAAAATTGTTAAATAAACTAAAAACATATAAAAACAAAATATAAATTGGTTCTTGATGGCAACTAATTTTTGCGCTGGCATATTTTGTTAGAGGACCTAGTGCATTGAGGATTCCTGCAACTTCCTCTCAGAACGCTTCTACTTCTCCTTTGATCGCTGTTGGTATCCACATGTAATGTCTGATTTAGATGCCATTAAATCTGCCAGTTGTTGTTTTTGACTCGTAATACATAAAAATTCACATCAGATTCGGGTACAAAAATTAACAATTCAAAACAAAAGAAAATTAATTTAATTAAATAAATTAGTTTTAAATAATTTTAAGTGTTTTTTTTACCGTTTCTGAACATTTTATCTCATTTTCTACTTAAATTTGATCAATTTTTAACTTTTAAACTAAAAAACACAAATAAAGAAATCCACTCCGTTACAAAAAAAACTGAGAAAAACGGAGCTCCGATCGTAAATCAGAATACATACAATCGAAAGAAACCAAGCAGAATCGAAACCCAGAATACCAAAGTCGAACGAAGAAAATTTCAATTCGAATCGAAACTGAGAAAAGGGTGATTAATACAATCATGACAATCGACATTTTGCTCCATTTGCAAGCGCTTATCTATAACGGTTCAAAACATAGGCCCTATGGGGACACCCTTTAAATTTATTTATGTATTACTTTTTTTTATTGGGAGCTACAGTAGTATGCAGTCATTTTAAATGTTAAAGAAGTGCCATTTACAGTTCACAATACACATAAAAAATATGTATGTTGTATGGGGACACTCTTTAATTTTTAAGATTATTAACTGCTTTTATAACGGGACCAATCTGTAAGCATAATCTATCAAATTATAGAAAATTTTAAAATCGGTTCAGAAACAGGTTAAATGTGATTAAATGAGGATTGATGTTTTGTTGCTGACCTTAATCTGACAACCGTATAGCAAATAAATAATTCCTTTTTTCCTCCCTCTTCGCTAGTTTATGGTTTTTGTCTTGTTTTAATTTATAGCTTTTTTTAAATTAATTTCTCCCTACAACAAGTTTTTTTAGGATCAAATTTAAAGCTTAAGTATTGCTGAAGACTTTATGAATAAAGCTGAAAATACAAAACACGCATTTATAACATCAATGCGTTTCAAGCTTTGTGTACTTTATATCCCAAGCTTCAGCACGCTTCTTTTTATTTTTGTAATCGTAGCTACTTGTATTGTACAATATTTTATGTTTTTTATCTCTTCAATTAATTTTTCCTCCATTTTAGATGAACCTATTTACTTAATTTTATAACAAAAATGAAATAAAGCTCAGCTGACGAGATGCCATATTATATACAACGCAAGAAAAGTTAAAAGTGTACCAACTTCATGCGTCAGAGACGTTGCAAACTTATTTATGTACCTTATACTAAGAAAATACTCTATTTCATTTTTTTTTTGACAGAAGTGTATAACGCGTTGAAGCGTTCAACGCGTGTTATGTATTTTCACCTTAAAGTTGGTGGGCAGAATGTGACCGAGCATGAGAAATTTATAGTAGATGCTTTAATTTGCCTAAGAAACAAAAATATGCATGTACATTTAAATTTTCCACAACATTCTTCCTAAAACAAGTTTTTCTAGATTCCGCTTCACCACAACAAAGAAATAACGGAATATGGAAAAAGTGCTTTTAAAGAGAAGACTTTCCAAAAAATTTCAACAAATTTTGAGATTCAAATAGTAAGGAAAGTATAACCATTAGCAATACAATTTTGAGCAGGTAAAGCCCCTCGACCTACAAATATTAAAAGAAGCAAATCATAAAATGCATTTTGATGCAACAAGACACAATGTATGACAAATTGAATGCACAAAAAATCGCATATATAAAATGGTTTATATATAAATAAACTAAAAACGATTATTCTACTTTTGATGGCCATGTTGCCTCGCCACAAAATTGTGTATTTGAAAGATTGCACACATATAGCAAAGAGCACAAATGTAAATGACTATTTTTAGAAAGAGTTTGTACTGGTGTACGTTACGATATTTGGAGGTATATTAAAATGTTGCAATGATTAAAATATTTTTATCCAGAAAACAAAAGTTTAACCTCAAGGCCTAGAGTTATTGTGCTCTACATTCTACTACATTCGTAATATTTGTAAATTAAATATGAAAATCGGTAAAAAATTATAAACTAATTTATCAGAAAGTGTTATAACTTTAACTCTTGATCTAAAAAAAATGGAGGAATGCAAACCATGATTTTAAAAACAGTTTTACAAATAAAAGAATTTAGATATAAACGAAAATGATTTCTTTTGATGACGAGCAATTAAATAATTTGAATTCTATTACCCCTTGTAGTCCTTATTAGAAAGTTTTTGAAAATATTTGTAATAAGGTATACGACAGTTTTAACGATCAAATAATAAAACATGACACAAATGAATATCAAAATAAAAGTTTGTGCAGATTTATTGTCAGAAAATATTGCCCATTTCTACCTCTGTAGTCAAACATAATGGGGGAATTAAATTTCTCTTTGCAAAAGCATATTCTTATTAACAATAGATCTGATCGGCCAGGTGACCTCATAAAAATTGACAGAAGAGATTGTATGAGTTCTTTAAAAGCACTTAGATATCAATACGAAATGTTCGATGTAGTGGGAAACAGCCTATTGATATAAATGAAAAACATGGTTTATTACAAATTAGAACTTTTAGAGACAGAAGAAACATAGAAAAAAGAAACAAAAAGCTATTAAGCCTATACGTCTGTTAAATGCAAAAAGAAGAATGTGTTTTCAATGTCTAAAGGTGTTGAAGATGTCATTAAACTTGATACTATAAATGAAACAAATTCCTGTGATGTAACAAAAATAAAAAAGAGTACAGGTACTATGAGCCAAAAAAACTTAAGGCGTTAAGCCATAAAAAGCAAATACACATAAATTTAAATTTAAAGCTATCTGATACAAGGTATTGGATATTAAAGGCGGTAAGTTGTAAAAATTGGAAAGCAAATAACTAGTTTTGCTGTAGACTGTGCTAATCTCAGCATAATAAAAGAAAATTTCAAAAACGTCTAAAGTCTATCTTTTTACTGGAGACAATTTGTTTTACAAAACATGAAAAAGCAATTATTAATTAATAATTAAAAATTACACAAAATATATATAAAAAATAGGTTCACTTTGACCATTTCTTGACAATTTCTGTCTGGCAACTAAAGAAACTATATTCTGTGTATTTAAATTTTTAATTTATTACACTTTTCTTGAAAGGAATGTTTGTATAAAAGGAAATAATAAAAACTACTTCTTTTTTACCACAATTCCACAATTGTTTTCTAAGTCTGAAATTCCTTATTTATGCAACTCTGTAAAAAAAATAAGTAGCAAGAGTATGATACCTTCACGCCGACCAACTAAAAAATGTATAACACTATATTTAATAATATTAAAAAATTTTCATTTGTATTTTTTTGTTTATTTCAGTTATTTTAAATTTTCTTTGCGTTTATTTTAACAACTTAATCATTTCTACTTTTCTTTTTTACAAATTCCAAGCAATAAACTGAATATGAAGCAAAAAAAAATTAATTATTTAAGTCAAAGGTTTTTGTTGTCTCATCTAATGATAAAGTTTATGCTATAAATTGTCTTTGTGTCTTAATAAAATCACATTTATTTACTAGACCAAGCAAAAATACAATATAGGAAGGTCTAAAATGAATGGCTATAATAAATAAATGGCTTAAAAGCAGCTTATAGAAACGCAAACAATGCTGCTAATAGAAGCCATCTTAACCAGCAAACAAAGTCCTACGATCTGAAGCATACAAACAAAAACTTGACTTTGGTTATCGTGGTCACTGTTTGAAACTCTTTTTTTTTCAAACTGTAGCATAAATATCGTTTTTGTCATTTAGTTGTAGTTGCCTTCACAAAAAAAAAAAAACTTACCAAAACGAAACAATTGCCTTAAACTCATTTCATGCGTGGGTTAAAAATTTCCTATTTGATTTGTTTGGATGTTGTATTTGCTTCCTTAGCTTGCGACTTTAACCCGCAAAACCTAAGAAAAAGATATTAACTATTACTATTTATTTACGGCTTTAACAATGAGCCTGAATTATTGCCATCATGACGTTATTACTTCTTTTCTATTTCAACGCGTTAAGTGCCGACAATCGAAAATAAATTACAGTATTTAAGAAAATGAACAAACAAAGGTAAAAGTACTTAAAGTCAAAAGTATAATATTCAATTCAAAGCCATAAATATATTTAGTTGAGTGCTTAAGATTTGCATAAACAGTTTACTTGTTCGGTAAGTGTTGTTCCAAATCATAGGTCAAGGCTTAATGCAGTGAGGGTGTTTTTTGTTTAAATTTTATATTATTTAACGAGAAGTTTGTTCTAATCTTGATGAAAAACTATTCAGCTTTCTGGCCTTCCATAGCGAAACATTAGCTATGCGGGCTGAAGGTTTGAAAAGGATTAAAAATTAGCGGTACAAAACGGCTTTCTCATCTACGACATGTAAAGTCTAATAATAAACAAGTAAGAGTGCTTTATTCGGCTATGCCCAGTCTTATATTCCCAATTTTTCAACTTGCTGCTATTTTCTTATTTTTTAATTCTTTATCGCCTCCTATATTTATTTTCTTGATTGGAGTTACTTTTTTGTTTCAAATGGTATGAAAAAATCACAGGTAGGCGTAGTGTTTTTCCCGCTGCATCAAAGGACATGGACCGATCTTTCACCTCTTTCGAGACTGTCTGATCTGCATAAGAAGTCAGAATATATATACCTTATGGGTTCGGAAATGGACATCGTAGAAATTACAAACGGAATGACAAACTTAGCTATACCATTTTTCTACTTTTTGTAAAAAATGTTAAGTTCATGTTTTTCGTATTGTTATATTTTCAAAAGACATAGTGGATAAAGTGAAGTCCAGGGTACCACAACGGATAGTCAATGTCTCTTCGAGGGCCAATTAACCAAAGGCACGTTGAGTCACAATAGACTCCAGGGAAATCTCCGATGCGGAGCATATGTTTTCGAGACAGATTTTACTTTTTAAAACACTTGATTAGCTCTCGTGACGACGAATATTGTGAGATCTGAATCAGTAATAATTTCAGAAAATTTTAAAATTTCCTTCGATTAAGGCTATAAAACATTTGACACAGCCGAAAGTATCACTTCTATTTGTTTACTTTAGGTTTTCTGTTTTCGAATAGTTTCTGTTAAAATAAACATAAAGTATTAAAAAAATAACTTTAAAGCTCTTTCTAAGGTATGATAAAGGATGTTTTAAAGGATTTTCGGTGCAGGCTAGAAAGAGACAAAGCCGACCTTATATATGGTCTAAATAGGCTTTAAAAAAATGCTAGTTTAGTAAATAATAGCTGATTTTAATGACCAGAATAATAATATTTCTAGTTGAATGTTTTAATTTGTGACTTCACAGGATTTGTTCCTTACTCTCACACCAATAAAAATCTGTCTTTTTTCAAACGTTTTAAAAATACTTATTTCCACATATTTTCTCATCACATGAATTCAATTAACACTTTAGCTTTTATGATTTAAAAATTCGTTGAAGTTTTGCTCACAACAACCTTCAATGAAATAGAGAAAAGAACAAAAACAAATATGAAATAAAAATATTAACAATCAAGAAAATGAGAAACATTAAACAAAGATCTTATTAATGGACGAGCGAAAAACTAAGCACTTCAATCCTAGATACCATCTATACTTAAACAGTAACGGGTTCATTTCCGTACAGGATTGGTATAGATAGTGGTCGATTTATCCGTCTATCTGTCATAAAAATATATTATTTCGCAAAGAAATTAGAGATACCAATGTGAAGTCACCCAATTTTATTTGTATAATGGAATTAGAACAGTTGTAAGTATATTTTGTTTTTGTAGATGGAAAGTGTTTACCACTGTTTACAGAGATCTACAACAAATATTAAAAAACATATTTTTCTAAATTTTAATTTAAAGAAAATTAGAAATGATACTACTGATTCTGCTTCTAACAAAATTTACTTTAACTGTGACTTTTTTATGGAACAAAGTGTTTTGTTAATTAGCCAACATATAGAAAATTAACACTTCTTTTTTGATAACCTCCTTAAGCAAAATAAAAAAATAAAAAACGCCGTAACAAATTCCTTTTTTTATTAAAGCTAAATCTTTTTTCCTGGAGAAAATTTTAAGTAGTTTAACCGTTTAGGCATTTATTATATCGTAGCACTAACTGACTGAGGTTTACTTCAGAGGTATTTTGTACAGCTATTTTTTAATCGAATAGCATTTTTATTTTAAAGAAAATGACATTTTAATTAGTTCCAGTTTTTTCAAACAATAAACTACAAACGTATTTAAAGGAAATGTCCGTAGTAAAACTGTACTGACTCAGTTTTGTCACAAGTATACTCCACACAATGTTCTGCACTGTAGACACTTTAAATGTGCTTGTCATTGAAAATTTACTAGTTACATTAAAACAAGTGAATATGTATGGACCAGGTTATTGCGGGACTACATAGATAAATTTGAATCAGAATTTTATTAGTATATTTCTATATTTTAAAACTATACTTTTGGAATATCCTTCAGAGAGTTTTAATAATAAAATTGTGGTGTTTTGCTAGTCACTAGTACTACTTTGAATTCCTAAGCAAATAATTAACATTATTTGTTATGACATGTTTTACTAAACAGGCTAAAGGTTCAATTAGACGTACCATACCATAACCGTAATTATATTTACTGCCAGTGAATAGTGGTGCAATAATAAAAATCACTTCTTATTTTTGTTACCGTTGGTTAAAAAGAAGTGCAACGAAAAATATAAATTTAACTCACTAATACAAACCACCAAATGTAAAAAATAATAAAAAAACAAACAGTTAGTATCTAAATTCAATAAGTAACTGTATATGGTTACGGTAAAAAATCAAAATTTATTTGAAATCTATGGTTACGGTTATGGCTATGGCATTGTGGTACGAGTATGTCACGAACAATCAAATACAGTGTTTCCCATGAGGTTGGTTTGAACAGCTGTTTTATATGGTTATGGCACGTCTAATTTAACCTTAAGCCCTGTAATAATTCTCAGAGCAGTCTGTTATCGATATTAAAAATTTCAAAATATTAAATATTATTTAAAAAAAAAGTATTTGCACACATTTCCTCTAAGGATAAACCTTTCTAAATATTTATTTATATAATCGAAAGCACAAATCACAATAACGAATATTATATAAAAAAAACTATTTGAGTTTTAGGATGAATAACCGTATTAGCTGAATTTATTTAAAAATTGTTCTTCAACGGTAGACAGCGCTTTTATTTTTTTTCTTAAAATAGCTATTATCTCTTTTTAGAAGCCATTCTCAAAGTTTAGTCAGAAAAATTAAAAAGTTGATATAGTATCTAATAATTAGAAAAAAATTGTTTGTTTACCTGTTAAAGCAATGACCTTATTGTGTGGTTGCTATTTGCCTTAATAGCAAACTACTATCAGGACACTCTTCATTATACCCTTTACCAGAAAATTTAAATACGCCAATCGATCAGACACTGTTTCGCTATGAAAATCACACCACGCCTGCCTCCATATTTCCATATCATTATGAACAGTGAAGTAACTCCAATAAAAAAAAAACAAATCATGAGGAGATACAGAATTTAAAAGTAAGACAAAAACATCAAGTGAAGATATAGGCGCTCGCCCATATTTTCCGAATTACGAGCCTTTGTACTTTTTATAGAAGAGTACGATTATGCACCATATTTTTTAAGATAACAATATGGGTATCATTTCTAAGCATTTGAAAAAATCTCTTAGGAAATACTAAAATTGTTTAAAAGTGCTTAACTTCTTAAAAGCCAATAACATTTTGTGTAAACTTATATGTAGTGCTTAATTTTTTTTTCTTATTTTTTAATTATATTTAAGTTATCGGGGTGACAGATATATGTTTTTTTTATTAAAGTTACAGGAATTATTATTATAAGTTCTAAATGTCTGTTTACTATGGTAAAAAATTTAAAATCACCTGAATATATGAACAACATTTATATTAAATTTTGAATTTTTTAATTTTTAAATCGTATACTTTAAGTGTCTGACTTATGTGGTTTGACAGTAAAGGCACGTACGTGACGTGATTTTTAATATTGGGATAACGTATGATTTAATATTTTTTTTATACACGTTTTGTGCAAATAGTTTTACTGACGTTGTGCAAATTTGACGTGTCTGCCTACTCCATGTCACGATCAGAACATTCTCTAATTTTTAGTTATTTTGGTTGGGGGTACATTTTTATACTTTGTGTTTGCTTTTAGAATATATGTAGTTGTTGTACAATGTTATTTTTTATATTTTTTTAAAACTAATTCATTAAAACTTTTTATGGGCGGTAAAGCTAGTTCCTAAAGCATTTCTTTTACTGATTAACCTACCTCATCTGGATACCTTAATTTTTTTCCTGCCCTAAGTGTAGTTATAGTTTCTTTTTTTTTTGTGAGTGGTAAAAATTTTTTTTTGGCAACTTGTTTACTTATACTGTCATCAATCTAATAAGCATTCACTCGTACTCTATCTTCAATTAAATATTGATTCTTATGTACAAAATCTAGTTTGAGTGTGAAGTCGGAAAAGGTATGTTAACTTCTCTTCCTTTTGCAATTATAAAAACGACAAGCTTAAGAACATAAATCTTCCTAAGAAATTCATTTCGTTACTTAAAAATGAAATTTAACATAAATCTTAAATATAATAAAATAATAACGGGGTCGTTTCTGCACATGAAATATTTTTGAAAATTTTGATGTTGGTATAATTAAAAATCGATATGGAATACAAAACAACTATTTTTGGAATTTTTTTCCGTCTGTCTGTCCGTTTGTTTATGTTCACATCACGTAAAAACTGCGGAATAGATTTGAATAAAACTTTGTGAGGAGGTCTCTTAGTCAAATGTAGAATACTTTTTATTTCAAGAAAACTATGTCGTTTCGCAGAGAAACTAGGGATACAAATGCGAATTCACTAAGTTTTATCGGTATAAGGATACTAGAACAGGTTTTCCCGGGAAATCCGAAGAATGCGATAATTTTTTACCGTTTTCCGGAAAATGAAAGATTCCGGGAAATCCCAAACCCTAGTCATAAATGATAATGAAAAATGAAGTTGTGTCTTTTTTTCACAACAAAATTGTTTATAAAGAATACAGAAGAGATCTAAATAATTATTCTGAATAGATGCCAACATTAAACGTCATAAATTTATTAACCAAATCAACCCTAAATTAACCTGCTGGCGTTTTCTTACAGCTTTAAGCTTAAAGCTTAAAAAAGGAAATCTTTTAATAACTTACAATGAAAAAAATTTTTTTTAATCAAACCTTAGAATTGCTGAGTTGTTAAAGTTGTTTTAGGTTCATCGGTACCAGCAATCCATCACTCCATTAAATTGCATGAAACTGTTTTTTGTTTTTGTTAATTGTCAAAGCAATACCAGTCAATTGTGATTTATTTTAGACTTTGTAGAAAAATTTGTTGCTTCCATTTTAAAGTTGTTACTGCTGTAACAGTGTTCTGCATGTTGTCTATGGGTGAGTTGTTTTGTGGTTAAGGAAAGAAATCAATCTACCACCAACCTTCAATCTCAGCTTACCCGCAGTAAACTCATGTTACTTCAATCAATACAATACCACAATGTGTGGGTGATTTTTTGAAGTATTTAAAGTCAATTAAGCATAACCTCTGACGATGTCGATGATGACAAATAGCACAAAAAAAATTCCTTCACCGCGAAACTCCTTTCTGCTCACATATCACAGTTGTTGAAGTTCATTAAAACGGAAAATGAATGCTTGCATCGATTTTTGCTTAGATTCAGTTTTATTTCTTTTCCTAGAATCTGCCATTAACAAATAGATTCGATCAAGAAAAAAATTCAATCATCAATAAAATTGTTTGCTTTAGCAAATTCGTTAAACAAGAAAACTAAAGGAGTTTGTATTTTGTTTGCTAAATAACATGACAATGTCGTTTGTAATCAAAAATTGTGCATCTCTTTTAAAACTATCCCACTTTCATGTTGAAGAAATGAAAATTAAGGCAACTGTTATTTTCCACTTTAATTACAATTAACCCAAGACAACTTTTTCTAGTTAGGCTGAGCATTTGTTTTTCCTTTTTTTTAGTTTTTTAGTTTTTATGATTTTATATGACACAGGAGGAAGAAGTCTTTTGAAGTAGTGAGGGCCTCTCCTAAGAATTGTAAAAAGAAAACTTGTAAATGCTTAGCAACATTAGACCATAGAGTATGAAATTTTAAAAAATAATAAATCCTTTGTTCTGAAAAGTTTTATCGACACAGGATCCGAACATTCATCAGGTTTTCTTTAAAGTGTTATGAAAAGTCTTCCTTAAACACTTCTTGTATCAGTATTTCTTGTACCACAAAATGAAATGATTTTAGCATGCACTAAAACAAAAGTTATGTCTGAATTTATATAAATGCGTTAAAACGTGGGAGTAGAAAAACTAGTTTTGTGGAGAAAATGTTAAATGCAAAACCCGAGCTAAAGACTTCTTAAGTTTTTATAAATAAATTGTGGTATTTAAAAAACTTATTGGCGGATAATCAGGCATTAAAGTGAAAATTGTAAAAATTCCTTTCAATCAGGATTCACATCATTAACAAATTTGTTGCCTCTTATTAGCTCGTAAGCTTCTCAAGAAATAAAAATTAAAAATTAGCTCCTATATCTAAATTAAGCCCTAAAATACATATGTATATTCGTATGCATGTGCATACATCGAAATGTTTTTAAAAAATTGTTTTTAAAAGACAAAACCTTTTTTAACATGGTAAAAATATTAAAAAATCAATATATAAAAGTTAAAAAAAAAAAAATAAAAATTTAAATTTATGTAGAGAGCCTTATAATTTATTTAAAAGAGCTCTTTAATGGTACCCATATTGGCCAATTTTGTCCCAAAATATTTAGATAATCGCTAATTATATCTGTGACCACAAGCAATAACAGCTTAACTCATTTTTTTGGAAGTTTCCAACAGCATTTTAAATTTTAATATTGTTGCGTTAAATCAGGGAATATTGACTTTGGCTGTTTAGATTTTAAGGAAAAGAAGATTAAACTTGACTTGCATTACAGATTTGAGTGTTAGAAGTATAATATTAGCAGTAACTCAATTTAAGAATATATTTTTCAAATTGAGTTACTTTTTCTGAACCCCATACAAGTTTTTATTTTCTTTGGAGCTACTGCGCTACACCATATTAAAACCACTAAATAAAATTTATTTGAATAGTCATATATGTAAAATGTAAAAAACTCACTCGCAATAGAACTCATTTATTATTATTAATTTTATCTATGAACAAAATATTAGAAAAATATTTATTTATATCTTTTTTTTTTAATAATATAAATATAAAGAGAATATAGCACTAGGTTTTCGGGCTAATTGAAAATTGGTTTGTAAAGCACTAAAGGTGTCTTTAGACGAAATGTTTTTTACATATGACTTGTCGGTTTAAAAAACCACATGTAATTCCTTATGTATGTCAAAGTAGTCATTTTTACATATGGCTTTAAATTTCGCGTTTAAACGTACATGCAAATTACTTCTGACATAACCTCCAAAGTAAATCATTGTTTACAACAGTTTTTTGATAAGCGGCTCTGTAATGCTAATAAAGATGTCAACTCTATTCTGCTGCCAATGATTTTAGTGCTTTTTGATCATTTAAAAGCGGTATAAGTGAAGAAAGAAAAAGTTGCATCACTGGAAGTCATATAAAAATAGAACACGCTCTAAATGAAAATTTGTCATATGACTTTTACATATGTATTTAACATAAGAAATGTTTTAAACCGTTTACACGATACATATGAATTTTGTTATGGAAAATCTAACAAGGTATATTTAAAAAAAATTTCGTCTAAAGGCACCTTAAGTTTTAAGCATAAAAAAGAAAATTGTTTAATGCGTAAGTTAGCTATTGTTGTTGTGTGTTTTTCAATTGTAATTTGTGAAAATGATTTATGGCGTTTTCTTTTCTAACAAAAATGTTGCATATGTTTAACTCTTTATACACGAAAAAGTATAAAGTATGTTGCATATTTTACCCTCAATTTTATGTAAGGGTAAGTATGCTACACTGTTTTTTTTTAGTAGTTATTGATATAGAAAAGTGATGTTTGCTTTTGTTTCCAAACAAAGTGTTATATTGATTTATGTTTGAAACACTAATTAAACTTTACTAATATGTGGAGGTAGTTAAAAAATTCAATATCATATTTTGTTCTATTGTGGCTATAAAATGTGTAGCAATTTTTCCGGCTTTAGGCAACATGCAAGACATTCCATGTGATTGTTGGGTAACATTAATTTTCAGAAAAGAAAATGCCATCGAAAATGAAGACATTTTTTTAATTAAACATTTAAACTTTAATGGTGTGCTTTTTTCTTTACAAAACTGTTTTTATTTGCACCATTTTCCTGTAGATTTATTTTGTTCAAGGCTTTTGTTTAAGTTCAACAGCTTTTATTCTGTAAATCGCTAAGGCTAAATCTCCATCGTTAAAACTCTGAAAAACTCTCTTCAGCGATTGTTTGCTACAAATGCTATTCTGTAACACTTTTTGCCGTAATTCATTTTTAGCTTTTTAGTAATCGATATTTAGATTTAGCTACAAGAATTACTAAATAAGGCTGCAGATATACAACATGCCATTTTTCAAGCGATTATTTTCAATTCTCTTTGAAAGTTTCATTGAGTTTCATCGTGCCTCTAAACGACGAAATATTTTAGGCCTTCAGAATTTGTACATTTCTCATTTCATTTGATATTCGGTATTGAATTTGTTTGTGGTTTTTCGAATAACACACAAAGAACAAAACGTACATAGCTAATGTACACAAAGCAAGTATAAAAATCACCTCAAAATTGAAGCCATACAATTTTGCTTACCCCGCTTTCACAACACCTCATGTAATCAAACAAAAATTTCGTAAAACTATTATCATGGAAAATTTTGTCTTGTCAGTTTTCAATTTATATTAATAGAAGAAATAAATCTTCAGTTTTTTACTGCTTTTTATACTTTGAATTAAGTAAAAAAAACCACTTAAATTAAAGGCCAACAAAATTCTTCACATATGGTAACGTTGTTAACATGGCATATTTTTCTTAAGGTGCGCTTAGATGAATTTTTATAATAAAATACATATACTGTGAGCGTCAAAAAAAAGTAAACAGTTGGTTTATCCGCATTAAAGCTTTTATTATAGGAAAGATTTAAGTAGAAATTAAAATTTTTATTAACAGTTTAAGAGGCTTATAAAATAAGAGTTTAATTCAGTATTAACCAAAATTAAAAACTAAACAAAAACAAAAATAATTCACTTCATCTTAAAATACTGCTATTTTTATGCGTCAAAAAAAAAGTAAACAGAATCTATTTAATAAGCAAGTTAGGTACAGAAACTAAAAATAGCTTAACTTTTAGTATTTTGTTTGTTTTCCATTTGTATCTAGCACCGCTTTTAATCTTCTTGGCATTGATTCCACAAGGTTTCTCGTAATGTCTGGAGATATTTTGTTCCACTCTTCAGTTAAAGCCTTTTTCGAATCTTCCTTATTGGAAATAGATCTTTGTCTGATTTTTCTATCAAGGTGCTCCCATAAATGTTCGATAGGGTTAAGGTCTGGAGACAGAGGTGGGTGATCTAAAGTCTTAGGCGTTCGGTATAACAACCATTCCTTAACAATCATCGATGTATGTTTTGGGTCGTTGTCTTGTTGAAAGACCCAGTTGTTAGGAAGTTCTAATTTTTCAACGCTGGGGGCAACGTTTTCTTTCAAAATGTTTAAGTAATCTATTTTATTCATTGTCGACTCAATAAACACTAGATTGCCGACACCAGATGCCGCCATACAGCCCCAGACTATAACCGAACCTCCACCATGTTTGACGGTAGTTGTAATACACTTTTCATGAAAAGCTTAAATCTTCGAAAGCCATATTTTTTGAAAGGCTTCTTCATTCCAAATATTTCGAATTTGCTCTCATCGGTATGTTTTATGTTTTTCCAGAAATCAACACCCTCGTTTTTGTACTTTTTTGCGAATTCTACGCGCTTCTGTTGATTTACTTTAGAAATCTCTGGCTTTTTTCGAGGAACTCTGCCATGTAGTCCATTTTTGTGGAGTTCCCTTCTAACTATACTGGCACTGACTGATTTTCCAGATGTCTCTGTTATATTTTTTGCTATTTGAACAGCACTTGACACAGGATTTGTCTTAACTTCTCGAAGTACTGCTCGTACTTCTGTGCCAGTAAGTCGTTTTGGTCGCCCCGGCCGGGGTAAACCTTTTACTGTATTATGCTCAACATATTTATCTATAATTTTTTTTTATAGTGCAATGATTCCTTCCGACAATTTCTCCAATTTCATGCAAGAATTTATTTTTTTTATACAAATCTAATAAAATTTTTCTCGTTTCATTGGAAGTTTGCTTAGGCATTTTTTAAAACTTGTAATGTTTGCAATATTTTCTGACAAAATTAATAGAAAACTTCAAAAATATATTTACTACACTGGTTCACTAGATTAATAACTGCTTTTCAAAGAATTGGCGGTTTTTCCCCGAAATATTAAAAAAGAACCAAACAATATCGCCACTGTTTACTTTTTTTTAACGCATAAAAATAGCAGTATTTTAAGATGAACTGAATTATTTTTGTTTTTGTTTAGTTTTTAATTTTGGTTAATACTGAATTAAACTCTTATTTTATAAGCCTCTTAAACTGTTATTAAACATTTTAATTTTTACTTAAATCTTTCTTGTTATAAAAGCTTTAATGCAGATAAACCAACTGTTTACTTTTTTTTGACGCTCACAGTATATTGTGTAAACGATTTGAAACATTCCTTGTGTTAAATACATGCTTAAAAAACATATGGCAAATTTTCATTTAGAGCGTGTTCTATCTTTATAACGACAAAACGACCAAAAAGTGCAAAAACCGCTAAAATCGATGAAAGCAGAAAGTTCACCAAAAAAACTGTTGCAAACAATGTTTTACTTTGTAGGTTATGTCAGACGTAACTTGCATTTACTTATATTTAAGCACAAAATTTTAGGTCATATGTAAAAATGACTACTTTGACATACATAAAATTTATTGCAGATTTTCAAACTGACAAGTCATATGTAAAAAACATTTCATCTAAAGGCACCTTTACTCTGGAGGAAATAACAATAATGTTTTTAATATGAACTTGAAAGTTATAATTTGTTGGTTTGATTTTACTGGTCACAAGCTTCGGTAGTAAGTAAAAATTTTTTAAATATTTTAAATCAAATTACTGCCTTAAAAAACCTTGAGGGCCAGGTGTTGGTTCTTTTTGGACCATTTATGTAACTTCATCAAATATTATTCCTTTGTTTAATTTTTGTTTTGTGAATACAACATGATTTTTCATTGATTTCATTTGTTGCATTTGACAAGAGCTATGTTTTATAGTAACAACTCGATGCTTGTTTATTTTTTAAACTAATTTTTCTTTAATTGAAGACAGAACAAAAACTTCAAGTTGAGTCTGTCAACTGGAAATCTTTCGATCTTAAAACATTCAAGCAAGTTAATCATTTATTGGCTCACGTTAAGAAAATATTAAAAAAGAAAAAACGAGCTTAAGTCTCTATAATGTAGTTGTTGAGAAAAAAGTTGTTTTTATAACTATAAACATTATTTGTTTTGATAACATATTTAGTTCCGGTAAATTAAGTGAAAATTTTTACCGTTGGTAATACAAATTATTTTAAATAATTTTGAGTAATCACAGTTTTTTACAAGGCGAATTCACATAAGGTGGCAGCGCGGCTACAATAATACAACAATAAAAAGAAAAACCAGCACTTAAGTGTATGATAAACTTTAGAACACAAATGATAACTACACTTTTTTCTTACCCTTTTCAATAACGTTTTTACTAAGATTCGTTTTTTAAATTGATTTAAAACTCTTCTAACAATTCTTTTTTAAAGAATAATTAAGAAAAGAAATTTTGTGATATAAAATTATTCACTTTTGACAGCTATTCTACACATTACAAAATTAAACAAAAAATTGTCAGCTGCCGCAACGATGCCACCTGGTAAAATTAATTCGCCTTGGTTTTTTAGACAACTAAATTATGACAGCAATGTTTTAGTACTCTATGTTTTTTTTAATTTTATAAGTTTAGAATTTCAGCCATTATTGAACTTTTTATGTATAAAGTAAGCGCACAAGCTTTACGGTCATTTCTATCGTCGGAATATCCACATTATCATCTACGGATTAATACAACTTTTTTTGTTAGATAAACTGTAGCTTGCGGTAAAATTATAGGCGAGGGAATATTTTTCACTTGATATTTTTTTCCAATTTTTTAATTCTCCATCGGCCCATATATTTATTTCATTAATTGGAGTTACTTTATTGTTCCAAATAATATGTAAAAATTAAGGGAAGGCGTGGTGTTATGCCCGCTGCCTCGAAGGACATGGACCGATCTTGCTGATTTTCAATAGCATGTCTGATTGATTGGCGTATTTAAATTTTCTCTAACTCATCTAGTGCCTTGACAAACTGGATTTCAACACTAACATGGACGAACAGACCGATCATCGCTATGAAAAAGAAGTTTGGGGTGAAGGGTATAAAACAGCAATAAACTTTGGCTGCACAATTGTACCACTTTGGTTTATCTGAGTATGCAGCAAATGGGGATGATTAAAATTCTTATGATTGCATACATATTAGCAGATTGGAAATACTAGCGGTGCCTACGACTTTGTCAGTGTGTAATTTCTAGGATTCTTAAAAATCAAACTCAAAAAAATATATTTTGAAATATTAATTGTAGAGTTCTGCAACAGTGTTAAAAATTCTGCATTTACAAAAATAAATGGGATGACAAATTATTTTATTACCATTATACTAATTTCACTATACCGAAAAAAAGTATTCTATATTTGAATAAGGGTTCTGAGGGAAGTCCTCAAGAAATTTTATTCAAATCTATCCAGTAGTTTTTACTTTATGGTAACACAGACAGACAGAAAAAAATTTGCAAGAATATGTGTTTTATAATGTTAATGCATTGAAAACTGTTATTTCCCAAAAACACTACACCGAGGAGAAGCGAAAATTGGCTTAAATAAAATTAACTAAATTAAATAATTTAACAAGTATAAAAATTAAAAAGGGCCAAATGTATTTTTTATTATTTTTATTAAGAAAAAACAAAGTATATCTTATGTAAAAAAAGTTCATTAAACTTTGCGGTTGCAATATGTGAACTAAAATAAGTTTCGTTTTGTTTATTATCAGTTCATGCCATAAATTATTGAGGATTGGAATTGCATTTGATCGCTTTATATTCGACTTGCACACATGTTACCCATTTTTATAGCTGTCATTCTGTCAATTACTATTTTTTATTATTATAGTGCACTATACGAAATCAATATGTGTTCAGACAATATCTTTTGCTATTTTATGATAATTCTACGTGCAAAATGTCTATATTCATAAGACTATAGATATATTTTCTTACAATGCATGGGAATTAAAAAAACACAAGTCGTCTACTTCTGCTGTTCATTGAAACTTAGACGTACATATGTACATACATATTAACTTGAATAGTCTTACCTTAATAAACCTACACTTGATTTCTTAATGTTGAATCTTGGTGCCCTACAGAAAATTACAGAATTTAGGTCGCTTGAGAATGTATAATGAAATTGGGATTATTTCCGTAAAAGAGATGCAAGTAGCCATTAGACCTCTTTCTAACACATCGATAAAAGACGTAATAGATTTGCTTCAATAGTTCACGATATTCTATTTGTAATTACTACAGACATCATCCGAAAAATGTAGCATTACAATTATTGAACTGACAACTATAGAACTGATTGAAGCTAAGTTTCATTATTACGGCTTAGTGATCAGAAAACTAGTTTAGAGTTAAAATACTGTAATTCGACTAAAACGTTCTGTAATCGTTGCAAGATACTTAAAACTTTGGTCTTAATATGGGGTTATCGGTTTTTCAAGTATTCCAAATATTTGATTTTTTAAATATCCGATTTCTTAAGAAATGAAATCAATAAAAAAAAAAACTGAGCTTAGTTGCTGCATTAGAGAAGAAAAAGTGCAATTAATATTAAACAGTTTAGCATAAAGTATACAAAATTATTAAAAAAATCTAAATTCACACTATATGAAAGTATATAATTATATTGACAAATATAGGGTAATTATTTGGATTATAATAATATAATAGTCTCTTGAGATATAAATACAAGTTAAATGCTTGGAAGAGAATACATTTTTTATGTTGCTTTAATAATTTTAATTTAATATTTAAATACGGGAAATCCTTTTTCTGTCTATTTAATTGAAAAAGTGAAAAAAGCATGGAACAAGTTGTCAAGGTTTTTAGTTTAATTAAATTTATTTAATTCTAATACTTCTTTGGCAGAGTTGTATGAAAAAATGGAAAATAATAAATTTTTTATTTTTCATTTTTTTCCCAATCAGGATTAGAACTGTGAATATTTTAAATGAATTAAAATTTTCTCTTTTGGGATTAGGTTCATTTATTAATTCAATTTCTCAAAATTTGTAGGAAGAAAAATTATTTACAAATGTATGCGGACTTTTTTAAAGAAAAGAAAAAAATTTATCATTAACAGAATAAAACGCACTATTTTCTGGATCGCTACATCCTTCATCAGCATTCTTCGCATCTATATACCTAAGCTTGTGTATTTTGTAAACATCATTTATCTAACCAACTAATCAGTATTAATTTGGTTAGATGAAGTCTACACACAACTCAAAGCATTTCTTCGTTGTTATCTCTGCAACTCGTCTTGTACATATGTTTTTTCTTCGTTCCACCCTGGCCACAAAATGTTAAATTTATTAAATTCATTTTATTCTTTTTTTTAATTGTTATCTTAAAGTTTTAGAACAATATTTGCGGAGTCTATTTCGTCACAGAATAAGCGATTATGAATTCATTTACGGAAGAGCAGTACAAAAAAGGTTTCAAACAGGTTTTAACAATTTTGATAAAAAGTAAAAAAATGTTTAAGACCGGATTAAAAAGTGGTTGCAAAACTGACCCGACCTCCCTATTTAATAAAAATGGACTTGTTTCCTCCATTTTTATGAATTTGATGAATTTTTTTTATCAAACATATTGAAGATGAGGATGCTGCAGGGAATCTTAGTCTTAAACAAATGTTATCAATCACGAGTTACTCAATAATGAGAAAGAGAATTGAAAGTTGATAGTCACTGAACAGCGAGAAACTCGAGAAAACTTTAAAGGCTTCTTTATAAGTAAAAAAACTTTTACCAAAAGTTGCTTTGGATAATTTAAAAAATATAGTTTTCATAGATCTAAGGCGAGTACAGAAAATAAGGTCAGAATGAAATGTAAAACTTGCTGAAAGCTCTTTTATCTTTTTTGTTTACTAAGGTTGTGTTTAATTTGGTGGTCCACGAGCAAATAATTCCACAAGTGTTTCTTTTTTAATTGTTAGTTCAAACTTAAACAGCCGCCGAGTTGCGTACTTTCATAAATTGACAAGTATTGCAGTTGCATTGAAGACATGTGGGTTTTGTATCCAATTTAAATAACAGGGACAGCATGTAATGTGGAACTATGCCATGTGTTAATTTACTTAAAGTTTTTTTCTTCAATATGTTTAGTCTACAATTTTATTTATGTGGGTATGATCGTATTCGCATAAATGTATAGAGTGTCCGTAATCCTTTAACATAAACATTTGAGTAGGTTGTGGTAAAGATGACTTCTTTAAAGAAGATTTTTAATTTAGTTTCCTTGCAATAAGGGCTATTCTACATACATCTGGGAATATATGTGTGTTAAGAGACTAAGGTTGTCTAAAAAAAAATTGATCTCCCATTGGTAAAGTGTTATTCACTTCACACCTCCTCATGCTGAGTATTGAATGTCTAATAAATGAGCGTATATTGTCAACTTGGTACCATAATATGATGAACTTAAGATATGTTCAACTACAGTGAAAACTTAATACAATGCCAATAAAAAGTTGAGTAGAAGAAACCAAATACATACTTGTACGAAAAAAAAGGTGTTGGCTCAAGTAGTAAATTAAAAGACTATCAAACAAAACAAGGTACATGTTATTGTATCCAAGAAAAACAAGTTTTATAGAAAAATAATTATAAATTTGGTAAGATTATATCTTGAAATGATTAAACGGAGCGATTTATACCGAAGTATGTGGGTAAAAGGAAATTAAATTAAGAACACAGATCACATCAAGTTAAATTTTTATGAGTAAAGAATAAAATAAATATTTTTATATCACTTTTAAGGTTCAATTAGACACACCATAACCATAACCATAACCATTTAAAACAACTGTTCCAGCAAAACCTTAAGAGAAGCACAGAATTCGAATAAATGTGACAGGCCATAACGCCATGTCTCATAACAAGATACAAGGAGCTCTTTAACTGATGTTATGTAACTGTAGGTTTTTTTTTTGTGCTTCTACTATTCACGTCCGTTGTTTTGTATTAGTAAGTTTCAATTTATATTTTGTTATTAAAAAAAAAACAAAAAGTGTAGTTATGGCCATAACTACGGCTAAGGCATTTCATATAGCACATCTAATTGAACCTTTACCTTTTTAAGAATCTAAGTAATACTATATTTTTTAAATCAATATTGTTTAAATTACCATAATAAAAAGTTCAAGTTTGAGCAACAGAAATAAAAAAACCTAAATCAAAGTCGTTTATGCCGCGAGTTTCGTCGCCTAAGTTTTTAATTCTATCGGAAATTGTATATTTCGCTTTTAATGTGCTATTCGTTATATCAGAAGAAGTAAGAGTGCCATATTCGGTTATGCCGAATCTTCGTTCTCGCTCTCTATGCAAATATAAATTAGTGAAGAAACTCCCATGAAAAAAGCAAATATTGAGGTGACAGAGAATAAGAAAATAAAAAAAATTTGGCACAGCATATATATAATTTTACATAAAAGTGACATCGGCTATTTATGGGTTAAGCATTTATAAAAAATTTTAGTATGTCCTTAAAGACCTCTTCAAAACCTTTAGAATGATACCCATATTGATATTTTAAAAAATTTGAAAATTTTAGAGCCCCGTAACTCGGAAAATATGGGCGAGCGGCAATTTTTTTACTTAAAGTTTTTTTCTTATTTTTTAATTCTCTATTGAACATACATTAATTTTTTGATTGGAGTTACTTAATTGTTCTAAATGACATGAAAAATTAGAGGTAGGCGTTGTGATTTGCCTGCTTCCTCAAAGGATATGGACCGATAATGCTTTTTTCCAATAGCACCTCTTTCGACACTATGTCTGATCGATTGGTGTATTTATTATTTATTTATTTATTTATTTATTTATTTTTTTTGTGAAATCAAGTTTGCCTCGGCAAATAACAAACTTGATTTCAACACTAACACGGACGGACAGACGGTCATCCCTCAATCTACTTCGCTATGCATATGGATTCAGAATATATATAGTTTATGGGTTCAGAAATGGATATTGTAGAAATTACACACGGAATGACAAACTTAGTTATACCCTTTTTCCACTTTTGTGGTGAATGGTATAAAAACACACAAAAAAAAACATGTTACTCGTATTTTTAATAATTTGTTTATTTAATTTTTATTTTATAAGTTTCTCCAACAATGAATAACTATTAAAAGTTATTGCTATTGAAAACCCCTTATATATATTTTAAAGACATAATAACACTACGTCTTGACGAGGCATTGATTTGTTCGCACAAGAACAAAACGTCGGCAGAATAGGGAACAAAAATTTGTTCATGTTTTTCTACGTGGAAAAAACGTAGCGATGTTCATGTAATGTTTGTTCACAGTTTTTAATATATTTTTATTTATTTATAAAATTTTTTTATTAAATCATATATTTACATATGAATTACAAAATTTACAGTCGTTTTGGTCAAAATATTGCCTTAGTTTAATTCTTTTTAAATTTTTTAATATGAAAGTGACGTTTGATGGCTGACATCGTTGTTCGAACAAATGTTCTGACAACGCTGTTTGAACAAGAACGTGATATCGACAACGATGGTCTACACAAGCCATTTTAATGTGCGCACATAAAATTGTTCAATAGTTGAATAAATCAATGTCTCGTCAAGACGGCGTGTAATAATATAAAAATAAAAATTATAAGCAATTAAAGTAGATGAACAAAAAAGGGTTTCAAATAACAATTTTTATACTTGTTAAAAAAAGTTTAACGTTAATAAAGTATTGTTAAAAAAATATATAATGTTTTCGCCGACACAATACATTGTTGCAGAGAACATTATATGGTTATTATGACCACATCGTAACCATGTTTACTCTTTGCGTATAGATGCCCTTAAAATTTAAAACTATAAATAAATTAACCTGGTTAAGTTATTTTGCTGAAAATACTCACAAGACTTAAATTACAAAAGGGGAAAAATTACTATACCTGGACTACGGGGTGCAAGTTTCCCTTGGGCCGACTAGGTTTATATTCTATCTTGAATGCTGATTAGAAGCTCACCGGACTTTTTACGAAGAACGATGTGAAATTTTTTAAACAGAACTATGCCTTTATCATTCCAAAGACTTACTTTTAGGTATTTCATGGTTTGTAAGAAATTGCGTGCAAGAGTGCAGATTGTACTTTCAGCATTTGCTGCATCATATTATTCTATGTTGGTTTCGAAACAACTTAAATTAAAAGCTGGAAAACCAGACTAAAAAGCTTTCAAAATGAGAAGTAGTTGTATATTTTGTAAAAAGGGGATTTGAAAAAATAAATTTTTTGGTTTGAACAAATATGAAAATTAAAATTTCGTAAAACATTTTTGATGTAAACATAGGAGTTGAGAGACGCGTTCGCGGTTTCTTAGTTTAGTTTCACTTTTCACCTTGAATCTATTGTTTTCAAGACCAGGTTTTATTTCTTCTCTGTCTGCACATCTATACCTTTTTTTACAATCTAAAGAGTTTGTTTTGGTTTTAAACTCATAATCGAAAAGACACACATGTGTTTCGACACGAGGTTTTACTACAAAATAATCTGTAAAATATTGACATCTCCTCAGGTGAATCTTTCTTTCCAAACAATTGCTACGAAGAGAATAATCATATCTCAGTGTGACAATATTGTAGACATGTAGCCTTTTAATTTTAGTTACAATGAAAAACAAAAAAAAAAAACAATATGGGATTATGAGTGCAACTTATATACGTTTACTATGAAGGAATTGCTGATATATTCTGACAAACAGTAACAAAATGAAATCGTGATGCATCATCGCGTTTTTCGATGTCCATAAGTCTAAAGTCCAACATAATTTTTCACTTTCAAAATAGTACCCAAATTCACCTCTTGTTTGCAGATTTTTATCTTCGTATGAAATCGTAACATTTAATTTACTTTGTGTTTTCCACCTACAAATCACAAGTTATTTATTGTTTCCGCAAGCCATTCCACAACAATGTTGCCAAATTCAAATTAAGCAAAAACTATCAGATGGAATCAGAAAGCAACAACTTTTAAATAACCATTGAACAAAAGTAGCCAAAAGAAAAAAATCATAAATTTTGCAACACATAAAAATCGAAATAAAAAAAATATCAACATACAAGTAGACGGATAAGAGCAAATCCAAAACTAGGAAAACGCTAAAGCAATAAATGCCGGCTTATTCATAAGCAGTGGCTCGACTATAATGATGTTAAATGTTATACATAGAGTTAAGCAAGCATAAATATGACGCCATTTGGTCTGGTGATGATGTGATGTGTCTTGTGTCTTGTGTGATAATACACACTAAGTGTCGACAATAATAAAAAAAACGGACAATTACAAAATAGACACTGAAGGTGTGTTTTTTAAATACAAAGACATATCAGACTATAAATAGTTTATACATAAGGTAAATTACTATCATAAAATCATTCAATTGGGTCAATTGAGCCACAAACTCTGACTGATTTTCATATTGAAGAGAAATAGAAAATTATATTATATTTGCTCCTGACATTGTAAAAGAACGGTGGCATTCTAATATGCTGTTCACACTTGCAAATGTGATTTTAACGTGTTTAAACGAGGTATTAAATAAACTAAACACGACCGTTCACACTGTGATGTAGCATTTTACTTTGACATTTGGCAAGCTGTTTGAACACTTTGTTCATATTGAATAAAAGCATATAACTTTTAGAAAAGTTATAAAAGTTAATTCAATATTATTTAGATTATACAAACAATGCAGTGATAAGGAAGTAAAATAAGGAAGAAAAAAAGGACTGTAAAAGGAGACGTAGTGCCTTCATTAAAAATATAATGGGGTTAAGAATGGAGCGACTTTTGTTGATGTTGGTAAAGTATTTTTCCGGTTTTATTAATGAAAAGATTGAAATAACTATGCCACTAGTCATTAGAGCACAACAACACGATTTCAACTACATTAAATTCCTTTGTCTAATTGCAAATTAATTTCTTCCAAAACATTTTTGTTAATACCTACTTTGTTTACACTTTTTATCAGAACCTTTAAATTATTATTTATCGCCATTAAAAATCATGTTCAGTAAAAAAAACAACTAAACAAACTTCACGAGTATATCTAATATGCCGTTCACACTTATGTGTTTACAACGTGTTTAGGCGAGATGTTTAATAAACTAAACACAAGCGTTCACACTATAATTATAGTGTATTAGAGTGACATTTGGTCAGCTGTTTAAACAGATAGTACATATTAAAAGCATCTAATTTCCAGCAAAGTGATAGAAGCCTTAAAATGGATATTATATATAAATACATAAATTCGGTGATGAATTTTAAATAAAAAAAAATCTATTCTTGTAGACGTTGTAGCTTAAATAAAACTCTAATGAATTAGAAAACGGGGCAATTGAAATTGGTGATTTTATTAGTTTCATTTGATATAGTATCACTATTTCCGAGTACACCTGTTGACTTAGCGATAAATAGAATAGAAGAAAAATGGAACGTGATACAGAGATATACTGGAATAGAGAAATGTTTATTTTTTCGGATTTTAAAATTTGCATAGAAGATAATAGATATTTTCAATATAATAATAACATATATTTGCAAAAAAAAAAGGACTTCCAATGGGATCCCTAGCCTCTCCAATTGTGGCAGACATTGTTATGGAGAAATTATTAGACATCTGCATTGAAGAACTTGGTATTAAACCAAGATTAATGACTAAATATGTAGATGATTTGTTTTGTATTATTTCGGAAACTGAAATCGAAAATATGCTGGAAACATTTAATAAATTTAATAGTTGCATAAAATTCATAATAGAAATAGAACGCGATTTTAAACTTTCCTATTTAGATACGTCAGTAATAAGGAGAGGTAATAAACTAAAAATGGATTGGTATCAAAAGCCGACAGCTTCCGAAAGAATTATTAATTTTTATTCCAAACACAACAAAAGAATAATTATCAATACAGGCAAAAATTTGATAGAAAAAGTATTTAAGATAAGTGATAAGGAATTTCACAAAATAAATGAAGATAAAGTTATAAAGATACTAACCGATAATAATTTTCCAATACAATTAATAAAGAGTTTGTTTAAACAAATTAGGTACGGAAGAGCATATAACACAAGAAGTGTGACAGAAACATAAGTTTACAAGTCTTTAATTTATGTACCAGAATTAGCAGAAAGGATAGAAAAAGCAAAAAATTTTTGATTCGGAAAAATATAAAATGGCTTACAAAACTTTCAATAGTTTAGATTATTTAGTAAAACAAAAGATAGAATACAGAAATGGGATTTGTCTAATATAGTATATAAAAAATTAATGGTAATGATAGTGAAGATTGTAATAAAGTATATGTAGGTACAACAAAGAATAAACTTAAAACTAGAATAGCTGGACATAAATCTGATCAAAGATATAGAGACGTATATAATACTCAAAAAACTGCATTATCTTCCCATTGTGCGAGTCTAAATCATCATCCTAACTTTGAAGATGCATTAGTTTTAAATATTGAAAATAATTATAAACGTCGGTATATGTTAGAGATGTTACAAATAATTAAAGTTCCAACAACAAAGAGAATAAACTTTAAAGCTGATACTGATAATGTTGCACAGTGTTATAGTGTTTAGTTCATAAAAAATAGTAAACGTTACAATGTATCTAACTTAATTATTTGTAACATTTTTATCAAATAAAATTTTTGTGTTTGTATATGTATATTGTTTTTTATATAATTTAAATTTTTTGAAAATTTTTAAAAATTTCAATGTATTTTGAGTATTGAAATTTTTTATATGTATGTTTATGTGTAACAGGCTTGAATTATTTGTCTTTGTCTTTTGAAATTTCTTTTTGAGTAGTTTGACAAATTTTTTCAAATGAATTTTTAATTTGTATTTGAAAACACATAATTTTAATAATTTTGTTTTGTTTCCTGAGATGCCACCCAACGGTGTGGCAAAATATTGAAAAAAAAAAAAAATAAAAAAACAATATTTTTATTTTTTTAAACCTGACCTAGTGCTTAATTAATAGGAAAAGAATAAAGGTCAAAAAACATTTAAATTTTACTATCAGAAAAAATAATATTGTTTTTCTTAGGACCGCACAAACTCATTTTGGGAATTCGATTGCCATATGCTAAGTGAAGGAGGGTTAAAAAACTATTTTTGGACAAATTGACATATATTTTACGTAATTTACAACAAATTGGGATGTTAGCAAAAATAACAAATGCAATTTCGGACGACAATATTACTGGAAAAGTAGAGGATCTTAGAGAATACACACAGTTTGTGTTCGTTTACTACAATTTTTTAAAACCGCTTGGAAATTATTAGGCCCAAAATATTTATATAATTTTCCATTAAGCAAAAATAAAACGTAATTAATAAATTTATTTTTTTAATTGCAAATTAATGTCTTTAAAATTATGTTTGTATGTATTTATTTTGTTTACGCTTTTTGACACAACACTTCATTTTTGATTAGCCGCCATTAAAAATCCTATTCAGTGAAACAGGACAAGTAAATGTATGAGAAAACGTCTCTAAAGCTTTCAATACACAATATGTTTTTTACATCTGCCTTTTTAACTGTGTGAGTCAAATGTAATTCTGCACGGGTATCAAAACGTAAATGAACATTTACGTCTGACATAACTATTATTTATTTACAACAGCTGATCTGCTCGCAAATTAGTTCACAAGGGTTTTTGTTAAAGCAGAATTTTTTCATTAAAACTTTTCGTTATTAAAAAGTCTTAACTTTATAACAGCTTAAAATATTTTATTTCAAAAGGTTGTTTGAAAAAAAAAACAAAGTTTGGCCCTTGTTGCTTTTAAGCTTAATATTACGGGGCCATTCGTAACATTTTTCTTGTCGGTCGACTTATATGCTTTTTATCAAAAATTAATGCTTAAAATCCCACCTACGAAACAGCAAATACCGCATATCAAAATTCCGATCCAATTAAAGGTCACGGATTTTTGACCGCCTTTTCGTCAAATGTGCCACTGTTCGCCGTTGATTTCTTTCATGCGTCATAGGCCTTTTGGCAATATTTTTCAAAATTATAAAACAGCTGATGTCTCAGATGGTTTTCAGATCAAAATAGAACACGTCCTAAACGAAATTCTGTCAGATGACTTTTCACATGTGTTTTACAGAAGCAATGTTTTATCAGCCCTATACAGTGGCAACTCTGACATGTCATATGTAAAAACATGTCGTGTATGGGTGGATTAAAACAACTTGTTTTCCACTTAAACCAGTAAAACTTTCTTAACACATGAGTGGGAACGCCGTATAAGTTGTAAAAATTAACATAAAAAGCTTAACTTTAATAAAAAAAAATTGAAAGGTCAATACATGACATCAAAATTTAAAAATGATTCGGACATATGACACATTGGCTGCTTTTGTTGAAGCGCATTCAATTTCAGGTAACTTTTTCGAGGTTTGTTGACTAAATGTCACGAGTAACACAAATAATAAGAGCCTTTAAGGCATCAGTAATTACTGGTTTATCAAAATAAACCAGTGAACTGGGCCCACGTGTTCACTGGTTTTCCCTCGGAGGGTAATCAACTTATGGCTAAATTTTATTTTAACTGCAATCGTGGTGAGGCAGGTAACGCCATTCAGTTAAAACCAAACCTAGCCCCGATCAGCGTCATCCAAGGCGAGCAACGGTCTCATTCACTGGTGTATAAACTGCACCAAACAGTGCACTGTTTATTAACAAACCCTTTAAGCCAAAAATGAGTCTTGCTTCTATAAGTTACGAGAATCGATGTCTTATTTTCAAAGTAAATCTGGAATGGAAGCGTTGTTAAAACGTCAGTCTATTTCTGATGAATTGTCAGCGTATATTGATTATAAATATCAATAATATATTTTATATATAAACTCATGTCATTTATCTGTATTTTGTTCTAAAAGCTGAAACCAATAAAAAATTATTATTGGAACCCAAAATTTTCGGCACTTTTATTGTTTAAGTGCCTTTTCATTTTGGTAATTTTTAGTTTGGCATTTTGGTATTTTTGAGACTGAAAAATTTTCGTGCCTTTCACGGTTTCTAAGATACGGAAAACCGCCAAAATTTTATGCGTTAACTGTAACTTTGAATATTTTAAGTGATTATATATTATGTGATGGCTAAGAAAATATAACAAAATATCAAAAATAAATAACCTGATACCCTTTAATTATGCCCTTTACCACAAATAGTGGAAACAGGGTGTATATAAGTTTGTCATTTTTCGACGCCATAAATTATATACATATTGTGTTTCCTTATGAAGAGCGATGTTTGTCTATCCGTCTGTTCGTCCGTGCTTCGGGGCAGCGGGCAAAACACCACGCCAGTCTCTTAATCTTCCATATCATTTTGAACACTGAAGTAACTCAAATAAAAAAACTAATATAAGAGACGATAGAGAATTAAATAGTAAGAAAAAAAGCATCCAGTGCAAAAATGGTGCTCGCCCATATTTTCCGATTTTTTATAGAAAAGTAGACTTTTTATAGAAAAGTAGGATTGTGCACCATATTTTAAGATATTAATTTAAAAGTTTTTGGAGAGGGTTTTCGGAAATAAATAAATTTTTTAACAGATCTTAACCCATTAAAGGTCAATGACATTTTCATGTTAACAACTTTTTTCTTATGTTTTAATTCTTTGTCCCCAAATACTTGTTTTTTTTTTGATTGGTGTCACTCCACTTAATTAGATTTTAAAACATGGGGAAGGGTATGCAAGATTCGGCCTAGCCAAATGACCTTTAAAGTACTGCATTTTATAAAAGTTTGCAAAAGTTTTTCACTTACATTTTCCAAGTTACAGATTATTTTCAATATTTTATTATTAAAATTACATTAACTTATAGAATATTCTTAAATTTAAATTTTGTTTTTTAGTATTGGACAACATATTTAAATTTAAAATGTCTGTCAGATGTTCTTAAAGGCCAGGATTCACCATCAAACACAATCGTACGATTTAATCACACAAAAATCTGACAGAATTCTGTCCTACTTTAAAATCGTTTCAAAATGGCGTCGTACGTGCCACACTATTATACAAAAAAGATGCAAAAAACAGATACTTTAATTGCAACAACACTTTCTCCTCATTTTCAAAAAAAGAAAAATCAACTCTGATCGCACAAAAAAAATCATTTTATGAATTATTTCAAAAGATTATAAAATCGTACATATCTGTCAAAAAGTCTGTCACACACATTCACTTTTAGTCCACACTATCACACTTTTTGAGCACACATGCAATTTTTGACAGATCGTACGACTGAGTATGATAGTAAATCCTGGCCTTAAACAACTGCGTAAGAATTTCGAGTGTAATGTGGGAACACCCTTCACTTGTTAACAATGGGACCAACTTATAGCACAGCCTTTGTAATAAAAAACAAATTTCCCAAATCCGTCCACATTTTCAAAGTTCTGATTTAAAAAGTATAAAAAAAAAAACAAATGCACGCAAATTGATAAACTTTTTCATTTTAATTTGCAGCCTAAACTTGTTAGATCTAACCTACACCAAATTAAGTAGTTTCATCCAGTTTTGACAAATGATATGGCTCGAATTTTCTAGGGATATTTTAACACTTGCTTTGTGCACATTTCGCCGTTTTGAGATTTGATTGAAATTGAAAGAAAAATTTCTTAAAAAACGATAGCATTAAAAAGATCATTGTTAAGGCGTACAACTAAGCTCGATGCAACTTTAATAGAATATTAAAAAAATATGGTTTTAGTTTCAACAAAAATATAGTTTGTTTAGATTAAAAAATACTTGAACAAGAGGAATAAGACCAGCAACAGCAGCAGTAAAATAAAAAACTTTGAGTCTAACAAGCAGTATAATGCAAGTGGTAAAAAGCCTTAGCAATTATAGCTATATAAAAAATACATCAATTTGCTAGGAGCTCTTATTTCTTCTTAAAAAAAATTAAATTTTATGCACATACTTTCAACAGTCGGCTTTTAACGTCTAACTTAACTTTTTTTATTTATCATTTGCTGTGTGCAAACACCTTTTTTGTTTTTAAATAAGCTTAAATGAAAGTGTAAAATCGAAATTTGTTTTGAGTTGAAAATAGATATCATGAATCTTTTGATTTTTTTTTTATTATTTTTAAACATCCGCAAAAGATTTTTTGTTGTTAAATGTTTTCCTTGAAGCAAAATTTTTAAACACGGTTATGCTAAATGAGACAATAAAGTGCTTTGTCGTGTTTAAATAAAAATATATTATTTAATTGCTGAAAGGAGAATATTGGAAATTAAACTAATTTTTTGGCCTTAAGGTTTTAATAAATTTTTTTGCGGCGCTCTCCCTATAAGCAAAAGAAAGAATTATTTTTTATTGCTAATAAATAATAACAGAATTGCCAGATAGAAAGTATTTGAATAACATATTAATTTATGACAATATCATAAAATATTTATTACTTAAGGTACCCATACACGACATGTTTTTTACATCTGACTTTTTATCTGTGTAAGTCATATGTAACTCTGCATGTTTGTCAAAATTGGTATTTTACAGAAGACTTTTAATATTTGGTCACAAACGTACATGTATAATTACGTCTGACATAATTATTATTTGTTTACAACAGCTGATCTGCTCGCAAATTTTATTAAAATTGTTTTTTGTTAAAAGTGATTATTAAAAAAATAGATTTAGAAACTAAAACAATTGAACTGTGTGTAACAGCAATTAAATTAAAATCAAAAATAAAAGAATTTCCTTTTTTATTAATCCGCTATTTTTACTGTACAAATATCCAAGCCGTCCGGTTTTAAAATGGCTTGTAATCGCCTTAAAATATTTTTGCGTGCGTTGCGGAATTACTGAAGACTTGTCAATTTTAATTATTTTTTTTACTAAAAAATATATGAAGAAGATAAGTTTGCATTGAATAATGATACAAAATTTACATAATTGTTGCTAAATAGTAAAAGCAATTTCAAATTTTGGTCATATAAAATATTATCTTCAGTCGGCTAATGCTACCGCCAATGCTCAACCGCCATTGATTGTTTTCATACGGCATAGATTCATAAAAACAGCTGATGTCAGATGGTTTGTCAGATCAAAATAGAACACGTTCTAAATGAAATTTTGTCAGATGACTTTTCACATGTATTTTACAGAAGCAATGTTTTAACAGCCCTACACGACATGTATGTGTTTTACAGTGACAAATTTGACATGTCAGATGTAAAAAACATGTCGTGTATGGGTACCTTTAATAATATAAAATGAAATGTATTACTGTTTACTATTTTTACTGAATGTTTGCTGTGTTTTTGTATAAAAAACCTGTTGAGTTTTTTTTGTCTCATTGCCTTGTTGATTCAATGTAGTTCTCATTTACTTAACGACTTTCTAGTTTTGAATACAAAATTTAGGTACAATCCACTGATGAGCTATATGAGCAGTAGTGAAATGGCCATATGGATATGCTTTCCCCGCAGTAATACATTTAATTTTGTAGTTTTAAATAATAAATATTTCATGAGAATATCATGAAATATTTATATTTGAAGGAATCAGGCACGATAAAAGTAAATTAATATAAAAAGGATTCTAAATATTTAATTTTCATATTGATGTACTTGAACAACTAAACAACAACACATGCTATATTATAATAATATATAAATCATTCTTTAACATTTGAGAGATGGGGAAGAAAATTGATATTTAAAACGGGAATGGTACGGATAGAGAAATTACTGTCACATTTATGCACTCATTTGTATCAATGTACATATACATTAAAATACACTATAAGATTTTGACTTTTAAATTTTGGACATTTTAAAATTTAAAATTTGATGTTAGAATGACATTGTTAAGGTCTCATTTAAAACCTGTTAAGAGTACCAAAACGGTGTCAATATGTTTCGCTAAAGTCACAGGTAAGCGACAGAACTGCAAAATAATCGATAATCGGTAATATCGATAGTTTTGGTTTTGGCTAAATATCGATAGTATTGACTATTTAAATTTTGGGATTGTTGCCAGAATAAGCAGTTAAAAAGTTCGATAGTATCGGTAGGTTTTACGCAAACTATCAAAACTGTTGAATGTACCGACTACCGATAGTTTTGCATCTATTTAAAGCCACCAGTTTCATGTCAGTTCTCTTCCATCTAGGGTGAATATGTCGCACGTTACTTTTAAGTAGGGCTCCTCGGTTAAATGAAAAAAAATTCAATTTATTTGCAAACCTTTCTTATTTTGCCTCTATTGTAGCTGTTATTACATATGTAAGTCTTCGAAAAATCAAGTATAGAGCTTCTAGAGTTTGTTCTGTTACAAATTGCTACTGATGATTATTTAAATGTAACCTCGAAAATTTATTAGCTTATCATACCCTGCGTTGTCTCGGTCTTATTTTAGGGCCTTCCTTGGCATTCTATAATGTATTATAGCATTTTTTCTATGTGGCTCCGCTTCGAGTATATGAGAAACCATATGTTGTAATTAAAGAGGTGTCATTTATCATTTTCAATCTATCAAGTCTGTGACCAAAGGTAGGCAAATACGAAATTTTATTGAGACCGGATTAGCAAGGTATTATGTGTTTTAAATTAAGATTTTATTTATGTCATTAATTTTGTATCTTTTCTTCACCTTTAGTTTTGTGTTGCTCGGTTCTGTCGTTTAACTCACTTTTAAAATAATTTTATTAAGCAACTTGGACATCATGTATCAGGTATTAAATGAACGGAGGTCAGAATACTTAAATTAAACTTTGTATTTTATTACTGGTATCGATCCTGAATAAAACGTTAATATTAGGGAATGCCATATTTTAATTGCCGTAAAATTTGTATGACATGAATGTGACTTTTTTCTTCTTGAGGCATTACAGTTACTTTTTCTTACATAGACTAAATCATAGTTTTGTTTTGTCAAATCGTTAGCTTTTTATGATGAAAAATATTGCAAAGTGTACTTAAATCATTTTACTTTTACAATCTTCCTTAAAAAGAACATATAGACCATTTCAACCCTTTGTATAAGAAGTAATTTCGTATGTAGGGGATAATGAAGAGCAATAATTATACAGTTTACAGCCAATTGGCAACCTTACCTGCTCGTGGTTGGTATAATCCTAAGGATGCAGTGACTACTTCCGCTGCCCGTTGCCTGCCTGGAGGCACTGCAGTCAGCCCAAGCTACGGGAACGGATGCTTTGGTCTAATTAGTCATTCGTTTTAAACCAAACCTGATTACTAAAACCGTAATGCGGCCCTAAGCTTCTTGCAGAAGTTAAAACCAAATATATATACTCTGACCATGCCGGTTGAAGAAGATAGTAAAAATTGAAAATTATTTAATATTTAGGAGAGAAAGCTTCTGCTTTAAACACAATGAAATCATTGGGTATTTCTGGCTCTTTCGCCTCTGCGGCCCTATCGCTATTTTGTTAATATATTGCTATCAAGAATTGAAAATGTTTTCAGGCTTGGTAATTTTTTATATTTATTTTTAGAAGGGTGTATTTTTGTTATAAAATACAATTAATATACATACATATGTATAACAAGAATACAGTTTTTTACATATTCCAGAAGATTTTATTCCGTCTATTTGACCTTATAAATCAGGACATTTCCATATTTCAAATTTGAATTTGGTTAAGTTCTCGGTTATTTTCTCCCCCATGGCCCCATCTTATTATTTTTTCTTCAAAATACACATGGAATAGTCTGTCTTTTACATAACTATCTATGTAACTATATTTAAAGTTTTATTAAAATCGTTACAGCCGTTAATGCCCGTGTTTCCCCTTTTTTCTAGCAACAGATAATTATTTGGTCTTATAGATGAGTACGTATCGAATTTTTTAAAAATCAAATAGCGGAAATTGTGTTAAAATCGATTAAAACGCATTAAATGAACGCTATACTTTTTCTCCCCTCCTAGTCCGTTGTTTCAAATGATAATTAAACATTTTAAAATTTTATTAATTTCGGTTCTGCCGCTAAGCCGTAATTGACGTACCAGCAAAAAACTTGTAAAGAGATTTATATCAATAAATTAATAATTAGATGGTGTTATCAAAAATAATAAACAAAATGTTATATACGAGGTTATGAGGTTGAATTAAGAATTCAGTTCAGTACATATGCGGAAAAATACCAACGGGTACACTGCCGTGTGAGTAGTGGCTTGCGTGCACCCAGGATTTGTTTTCTCGCATTCAGCTCTAGAATGGAACATAATAAAATTAAAAAAAAGAAAAGTTAGGTTTAAGCAAATGTTTAAGCAACCTTCTTTGGATATTCTACAAAAAAATTGCTTGGAAATGCGAAAATATGACACACCTTGTCCGTAAATTAGACACATATATCAGTAACTTGCCGTCAACCCTGTTATTTTTTTTTCAACGAAAAAATCAAAATTTACTTAATTAATTTCCAAAAATCGTGCTATGTTTTATCCCGATTAAATTAATAAATGGCCGATATTGATTATTGAGGCTGAAAGCACGTCTCGATGGCCATTTCGCCACCGCTCACTTAGCTCTTCAGGAAACTTCTCACAAATATTTTAAATAAACTAAAGATTTTCGTCAAAACAACAAAGTAAAGACAAAATTTTTCTTTTTCTTTATTTACTGTATACGGCTGACTTTCTTTCGGCTCTTTTATACAGTTAAAAGAATATGAAGAATAAAATATCACAACAGCACTACGATAATTTATTTTTGTTTTATGCGCGAAAATAGTTCAAAAATTCAATTTAATTCGAAACAATCAATAATCATTACAATTTTAAATACACATTAAAGTAATATGTTTTGAAAATAAAGAATAGCTGTACAGCAAATCTATACAAATGCGCTTAGTTGAAGGAAAAGTTTTTCAATATCTTTTATTCAATCATTCTTTTTAATTTGGCCACAACATAGAATAGAAATTTGAATGCGTGCATAAATCATTATCGTAAACGTTATTGTTGTTGTTAGAAAGCTCCTCTGAAAAAAACATCATCCAAGGCTACTACGTTTTTGTCAGCCATCTTTGCACTATTCCATGGATAGTTGTTGGCCATGTTTAATTTAAAATTTGGCGTTCCACTTTTTTCTTTATGATGTAATGAAAGCATTTCGCATATATTAAACTCTTTAAATTGAATATTAGTTTTTTCAAGCCTTTATTATTCAGTTATATTTTTTATTGATTCTTACAGTGCAACAAATTTGAATTTATGTAATCTGCCAATCCATATATTGTTTTTATCAAAAATTATCTAATTTAACTTTATAATACTAATTTCTATATTTGTTTTATAACAGAAGTATTTGTTTAGTCAATTTATTAATAAATTCTTCAATTTATATAACAGATTTAATCGATGAATTATATTTAATATTAAAATTTTGATAATATATAAGTTAAAAGATAACTTTCTTTAGTAATTTTTTAAATAAAAAATAAAAAATTGTATTTATAAAATTTTCAATTGTAAAAAATTTTTATGCATTTTGTATTTTTTTTAGAAAATGATTTTGTGTACTGATCTTAATAAAATTTGGTACAGAACACTAACGTAGTGTACTTTAGTGTTTGTTTTCAAACACTGGTTTCTTCCTTTGAAAGTACCAAAAAAACATTTTTCCTTTGAACACAGAGCTTACATAAATCACTCACACCACACCAGACACTTGATAATAAAGTTAATAAAATTTGATTTGATAGTTCCCGCACAAAAAAAATCATACCGAAGAATATGCCAATAAACTTCAAAAATATTTTACATCACAACGACATTACTGACAGCGCGACAGTGACGGTGATATTTACAAATTTAAGTACCCAGTGTTACTATTAAGGAAATCAGTATTTGATCCAAATTATTAAGTACCAATATCTTCTAATCTTATATAGTTAAAGGTAATAACATGAAAGTGGTTTATGTAACTAAGATGTCACTTGACCAGATAAATTTAAAAAAAATTACACGACACACTGGTCCATGTTAGACAACTAAGCAAGTTGAAAAGGAAAAGAAAGAGAGAGACTTTAAAACACATAGACTACTTTTGCCAATATTAATTTATCGTCTTTATGTTTGAAAATATTTAAACTTGGATTAAGCCAAAAATGTTAATTCGAGCACTTTAGTTCCAGGCTAGCCTGCTTTCTTTCAAAAGTGTTTTTTGTACTGTAGACACATAAAAGTATATTTTATAATAAGAGGTCGATTCTAACTGCCAGTAAATTTAAAAGCAGCTAAATTTGTGTTTACTGCCTCAGGTGCGAATTTTTCAACAAAACTTTCTATCATCTGACCAGAAATAGAAAGTTTCTTTAATTGTATTTTGTTACTGTACTGTATTCGAAAATTTTGCTTCATTTGAGGTGTCTCCCAGTTAGAGCTGGTTCATCTTAAAACGTACCTTCTTTTGATTGTAGTCCATATAGGAATAGTTACAGTCATTTAATCGATAATTTGGCAATAACTGAGGACCAACTATTGCGTAGAACAAAACTTTTACCCCAAAAGAAAAAAAAAATAAATAAAGAGTATTTTTGTATGCATGTGACTTTGCATCTTTCTCGAGCTTATGAAATTACATTTAATTTCCTCAATTTTTCCGAGCCAGGTTTTGATTTACTTTTCTCCTTGGATGTTTAAACGTTAAGGACTGAAAAGTATGTGCACAGGTAAAATTAAGCAAATAAAAAATAGCTTTGCTCGTTCAAAAACTACTACAATAAATTCATCTATTATAAATTTAGTTTTCTGAAAGCTATGGCTGCGAAGCACAGCGTCAGGTTTTTTAGGCCAACCCTTTCAATACACCAACTCGAATTAATGTGCAATTCTTTTGCTATTTTTTTTTTGTCAGGTTTTTTTTTATATTTCACAGTTAACGTAAATCTAAGTTTAAAATAAGCTTGTTCCTGGCAACAAATATATTTACTACATAATATATTTAAACGCCGCACTTTGAACTTTGCTGAACAAAAATCTATAAGCAAAAGTGCGACGTAAGCTTAAGTCTTCTAAAAAGGAAATTTATTGCAATTTACAAAAAGGAAACGCTGCAACGGTAACGATGTTTAATATAAAATTGTTGCTAATGTGCTTATGTAAAAGTTGTGCTTGTGTTATTTTCTGTCAACTATTTCTTGCTGAGAAAACAAAAAAGTTTGTAAAAGGTTTAAACATTGAAGTAGTTTCTAAGAGAAATCGAGTTTAGTGTATTACTACGATTATGGTAAATGATGGCAAAATGGGGATTTAGTATAAGTCCGATTCATTGAAAACTAATCAATTTGAGGCATACCTGTTAGGGATATTTTTTGATACTTTTTACGTTATTTGCTACTTTTTTCTATTTTTTTACAAAACGGCCTATTTTTGCTAATTTTACTAATAATTGCTGATTCTTAAGTCAATTTTTAAATTTTTAGTGCTAAAAAAAATTAAAACACCAACTTTTTCCAATTTTTGTATGTATTTTTTTGCTACCATTTACTCGTTTTTATTTGCTATCATTTATTTCGACTAAATTTTTCAAATAGTTTTAATAAGTAGGGGAAAACTATATTCGAAAAGAAAGAAAAAAACAACAACGTATTTTTACGTAAGAGATTTAGGAAAAAATTGACAAGCTTTTATTTACAAAGTTAAATATGCAATAAATATGTAAAAAACATAGTTTCTGAAAGTAAATAATTTTAAAGAAGGTGACTAAACACAAGCAGCACGTCAGCCAAAGGTTGAAAAGGATTGTAAAGGATTATCCTGATCTTTTTACTGATCGGAAGACATTAGTATGCAATGTATATTCGATATTTGTAAACTTCGATAAGCACTTTAAAGTTCTGAAACATTTCGAAACGAAAAAGCATTTTGATTCAAACGAAAGACAAGGTAAACAGAACGTATGACAAACTTTTTTAAAGGAACCGCAATCAGCATCATAAAAATTTGAATTAGAATTGTGCGAGGAGTTTGTGGCATCAGACATCCCGTTGTATAAGATTAGGAATAAAAAATTTTAAAATTTTTTAGAAAACAACGTTTTTGTGTTCCATCGGAGTTCTTGGTAAGAACAAAACATGTTAAAATTACATATCATTCCAACATAAATAAAATTAAACAAATAATAGAAAATCAATATTTCTGGGCATCGATGGACGAGATTACAGACAAATCTAATAGGCAAGTCGTTAATACAACTCTTGGCAAATTTGAAGACATTTAAAAAAAAAGATTTCTGCTTAAAAGATAAACAGCTCAACAGTAGCCGGTTTATTTGATGATACAAAGACGGAATTTTGTATAGATAAATCCAAAGTTTTGTTACTTATAACAGATGCAGCACCATATATGGTTAAAGCTGCTATAAGTAGAAAGTGTTTTGTCCAAAAACTACACATTTAACCTGTATGGCACATGGAATTCGCATACTATATGAATATATAAGAGAAAATTATCCTGATGTGGATGGATTTATATCAAATGCAAAAAAAAAAACTTTTTTAAAAGCACCATCTAAAATTGCCATTCTTACAGGAGTGGATGCAAATTTACCTTTTCTACCACAACCGATAACAACACGTTGGGGATCTTGGTTGTCAGCGGTTATTTATTACGCCAATAATTTTATAACCTTTACGACGAATTTTTCTATGCTGAACCCTTACGATTCGTCAGCTGTAAGAATTTGTCAATCTATTATGGACAGCTGTGAACTACATAAACAATTAATTTACATAAACTCAAATTTTGGCTTTTTACCATCAACAATAAAGTTATTGGAGGCAAAAAATAGAACTTTAACTTCATAAAATTTTCTTATTCATGAAATGGGTAATAAAATAGAAAATATTCCTGGAAACATCAAAACAAAAAAAGTAAATGCAAAGCTTATAGTTAGTCATGAAAAGATGAAGTAATGAAAATGAAAATTTGGATTATTCATCAGAAGAGATATTTAATTTCAATGTAATGTATTTTCAAAGTATAAAAATTTTTATCGTTCAAATAGACAAATTTTTTATTTGAGAATTTAAGTGAACAATTTGTTCTACACTGCAATAATAGTTTTAATCAATAAAATTAAAATAATAAAAAAAAAAAAACTTTTTATGATTTTTTACTTTTTCTACGGAACATGCAGAAATTTAAAATGGCAAAAACAAAGATAAAGAATTGCAACCATACATTTTTGTGCTAACTTTAAATTAATACGAGTATAAAAAAGAATCAACGAATATGAAATAAAACACTTTTTTTCTAAAATTTTATTTATATTTTTTTATTATGTTTATTTAGGTACTCGTAAATTTTTTTGTTTTTGTGGTCAATTTTTTCAAGATCTTAGAGCTACTTTTATGTTGCCTTAATTATGAGTCAATATATTGTGTGTTAATATTGTATTATTCTGAAGAATATATTAATACTTAAGAATTTTATTAAGCCTAAATATATTAGATTAATACAGTTTACAGTTGTGTGTTAAATTAAACAGCTAAGTTGCTACTTTTCATGTAAGAAAGTTATTGTTCAAAATATTTGCGTCCAACGGAAATTAAAGAAAAAAAAATATAAAACACTAACATTAACTTTGATTTAATTTATTCTTGACCGATGAAGGAATAGTTTTTAACTCTGGCTAAAACTTCCGCATTTAAAACGATCAACTTACTGTCAAGAGTATAGAATGCGCTGCCAACTAGAAATAACAACATATCTCTAGCAAATAAAATATGAGAACATCTTCTTTAAAAAATTGCGTTAATTTTTAATTACGTCAAAAAATGTGCAGCTATAACATGCAACACAAAATTTTCTGATTTACAAAAGAAGAGCACATAAAAGCTAAGAAATTTTAAATTATAAATAGATCATAAATTATGACTCTCTTAGACTCCCTAACTACTGCAGTGTCTTTCAAGCCGAGGTAATGGCCATTCTGAAAACATCCGAAATAGCGCTCAGGAACGATCTTTCTGGTCATGCTATTCGGATATTTTCGGACAGTCAGGCGGCAATAAGGGCGCTTGCTGGTGCATATAGTACATCTAAGCTAGTCCTGAGTTGTCGCTCATTACTAAACACTTTATCGGAGCGATCACAGATTGACCTGTTTTGGGTCCTTGGTCACAGGGATATCCAGGGTAACTGTGAGGCCGATGATCTCGCTAAACGGGGCACATTGCTTCCTAATGTCTCCCCGCTACCAGACGTTGGAATTCCTCTGGCAACGGTGAAAATGGCCATAAAGAACTACTACCTAAATTTGGCTCGCAAATTATGGGTAGATGAAAGGTCCTGCTGTGTCTCCAGGCAACTGTGGACTACACTGGACCTCAAGAGGACCAGGCAGCTGCTCAGACTGGACAGAAAATCCATAAGTATCACGGTCTCGGTACTTACTGGACACTGTCTAATCATTAGGCATGCTGAAAGACTTGGTCTGCCTTTCAATGATTTCTGTCGCAGCTGTGGCTCGGAGGATGAGGAAGAGACAGTAATGCACCTCCAGTGCCATTGCCTACTCCTGGCTCGAAGAAGACTAAGAATTCTGGGCTCTCCTTTCTTTGGAACTCTTACGGAGCTATCATCTCACTCTATAAGGGACATAGCGAAGTTCATCCGTGAATCCTCATGGTTCTCGGCTGGGTAATGGGAGTCATGCCGCCTTCTTTGTGGTATCACAACGGGCCATTCGTTTGTGCTCAAGTGAGCTTCGTCGCGAGAGGCTGCCACTCCTAACTAACTAACTAACTATGACTATAATTGATTTTTTATAAGTACAAATTTTTCATAATAAAGTCATAAAGGCTGCTTTTTGTAGTAATACGATTTCATTTTTTGCAGGCATAAATGAAAAAAATCAATTTCGGAAATAACACTTACTTTAACTCAAAAAAATTAAGGGATTATATGCCACTGCTTAATGTTAAATTTTCTTTCTTCTCTGGTTTGTGCGTGTTAAAAAATGATCTTAAAAAAAATTTCAATCTTATCTTTAGATTAAAATCAATTTCTCCAATTAAAGTATATTGAACGTTTTGTACACATTGGCTGACAACATAATGTGCATTTTGAAAATTTAAACACTTTTTCCTTTTATTGTGACAACCACATGCTAATGAGCTTATGTTTTGCATTTTTATGGGGTCGTTTCCATCAAGTATTGTGAATAAAATTGCAAAAGGACAGGAAACAACTACTTTAAATAATTGTTTTTAAGCTGCACTAAAAAAAGAGACTTGGATTGTTAAAATGTCATAGATTTGTTAATAAACTGAAGTAGGACTATCTCGGATCTTTTTTTGCTTCCAATCGTTTCGCAGTGATTTTCGACTGTCTTGTGGTACTGAGTACTGTGTAATAACTCCTCTTTTGTAAACTTTGCACAGTTTAACTGTTGCAAGAGTCCGGCTTCAACTTTATAAAGCCGCATATAAAAAGCTATAATTTTTAAGTCAACTTTTTTTTGGCACTGTAAGACAGGCGTAAAAAATACACAATTAATGATCATTTTTTTTTGTGTGAGAAATAAAAAATATTTTGTTTGTAGTTTATTTAAAAATTGTTTGTAAACTCTGGATGTTCCATTAAGAAATTGTATGTAAAGTTTTGCAAAAATGACACACCTTAATTGATTGCATCTGTTGTTGCTTGAATTTATAAAAAAAAAATATATATTGTATCTTCCTTTTTTGTTGTTGTTTTGAATTACAGATAGTAACAAGATCAACATTAGCCCAACGCACTTTTGTTTTATTTATTCATATTTTTTTTCTTATGAATTTTTTTCTTTTTTTAACCATTTGGAATATTTACACGCAAGAAATACTTAAAAAGGAAAACAGATGATGACAAAGAAACAAATGCCGAGGTCTTATCTTTGTACAGAAGACAGAGTAGTAGTGTTTTTCCCTCACATTCATAATGATGTAAATCTAATCTATTCAGTTGAGAAACATCTACGTACTATCCTGTGTAGATGGACTTTAATAGAAGGAGATAAATACAAGAATGAATACCAATGATGTGAAATATGTTATTGTGACAATTTGAAACGCAAAATGTATATGCCACAATTACTTTTGTACGACTGCAAAGCTTTTCTGATGAGACAATTATAAATACAAACACAAGCAGATAGATGGATAGATTGACATCCATGCGGACATTGGCATTTTCATTAATTAATGTCTGACAGTGTCTTAGTCCGTCTGTTGGACTATACTTACATTTTTATTCTGGTATCCAAAAAGCATGTACATACTATTCAGATATATTTTTATACCCTCCCTTACGGGTAGAAAGTGTACAGTGGCTCAATTTAAAACTGGACATCTAAGATTTATTTAAATTCTGACATAAAACAGAATATTCTTTCTCAAACATTAAGAATTCTTAAAAAAAACCCTCTAAGAAAAGTAACAAATCATCAATCAATCAATTTATATGTTTCAATTTTTGTGCCAAACTATTGTTCCTACGAGCAGAATCTAATCGGTTTGGTATTAACAAGCCCAGTATTCTGGCGTAAGCTGCTGGATCAGTATGTTTCCACTTCTCCTTTAGAACAATCTTCAACTCAATGGTGTTAGGAATTGTCAAGATAAGTTTTCTAAAATATTTACTTATGTTTGTGCACTGGAGAGCAGTTTCCACAAAATGAGTAACCGTATCCGTGCAGTATAAGCTACGATATTTTAAGTTTTTTATGTTTTATATAGTTGACTTTATACTGTTGGCATTCCCTTCAGTAAAACATCATTCGAGTCTTAAATATTAGAATTTACATTTCTTTTTATACCTAATAAGCTTTTAATTTTTAGTTCTTTTAAAAAGGCGCGTGTGTCAATATCAAATTTTGCGCTGAGTTTTAAATATCTTTCATTCGTTTGACAATTAATACTGATGCACTTTAAATAGCTTCTGCATGACAAATATATAAATTCTTAAATAAAATAATATTAGTTTCTTTCAAATGGCGCCTAAAACGCCGTCTAGCCTCTATGCGTGTATTGCAATCGTTATAACGCTTTTCTCTGTCAAGTGTATTGCTGAGATGTTACGTGTTACCAATAAAAATGAGCTGAATCCCACATGATTTTAAATTAGTTATTTTGATGAAACGTAAAAAAATAATATTTAATTTTAGAATGAAAAAATATTATAATTATTTAACTATTATTCAAAAGAAATAAAAATTTGTGAAGTGATTCACTTCTATATACAGTATGTTCATAAATAATAGCACATTTGCTAATCTGTAAATTAATAATTCATAAAATTTTAACAGGGCATGCTATAATTTTCATCTCTTTGTGTAAACTTTATTAATATGTTCTCTTTTCAAAATTGACCTCATTTTACACAAAACTCTCAGGAACTACAAATACTGTTATCAAAATTGCTTACATTTATATATTTAGCATATTTAAGCGTTCAAATTGTATAGCACAAATGCAATAAATTCTTTGTATAACAAAGACTAAACAACAACTTCATTTATTTATTTAACAAAAACAATAAAAGAAAACCTTTTAATAATTTATTAGACCACCTTTCGATTTAATGCAATTAAATATTCTATTTTTCATAGAACTTGTTATTTTTTTCAGAAGAGCCTGATCCAGTGCCTCCCATTCCTTGAAAATTGAATTTTTGAGCTCATTAACACTCATGAATTGACGATTGCCAGCATAAATTCTCCTGACGAGAATTCCCCATATGTTTTCTATAGGGTTCATATCTGGAGAGCAAGAAGGCCATTCCAAAACATCGACATTATTTGAGCTTAACCATTCTTTTGTAAATTTGCTGGCATGGCAGGCTGCATTGTCTTGCTGGAAAATATATTTCTTATTTATATTATTATGTAAAAATGGCAATAAACTGCACTTAAGCAATTCACAATATTTTTCACTATTCATTTTGGTTGGTACGATTTGCAATTCCAAACAGCATTCTTCAGTAAATGCACCCCAAATCATAACAGAACCACCACCAAAGTTTCTTCGTGAGAAACATTGGGGTTCTTTTCGTAAGTCACGCCAGTAACTATTATTGCCGTCAGGGCCATCTAAATTAAATTTTTTTCCATCTTAAAAAAATTATCTTTAAAAAGAAATAAATAAGTTACCCATTTTATAACTCAAAGGTGTTAAATAACTTACATTTGACCAATTTGTATTCATATTATTTTTGCAAAACTCCAAACGTGCACTGATATGACGTTTCAAAAGGCGAGGGGCTTTTTTCATTCTCTGTCTTTGAATATGTTTGGAAGAGTTTAGAACATTCCAAATGGTCGTTTTGCACACTTTGTTGGAAACGCATGCAGCAAGTTGGTTACAGCTTTTGGTACTGTTGCTTGCTGTCCTTAGAAGACTGCGCTCGCGTTCATTCAACTTTTTTTTTCTACCACTGCTTTTATTTTTGCCATAGTTTTCAATATTTTCCAAATAATTATAAACAACCTTTCGACTTCTGCAGATTTGAATTGCAATTTCAGCTTTCGACGCACCAATTTCTGTCAATGTTAAAATTTGACCTTTTTCAAATTCGCTAAGTACTTTTCCGCGTGGCATTTTGCCTATAACTAATATTTTTAATAAAACTGAATGCAATATGTTGTTTTAAAACGGTAGTTTTTTTATACAAAGAATTTTTTGCATTTGTGCTATACAATTTGAACGCTTAAATATGCTAAATATATAAATGTAAGCAATTTTGATAACGGTATTTGTAATTCCTGAGCGTTTTGTGTAAAATGAGCTCAATTTTGAAAAGAGAACATATTAATAAAGTTTACACAAAGAGATGAAAATTATAGCATGCCCTGTTAAAATTTTATGAATTATTAATTTACAGATTAGCAAATGTGCTATTATTTATGAACGTACTGTATCATGCGATTGCATTTGCAAGTTTGTGTCTTTCTATGTCTGTCAGTTTATCTTTCTTACAGCCTATTCGCAACGTGCTTAAAATTGATTGTGATTTTTTTGTATTTATTTCGTCAATAGTTAATTAAAATGACGGTATGAAAATGAGGTGGAGGTGAAAAAAAGAAAAAAAAAAAAAAATATGGTAAAAAATCATGGTATTGTATTATTCGAACAGTTTCATGCGCTAAGAAATATCATCCTACGCAATCAATGTGCAACGATAAGATTGCTAAACTGCGATAAAAAGAACAAAATCACATTTTGCGGAACGTAACGTTTTCTTCTACATAAGAACATACATATATATCTTTTTACATACACAACACCAATTAAAATTTTAACTGTGCCAGAGAAGGCATGAAGGTTTGCATTTTTGTTGTTGTTTTTTTTCTTTTCATTTAAAACAGGTCGTTTTCGTATGAACTTTTATATTTATTTATTATAATTTAAATTCAAAATAAAATGCATTTGTGTTATAAACTTCAGTGTATGTTTATTTGTTTGAGTGTCAATCAAGGTAAAACTGCTGAACAGATCTAAATGAAATTTAAAATAACAGACAGATCTTTTTCTGGAATGGACTAAACCGATAAAAAAAATTAAACATGAAAAGTTCCATTTTATATGACTGACTCGATTTTAATGAAACTTGGATCTTAAATAGATCCTTTCAATGGATGCATGGACTGTACCAATAAATAAAGAGGGTAAAAACGTAATTTTTAGTACCAAGAAGAATTAAATTTAAAAAGCTTGGAAACGCAGAGAGTAAAAGACTAAAAGAAGGAAAGCGGACCTGGTTAAATGGTTAAACGGATTTTATTGAGATTTTGTAACAGAATTAAATTGTCCAGCAAGTTCCCAAAAAAGGGCAATTTGAATATGCTTAGTTTTGTAAGGCATTTTACTTCTTATTTTAAAAAGATTTAAATAAGTTTTTTGCAGTACAAAGATCTCAAATATAAATCGCAAAGTATGCGAGTTAGCCAAAAAAATTCTTAATGTGTCTTACAACTGAAGACAAATGTTACGATAAATTGTAACATCTTAAAATACGAATTCAGCATAAGCCGATAAAACAATGTGATATTTAACCGGCGTTATATTTTGTTTACATTTTAAAAAATCATTAAAATAAGATAAAAAAAATTTGACCGTTCAAGAAAATAAAATTAGCTTTAAAATTTCTGGTTTTAGATTGTATAGATTAAATAACTCTTGCAAGAGAAAAACCAACTTTAAATGAGATATTAGCTTTCAGTCGGTAACGGTTCAAGAGTTTGGCCACACAAAAGAAATTACAGTAACAATTGGAACACCCTTTCGCTTCCATATTTTAAACTTGCTCTAATAAAAATACAGTTTCTTTGCAAACGTCTGTCTTAAACTGTTTAACAGTTTGGCCATATACATCAAAATATATCAACTATTGGGGGACCCTTTAATTTTAAGTAACCTCCTTTTTTGTGAAGTCGGTTATAAATTAAAGCTGACAGTTCTATCTTCTTTAAATCCTATGCTTTTATATATTCATATTTCTCACTAAATTAATTTCTTAAGTTTTTTTTATTTTTTATTTGTTTGAATTAAAAATTGATAATAAAATCTTGGTTGATGTGTATAAAAAATAAAAAACTGTTCTGGTGTATCCACAAGTTATGCTGGCAAATATTTACGTTTATTAAATTATCTCAACTAAGTGATCAAAACGATTTAAATCGATTTTCCTTTACAAGTTGTGTTTTTATTTTTTGTGTATTTTGTAGTTGTTGCACAAGTCATAAAAACGTGTTGTTGCTTGCAGGACTGTTTGTGATTTTAGCACATGCTTTTAACAAGATACAAAACCATATAATAGTTGTTCAACAGGGAGCTTGATACAAATATTAAACCTCGTAAATTTTCTCTTAGTTGTTATGTTTTCATTTTTAAAGCCAACCTTATTGTTAAATTTGTTGCTTGGGGATGTGTGTATATGACGATGGTGATGTTGGTTATGCTGATCATGCCTCCTTCTTAACCTTAGCAAGTGCATTGGGTCATTGTGTTACTGGGTGTTTTCTCAACATGTCGCTCATAATTCTTTTTCTTTTAAGGTCTTTGTAAAGTTGACAAGAAAAGTGAAATTCTGGCATTGTTACTTGGAACCTTAATATTTTTTAACCAACTTTGCTTTGTTTAAGAGTGCGCAAATGCGAATGTATTGAAACACTTTGAGCATCTTTAAAAGCTGTTGTGCTACATGACTGTGCCATCGTTAATTTTGGTCAGAAGAATAAATTACGTCCATTGTTATACCAAAGTTAAAGAAGAAAAAATCATATAAATGTTGCGATAAAGACCAAATTCCTTTTTTTTAGTAAATACTGCCTGTATAGTGGGTAACAAATTTGGTGAAAAAATAAGAGTTTTAAATATCTAGAAATGACAAAATTTTAATAAAATAATATGTTCATAAATGCAGTTATTAATTTCTTTCAAACAATTGAAAATGATAACAAACTAGAAATGGATTGCTGTAGAGAAGGCCTATTCACATACAGAAAAAAATAGAAATTCTATTTGATCACAAAAAGCCCAGAATTAAAAAAAATCAATACAGCCTCTAAAGGCTTTTGTCATACTGAGTAAAAAATTTGTATGCTGTTTGTAAGTTTGTTTTTCAAATATATAAATATTATATGGGGAAAAAACCTGTTGGCTTAAAATTTAACTTCTTTTAAAAATTCGTTAAATAAACTGAGTTTCTTAATAAGGTCATTTGTTGGTTTTATTCGTATATTTATTTAAGAATAAAAAAAAATTGATTAAAAATTGTATCAAACCAAAAACTGGCTTTATTTATTGAAAAAGACTTTGGTCACTTCATTATGTCATTAACAGAGTAGTAAAACTTTGAATTAAAAGTTTATCAAACCAACAATTTATATTGGGTATTATGTTCATTTCAATTAAAATTTACCATGAGTAAGCAAAAAGCTTCATCAATGTTATACATTAAATTCCACCCAAACCAAAAGAAACATATGTTGAAATATTATTTCTTTTATAAAAAAGATAATGTTTATTTTTTATAATCTTAATATAGTACGAGTACTATTACTTTTTATATATTTTTATGGTCTATAATATATATTATTATATTTTTTAACATTCGTTATAAAAATAAGTGAGGCTTAGAGATGTGCTATTTGAAAAAGACCCATTTATATTTAAACTATAGAATCGAAATCACTGCTATTATTCCTTTTACGTCAATAAGTTATTTAATTGATTTGCTACGTGTCTTTTAAAGCTGTTTTGTGACAAAAATTGTTGGTAACATTCTCCAACTTTGCGAATGAAATAGGTCTCGAAGGGTGCGTAATGTGTTGCGTTTTTAATTATAAATAGTTATCATTCTAATGAGATTTTCTTCCGAGCAGTAAAGATTTATAATTAATGTATATTTCTTTACTTAATATAAGAAAAATATAGTAATAAAGTAAAAAAAAAAAACTTTATACTCTTTTAATACAAGAAAAAAACCTTTTGTTGATTTTGTGACTTAATTTTTGCAGAAGCTTTTTATACAAAAGTAACTTGTAGAATAAATTAAATCAAGGTTTTTTTACTTTAATACAAAAAAACATGTAGAGAATATTTGTTTTATTATTATTTTTGTTTAAAGTTTACTTTCTCGGCTTTGAATACTTTTTTAAATTAATTTTTACTAAGAAAAATTATTTTTTAAATGTAAAAACAAAAAATGTAAAAACAAGAAAAATTATACGCTGGCAGAATGTCAAAAATAAATTTTAATTGATTTATTAAAATCCACGGTTCAACCCCTGGCTGGAAAAAAAATTAATTTTAATATAAATTTCAAACTGGTAAATTTTTTATCAAATAGATTTGTTAATTTTTCAAACATACTTTATTTTCAATCCAACTATTTTTTTAATCAAATAACTTTATATATTGGATAAAAAAATTTTTGGGCAATTAGTGATTCCCAGTTTTTTCTGTGTATAGTAGTTTCTTGACTGTGACATAGACCATCAGGATTTTGTATTTTTAATATTAAAAAAAAAAAAACACAAAACAAATATTTTGGAGGACAAAGTGAATAATTTTAAATGATGATTTGAGATAATAATATTAAGACTATAAAGATCAAAAATGCAATTAGACAATTTTTATTTTAAAATCAATGTTAAAAAATATAGTAGCTCGCAATTAATTTAAATTAAATCATAATCCATTTTTCGTAGACATTTTGTAGTGCGTCTGGTCAAGACCTAGCACAATGTAGCAACATGACAGCATAGAGACATTGCAAAAGTAAATATTTCATTTGCCGGTAAAAAGGATGTAGTTATTGTATGTAAATAAGTCCTTAATATTATTTTTAATTTAAAATTTTAACTTTAAAATCTTTTTTAGGAAGAAAAATCAATTTACAAATGTGTGCGGACGTTTTTTTTTAAAGAAAACAAGAAAATGTAGATACCAGAAGAATGTAATGATGCATTTTCTGGACCGCTACATCCTTTAACAGCATTCTTTGCATTTATTTTGCTTAGGTTGTGTACATTATAAACATCATCTATTTAACCAACTAATTTTGCAAATAAAAATACGAGGAGTGTTAATATCAATATTAATTGGTTCCAAAAAGTCTTGTTGTAACTTGTTTTGTACACTTGTTTTTGCTTTGTATCAATTATCGGTTGATCAAAAACGCATTTTTTTATTTTTAATCATTCGTAATTGTTAACTCCTAATTTCATAAAACTTAAAATAAACTATGTTTCTGTTTTTTCTAATAAACAATTATAAAAATGCATTTGAATATAACGACAAAATTTTTAAGAAATAATTTATATAGAATTTAGTCGTCTTCTAGATATATGGCATCCTTATTATTATAGAATTTTGTTTAAATTTTTATCTCAGCGCAATTAACTGCCAAAATTTTTAATTAGCAGCTTGGATATATTGGATTTATTGATTTTTTTATATTTTTTTTATTGATTTTTTTATATTTTTGTTGGTCAACTTTTATAACCCATTGTTCATATAATTGCTCAATATGTGTGATTTTGTTAATGCTATTTTTCACTTTTTATTTTTAATCCGAACACAAATAAAATTGACTTACAAAAAACTTTATTTTTAATGGGATTTTTATGCGATTTTTCATCATAAAATTGTTTTTCTGTGTAACCAAACATGACTTTTATTGGCGTCTCAAGTAAAAGTAGTAAATAAATGACATTTACAGTACATAAATTTTGTAGAAAATAAATAAAAAATAAAAAACCCAATTTTTTAAATTATTGCAATAAATAAAATTATTTTAAAAGTTACAGCTCTTGACACTTCCTTTGTCAAGAGAATGACAATAATTTTTGATTTGTTAAGTCTGTTGATAAAATAGGAATATAAATATGTAGAAGTATACATACATATGAACACACTGTTGATGGAGATGCCACTCAATATCAATTTGTGTTGATAGAAAAACAAGTTAGGGTACGTGCTATATTCAGCTATGCCGAACCTTATATACCCTTTACCATGTATCTATTTTAGAATTAATTAAAACGAAACAAATTAAGTGCTATATATAAATTTATATTTTGTCAAAAATTTCTTCAAAAGCTTTTAAATAGTTCCCATGTTGATATTTTTAAATATATGGCGCACAACCGCACTTTTTAATAAAAGGCTTATAACTGGAATAATATGGTCAAGAGCCCATTTTTTACTTGATGTTTGTTTCCTGTATTTAAATTCTCTGTCGCTCCATAGATTTGTTATAAATGAGATGGGAAATTTAAAGGCAGGCGTGATGTTTTGCCTCAAAGTAAATGAACTAATCGTGCGGATTTACAATAGCAAAATGTTCGAAACTATGTCTGATCGATTGGCGTATTTAAATTTTCTCTAGTTCGTTTAGTGCCTTGGCACAGCTGATTTCAACACTAACACGGATGGACAGACGGACAGACAGACATTGCTCAATCGATTACGCTCTGCTTAAGAACTCAGAATATATAAACTTTATAGGTCGAAAACGGATATTGTATAGTGGGGAAGAAAGCATGGTTTTGTTTGGACTACTGTGTAACGTTAATGTGAATATACTTACTTTCATTAATAGTAACAAAAATCTATGTAAAGTGTAAAAAATATATTTTCGTTCTTTATCTTCATTTTAGTAACCACTAATTACACATTTTCATACTTCTGGCATTAGGGTCTTTAGCTTTCGAAAAATGTATAGGTTGTTCTTATACGATTGACCAATCCAAATTTCTTTTAAAGTACTTTTCACATTAAATTGGCATAAAATTTAAATTGATTATTTTTGCAAATTGTTTGTTTATACCCGAAGTTTTGGTAATATTACCTGTTTTTGTTAAATATTTCTTTGTTTGCTGCAATATCGATTTTGCTTTTTTTGTGGTCAATTGTTTTAAATCTCTAATTTCTATAAAAAAGTAAATATGTTGTTAATGAAATAAAGCTCAATAGATATTTGCAATCTTTGGATATTTTGGTTTATTTAGATTTGAGGACATTGTAACTTTTTTCGTTTGAAGATTTAGTTTTATTCGTAGCTTTTCATGTTTTTTTTGGTTATGTAATATACATTTTTACTGAAAGAAAATCTTTGTGTTGATATTTTTTTTTAAAACAATAAAATTGGAAAAAATAGAAATAAGCAGTAGTGAATTTTTTTTTATATTTATCTCCTGAATTTATCGTTTATCTTCCCTTTGACTAATAGAACATTTTTAATAATTGAAAAAAAAAAATTAGGAAATTTGTTTGAAGTTGCTCATCAAGTACACCAAGAACTCAGCATCACAGGCATTTGAATTGTATAATTAGATGACAGTAAACGACAAGCTTAGAAATAATTAAACTGCTTTATGTGCTGAACAAATAATGCAACAACAACCATTCTCAACATCTTCACTTCATCATAGAAAATAAATTTAAAAGCCATAGTGGAAGCTTTTTTGAAGATTTACTAAATTTCGGTAGGCACAATAATTTTATTTTTCAACTGCTGCTGCCTTAACATCACTCAAGTCTTTAATTTGCTTTGTGACTTACAACAAACAAAATTGTGACAGAACCCCTTTAGTATATTTTCACTTAAAAATATATTTTCACTAATCTATTTTTATTTTATTGCAACTTATTTTTTATTTTTTTTTGCTATAGTGATTTCAAATGCAACTAAAATCAGCACGTTGCTACTTCTATAATCTATTGATGTTACGAAAAATCCAAAACATTATTCTAGCGGTTGTTAGTGAGTTACGATACCAAAAAATCTGAACAAGTACCATCAAACACAGATTAAAGACGAGTTTTTTTTTCTCTACGAGGGCTACTCACTATATTTCTGGCCTACTAGTGAAAATGCGAATATTTATAATCAAAAACGGTTTTATTGTTTTTCAAAGTATTCTCCAGCATGATTTATACACTTTTGCATGCGCTCAAACCAGTTGTCGAAGCACTTTTTCCACTCCGATTGAGACACCTCTAAAACATGGTTTTTGAACACTTCAACAGCTTCTTCTGGCGACGAAAATCGTTGACCACGCATTTTTTTCTTGATGTGCGGAAACAAGAAGAAGTCATTAGGTGCCAAGTCAGAGCTGTACGGCGGATGACCCATTAATTCGACGTTTTGGCCGGTCAAAAACAATCTGGTTTGAGCCGATGTGTGAGAGCTCGCATTGTCATGGTGAACAATGATTCGTCTTCTCTTGTTAGTTTTTCGAATTTCTCCGATGACTTCAGGCAAACAAATTGTAGTGTACTACTCAGAAGTGACCATCCTACGTTGCTCAAGCGAAACAGTCGCCACATGACCAGTTTTGCCGAAGAAAAAGGCGACCATTTGCTTCGAAGTGCTTCTTCCACGAACAACTTTCGTTAGATTTTGCTCGTCTTTGAAGACCCACACGGTCGATTGTTGTTTCGTTTCGGGCTCATACGCATAGATCCATGATTCGTCACCTGTGATGATCTTATAAACGTCTTTTGAAGCACCGTAATCGTATTTTTCAAACATTTTTTTGCATCAATCGACACGAGCCTTTTTTTGAGCGACTTTCAAATTGCGCGGGATCCAACGAGAAGAAACCTTTTTTACGGCCAGGTGTTCATGCAGTATCGAATGTATGCTGGTGGAAGAAATGTCCAAGGATGTGTCTATCTCTCGGTATGTCGCATGTCGATCTTGCATTATGAGTTCACGCACGGCATCAATGTTCTCTGGCACAACAGCCGTTTTTGGGCAACCTTTCCGGAATTCGTCTTTGAGCGAGCTTCGGTCACGATTAAATTCATTATACAAATTTTTCACAGTGCTATAGGATGGTGATTCATCGCCATACAAAGATTTAAGTTCATCAATGCACTTTTGTCGTGATAATCCACGTCGAAAGTTGTAAAAAATGATGGCACGAAAATGTTCACGAGTTAATTCCATTTTTTTCTATATTAATTTTTTCAAGTCACTGTAAACAACACAAATAATGGTCGTACGTCAAAACGTTTTGAGTACGATTATGCTTAAAAATGACAAACTTTCCAATGGAAATCTCAGATTGCACTTGGCAGCACTCAGTGTTTACAGGCGAGAAATATATATAGCAGCCCTCGTATGAACGTTTTTAGATTTTCTTGAGGTTGTTTTGTTTTGTTTTGCTAACAAAAACTAAATTTTTCATGATAAATTAAAAAAAAGAACATTTGTGATGCATAAAAATTCATTGATTATGCACAGCAAACTATGGCAGATAGAATAAAAATGAGTCTGTTGTACTATTTTGTTAAATGGTAGCAGTTAGTTCCTGGTGTTTATTTGTGGACACGATACATTTTTCTTAGACTTTTAGCACATCGTAACAAAATAGCAATCATGTATTAACAAGTCTATTTTGTTGGACGCGATTACTAAGAAAACTTTATGTTTTAAACATGATTGCACAGACGACAACAACTTCAACTGGAAACCTAATTCTCTTAAAAAATACTCTTTGGTTTAGTACACTTTTTGTCCACGATGTTGTCTTTTAGAATTTGGAGTAATTTTAAGCAAATGCAAATGGTGCAACAACATGAAAAAAAGTGTGTTAAATAAAAATAAATAAATTTGTCAAATGTTGTGATAATAAAGCTAGAAAAAAAAAAAGATTTGTCTTACTAATGTTATTTTGTTGTTTTAATGAGTGATGAAGATATTTCTTTGACAATTAAAAAATTTGAAATTATACTTGACGTGATTCATTTTTGGGGGTTGAATAACATCGGCCAGTAAACTCTGCATTTATTTATATGTGGATACTAAAATTTAAATATTTTTGTACAGGAGTAAACATATAGATCCAAAATTTTATTTTAACTTCTTCACATCTTTTTGTTTTGTTTAAAAGGATGATAAACTGTTTTATTCTTTCTCGCTTAGAATCAAGTATTTTTGTTAGGGTGGATACAAGATAAATAATTTTGACTGCTACATGAGGCAGTGTGAAGAAAATCTTTTTGCTGACAATTTCTCTAAAATTAAATATACGAAAAACTTACATTTACCAAGTGATGTTATTATGCTGAAAAAACTTTTTAATGGAAAAAAATAAATTGGATTTTTTATTTCTTGACTAACGTTCACATGAAGCTCTTAATCCTTAAATGAGGATTTTCATCGAGATCTTTTAAGTATTTTTTTAAATATGTAATTCTCCTTCATTATGGAGATTAGTTTAAAACTGTATTCTATTTCTTGTTAATTGAATACTGTGGGACATCTGTCCTATCTTGATCCTAAGCAAGAACTGTCTGCCAGATTTAATGAGGAATGTCGGGTTACAATAGAAGCATTTTACTGTAAAAATTCGCAAATCTGACAATGAAGATACAGATCCATACAGATTTGATATGATCAAAAATATTTAAAGTTTCACATTTAATTGTATTGCTTTCTTAGGTTAAGTGCAGCCGTTTGTTTCAGTTATTTAAAGTTCTGATCCTAGAAGGATCTTCACTGTTAATTAAAAGTTGAAAAAAAATATTTGCAGAAAAATGTAGCCATGAGCTATATAATTACTAAAAAGGAACAGCCAGGAAACTTTATTAAAATATCAAATATTCAAATATTCGTAAAAATAAAAAATGAGATTATATTAGATAATGCTAAACACTTTATTTATCAACACTATAACAACTAGTTATGAGCAGATTTTATTTACATGTTTCAGCCTTTAGTAAACTTATTTTAATTTATTAAGATAAATAACACACCAAACAAGTTTTAATATCAGAAACAATGTTAACAGCTTAAAAATACTGCAATGAAATTAAAAAAATAATGATGAAAAATCGCATAGAAATTGAAAATTAAAATACCAATTACATCTTTTTTTCTACTTCTTGTATTTCAGTCAATTGAACTCTCTTAGTGTAACTTCTCAAGCTTCGAAATTCAGTATAAAGTTTATTTTTACTTTTGATTTGCAAATAAATTATTGTTTCTTGACATGCAAATATTCAATATTGAAATAATATTTGAGAATGATATTCAATTATTATTTTAGTACGTAATTTTTAAAGTTTTGTTTAATGAAATTAATGAGGCGAACGTTAACGATGATGCCGATACCGATGAGAAATTTCTCAATAACAATATAGCATGTTGCATCTGAGACAAATTTGGTCAGTAAGATGATTCAGTTACGCCTTGCTTCTGACCACGGGTGCAATAAAACATTTTTATTTTTCCAAAAGCATAAATTTTGTTGCATGCCTATAAAGTTGTGACCATTGAAATGTTTAAGCACAGAAAAATATAAAAATATATAGTTTTGACAGTGACAGATTTATATAAGCCGAGAGATAAGAAAATACAATATCAAAGAGAACAAAAATTGTTATAAGAACATTTGCTTTTTAAAAAAGTATTCTTTTATACTTTGTAAGACATGCTTAAGTTAAAAGCATTTTTGTTTTTCAATTTAAAAAGAAATCAATGAGAAAAATTTAAATTTCATTTATCGACAATGATTTAATGTTAATGATGACTGGTTTTACTAATGGTAGTGAAATTAATAAAAAAGTATTAATTTTTATGATAAATAAATTTTTATTAGCAGAACATCAAAAAAGAAAAAAACATAAAACAAATAAATTTTAACCCTTTTTTAGATGGATCTATATTTGAAAATTTAAACTTTTTTAATGTTCTAACACCCCAGATGTTATTTTATTTCACTTTTCCTGGAAATGTTAAAATATATAGTATTTATATTAAAAAAAAAATTTGTGATAAAAATGCCATTTTAAATTAATGCTCTACTGTACTTTAAGGTGTTTATTTAGTATACAAAGACAAGAAGTAACGCTTATTAACGGTAATGCCTTGAAACTATTTAAAGAATAGTCAGTGGAAATGAATTTGTTTGTTAACTAAGGCACTACCATTAGTGAAAACAACGGTAATGCTAAAAAATTTCCAGGGGAAAAAATGTCTAAATTATTTAACAATTATTTTCTGTAAAAGTGTAGCTCTTAAATTTTTCACAAGATGTGTTATATATTGTTATTTATCAAAAGCTAAAATTTAAAACTAAAAACTGTGCAAATAAATTGAGTTATGTGAGGTGTAACGCATGTGGCTGGTTTGGAAGGATAAAATTTACTTGCTAAAAATATTTTTGAGTTACACAATTATAAAAAATTAGCTCTTGTAGAATAGCCGCAGTTGATATTCCATTGTTCTGTGCAAACAGCTTGCAGGCTAGCAAAACGATATTAAGTCTGTTAGGACAGTTCATTTCTCATTACTTTAACAAGGTCATACCTAATTTATGAAACCAGTAGATTTTATAAATTTACTTACAACAGCCTCAATGACGTTTTCCTTTTAAGTTTTCAGATCATTTTATATAGAATTAATCCACTTACTTCAAGCATCGTAGTGAATGAATTTTTTGCAAAACTTTCCAAATTTAGCAGTTGAAATTATAGTTGAGACTAAATAATTCAAAAACTATATTCTAGAACAACTTTAAGGATTATGATGAATCGAGCTAGAAAAGTATGTGATCCTTGCATTTTAAGCGGAAAGCTTAAAGCTCTACATATAATGTCTATTATTTAAAGAATTAGAGCTGTTTTTGAATTACTTTTCAAAATATTTAACGCCAATTTTTAACCGCTTTATGTATTTTACTTTCCCTGCAAGTTCTTACAAGTATTTCCAATGACAAATATGTTCATCTCACAGGCACAAGATGTGGAAAATCAAAAACCATAAAAAATTAATAAAATAGAAAAAAAAAAGTTGTTAGTGTAGGGTCATAAGTCGAATTAACGTCATCACACGTTTGCCAACAATCTTACTTACTTCATATATTAATGTAAAAAAAATAGTGTTTGTATAGTACTAAACGATTTTATGTTGTGTTTATCGAATTATTTAAACTCTATTTCCATAAATTGTAAATTTTTTTTTTTCAAATAAACTGTGATTAGTGTTTTTTTGTCATGATCTTTCAAATGCTGTTAATCATGACTAAATGCTTAGTAATCATGATGACAATTTATGTCAAAGCAACCTACGCATTAAGCCTAACGAAATTGTAATTTCTTTTTGTAACAATACCCTACACTCTGCAATCTTAAATTCTTCAAATCGTTCTTTGTCGACGTAAGGACAAGCCATTAGAAAAGTGAATACTTGTTTGGCAGCTGTTTTAAAAGTTCTGTTGGAAACATTTTTGATAGCTGTAGGATTTTTTTAGAATTTAATTACCATATTTTACTTTTAGTTCGTGTACTAGCACTTTTTATGCTATTTTTGATTCCTTTTACGTCCTGCATTCTAAGATCGTATCATTTGCTTTGCATTTATTTTTGTTGCAATTCTTGCTGCAAGCATATGCCAGACATTTATTAACTTACAGAAAAAGATTTTGCTAGAGCATAAAGAGAATTTTTACTTTGAACACTAAACACTTGAACTCGTTGCTATTGTAGAATTGTTTTGAAAAGCCACCCATGCTCAATGAATTTAAAAGAAAAAAGAAAAATACTTTGTTTTTGTGGTCTATTTTAATGCCACTTGGAAATCAACAAGCAGGAAATGAGATCTAAATAACTAAAATCTGTACGAGTTTTGATGTTTAACGTTAATGAAAATTGAAATATGCACACATATGTATAAAAAATGTGTAAAAGAAATAAAAATAGCATGAGCTTACTGACCTAGATTAAGAAACATATTTATGGGATAAAAAATTGCATGAGCAGTTTAGAATGACAAGTTGAATAATAAACATGACGTACATAACACATTTTATATGCTGTTAAATCAATATGAATTAATGAGTATTTTCATATAAATGTTCCTGAGTAGCGAAAAAATAAAATATTTTGCGAGTGAAAAAGTAAAAAAATATAATACATTAGTAATTATAATGTGTCATCCAGAACAAAAAATTTATACAAAAAATCTACTTAAATTTTCAGTGTCTTAAAGAACGTAAAAAATATAACGAGTTCAATTACATTTCCTAATGATCCTTTACAAGTTTCAAATATCTGTCATATTAGTAAGCAGTAGGGTTTGGGAATTTTTTATTTCCGGGAAACGAAAAAATTATCGCATTCCCGGGATGTCCTGGTATTCCCGGGAAAAAATTAATTCTTAAGAAAAAACAAGTTTGTTTAAAGAAATACAAGGGCTGCTGTATATATTTCTGGCCTTGCAACACTGAGTGCCGCCAAGTGCAATCTGACATTACCATTGGAAAGTTTGTCATTTTTAAGCATAATCGTACTCAAAACGTTTTGACGTACGACCATTATTTGTTTTATTTACAGTGACTTGAAAAAACTAATATAGAAAAAAATGGAATTAACTCGTGAACATTTTCGTGCCATAATTTTTTACAACTTTCGACGTGGATTATCACGACAAGAGTGCATTGATGAACTTTAACCTTTGTATGGCGATGAAGCACCATCCTATAGCACTGTGAAAAATTTGTATAATGAATTTAATCGTGGCCGAATCTCGCTTAAAGACGAATTCCGTGAAGGTCGTCCAAAAACGGCTGTTGTGCCAGAGAACATTGATGCCGTGCGTGAACTCATAATGCAAGATCGACATGCGACATACCGAGAGATAGACACATCCTTGGACATTTCTTCCACCAGCATACATTCGATACTGCATGAACACCTGGCCGTAAAAAAGGTTTCTTCTCGTTGGATCCCGCACAATTTGAAAGTCGCTCAAAAAAAGGCTCGTGTCGATTGATGCAAAAAAATGTTGCAAAAATACGATGGCGGTGCTTCAAAAGACGTTTATGAGATCGTCACAGGTGACGAATCATGGATCTATGCGTATGAGCCCGAAACGAAACAACAATCGACCGTGTGGGTCTTCAAAGAGGAGCAAAATCCAACGAAAGTTGTTCGTGGAAGAAGCACTTCGAAGCAAATGGTCGCCTGTTTCTTCGGCAAACTGGTCATGTGGCAACTGCTCCGCTTGAGCAACGTAGGACGGTCACTTCTGAGTGCTACACTACAATTTGTTTGCCTGAAGTCATCGGAGAAATTCGAAAAACCAACAAGAGAAGACGAATCCTTGAAGAAGAAGAAGAAGAAGCTGTTGAAGTGTTCAAAAACCATGTTTTAGAGGTGTCTCAATCGGAGTGGAAAAAGTGCTTCGAAAACTGCTTTGAGCGCATGCAAAAGTATATAAATCATGCTGATGAATGCTTTGAAAAACAATAAAACCATTTTTGATTATAAATATTCGCATTTTCACTATTAGGCCAGAAATATATAAAGTAGCCCTCGTAATATTAAAAAATTCATAGTTTATCAATTCATAAGCAAACAATAAAAATAACTGATAAATAATAGTAAGTTTTTAAAACTTAAAAACAATTCAGGTGAAAAGACATACATTTATACTATATAACGAGAAATAACAAAGGTTAAAATAGTGAAAGTATTTTATTAATTATTTTTTGAAAAATATGATTTTAGAACTGCATTTAACAATTAACTAGGCATACTGTTGCTTGTTTTGTTGCAAAATTTCCAACAATAAAAAAACCCTTTCACTGAGCTAGATTACCAAGTACGTATTTTAAATGATAGTGGCTTCGAATATCTCAAACTCCTTTTTAAACAATTTAGTTACCTTTAGTTCTGTTTAATATCTTACTACCATCGCCCACAACTTCGTGCGCGTATTATTTATACATTTTTTTAAATTAAAATTTTCTTAAACATTTGTTGTAGAGTTCTTTAAGCAGTGTTAAAAACTTTCCATCTACAAATTAAACCGTACTGCCGACTGTTTTAATACCATTATGCCGATAAAACTGGGTGTCTTCACATTCGTATCTCTAGTTTCTCTACGAAATTAAATATTTTATAAAATAAGCGTTCTATATTTGAACCAAGCTTTTAAGAGACTTTCTCACAAAACACCATAAAATAACGATGTAGTGACTTTTTCGATAGAAATTCTTGCAGGAATAGTAACAGTAATGATAATAAGGTATTAAAAATAACAATAATAATAAAAAGTAAGATTGCTTTATTCGGCCATACCCTGAAGGGTTTATAAGATTCATCATAGCCAAATATATAGCACTCTTACTTGTTATTATTATTGTTGTTATTTCTGTTACTATTCCTGGAAGAATTTCTATCGAAAAAGTCACTACATCGTTATTTTATGGTGTTTAAATATGAATTCTGATCTAAATATTCAAACTAAATGAAATTATTGCTTTTGTTTATCTGTTACATTAATTAACTACTATTAATAGAGGCGAAATTGTTACCTATAAGAGATAAATATGCGATGCCCATGCAATTTGTTTTTGTAAATACTCTGGTTGTTAAGAAAAAGTTACTCTTAATGTAACAAATTTGAGGGGAAGTGTTTTTGTATTAAAATAATGGATCTTTTCGTACAATTAACTTTTAATTCGACAATAATGTATTTTGTTTTTGTAAAATTAAGTTTATAATCTAAAGAAGTAACGTATAAGTGACTTTTATCTAAAAATTCTTGCAGGGATAATTGGTACTTTTAAAATTTACAGGGTACATCGAGGAAATTTAAACACATTTACTTTAAATATAAAAAAATATATATGTATGTATATCGAAGTGATTATTAAAGAATAAAAATAAATGCTGTAATTGCCAACCAAGGATTAATTTGCTTAGATAACAGAAAAATATAAAATGTTATAGTTTTTGGTAGTGTTTGTAAATAATAATTGCTATACTAAATAGTGACTTTTCTACAGAAATAAATGTGTGAAAAGTAAAATATGAAACGGTTAACACAGAAAATTTAACGCATCTCTCAAATTTTGTCTTTTTATGTTTTCTAATATTTCTTTCTATTTGCTTATATTGGCTTTGTTTAATTTCTCCAAATTGAAAACCATATGGAAACTTTACGTATAAATAGTAACTACCGTCCGTAACGTTTACGTATCCGCAACGTTTACGAAAGAGAATTGGAGTCCTCAGGCTTGAATAGTTCATATCCAAACAAGTTCAATTGTACTATTTCATTAATTAAACTTCAGTTTTTAACTATGCTTTGTTTTTGAAATACAACATACATGATGGACCAAGACATATAAATATATATTAGTTAGTATTAATAGATCAGGTGATATTTTTTGTTTACGTTTTCAAGTGTCAAATTTTTACATTTTATTTTCTTTCCTACAGAAATTTTTTTTCCAATAGTGTGTGTGTAAATATTTTCAAAAAACAAAATAATTTTCAATATCATCTTGAGATAAGTAGGTATTAGTTTGTAATTAAAAATTTTAAATAGTGACAAAATGCCGAAGCGTGCTATTTGTAAAAATCTAAAAGTAGCAGAAAACCAGAATTTTTCAAAGGTCCAAAAGATGAGTTTAGGAAAAAAGTGGAGCAAAATTCGACAATACAAACTCATTTATAAGTTCCGCTAATTTTTCGTCAGACCGCATCATAGAGGTAAAGCATAAGGCTATTTTATTGCCAAGTGCTCTTCCTCAACTTGAGCAATTAGACGGAAGCAACAATGGCTCGGATACAGCTTTTTTTTTTGTTTATTATAAAGAGCTGATATGTTGTTACAGAAAAACTAATTACAATAATTTAAAAAGCAGAACAATACGGAACAGAACAGCAATAGAAATAGAATAAAGACCAAGGCAAATTGAATACCAGGTAAAATTGATAGCTTAGGTGATCGAATTCGCTTTACAAATTTTTCCTAAACAACGTCAAAAATTGTTTACATTTTGCTGACGCGCCATTTAAAAACACGAAACAAATTTTCAGTTTTAAAATCGCATAAAAATTTTTAAACCATCATTTTTTCGATAAAATAGTGAATGTGTAAAAAAACCATTGTGTGATAAGTAAAAAGAGTGTGTGTGCAGTTAAAATATAAATTAAAAGAAACAAAAAACATTATTTATTGAAAAGAAAACGTTTCTTTGACAAATATTTTAATAAAATTGTTTATTTTTTTATCAAAATATGTGTGAGTGTATGTACAATGTACATTTATAAAAAATGTTTGAAGAAATATTTGAGTGTTTTGCAAAATAAGAAGTGCGGGAGTGGAACCAAGGCAAGTTCCTTGAGTGGAACTTTGTTCAATATGTCGAAAGACACTAGAGAAAAATAAAATGAAGTAAAATTTAATCAGTAAATTTAATTTTCTTCTCTGTTTTTTTATATTATTCATTACTGCTAGCTGACACGTACACGAAAATTTACACAAGCAAAATACACGCGTTTTTTGTTTTTGTCCTGATGCGGTTACCTAGTATTTAATTTGCTTTGACAAAGCCTAACGAGCCCTTTATTCAAGGTGAGTAATTATTATTTTTCACATATAAGACAAAAGTGTTTAATAAAAACTTATGTATATTTATTAACATAATTCTTAAAAATATAATTCCGTTATCAAAACTGGAAAAGCACACACAAGCATAAAATATCGCTTTTAAAAACGTCTCAGTCGCAAATTTTGGCATCGTTTTGTAGATAACGTTCAAGTTCTTATGTTGGAAGAATTATATGCTGTGAGGCAGAAATATTTGGCCAATTTAACATTTTGCAGGAACCATGTGTTGTTAAGAAAGAAAAATCTGAACCCTACTGTAAGGACTAAGAGACACAGACAGAGTAAGTAAAGAATATTTTTCTATTTTCTTGCCATAAAGTTTTGTTTATAAATCATATCTACTTTATTTTGATTGTCCAGTCCAGTAATTCTTAATTGCACGTTAGGCCGGCAACATTGCTTAGATAAATTCCGGAGTTCGGTAAATGAAGTAAAGGACCTTAAAATTCAATAAGCAACCATCGACTCAATGCGTTCCATTTTTTACTGAAGGACAAATACGCAAGATGATGACAAAAAAAAAATGACGTAAAATAGAGGAAGGATGACATATCTAATGCAATATGTTTGCATGCTTCAGGACCAAGAGCGTCAACCACCTTTATAACAAAGGGTTTCCACTACCACATGTAAGTACTTTAAAAAGATGGTGTCGTAAGCAAATGAAGGATAATGGCTGCCATTGACTTTATGTGGCAAATTTTGAATTTGGAATAAAAACACAAGTTGTGCGTAATGGCATTCGATGAGATGAACGTCGCATAAGCTTTTGAATACGATGCAGTGGCGGATTAAATTAGAAAACCAGAGAATTTCGTGCAAGTTGTCATTGTCCGAGGACTTCTCAAATCATGGAAGCAACCAGTTTTATTTGATTACGACTGTGAAATGAAAAAGAAAATATTATTTATGATAATATCAGAGATGCAGAAAGTAGGTTTTCCAGTAGTGGCAGTCGTATGCGATAAGGTCCCCTCAATTCGTAATTTGTGGAGTGAGCAGAAGTAAATGGAGGTTAATTTTTACATACTACAAAATTTGAAACTAAGCATTCAAACACTTACACACAAACCTATACCTTTCTTTTTTGATCGAAGGCCAATCATGTTGGCGTTGGTTAGTTTGATGCATTTACTTGACCTCTATATAAACGCACACGCAGGATTCTTATTGTGTGCTTTTATCTGCTTAAAATCGGGTAATAAAAATTGGTATTTAGGAATAAATTCTAAGATTCGATTTAAATATTTTACTTTAAGATTCTTAATTTTAAGCTTCTAAACTTCAACTTTTAATTTGCATTCGAAATTTGGATGTCAGTCAGTTGTTTCCTTTATGGATGTTTGAAGCTTAGCAACTGATCTTTATATGATTGAGCTCTGATAGTTTTTCCTCTTTCAGTACTTTTAGTGAATTTAGTACATCTTCTTTCCATTTCTTAGGTTTTGATGAATTTTTGTTTTGCACATCCATAAATTAAAGTGCTTCTTTAATACTTTTTGCTATTGTCTTCATCCCTTGCAAGTTCTTTGAATGTTTGAAAATATTAATATCCGTCGCTTTCAAATTCTAACTACTTACAAGAGTAGCAATTATCGGTGAGCCTTCATCACCATTTACAATATTTAATTTATATATTTTATTTATTTTCTCTGCATTCTCTTGATGTGCTTTCTTGGAATTAGCTTTTTTATAGCTTTTTTCCATTACAGCAGTCAGTTGATTTTGACATCTAAAAACTACATTCCGTGCATATATTTCCTTGCTTACTGTTTTCGACACTGTTAATGAAACAATTAAAATACGTAACTTAAAGCAATAGTAACTTACTTTTTACCTTGACTCCCGAAATGAAGAAGTAATGTATTACAGATTAAATAAATTTAAATTTTATTATGTATATTACTTAACTGATGTGTTGCTTGAAAATTAAATAAAATAAATCTTGCTGGCAGCTGTTATACAAATAGAATGTTAATTGACCAGGAGCTAAGAAATTGAACTACATGGCACAAGTCCAATATCAATGCACTACTTTTTATGTCGTTATCAATTTCTTTTTCTATGCAACAAAACCTAGCTTTAAGATGACTAAACGAGTTTTCTAGTACTTTTTTTGTTTTTGACAGCGAATGACTACATAAACGTTTTTTGAACATAAATTTTGGCATTAAATAGAAATGGCTATGTAACGATTTTAGAAAACCAAAACACTGAATCACCAATAATATAAACTAAAACGGTTGCTCTAGATATTTATATCCTTGCAACTTTCCTCTAAGTCTTAGCTTTTATTTAGAGAATTTTATAATCACGATTTCTCGTATACTTGAGAGTCATTGCATCTTCCAGTACTTCATACATTTATATTCTGAAATCTATACCTGAAAAGAAGTTTAATTGAATTGTTTTTTGAGTTTCATCTCAAAACTAAAATTTTAAATTTAATTGCCTATAGTTGACGGGTGCTAAAAAATAGTTGAGTGTCTGCTTTTATAGTTATAATAATCAACGACATCATCGGATGTTGGATAAATTTCAATATGACAGTCGCTTGTAATAAATACCTATTATACATATAATCGTGCTTATAAAAAAGCATATGTACTCACCGATCGCTTCGAGGGATTGGGGTAATCCTTAATTTTTAAAACCTTGTACATATTTTGCTACAGATTAGATGGATAATAGAAATTTATTTAAATACTTTGGTTATAACTGTTTACACGTCATGAAAGAACTCTAGTAATAATTTGCACACCAGTCTTTTAAAACCTTCAGGCAAATTCCACATACTTATTATTTATATTAGGAAGATGACCGAAAGGATACAAGGCTATTGCTACTCTTTCTTGAAGGATTATAGCAAATGTTTTAAATATTTACTTACGTTGTTAAATGAATGTTTCGCAAGTTAATCTTAAGTTATTTAAACAAAATTTAATTTTCACATTCTTTGCAATCATGTTTCGAAAAACGCGAAAATTGGTCAAATAAATATTTGTAGAAATACTTGTTATGTACTCAAAAAAACATGTAAAAATCTTACTAACTACCAAAGTCTTGGAGAATTTACAATTACAGCTTTTGCAAAAATAGTTAGGATATATTTTTAATAATAATAATAATAATAATAATAATAATAATAATAATAATAATAATAATTTCTTTGGCTTTGTCGCTGACACAAAATTGTAGCATTCGTAAAGTGATTACAAACTTTTGTCAGCATATGATTTCTTTACATATGTAATAAATTTTTAAAAAATCAATTAAAATTTTAAATTTGTATTTTATTTATATATGTATACATAAATTTATTATACAAATTACACATATTTTATTAAATATTTCCAAAATACTTTTGTTCTTATTTATATCTGTGGCAACGCAAATTTATTTGTTTACAAAAAATATATTTCAAATAATTCCATGTGTTGTGTTTATTCTGGCGGAATTTATGGATGCAATAGACCTAACTATTTAATTTGGATGTTTATTGTTTATCTCCTTTATCAAGTTTTTTGAGTAATGATGTGAATGTTTTATATCTTTTCGTTTAATGGGCTGTGGCTGTTATTTGTGATGGCTCTATGAAGACTTCGGGGCCAAATAATCTCTTCACTAGTGGCTGTTGTCTGTTAGTGGAGTAACTTAAAACGCAAACAAACAAACAAACAAACAAACAAAAATAAAAATGAATTCTGATGAAGAGGAAATGTGTGAAACAGAAATCTCTTTGAAACTGAAGTCCACGATATTACGAAGACCACGTATAATACGTACGCAACCTACCACTTCAATATTTTTGGGAACGCTGAGTTCTATCAAAGAATATGACAGATTTTCACAAAAATTTAACAAATATTAACTCCAATTTATTTTAGGAACCACTCTTTTAGTGAGGAGCATATGCTTTTAATAATTTTACGGATTTACGCGACGGGTGGAATATTAAAAACAACAGGTGATGTGAATGGTGTTTCAACGACAACAGTTTCAAAAGTGGTAGCTAATGTTACACATTACATAACTCTGTTAAGGAGTGTAGCCGGGATCCACACATGACTCAAACATATTGCTAAACTTCAAAATATATTCCAGATTCTAATTGTATTAGGTAATTAAATTACAATAAATAAATAATAATATTCCAGATTCTATAATGGTGAATTCGAAGATAGCCTTATTGTAGCTGATAGTAGATATTCTAATAAAAGCTTTATAGCAACACCATTATTAAATGTGAAAAATGCAGAAAAATCTTTACAAGGAGTCTCAGATACGAACTGGTAACTGTATCGAAAGAAGTTACGGTGTTTGGAAAAGAAGATTTCCTATTTTATCTTTAGGCATCCGACTAAACACAGAAAAAGTAAAACCTATAATTGTGGCAACTGCTGTTCTACATAACATATGTTGCTTAAACAAAGAAGAGGACCTACCTCTTCTACCAAAAAGTTTAGAATCTGCTGTAAATTATGTGAATAGCGTACCAAACTATGTTTTTGCTAGAATCTCAAACACAAACAACAGCACAAGGCGCAATATAATTATTACTTACTTTACGAAAATTGAAAATTGGTGTCGGGAGTTCACGTAAACTATTTTATTTACAACTTGAATATTGCATTTGTAAAAATGAAAAAAAAAAAAATGTTTACGGGGATAAAAAGCAAATTTAAGCAAAATATGTTAAAAAAAATTTTTGGTTGTTCCTTAGATTCGACGTTACGGACCTCTAAAGTTTGTATGTATAATATGGCATACATATGTATACCGAGGCAAATAAACTATTACCTTGCATCTTGTTAAGAATAATGTCACTTTAAAATTTATTTACCAAGTTTCCCTAAAGTTACTTTTTACCAACCTAAAACTTCATATTACATGAAAAATACTTTCTTATATATGAATTCCACTATCAAAATCAAAGATAATGAAACAATTCCACATTTCACGCAAAAATAAAACATTCATGATAAGGTGAATTTGGTTTTCAGTAAAATGTGAATATTTTTTATTAATAAATTTTGAATTTATTTTTTATTTAGTAATATAGAAAACATATCTTAAATAACATAACATTTAATAATAAAAGAAATTTAATTAAATTCAAATTATTTTGCACTTAAGTAAAGTAATTGAGATAAGGAAGATGGGCGTAATTAAAAGCAAGAAGACGGACAGAGAGGGCGCAGAGGAAAAACTGTACGCCTGGAAAAGCGCAGAACGTGAGCTTATAGCAAATTTACCCACATTTTCCGCAGCCACAAAGTTCTTAAATAAGTAATAAGGGAGTTTAAAATTAACTGGCAAATAAAATTTTTCTATTTAAAAAAGGACTGGGTAATGACTAATGGTAATGAATAGAAAGTTATTTTGCTTTAAGACGCTCTATTTTAATTTTTAAAATATCTACTTTAAGTCTGAGTTTTTCTATTTCAGGACTGTGGTTCTCTTTCAGCATTTGGATTTCCGAATTTTGCCCATGAAACTAACGTAGTCGCTTTTTATTTCTTTAACGTTTTGTTAAAACTGTAATGCACACAAACGAAAACAACAGTACTTCAAGTCTTTTTTTTTAATGTGAGAAACAGAAACTTACAATTACTTTCATTTTTATTTCGCCTTCTTCTTAGTCCAATTTTTCACCATTTGTTTCATCTTCAGTTATGACATCCTCTAAAAATTCTATATCCGTCAATTCTAAATAAAATAAAAATAAGAACATGTAATTTTAGAAATATATTTAAAAAACTTACCGTTTTTATTTGCATTATAGTCGTAGCTAGAGGTCTTTTCCAAAATCTGTGTATCCTGACATATAACTTGAATTGCATGGTCCGTTTTGGCTGTGACAGAGTGCTGTAAAGGCCCACCATCATTAGCATATGTTTGCCTCTTGTCATTGGCAAAATTTTGTTTGGCAACCGAAGTAATATTTGGGCTACTTTTGTCCATGTTAAAGTTTTTATATAGTGGAATATTCACTTTCAATGGAAATTTAAAATGTTTTTTAAAGGCTCAATAAATTTAGTACTGAAAACTGAGACTGTATTTAAATACAATTTAAATTTTAATGACAATTAACTAAATGCGTATTTAAATATGAAGTCAAAAACTGGCCATTTAAAGTCAACCGTAGATATTTTAGTGCGTCATGTTAAATAATTTACTTTAATTGAAATCATTTTATTGTTAAAAGTAAAATTGTAACCGTAGGTAATCGTAGGTCAAATTAAAGACCAATCCTACCTAGGTCATCTTATAGACCAAACTTAAGATCTATTATAGGTTTACTATTATTCAAAAAGAAGACCTATGGTATGACTTATAGTTAAAATCAAAGGTCAGAAGCTGTCACTTTTATGACAGAACATTTTAGAACTGTATGTAAGATTCATTGGACTTATCAATAAACATATCCAATGATTCTGACAAAAAATCTTCGCCAGCATTAAAAAAAAGAAAAACGTAGAGCAGATGCAAGATACAACATCTCTTGGAAGTGTAGCAACTTCAATAAAAACGGATACAACATTACAGTTTTTTGAGTCACAAGCTACCAGAGTAAATGAAGCCAATTTGACAGCGAAGCAGAAAAACCAAATTGAGAGCTCTGTTTGTACATAAGTATATTCAATGATTAATGAATATATAAATTGGAATTATTACAAGGTATTTAAACTTCTTGTATATTGATCTCCTACAGAATTTCATTTGATATTTTTAAAATTGAACTTAAAATAGAAAATTGTTTCGAAAAAAATCTTCTCAATAGAGACTAAGAAGGTTTTTATAATTCTTTTAAATATAACTAATTTTATTTTATAATGAAACAAGCACTAGGTCAGTTTTAGAATAAAAATATTGTTTATTATTTTTTCTTTTTTTCTTTCAATATTTCCCCAATCCGTTGGGTGGCATCTTCAGGAAACAGGAAATAATATTATTAAAAAATTGTATGCTTTTCAAAAACAAAACATTAGTTCAATTGAAAAAAAATTTGTCAAATTAACTTAAAAAATTTTCAAAAAACAAAGACAAAAAATTCAAACATTTTAAAATATACATACTCATGAACTTTCAATACTCAAAAACATACATACATTCAAATTTTAAATTTCATAAAATAAAAAATACATAAAACATTATACAAATACAAACACATAAATTTACTTAATGAAAATGTTACAAACAACTAAGTAAAGATACATTATAATGGTCACTATTTTTTATACACTAAATGTCTGTAACACTGCGCAACATTATCAGTATCAGCCTTAAAGTTTATTCTTTTTGTTATTGGCACTTTAATTATTTGTAACATCTCTAACATACACCGACATTTATAATTATTTTCTATATTTAAAACTGATGCATTTTCAAAATTAGGAAGATGATTTAATCTGGCACAATGGGAAGATAATGCAGTTTTTTGTGAATTATTAATGTCTCTATATCTTTAATCAGATTTATGTCCAGCTATTCTAGTTTTTAGTTTGTTTTTAGTTGTACCTACATATACATTATTACAATCTTCATTATCATTACCATTACAAGGTATTTTTTATACTACATTTGACATGACTTATTTTTGTATTCTATCTTTCGTTTTACTAAACAATCTATTTAAAGTATTATAAGTTTTGTATGCCATTTTATATTTTTCAGAATCAAAAATTTTTTACTTTTCTATCCTTTCTGCTATTTCTGGTACGTAAGTTAAAGACTTGTAAACTTTTGTTGTTGTCACATTTCTTTTGTTACTTGCTCTTCCGTATAAAAATTGTTTAAATAATCTGTTTATTACTTGCATTGGAAAATTATTTTCCTTATTTCTTTTGTGAAACTCCTTATCACTTATCTTAAATACTTTTTCTATTAAATTCCTGCCCGTATTAATAATTATTCTCTTGTTATGTTTTGAATAAAAAGTAATAATTCTTCCGGAAGCTGTCGGCTTTTGATACCAATCCATTTTTAATTTATTACCTCTTCTAATTACCAAAGTATCTAAATAATGGAGTTTAAAATCACATTCTATTTCTATTGTTAATTGTATACAACTATTAAATTTATTAAATGTTTCCAACATTTTCTTAATTACAGATTCAGAAATAATACAGAACAAATCATCTACATATTTAGTCATTAATCTTGGTTTAATACTAAGTTCTTCAATGCACACGTCTAATAACTTCTCCATAACAATATCCGCCACAATTGGAGATGCTGGGGATCCCATTGGAAGTCCTTTTTGTTGCAAAAATATGTTTTCCTTATATTGAAAATAACTATTATCTTCTATACAAAATTTAAAAATCCGTAAAAATAAACATTTCTCCATTCTTGTACCATTTTTCTTCTATTATATTTATCGCTAAGTCAACAGGTATACTCGGAAATAATGATACTACATCAAATGAAACTAATTTTTCGTCATTCTGAATATACTGGTTATTTATCCTTTCTTTAAATTCTATTGAATTCTTAACATCATATTTAGAGTTTTCCGTAATCTTTTTCAATATTATTGTAATATATTTACACAATTCATTAGATGGAGAATTAATAAAAGAACAAATGGGTCTTAAAGGATAATTTTTTTTATGAATTTTGGGTAACCCATATAACCTAGGAGCTGTAGCAACATTTGTTTTAAGTCTGTTTTTCTCTAAAATAGTAATAACTTTTTGCTTAAAAAGTTCTTCTACCAAAACATTATTTATTTTCTGCAATTCTGTTGTTGGATCTTTATTTGTTAATTTATAACTAGTATCATCCCCTACAATATTATTAATTCTTAAATCATTATCATTTTTACTTATAGCTACTGTGGTGTTACCTTTATCTGCTTTCAAAATAAGTATGTCTTTATTTCTTCTTAAACATTTTTCAGCCTTTTCCACATGCTCTAACATGAATCTATCTCTATTGGTTAATTTTAACTTATTTAAGTGATTATCAATTATCAAAGTGAATTTAGTCCTAGCTATTTCCTGTTCTTCTTTTGTTTTTAATGTTGTATTAAATCCTCCCCGTCCGCTACCATTTTTATGCCCTAATGAAAGAATCCACTGAACCTCATTTGGAATATCTAAATTAGTCTTTTTTACAAACCAATTTTTGTTAAATATAATACCTAACTCTCTCTTTTGCAATTCTCTTAAACACTCAAACTTCTTTTTATGTATATTATTTACCTTAATTTTATAAACAGTTTCTAACTTGTCCTAGTTTTTCCAAATCACCTTCAACCATTACCAGTTCATTTTGAAAATGCGTCAGTAAATTATGTTTTTCGTAAATTACACATCTTAAAATTTTGCCTCTCAGATCAGATAAATATTTCTCCATTATGTTTTGAATTCTCCATACTTTCTCCAACTTGAAAATACTAAGGATATTCTTGGTTGAATTTATAATAAATTTGGGAACAACACCTGAACTCCGACATCGAATTAAAAAAGTTATTGGGGATTTTGTTCTGATGATTTTCTCCCTCAAAGTATTTTTTATTTTTTGAAATTTAAAATTTGAATGTGTGTTTTTTGAGTATTGAAAGTTTATGTGTATGTATATTTTAAAATGTTTGAATTTTTTGTCTTTGTTTTTTGGAAACTTTTTGAGTTAATTTGACAAATTTTTTTTTAATTGAACTAATGTTTTGTTTTTGAAAAGCATACAATTTTTTAATAATATTATTTCCTGTTTCCTGAAGATGCCACCCAACGGTGTGGCGAAATATTGAAAGAAAAAAAATAAAAAATAATAAACAATATTTTTATTTTTATTTTAAAACTGACCTAGTGCTTGTTTCATTGTAAGATAAAATTAAATATAATAAAAGGTCAAAAAACATTAACATTTAATTCTTTTAAATAATTTTTTTTTGTGACAAAAACACCAAATAGTGAAATTTTATTCTGCGAGTGCATAAAATGTTATTAATATTTTGTTTTTAGTTAATGGAATATAATCAATAATTTTATGTTTGTTATAAATAAAATATTGAAAAGAAATTGTAATTAATTGATTATTTTATTGAACAGTTCGTATAACTTTACACAATGATTATATTTTATTAATGGATACGAAATATTTGAAGGCTAATTTCTTAAGGCCTCAACCAAATCAACACCTTTTAAAAGTTCTTGTAAAATCCCCGTCTCATTTTTTTTACAGTCTCAAGTAGGAGATTTTCTTCTCTATGTTAAACCAAGACTGCAATATCCGGAGTTCTGGCTTTTAATTAATACCTTTCGCATTGCAGTTTAGGTTTAACAGTGAAGAAAGTTTCATACCCAGGGCTGGGAGGTACTGTAGGCTTAAAAAACGTTACAGAGCAAAATCCATTGGGGATTTTACTACTACATACAAGTACTTTTAAATAGCGTTGGTTTGAGGCCCTAAAATTGCTGTTACACTGGATTATCAATACCTTTTTATTATTGTGTAAGCAAGTGTTCCTTAAGTTTTTAACGCAAACTGAATGCTTCGGAAGTTGGATGATTCGACCGCAACGTCCCAATATTTACCAAATCGCCCTGGTCAAGTTGTTCATTGGCCTCACAATTAAAATAATTATTGCCATTATTTTAAAATAAAAAGTTATGCAACAAAACTGTGGCTAAGACAATTTTGTCAGCGTTCTTTGGACTGGCATTAATTGTTGTACGCAACACATGCCATCGGTTTGCTAATATACCAAAAGATATTTCGATCCTGCACCTTGTTTTTGAAATGGTTTTATTAAAATTCCTTCTATCTTCTTCCAGTAAAATACCTGTAAATAAATATATACATATAGATTTAGTATATGTAAAATTGGAAATGAAAAAATTGTAATATAAGTACCTGGATACGGACGCATTAAGTTAAGGCAAAACTGGAGAAGTATAATGGATGCTCCCACGTCGATATACATATGTAAAAGCAAAATAAGAATTGCATGTCGCCATTAAGACAATGCTTAAATGTTTCTTAAAATTATAGTTAAGCAATTTTATCTTTTTTGGGCAAGTAATGCTGATGTGTTTGCCATCTATGGCCCCCAAACAATGAGAAAGACCAGTTTTTCATAAAAAGATTATATTTGGGACTTCATGCAATTCATTCCATATAACTTCGCCTGTTTTATAAATAACTTTTCTTACCGTGGTTCAGTCAAGTCTTACATACTATAGCCAGAACATGGTATCTTAATGAGAAGAAATAAAAAAATAGGTTCAGGGATGGTGAACCAAATAACTTAACATTATACATTATCACTTCTACTTACAGTAAGGTAAGTGGTAATCGACACCCGAGGGTAAGCGGGTTTTTAAATGAATGTTTTTTCAGTTTCGGTTTAAGTGGAGAAAGGAGCAGCTTGTATTGAGAAACACACATTATTGTTGCTAGATGAAAGTTTTCCTCATCCTGGTTTTCAATCTGCTACAAGCATGTTTTAAAAAATCCATCAGAATTTATTGGTACATTAACGGGTCTTACCCACCATCTCCTGTTAGTATGTGTCGTGGTTTCTTATTCCACACATGAATCAAACGTGCATTCTACCAAGTTAACAATTTTTTTTTAATAGCTTCAATTTGTTTATTTACTGCCATTACAAACAGTAAATTTTTTTAAAAATTAATTAATAAATATATTAATACAAATGTAAATAAAAAAGTATTGCCGTCGCCGTCTTCCGTTGTATTTTGCTTATTTTTTTCTCCAGCAAAGAGAAATCGCACCGCACCGCACCTCAATCATTGTGTTCAATCTCTTTCTGTTGTATTTTGGTTTTTCTTAAAAATATTTTGTTTAAAATTTTACTATACTTAAATGAATCTTCAACGAATTTTGGTCCACAAATCTTTCTTTAAACTTAAATATTTATAGCCTGATGATCGTAGATTTTACAGCGGCTCGTATTTTTTTAACTTCTTCAATTATTTTACTTAATTTTAATTTAAATAATGCAACTTCAAGTGCTTAAAAAATACAGTAATTTTTTAAATATATCAAAATTTTGTTAAGAGAGTAAGAGACAAATATGAGAGAATAGTAAAAACCGACAAGAATATAAAATACATTTTATTCCAACGGCGCTGTCGTTGAACGGTACCTTGTGTTAAATTTTTAGGGAAATATCGTTACCGTCGTCTCTTGTATTCGCTCACTAAGAGTTCTATATTCGGTTAAGTCGAATCTTATGTACCCATCTCCACGTATATGAATTTAGTTTAGTGAAGTACCTCCGCACTTCAACGCGTTATTTGCTTCTGTCAAAAAAGTTTTAATAGATTATTTTCTTAGTATAAGGTACATAAATAAGTTTGCAACGTCTTTAACGCATGAAGTTGGTTAACTTTCAAATTTTCGCGTTTTGTATTTAATACGACATTTCTTCAGCTGACTTTTCTTTAATTTTCGTTATAAAATAAATTAAATAGGTTCATCTAAAATAAAGAAAAATTTTTAGAAGAGATAAAAAAAACATAAAATATTGTACAATAAAAGCAGCTACGACTACAAAAATAAAAAGAAGCGTGCTGAAGCTTGGGTTTGAAGCGTATAAAGTATACAAAGCTTGCAACGCATTGATGTATTCAATGCGTGTTTTGTACTTTCACCTTTAGATTTCGTTCGCAATTTCCGTTTGAAATTACTTATTTTCGTCACAGCCTGAACTGGCTATAAGGCTAAAAAAATCTCTTGTTAATTGTTTTTATTGTTTAAAATCGCTCAAACCTTATTATCGTTTGCATAATCGCAATTTCATCATTGCGATCTAAATTAGGCTTTAATCTACATATGCGTATACATACGTAAAACTCAGATTCATGTAATGCTCAAATTTAAAAAATAGATATTCATTACCTTTTATATTTTGCGATTTGTGATATTGTGATTGTTCTTTTTTTAAAAAAAATTGTATTTTAGACCTTTTTTCTTTTGTTGGCATAATTTTCTTATGCATTTTTTAGATAATGAATTTCTTTATCTTTGAAAGCAACGTAAAAAAATTTTAAAGTATTTACTGCGTTTGTGGAAAGATGCATACATACATACATATTTGTTTAAATATATAAATCAAATAACATAAATTTAAGAACTTAATAAAAAGCGTAATTCTTTAAATAGTGATAAAAAGGTAAGTAATATTTTCTTTTTTCTTAATTTTGCCACCATAATAAAATAGAAATTTTAGCAAATTATTCTTTTCTTAATCAGTAATACCAGTTAAGTAAAAAAGTAATTAAATTACTAATCATTACGATTACTAAACATACCTAACAGCTATGGTTTTAAATTGTAAATATGTAAAATGTTCATCCTTTCATCCTTTTTCAGTATAATGCAACAAGCTTACTGCGAATCTGCCTTTGGTATGATATAATGACAATGAAATCAAAGTTCTAGGATATTTAAGTGTAGCAATCTAATATTTTACTTTTATTGATTTGTTTTCAATAATGCTATGAACGAATTTATCGTTAAGAACATTCCTCGTTAGAAATAAAACTCATTTGTGTATATGAAGCTCTATTTCTCTATTTCTAATTCTTTTTCATACATCGATGACGACTATTTTAGTGAAGTGAACATTTTATTTTTTTAGGTTTTCTATAACTTTTTGCTTAAAAGTTTGCTTTTTTATTTATATCACATTTATAAATAGTATACTATTGTTAATAATTAATTTTGTTTTAAGTCCTTTTAATTTTTATATTTAAATATTGTGTTTTTCATTTTATCATCTCTCGTATACCAACAAAATTTTATTTGTAAACTAATTTATGAATTTATCCAAAGACTTTTTTATTTTTAGTCGATCGTCCTTAATTTCTTATATCATTAATTAAAACTTTTGTGATAAACATTACCGAGATCCTGTCACTTTTATTTACTTGCATCATTTTCAGTTCTTCAGTCATCAACAAAGACTAGATATTAAAAAAGTAGTATGTATTTACTTAAGTATCCTTGACGTCCTTTTTTCCTTTGCAAATATATACATATGCCTAATATCTACCTAAATTTCAAGACTCGCTTCTGTGGTTTTTCCAAAAAAATTTCGAAATCGTACAAGTCGAAATAATCAATGATATTGTTTGTATTAACTTTGGTACGTACTTATTGTTTCAGGTTTCTTCTGACGTACATATATTTGAGGTGTCATATTTACATTTTTTTGCAATGAATATTTAACTTAGAAACCTTCTTAAAGATTTGTTAGCTTTTAATATTCAAATTCTATTAAAAAGTAAAATACAGATTTCCGCATAAGTTAACTTAATTTTTTAGGTTTCAAAGAGGGAAGCGACACTGCAAAGTTTTCTTTTAATTTTTTGCAATTTGAGGATCTTGAGAATACGTGTATTCTATTAATTTCCTCTCTTTAAATTACCGAGTAATGAACATATCAGCAATACATTGCAAGCAAAAATTAAATATACAATGGAAGAAATTCTTTCCTTAATCAGTTCACTAATAATGATAAAAATAATAATATTTAATGGGAGACATATAAGTAGTGATCGTTTTATTAAAGACTAAAGTCTTAATGGAAAAATTGATTTTTTAGATGATAAGCTTGCAACAGTATTAAAAGTAGTCTAACACCTAAAAATACATGCACACATTAAAACAAAAATGTTCATAAGTGGGGGAGAAAACTTTTTAAATTGGAATGTCGAACTCATTGTACAAAAATGCATATGCCTGAAATTTTGGAAATCCTTAAAAATATAACACTGTGATTCCTATTAAAGAAATTTCGAAGATTTTATTTGGGTATGTTTTCTAATAAAAGGCAAAGTGTGTGTCATTAACCTTAGTACACTGGGATAAACAAGAAACGGTTTATTGTTTACTGTGTTAGAATAAACAGAGCCTTCCAAAGAAAGTGCTGCGACTTACAAAATGTAAAAATATTAATCTGATGAGCTTTGCTTCGTGTGGAATTCAGATGGTAAAGTCGTTATCTAACATAAGAAATCTAAAAGCATTTGGAGATAGTTATTTAATGTTCAAGGTTAAACATAAGATGACCTGGTCTCTAATCACATATTGTATGGCCATTTGGTTCTTGCATGGAAGAAACAGCATTTTTTGTAATCATTAAAAACGATTTTTTTTAACTATTCCACATAAACATTTGTTTTTGCATGCATTTTTATAGTCGCCCGAGTAACATATAAAGGTAATGAAAATGATACTGATAAATGTTTAGAACTAATAGGTAAATTTAAATTTATTTTTTATTGCGGATGCAAAGCTTGCACTTTTATATTTTCGTTTTTTAAGGTTACCTTCGTACAAACAAAATTCTAATTAATTGCGGTGAAAAGTATAAATGCAGTAAACAAATTAACAATTTAAAACTTGCTTTATTTCAAAAATAGCATATTGTATTTTTATATTGCATTTCCGTTCTTATAATAAAAATGCACAACAATAAGTTTATGAATTTAAGAAAGTTGTGCAAATTTTAACTAATTATTGTAACATAAATATGCATAATGTATTTTATAAGTTCAGTTTTAATTTTTTCTTACTTCGGGCAAAGTCTAAAATATAATCATAAAATAAACTAAAATAAAAGGAGAAATAAAATTATATTTTTTTTTAATAACTGAATACAGTTATTTGATTCTCGTTTTCACACGCCGCTTGCATTTACTTTTCATTATATAAAGTAATGCAAATTTTTCAACGTCTTAAATATAAATAAAGATGTCAACAAAAGCAGATTTTTGTTTTCTTTATACAAGCGATTTTGTTTCTTAAGACACAATACACTACAAAAAAATTGTTACATGTAAACTGAAATTCGATTCAATTTCTTAGAAGTAAAAATGAATTGTTGCAGCAACAAAAACAAAATAGATCTATTATTTTCTGGTAAAATTTAAAACTACAAATCACGATTTTCTCATAGGTACAATTTCGGAAAACAAAACCTTTAAATAAAATCCTATGAAATTAAAATTTTCAATATCAAAGGCAATTTAAAAAACAAAAACTTTTATAAATACAAAGTAACAAATTGCAATAGAAATTGTTTTATTTAATTTATTTTCTTTCGTTATTGCAAAGAGGTTTGTGTATTCACAGAAACAATGTCAGTGTTAACAAGTTTGTTAATTAAAATCGTGATCACTAAAGTACAATTTTGTAAATATTTTAGCAAAGAAATTACATTGCTTACGATTCGAATACACTGTTGATGAGAGCATCTACATTTGGTGTGGAAAAAATTTGCAATTATTTGTTGTCCAGTAACAACAACGGTAAATAGTTCCTGCATAAAATGTATTTTAATAGAAAATAGGCAATATAACTTTTAATTAAATGCGTTTATACTGAGTTATCTACAGGTAATTATGATACCTGGCAGACTTTAAATTCCACTCGATATTCCTTGAAGATCTGGACTTCTTAGCTCCTAAGAACCACAACTACTTTCTTACAAACTTTTGTTTTGTTTGTCATCTTTGAAGCACTCTAAGCCCAACAAGTATCATTTGCTTGCGATGCTATCAAGCCCAGTAGTATTGATAACCAAGAGTAATAATCATTTCTGAATTGTCTCTCTCCATTCAGCTCTATCCAATTATTATTTTGTTAATAATTTTATATTATATGTTTAAAATTTCAAATTATTGTAAAATTCCTTAGAGTGCAGAGCAGCCCCCGGTAACATTCTTTTAAGTTCTTAGAAAGATTTGACACCCCGGTAATTTTTTGGGACATTTTTTCACCGTTCAGGGAACTTATATGTTAAAAAGAATTGTTCTACTTCGCCACTTGATTAAAAGCTTTTTTATCTGTATAATATAAATTTTGTAAATATGTCGATGCATTTTGATTTTGTTTTTATACGTTTTATTTGTTGTTTTCTTCCTAAAAAAAACACATCCTAGCGTGACTTTTTTAGTTTTTGACAGAACGTGTCATTTAAAAAATGGAGCATGAGAAAAATTTTTATAATATTATAAATCTAAAAGTCATAAGGCATTAGAGCCACCTACATGTATGTATATCGAGCATATATTTAAGCTATACGAGCTGTAGGAAGCTCTTCATAATCTGTTTTTCTCATTTTGTATGTAAAACTGAAAAATGTGTTAACTGGTTGTTGTTTTCTGTGTGGCACGAAGAGTTAATGAGGAGCTTAGGAAGTTCCTGTATCTTAAATATATGTCCTACATGCTTGTGATGTTGGAGAAAAACTTATTTTTGGCTTCTAGATTAACAATATTATAATTTTTTTTTTCGCGCTCCATATGTTAAATGAAACTTATCTCAAAAACTAAAAAAAGCACGTGTAGCTGGGTTTTTTTGATAAATAAAATAGATTTTAAATTGCCACAAAATAAAAATTTGCTAGTACCGAAGTAGATTTAAATTACTCAAACAAAAGAGAATACCAACTCCTTGGGGAAAATCCTGAACTTAATTCAGAGCCTTGTAAGTGCTATCAGAATAAAACTTATTTTTTATATTAAATTTTATTAACAATATAGCAAATGTCTTAAAGTAACAATCCGATCATTGATGAGTACACCACGCCAAAATACTAAGTTAAGGTCGACCAAAAATATAAAAAAAAAATTGTAAGCCAATTTTCTCCCAAACTAAAATAGATAACTTGCAAATGTAAACCCATTTTTTTAAATATTTTCAAAATCTAAATAAATTTAAACATTTTAACATTTGAGTCAAGACTCAACTATTTATGACATTTAAAAAAATTATTAATAGATCGGTCCATGTCCTTCGACGCACTGAGCAAAACACCACGCCTACCTCTAACTTTTTTATATCATTTGGAACAATGAAGGAACTCCAATCAAAAAACACATATATGTGTCTATAAAGAATTTAAAAATAAGAAAAAAACATTAAGTGAAAAAATTAAAAATTAATTTAACTTAATTTGTAATTTTCCAAAAGAATACAGAACCATTCTAATTTTCGCCGAGCATAAGTCCGAATATATATGACACTGTAGAATAATCGTTTATAATAGATAGGAATAAAATTTGACATCTCATATTGAACGTTAACTAACGTCTTGGCTGCCACTTCTTACAACTTTATCTTCTTATTTTTCTTGAGAATATTAAAACATACTTCATACACTTCACAAATTATTGTGATAAAAATGCCATTTAAAAATAATGTTGTACTATACTTTAGAGTTCTTATTTAGAGTAAAACGACAAGGAGTGCAGTTTATAAATAGTACTGCTTTGAAACAATTGTTTGTTAACTAATTATCATTGTAACTTTTTCAAAAAATGCATTAACACTATTTCAAATGTTAATGCTTAAAATGATTTGCATTACTTATCATTCAATGTAAATGAAATTGGCAATTGTTTGGTATATCTAATTAATTGCTCTCATGTATAAATTATAAATAAATAAACCATAATCAACAACAGTTTTTCTTTTTGTTATTGAAAGCATTTAAGTACACATATAAGCAACAAACAAGATTTTATTCTATCAATCAATTTCTAATATTATTAGGAAAAAAAATTATTTTCAGATGATATAATTTTAGATAATTGGATATTAAGATATTAAAATAATAGGAATATGTCACTGTCCTCCCAAGAATAACGTTTGGGCTCTAAGAATGTTTAAGTCCCTACGCTAGACATAAATTAGCTTCCCTATTCTGAATGCTCTTAGGAACGGTGTTATCTTTGCTTTCAAAGTGTACAAAGCTACTTGACCAGAGGCTGACCATCGAAGGGTTGGATTACTTTTGTTTCCATTTAAATTTCTAACAAGTAGATACGATTAACTTTAACAATGTTTTCATGTCAAATCCAGTACAGTGTGTCATCGCCACAAAAATTAATCAAAATCTTGAAAACAAAACAATTAAATTTTTAATTAAAAGCCTAAAATGATTTTTTTTTCATTTGTTAATCAATTGTTAAATCAATTAAAAATATAAACACCTACAAAACAAATTTAATTTGCTAAGCTAAGCTTGTCTTTAGTATATTTAACTTTTATTTGTTTTTTGAAATTCATTGGCAGATTATGATTAATTTTTGCGCCTTGGCTTAGAAAAAGGTATCTACAAATGTTAAGAAATTGCAAAAAAGTAGAAAGGAAAAATCAAATTAAAAAAAACTAAGATTAAACCATGTTTAGCGTGCTGTTTAATGAAATCTGCATAAAGTTGAGAATATTTTTCCTTCACCATTCGCTAGATATTAAATTAAAATGTATTAAAAAATACTTTGTATTTTAGTTTATTACAACACTCCCAGTTTTTTTATTAAGCAAAAATATTTGTTATATTCAATAATGTAATTAACAGATTTATTAAATATTTGTAGTTTATGTTGCTAAGTTAGCTCGTTGTTGAGTTTTTTTCAATGTATTTGTTTACTTAAAAAATGTTTAAATTTTTTGTAGTAACATTACGTAATGTAAATTACGAGCAAAGAAATATTATAATTAATTTTTTAATTAATTTTTTTTATTTACTGTTTGTTCAAATAATGTGTTTAAAATTAATGCATTGATCATTAATGGTTATTGCCTAAAGACGGATGGTATGATCTCACCTTAAGTTGAGTTGCTGTCATCTGGTCAAAATGAATAAAAAAATATATACTGTTGTTATACCTGTCATACCGCGTTTTGATTAGTACTCCTAATCAAAACGTGGTTTGAAAATGATGTCTTTACATCGAAAGCGCTCGCCAATCGTACCAAATAAACAGCCAGTGACGACGGTCTTCACCGAAATGTATGACAACAGTATTATATATACTGTCGGAATAAACCCAAATAACTTAATACCACTTGTTAAGATATCTGCAACCTTCATGCCTTTCTTGGTTGGGATTTCTTCAAACCAATTTAAAGTAATCGTTGAATTGGCTTTCCGACTAATGATTAAGCATGTCTTCTTGCATTATCATAATTTTTATTTGGGCCCCTAACAGTGGCACATATTTTGGAAAAAATCATTTTTTAGTGGTTACCGATTTTAGTGTTTTCTTAATCATTTGAAAGTAAACACCAGTAAACCTTGAGAGGCAAAAATTTAGAATTCTGTTCCACTTATAACACAATGAAGAGGGTGATCCAAAATAGACTTTCCGAATATTTTGTAAAAATGAATTTTTTTTTTAGTAAATGCTAATTTTCAAATCACTATAATTTTTTTGCTTTAAAGGATATCAACTAAATATAAAAAAATTTTTTTTTGATTATGCAGTTTGTTAGTTATTAGTGCTATCAAAATAAAGTTGTTACGTTTTTTAGAACTTGTTAAATTTTTTGCTTTAAAAAAGGTCAAAATTCTTCAAAAATCCCGTGAAACCAAGTCAAAACATATTTCTGTGTGTTATAGCCCAAAATCTCTCCTACACACCTATACCACATTATATGTGCTCCAGGTTGCGACCTTGTGCACTAGAGCAACTTTTCTGAAAAGAAAGTCTAGGTATTTTGTACATAAATTATGAATACATACGAAATTTTTCAAAAATTTTTTTCTACCGAGTTATTTTTGAATTATTTAAACTTTCTAACACAGAGTTAAAGTCAAATTTTAATCAAATCTCCTTGCAAGATGGCGTTTATAATATTTGCGATGGAATCTGGTAATATACAAATGCACTATATTGTACCTATCACATTTGCAAAATCTAAATATTCAATGAAATTTTGGTTACCCATTAGAGTTGGTAATGGCAAATATATCATACCACAATAAGATCTTAAAGAATTATGAATCCAGAATAATGAGTTATTTAAAAAGGAAGTCTTAAATAAAATACGTGAATGCACATGTTTATTATGGCATTTTATCGAATGTAAGTTTTATGATTACATAGGTAAGGAAATCTAAGCTCATTCCTTGCTTAATTGAATAACACAACTTTGTACACAGAAGATATACGCACACACTGCATGGGATGATCTATACCTGACTATTCTTAGTACCTGTTTATTTTTGCAGAAAATGAAAGAAAAAAGAACAAATTTAAGAAGGATGTCTTTAGCTAGGCTTTATAATCGACAAACCTAAAATACTGCAAGAAGATTTTTTCCTATCTAAAAACTGCAGGATCCATTACCGGTGTAGATTATGAGTTAATAAGACGATTCAAAATCATATATTAAGTCTTAGCATGCAGCAGAAAGATAAATGCAAAAAAATTTGGTGATAACGCCAATAAAACAGCTGCACTTTACAATGGAAAATTCTCTTGGAGATATATTTCTTCAATGGTTCATAAAATTTTGTATATTGGCCAACAAATCATTCAACATAATATGTTACCAATAGGAGATCTGTCTGAAAAAGCGCAAGAAAAAAGGAACAAAGACTAGAGATTCTTTCGCGAACATAGCACAAGAAAAATGTCTGGATGTTGTACTAATGAAGACCTTATCACCAATTGGTTGTGTACTTCAGTTTCATATATGTCCAACATTCGAGAAAAATGGAAAACAACTCCAGTCGAATTAGAAGAGGAGGCTGAACAACTAGTAAAGATAAGATAAAAATCAGTGCCATTTGGAAGAAATTTTTTACTAAATTTGCTTGATGTATAGTGGCTTTTCGATTTGAAAGTATACGTATTTATGTAAATTAATTAATATTTATTTTATAAATTGTTTTAGAAATATTAAAAAATAAAATAAAACTTTAACTAAAATAAGATTTTTTCATTAAAACTTTTTGCTAGTAAGAAAATTTTAACTTTCTAAATATTTAAAATTTTTTATTTCAAAAGGATGTTTCTTGTTTTTAAGCTTAAAAACATGACGGGGGCCAAAACTTGGTGTTTCCTGACTAGATTTTGCTTACAAAACTATTAATAATTATAATTTGTAACAATAAGAATCGGACGTATGAAAACAAAAATTTTTTTTGTCTATTATACTCAACTTCAGTTAAGAATGGTATCAAATATTAAACCATTCGAAACTTTTTTTTTGGCGGTCGACTGTTACGTTTTTTATCAAAAATTAAAGTTTAAAATCCCACCTACCAAACAGAAAAAACCGCATATCAAAATTCCGATTCAATCAGAAGTTACGGATTTTTAAACGCCTTTTCGCCAAATGTGCCACTAGGCGCCCAGAGATAATCCCATATTTAACCAATCCACGATTTTATTTTGAATTTTAGATATTGAGTGACTTGAGCGACCCAAAATTAACATCACTAAAAAAATGAAAAGTTAAATTTCGCGAATGATATGTTACGTTGAAAATATAAAAGATTTTAAATCAGGTTTTCATCGCGTTATATTGCAAATATTTACGTAACTAAAATAAGTAAAACTTTTGACAAGCAAACATCTAAAATATTATATTTCTATTTAGATTACTAGGAATAAAAAAATGATTTTGATAAAGAAATAAGCTATGTCACACTTATCAATTCAAAGTTGCCTATTTTGACACGATGTGGTACTACTCCATACTGAAACAGGATGTATTTAAATGCAGTAGAAAAAAAGCTTATGTCCTCCTTTATAAATCGCAGGTTGGTTTATTAAAATCGGGTAAATAGTTTTGAAGTTCCAGATTTTTATTCAATTTTTTGCATTTTACGCCACTGCGCGTCGCAAGTATGTAAAACCAATATATTTTAGTAATTGCACAAAACACGAACAAATAATACAAATTATATAAATTAAACTACTTTATTTAAAGCCAGCAGTGTATAGCCCAAAACTTACTCCATTACCGGCATTCTATGTTTGAACATAAAACACACTTGCATACACAACGTAAACTAAAGAATGACTTAGTAAAGTCTTAATAAGCCCAAACGAAAAACAAAATTGAGTAACGTAAACTTAAATTAAATAATAAAAAAACAACGAATAAAAATATTAAAAACACCAGACACATTTTTTCACCTAAACATACATCACACACTTCCATCAATCATAATTTTATCAACAATTTTGTTTTGATTCCAATATTCGCAAACAAAGCATGCTTAACAACAGTAAAATAAAAGCCAAGTTATAATTTGCTGTAAGTTGTGTATGATGGTGGAAATTGTTCCAACATAACCTGGTTAAACCGTTACAACATGTAAGCTTCAAGTTTTAACACTCTGACTTGAGTGGCTTTTGCTGAATAGTTGCAGAAAACACAGATGTTTGAAATAACTTATCTTCTAGTAAGTGAATGTATGCCAATAGGCAAAGTTGTCTATAAATGTAGTTTTCATGTCCATGTATGTCAGTGCCTTTTCATTTACTGGTAATTTCTAGTTAAAAATAAACACAACAAGTAAGAGTGCTATATTCGGCTATGACGAAACTTATGTACCTTTTGCCATAGTGCAGAGTTCTCATTAAATAGTTTTAATAAAAATCGACATAAGAAGTTTTTTCCTACTATAAAATTTTTGTGTTCAAAAAAAGGTTTTCTTCTTAAATTGTAAGTTTTGCTTAGGGTTGTTGTCGCCACAAACATAACTTTTTTGCGACTTACTAAATGAAGAATTAGCTGTATGTAGGCTCTTTCATAAATTTTTAATATAAACAACGACTTTCTGCAGGCAGGTATGGTTTTGTGCCCAATTCCTCGAAGGACATGAAGCGATCTCATTTAGTGTCTTCATAAAGTTGATTTTAACCTAAACACGGACGGATAAACGGACAGATGGAAATCATTCAATCGACTTCACTATGCATAAGGACTCAGAATATATACACTTTATGAGGTCGGAAATGGATATTGTAGAAATTAAAAACGAATTGACAAACTTAAATTACCCTTTTTCACCTGTGTTGACGGACATCAAATAATATTAAAACCTTGTTGCTCAAATAAGCATACAAGAATATTTCGTTTTTTTTTGTCTTCTACTTGTTTGTTTGAGTTTTAAAATGAAATGCTGTTCTTTATTTATGTGATTAGGGGTCTTCAAATTTTTAATTAAAGAAGTCTTATACATCTAAATTAAATTACAATAAAATTAAGAAAAATGATCTGTTATAAACGGGATATAGAACGTAATACTTACTGACGACCAACTTCAGAAAGTTTTATTACTATGAGAAATACTATACATTCCTATGATTTCTAAATAAAGACTAAATTAATTAAGAAAATAAAAAATTAAAACAAATCTATTTTAAAGATTAAAACCTGGATCAGTGAAGTAAAGTTCAATTAAGAAAATATACAATTTTCCTATACTTGTTTCGAATTTCTAGTTCCTGTCAAATATTGTTTTATCTTATTAACTATTGCCGTAATAGTTAACTGTGCACATATGTGCAGCCTTTGTGTATAAATTTTTAATTTGCGGTGTTGTTTTGTTTCAGCTTAAGCTCATTTTTATAAATTATAAAACACATAAAAAAACGCTATTTTACATAAAAATTTATTGCATTTATTTGTTTTTATACACCCTAATAGCATTTACTAAAATTTAGCAACATTGGGCAAAAAAAAACTGTGCGCCTCTATCTTTCTTACGACGAAATTAATTTTTTCTTTTTCTGTTGGTTATTGCTGCTTTTTGCTTTGTTGTATTGCATACAGAAATTTCAGAAACGAAACTATAAATTACAAGGTAACGAGAATTGAAAATATAAGGCCGTATGCCTAAAAACAAAAACATCTATATGATGACATTCTTTATTTTTTAAACTTTTTTTGTTACTGTTCATCATAATACATCTTCTGTGAAAATTTTAAGTGTCTTAGTTTTTCGGTTCCAAAGAGAGAACCCTGTTACTGACGAACAGAAACTGTGACAAAAACAACAGTTCTACGTTTTAGCCTTTAAAGTACAAAACTTAAAAAATCGTCAAATGGTGCGCTCTTTTTTAAATCTAATAGGATATTTTAACGGCTATACTAAACCACCAAGAGAAAGGTTTATCGATTGAATCGTAACGGGAAATATCACTTGTGTAGTTAAAACTTCAAATAAAAAACAAAACAAATGCTGGTCTTCGAAATTGACACCTTAAAGTTTGATATTTCTAGAAAACTAACCACGACAACTATCCATAGTACCTCAAACTATTTTACCCACAATAAACTCGCAGCATTGAGACATACTTATGATTTACAGACTTAAGATAGCCCTACTTGCTCCAGATAAATATAACAAAGAACTCGATACAATTTATACTACAGCTACAAATAACGGCTATAACCGCACTACTATCGACAAACAACTTAGACAATACAACATAAAAAACAGAACGAAAGAAGACAAAGAAACAATGGACACAGCGCCAGAAATGTAGATTAACTAACTTTAAAAAAAGGTATACAGGCAACACTAACAACAGAAACAACCAATAAATTTAGTACCAGCGGAGTACACAGACTTACGTGCATCAGCAACTGCACAGAACAACCTGGACGAACATTAAAAGCAATATTCACCGAACACATTTGATCTTACATACGGAAAAGAGAAGGTTCCAACTTCGCAATACACCTAAACACACATGAACGCGAGACAAGGAAATGAATGAAGGTACAACATTTTTACATCCTAGTAAAAAAGGACGAAATGTACATGGAAATGTACTAAACACAAACTTTTATCGGAGATATTATTCTATCGATCAGGCACAATTTTTACACCACTAAATTAATTAAAACACTCTTAAGGGTAAACACCTTACCTATCCAATAATAAAAGACGGAAATAAGAAAACCTTATACCCCTAATCAAGCAATCTACCTGAAATGATAGTGATTATTAAAAAAAATGGATTTAGAAGCTAAAACAATTGAATATCCCTTTATGAAAACGATAGTGGACCTGAAGAAGTGGAACTGAATTTGCATTCCACTATAGTGCCAATAGATTTCTAGTCCAGTACCACTAAAATCGTTTTATTTAGTTCACTCAATTTCCACTTTCACTAAAATCGTTTTATTTAATGCACTAAATTTCCACTACCACTAAATGTTAGAGGCGATAATGGACTATTGTTTTCACTACCGTTAAAAATAGTGGAAAATGAAATCCAATGCAATAAACGTCTGATATTTTGCTGGGTAAAAGGGCGTAAGTTCTTGGGACTATATCTTTTTTCCCTGCTTTGAAAGAATATCACTTTTTGCTATTTTCCACGGGTTTGGGTAACATGTGCTGTTAGGCATATTGTTAAACACTTTTTTTGTAACAGGTCTCTGTTTTATTCTAAATATTTAAATCTAAGGATTAAAATAATAATATATCAATCATAAATAAGACCTGTTTTTCCGCTCGCATGCGCCATCTGTCAATATGTCAAAGTTAAGATGTTTTGAAAGGAAAATTATAAGAGCTTGCATTTTGCTTCATAGAAACCCCACAAAGTGGATACGTAAATTGTATTTCAAATAAGAAATTGTACGACAATGCAACTGTTATACGAGTAGATAACTTTATAATTAGAAATAATCTTACAATGGCTCCTTTTTATACAAAGCGTTTGCCAAACGAAGGTCTTCACCGAAAGGTATGACAACAGTATTATAATGACCTTTACCCTATTCTAAGCATGTATTGCGCCTTAGCAGGGCAAAACAGAGTTTAGCTCATTCTCTACTTCATTTCAATTAGATTAACTAAGTTTTAGACGACAAATTCTTCGTAGAGGCTACTATACGATTTAAGGATTAGTTCTACTGTTGAAAATATGGAACAGCTCGGAACGAGAAAGAACTTATACTTTACTTAGAGGTATCTTATAATTTATTTTATAACTTTACTATTTTTCGCCACAAGCAAAGTGTCTCCAAGTAGGCCTTTTTAAATATGTTGCAGATTCTTTGTTAGGGTTTTTAGAGCAGGGGTTCTCATCAAATTCCTGCTCACGGACCCCTATTAAACTAATTTTTTTTCGCGGACTCCTCTGAAGCCCAAATTCATAATAAAACTTTTATTATTTCTGAAAACACTGTTTTATCGGTTCTTCATGCGGACCCCTTGGATGATTGCTACGGACCCCCATTTGAGAACCGTTGCTTTAGAGAAAAAGGTAACTATTCAAATTAATAAATAAATTGAGCATGTTCAATAGCTTTTAACTTTCTTAAGACGCAGAAAATAAAAAAATTTCTTCTCCTGCGCACAGTTATCATTCTGATGGCCAGAGTTTTAATTCGCAGTTCACACTTGCCGTAACCTCTAACTTGCACTCTTTGAATTTCTATTGTTGTTATGTTTTAGTTTAGACAGCTTTCAGAATAAAGAGGTCTAGCTGTTAATCCATCAAATCTGAGCCAGATCGTGGAAAACGTCAAACGTACCCTACTACATAATAGCAGATTATAGCATAATGTCCTTTAATGATTTAAATTTAGTACAACATATCTGTTTCTAATTTCGTAGTTTCAAAAATCAACAGTCTATCTCGATTTTTTTTTAAAATTTTTTAGCATTTTTGCTTAAGAATTGTACATATAGACGTATATCTGCACTTGACCGACACACCAATAAAGCATATGCACTTTTCTTTTCTTCTGGTAAAGTTTAGAATTTTAATTTGAAGTACAAAGTCAATAGACTGCTTAAAAATAAAAGTAATATGCAGTAACATGATAAAACAGTTATTTTTAGTGATTTAGTACCTTATAATTCATCATTCAAAAAAATCTGATAAAGCGGTCTATACTAGATCAAAATACTGGATGTCGAAGTCGTGTACGCGTGCTAGACGATTCGATAATTGTGCGTTTATTTGGTGGTTATTGTTGTTTTTTGATTTGCTGTATTAATTTAAATGTAGTTGTTGGTAATTGAAATATTACTAAGGCATCTAAATTTCAAATAAATATGACATTTTTACCTAAATTTTACCAAAAATATTAAAATATTCTAAAAAATAGGTTTTGCGATTAAGATTAGAAATTTCATAAGAAAACGAAAATAAAAAAACACACTGTTAGAAAATCTTTTCACGAAAATTTCACCAAATATTTTAATGTTTCTTAAAAACTGTATGGGTAATAAAAATTTTATATTTCATTCAAACCGAAAAATGGAAAAAAAATAAATAGTAACTACTTATAATTTCAAAGTTTTATAAACAAAATATACAAAACTACAAAATCGTTGATTTTATTGTCAAGCAGAAGACCAATTATATGACATCTTCAGAATATTCCTTTCAGTTAAATCTCTGTTTACTTAGAGCCTTTCTTTTCGCGCTTAAATTTCAATAGATCCTTTAATGAATAAGAGTGAAGACCGGACCCCAAGTTGACACATAAAAACCAAACATTTTAATTATATTAAAAATATACATAATCCGGGAAAAAACTATATTTTAAATATATCAATGTACAATTCTTTTGGTGAGGGGTATACAAGATTCGGTACAGCCGAACATAGTACTCTTATTTATATTTTTATAGTATAGTCTTACACATGAAGTTAAAACCTTGAAAATCAAAATATTTACAGTTGTAAAACTGGAAAGAATAGCAGTGTAAGTTTACTAATATCATTGGGGGTACGGTAATAATATTCACTAATTTCAGTTGACTGTTTTTGTTTACTTTGCAACAGGTTGGCTTTCAATTACGCAAAAAGGATTTGTTTTATCAACAAAACTTTATACTTACAATCAGTATTTAAAGTATTTTAATTAAAGTTGTGATTCCCTATAATATTCACTTGGCTGCATACGTATTCATGTAATTAGTTTTATTTTTTCTTTAGGTTTCTTGAAAAACGGCTGTGTTTTTTCTGGCTGTATAAGAATACCTAAATTGATATTAGCTTCACTTGGTAAAGGCCTTTAAAATTTTTTTATTACAAAGAAAACAAATTTAAATATCATAGTTATTAATTTAAATCTAGTTTTTATTTTTGCACGTTAAAAATCTGAACCAGAAAAATCTTATTATGCTATTTTAAAAAACAATCAAGAATATATATATTTATTATTAATTAAGTATTGGGAGCACAATATTTGTTTACTTTTAGTAATTGTTTATGTTTTTCTTTTTTAAAATAAGGTAAGTGAAAATGTTAACCTCTGTGTTTTTGATGGATGCATTGCAAACCCAGTTATTTATTGCTGGTTAAAATACAAATTTTCAGCTTAATTTAAATTCTTCTAATAACTAAATAAATTATTGTGTTGCGCTTTTGCACATTTTAAACAATCGTACTTAATTAAATTTTAAATGTTTTTATATAGTTTTCATTTGATCTTTTAAATCAATTATATTTTGTTTAATTTTTTTTAGCAATAATTCTTCATTTTTTATTCATATTTTCAATATTTCCCTACTCACTTGAGTAAAAAGAAAAAAAAAATATTTATTTAAACACAAAATATAATATTGATTTCCATATCCACTTTATTGATTTCCATATCAAATTTTGCTCATATTTACTACGTTTATACGGACGTATTGTTCACAAATAAAAATATTGTGAAAAGAAAATTTTGCCGTATTGACGGTGAATTAATTTTTTATTTGTGAGTAGCTTACTTACAAAATCAATTTCTGATTAACTTTATTATTTGCAAATAAGGTGTAAAATGCTGCAAAAAATTGTTCATAATTATTTTTTTAATACAGAAAATTGAGGCAAAAAAATTTTGAAGGGTATAATTACAAAATGCTCAAATGTTGTTTGCTGACATTTTACAAGCAAAATATCAAGTTTCTATCCGGTATCAATAAAATGTCAAAAATATTCTTGCCTTTAATAATTTATATTCATAAACAGAGTGCGAATAAACGTAGTAATTAACTATCATTAAAAAATATTCTTTTACAAAACTTAATTCTTTATGCCTGTAACATGCGTACTTATGTATGTATCATGCATATGTGATTTAATCATTCTAGATACATATATTTAGTAGTGTGTATTTTTCAAATTTATATTATTATTATTCGCTTTTGATTAAATATGTTTTATGTTCTCTTATTTATAAAAACTTTGTAATATTTGAAATTTTTTCTTCTTAATAATTAAAAAATGCTAACAATGATTATAAATAATATTTTTAAACAAGTGCACTCATAAAAAGCAACGAAAGTTTTAATTTTAATTTTTTCGTGTATATAAAAAACTCGGTTGTATTTAACAAAAATCTGTCGATGTATCAAAATGTTAATATAATTTTCTTTTCTGGAATCTAAGGTTTGGCTCTATAAAAATATTGTAACCCTGATTTAATTTATTTTTTATATAAATATATACGTTTACATATATTTACTTATAAACTGAGGTAACAAACAAGGTATATAACGTTAACTAAAATGCAAGACCATGTAACTAATAAAAAAGTCAGAGTTGGTTTTCTTTTTGCAGGATGTTTGTTAGTTAAATGATTTTTCATTTAAGCTGACGATAAATGATTTATTTCATTATTAATTATTATTAATTAAAAAATTAAATTAAGTGGGGTGCAGCAGGTTCTTGGTTAATTGTTAACAATAAAAGTCATTGTGGATTTCTAAGGAAGGAATAGCGTGGCACAGTTAACTTTTTTCCAACAACCAGTACTTGTTGTGCCTAGATACTATCAGTGTAGTTGAAGTTAGATATAACAATTATTGTTGCAATAAGAAATGAAGATGAAAATGTGTAAATGGTTTAATACGCCAAGCAGACTAAAAAAAACAACAAAGGTCTATTTACACTCAAACGTTCCGTATAAGTGCCATACAATAAAATATCGTTACCTTAGTTTTAAATAAAGATGCACGGTTTCTAACTGATGCACGTAAGCTATAGCAATTTGAATTTTTTTTTCTTTACACACATAAATAGTTAAAAAAATGTTGTTTGCTGTAGGTTTCTTAAGATTTTATTTATTTATTTTAGCAAAATAATAATAATAATAATAATAATAATAATAATAATAATAATAAAATTAAATAAACATCTATTGTAAAACACCATAGACATTATAAAAAATACTTTCAAGTTAGCAACCGTTTCCTATTAATACTGAACGGACATGCCATGGATACAGTGCTGATATTGAGCTACTGCGAAATGGATGAATGCAAATAGATCTTAAAATATCGTTCTTTTGTTTTTTTTTTATATATATTCAAGTAATTATGGCTTTTTTTCAGTTCCATATGTCTTTCTTTTATAAATAAAAATATTTACTAATGTTAAATAAAAGCTGTTCAAATTAACATACTTTCTCTTATCAGTTTGAATAACTGTTAGGAATTTTTTGTAACATACACTGCATGCCACTCATATAAGGAATCACATTTATTAACTTTAATTAATTCATGAAACTAAAGCCAACACCTTGAAATTTGGTTGTGCAAAAATTTATTTTTTTCTGAACTTTAGTTCAGATCATATACTTTTTAAAGTTAAAAAAATGTGATTTCTTATTCAAGTGACAGGCAGTGTAAATGTTTCTGCTACCACCTATTATCCTTTTGAATAAAATTAAGTAACCTTTTGCATTTTCAATGAAAAACAACAAAAATCCAGTAAATTTAAATATTTTTGTTTTGTTAAAATTCTACACACAATTTCCAGTTTCCATGTTACCAGATTGGATTCATTATATCTTCTTAAGGGTTTTATAATCCTTATATTAATGTATAGTTGCTTCTCAATTGGTACTTAACAGAGTTGCTTACTACAAAATGTAATTAAAAATCGGATCCAAGCAACTGAGGAAATTTAAGCACTCAATGAAGAAATTTAATTAAAATTTTAGGAGAATTAAAAATATTTAAATGAAATCTTAAAATCGGTTTATTTGTCAATTATTAATACGATCAAATGTAAATGGTTCGATGAACTGAAACATTTGTACTCTGAAATATCTATACAAATGACAAGATTAAGGTTTGCAAATGTACATGGAAAACTAAATCGATGTTAGTGTTGGCCTTACAGTAAATATTATAGTTTTAAGATCAACTGGTTCGGTATTTAAAAAATTTTATTTCTATTTTTTACTATTAGGATATTTTTCTTTTGTTAATTAAAATGACGTCATCCTCTACTTTAGCTTTGATTGCGAAGTGAAATCAAAATAAAATATTTATTTTCAAGCTGATTTTAAAATAGTGCTCAGAAAATAAATTTAAAAATAGATAAAAGTTAAACCTTAGAATTTCAAGTTAACTCTCGAATCATAACAAAGAAAGTTTCATTTCTTTAATAAACTATTATTTTTAAGCACCATTTTCTGTTTGATAAAGAGACAGTTACGTACATGTAAAAGACTAATGGAGGGTTAAAAAAATTAATAAAGAAATAAAGAAAGGCTTAAGTAAAATTACTTATTTGCATATATTCCACTGCCACAATTCAATCTATACAGTAAAAAGTAAAAAAATAAATAAAATAAAGTATCAGCAAAGAAATAACCAATTAATGTAGTAACAGATATAATTGTATCAAAAAGCTTTTTCTTTTTCTTGTCTTTTAGTAAACATTCGAACCCTAGATGAAGGGTTCTTTGATTTCTTCATTTGATAAATAATTATAACAACAATTTTATTACGATTTTAACAAGTAAATAGATTTTTTATTTCACATTTTAATAAATTGCAGTCTCAACAGGAATTTTTCTTTAATATGTTTGCTTTCTGTAATGAAAATTATTGTTGTGCAATAATTTGTTCAGAAATATATATTAAGACAAACTTGAAAGATTTTAATACTTATTGCAATTTTAATTGAACTGTCATTTGAACAAGAATTATTCGAATATTTACAAAACTGTATAAATATGGGAAATATTGAGAGATTTGTATTAGGGCTGGTATATGGTGGACACCAGAGACTCTTTCTTGCAATCCGATGGTTGTTTGAAAGTTCAAGCTAAGTGCAATTTTTTAATAATAAAAGTGTGGATTTGTTGGATATAGATTTTTATAAAAAATTTATAAATGTTAAATTTTTCAGGAATAAAATATGTAAGCAGAACCAATGTTGAGTTGCTACACGAGTTGTTGAAAAGACAAGTAGTAAAAAGGAAGTGAATTCATTTTGTTTTCAGGAACCCTCGGTTTCTCTTTTAAAGAAAAAACGAAGATGTTTTTATTTGACAATTGGAAAGTACTAAATTTGCAGTGTGTGCTAGTCAACATTGATTTTGCTTTGTACTTATGATTGGTTATGTTACATTTCATGGCATTGATTTGAAACTTATCAAAATTCTTAATAATTTTTTAATGTCTAATATTTTTTTAGACAAAACTATATTTCCTTTTTTTATGATTTAAATCATTTCAATATGAATTAAAAGTTCTCCGCTAAAATCTGTTTACTATTAAAAAAATTTTAACAAATAATCGATAACAATTACATAAGTACATATGTTTCTTTTCTACAAATTTGAGTAGATGTAATAAGGAAGCAAATAAATTAAGGAAAATATTTTAACTGTTTAATCAACAACAGTCAAAAATATGGCGAAATCATGTGCCAGGTGGTGAAAGTGGTGAATTCATTAATTTTTGCCGTTGCAGCAAATGTCAAACTCGATATATAAAAAATCAGTGTCAAATTCATTTCTATTTAAAGCTTGTTCGAATAAAAAATTATTTTGTCCCAAAATTTTTTTATTCTTGTAATCGATCAGTTTTTTTATTTTTTCCTGGCATACTTAATGATATTAAATTGTAACGTCTCTAAGCTGCTGCTTTGAAATGAATGTCGTTATTTGTTAGCTATTTATACATTCTCCTTTTGCACATAATAAGATAACATTTTTTGGAATTCTTGTTTAGTTTTATACATTTTCCAGATGATTAATATAATTATTCTTATTAACTACTTAAATTATGGCAGGGGCATACGATTTTTATGTAAATACATTTATTTCGCAAAAACATTGTTTGGCTCAAATTGTACGTATATGCGTCATGTGACGTTTAATTAAAAAATGGTTATGTTATTTAAAATTTTTTTTTCTTTGGTGAGAAACACCTGTTTAAACGTTTGACTTTTCCGAGCCAAATATTTGGTCACAAGAATGTTTGTTGTAATCTGTCCTTAAATTAGTACATATGCATATGAAGTTAAAAACTTCTGCTTTTTTTTAATTATGGAACACAAAATTTGGCTTGATTTCTGTTTTTAGGTTATTTTCTTTCTCTTGTGGTTGTTTTTTAACCTATTTGGTGTCTCTTACTGTTTTTCAATAAGTGTAAGTTGGTTACCATTACGATCCTGTTGATGGCGCCTTTGTTATAGAAATCATTGTTCAATTTACAAAAGATGGATATAAATTCGCTTATGTTTTGAACTTTAAAGGACAGTTTCCATTTCCGCTATTTCCGTTTTGTAGGACCTAAAATTAATTAATAGTAAAATATTATTGAATATGATGTGTTTATTCTATTATTATTATTATTATTATTATTATTATTATTATTATTATTATTATTATTAAAATATTTTATTGAAAAGTTTAAAAATAATAGACTTTGAAATATGGAGCTCAAACTGAATTATTTATTTGATAATTATAAAACTATTATATTATTTATATACTAGCAGTGCCCACGACTCCGTCCGCGTGTCATTTCTCTTTTTCTTAAAATTTCAATTTAAGAAAATTAAAAAAAAAAATTCACCTACAAATATACAATATGCTGACATAGGAAATTGGTGACTTTTACATGATGCGAACACAGACAAACAGACAAAAATTACAAAAAAGCCGTTTTGTATTCTATATCGTTTATTGTCTACGCCTAAATTGTCTAAGTACTAAATTTTCCAAATCTAGCAGGTACTTTGTTGATGATAAAAAAAAATTTTATAATATGTATAGTGATGACAGAAAAGTAACAACTGGGGTTATACATACAAATTTGCAGTACGGGATCCAGAACAGATTTGGACAGTAGCGGTCAAACATCGGAGTTTAAGTTAAATGGTAAGGTGTATAACAAAATTATTGTAAACCGCATTGTCTTTTCACTTATCCGATCGTACATTGACAATCGTACATTGATTCGAATTACGCTTCAAAAGCTACGACGGTGCTTAATGCCACAAAGTTCTTTTATTTAGTTGCTGCTTTTATTTCAAACTTGTCTTGACGTTTTATCAAGACTTCCATTCTTAACCGAATGTAACGATTATTTAAGATGTCGGTTAGCAGATTTGGATGTCAATAATACGAGTAGGTCATTTCTGAATATTCAAATCTTTTTTCCAAGGGAACCCAGTAATCAGTTTAAAACAGTTATAAGTATCATTTTTAACTAGACTTGTACTAAGTATTATTCTGTGGCTTTTAAAAGTAAGGTTTCGATTATACTTTTCGAAAAACTTGACTTTAGCCATTTATTTATTCGAAGAACATAGGTACATTCGAACTATCTAAACCTTATTTTCAGCTCAACCTATTTTCAAAATGATATATAAGGTGCTGTAAATAGAAGGATGCTACTTGTGGTCGATCTTAAATACTACGAAAACCTGTGTCATCTACAAATGATGATGTGTGGACACTCTCACTAGTTAGCATACCAACTAAATCAGGATAAAATATAAAAATCTGAGCTTCTTATAAGGTTTCCCTGATTTAAAGCCAAGACACTAATATAATATAATATACATTTCATCAACAGTGTCACATAAAATATTTTTTTCGAATGGTAAGTGGTGACACAAAGTATGTGTAAATTTATCTCGACTAAATTTTTGATTTTGATCCTTTTTTTACAAGCAAAGTTTAACATTCTCTAGACAAACATAAGAGGCAATTCCTTTAATAACCGTTATCAGTTTACGAAAGTCTTTTTTAATTTTAGCATGTATTTTCATTTCATAAACATTTCCAGGGTAATAGGAGCAGCTGAAAAATTTTATTTTTTTTACTATACACGACAATGTTCTTCATGTATTAAATGACCGCTAGATATCTACAAGCATCAATGAGTATGACAACCCGGTTTGTTTGTCGATTAAAACATGCCATTCAATTTTATGTCTTCGTTATTCAAATAAGTCTTGTTTGCATTCACAGAAACAAATTTACTACTACTGTTTGTTATTAATATCTCTTTTTTTTCAAAAACTAAGGAATAAACATAAGCTGATTTGAAATGCTTTTTGTTTCGTAACCAGAATTTGGTTATAAAAACATTTTTGCATATGGGAACAAATATACAACAATCTCTATGATTGAGCTATTGTTTACATGAATGAAAAACTTACCACCTGTATAAGTCTTGTGCACTGGCTGCTAAACTCAAATTTCCCATTAAAGGAGGTCGCTCCTTGAGGTGATGATGATTTAACAAATCCGAAGATGAGGCAAGTCTACATAAAATAGATTTTGAAATGTAGTCTTTTAATAATATCAAAGAGTTATTGTTACCTTAATTGAGGAGCTTTAATACCATATTTCTCCATTGTTTTTTCCAGCTGCCGCACTCTAAGGCGAGTCATATCCAGCTCGTGTTTTACTTTCCACAAGTGGGTGTCACAAATAGGGTCATTGCAACGATGTTTTTTAAGTATTTCAGTAGCTTCATAAACCGCACCGCGAAAAGTTAACGATTTGCCCATTGAGAGTGAGATAAGAGCACAGCAATGTCCCCCATCTGTTTTCGCAATACGTTTACGTATGTACTTAAAGTAGACGTGTTCGAGTAGAAGTAATAATGCTGCCAACAAAATGCCAGCCATTAAAAGTAAAAATGCCGACAAAAACTGTTCTAAAGCAAGCGGGTCAGATGATTTATGCTCCTGCTTGCCCGGTCTACATGTGCCGGTCATCCAGTAACGACGCAACCGTTCTAAATCTCCGTTTGCACGAAACTCTAGCAAGCGTTTATTAAACATTTGAACATATTTTGAATTACGACTGAAAGCCAATCCATATCCTGCAAACGACGCAAAAACGTATAACCGACTATTAACTGTGTTATAAATTTTTAAGGTTTAATAACTTATTACCCGTCATTGCGTACCAACTGCCAACAGTCATAAGACGGCAATCTTCATCCTGGGCCACCAAATAATCTAGAACAGTGCCATCGTATATAAAACAATCCAAGTTTCCATTCAAAACATCTGCAACACCATCGGCCACACTTGATTTGTTGTATCTAAAAATTATTGATTATCAGGTAAAATAACACCGGATAAGAAAATTGTGATACCTACTGTCTCATATAGTAATGCATTTCCTTGTAGTACTTATTGATGGTAGAATCTGTGTGGCTATAAGGAATAGTGCCGAATTTAAAGGAAGGCTTGTGCGAATAGGGATGGACCAACCGGCTGTCATTTAAACCGCTAAACTCATGAAATTCCTCCCTAAAATACAACGAAAAACATTAACAACAAATCCGAAAGTAAAATTGATTGAGTGTTTATTAGAACCTTGTTATCATGAAAGCAGCCAAGTTTGCAGTATATATGGCAAGAAATACAACAGCAAATAAAGCCCAAACGTTGGTCATAAAACGGGATGTGAAACCTCTTGGTGAGTCTACGTGCACAGCAGCTTGAAAAAGAACTGCCCACACCAGCCAGTATGTTCGAAATAAGGAGAATCGGTAGGGTGTTACATTGGTGTTCTGTAGATAGAGTTTCATGTCGTAGCCACTGGGTGAAAGCCATTCAAAGAGAAAAATCATAAAGGTCGCTGCTTGTATAGCAACGATGCCAACCAACATCCAGGAAGCCGTATCGAAAGGTTCTAGAAAGGCAGTGGGCGATATAATACCGGTACGTTTTGCCACCACAATAGCAATGCCCGTTTCCATGAAGGGTTCGCTGAAATCCACCACAGCTTCACGTTCAGTATTTATCATTAGTGATGTTAATACCATATCGGTCTTACGATTTACCAATTCGGCAATTAAACCATTCCATTTACCATTCTCAAGTGTACCCCATTTACCATCTTCGACCCGTACTAGTTCATATGTAAAGCCCAGCTCTTCGGCAAATTTCTCTAGAAGATCAATGCAAAAACCACTACAGCACTGGTAGAAAGATTCGTTGCGATGAGCCTGTCCCACATCGATATCAGCCATCTCATGATCGGCTGCTACGCGACATAAGACACCACGATCCATAAGACATTTGCCACTAACTGGGTCGGCGGGCGAAAGATTGATATAGGGTGCTTCTTCGAGGAATGTTATTTTTAAATGGAATTTTTCCGGAACACCCTGTGGTGGAGCATGTGAATTGCCTGGCCATGCTATATCACGAATATCAAGTTTTTGTGTTTCCCAAGACTTCCATACACCGATCTGTAAAACATCGTATTGAAAAAAGAATTTTCTTTTCACATACAGAAATAAAACGAACTCTGTCGAAAGCGAGAAACTCACCTCTTCCCACACTAAATTTTTGTTGTTAGCACCAGGGCGAAGATTCATTATTTTCAGTTCAGCAGATTTAAGATCGCCATCGGCCGTAAATTCAATGTTTGGTTTATTTAAGTCCCCGTCTATTGATACATTTCGTAAGTACTTAAAAAACCTATAAAGAATGCAAATTGCTTATTAACCTGACGTGGTTGTATAAAACAAAATGACGTACAGTTCTCCGTTATCCCAACGCCCTCTGCCTTCATCCTCGCATGATAGTGACTGGGTGTTTAATTTTTTTCCCTGATTTGCTGGGTCAGATACGTACGCTTCTACGCCGTAGCCATAGATTTTAATGGCATTTGAGATTTCATTCATCAGAGCTGCACTACTCGTATCGAAATGTACACCCAGCATTCCTACAGGGAATTGGGGGTGAGCATCCTTCTTTTCGATAACCGATTGACTGACAACCCAGACATAGTTTTCGCCAGTTAACTTCAGATCTTCAGCAGCTCTAAGAATAGTAATTGCTTCAGTTTGCGTGGCATAGAGGAGCATTACTCTCGCCTCGCTGTTAACAAGTTCCATCAAGTCACTAGTACGAGTTACAACAATCGAATTGAGGATGGTAAACTTAAAATGATCTTGCATTTCAGCTACACGCTCCCTTACAGCTTGAACAAAATCATCGTGACCGGCTATTTGGGAGGTGACTACCGAAAACTGGTGCCATTTGTAGCGTTCTAATATGCTCAACATAGCAGCACTTTGATGTTCTATACTTGGAGCTAACTGAAGTTGAAGTGTCGATTGTGAGGCACGTCTCTCCAAACCGGAATTATCTGCATTCCACGATATCACCGGTATACCCAAATAACCAGCAAGCTGCAAGAAATATTGAGCTGATGCTGTGCTATGACCAAACTGTTCATTATTCATCATGTACAAAATGGCAGAAACATTGAATTGAAGAAACTCCTTACAAAGCGTGCTCAGAATGGCTAAACGTTCACGATAAGCAAAAGACAAAATTTAAATCAATGATAAAAAATTAATTAAATTTTATCTTTTTTATTTTTGTTATGTTGCAATTTATAAATTTAAAAAGTTTAAATTAAATAAATAGGAAAGCTTGTATCCTTCTTAATCGGCTTAAAAAAGGAGAAATTTATCAGTTCGCCTGTATCTTTTTTATATATATATTTTTTCTTTTATCAAACATTCTCGACAACACGTACGTGTTTCTGAAAAACTAGATGTTAGAGTCCAAAAACATGGTAAATAATTTTACCCGAATATGCTGAAAATCGTCTGATAACAATATAGAGGTTTTAAAATCTAATTAAAATATATCTTATCAAATGCTTTCTTTTGCATTAAGATTTACTGTGAACTTTGGAAGAAATAATTTTTGGACTAATATTATCGTAGAATATTTGAAACCGATTTTTTCTGTTTTAATTTGTGTTAAAGTGCTTGAATAAATCAATTTGCTTACCTGTTGGACTTGGTGTTAGTGACATCATGTCAAAACGGATGTTACTCTGTTGGAATTGATAGTCTTTAAAAAATGTTAATTTAGCACCGCGTGTTTTATTGAAACCCGCTACAGCACTGTGGATGGCGCGTAAATATTCTCGTTTACCAAAATTTGTATGTGGCGCAATTAAGCCGATATAAAGCTGCTCCTTATTGCTAGATGAACTTTTCGTCATACTATTTGCCAAACGGATTGCATGTGAAGAAGGACATGAGTAAATAAATATCAGGCCGAGAAGTAAGAAAATGCAAAATATTGAGGGATGTGTTATCAGTTCAGCATTGTAAATAGTTCTTGCATTCGATTTATTTCTATGATTTCCATTTTTAAAGATGGTACGGTATAAGGAGTTTGTGATTGAATTTGAAGTTAAATATTGGTTGTCTGTATTACTGATGAGGTTATTTTTCATGTCGTTGGTATCAGTGAATAAGGCAGTTTTCGCTGATGGTGGAATTGAGGTGGTGGTGGTACTTTTGTTACAATAATTGTTGCTGTTGTTTTTATTAATGTTAGTATCTTTCTTAACAGTTTCTGGGTTTTTTAAAATATGTGGTATTAAATTATTTTGAACTTTGTGAAGCCTAGTGTTGCTTTTGTTGCTTGAGTGTTTGTTTTGATATCTGCTGAATGAATGAAATCTAGTTTCTTTTTTACATTTAAAATCGGCAGTAATTCTGGTGTTAGATTTATTTGTTTTTTCTGTTGTTGCCGAATATACATCCGCATATCCTAGTTTCCAACTTTCGTACGGTTGTTCCATTTTCAGTTCGACTTTTGGCCATTTACCTTCCAATTTAATTTCACTTTCGATTTCTCTATGAATTTTTTTTCTTCTTTTTGGTTCATTGCTTTGTCTTAAAAATTGTTTCTGTTTATTTTGGTGTTTAAGACCCATTAAGTTTTTTTGTTTGTGCCGCCTTTTTAAAGCATCCCTTAGTCGACTCATATTAATTACATTCATTTTTTTTAATTTAAATTATTGTATTCTCCTTCTTCTTCTGTTTCGGTTTTCATTTTTAAAGAATTTGTATCTATTGCAGGTTTTCAACTTTTTCACTACATGTTTTATAAATTCGCATTATTTTTTTTATTATTATTCACGGGCTTTCGAAAAAAATATTTTAAAATTATATTTTAATTAAGTTTTATGCTATTGCAATGAACGTTTCTTTTAACACTTTATTTTGAAGTTTGCAGCCTAAAGAAAAACATATCTTTTGTGTTTACAATTCTTCGCCGGTTATATTTCAAGGTCTTCCCATATGTTATATTGGCTATCGCTACGTGTTTTTGTTTATACAATTTTCTGTATTCTACTCTTTACCGAGAGGGTGTGGTTGACTTTCATAGAAGAAGAGACATCCAACAAGCAGAACGGATGTATGCACACACAACGAAAACATACAAAATGACAAGATGGATTTCAGTAACTTGGTAAAAAATAGCCCAATTAAAAATTTATTTTAATTTTTCATAAATATACGACAGAGTTAATTAATTTTTGCTCATTTAAAACTAAACTATTTCTTTATTCTTGCATAAATTATGTATTAAAAATGCGAACATACAAGAAATATTTTTACTTATTACATAAAATGAAAAAAATTACGCAAAACTAACGCAGAATAAGTTAAATTTTTGTTATATTTTTTGAACGTTTAATACAAATTTATTATGTATTAAAGACAAACTCATCCTAAATTTGGATAACTTGAGAAATGTCATATAACTTCGTATCTTCATACCTTTTTATACATATCAATACAGGTGGAAAAGTGGCTATATAAGCCTGTGACTCCATTTGTGATTTTTCAATATCAATTTCCGGGTAACTCAGAGGAAACCGTGGTACCTCTGATTTTTCCATATATCTGTTAACTTCGGTTTGCATTCCTGTGAATGTACTTATTCATCACAATTATACTAGCTGGGCCAACGGCCCTAAGCGATTGTCGACGCACTTTTTTAAAGGAAAAACTTTATGGTAGGAATAAATTTGTTATGCCCATTTATACTTATGTACATGTGGTTATCCATATATCATGAAGCGTAGTATGTGATCAAGATTAACGTCAGTACCTGGCAACGAGTCACTTACGACTGAGTGAAATACTAAGTGTCAACTAGCGCCACCAACCTGCATACCGGGGGACTGGTTCCCCCTATATCCCGAGTCTGTGCCTAGGTTAGATATCAGGGAGACGATTAAAAGTATATAAGAATGTATCTTTTTTAGTTTTTATAATCTAGCAATATATCGCTCGGAAAATAAAACTCTAGTAACGCCAGATTATGTGGACATCTTTATTGTTGATTTTGATAGAATTTATAATATCGCTGCCTATCATAAATCCTAAGCTCGGCGTTATATCATGTATAGAAAATGTATATACCGAACCTTCTCATCGAAAAAAGAGTTCAAAGTAAGTGGCAAATACACAAATCTTCGCAACTTAAAAAACAGCTATAAGAACGCACAAAACGAATTAGCGAGCTACTAGAATCCAGAACTTAATATTTGATGAAAACACCTCTGCTTAGAGTTAAGGCAATAAAAATTTGTCATTTGTTAGTAACTTGTTAATGGTTTTGAAACTGCATAAATCATCTAATGTGTCTTAGTAACCGCTTCGAAAGTATAATCCGCTCTTGATCTACGAGGTATTTAAAAAGGCTACTGCTGATTAAAACTTTAGGATAGTCCTGCGTATTTCTCAAGATATTTTAAGAAAGAGAATGCTAGACAAATGTTTATCAAGCGATAGTGGTTAGTGTTATCACAACGCTTTCTAAAAGTTTATGTTTTTAACAATGTTATATATTTTGTTTCTTTTTAAAAAAGTTGTAGAAAAATCCCACTTTTTTCCAGTACTTTATATATATTCCTCCACCATTCTAACGCATCATACACTTTTCACCGTGAGCAAATAATAATAATAATATTTATCATTAAAAAGCGTAATTAGGTTTACCTCGCCAGAAATGTATTCATTCCGTGTAAAATTTATTTTAACAAAGAAAATTTGTGTGCGTGAAATCCGTAAATTAGGAGTAGAGGAAAAAACTGATCCATGTTTATAAAACTTAAAATTAATAACTTAATATTTTAGTTACAATAAACAACGTGCACTTGTTTCCCTTTGGAATTATAAATCCTATATTTTTAAAAGCTTCCACCCTTCCATACAACTAACTATTAACTATTTTGTTAGCAAATTCCCCCTTTCTAATAAAAAGAAAGAATCACATACGATTTTCACTACTAAAGTAAATAATGAGTTTCGCCCAATTGCTACTTTTCCTTATTGTCTAAGGTGTTATAATGCCTTTTATAATTGTGTCGATACATATTTACACACATATGTATGTATGTGCATATATATGGATGTATTTATTTATTGAACTCCTTTAGTATTTCAATAAGTTTGTGTGCTTGTTATCTAATAAATTCTAAAAAAACAAGCAAAGGACATAGCACACTGATAAAATATTTGAAGGGTTACAACGATGTTCTGCATGTACACAAAATATAGATAATTTTTTTTAAACCACAATAATTTTTATATTGCTTTTTTTAACTTTTAACGTAATAATTCTTTTTTTTTTTTGTTATGCTTGAATAAAAGCACTTAATATCACTGCTGAACTGAAAGGTCCACACCCAAAAAGTTACAGGACAGGATTTGTGTTTTTTTGCTTCATCATATTTTTGTAATTTTTTATATATAAAACAGAGCATCTTCTTTACAATATGTGTACGTTTTCTAGTATAATACGCTAGGTTTTAATCCAGGATGTTGACACTGTAAACGTTCAGAGTAAACTAAATATTCATAAAAGTATTATCTCCAGCATCATCGTTGTTAGAATAAAATATAAAATTACAAACTCATTAAATTTACTTGCGCAGGTCTGGAGCTTATAGAAGAGATAAAAAGAGAGAAAGTAAGTGCATTAGATGTTTTTAACAATGTAAACAAAAGTTTTTTTCTATGTAGTTTGACATCTGTTGTCAAAAAAAGTTTGTAAATAAAATATCAGCTGTCGAATTGTACAGAACTGATGAGTTATTGCGTCTTTGGCTTGTCAATTGTAATTTTAAACAAAATAAAAAATTAAAAAATAAAATAATAATAAAAATAATAATAATAATAATAATAATAATAATAATAATAATAATAATAACAATAATAAATAAATAAATAAAAAATTATATATTCTAAGATTCTAAGCCATTAATACGAACCTAGTACTACAAATATATTTTATTGCAGAGTTTTTGTTCTGTAAATTTAGAAATAAATACTTACTGGCTTAATTGGCATGATTTTTTCACGACATACATATTTACATATTAATGAACACATATATGTAAGTTAAGACAGCATTGAAGTTTTATATATTAAAAATAAAGATAACATTGTATCATTTTATGTTACACTTTACCGATTTTTAAACTTGAACCGAATAGCACCGTTAAATTAATTTTTTTCTGGTAACTAAGTAAAAAGAGAAGAAAATTTAAGACTTCTATATTGTTGAATTTTAAAGCAAACTAATTAATAAGAATATTTATGTTGGGATATATAGCTACTTAAAACTCTTCTAATGTTTTTAGGCATACGTATCACATTAGGGTGGACGTTATTTGTAAGGACACATTTTTGTTTTTACATTTATTTGCTCCTACTCCAGGGGTTGTCATTAAAACTAAAAGTTAGGTTTATGTATGAAAATTTTATTGTTATTTCAGTCATATTTTTAAATTAAATTGGTAATAAAGCAAGAAAGTTTTATGTTAAAAAAAATACCAAAAAATGTCTAATTTTAATGGTCAAATTTATTGGTCCAATTTAAAATTAGCCAACAAATAAATTATTATTATGAGTCAAGTATCGATTTTTTAATATTAAACTTCTATTAAACTGGCTGCTTTTTTAAATATTCAAAAATTAATAGATTTTAACAACTACGATATTTAAAAAAAATTTTGTACAATAAAATTTACTAACGTCGTAAAATTAAGTAAATTTAAATAAATAAATAAGTAAATAAATAACTAAACAAAAAAATATTCTTGGATTAAGACACCCAAAAGGAGCTTGTATGGTTACGTATTAAGTTGTAAAAAAAGCCTTAGTTACATATTTGGTTTAAAAAGCGCTTTGTGAAATTTTCCAAGAAAAAAATGCCACAATGTTTTTAACTCTTTAACAATTAAAAAAAAATAATTTTAAAAATCATATTTAATATGATGTTTCTGTAATACCAGTGATAAACTAGTCTGAAAAATTTTTATCAAAGGAGAGAGTTTTTTGAGTTATTTATATAAAATTTTTTAACGAGTTACTCGCCTGCAATGCAAAAACGGATATAAGTTTTAAAATTAATAATAATAATTCGAGTAAGAAAAAAATATTTTTAAAATTGTGAATATTTTCATTACATCTTTTGGACATATTTTTATAACGCATTTTAATAAGTTCGTTTATTCTAGTTTAATTATAAATATTGAACTAATGAAAAGCCCATGAAAGTTCATGAAAATTCTATTTTAAAAGCTGGCTTCAAGACTAAATAAGATAAAATAAGATGTGTTAACGATTCTAATAAAAAGTTTAAAAATTAAGTTAAATTTTATTACAACAATAAAATATTAACTAAAACTATTAAAGATATAATATATTAACGAGTTGCTTGCATTTACTTTAAGAAATTGTAAAAAAAATAATTAATTAATTTGCAATAACATAGAAATAAATATATAAATTAAAAAAATGTAAATAGTGAATAATGTAGCTCCCACAACTCGCAGGAAAGATTAAGACATTTACAACAATGTAATTTCTGTTGTATATACCATAAAACAAGCTGGAAGGATATTAAAATAATAGCATTTAAATAAAGTTCCAATCTTTTGATTTCGCTTAATCCATAAGAGAAAATCAGGCTGAAATTTGATGTTTTTTCGAAAAAAAATTGTCTATTTCGTTGAGTTATAGCAAAAGGTTAAATTGTTTTATGTAATATTCTATAGTTTTTATTTTTATATCCCGTTAATATGATTTTTTTTTAGCATTTTTTTCAAATACTGAACGATTTTTATCAATTCAAAAAACTAAGCTTGAAAAAAAACTTGGAGAGGTCTTAGCTCCGCTAGAAATAAAGACAGTGGACAAAGGTCATAGAGATTTACAGAAACAGTTTACTTTACTTTACTATTATTATTATTATTATTTTTTTTTTTTTTTGTTCAGAGTGAATATTTATATTGACATTATCTACGATAGTGTATGTTTATTTATATCTAATTTTCTTTAACGGACAGTAACGTTATTTAATATTTTCTAAAAAAAAAAAAAAAAAAAATTCAACCTGATCCTGAATAAAAGGTTGTATGATTATGAAGAAGGCCTTAACAAGTATTTTTAGAATTGTTATCTTCCTGTATAAAATAATAAATTTTCAATACCCTTCCTTCACATAGTGAAACCCTATTTAAAAAGTTATTAAAATATCAATAAAAAAATTAATTTTCTGAAGAAATATAGAAAAAAAATTGCATTCCACTAAATATGAAATTTAAAGTATATTAAAAAAAATATTAATCAATAATTTTTAAAATCGCAGTGCAGTTATACCCAGCTTTTAATTTAAGTGAATGCTTAAAACCAGTGAAAATCTGGTAATTAAGATACTTTTTTCAATAATTTCTTTTTATAATTTCTCGAAATAAATGCAAGCGACTAGTAAATAAAAATAATAACTTGTATATTTTTCATTTATAATTATTTGTTGTAGTTAAAAATTTTTCTCAAATTTTGCATTTTAGTGGACTAATGATTATGCGCGTTTTGAATAACCCTGTCCCGAGATAAAGAACTGAGATAGCGTAACAAGTTTTTTTGCAGTTGAGGTTCTTAGGTGTCTACTATACTATAGGCTGTCTGTTTTTAAAATCCATAACTAAAAACTAGACCCACCTTATCATAACATATGTCAAAGAGAGAGAGAGAGAGTTACTATCGTTAATGTTAATAGATCCAAAAAAGTATAAAAGGTATAGTAAATTCGACGCCTTCTATTGTCCGCTGCCTTCTCATGTGAGCTGTTACTCCTATCATAACAAAAAAGCATATAAAACAAAAACAAAAAAAAAAAAAAAAAAAAAACTTAAATTAAATACATTTGCTTTCATTGTAAACATTTGAAGTTCATTGCCTGTGAAAAGATCTACTGACTTCTCAAAAGCTCTTACGTGTAATTGTAATTGGAACCCTTTTTTTACAAAGTATAAGTAACTTTCATTGTAATTAATCTACTGCCAACATAAAGTGCTCAGGGACTCAAATTATTAAAACTGTTTATGCCATTTTATGTTCTAAGAAAAGCAATTTTTTAACAAAAGCCAGATATTTTAAAAGTAAATATTTAACTCACAATCGGATGCACTAAGTTTTGGAATTCCACAATAGTTGTACATATTGTAATGTTATTATGTACATATGCTCTGTTAAATATAAAAATATTTTATTTTAATGTAATAAAAAAATCAAACATAAAATAGAAATTAAAATAGAAATTGAAAATAAGGACTAACAATAAATGCTGTAATTAAAAAGTAGCTAGTTTAGCTAATAGAAAGATATTAATTGTAGTTTAGTATAGTTTTTATTATTTTGTGCATATAATTCGTTATAATAACTAGTGACTTGTGTAGAAAAATTAATGTTTCAAAAATAGTATATAAAAAAAATTAAAGTTTCATATCCTATTTTTTAATTGTTCTTTAAGTAGAAAACTTTTTGATAGATATGCAAAATGCTAATGAATAATAAAGCGAAAAAAGTGCATTGCTGCTGGTATTTAATATTTAGTATTCTCTATTTCGAAGAACAGTAATTTATGTGAAAATATAAAGGTATATAAATACATATTTACATATGCATATATATAATTATTAAATCATTTATTTTCTTTATTTAGTTTAACTCTTTAATAAGCGCTAAATTCGTAATTAGTTGACAGAAGAGTTTAAAGCAGCGCTTAAAATCAAAACAACCAAATTATAATTGTTAAGTTTTATTGATCAAAATAAATCAGGTTTTTGTACAAAACACACAATTATTGAAATAAAAGTCAATTGAATTTAAAATTTATTTTTGGCTTGAGTTCATTTTTTTAATTTTTAAAAACCTTTTTTTTAGAAAGAAAAATTAATTTAACAAATGTATGCGGACGTTTTCCACACAAAAAAAATTAGATACTAGCAAAATAAAATGCAGCATTTTCTGGATCGCTACAATCTTCATCAGCATTCTTCGTATCTATCTACCTTACTGCTGTTATACTTTAACAAATATTACTTTGCATTTAAAAAAAAAATTAACTACATAGTATGCTTAACATTTTTTGTTTTTAATTTTATATGAAATAAAATTTTACTTACGTATTGAGATATCAAATAGAAAACATTGCCTTTTATATTTCAATAGGTTATGGGCCTGACTCATTATTGAATTTAATTTATAAATAAAAGTGCAATTCGGTTATCTTAGAATTATACGAGTGAAAGAGATTCTTTAAAAATATGGCGAACTCTTTAATCCAAATTAAAAACTTAATTGGAAGCGAAAATTGGTCTACGTGGTGTTTTGCGTTGAAAGCTCAGTTTGAGTTGGACAATTTGTGGTGTTGTATTGAAAATACAACAGAAGATGCTGCAAAAGAAACACAAGCCAGATGTCGTCTCATACTTTCAATACATAAAGATTTGTATGTGTACGTACAAGAAGCAGTTACGGCCAAGGATATTTTCGATAAATTAAAGAACTTATTTCAAGATTCTGGTTTAGATAGGCGCATAGGTCTGTTAAGAAAGCTATGCTCTATCCAGATGCTGGAATGTAATTCAATAGAACATTACGTTACTGAAATTGTCTCAACGGCACAAAAGTTAAACGGGATTGGTTTTATTGTATCCGATGAATGTCTAGCATCAATTCTGTTAAAAGGATTACCTAAAGAATATAACCCGATGATTATGAGTTTGGAAGGTTCTGGTAAGGTACTTAAGGCAGACACAGTTAAAGCCAAGTTACTTCAAGATATAAAGTATGAGCCTGAAGCCACCAATTCAGCACTAGCTACCAAAAGTCAAAATAAAAAGAAAGATATGAAGAACGTTAAATGCTACAATTGCAAGAAATATGGTCATTATTCAACAAAATGTCCAAATCGTTCAAATAACAAAATTACAAATACATCAATGTTTGCTGCATATATTGTACAAAATTTGGGACCAGATGAGTGGTATTTCGATAGTGGAGCATCTGTACACATGGCTCAATCAAAATCCCTTTTTAAAAATCTTCATAGTTATCAGAGCCAAATTCGTATTGCTGACAATAAAACGTTAAAAGCAGTTAGTATTGGTACGATTGTGATAGAAGTTTCTATTCCTGGTGGACATCAGAACGTTACAATTAAAGATGTGTTATATGTGCCAGATCTTGGAGCAAATTTACTGTCATGTAGTGAGATTATTCGTAGAAACAAACGAGTTGTTTTTAGTAAAACTGGCTGCAGTGTTGTAGATGAAAATAACAAATTGCTTGCCAATGGAAAATTAGTCGATGGTATGTATAAATTAATTACACCTACTAATGCATCTGTATTTTTGGCTAGTGAATCATCAAACTTTGAAACCTGGCATAGACGGCTAGGCCATCCAAATAATCAAACGATGGAAAAGATGAAGTCCGATGGAATGTTGCAGTATAAAGATTTTGTGAAAGTTAACTGTATGGCATGTGCTCAAGGAAAACATGCAAAACTAAAATTTCCTAAAGAAGGTTCAAGAGCTAGCGATATTTTAGAAATAGTTCACACAGATATATGCGGCCCTATGGAAGTAAAATCAAATGGTGGAAATTTGTATGTCTTGACATTTATCGATGATTTCAGTCGCAAAGTGTTTACTTATTTTTTGAAGACCAAAAGTTGTGTTTGAAGTATTTGTCAAATTTAAAACATTTGTAGAAAATCAAACAAGCAAAAAGATAAAGTGTCTACGATTTGATAATGGAGGCGAATTCGTAAATCAAAAGATGTCCAATTTTTTAAAAAAATGTGGTATTATGCATCAGTTGAGTGTAGCTTATAATCCACAGCAAAATGGTCTTGCAGAGCGTATGAATCGATCGCTAATTGAAAAAGCTCGATGCATGTTATATGATGCAAAGCTTCCAAAATCATTTTGGGCTGAAGCTGTGAACACATCTGGTTATCTCATTAGTAGAATTTCTCATCGTATTCCTAAAAAGTGTCCGGATGAAATATGGTTTAAAAGAAACCCAAAGTTATGCCACTTACGAGTTTTCGGTTGCAGTGCAATGGTACACATTCCTCATAAAAAAAGAAGAAAATTTGATCCTAAGTCGGAGAAAATGATATTCATTGGATATTGCAATAAATCGAAAGGTTATCGACTATATAATCCTGTTAAGAAGACAACAACAATTAGTCGGGATGTTATATTTTTTGAAAATGAATTTATGTCTTTTAACAAAGCGAAATCTGTTGAAGAATATTAGTTCGCAATTCATCCAATAGAAGAATGTAGAAAAGAAAATGAAGAAAACAAAGTAAATGGTGAAGACCACGATGAAGATGAGTCATTGTTGTTCTCTTCATTTACAGAGAATAACAATGAAGTAGGGGAAATAGTAGATGGTAGTAACATTATGTCTAATAGAATACAGAGCGATCCAGTTCCGTCTAAGGAAGCAATAAAAATTCCAAGGCGAAGTGAACGTTTAGCAAAAAAAGCTCAAAACAGTTATTTAGCAGAAAATTGCATTTTAGAGGATCCTCTTACATATGAAGAAGCTTTAAGCCGTGTAGATAAAGATAAATGGCTAAATGCAATCAACAGTGAAATAAATTCTCTAGAAGTTAACAACACATGGACTGAAGTTAGTTCTTCCAAATGCAAAAATCCAATAAGAACCAAGTGGGTTTTTAAGCGTAAAGATGAACCTAATGGATCAAAGAAATATAAAGCACGTTTAGTGGTAAAAGGCTTTACCCAGAAAAAGGGCATTAATTACGAGGAAACATACTCGCCTGTTATTCGTTACACGTCTTTAGGAATGTTAATGGCTCTAGCAATAAAATATAATTTAGAAATTGAGCAAATGGATGCAGTCACAGCCTTTTTACAAGCAGAGTTAACTGAAGGCATTTTTATTTCTCAACCCGAAGGTGTGAAATGCAAAAGTGAGAACACAATACTAAAACTCAATAAAGCTTTATATGGCTTAAAGCAGTCGAGTCTGGTTTGGAACAATAAATTGGATAAAGTTTTACAAGATTTTGGATTTATAAGATCGAAATTAGATTCGTGTGCTTATTACCATTTCAAGGATAATAAGAGAACTTACTTGGCAATTTACGTCGATGACATGTTGTTATTAAGTAACGGTATTGTCTTTAAGGAAACAGTAAAAGCGAAACTATGCAAAAAGCTGCATATGAAATTTCTGGGAGAAGCGAAAAAGTGCTTAAACATTCGAATTACCAAAGAAGATAAGAAGATATGCTTAGACCAAGAAGAGTACATTGATCAAGTATTGCAAAAGTTTAATATGTCTGACTGTAACTCAGTTCAAGTACCTATGGATCCGAATCAAAAAATGAAAAAAACATGTAGGAAAACGGTTACAAGATGAAATTTTCCCACATCAGCAGGCTATTGGAAGTATGATGTATTTAATGCAGTGCACAAGGCCAGATATTTGCCATGCAGTAAGTTTTTTAAGTCGTTTTAACAACAACCCAAGTCAAGAACATTGGAATGCAGTAAAAAGAGTGTTTAGATATTTGAAAGGAACTAAACACGCAAGACTTTGCTACAGTCAAGATGGAAATTATGAATTAATAGCTTTTTCAGACGCCGATTGGGCTCAAGATAGCGATGAAAGAAAGTCGACAACTGGTTATGCGGTTATTCTACAATCGGGTGTTATTTCGTGGTGTAGTAAAAACCAACAAACCGTTGCTTTATCTTCAACTGAGGCCGAATACATGGCAATGTCTGCAGTTACACAAGAAGTTGTATTTTTAAGAAGTCTTTATTTCGAACTTGTTACAGATATTCAAAATGAGCCAACACCAATTTTTTGTGATAACAAAAGTGCAATAATATTATCGTCCACAAATATTTTTCATCCCCGATCTAAGCATATTGACGTGCGTCATCATTTTATAAGAGAAAAGAAGAATGCCAGAGAAGTGGAGTTTTTTCCTATAAAAACGGATGAGATGGTAGCAGATTTTCTGACTAAAGCAACAACAGCTCCGAAGCACAAATTTTGTTTTGAAAAACTTGGTTTAAAATTGTAAAGTAAATTTGAGTAGGGGTGTTATACTTTAACAAATATTACTTTGCATTTAAAAAAAAAATTAACTACATAGTATGCTTTACATTTTTTGTTTTTAATTTTATATGAAATAAAATTTTACTTACGTATTGAGATATCAAATAGAAAACATTGCCTTTTATATTCTAATAACTGCCATCCCTAAATTAGCGCGTAAGGTAATGAAGTTGCCTGCAAGCTACTGTTGTTTACATATTTTTTTTGCAGTATTTACAGAACGTTACAAAACAGTGATGACATTTTAGCTTTTTTCGGGTTTATCTAGCGTTTTTATCACTGATTGTATTTCATTTTATAGGGTTTTATAAAAAATGATAAGTTAATGTTACTGTTCACAACAAAACGCGCTCATTTAGGTATGGCTGTTAAATTGTGTGCACTGTAAACATCATCTATTTAACCAACTAATTTTGTAAATAAGAATACGAGGAAAATTCATATCAATATTAATTTAGTTAGACGAAGTCGACACACAAACCAAAGTATTTCTTATATGTTCTCTTTGTAACCTGTCCCGTACATTTGTTTTTGCATTTGTAACAGCCATCGGATGATCATGAATGCAATTTTTATTTATTGTCAAATTAATAATAATATAAATATTCCTCGTATTCTTATTTACAAAATTATTTGGTTAAATAGATGATGTTTACAATGTACACAATCTAAGGTAGATAGATACGAAGAATACTGATGAAGGTTGTAGCGATCCAAAAAATACTGCATTTTATTCTGCTAGTATCTAATTTTTCTTCTTTTCTTTGGAAAATGTCCGCATACATTTGTTAAATTAATTTTTCTTTCTAAAAAAAAGGTTTTTAGAAATTAAAAAACTGAACTCAAGCCAAAAATAAATTTTAAATTCGTTTATATCAACACTTCAACTCCTAATTTTCATAAAAAATTAAAAGAAAATTCAGTAGTTAAAAATAGTTCTGCTCATTTTTTCCACTATTCAAAATAATATGTTATGTTTACGTAGAAATAGTAACTACCTTACTTTGAAACCGTCGGCAACTTTAATGTATCCGCCCCTATTTCGAAAAAGTAATGGAGCCTTAAAATGTGAAAACAATTTTATCAAAAACTTTTTTATACATCTGTAGTGAAACAATGCCTTTTTCATGCATCTTTCCAATCTCACTTGTTATTAAGAAAATGGAAATCTTACTTTTACCAAGATTTTAATAGACAAACATATAAAAGTTAAGACTTGTTAACACTATAAAAATTTCACTTAATTTTAAGTGGATTTTAAAACCAAATGTTAAAAGTTGGCAGATCTTTACTTATCTTAGTAAAGTCAAATTTTGCTGTTAACTGTCATTCCTTAAATGCTTTTAAGCTTTTTTTTGTACCCTATAAAAAACTACACATGCATGTACAAATGTATGTTGTCCAAAAATAATGGTACCATAAATACAATAATATAAAAAAATGTAGTTACAACCATAAATAATTAAAACTCGCTATGCGCAAGCCAGTCATAAATGGAAAAAAATATATATTAGAGTTATTTCATAATCGCAGCGCCATCTATTTATCGTATGATTTACATAATAAGTGACAGTAACCTAAAAGTGTGTGCGAGAAAATCGCCTTAATTAAAAAATTTTTTGTTTTTGCTAACAGAATGCATGAAAGCTTAAAAATGTGTATTCAGATTTATATATTTTCAGCATTTAATAAATGACAAGTGAATCTAGCAGATTGTTTCTATAATTAAATAAAAGACATCTTCTTATGATTTTTACAAAAGACCCCTAAAATAGATATCTTAACATAAAAATAAATTTTATTTAAGCTGGTATTTTCTTAAATATATTTTTGTTTAATTCCAGAATTCAATATGTAGACTTATTATATTCTTTTAAAAACTTCATTCAGGAAACCTCAAGAAATAAAAGATAAAATATTAAAAACTAGCAGTATCCACGACTTCGTCTGCCTGTTATTTCTAATTTTTTTTTAATAAAAATTTATTTTTAACTATTTATTCCAGATTTCTGCAGACAGTGTTAAAAATTTTTCTTTTGCAAAAATAAAATGTGCTGACAACTGTTTTAGTACCATTATACTGGTGAATTGGGTACTTTCACGTTTGTATCTTTAGTTTCTCTACGCAATGACATATTTTTACGAAAAAGCGAACACAGATATACAGACAGACAAGCAGACACAGAAAATTTCTAAGAATAGATGTTTTGTATTCCATATTCTACACCGACAACAAAACTTTCAAAAACTATTTCATGTACAGTAATTACCCCGTTACAGTTTTATTAAATACATATGCGTATAGATAACAAAAATTAATTAAGGTTTTTTCAATATAATATGTCGATGAATTCACTATTTTTGCTAATTTCTACTTAGTTTGGCAGTAGTGAGATGTCGGCATCGCCTTATTCTCTTTTAAGATAAAAACAAAAATGGTGAAAAAACTTCGAAGTGTCAGCAAATTCGACTGTAAAACATGACAAGTAAATATCTTTCCTCGCAACTATACTGCTGCCAGATATTCTTACAATTGTATTGTAAAAGTGTACTGATCGTGAGTGCTTAAGTGAAACACTATGCCAACAAAAATAATAAGCTGTTGTTAGTAATATGATTTTTTTAGCGAGTGGTCTATATTTTATAGATGGATGCGATAAAAATCATTTTGTACTGTGTAAACGTTCTCGTTCATATGTAAAAGAATGTCTTAATGTACAATATTATCTAAGTGTTACGTCCAAGACCATAAAGCATGGCAGTTCATAATAATGGAGTTGGCAAGATTTTAATACTCTGTTGCAACTTTTTAAAAAGAAGAAAGTATTTCACCAAGACGATGAACCAAAACTTACAATTAGAAATAAATGCTGGTTTATGGTTTATAGACTATAATATTAACATCATGGAATAGTTTGCACAGTCGCCTCACTTAAGCACGTTAGAGTATATTTGGACTGGCGTGAGGAAAAACCTACTAACAAAAGAAAGTGGCAAAAAAAAGATGTAAAGGATTGATTAACTCCATGACAAGACACTGCTTGTTTCTTAATGCCAACGAAAGCCCTGAAGTAAAATATAAATTATGTAACTTCGTTTTCTTTAGTGTGTATTTTAAATATTGTTACTTTTTGTGTTTTTTACCTGAATGGTACCATTATTTTCACCGTTAAAATTTTGACTGTTGACAATAATAATTTAAATTCTTTCAACAGAAATCTTCCTGATGTGGCATTTAAGTTTCACATATTTTAGTTATGTGCTTCAGGAATAGTTATAACTCAGGGATATTATTACAACTTGCTATGAGTAAGAGGCAGGGTTTTTCTTTATTATTATTATTTTCTTATTATTATTATTTTTTTTTTACGAAATGTTTAACAAACTATCAAAGTATAAGCCCACGAATATTCAGAAATACAGACATATATATTTGACACGATCTCCCTCCATATTAACAGTGATAGATATGATGATGTTTAAAGAGCGTACAGAATTTTTAACACAATTTTTACTGAGGTACAATTATCAATTTACGTTTTCAAATCCATTTTTTGAAAAAAAAAATAAATAAATAAAAGTTTTTTACTTATAAACAGCTAAGTTAAACTCAAAACGTAAAAATATTAACATTGTATCGTGACAGGCAAGACAATTAAAAAATTTTGGTATAATTAATGTGATGAGTTAATATCATCGGCTAAGCCAGTGTCCATGATTTCTTTCGAGCTCAGCAGCGTGTTGGCCAACCGATCAAATAATTTTTAAAAATACTAAAGTGTTGCGCAACATTGATTAATTCATGATAAAATTTGGTGTTTATCTCGTGATGTAAAAGAATTTCACTTTCTTATACATCTTAACTAGTGAGTGAAGTGTGTGGAGATATAAAAATCTACCTAAATTTGTTACGACGTAATAACTTAATTCATAATATTCATATAATATACTAAAAATACTTAAAAGATATTTAATATTTTTAGTATTTGTGACATCTGCAAATATATTTTCTTATTTATGACATATATGCAATTTTTAAACATGCAGTAAAAAAATATGTGCTAGAAGTATTTTATTCGGATCTTTAAGCTAATTTTATTAAAAAATTTTTTTTGGCAATTATAATACTTGGGTCTACCAAAAAATTTTTTTAAAGATATCTTATAAGCGGTAAAATTTCTTTTTTTTTGTTTTTGCTTTTCCCATTAGTCGTTACATATATTTGTTTTTTCTTCAAGCCAACCACTTAATGAAATGGTATTGAAACTACTTTGCAGCCAGTTACAGACATATGTATGAATATATCTGAATTATCATGCAAAACTTAATGAAGTAGGAAGGAGCTTCTACAACAATTTAGTTAAAATCAACGAATATTAATGTTTTTTCCTAGTCAAACTACTTCAATTGCTTTGTTTATGAAATCTTTTTTTTTTAAGTTAATATAATAAATAATTGCATTTGAAGGAATAAAATACAATAAACGTAGACTAATATAACATTAATTCCAAATAAATTTTAAATTGAAGTTTTTCTTTGAATGAAATAGTAATAAGAAGAATAAGACCCATTTCGCTCGAATGCATTTTTCACTCCTTTTTTTAATTCTCTTTAAAAGTTTCAGCGAGGTTTATTGCGTCCATACACTATGTGATATTTAATAGCATGAGAATTTTTGTATTTTGCTTTTGTTTTGTATAAGTTATTGAACTTTTTTATGTTATTTTAAAATGTACACAAACAAAAAAACGTCTGCAGCGAACGTACACAAAGCAAATGTTAAAACAACCCCTCAAAATTCAATCTATGCCATTTTGTCCCTGCATATTTTTGTTATTGGTGTATGGGATGACCCCTACTTATGCAAAGCATTGTGCTGGAACTAGGAATTTAGGTTGTGGGAAGGAGTACTAGCGCTTGTGGATATTTGATTTGAATCTTTGCACATTGTAAGTGGCAAGAAAGAACATTGCAGTGAGTTTATTCCACATACGAACTGTTCGGTTAACAAACGAATTTTCTCTGTGATACGTAGTGCGATTCACTGGCCAATCGACCACAAAGGAATGTTCTCTTGATGCAGGGCGCGTTGCGCGTACAAAATTAAGGTTTTAAAGAACAATTTCCCTGATTTCATAAGATCACACTCTGTTCTAGTAACTATAAAACAGTGAAACACACCCCACGTTGCGTCGATGCTCCAGTAAATCAACAGAGCTGGATACCCTACTTTCACCGATGAGCTTCTTAGCTTCTCCGGCACGTGATCAAGTAACCCCAATTTTCGATCTGATAAAGGTGACATAGATAGCAAGGAGATCAGATGGAGTGAAGTATTTTTTACTTCGTTTCAGAAAACCTAGGCACCAGAATGCTTCCTTGGGACATGAAAAATAGGCTTATTTCAACGAAAATCGCATTGAATTTTTATGTCAAGATCATCGGAAACTTCCAATTCCTTAATATATATATCACCCATAATTAATAGCTATTTGAAGATTACCAAAAGGTCGCGAATAAGGGTATCGTCCATGCGCTTTCGCATAGCCCCAATTTCCGGAAGGCTTGGTCTATTGCGAAATAAAGAATTGAAACAACACAAACAACTACAGTTACGAATATCAAACTAAAAGCGAAATGCACAAATGAAAAATTTCATTGTATAGGAACGCAATGATACTCGCTGATACCTTGAAACAGAATTGAAAAACAATGTCATCAAATAATCCCACCTCTAAATTTGAACTTATTTCGAAAAAACCGCTTTTGTTCAGAGCTACTACGTTTGCGTGATGATGAGAACAAATACTCTTTGTAGAGAGTGTTTTGTAGTTGTTTCTATACGCGAGCCCGCGCAGGCATATTTGTCGATCATTGCTTATAAAAACTTTGATTTTATTAAAACAATTTGTAAATATACATTTATTACCATTTGTTGATGTTTTTTAATTCTCATATTTATAAGCTCATTCAGCTATTAAATAGCTTAATCATTAAATATACCATTTTTTTTCTTTTTTTTGTTTATTAATGTAAAGCAATACGACAATTCTATTTTATAAATTATTATAAATGTAACGCAGAAATATTTTTTTTTGTTAAAAAAAAATAATATATTTTTTATTTAAAGCACACTCTCCGGTTGGTGACCGCTGCTTATTAAGTATTTTTTATAATATTGTATCTTATACAAGTTACCTTGCTTTTTTAAGGGTGTTATGTTTAAGTAACTGCAAAGTAATCAGCGTGTTAGATACGTTAGTAATGCCGCTATAAGTTTTACCAATATTTTTTTCATATGAGGTTTCTTTTGAGGAGATAGGCTTTTGACCCCTTTCATCATGGTAAGTGATAATAATGTTTTGTTTGCTTGCATTAAAAAAAATCGTAATTTAAATTGCAGCACCTTAATTTCAAATAAAAAAGATAACTAAAATTTTTTTCTCGTTTGCTTGTACACTGCAAACGATAATTGATTATAGATTGATCATAGATTTTAGAGTGAAGCAAACTTTTCTACACTTCGTTTACTCCTACAAATAGTTTCCCACCGACAATGGCTAGCAAGAAATAAACACAAAGCCTCCTTAAAAACTGGAATTGAAAATATCTTTAACGCACGAAATTTGTATTTGTTAGAAAAACAAAATCTTTGGCACTATCTTCAACATAAAATTAGTCAAACAAAACGATAAATCTTAAAAGAAAAGATAAGAGGAAAACATTACTAATTGAGGACTAAAACAACTTTAAGTAAAATAACAAAAGGAGAAAAACCCCTTACAGCAGTAAAAACTTAAACATGACAAAGAGATTTAAAAAAAAAAAACAATGCAACCATAGATTAAAAAAATATTCAATGTCTAAAAACGCTTCCACTCACTTGCAGGTCTTGTTAACAAAAAGCTAAAAAAGCAACAAAAATTAATTAAAATAAAATAAAAATTTAACACAAACATTGTAGTGTGATTTAAAAAAAAATTAAGATTAATTTTTTTAACGCCTCTTAAGTTTAAGAAACGTGTATAAGAAAATATAATAAGCGAGGACAAACGCATATGTAAAATTAACTACTAAAAGTAGGGCTTTTGGCACCTTAATATGTTTAGTGTACAAAACTTTAATAAAATGGTTCCCTTGGTGGTGTTTGGCATAAAGCTTCCACGTATTTTTTCATTAAAGCCATGGCGAAATCCATCAATTTCGCTGTTGCTCAAATCATCACAAGGTTTCTGTCTTCACATTTTAAAATAAATTATCATCTATAAAAAATGGCTCTTAAGTATTTGCCTTTAGATGGATACTACATAGAGAAGAATAAGACAAAAGTAAACATTATTTTTTACTTTTTTATTTGTTACTATTTTCAGCAAAACTTTAATCTTTTGTTTTTACGTTAAATTTATTTTTTTTCGAGCATTTAAGAGTTTAATTTAATATTTATAATATAAATACTAAATAAAAGGGCTTGAATTAAAGTTAGAATAGCCTTCTGAAAATTTTTTTGTGTTATTTCAGAATATACCTTTTAAAAATCTATTTAAAGAGACTTGTGAATAAATATGGTTTCGCCAATAAGCAACAAACACGTTTTTAAATTTCCACGCCTTTAAGCTTTGCTTCACCACACTCAAGTTTGTCATAAGAAAAGCTTTGTAGTCTTTTTTATTGCTGCTAGTTCAGACACTGCCATTATATCATTATTAAGTGGAATGCCTTTCATTTTCTGAAAGAATGAGTCACAAAAGTATATTAAGATCTAAAACGACAGCTACAGAAAATAAAATGGCAATTGCTATAATTACAACAGGCAAAGATAGAAGAAACGTTAACAAATTCCCAGCAAAAAAAAAAAAATGAAGTGGTTCAAAAATCATGGGTATATTCATGGCATTTCTTGCAATTATTTTCTATGATGCATTTCAGTTCATTTAATTAAGTTAAGTTTTAATTTTTGAACTCATGAAAAATCTTTGAAAATTTTGTTAACTGGGTTTAAAATAAATATAGAATAGGATTTATTAATTTTGTTTTATGACAATCTTGTACTCGTATGGAGAATTTGTCTTGAAACACATTTCAAAACTATTTTAATTTTTATTAATATGGTAGAAAAACTTTAAAGCTATAATATTTGCTGGCATTTAATTTAAAAAATTTTAAAAAAAGTAATGAAAAAACGTATCCTTACCATCGAATTTCGACTGACTTAAAGCATTCATTAAAATGCCAAACCGTTTTGTTAATGTAAATTTATGCTCGCTAATGATAAGCTTATTTTAAAATCATGCGTTTTTCCCTAAAGTGAACCAGTTCGTTTTGAGTAGAACCCATGAAATACCTACGTTAATGCGTTTGCCAAAAGGAAGCAAACAAGGAGTTCAAAGTTGTCTCATCTCAATAACAATTCTCGACAGTGTAAATGTGGGCAGTGAACATTCTTGTGAGATTTAGACAACAACAACGATGTCACCAACGTTGTTGTTTCCAGCTGGATCGCGTGTTTTCCAAAGTCTTTATAACAAAGGATCCAATGATCATGCTGCCAACCTTAAAGTTGTTTTTGCCAACAATGATCATCATACCGTCTTATCAATAATATCGTCTGCAACAAACACAGCAACAAATGATGGTATCGTTTTACAAAAAGAAATCCATGTAAGAAAACGTTACATTAAGACTACATATATTTTTGTGTGTCCAATGTAGCGTAAATGCCATTAAAGTTATTATTGGTTTTTAGTATTTGAATTTATAAGAGGATTAAATTAGATAAATTGAGAAAAGTTTTTATATTTTCTTTTGGTATCTTCCTTTTCAACTTTATCTTCTCCTTTTCATTTCACTTTCTTTGTTGTGCAATTTTATATCGTAAAAAGAAATTAATAATTTTTAATCGGCTTAAGTTCATATGTGTTTTAAATTCTAAGTTCATAAGAAAGAAAAATTATTCAAAACAAGTAATACATTAGCAGAATGCAGTGCAGCTACATAAGTCATCCGCATTCTCTGCATTTACCTACTTTAGGTGATGTAGGTTGTAAAAAACATGAATTTAAAAATACGAGAAATATTTTTAATTAAACAATCCAAAGCATTGTACTTGTTCTTTTTAATAATCATGAATCTTGCTTTTGGTTAATCGCCATCAAATGCAATTTAATTTTAATTTTTTCAAATTCAAATTTTTTTGGCTATGATTACTTTTATATAACGATACGATTGAGGTTAAGTTGAATAAAATGATTGTTAAGTTAGTTTCTTACATTCACAAAGACAACAATCTGGTAGGTAAAAATTTAGGAGTGTGTGGAGACTTTCAACCAAATGATATGAAAGTTTTGAAGATTTCTCGACTATGCAGAGATTAAGTTCAATAGTTTTAAATTCAAATGCAAAAATTGCTATCTATTGTTTCCTTATTATTAGCGAGATATTTGTTATCAATACATCCGTATTAATATGGAAATGTTTAATAATTAAAATAATAACAGATTAGTACTTAAAATACATGCAACTGTAAAACAGTTTTTTAAATCCTAAAGATCGTTAAATGAGTAGAACAAGTGCGCTCGATGCGAAAAAATCAGTTGAGCTTCGCTTGTACTATCAGGTGCTGCATTCAAATAACTTTCTATATGTAAAGGGATTATTACATTAAACTTACTCTGGGTTCTCATTCAAAAGTATCTAGCTGTAGACTGCTGGTTAAGGACCATTACTTCTTCCAGCGTATTCCTAGAAGTAAAAAAATTCTGGCTATCCACTAGTAGTTTCATACCTCCTTGCCTATTGCCGAGTTTCTCAAAATTGCTATCTTCTACACATTAATGTGTACACTTAATATGTTTCTGTCAGCGGTTCACAATATTGCCAAAAAATGTTTAATATATTACAACCAATACCAAATAATTTTTCGCTTAAATAAATAGTCTTTAATTATTTTAGTTGTTGCGCTTGAATTTAACGCAACTGGATGCTGTACAGACAATTTCCCTTAAACTTTAAAAATTTTAAAAAGATATGGTGCTTTCCATTAAAATATCCCTTTTTCCTAGCGTACTTAAAAATCGTGTCCCATTTTTAGGTATAAGCTTTTAGCATGATTTCTTCGTATATATTTTTATTGAATTTATATAAGCGAAGCAAAGAAACTATCATAAAATAATTTATCATTTAATTTTGTTTTTTTTTCAATTTTATGTATTAGAATTCTTAAAAACGCTTAAGTTTGTTAATTGTAATGAGAACAGTAAAGGTCAGATATTAGTGTACATAAATATGTCAGTTACGTTTTTTCGATGTGAGGTTGCACAAAAATGGCTTCCTCTCCACATTTGGCAGTACCTATGTCGGGGTTCCACGCTGTTGCTTTACAAAACTAAAAAAACATATTTGTTATTGGAGTTTAACTGTTAAAAAATTTATCTGATCGATTTGTATCTTATATTTTTTTCTGTTTATTGTGAGATATAATCAAACTAATTCAGTGCATTGCATTGTTTTGGGTTTAGAAAAGAATTTTCATTCTCTGCATGAAGCTTCTTTAATTAAATACATCAGGGTTGTAAGTAATGTGGATTTCTTGCCAAAAGTGCCGACAACAAAATCTTTTTGGCGATGAAAATTTTTAAATGGCGATTGGAGTGACAACTGGTATAATTTTTAGGTAAATTTGTTATAACTTTGTCTACAATATTAATGCGTTAAGAAAGGGATATAAATTTTGAACATTTGTTTAATATGTTTAAGAATGTGTTAAAATTTACCAAAAGGTGATAAAAAAGAAAGCTAGTGTGACGAGAAATTTAAATTTTTGAAAATAAATGAAAAATGGCATCGAATTCCAAGAAAGTATAATTGATAATAATCACACCTGGAAATTTGTTTTTACCAAATTATAATGGCAAATTACTAATGCAATTGAAATTAAGCTTACGGCAGCAAAAGCTTCAAACTAATTATAAAATAAATAAAATCAATCCTTTCTTAGATCGATTTATGCATATTTTAAAATTTTTATAATACTGTTGTCATACCTTTCGGCGAAGACCGTCGTCACTGGCTGTTTATTTGTTACGATTGGCGAGCGCTTTTGATGTAAAGACATCATTTTAAAACCGCGTTTTGATTAGTATTAGCCAGTGACGACGGTCTTCGCCGAAAGGTATGACAACAGTATTTTATTTACTGGCAGAATAAATCCAAGTAACTTAATACCAAATTTTTATAATATTCTAACTTCAAGTGAGATAGGTGTAAGACTTGTCTAAAATGTATTGTTTATAGGTCTTTTTACTTCCAAACACAAACATGTTAAAGTGGAAAAGCTAAAAAATTCGTATGTATTTAAATAAAATTTTGTGTTAAAACAATACATGCTTTGTTATACTTTAGAGTGTTTATTAAGAGTACAAGGACAAGCAATGATCATTATTATGATAATTATATAAAAAATGTAATGGTAATGTTAAAATTTCTACCATTATTTGTTAATCAATGCGAAATAAACAAAACGACTTAAACACTCAATTATGTAACGGAAGATAGCCTATTCAACTCTGGTACAACTATTTGCTACCTTTAAAACTGACTGTGTTTAAGGATCCTGGGTCGTGCTTTTTGTTTTTCGAAAGAATAGATTAAAGATGATGGGTAACTAAGAAATCCCATTATCGACACAACAGAAAAAAATATTTAACTAAGAAGTGAGATGTTGTTACTCCTGACTTTTTTTTTAACCCAAACTTCAATGCAGTTGAAATCTTTCGTGGAAAATAAATTTTGGATTTTTTCATTTTGGAAAAATTTAACGTTATTACATTTTTAAATTTTAATGTTAATTATTAACATTACGGTTTTGAGTTTTTATATCAACGGATTGATATTTTTGTGTTCTATGACTGCAAAAACTTATTATCTCAATACGTTGTTTCAATTCAGTAGATATTAATAAAATATATTTTCGCATCTCATTCACTTGTATTTTCATAACTGAGTCAAACTGTTATCTTAATATGTGCAGTTGTTAAGCAGTTGAGAATGTAAAAAACTTCGTTTGTGTGTTAATGAAGTTACGAATTTATCCACCAAAATGTGTCTTTTTATTCTAACCTTCTTCAAATTAGCATTGAATATTTATGTTAGTTAGTAAGTAAATAATGTACGAATTCTTGATATTTTTCCAAGATTTCACCTCACTTTATTATTTAAAATCAATTTGACCAGACATAAAGAAGGCGACCCAGTGCATTAGACAAAAAATTTACGAGCTGTTAAATATAACTTTAACTAAGGTTTTCAATATGATGTTTTAATGAAAAGCAACAAGTGCAGCACAATAACAATATTTTACTTCCGGATCTCTACAATCAACAACCACCTATTTCAAAGAGAAAATATGATGACTTACAAGATTAAAAACGTATGATTCTAGCCGACTTTCATTTATTTTATGATAATTTTCCACACTAATTGAATTAATAATTTAATATGAATTCTTTTTGTCTTTTGATACATGCGTACAAATAAAACATTCATTAAATACTGTTTTATTTGGATAATTTTTAAAACGGCGTTATTTGTTCATTAATTATCAAGAATAAGAATTACTGTTAATGCAGCAAACTCTTATCTCAATCTTTTTTCTTATTTCAAATTGTTAAACGGAAATAGTAAAACATTCTTTGGGTAAATTTAAAATAATGCCCTGTACAAATGATTTTACTGTTCCGACACCTTTTAATTTTAATTTTTTATACTTACTCTTATAACGACTAAGTTATACAAATTTATAGTCTCATCCTATTACAATCCAAAAACACAACGTTACTATCTACATACCCATCAATTCAAACTCACTGCCTTTTGGAAACAGACTTTGATTTCTAATTTATTGCCTACGATTAATTTTTATAGCGGAATTCTGTGTGAATTTAAAATGTCTGCCTACTACGAGGCATAGTGTGAGATTTTGTCAGTTTAGGGAGATCTAAGTCTGTATTTTGAAAACTGTTAAAGAAAAAGCTCCGAATTAAAACTGGGTATTATTATTGAAATAAGCATCTTTTTTAGAAAGTTAGCGAAATCGGACAACTGTGACTGACACCAACCCCCAATATAATAGTAAGAATAAATATTCATATGCCTCACCCAAGATGCAAGGTAGTTGCTAGGAGGCTCCTTAGTAAAGCTACCCGGACATAACTACACTGGAAAAATTTTTTAACTTAAAAAAAAAATAATATTATTTTTTTTGGAAATTTAATACATATAAGTATTTACCTCCTTTATACAAATCAGAGCCATAATAGTCTTTATTATAAATATCTTGCTCTTTTAATAATTCCGAAATTTTAGAAAAAAAAGTATTTTGTAACTTAAGGTTTTTTTCACAAACAGTTTGTTAACGGAACCAATGAATCAACTGTAAGTGTTTTCGCTTAAGGCTTAAATCATATTTTCTGTTGTCCTTATTTCTAGCTTTCTGTACTTTTTCCGATAATTGGCGTATAGGAAGGCAACTATAATGCATTTTGCATGGTATAGGACTTTGTCAATGACGCATGAAGTATATTGAATGTTTCTCTAAATAAATCTGTGTAATAAATTTGTGGAATGTATATAGTATCGAGACGCCTGTTTTATTGATTCCATGTCAACACTAATTATATCTGCTGTCTTCTCTGAATTTCTAAAAAACCTCCCCGTGTGTCCATCGTTTTATTTTCCGGATTGTTGTTTTAATATATCGGCTAGTAACACCGCGATTTTATTATTAAGACATTATGTTTTTCCCGTTCCAACAAGTTTTGTTTTATTTTCATCTCCTCATTATAACTATCATTCTATAAAACCTAAAAACAGCATATGCTTATCTACAGTTTAATTAAAATTGCAATTGAATTGTTCATAGCCGTTTGCATCTCCACTCAGAAGCACATCTGCTTTCATTAGTGTATCTTTAGTGATTCATGAGATACCAAATTATAACCAAAAATATCGTTTAAAATAGCTATATTTTTTGGCCAGACAGTAAAATGGCAGCGAACTGCAACGCTGTACTATAAAGTCGGTTTCATGTAGCAAGTAGACGTTAGTTAGTATGCTATCCAAGACAATACACAAGTGTTCCGCTTTGGTTGATAAGGATTAAGGATGTCCTTAATTTGCTTCGATGGAGAACAGAACAATTTTCGTGTTGTTTGAATTTACGCTTTGACCACTAATAATAGTTTTAAAAGTCATGTCCAGCCAATGCAAGAGATTCTCCAAATGGACATAGAGTGTAGCTAGTGCGATATCTTCAGCAACGGCTAAATGGCGTCCAATTTCCTGAGAAGCTCTTTCAAAGTTATACTTAACAATGCAAGTGAAAGGATCCCTCTTGTGCCGTTTCAGTGAACCTATTCTATCCCACATTAGACGTAAGTCTTAATATAGTTTAAGACGCCTTTTATATCCATAAATCTCACTAGAGTAAATTCTCAATGGATCTTTCCATGTGTTCCAGTTTTAAATGTAGATCACACTCAAACAAGCTGAGACGAAGAAGGAGGATTATTGACAGCTCTTTTGTTTGTCAAGAGTCTGATGCATTTAATGACTTGTTATTGCCATACATGTGGAATTGTTGATTCTGCAGTGGTGGGTATAATATCCAGAGAATGTATAATACTGATGTCTGCTGGATCAGAAGGGCGTCTGCAGTTAAGCGTCAAATTTTTTGGACAGGTTTTAAAGGACTTTCGCTTACAGGGCCCTTTGCGCACCTGGTCGCACTCTTTTCATTGCAACAGTCTAACCGGAATCACACAGTGTCTGTTTCCACACGGCATGAAAATTCACATCATCCTCTATACTATCCTGTTGATAGTAGAGTTTAACAACTTAGAATGTATTACATTACATGCGTACAATTAAGACTTGCTTGTCAAAACTTAACCTCTGAATATATAGTGCAACTGTCTACTTCCGGGCTCTTTGTAGTGTCGGCATGTTAATGAAAAAACCATTTTAATTATCTTGTGGTAGATTTTCATAAAAATCATGTTACATGAAATGCTGTAAATGAAAGGAAACGAACAGACTGCCTGGTGAAAAACTGACTGGTAGCAGGTCATTAACTGTGAAACCTAATTTCCGCGAATATTAAACACATTAATTTCATAACAAAACAGGCTGGCGTTTTAAGATGGACTAGTGATTTTATGGACTAATGAACAATGGACCATCAAATGGACAAAAAACGACAAATTTGTAAAGATCATTTTTTTTGTTTAACATAATTATTTTAACATTTAAAAGAAAAAATGTATCTATACATACATATGTATGTATGTGTACATATGTACGTATAAAAAATTATAGAAAAAAAACAAAAAACCCAAGTAATCATATGAAGTGCCCCTCCTCTTGGTTGTATAATAACTTTCGTTTGAGACACGTTACATCGAGGAGCGTTCAAAAATCAATTGTTTCCTTAATGTCTGTTGCTTTAAGTGCATCTACCCAGTTTATTTATTCACTTTATGTTGCACTCTGTCAGTCTTTCTGACAAAAAAAATACCTAATCTAATAAAATAATATTATACAGTGACTCAAACAAGAGATCGGACTAAGTTCTTTTTGAGCTTGTTTCAAACAAAATTTTAATAAAGCCTGCTTTTTTTACTATAACATTTTTTATTTAGTATGTTTGACAATACATCTGGCAAAAGTAAGTAAGTAGGTAAGCAAAAAGTAAAAATTATTAACCGTTACAAAAATATTTTCTTATAAACAATAACACTCACATTTGAAAGTCAATCATAAATCGGATAAGCAAAATATTCTTTCTTTTTATACATTTTTGTGTATATTAAAAGACAAATATAAAAGTTTTTATCACATCAGAAATGTCATCGTTAATGCGCACCTGACACTTGCTGCAAATTGCCAAAATAGTATGAACAATTTGCATGTGGTATAAATCTGGACTTAGATAACAAAATCATACACCAAATGACTGGTAAGGAATTTTCGACACACTTTTGAAATATACATATTTATAGTATATCCTATATCTATCACTTTTAAGTCATTGCAGTAGTTCAAAACAACACTAATATCAAAATAATTTTTTTTGACATAATTGTCTGTCCATATATTGCCGTTTTGCCACTATTGCTCCTTAGGAAAAACTATTTTGTGTTTCTGCTCCTTAAGGAAAACTGTCTGTTGTACATTTGTACTTGAATGGAAAACATTTCACATTTAAATGAAACACTTCGCCAACCAGTACCGCCAACATTCGAAAGTGAATGACAAACTTTAATATTCCATGCTGAACAAACTCAGATTGAAACTTTTGTTTTCTCGTGCTATGGTTTTTATTGGTGCTTTCTGACTATAAAATTGGAAGCATTTATTTCGAACCAGATTGGAGGTTTGGTTCGATTTTAAAATCACTACACCCCTACTATATGTTTGTCACTTGATCGAGAATAAAACTATATATATATATATATATATATATATATATATATATATATATATATATATATATATATATGTTGTATGTATGTTCAATTTCCAATTTTAGTCACTCTATATTTTCCGCATTTTGTATAAACAACTACAAAATAGTAAAGACAATAAACAACAAACAAAAAATTGCATTTAATTTTAATTTTTCATTAAATTAATATCAAGTCAATCAATCTTTTGGCAACTTAAATCATTTTTTTATTTTTTACGTCTTTCACTAAATAACGTGTTCAACTTTTTCGCTTCGTGGGGTTTGTTTTAATGTCAGCATTGCAACAACCGCTGGAAAAAATCAAAGATTAAAAAAGTATTTTCCAAAAATGAATCTAATTTATTTTTATGAGTACAACAATGCATGACATTATGTAACAAATGTGCAACGAACGTTGGTACTGAAAGATCATATATTCGCTCAAACAACTTTAGAAATATTACATGTTGGGTGGGTTTGATTATGTAAGATTCCTTTTATGGATCGTACATTTAGATTTAATTTCAAACGATTGATTGAGTCATCTAAAATGAATGTATGCGGGGAATATGTTAGCATTTTGAATTATGTATAGCACATAAGTTAAATACATATGAGCGTGACATATCAAAATGAACTTAATTTACATAGTACCAGCCAAAACAAGGTTCCATACAAATACAACAAAACTTCACTAAATTTCGAGCAAAATGAGGTTGCTTATTACATGTTTCAATTACTTCTGGTTAAATGATAAACCAGATTTTTATTTATCGTTCAGGTAGATATACATTTAGGGTTTTTGTTGCACATAAAGCAGAAAACTGCACATTATAAAACCATCATAAGTTTTTTCTAAATTTACAGGCATGTCACACATTCCGATCGGAATGGTCTTAATTCCGTATTAACAATTCCGATCGATTTTGTTTTACCTTCTTAAGATTCCGATCGATTTTGTTTATTCTTGAAAAGTATTGAATCTCCACTTTTCAATTTAAATGAGGCAATATTTTGCACACCAAAGTAAACAACAAGGCTAATCTAAGTAGGACACATCACAATAGTAAATTTAGGAAACGCAAATAACAAAATTTCAAAGAAACAAAATCCACTTTGAAATTTTAAAGTGGTTTCATTCCAAAGAAATTTTTCGTTTTTAGTTTTCTGAAGACGCAATTTACGGAATTAAAACCACTTTCGATCGAAATTGAGTTCTGTGACATGCTAACTGAGGTCCTGTTTTCTCCTGCATAAAGCAGGAAGCTGTTAAATTTTTTATTAATTGTGTATATAAATTAAACTATAATTGGTAAATGGAGATCGTTGAGTTCTTAATTATTCAGAGTACTAAGCAGTTGTGCAATTTTTAAAGGAGCTTCAATAATGCCTTTTTGGAATTTATAACTGTGTTTCTAAAAATATTGGTGTTACACTCAAAATACACTTCATTTATATGCCAGTTACTTAAAGAAAGAACACATGTTTGGAATAAAAAAGAAAAGGGTAACACTAGAAGCGCCGCAGCCGTCGTAACGAGACTGTTTATTGCATTTATTTCAAAGTTCTTTAGAATATGTCATAAAACTTATCATTAAACACTTTTTGAGTTTATTTAATAACTTAAATCAAATTGAACTATTCACTTACATTTGAAAACCAATTATGGCACAAATAACACTCTTTGTACTGGTGGGACTGCATGAATGATATATTATTTGTGCAAGTTGAATTAAATTCCAAGTCTTCAAATAAATTCGTTTAGTCTTGCTGCTTTTTATAAGTTTATATAACACTACATAGTTTACAACTGTTAATAAATAAAAAAAAAGTGTGTACTGGCAAACGTCTAGATGCCGCCTTTACCTTATTTTCATTGAATCTACGACACTTACTCCATATTTAGTGCTGTTGGAGATTAGCGCTGCCTTGGGATTTTTCTGCAGTAGAGCTTATTCCAACATTAGAATGCAAAGGTATAGTAAGGTTAGCTTTAACAGGCATCTGTGATTACACATCCCATTTGGGTCCTTTTGCTGATCATTTTGTGTTACCTGGAGAGAAGAAAAAAGGAGCAGCCAATAAAAATAATCCTCTGCGATTGTGGAGAAATTGTGTCCTGAAATGAATTTTTCGTAAGAATCGTTTACAATAACCCAAAAACAATCGTGTAAGATTCTGTTATTCCAACTTTAAATGAATCTTGAAACCATAGCCTTTATGAGTATATAATGAGCTCATTATGAGCCCTTAAATATGCTGCAAAATAAAACTGATTTTTGTAAATTTTATACTGTTATTTTTTTAATGTAGTATGGAAGTTTTAATTTTAAATTATAAATAAATTTGATAATAACTATGAATTCAATTAGAAAGTAAAATGATCTTAAATTTAAAATAAAAATGTCAAATACTAAAATAAGGTTTCAGCAAAATCCTTTGTCCTGGCTCCGTCGCCTTTTCCGATTTGGTTTTTTAAGTTTTTCACCAATGGCACGCTTCTATATGAATTAAAAATTTGGATTATTTATAATTAGAAAATTGATATTGAAACGCTTTTTTAAATTAATAAAAACCAAAAGATTGTTGTAATACAAATCAACAATTGGATTGAAAAAAAAAATGTGTTTGTGTAGCCAGATATTTGAAGTTAAAATTGTAGAATTTCATACATAAATAATCGTGTAGTAGTAAATAAAATGCAATCTTTAAATACTTATAATCTTCTATTAGACGATTTACTCTTCTAACAATCGCCAAAATGGCTCGCAAAAGCATTATTTGGAAGAACAAAATACAAATATTCTTGTACAGGTGTCTGGACGAATGAAAAAAAAATTTTTAAATGACCGCGCTTATCAAATAAACCTCAAAATGTTAGCTGGAAAATCGTTTTCCGAAAAGTTTATTTTAAAGTCTTAATAGAGGCGAACTTATTTATAGGTGGTGATTTATGTTTATGTTCAAAGCGGTTCCCAAATTCTGATTTATTTCAGAAAGAAAAAAATTTTAATTTTATAAAATAAAATTTGAAAGCAAAAATTATAATTCTTGAAAAAAAAAACCGACTTCAAAACAGATTTTAACTATCTCTCTATAACGGTAAGTTGGGCTACATAGATCAAATTACATCAACTATTTGGACGTCCTTTAGTTTTCAAATCCAAAATTTATATTTGTTGTTATAGCAGTTTTGCTATATACATCAAATTACATCAACTTTTGTAACACCTTTTAATTTATTGTATACTTTTTCTTACAGCGGACTTAGCAATCCGGGTTCTTTTTAATTTTAACCGTCTGTCCATAATGGTTTAAAAGTATGGCCAGATACATCAAATAACATCAAATATTGGAACATGCTGTTGTAGTGGATTTAGCAATAAAATTTCTGTAAATATTACTCGGTTGTGTAAAGCTGTTCAACAGTTTAGTAATACAAAAAGTACAAATTACATCAACTATTGTAAAAACTTTAAAGTTATAATTTAAAATATTTATACTTCTTAATATACCAAACAAAGTAGTGGAGATTCTGTCTAATGTTCAAGTGTTTGTATACAACGGTTCAAACGATAGGGCCATATAGGTCAAATTACATCAATTATGAGAATACCCTTTAATTTCCAAATTTAAGTATTAACTTGCTACTGTAAAGGACTAAGCGTTACATGTTCTTTCAATATTTTAATCGTCTGTCCATAACGGTTCAAAAGTATTGCCTCATAAATCAAATTACATCAGCTATTGTAACACCCTTTAATTTACTATTTTAAATATTTAATTTTCAAGTGTTTTTATATAACGGTTTACAAGATTGGGCCACGTAGGTGAAATTTTTATCAATTATGAACGGATCACTCAATGAACGGCATGATCCGGTCATATAACTGAAGTCTTTTCGTTCAATAGTGTACAGGTTAAATTGAACGAATGATTTAAGTAAACGGAATGAGCGAGACATTTAACCTGCTCCTTTCGTTCATTAGTGGACGGATAATAATTTCGTTCAGGCGTAAGTTCTCGTTTTTTTTTTTGTCATGTTTTATTTCAGTTGATTTTTCGTTTATTAAAAGCAGTTGCTGTACATGTATATATGTATACGTTTGAAAGTACATATTTCATTTTTATTTGAATTAACAGACATTTTTCAAAAAGTTTAGTTGTCTGATATTGTGTTTCTTTCTTAATAAAAAAGTTGTAATATTTAAATTAAAAAAAAGCGATTATGAATAAACTATTAAGATCTTACAGAGAAAAATAAGCAAAATTTAATTGCATTTTATAGAGGATGGAGATGATCCAAATATTGTAACATTTAGTGTGTTAACACATAAACAATGGTGTTGCATTTCTGCCACAGATCACAATTTCTGCATTCAAAAAACACTGCAGATTTAAGGACGTTTTTACTTGCATATGCTGGAATTATCTCTTAAAATCACAGTATATGAAATTTTTATGCAATTTAACAATTAAATTCCTTATTTTTACGAAAAATAATTACTCCTTTTGTGAAAAAAATTTTTTGTGCTTTGTGTTTTCTTCATAGTAAAAAGCGCTATGTTTGAGAACCTACAGAAAATCTGATTATATTGTTTTCTATGTGTCAAGAGTTTCACCTCTGTTACTTGTGGTTTTAACAAGAAGACAAGAAAATCGCATACAATTAGGATTGTTATCCAAATCGGTCAATTTTATTGATTGAACGTACAGATCAGTCCTTGATAAATGACCGAAAAGGGCCGGTAACTGAAACGAACGACCGGGCACAACTCTAATGGGAACGCCCTTTACTTTCCAAATTCAAATTTTATAAGTGCTGTTGTAGCGGACTTAGCACTATTAAGGCACATTTTAATTTATTATTTCAAATATTTATGCATACTTGTTAGTATAACGATCATAGTATCGACATTCTTTTCATTTTTCAAGGTGTTCCCACCCTTTAATTTCGAAATACAAATTTTTTACTGATTCTTATAGCGGACTTAGCAGTACAGGTTGTTCAAAAGTTTGGTCACATAACATACATAAACTATTGGGACACCCTTTAATTTCGAAATACAAATTTTATACTTGTAACTATAGCGGACTTATCGATAATTTATAATTTAAAATTTTTTTTTATTTGTTATTATAACGGACTTAGTAATCGTCTATAACGGTTTCAAATATAGGCGTATATAAGTTAACTAACGTCACCTATGGGGACACCTTTTAATTTTTAGATTTATTTTTGTATTACTTTTTGCTTTTGGAACTATAGTGATACCAAGTTTTTTTAAATTTTAAAGCGATGCCTTTTACGGTTCATAATATACTTACACCCTTTAATTTGTAAGATTGTGAACTTTATTTAAAACCGGACCAATCTTTAAGCATAATCTATCAAATAACAAACAAAAATTCATAATCTGAGTTTTGCAGGCACAAATATAAAAAACCAACTCGCGATTGTTAAATCAAATTAAACTACGAGAATATTAAATTAAACAAATTAATTTAAAAAAAAATAGTGTGCTATTTTATCCCCGATACAGTGTATAAAGAAAAATAAAATCATTGTTGATTATTGTTGTTTTTTTGCTTAAACTTTTATTTTTGTCTTTATTGTTTGGACAAAAATCCTTAGTTTATTTAAAATATTTGTGTGAAGTTTCCTAAAGAGCTAAGTGAGCGGTAGCAAAATGGCCACCGAGACGTGCTTTCAGCCTCAATAATCAATATCGGTGATTTATTTATTTAATCGGGATAAAAAATAGCACTATATATTTTTTTTAATTAATAAAAAAAGCAACATTCAGTCGAACTGATAAACTCCTTCTTTTTTTTAAGTCGGTTAAAAATAAGGGTATTGCTAAATATGTTCACAGAGAAAACAGATTCGTTGTGACAACCGAATTTGTTGCCAATCGAATTTTGTAGGCTGTGAGTATTATCTGAAATTCGATAGAATGACTGAATAAATATGATGCTTATAACTATTTTTAAAAATGATTCCAGAAAGAAGGCCATCACCAGGAAATATTATTGTAAATTAAACAAAAAAAAAAAAACTTAATATTTGGATATAAAACTTTATTTAAGATATAGTTTTAATGGATCCTCATAAGAATATAAGAAATTACATATGATGAACACATCAGCACTACTTCTTCCTCTTGATTTGTTGTTTTTCCAAACTTCTTTCATTTTTCTTTCCATCCAAAAATATTAAACTTTTTTCCGGTGTAACTTAAACAAAACGTTTTACAATTATTATTATTTGAAATAATTTATTTTTACTCAAGTTCGACATACCTTTTATCAAACTTGGTTAATTGGTTGCCAGTTTCATCAGTTCCTTCAGTTTGTTTTTAATCTATAATATCGTTGTATACTTTTTTTGTTTGTATTAATTTCTTTTTTCTTTTTAGTTACAATGTCAAAACAGCTTTCAGTTGAAGAAGATAACCGACTTTTTGATTCTTACAACTTGTATTTGAGTATCCGTATTAATGTGCTGAAATAATTATGTTGCTTCTTTCAATTAACAGAAATGTTAACAATAAACACATAAATCGGTCGAGTTAACTTTTCTAATGGCTCTTGCGACCGACTATCAATTACATATATAATTCTTTTGTTCTTAATATGGAACTTATATCAAGATTATAGATTGTTAGTAATAAAAATTAAATTATGATATTACTGGTTAAATTTTAATAATCTTAAACGATTTTTTACAAATCTGTTTTCTGTGTGTAGCAAACAAAGCAACTGGTGCAACTTTATATAAAGCACCAAATGATAAAAAAAAGAATAAATCTTGTTTCACTTGCTTTTGACATCAATATTACACTTGGTTTTTGTTTTTGCAGCGGCACGTCCACCTTAAAGCGAATCAATCATATTTCACAGCCTTGGTGTTAAACTTGAATGATTTAATTTTGAGGACTGCTAAAAAGGCCCACCAGCTATTCAATAGCAAAGCTAATTAACGACATAAATAATGTAGCAAGTTAATATTTTGGAAAAATTAAAAAAAGAGGGACTGAAAATTTTTTAAAATCAAAATTAATGAATGCAATAGAATGCAAAAAGAAAAAAGTATTAAATTCTTTTCCTAATTTTCATTTATAAATATTAATAGCAATATCAAGCTAAAAGAGAGAGACTTAAGTTAAATTTTTATTTATTAACTCAAACTCATTTATCTAAATATTTTAAAGCTAAAATGTTTGTTAAATTATTCCATGTACTTATACGCATTAGCTCAAAGAATGTTTAATTTTTGCTTTGTAATTTTTCATATTTTCTATGCATGCATTAATATATGTATGATGTATATGTACATATGCATATATATTTACATACACACACCTTTTAGAAATGTTTTTTTTTTTAATTTTAATAATGCTTAATAATTTCCTTATGTCTAGCGCTTGAAGGCCATGGTCGTAGCTCTGCTGTTATTGCATGTTCTGCATTAATCAAGATTAATCAACAAATCGCAGAAATTGATTTTCATTTCTTCTTTGCCGTTGCTTATCCTTCTCCTCTTATACTCTTTTGTTATCTTGAAAAACTATTGCAGAACTTATATCTACGTTGAAATTCTTTTTCATATTTTCGTTTTCCTTTCCATTTCCCTTTTTAATGTAAATTAATGAAAAAAGTTCATGGTAGATTGGGTCAGATGGAAAATATAAATTTATACAGAAACGAAGATAAATTAATGTGTGCAAACATTAACAAAAAAAAAATCGGGTTAAATAGACAAATTTAATAGATTGCTGGGCCGGATAAGGAAAACACCGTATGATTAATGAAAATTAAAATTTCAGTTTGGATTCTTCGGAAAATCCTATATGCATAAGAACAGAAAGCGTATAGGTGTTCTAATATTCTACAGTATAATTAAGGGTCCAAAGTTATTTAATCTAGAATAAATAAATTACACAGGCAAACGGAAAAATTTTGTTTGAAATATTTTTAAACTTTAGTAGCTGATCTTTATAGATTTTTATGTATTCATATGTATTTGCCATCCATTCTTTCCAATTACTGAAATCAAGATGTATTTATAAATACATATATGTTTAATCTCTATTTTTCATTTTATTAAAATCATTATACGTATCAAACATATTTACACATTTTTCTGTCATCTAACATACCAAATGTTTCGTAAAATTGTAGTTGTCTCAGAGATAGGCACTCCACAAAGTTGTTTGTTTTTCCTTTTATTTTTTGTTATTTCTCAAGTACACAAATCAAGGATAACAATTGCACTAAGTACCTAAAGACACATGCATTCGAACTTTATTCGATTTTTGTTAATGGTCATCAAAATATTAATGGTTTTTGTTACCTGATTGTGACAGAAATCAATGAGCGATTATAAATAAACACAGCGTGGGGTCTTAAAAAATGAATTGAAAAATTGCAGCTTCAACCAAGTTTTTATGGTCCAAGGCTATTCAACAATAAGTTGTATGGTTTTCTCTACAGCATATTTCCGAAACTTTTTGTCATCAATTACAAATTCAGAATGTAAAGCTTGGAGAATTTTAGCAAGTCTTTGCACAATGTCCATATAGATTCCTGTTATTTTTGACGAAACATTGATATTTTGACAAAATTGCATGTTGTATTGTCATCGTTCGAAGTTCTATAACCATTAGGGTTTGTTCTACCTACCAGATGTGTCATTTTGGACCAAAATCGCTGTTGAATAAATAATTTTTTTTGAAAACACTTGACTTTTCGTTCCTAAAAAATACTTGCCATATAATGACTTACTTTGTTATTGCCAAATTTTGTTATTCACTTGAAAGACACATTAGATTAGTTCCGAATAAATAAAGTAGTAATTGAATCAGTTTTTTTAAGTTAAAAAAGAATACCTTTAAACACGTTCTAAGGATCATTGTTATTTCCTGCAATAATCAATTCTCTGTAATTAATTATAAAAGTCTCATGCCTTTTTAAAATCATTAAGTTGGCAATCTAGTTAGAAAGTCCCTCCGCAAAAAATGCTTAACTGCACATTCGATTACCTTTTCTAAAATTTTTCGCTGGGCGGTTTTCCTTTTTTTAGCTTTAATTTGTACGATAAGTGAATAAAGTATGTTGACATGTAACAGTTATTATCCGAACTTGCAACAAGCTTTATCTTTTTTTTTTCTCGAGAAAATTTTCACTCACTTCTGTAAGCAAGACAACACATATGTGACGTTTTGAAAATGATGATTCCTTAAGATCGCCATAAACCGTAAGGTCAGCCATCCCTGTCAGTTTTATATCATGCATTGTACGTATTTTTTCTTTTGTTTCATTTATTTCGGTGAGTAAACGCGAAAAAACTTGCGATTTAATGAATAACTTTTCAGATAAACCTTAGCTTTCTTTAATGACTATGTAATCCTAATATATATATTTAAACATACCTCGACTTCCAATGGACACAAGTATAACACATCGCAAAAAAACAACATTTGTTGCATTAATTAAATTTAATAGAATAAAGCTTAAAAAAATATTAGTTTTCTTAATTTTTGGTCTTTGGCGGAAACCACTGTGATTAGATGCATAATGCCTTCGTTTGTGTCGTCATTTCGACTTCATTATCTGAAGAGTCGATATAGATATTTTTATATGCTTTTTTGGACTTTCTTGAACATATTCGAACAGTAATATAAAAGATGGCTATTATCCAGTCTCTAAACCAAGTTGTTGTGACTCTACTGCATAATTTTTAAAACTTCGAGAATAACAGAAGACCTCTTAATTATGTTTGCATATAAACTCGTAATAATATTCTTCTTATTTTTATTTTAAGTTTCAGTTAGTTCAAAAAAATATACAAGTTATAAACATAAAATCATAGGAGAACAAAATAGGACGTAGGATATTTTTGGAATATGTTCATACTCTCTAACATTTCTGCAGTAGAAACAAAGCGACATTGCACGTATCAGGGAGATCTGTAAAGCCAGAGACATCGAGTTAAGCTCTTAAGAATTAAACTTTTCTGACAAAAACGACCTTATTCATAGATAGGAGTGACTTAGAAGTAGTGAAAGAAAATTTTTAACGGATATCATTGGGTTGCCAAGGAATTAAGAGAGTCTTTTCCCTCATATGCAATTGTGATATCCAAAAAGTTGTGAGTTTTTACCTTTCATCAGGTACAAAGTTAAAAGAAAGTTGTTTGTATTTTAACAATGGAGTACAATATTTGTCTCGCTAAATTTTAACTAAAATTGGTTTTCTACTGATTAATGCATTTACTTTCTATTACACCCCTCATGTTTAAATATTTTTAAATAAATAACTTAATAACTTAATTATTTTTTCACTTATAATTAATAGATTCTTGATCTGCAAGTCTTAAGTGCAACATAGTGCTGCATGCAACTAACATGTTTATGTTCCATACAGCAATATGTTTGTTTAGCTTTATATTGGAGACATAAAAAATCTCTTTGAAAACATTTCCTCTTTATATCTTTATTATTTTGTAGCTGTTTAGGTTTTTTTTAAATCAAATTCAACATCAATCTTTTATTTAAAGAAAATGAGTTCGTAAGAAAAATTTGCTGCGGTATTAAAAGCTAAATATGACATACCAAAAGTGAGTTTTCTCTTTCATCTTTGACTTTTCTCGTTAGTGCTTCATAAATAGTTATCTTCCTTCTAATTGTATTTATACTAAGGCTGTTTTGTTTTAAATATGATTCTGTTTTTATTTTGTGTACTTTAAGAGGCTTTTAGAGGTCCATTATTTTTTGTTGTTGTTTAATGGGCTATTATTGCAACAAGAATTTAAGATATTTTTATTAAAAAAGTATATAATGTATGTAGATATTTTTCCCTTCTGCTGGAAATTATTTCATATTTAAAATTTTTTCCATACTAATGTTTTGTTTTAATAACCCTTCGAAATTTTACACTTATACTAGTGAATTATTTAAAATCAGGAAGCAAATTACGGCATTCGATATCGATCGAAATTTATATTTAAATTATATTGAAATTTCGATCGATGTCGAGTGCCGTAATTTGCCCCCAGGATGCAGACTCTTTTTCTAAAAAAATTCAGCATTAATACTGGCCACTGTGTTGAAAATAGTTTGTCTTCATTTTTAAATCTTTAGCTGCATAAAACAGTTTGACTGAGCACACGCAGTACTGAAACCATCAAAAATCAGCGTATTATTTTTTTAGCAGTAAAACGAACATACAGCAGCAGCAAAACATTACACAACAGCAGAATCATACAGTTTTAAGCGATTACTATTGATGATTAAGTTATCAAGGATATTTAGTATTTAATTTCTAAAAAATTTCCGAAAGAAATATTTATTTACAAATGTATGGCGACGTTGTTAAGAAAAAAAAATTTTAATTGTTGTGTTAAATTTTAGAGAAAATAGTGGATACTGACACTAACAGAACGTAACGCAGCGCTCTATGGATTTCTAAATCCGTCATAAGAATTTTTTCATCTAGTTACCTTAGGTTGTATTAGTCTATATAAGGATAAGAAACTATTGATTTAAAAAACATAAAAAGATAAAAATTTCCACAGTATGGAAATTGGTTTATGTTTAATATGCTGCAATGATATTTTCTTAATTCGTTCTATTTTTTTTTCTTTTCACATCCATTATTCACCTTAAAATTGAAATAAATAAAAAAAAAAAATAAATCCCAAAATAAAAACCTATTCTGTAGCTTGTCGAAACCCCTCCTTTGTGAGTCAAATTCTCACCTAACGGATTTATTTAAAGCCACCTTTAGTGTTGTTCTCTCCTTTAAAAGACACAAAACAAATTAAACAAAACGAACACCTCCTTTGTAACCCAAATGTTCCCGTATCCTTGTATAGTCATTTAAGGTTCTTAGGTCACTCCCTTTTATTTATGCATTTTATTTTTTAAATGAAGTATAAAGTTTTTTCATTGCAAGTATAACTTTTTGATTGCAAATATAATTTTTATAAATAATTATTACTTTTTTTTAAATTTTTAAAAATTTTTTTTTGGAGAAATTTTAATCGTTTAGTGATATTCCAATTTTTTTTTTTAAATCTAGAGTCTTTTATTGGCTAGGTTTTCAGTTTTTAGTGAAATTGTTAATTCTTGTTGCGATTTCAGCGGCATTTGTGAACAAATTAGCAAATGACAGCACGACTCCGAAGTCCACCCAAACTGTTAGTCTTTGTTTAACATTGCCTTCTCGGTAATGTCTAGCGGGTTTGCGATCCAAAATTCGGCTAGTTCATGATAAAGTCAACCAATTGGAGCTTCAGAAAGGCTTAAGTTGGGAATCCGAAACAGAAGTAACTGACCATACAGTGCTTCAATTGTGTAGTCAATTAGAACTTTTAAGCGAATAATCTGAGATCTTTATGCATATTCTCATCATTCTGATGCAAACTCTCACTCAAAACATCGAAATTCTCGTCTTTTATTACCAAAAGACGTTTTGTTTTGTTTGTCCGTACAGCACTCGTGGTAAGTGCTTTATTCCCCCAAAACTTGTTTTCAACAAGCAAAAGGTTAAGCAACTCTCGAAATATATTTTCAATATTTTTTAATGGTGTGTAGGCGTGTAGCGGGTTAATTATTATAATTTATTCTGCAGCGCTATGATACTTGTTAATTATTAATATTTTGTACGAGAAAAAAATTGTTCAGCGTCAACAAAATATGAATAAAAAATAGTTGTATTGGGATCCTTTTTATCCTTAATTTTTAAAATGAAGATATATTAGCACTCATAATAAATAACTTCAAAAGATGTTCTATTACAAAGATGATAAAAAAACAAAATATTTAATATAAGACCTAGTTTGACAAATTCTTGGCAGCCTAGAACCTGGATGGGTTCTTCCAATTTATTTCATTAGCTGATGGTAATTTTTTGGTGAAATAGATTTTTTAGGTTTTAACAAGTGTCCGTTTCATGCTTTTTAAATCTGATGTCTCCGGGTTCGAAATAGACCCGAATTTGAGTTATAGCTCTTACTTTCCGAGTTTAGCTAAGTAAAGCTATCTTATCTTAACTCAAATCCATTTTTTTATTTCCTTTGGAAAAAAACATAAGTCTATACATTTAATAACACCTTTTGTTTAGTAGGTCAAAAACATTTTTCTATTTTTATTTAATTGTGTTATTGTTTTAAAAAAGTGTGTTGACGCGCTTAAGGGAATTTATATAAAATTAGTTCTCCCCATTCGAAATCAAGTCCTTAACTTATTGCTCCCCCAAATATATTTGAGCTGGTTTGGACAACCGCCGAAGATTGCAAGAAGATTAAGAACTTTTCTTCTTGTTTGAATACAGTTTTAAATTTTTGTGGACTATTTGTGGCTAATTATTTTATATGGTTGAACTCACATATAGAACTTAACTGCAAGTCCATTTCTTTTTAATATATTCTGTTTTGTACTTATTATGATAGTCTAGCGTAAAATGACTCTTGTTCATTAACAAAGCAGGGAAATGAATATGAAGAATATAATGGTCTTACAGTTAGAACCAAGCTGTAATAAATTTGTTAGTTTTTATTATTCAAACTGGCATTTACAACAGAAGTGCAAAAAACCTAACACGTGTACATAAACCCGATTTATTGTCCCTTTCATTTTTTTAATTCGTTAAAGAGATAGTTCTTGATATGAAAAATTTGTCGAAACCTTTCTAGAGTTTTTTTCACCAATTGCGTTTTAATTTCAAAGTATTCATAATCTGATTCTATCAATTTTAGAGCAACAAAATCGTCGCGTTGTACACTAGATGCTCTAGTACTGAAAGTCATAATTTTATAAGAACACTTCCCTAGTTTTAAAGTAAAGTTTAATTTTGTTATCCTAAATTACTTATTTATAAATCTTGTCTGCCAGATGTTGGCTCTTGCCAAAAAAATTTATAACTCAATATTTCTTTAATGAGTGGATGCGGCATCATTTTTAAACAGTTTTATTTACTGCATTTAACAAGACTTATGTCTCATGACATAGCAACAACCAGCAAGGCAACCGAATATTTCCTGCCAGTGGATAAGAAAATTGTAAGGTTATAAAAAAAACCACATGATAATGTTCTATGATGTTTTTTGGGGTAAAAATGAGTGTGTAACTGCTCACTATTAATTAATGAGATGACAGTAGCATATGCCATTCATTTTCGTTTCGCAGTAGACCAAGCCTTCGGGAAATTGAGGCTATGAGAAAGAACATAAACGATAACCCTAATCGCGACCTCTTGGTAATTTCCGAATGGGGCCTGGCGAACAGGGTTTAGTTTAATGGTCATAAAAACCAGTGTTGTGTGCTTTCGCACAAGACTACTGCTGAACATGCTACCTCATCTGTAATTATGGGTAATATATATTTAAGGAATCAGAAGCTCTCGATGTTCTTGGCATGAAAATTTTTATGCAATGTTGATTGGAACAAGCTTATTTTTCATGTTGCAAAAGAAGTATTCAAGTGCCTAGGTTTTCTGAAACGGAGTAAGAAATACTTTACTCCATCTGATCTCCTTGCTATCTATGTCACCTTTATCAGATCGAAAATTGAATACGGTTCGCATGTATGGGCCGGTGCTTCAAAGTATATTTTGGAGTTACTCAACCGCGTACAGAAGAGAGCGAAGAAACTCATCGGTGACAGTATGGTGTCCAGCTCTATTAACTCAGTGGAGCATCGACGCAATGTGGGGTGTGTTTCACTGTTTTATTATTGCTACAACGGAATGTGTTCTTATGAAATCAGGGAACTCGTTCCTGAAAACCGTAGTTTCATACGCACAACGCAATCTGCATTAAGAGCGCATTCCTTTGTGGTCGATTGGCTGGTGAATCGCACATCACATTACATAGAAAATTCGTTTTTTAGCCGAACAGTTCGTATGTGATATAAGCTCCCTGCAGAGGTCTTTCCTGCCACTTTCAATGTGCAAAGACTCAAATCAAATGTCCACAAGCACTACTCCCTCTATCCCCCATCCCACAACCTAATTTCCTAGCTCTGCCACAATGCATTGCATAAGTAGGGGTTATCCCCTGAGTGCTAGTCCTAATTTAAAAAAAAAAAAAAACGAACAAAAAAAAAATATATATATATAAAAAACTTTGTATTGATAACACATTTATTTTTGCAAAAAACCGTAATTATTTGACTTCAATTTGTCACAGAAATTTTTCTTAATTAAAATTTTCTCCAAAATTCTACCGCATGCTATTTGAATCTAAAATAATAAAACAATTTTTTACTATGAAACTCAGAAAAAAATCCATAGAAATGAACGTGCTAAGCTTCAGCAAAAGCAACGTTTCAAAGGGCGTTAACTATAGCAATATTTTATTTTCGGGTACTTTATAAATTTTTATTTTTTAAATTGTAATGGTACATTAAGTGCTCGACCATATGCTTAATGATTTAAATAAACTTCCTTTAACTGAACTAAACAATTTACCAAAATAAAATTTTAAGACAAAAGATTTGTGACCATCACCGCAATGTCTAAAAAGATTTTTAAGCTGTTATGCTTTCCTACCATTATAATATGAATGAAAATTTAGTTCAATGATCTTTACTTTTGTAAAATGAGATAAAATTACTCTTAAGCTTTGTTTATTTTTTCTTATGTCTTCACATATATTATCAGTTTATGGCATAAATTATTAAGGTTTTTTTTTTTCAAATTCTACACAATCATTCATTTTTATAGCTGTCTTTCAGTCAATTACTATTTTTTTATAGTAGAATGTACGAAATCTAAATGAATTTAGACAGTATCACATGCTATTTTATTATAATTTAACATACGAAATGTCTTCATATTCACATGTAGATAAGAACCTACACATGGGCATTAGAATATTCGTTTTCAAGTAGTTTGTTTGAAATGTATTTTTTTTTAACAAACCTACACTTGATTCTTTTAATGTCGAACCTAGAGCCCTACAACATGCATATATGTATTTAGTCAGTAGAAGGAATAAAAAAGGAACAGACATAACTAGTCAATTTATAACGGAATGTTAAGCGGTGGGATGATAAAATTGTATTGCAAAAATTTATGTAAGCAAGCTAAAAACTGTGCGAACAAAACTTTAAGATGATATACTTCTTTTGACATATACTGCGCCATTTCAAGCCAAACGAGGCTCTTTAAATTTTGAGCCGTCAAGATCATTTATCTGTACTTGCTCGTTAACGATAGTGCTGAGGCAATAATCGTGAAAAAAAGCGGTAAAAATAATGAAAAGTAATGAACGACATGCTGCTGCTACAGAACATCTACATCAAGACCTTAAAATCATTAAAAACTGAAGCCTTATGATTTACAATGCTGTACGAAACTGCTGTAGACATTTGATAAAGAACTGCAGTCTAATATAAAATCAAATGAATAATTTTAGCCCGGCTTGCAAAATTAGCCAATTTTAAACTTTGAAATTACTCCACACTCTTTAAATGTAGCTTCTCTTTTCTCGTGTTATGAAAACAATAATTGAAATCCTTTTTGTAACTAAAAACGATAGTACGCCAATTATTAACATGAGCTTTTATTTGCATGTCTAGCAACTGTGATCGATTTTCTTTAAGCACATTATTTAACGGCCGCTAAAAGCAAGTTTCGATTCTAACTACAACTGTCGCTGAGTAGCGTGCCATCATAAATTCATAAGTACTTTACTTGCATTAAAGACAAATGGCTTTTTTCTGTGCTTTCAGTGCGAATAGCAACGTATTCAATGACTTTATGTCTTGTGTCATTTCTCGCCAATATAGTACGTATTTAATCGTTAATCGTATTTGAATAAAGGTATAGTGTGTCTAAAATCCTTTTACATAAGCATTTGTGTAGGTTGTGGTACAAATGACTTTTTCAAGCGTAAGTTTTTATTTTATATATTTTCTTTCTACAAGGGCTGAGAGTGAGACTATAGGAAAATTGATATCCCATCAATAAAATGTAATTTACTTAACACCTTTTGGTGCTGAGTATTGAATATCTAATATATGGATATATGTTGTCAACTTGGAACCATAATATGATGAACTTAAGATATGTGCAATAACAGTGTAAATTTAATGCAATGTTAATTTCAATGAAGGTAGAAGAATAAAAGCTTTTTGAAAACGCAAAAAATTATTGATTGGCTAAAATAAACGGATAAATTAAAAAAATACTGTGTCAAATAATATGATTTAAAAAAAAGGTTTAAGTTTAAAGATTAGCATGAATTTTGGTTTAAAACAATTTCAGTTCCAGTATAAGAATCTATTAAATTTCAACATTTACAAATGACCAAATTGAGTGTAATTAAAATATCTCAAGAAAAAAAAACTAAGATAAAAACTTTTAAAACATTCTATAGCCAAAAGAAAAAATGATTTACAGGAGTATTCCCGGTAGCTATAAAAAAACAAACTGAATACAACAAAATTTCAAACCACACACGCAAAAGTATATTTTATAGGTTAAAGTCGGTTTTAAATTTAGAACCACCTGAAGTTGTTTTTAAGTGTTAAGCGCCGACTTTATTAAAACAATTCTAAGACATAAACTTACATTTTAATTTTATGTGCTTAAATTAATTAATTTTTATATACACAAATTTAATTAACCTTTGTATTTTTCAAATTATTAAATATACTTTTTTATATTTGTTTTTTATTTTTAACAAGAAATACTAGTAGCTGATCAGAGGTGGATAGTCTATTTAACTGTATTTTGTTGCAAATTATGGACAAATATTTTCCTTATTTGATGTGTCACACTGTTAAAGCCGGTTTAACTTAAAATATACTTTATTTTTGACTATAGTATAAAAAATGTTAATAGCAAGTTTTCAAATTAAAGTACTTTCAAAAAGAAGACGACTTTAGTTTTTTTCTATGATTATGGGCCATTATATTTAAAATATTTTATATTTCAGAAGCAACACTTGTGTAAAGAAAAATAGCATCTACACCAATTACAATAAACAGCATCACTATTGGTAATGGCATTTTATTTTAATAGAACTACAAATGTTTATTAGGAAATAAAAAAATTTAATATTCCATTCATTAGCTTGCAATGACAAAGTATATATATGTACAAATTTAATTTCATGAAGAATCCAATCATTACTTACAAAAAAGAAATACTACCGAGGGCTTACTTGTTAATGCGATTCAAAACCAATTTCGATGCGAAAAGTAAATGTGATGGGAGAGCAGTTTGTTACTCTTCGCCTTCGTATAACCTTTCAAATTTTTTTTAATTGGCAACTCTCACTAATTACTCTCGCAAACAAAAACCGACTTTAACATAGACAAACTTAAAATTATATTTCTTTAGGATAGTAGTTATACATTAATTATATTATACTGGAGAAAGATTGCGTCAGGTTTTTTTTATATGTCGTTAATAGGGTTTGGGATTTCCCGGAGCTTTTCATTTCCCGGAAAACGGAAAAAAAATTATTATTGGATTTTTGAAAAACAAATTATACAATTAATTGTAATAAAAAGTACAATTTTATTAAAAAAGAGGAAATAAGTTTTTATTACATTAGACCTTGAGCCAGAATAAGATTATATTTTTCAAATTATCGCATTATCAGAAAAATGCAATTCTTGAAGGCAACAAGTTTTTTTTTTTTATAAAATAACATTAAAAACTTCAGTTTTATTAAAACACAAAGAAACAATAAAAATAATTGCTAAATAATAATATAAGCAGTTTATAAAAGTTAAAACAATCTAGGTAACAAAATATACATAAGAACTTTATACTAAATAACGAGTGGTAAAAACACTGAAGAAGTATTTTTTCAATTAATTTTTTGAAAGGTATGATTTTAGAACTGTTAGGGCGCTGAACACATTCTCTAGGGCTTCTGTTTTTTGTTTTCGTTTCAAAATTTCCAACAGTGTTGGTGTAAAAATTCAGCTGACACATTTTGTTATATTTGTGGAGAATACACCTTTAAAGAAAACATAGACCTATTTCAGAATGTGTTAAAACATCGTATTTAGATTACTTTGGAGTTGATCTAGGTGACCAAGATAAAAGCTGGGCTCCACACATTGCGTGTAATATCTGCTGTGTAAATTTGCGACAGTGGACTCAAGGAGAACGAAATAGGCTTAAGTTTGGTGTGCCGATGGTTTGGAGAGAGCCCAGAAATCATTTGGACGACTGTTACTTCTAATTAGTGAGTATTGCTGGTATTAATAGGAAAAATGGAAATAAATGGCAGTATCCCGATTTACTATCAGCGCGCCGTCCAATTCCCCATTCCGAAGATGTTCCCATTCCAAAACTGAATGATTCTTCAGAGCTGAATACGGAGTTTGAACATAATACCGCTAATGATCTAACTGATTGCGACAGTGTTTTCGAAGACACAAAAACTATTCCTCAACGTTTTAATCAATGCGAGTTGAATAACTTAATTCAATATTTGGCCTTATCAAAAGAAGCGTCAGAATTGTTAGCTTCTAGGTTAAATGATAAGAATTTGTTAGAACGTGGAACAAAAATAACTTATTACCGCACTAGGGATAAAGATTTTTTAAAATGTTTTACTAAGGAAGACAATCTGGTGTTTTGTAATAATGTAAATGGTCTTATGCAGAAAATGGGACTATCAAAGTATCTACCTAGCAATTGGCGCCTCTTCGTAGACAGTTCCAAGAGAAGTTTGAAGTGCGTCTTATTGCACAATGGCAATGTGTATGCATCAATTCCAATTGCGCACTCCACAACAATGAAAGAAGAATATAACAACATTGCATTAGTGATGAAAAAGATAAAATACCAAGACCACCAATGGATCATTTGTGTTGATCTTAAAATGGTAAATTTTCTTCTTGGTCAACAGTGTGGTTATACTAAGTACCCTTGCTTTTTGTGTCTCTGGGATAGCAAAAATATTGGCCTATGAGAGAAAAAATGATTGTTGGCGATAAAAATATTCTAAATGAAGCTTTAGTTGCATAAGAAAAGATCGTCCTACCACCGTTGCACATCAAATTAGGGCTCATGAAGCAGTTTGGGGAATGTTTTGCATATATTTGCAGCAAAATGCCTAATCTAAGTAGAGATAAGATTAGAGCAGGAGTTTTTGACGGTCTCCAAATAAGGCAGTTTATGAATGATAACGATTTTGATAAGTCAATGACCGAAACTGAACGAAATGCATGGACATCATTCGTGCAAGTTATAAAAAATTTCTTGGGAAATAATAAAGCTCCAAATTATGTTCAATTAGTGGAGAATATGCTGGATAAGTTCAGAGACCTTGGCTGCAACATGAGTATTAAAATCCATTATTTGCACAGTCACTTGGACCGATTTCCTGAAAATTTGGGTCATTTAAGCGAGAAATGTTTCACCAAGATATAAAAATAATGGAGAAACGGTACCAGGGAAGGTGGGATACACATATGATGGCAGACTACTGTTGGAATTTGCAAAGAGACTCTAGTCTGGCTGTTCATCCCAGATTGTCTCTTAAAAGAAGCTTTACTTCCTGTAACTAGAATTATATTTATATTATGTTTTTAATGCTTTGTGAGAAATTTTTTTATTCTAATAAAACTGTAGGAAACAGGTTTACTTCTTTGTTTATTTTTTAATTCCTATGGAAAAGTTTTACTTTTTAAATACTTAAAAACAGCTTTATCATGAAAACTAGAGCTGATAGAGACAAACTGATTACAGATCTGAATTCAGCGCACCCAAATTAACTAGAATCAGTTGATAAATTCAAAGAAGCAAATTAACTGTTGGCCTTTGTTATCCATGTTCGTGTTTTAAATGTTAGTGGCTTCGAATAACTCAGATTTCTTTTTTAACAAATTAGTAACCTTTAGTTCGGTTTAATATCTGACTAGCAGTACCCACGACCTCGTCCGCATATCATTTCTTATTTGTTTAAAATTAAAATTAAGACAAATGTGTTTATAAACATTTGTTATAGAGTTCTTTAAGCAGTGTTAAAAGCTTTCCATCTACAAAATAAAACGTACTGCCGTACTGTTTTAATACCATTATGCCGATTAAATTGGATGACCTCACATTGGTATCTCTATTTTCTCTACGAAATGATATACTTTATGAAATACAAAGTGTTTTTATTTGAACCAAGTTTCTAAAGGACCTCCTCACAAACTTTTATTCAAATCCATCCAGCAGTTTTTATGTGATGCGAACACAGATAGACAGACGAAAATTCTAAAACTAGGTGTTTTGTATTCTATATCAATTGTCTACAACAACATTAAAATTTTCAAAAAATTTATACGAAACGAGATATTTGAAAATAATATTCGATTAGAGATAGTTTCGAAAATTTTGCTAATGAAAATCAGGAAGATCGGTCCATGTCCTTCGAGGCAGTAGGCAAAACACCACGCCTGACTCTAATTTTTTTATATCATTTAGAACAATGAAGTAAGTCCAATAAAAATAAAAAAATAAAATACAAAATAAAAGTAGAGACTTAAAAAATATGAAAAAATCATCAAGTGCAAAAATTGGTAGTTGTTTGTATTTTCCGAGTTGTGGGCCTCTGAACTCTTCATAGAAAAGTACGATCGTGCTCCATACTCTTGAAGATATCAATATTATTCAAAAAATTATTCAAAAGCGTTTGACGAGATCTTTTAGAAAGTAGAAAAAAAATTTTTTAAATCTGTAACCCATTAAGAGCTGACGACATTTTATTTTGAATTATATATAGTAGTTTTTTTCTCACTTTTTTAGTCTCTGTTTCCCCAATATTGTTTTTTTTTAAATTTCTACACTAAAATATATTTACATACATGGTAAAGAGTACAAAGGATTCAGCATAGCCGAATATAGCCTCTTACTTGTTGTGATTATTGATGTTATTTTTATTACCTTATTATCATTACTGTTATTATTGTTGGTATTTTTAAAATGTAACAGTGCAGTCACACGGTCAAGTTTTTGTTCAATTCTCTTTCAATAAATTTACCTATAATGCTTGTCAAAATTCACAAAAATTTAAAGCTGTGAAGTAGGCTGCAAGCAATTTCAAAGCAAGTTTTTAAGCAAGATGTCAAAAAACACTGACAGCAGAATTTTTAATACAAATTTGGTGGTAAAAACTGCAATCAGCTGTTTTCTTGAATGTAATTTGAAAGACTCAATTGAACGAAAACTTGAAAGCGAATTCTCAGTTTTTAAGGTGTGAGTGTATTGGTTAAAAAATGAGAGAAATTTTAAAAATTGAATGAAAACTTGATCGTCTGACACCCTAGTAAGGGTACATCGAGGAAATTTAAATTCTTTATTTTTATAAACATTATAAAAATATCATCATATATATTATTTCTAAAGCACTTTTTTTTGTCGGTTGCAAATATCTCCCATACTACCGCATCAAATTTAATGAATGATGTCTCATTTTAAAGCTTATTTCTAACATAATGACGAAAAATAATTAGAAATTGAAAAATTAATATTTTCATTGATAAAAATTATATTTTATATAGAACTGCATGATAATACCGTCATTATATGTTTTTGTTCAAGTGTGGTAATACAGGGTCGCTTCTGCATGATAATACGTGTCATTATGATTATATATTTTTGTTCAAGTGTGGTAACAAAGTTCTACATAATACAGTATGTATTAAAATCCATTCTGGCAATACCACTATTTACTAAGTCAGTTATATATAATATGCATATTACGTGCAAATTAAGAATATAAATAATGTGAATTTAGATTAAAACAAGTAATATTAGCAAAAATTATTCATACCGATAAAACTGTACTCATACTCCGAATCAACCTTACACCTTCTGATCCAACTGTGCCTTTCCGAATGACACGTAAACAATTCCCTGTGAAAGTTGCTTTTGATGTGACAATAAACAAAGCACAAGGTGAAACCCTTCAAAAGGTAGGATTGTATATACCAGAACCGGTCTTTTCACATGGACAGTTATACGTGGCTCTTTCTCGAGTGCATACGTTTAAAGACATTATTGTTTGTATTAAGGATTCGTACGGGCAAAAAGTTAACGATAATCATGACATAAACTCCAACATTGTATTCAAAGAAGTATTATAAAAGCATTAAAACATATGTGTGTATGTATGTAAATATGTATGATATATTATGATTTTCATTTTATCTTACAAAAATGACAACTAACGCTGCGAAATATTCGCACGGGTCACCTAGTATGTATATATACACATATATTTGTTTATAGTATTTTTTTTAATATATCCAAATTCAAAAACTATTGGAAACTTTACGTATAAATAGTAATAACCGTCCGTAACCTTTACGTTTCCGCAACGTTAATGAAAAAGTAATGCAGTCTTTAGGCTTGAGAAGTCCATAATTGTACAAGTTTAATTGGACTATTTCATTGATTATACTCCAGTTTTAAACTATGATTTTTTTAGAAATACAACATACATAATGGACCAAGGCATATAATATACTAGATAGTGTTTGTAATTGTGTTTAATTTTTATATTTCTTATTTTCTACAAGAAAAATTTTTTCCAATAGCGTGTACATACATAAATGTTTTCTTTTTTATCAAATTTTAAATATTTTGTTTTGCTCATTTTACTTTTCTCATGGATGAGAAATGAGAATATTTTATTTTGCTAATCCTCATGTGTAAGAAATGTGAATACTCGCAAAGATGCTTTGTTTTTCGTTGGTTGCTTGTACACAGTTGTATATATGTACATATGTGTTTAAGCACCAAATGCAAAACGTCCAAAAATTAGGAACGATCACACAGAAGGAAAAAAAAATTGTAAAAGAAAACTTTGTGTGTCTGAACACTAAACAAAGTTTAAAAGAAAATTAACAAAACTTTGTCAAAGTAAACTTTGCTTGTCTAAATGCAATCAAATACGTATTTAGAAAAAATATGAAAATTCCATAGAAAATGAAATGTGTTATTTAATTGTATGTTGGATTTTACGCACCTAAATACGTATTTATTAGTTTGTCAAGTTATTAACATTTTATGTGACTTTTTCCAGTGAAATAATCCACTCTGCTTCTGTTGTGATATTTATATAAGTCTTATTAGCAAAACATTTATTGTTAAACTCAAAACCTAATTTATTCTTTTCTTTATTACTAAGGTAAACAAACTTCTCCTTATGAATCTTATCTACCTTCTTTCTACAACTGCAGGACTGCAGGCTTTTGAGGCGGTGATCAAATCCATTTTATTTACGGGGCAGCATTATATAAGGCATGAGGCAATTGCGTTGGATAACCCACTCATACAAATTCAAAGAAAAATTAAATCGTTTCTGCTTCAGGATTAATGCTGTAAAAAAATTAAAATACTAATAAATCATCTGTAATTTAAGTCCCAGGCCCTTAAATATTTCGCCTTTAATTTGTTTGTAAATCAATTTTAATAAACATGTATTTAAAAGAAACAAACGTACTATTAAATATTTACATTTTTGTTTTTGCAACAATATCTAAAATAGAGTTAGGAAAAGTTTAGAATGCCAAGTGCATTCAAACTTTTTTACTTAAGTTTAAAAATTGAATTCTTAAAATATAGTAGGCCTCTGACTTACTGCAAAAATATTAAGATAAAAATTCTGTTGAAAACTTTTTTATTTTTTAATTTTTGAAACGAGTTTTATTAATGCATTTAATATGTAGGATGAATATGATGATGGTGATGCTGCTCATATGTTCTTAATGTATGCAAGTGCATTGGGTCACTGTGTTACTGGGTGAAGTCTCACCATGTAGCTCATAATTCTTTTTCTTTTACGGCCGTTGTTGGGTTGAAAAGAAAAGTGAAATTCGTGTGTTGTTACTTCGAACTGTAATTATTTTGCCCGACTTCGTTTAGCTGTTCGCTGTGTATAAAAACGACTGTATTGTAAAAAAACTGTAAAACTGTTGTTTCACATGACTGTGCCATCGTTTATTTTAGTTGCTAAACCAAAAGCAAAAGCAACAATAAATTTGTATGTTCAATCAAGACCAAATTTTTCAACAGATTGTATAGTGATCATAATAAGTTTGAAATCTTTAAAATAATAATAATAATAAACCGAAGACCATTTGATTGTTGTATGCAGACTATACAGCTAGTAACTACTCTAAAGTACTAAAACAAGTATACGGAAATTTGCTATGTTAAGCGGTGAGGGAAATTTTTCTGCGCCAATGTCTAAACTGAATGGTAACAACTCATAAAAACTTCCTTTCTTTTCTTAACTAGCCAACCTGCTACAAACCTTGACGCCGTTATCTGTACATATAATTAAACAGTAACGGGTCATTTCTGTACATGAAATATTTTTTTAAAAATTTGATGTTAGTGTAGATAGTTATCCATATGGAATACAAAACACATATTTTTGGAATTTTTGTCTTTCTGTCTGTCTGCCTGCATTTGGTTCACATGAAAACTACTGGATGGATTTGAATAAAATTTTGTGATACTGTTTTTTCATAAGAATATGTCACCCAATTATAAGGCACCCAATTTAAGCGGAATAATGGTACTAGAACAGTTGTCAGTACATTTTATTTTTGTAGATTGAAAATTTTTAACACTGTTTACAGAACTCTAGAACAAAAGTTTAAAAGCACATTTTAAAAGCTCCCTTAAAAGAATAATTGGACAGACATAATCTTACCTTTAACTAACGGCAAGTTATAATAATGGCAGTAAGTATAGGAAATTATAATAGTTTTCTTTTCTTAATGCTAATTGCATGAAGTGTACAATTAATTTTTAATATAAATCCCTTAACATTTATTAAGGAAGGGTAAGCTATTGTTTTGGTCTGTTTGTTATTTTATATTCAAGTTATTAAATAATTATCTGTTGGTTAACTTTTATTGCACATTGTAATTACTTATACTTGCTTTGCATGTGCGATTTTAATAATATTATATTTCGCTTGAGATATTCAAGGAAAATCCAAAAGCAAACAAAATTTATTTACAATAAGACTTTATTTTGAAATACGATTTTTATGCGATTTTCGATCATAAAATTGTATTTCTGTGTAACCAAACATGACTTTTATAACCGTCTTAAGTAAAAGTAGTAAATAAATGGCATTTAGAGTTAATAAATTTTGTGGGAGAAGATATAAAAAAGAAAAAGTGTACATTATTTGTATTATTGAAATAAAAATATATTTTAAAAGTTATGGCTACTGACGCTTTCATTATTCAAACGCATTATTGTTGAGGTATTTGTCAATATTATACTGTTTATATTGAGTGTGGGATTTTATTTACTGATAGAGTTACTTATTTATTGATGATTTACGACTTAAGGTCGCATACGATTAATTAATTTTGTAGCCAAAAGATGTGAATAACGACTTAAATGTTTGAACAAATATAAATATTTTCAATTAAATTAAACATGTTTATATATGTACATAAGTATTATAATAATGTATTTTTTTAGAAAGTTTGTTCTTTGTTAAAATGTTTAATATTTACAAAAAGCAAAATTTTAAAAATTTACATTAAAGACATTATTAAAAAAGAAATAAAGGATAAACTAAAATAGAGTAAGAGCAAAAGTCAGAATAGAAGCGCTTTCATACATTACAAAAATTGGGTATTTGTTGAATAACACATAATTTTTAGAAGAAAACTACTAGTTGTTAAAAGTGAAATATTCCATTGTAACGCACTAATATTTGCGTTAACAAACCTGCTTTATTTTTCCTAAGATTGATTTTAATATTTAAATAACGACGTGTAGAACAACTGCAATTAAGAAAGATGTGTAATTTGATTTATGTTTTAGTTAAGATATTACTAAACAAAAAAATTTGTATCTTAAATTACAAATATTTTATATTTCTGCCTGCTTGTGGTCGCAATTACGGCCTCCTGCACTCCTAAATAAACAAATTTTCTTCTATTTATCATAATTAGGTGGCTAACGATGTGCAATTATTTTTTCAAATTTTTAGCAAGTACCTTTTCGCTGCTGATAGAAATGCAAACTAAAGTGTTGTTTAAATATTTTTCTGTAAGTGCTCTCACTAAATGCTCTAATAACCATTTCTTAACATTTAAAAAAGTAGAGATGAAGCATCTTTATATTTCAATTGCCATGTAAGAGAATTTTCAGACAGTATTCAATTAAAGACAACTTTGAGTGTCATTGTGGACACGTTGTTTTTCATTATGACATTTATTATTTGCATATTGTTTTTTATGATATCATCTCATGAAATATTTAGTACTCAAATCTCATATATATAAAATGAATCACTGTGCGCAGTCTCGCTACTGCTCTTATATCAATAAAGAGATTCTTTACAAATTTAGTAAAGAAAATTAAAATTCTTATCTCTTAAGCTAGGTTGATTAAATGAAAAATGTATGCATTTAATCAACAAAACTTAAAGACAACAAAAATCAAAGACCTTTTAAAGTCCTAACACTAATTGCGACAAGCTGGACTTTTATGATATGTGAGTATTCCTAATTCCAAAAGCTCTCCAAGCAATATTTTTTAGGTTTATATTATCTATCTATTTTAGGTTTATATTAACTATCTATGGTTATATGGTTATATTCCAAATTCAGTACTGTTCCAAAGCCGAAAGCGAGTATACTTAATATATAAGTATATTTCCATGAAATTTTTCTATTATAAATTTGTATGAGTGTCAAAGGAAAAGAAGATTCATACTTAAAACTCAGTGATTTAAACTTTAAAATATCGAAAAACATACCAATTAATTTACATCTGGTTACAAAATATTCGACATTATGAAACCAATTTTGTTTTACTCTTCGAAAATTTTATTTGACAAAAGCAAAAATGTCAATTGTATCGCAACATAGCATTAAGACCTGAAAATTCACATTTGTATGCTATAATTAAAAAAAAATTAAAAATTGCGTGAATAATTCTTGCAAAAAGAAAAAAAAAACAAAACGAATTTGAAAGGGATTTCTGCTATTTGTCTATAACGGTTCAAAACTTTGGCCATTAAGTATAGGAATACATTTTATTTCTAAATCTAAATTTTATATTTTTAAAAGCGGGCATTGGACTATAGCCCTTGTAAACTTTAACCGTCTAAAACAGTTTGGCAACATATATCCAATTACATTACCTATAGGAGAACCCTTTGATTTTCTAATTCAAATTAAGTACTTGCTGTTGTAGCGGCCTTAGTAATCATGCCCTACATATGTAAGTTTAAAGCGTCCGCATATAACGGTTCAACAGTTTGAAACACTCTTTAATTAATTATTTTAAACATTTATACTTCTTGTTATACCGGAAAAAGTAGTGCGCGTTCTGTATAATTTTCAAGTATATGTATATAACGATTCAAAAGTTAGGAAGTTATAGCTTTCAGCTAAAAAAAACACCGTAGCAATGCCAAAACGAATGTTTAGTAAAACACGAGGCATCACTAATTACATGACCAGAATAGTCAACAAGGAAACACAACGTGGATTCTAGTTCACCCTGTCTGGAAGGAAAGCTGTTAAATTTGGATTACGATTACTAATCAATTAGATTTCATTTTAAAAGCAATGGTATTGATTACATAATTCTCTTTTAGATTGTTGATTAATCATAAATACAAATAATCCAAAAGTAAACAAGATTATTAAGGATTATGAGAAAATAATCAAAAATAATTAAAAGTAATTTAAAAAAAAATAAATAAATAAATAATAATTGTTTTTTTTAAGTATTTCTTTTGATTATTTTGTAAAAATATTGAATTTACATGTTATATATATGCTATGTTATATATATATATATATATATATTATATTATTATATTATATTAAAAAATTTGCACTTACAACGTAAACAAATTCTGAAAAAATAAAACAATCAATAACAATTTTAGTACTTCCTAAATCAACAATAACAAGAAACAAATACATTCGGGATACTTTCAATTCCCAAAAATAGTTTTATAATTTACATACGCATGTAAATTTACAATTGTACTTCTTACAACTAAAAAAAAAAATCAGACAATGAATGCCGCCTTAGAGTGGTCACGATCCATGCACAAAAAAAAACAGTCGTTCAACTGGAGCTGAAGACGTTAAGAGCGTTTAAAAAAATAAATGCATCCCTTAGTAAATCGCCACCACTTGCATTGTCATTTAAATAGACGAAGAACTGATATTTTATTGCGTATCGTTGGTCAACTTTAATCTGTTCTTGTGGAGAAGGGATTACTTCAATTTCATCATCTGCATTGTCAAATCTTTAAAGTATAAAACAAAATAAATGTACGCATAAGCTTACCATTATCAGTAAAAAAAAATCGGGCTTAGTCGATACATTATTAATTTTCGTTTTAGAATTAAATATTTTACAATTTTGGTATAAAAACTGTAAAGTGTTTCTAAAACTCTGCTGGTTATATTCTGGACAATTAATTCCGGCAGCCTATTGCTTAATGTGATTAGAGTTGGTATTAAAACTCCTGTAATAATATTAAAATAAATTTATATTTAAAAAAAAGCAAAATATAAAAAAAACACAATTAATCTTGCGCTCTCCTTAAAGAAATTCCAGCGCCTCTTCCATTGCTTCCATTACCAAATTGTACTGTATGTCTCTCGTGGCAAAGGTAACTAATCGCACAGATTTTTAAACTTTTCTTTATAGCAAAGTGGCTTTTGAACTGCGTCATGCAATAAGTTCTAACGCGTTACAACGGGCAAAACAGCGATGATCCCAGATGTTCTTTAATTATTTCCGGAGACTTTAGCCACTTGCAGTTTTTCCACAAACTGTAGCATTTATCGAATGTCTAAAAAAAATAACATTGGTCTCATTTTCACAAGTATAAAACGTATTCTTTTTGTTTCAATTTTATTATTCGAGTTTTAATCTTTTTTTTTAAATTTACAGTAGCTGCTCAGTTTTTAAAATTTTATCAAAATCGGTTGAAGCAAGCAAATTCGGAGTATGGGTGCAACATCTCTGATGTGTAGGCAACGACCTTTCATTTTCAAAGACTGGCAATTCATCATTAATTTCATCTTCGAAAAAGTCATTGCCCACACCGTAATCTCTGAAAGCTTTTATAAAATTTGATCTGTTGTCCGTAATGTTCAAAACAATGTTTGAGCTGTTCAAACCATGGGCAGTGTCGATTTCAGTAATCATCTAGTAATTTTTATTAATCTTGATTATTATTATGTTCTGTAATCGTAATCAATTAGTAATCGTGCGAATATGGAAATATTCGTAATAGTTATTTCTTCAACTTAAAAAAAATCTATGTAATTACTAATTATTGGGATTAGTAATCATTATTCAACAGCTTTGACTGGAAGTTCAAATACAAAGTAAAGTTCAATAATTAAATAGGTTACCTAGAAGTGCTAACTAGTTCACTTAAGGAAACCGTTTAAACGAACTAGTTCGTTAATGAGCTACAAAAGTCTACTGCAGATGGATAAAATACTAGGTCAAAAATAAAAAGTCTTAGAAGCAAATTCTAAACTTGAATAAATTTTTAAGTAACAAATAAATTAAAACTTTGTTGTATTAAAATTTGCGTATACAATTCTTACAAGTTGTAATCACATTGTAATGAAAATACCTGCATATAGTCGTTAGAATGTTTAAAGTCTATTATCAGATATAGTACCTTTACAGCACCTGCAAGTTTTTGAAACTTATGTCAATACGTCGCAACTCTATCAAATATGTCGGACTAAGTCTCCATTTCTAGGTACATTCTGAAAAAGAGTAAAAACATTTTAAATATATGTTTAAGTTTTTTTTTTTAACATCCTAGAGTTCAAGGAACACTTAAGTGTACAGCTTATTAAAAAGTAAATTAAGGTTCGTGATTCAATTTTGGACTCCTTGAGCATGTTAAATACTCTCTCCAGTCTTCAAAATAGAAAGTTATAAATATGATCCTGATCAGTCAAATTATGAATTTATTTAGCTTCTCAAAAAAAAAAAAAAAGAAACATATCACTGGTTAATGTAAATAAAGTAAATTATTGTATGCAGTTTGTTTTTTAATTAAAAATTGTTAATGATTTTGAACTTGTTAATTAAAAAAAATCGTAAATTAAAGCCACCCACAAAACAACTTTCTTTTTTTTAGTTTTGACTGTTTCTGCTGCATGTGAATTAGTTGCTTTTCTGTTTAATTAGCTTTCTTAGAAAATCTTAGTGAAATTGGTAAGGTTGCAAAGTTTTTTTTTCTTGTCTTAATAAAAAATAATTACACATGTTAAATGTGTTTTAAATTGAAAAATAAACCAAAAATAAAAAATACAAGCATCGCAAAAGAAAAAATTAAATGGTTTATTTAGAGAAATTCCCATAAATTACAATTAACAAACAATTTTTAATGTAGCATTTACATATTAAATGTATTTGCTTACCTGTAATTGCAGCTTCATACAAATGACACAAAGTACAGCTACATGTTGTCTATGGATGGTTTTCTCCATTTATCCTACGCTTGTTGAACTCTCATTTATTAAGTCTTATATTTTTTACTAACAGTATATCTTGAGTTTTTATTTTCTAGCAAAATGTGCCTTCTATCGTCGTTTAGGTTTGCACAATCAGTTTGTTTATTTTTCTTTTAAGAATCAATTAGGGAAACTTGAATGTCTATAATCTTTCAGACATTTGCAGATCGCTCGCTGATCGTTACTGTTGTATAATAAAAGTTAGATTTTCGCTAAGTAGATTAAATTGCTACCAAATATCAATTATTTATTTTCTAGGTTGCTAAATCACCAAATAAGGTAAACTGTGCCACTGTTCCTTTGCTTGCAAATATCAACAGCCATTAAAATAAAGGCCCAACTATAATGTGCATAAGCTAGCTTGAACTTATGTCAAAAACACAACGAAAAGCCTGTCAAATGCTTAAGTAATTCTTTAAAGAATTTTATGTGGCTACAATGTACTTACATAAATTTAAAAACTAATTTGCCACAGTTGCACATTTATGTTTAAATCGTACTTTCCCAAAAATATATTTTTTTTCAATAAATAAAATTTGTAAAGAAAAAGGCATCGAAAGAATATATTATATATATTTAATAACATTGATTAAAATAAATGTACTTTCTTTAACTAGTTTTCAATAAAATTCGATAAAAAATGCCATTTTGTTTTTTTGTGTATTTCTGGCCAAAAGTACCAAAAGATGCAACGGTGTGCATGATTTAATTCGAAAGCAATCAAAAAATAAATTGTATAGCGATTAGTTATAATAAAACTCGTTCTTTGTCTCATATACACAACTCATTTTTTCTACATTTTCTATTAAATTAAAAAAAATTCTTTTTCACTGTCGATCTCCATTGCAATTTATTTCTTTATCGATTTATGTATGTATACACCAAGTGCAATCAACTGTTTCTGTGCGGAATGTGCGATCAGTTTCGAACATTGCTTAAGCAAATGACATTTGACGAAACTTGAAGAAAAGTTCTCTCAAGTACGTTATAGTTTACCACATTTGATTTATATGTATTTGCACAGTTGTATAAGTTGGCATAAGCTAGTATATGCACATTATAGTTGGGCCTTAAATCTTTTCTTATATTGTACATTTTTTAAAGGATTAGCGATCTGCCATTTTAAAAAGAGTTTTGAGCATATTAATGAGATTTTGCATGGAGTATAAGATCCTTTAAATAGCCTACTCTGCATGTCATTAATTCTAAACATATATCAGGTTAAGACATAAGTACATTAACACTCAAAAGAGTAGATTTTAATGAAACCAGTCTCGATGCTTAAAAATTCCTGAAACAAAAACACAGATTTTTAAATTTGCGGATAGTAAACAATTGAGGCCTGAGTTAACGGCTTAAACCGAAGATGAGTTCAATGAATGATACTAGTGATATGGCGAAATACCTTTAATATTCACTCCACAAAAACGAAAAAAGTCCACGAAATTAGTTTAAAAATATTTTAAAAGATGAGCAAAATAAAATTATTAATAATGAGAAATTGAATTGCAATTAATTGCAAATAGTAAATTACAAAAAATTGCGGAAGAGCTAAAATCTCTTTGGAAGGAATTGTTATGCTTAAAGATTAAAGTTCTGCATATTTTATTTTTTAGTATAAAGTTTAGAAAAAGCCGCTTATATTTTGATTTTTTAATTTGATACGCCCTCAACTTTCTTGATTTTACATTTTTTTAGTTCGAAGTGCTTTTTCTCTGAAGGCAGGCAAGGCGAATCAATACTAGGTGGTGGTCGCAATGGCGAATTCATTAATTTTCGCCAAAGCCTGAAACGTCAAACTTCATATGTATATAAAAAATGTGTTTAATCATGGCGAAATAATTTACCAGGTGGCAGCGTAGACGAATTCAGTATTTTTTGCTGGTATACACGACTGTCAAACTCCATATATAAAAAATATGTGTACATTTTTTATATATGAAGTTTGACAGTCGTGTATACCAGCAAAAAATACTGAATTCGCCTACGCTGCCACCTGATAATTTATTCGCCTTGTGTATACTTTTTTTAATACGGTGTTTGACACTTAACGTTTCGGCGAAAATCATGAATTCGCTAGCGGACCACCTAGTATTATTTCGCCATGAAAGACGAAAAAAAATTGAAAAATTGAAAATTTAAAACTAAAAAATATAAAAATAAAAAAAGCGTACTATAAAAAATCGTTCAGATCAGATATTAGCAAATCAAATGCTTTAAAGGAAGACTAAGTATCAATATTTAACCGAGTTAATTTAAATAACCCCTCCGTAAGAATTGATATTAAGCAATTCTTAGATGTTCCTTGTTAAATGGATCGCCCAATAAACCTATATCCCTAGCAAAAGTATAAAAAACAATTGGCAAACATGAACAACACCAAAGTTCCTGGGCACGATAAAATTGATTCAAAGGTTTTAAAATCTTTGAGGAGAAAAGAAATTATTTTCCTTACAACAATTTATAATTAATATTAACGTTAAAGCATTTCGCATCGCAATTCAAATACGCAAACATAATAATGGTATTAGAACCTAGCAAACTGGAAAATAGTGTAACGTCATATAAGCCAATTATTTTGTTGTTCTTTTTTTCTCAAATATTTGAAAGGCTCCTTTTAAAAAGAGAAATGCCAGTATTAGAAAAACAAAAAAATTTACCTGAATATCAGTTCGAATATAGACATAAGCATGGCACACCAGAACAGTGTCACAGGATTGTTAATTATATTTTAAATGCCTTAGAAAGAAAACAATATTGTTTTGCAGTTTTTTTTAATGTTCAACAAGCTTTTAATAGAGCTTGGTACAGTGGGCTGTACAAATTAAAAAATCTCATTCCAGCTCCATATTACTTATTGCTTAAAACACATATTAAAGGTAAAACCTTTTTTGTAAGCATTAACGAAAATAATTCGAGTTTTGGGTGCATTAATCTGGGTATTCCACAAGGTAGTGTTCTGGGACCAGTTTTGTAAGCCATCTTTACAGACGATATTTCTACAATTGACAATATAAAAACTGCTACGTATGCGGACGATACTTCACTTTAAGCTTCAAATGAATCTCCCGTCTTCAAGTGTGGCTTAAAAAATGCAATGTATAAGTTAATAATGCAAAGTCTGTCCACGTAACATTTACCTTAAGAAAAAAATATTGCTCACTAGCTTATTATTCCGAGCTACAATTCCGTTAAATATCTCGGCATTTATCTTGATCGGTGACTTACTTGGCAAAAGCATGTCAATATGAAAAATAAGCAACTTAATATAAAAACAAGTAAAGTGTGTTGGCTTTTAGGTCCAAGGGTTAGTTTAAGCTTCGAAAACAAAATTCTTTTATACAAAGCAATACTTAAACCGATAAAGACGTACGGTATCTAACTTTGGGGATCTGAGGTATTACAAAGATACCAGTCAAAAGCCCTCTGACTATTAAGAGAGATCTTCGAATCTTAATGGTCAGAGATGAGATTATTTATTACAGCGAAAGATGCCCAAATATACTGAGTAATCCTTGCAATGTGTTATCAATAAATCTGTTAAATGATAGCGATGAAATTCAGAGACTAAAAAGATTACACGTACTTCACCTACCCTTTAGGAAATAGGAATATTGGTAACTTGTTACATTGAATTTATACTTTGAGTTTAATAGAAGCTCAATGTATGTTACTTTAAAGTTATGATATTTGCTTATTATTTTATAATTGTAAAATAGATTGCAAATATAATAAAACGCAAAGAAAAACAACATTTTTTTTAAATACGTATGTAATCTACAATTTATTAACAGGCTTCTTGGCACTAAACGATCACAAAGTAGCCAATTGTTGTTTGTGATAATCATATTTCGGTTTTGATTCAAGTTTCACTTGGAGTGTTAATCATTGTCCTTTATATATTTTCAATAGGGTTCTGCAGGAGAAAATCAGCAGAACGCAAAATAAAAGAACATATATACAAACATCCAGCAGTGACTATTAGCTTTAAAAATTAAAGCTTAGTTTTTAAGATTGACTGTTTTATGTAACAACAAGGTCCAACCAACTTAACCAACCTCACTTAAAGGAACGTATTTTATAAAATTCTATTCATCTGGGTTATCTCTCCAGGTTAGAATTCACTTTTGAGTTATGATTTGGATTTTTATACTCTTGAAGAAACACTACGAAAAAACGAAGGTAACCAAGTGAAAAAAGAAGAAATTAAGAAAGCTTGGGTAAATTTTGTTATATTTCGGATGTATGCAAAATATTAGGACATTTATAAACTACTCTGGGAGGAACCTCCTACTGATTTTACTAATTTTGGATACTATGGGTCGTAGCTAAAAAATCACTTAAGTTTTAACGCATTATCTTAAAATCATTAATCTCTAGCTTTGCTTTAATTAAAACTTCCTAGAAAGATCGAAATAAAATGGACTCGCCAAGAAATTTGGTTTTATGTAATCGTACACTGATCCTGAGTTATTTCTTATGAAGTAGAAGTTAAGATTCGTAAAAAAAACGATTAAAATTGTACTCTTCGATAGATATATTTATAAAAGTAATATCTGATATTATAATTATAAATCTAATTATAATAGGTGCGTTCCCGTACTCAATTTAGGGATCCCGCGGGATCCCAATGTTACCGAAAACTGTTCCCGTACTACAAGTTTGGGTAGAAGAGAGAGCTTTTGAGAGAATAAAATTCTTCTTCTTTCTGCACGAAACAGCCCAGACTTTTTCTTTGGGTAAGTTTGTATAAACTAAAAAACAATCAGCTGATTGAAAAGTAAACCGTAGCAAATACAAAAAATTCTATGTTTCATACACGCAAATGTTTCGCAAAACTGTTATTTGTAAGTTTTATTCCTTTAAATATTAAAATAAGTTCAAGAACATACAAAATATTTGTGTTCTTATGTTTAATATAAACAACTGCATGTATATTTTGCTCGACACCTTGTTTTGGGATAGACATTTGGTTTTTTGTGTTCCCGTACTTTCGGGCATTTTTTGCTTTAATTGAGAATAATTTATGTTTTCTCTCATTTTGCCAAGCTTTACCCAAAAAGTACGGGAACGGAGCTAATATGATAAGAAATTCATTTAAATCAGGATAATTCGGAACTAAATCATTCACTGCAAGAAAATATTGAACTATTACTCATTTTTGATTTAATTGCGCTATCATTACTCTTAACTTTCTTACTGAATTTTAATCTTAAGAAATGTATTTTTGCCTTACTGATAACAAACTTTAGGTAAAATAATTAAAACAACTGAATTATAAACTAATTGCAATAATGTTCAAAACAATATATTCCCATATCATTTAAAATTTCCTCTGAGAAAGCTTTAATTCTTAAACAGAATGTTTTATCCCCACTTTGAAAAAAAGTCAGTACTCTGGGAAAAAAACCCCTTATCTGTCAACCTTTCCAGCGAAAAAAAAGTTAAAAGCTTATTGCGGCTACAGTTGCTGATGTTTGTAAATACATATTTTAGTGATGTCACTTTCAAATAATTTCCCTTTATAAAAAGAAAATTTACTTATTCAAAATATGCTTGCATATTTTAAAGAACGATTATTTCACTTTTGCGCGATTAAAAATTGGTTACGAATACAAGTAAACAAAAGTTAATCATCATAATTTAATATAACGATAAAACGATCAGAAAGAGTTAAGAATAGTCAAAAAGTAGTCCGATAACTTCTAAAGATTAAATTAAATTAAAGTCATCTTTTTAAATATTGTAGTCATTAGTTATAGTTTTACGTTAGACGTACTTGCATATATAACGTTGCATTTGTTTATGTAGTATAACATTTTTATTCTGTGTTACTTATTGTGTAAAATGGCTAACAAATTTTGCAAACAAATAAAATTTGTGTTTAAAAAACTTCCTTAATGAAAGTGCTGTCTGTATAAGTGCGTATTACAACATGCGTTTTCACATGTTACGATAACGTCCCCAAAACTTTAGCATTGTAAAATAAATTAAAAGTTATAAATTTTTTGATATATTACAGTTGTCTTTACACAAATACCAAGAATTAAAATATTCTTCACCTACGTTTATTCCTTTTAGTTATATGCTTGTACGACTTGTCCGCCCAACAGATTTTTTCTCATATTCAGCCAATGAATTTTTGAAAAGAAAAACGGCCATTCAACTTTTGCTAAACTTAATACCTTAAAGTTAAATAAAATCCCACAGTTAAACTGCAAATAAAATACAAAAGGGATTGTCAATAATCCAAACAAATAGATGAATTATGGCAAAATATTAAAAGCAATTTATAAAGTTCAGTGTGACAATTCAATAAAGAATTCGTCTTTTTAATAAAAATTTCATTAACATTTTTTTTTATTCCAGCATTTAACTCTAATAAATTGCTTCACTAAATTATTTTATTTCATATCATTTAATTTCTGGTTCATTCTTAACAATTTGACCAATACATATTAATTTAACAGATATAAGCAGTTCTATAACATTTACAACAATAAAAAACAGCATGCATTTTATTTTTGTAAAATATGTTTTCAGATCTCAAAATAAACTTACTCTGCACATAGGGATAATAAACCGAATTACGACGACAATGGAATAACCACTGTTACACTTAATATGTTCTATATACTAGCACACATTAAACTTATAAATTCTAAACTATACGTGAAAAGTATATAAAGCATTACTTTAATATTTTTATTTATTGGGTGTCAATAGTGCACTTATCTATATAAGTATGTTTAAACATGGGCATCCTCTTAATGACTGTCGTTATTTTAAGGGTACTTTTTTCTATGTAATTTCTTTCTAAAAATTGTTCATTAAAACTGTTTATGTTTATAAGTAAAAAATAAATAATAAAAATATTTATTATTTTACAATATGTTTACAAAATATTTATCATAAAGACTAAACAAATATTTCTTATCTTAAAATAATGTTTGGGATTAGAACTAGTCATAACCTTTTGTTCTGGTAAATATACATATATTTTTATTATAATAATTATTCTATGTATGATGATGAGTTTAAGTAACTTAACTAGAGAGTGTAACAGATAATAATACTTTGCACGCGCGTACAGACTTATGTAATGCGTTAAAAAAAAAATACTAATAGATTGATTGCGTACTAGCATATTAATATTGGTTACATTTAACAAAATTCCATTTTTGTCGTCGTAATTTGGTAATTTGTCCAAATGTGCTCCGTAGAGAAAAAAATGAATATTATTATTTTTAATCATTTCAAAGGACTTACATGCTTTGAAGAAATATTTGTATGGAAGCCGTTATGGATGTGTCTACGCGGACGAGGTGCAGTAAAGGGATAAAATCCAGCTACATAATAAATTTTTACACACTTTTCTGTTCCATGAAAGTTTTACATATATTCCCACGACACAATACTTTAAAAAAATTTTAGAAAAAAAAAAATAAGTCGAATTAAACTAATTTATATTTTTGTTGGCGACAATAAACAGTCATGTAAATTAATAAGTGCTTAAAAACCTCTTATTATTTATTAAAAGATTTATTTATTAAAATATTTATAATAGTCATTTTATTATTGAAGGCTTTTTAAATTTAGGTGTATGAATATGCATTTTGAAGTATTTTTTTAATAAAAAGTATTTTTTTAATAAAAAATACTTCAATCGTTATTGCGAAAATATGCGAAGAATAATTTGAAAAATTTCACAGGATTGTTTTTGAGTGTATATAAAATTACAATTCCTTTTTGTGTGGAAAACATTTAGTTAGAAATGTATTTATTTTTTTCTAATAATAATTTCAATTTGACCTTGTTTATAAGTAGAAGGTTTCTTGTGTGGGACATCTGTTAATTTCTAACACGATTGTGTTTTTGGAAGATATCATAGCATTGTATAGTTTTCAACATTTTGTTGTTTCTAGTGTCTTTTTTTTTCTGCAGTAGACGAGTAACTTAGCTTCGACGTACTCTTTAAAAATATTGTTTAAGTCTTCTAATAGCCTATTAAATATGAGTCTATGTATTTATTCAATCATAAACCAGAACTGTTTTTTTGAAAAACGCTAAAAAAAATATTCACCCCTATTCTGCGTTTCGATTGAGTCTCCGCATTCAGTTCCGTTGCGATCGTAAATTGGTTATTCTGAAGAAAAACGGAATCGAAAGAAAAAGAAGAAGACAACAATGTTTACAAAATTAATAGCATCATTGTGTAATTTGGAAATGAAATACCAAAATAAGCAAGTTTGTTATCATTTTCATAAACAAATGTCAAATTTAGTACAAAAAGTTGTATGTTTACATAATTAAAAATAATTTCTTAATGAAGTTTAATAAAAAAAATTGTTAATTAAAATAAAAAATTTAAAAACAAAATAAAAATTGTTCACGGCAGCTAATTTTTGCACTGGCGTTTTAAGTGCATTGAGCATTCCTGCAACTTCCTCTCAGATCGCTGCTACTTCTTCCTTTGATCGCTGGTGGTATCCACATGTAATGTCTGTTTTAGATTCCATTACATCTGCCAGTTTTTTATACTGCTCTGCTGTTGTTGTTTTTGACCCGTAATACATACATAAACAAAACACATCAGATTCGGGTACAAAAGTTAATAATATAAAAGAAAATTAATTTAATTAAATAAATTAGTTAAAAATAAATATAAGCGTTTTTTTAAACCGTTTCTGAACATTTTATCTCATTTTCTACCTACATTTTTTAAATTTTTAACTAAAAAACACAAAAAAGAAAACTCTCCGTTAACAAAAAAGCAACTGAGAAAAACTGAGCTCCGATCGTAATGCAGAATACATACAATCGAAAGAAACTGAGCGGAATCGAAACGCAGAATACCAAAGTTGTCAGACGGAGAAAATTTCAACTCGAATCGAAACGCAGAATAGGGGTGATTAAAATACAATAAAATCATAATTTTACTATGTAGCTGCTGCGTTTAAAAGAATTGTGTAGCTAGCTATATGGCGGCAAATGTAGTTAGCAGCATTTGCTGCCGTGTGTTCGTATAGCCTGCTGCGAATGTGCTTAAAGTATTAGGTTTGTAAGCAAAAATTCTTGATGTTTTGAAGTATGTACATGACTCCTAGTCCTAGTCTCTTTTATATCTACTTTAAGAACTGCATATAATAACTGCTGGTTAAGTAAAGGGATACATAGGAATTTTAAGTTACATATTTATATTTTCATTTCCACACTTAACACTTAAGTGTTGCTTAGCCTGAGATAGATTTTAAGTAAAAAATAATTTTTAGTCTTAAGATTCGTTAAATGAAATAAACATTCAAAAAGTTAAATTGATGATTGTTTTATTTTATACGTAATTTATTTGCTATTTGCATTATAGGAAAAAATCATTCTTAACATTTTAGTATTTGCACCTGTGGGAAACGGTATGACCCTTATAATATGTATTACTACAACATGTACAATGTACAAACAATAGGACCAGATATTAAAAATAAAATGCAACACAATTATTACATAAAACAAGAAGATAATACTTTAGTTTCTAAAATAAAACCAAAACTACTTAAGCATGGACTAGGGTGCGGGATTTCCTAATTAACTTTCTAAAATAAAACCAAATTGTTATTTTTAGGGAAACGGGGAAACCCCTATTGCATTCCCGGGATTTCTCGGTATTTCCAGGAAAAAACAAACATTAAAAGATAAACACACAATAAAAAAAATTGGTTTGAACATTTTATAAAACTTAAAAACAATTCAGGCGACAAGACCTACATAAGTACATTTATGCTATATAAGGAAAGATAACAAAGATAAAAATACTCAAAAAGTATCTTAATTTTTTTTTTTTTTTGAAATACATGATTTTAGAACTGCATTTTACAATTCACTAGACATACTTGTTAGCAATAGTAATTCGTGGTGGCTTGTTGGAAATATGAACACAGGCAAACTTGATGAAGTTTAGGTATTTCTTTATTGTTTTAACACCTAGTGTTTTATTTCTTAAAATATTACATAAAATTAGAAAACATATAAAATATATAATTATTTAATTACCTACTTTTTGGTTTCAAACTACCAACTTTTCAATGTTAGAAAGTTCGACACGTTTTAGTGTGCAGATACTATTGTAATGGCGATTATTTGTGATTTACAAAATGGCTAGAATTTATATATAATAAAATTTATACAAGTACATACAATCAGTTATCGATACAATATGATCTATGGATTCTAAGGTTGTATTATTAGCAGGGTTTGCCTGTGGCGGTAACACCCCCCTCCCCCCCCCCCCCCCCGTATGACTAGAAGCTTTCGAAGTCATACTTCTAATGTAAAGTTACGTCGAGTATCGCCAATCTAGGCGCTTGCCAGAAGTAAGAATTTTTGCTTTACGCACTTGACCATCATTTGCGATAGTTGTTTCAACAATTTTTCCTCTTGGCCACACATTTCTTAAACTCGACGGGTCAACCACTATAACTAGGTCGCCAACTTGCAATGGCTTACTCTTTTCGTGTCATTTTGATCTAAACGTTAACGATGGTAAGTACTCTCTTACCGATTTCTGCCAAAATCTCTCCGCCTACTGCTGAGAACTTAGCCAACTATGTTTGAATGCTACACCGCTATCGTCGTATGTAACTAAGGGTTTCATTCCGTTAGATGAGTACACAAGCAGATGATTCGGTGTTATAGCTTCAGAATTTTCATGTTCAAATTCGGGGCTCTTAAACCAACGACTTGTTGAAACGTCTGGTCTTTTCGCCCACTTTGTCGCCTGATCGGCCACATTCTCTTTTCCTGGTATCCAATGCCATTCATGTAGGTTTGTTGTTTCAAGAATTTCACTAATGCGCAAGGAAACAAATTGGTGAAGTTTTTTTAATTTAACCAACTAAAAACCGTTTTAAAGTCGGTCCAAAAATATTTCTTTCTTATTGCCATAGAATGAGAACAAACTAGGTCTTTGTTATGAGCTATGCGGAAATAAGTAACTGCCGCATAACCATTTTCGCTTGCACCCACAAATATGTGTAGTAGTAGGAATTTTTTTTAATAACAACGCTGAATGCAAACTTTTTTTAAATCTGGAAGATATTTAAGCTATTTGTTTCATTTTACTAACTGTTCTTTTTTATTAAGTCATTCCACCCGATGCTGCTTCTCCAAATTTCCTGTAGAATAATTTTAAGATACATAAGAAAGTGACCTATCAGTCCCAAGGGATCTTATATTGTCATTAAAATTTTCAGAACTTGGCGTTTAGTTGGACATTTGTTATGACCAATAACTTCGTTATTCAGTATGTATGGTGAAATCTTAAATATTATAGTGTCATCTACAGGGTTACAAAAATACCTAATACCTTTTCTGTTTCTTTATATAACCTCATATTTATCTGCCTTTCTTTTAAACATTTTTGGTTTTCTACTTTGTAAACTACTTTAGCTTTATTTGAGATCCAATTTCTAAGATTAAAACCAGTTTGGCTTTAAATATATTTAACTTTTTTGCTATATTAATTGCTTCATCAACTGTGTTTACAGATATAAGAAAATCGTCTACATAGTGGTTGTTTTTAATAGCAGCAGCCGCCTGCGGAAACTGCCTCTCATAATTTAACGCATTTGTATTTTTTACATATTGTTACGTAACCTGTGTCGGCCTATAGTGCACCGGCTTTGCCAGCTCTTCGACATGCTCCCAGGAGTGGTTTCTCAACCCTAAACTTGGCCGGGATACGCTACAAAATAAAAATAAATGTAAACATACTACAAAAAAACTTATTACTCAACTCTGGAACATTTTTTTTGACAGGGAAACAGTTGTTAGTTCCCGATCGCCCTTTCCCTTCCATGACCATACCAAAATCCTTAAACAATTTTTATATAGGCCCCTATATCCAACCTTCATCGCCCTTTCTGACTCAACAATCCCAAAATAATTCTTCTTTAGTCGGTAATTTTCATTTTTTTACTCTACCACTTAAAATTTATTCTTACTATAAAAAAACTAACATAAAAAAATATACACTTACATCTAAATAAAAAAAATAACGTTAAAAACTTACGAACTATTAAAAAAATACAAAATAAATAAAAATAAATAAGGAAATGAATTAGAAAATTTAAAAATTAATAAAATATTCAAAATAATTTATATAAGAACAAAAAAGAAAAAAACACACACAACAAAACATTAAATTCCTTTATGTTTATCCTTTTTTCAGCTTTATTTTAACAATTTGCTTTTTTCTGTTTTATCCGTAATTTATATTAACATATCCTTACAGTACTATATTTGCTTTCAATATTTTAGATTCAAAATCACACCGGGCTGTGAAAATTTTTACCGACACCTAAAGGAGCTGATGATGATAATTTTCTAGCAAAACAAAATGTCTACCACTTCTACGGTTAAGATATATTATTACAAATTACCTAGTTTGTTGATGCTTCTTATCCTAAGCGACTAAATAAAAAAAAATACAAAAAAAGGATACACACAGTAACACACAATTCTTACAATTTTTTTTTTACGAAATCACATATACTAACTAATATTATAATAAATAATAATATAATATTAATAAAAAAAACGTTAATAAAAGTATTAATATATATATATATATATATATATATATATATATATATATATATATATATATATATATATATATATATATATATATATATATATATATACAGTTGTATTTTCTTATTTGTAGCTCCTCAGTGAATTTCTATATTTCCACTTTTCCTTTTTATTATAAGTAAAGTTTCTTTTTTTTATATACGATAAACGGAATCCTACTCTTTAACTCTTTGTCCGCTCGAGCACTGGTGTAACTTCGTTCTACTTTCTTCGAACCTCACAAAAACACACAAACAAATTGATACCGGCCTACCTGGTTTTACTCTCCTGACGAGACTTGGTCTTCTCCTCGTCCTTGTCAAGGATGAAAACCTTACCAGCTGCACGGTGATATAAGAAAAATACTCAGTTTAAAATTCATCCCTTAAGACCATTTTATTACTTACATAGACACAGAAAAATATGCTCGTGACACCAGAAAAAAGAAGTAAGTGCCATCCAGGCGCAAGGTGTTGATTCTCTTGGGTACTCAAAAGCGCAAACCCGTCCCCACAATAATGTTTTTTTTTTGTTTTTATTTTATTTTTTTAATTTTCTTTTTTTTATTTTTGGACGTTGTTGGCAGAACACCCAAAATCACGGCTTATTAAAACTTTATGCCTTTTTTTATTCTCACAAACTCTCACAATTAATAAAAATTCATAATTCTTTTTTGTTTTTTAATATTTTGTCGCCCTGCTGTGTTCTATGACACCTTTCAACTGGCTATTCTTGCTTCATTTTACATTATTATTTCGTGACATTGAAATCTAACTGGTTCTATATAAATATTTTCTAGAATGTTCTTACATACGATTAAATTAATTTCTCCTCTAAATCCTTCAATCCTTTCACCCTCATACCCCTGTCTAGACGTCCTATGTGTATTAATTATTTCTCCTTTTTTTTCCTTACCTTATTTATTATCCTTACATATCGTTTTATCTTCAATCTTTATCGCTACTATATCCCTGATCGCCTTAACTTTATCGCAATGTCCTACTGCTTACCAGGTCAACATAATAACAGCAAGTAACTTTTTTAATACATTTTTCAATATTTGTAAAAAAAAACGCTCAAAACAAAATATTTAAATTTTGAATGGATTCTACAACTCTGTTTTTCAGATTACGCACACGTAAATTATTGTCAACACTACTTGCAGTTATGTTACTATTAAACATAGCTACAAACACACTAACTTGTACAAACGTCAATTTCATTGAATTTTATTTTGCGCAGCAAACACATGGTGGTAAGTACTTATTTCTTTTTAACTATTTTTTTTATACTTATTTACAGGTTGAATGATCTTTGGATGAAAAGAAAAAAATCTGGAGGATCCACTCGTATGCAAGTATTGTTCCAACTGCAAATAATTTCCCTTACTAATGATTTTGTTTTTTTTTTTACATGTTCAGGTACAACATACATCTGTAACCACGTACATGGCACAGAACAAAACAATTCTTAAAAAACTACTAAACTTCACTGAACAACAACAAAAAAAAAAAAAGAAAACTAACAAGAATAATAATATGAAAAGCGACTGGGACTCGGGAAGGACTTGATCACTCCACCGTATGTCAAAGGTCCCTCCCCCAACTATTTCAACAAACACGCACCTTAACAAGTGCTGGAGCTGGTGCCTCCCAATACATAATTGGCCCTCCCTTTTATTTTATCTCTATGAGGGACTCGAGGCTGCAGGCAGATATTTTTTTTGCCTCCTCCCGACGCATATTCTTAGAAGCCGTCACGTCCAATTTTTTTTCTGCTTACGACTTAGCCGTATGGCAGTACCCATGCAACAAAACTCCGGTTTCGCTGGATCCAGACAGAGAAAACGGTGTGCGGGTACTTACTCTGCTTAAATCCCAACGTGGGGAACTCCCACACCCTGATCCAATACCAATAGACAGCATTTTTTTTAAAGCTATGGTGAGTATAGAACTGAAACAGCGACGTCGTTTACTAGTTTCTGTTTAACCATCCTGCTAGCTACGACACTTCCTCCATCTTTTGCCTACTTTACCGAACCATAGTCACCTCCAGTGTTATTGCACCTGAATCTTACTACATTAAATGATATTAACATATACAAATAATGGTATAATAACACATTTTGAAGAAAAATAATTTTATTAACATATTTTACCTAAACTTATTGCACAACTAAGCTATGTAGCCGAATATCTACAGTTCCTGAGGCGCATTACAGAACTCGCACCATGTTACTAAGACCTGGTTTAACTAACGTACGGAAATTCTTTTTTTACGACGGGAAGTAACCAATCAAAATCCAAAATAAAATTAACTTACTTTGTTAATCCATTCCTCCTCACTTTCAGGTTTGTGCTGATGTCACTACTAAATTTCATGGACATAGATTTATTAAATTATCCTTTATTGCACTTAAACACATAAAAATAAAGAAAAAACTGGACAGCACGAAAGTAAACCAATTTTATCACAGATAAATCAAATCAGGTAAGACTACTTATTAATTAAAGCACAGGTACTTATTAATCACAGATCTCAAATTAATTATGGCATAAAGGCAACTAGTTGACCATTGGCATCATCGTTAAAAATACTAATATCTCTATCTTTATTCGAACTCACTTTTCACTTCTCAGACCTTAATATCTTTGGCATGATATGTACCAATTGGTTTACCCTGCATCGTCTCCAATTCGAACATATTATTTCCAACGGGCTTGAGTATTCTGCATTTTAGAAATTTTTTACAAAATTTTGAATTTATATTTCTACCGAAACTGCTTAAAATTGTATTTCTGCGATACACCTCTTGCCCTGGTACGAACTTCACACTACGAGCACCTCGGTTATATCGGTCAGTACTTCTCTCAAAAGCTTTTTTCATATACAATTTCATTTTCTCACGAATGAATTCTATTTTATCGCCTCGGTTTAATTCCAATATTTCGTGGTCCGTAAGAGATAGTAATTTACGTCCTAGTTTGTAATCAGCTCCTCTAGTAAACATGTGGTACCCGAACAGTGCGAAAAACGGGGTAACACCTGGCGCTGTGTGAACAGACGTCCTCAGAGCACACTCAATCGCGGAAAGGTACATGTCCCAATCACGATGGTCTTTGTCTAAGAAAGCTCTTATAGCTGTTAATACTGATTGGTTAACTCTTTCACTCGCGTTGCTTTGAGGAGAATAAACTGCCGTTTTTAAATGCTTTATTTTATACGACGATAATAAATTTTCAAAGCTTTTCGAAACAAATTGGCTTCCATTATCGCTATGTATGATCTCAGGCACTCCGAATTTGTGGAATATTTCTTGAACGAGGAACTCAATTACATTGTTCTTTGTGGCGTCTTTCATGGCTTTCAAAAACGTGAATCTGGTGAAATGATCAACGACAATCAAGATGTAACAATTCCCTTTTTTGGACCGGGGATACTTTCCCATGAAGTCTACGTATAACTTCTGAAATGGTCTTTCTGTTAAAACTTGTTGCCCTATTTCCGGCCGTAGATTCATATTACAAGATTTGATTTCCTTACACGTTTGGCAATTAGCCACAAAATTTTGAACTTGTGCCATTTTAGGCCAATAAAAATATCTTTTCAGACGCTCAAGTGTTTTTGCGACTCCTCCGTGAGCAGCTGTTAACGACGAATGTTCCTTTTCTATTATCGGTTGAGTTATATTCGCTGGAATCCAAAGTTTCCATTAAATATCATCTATGCTTCGATCAAATTCGGTCTTTTTAAAAACCAATCCTTCTTCAACTTTGAGATCAGGTAGCGCTTCTGCGTTATCCTTAATATGTGCTATCAAATTCATGTATTCTTCACTTTCGAATTCTGTGGTTTCAAATCCTAATAAATCTGTTACATTAATTTCTTCTATGGTCGGTAATCTTGACAGCATGTCCGCGACAATATTTTCTGAACCTTTCCTATGCTGGATTTCGAAATCGAATGCCTGTAACTGCAAGGACCACCTGGCTAATCAACCCGTTAAGTCTTTTAACGACATCAGCCATTTAAGACTGGCGTGATCCGTTACAATAGTAAAAGGCATCATCTCAATATATGGCCTAAACTTTTTGACAGCCATTACTGCAGCCAGACACTCTTTTTCTGTCACCGTATAATTTCTTTGGCATGAATTCAGTTTTTGCGAATAAAAGGCTATTGGGTGTTCATCTTCTCCACTCATTTGGTATAAAACCGCGCCTATGCCATAGTCACAAGCATCACACTGTATAAAAAACCTTTTTGAAAAATCCGCATGCCGCAGCACAGGTGCTGACGTTCAAGCCTTTTTCAAGTTTTCGAACGCTTTTATTGCCTCAGGGTTCATCTCAAACTTTGTCGATTTTTTCAGTGTATCTGTCAACGGGGCCGATATAACAGAAAAGTTCTTTATGAACCGGCGATACCACCCAGCGGTGCCTAGAAAGCTTCGCACCTCTCTTGCTGATTTCGGTACTTTGATTTCCCTTATGGCTTGAACCTTACTTGGATAAGTTTTCAGCATTCCGCCACCCACAATAAAGCATAAATATTTCAAACGTTGAAAACAAAATTGAGATTTACTTAACCCAACTGTCAAATTGGCATTCTTCAAACACTTTGCCACTTCCTCTAGCAAGGCTGTGGGATGACCTTGTCCATTAATCTGCACAAACGTTGCGCAGCGTTGCAAAACCCAAACGGCATGACCCGAAATTGGTAAAGTGGTCTACCAGTAACCGTAAACGCGGTGTAAGGTCTACTTTCCTTATCCAATTCTATCTGCCAAAAGGCAAATTTTAAGTCTACGCTGCTGATGAAAAACGTTTCGTCAATTCGACCTAATATACCGTCTATATTTTGCAACGGGTAAGCATCCTTAACCGTCAACTTATTTAACTTCCTCGCGTCTAGACAAAATCTGTTCTTTCCCGGTTTTTTTACAATTGTTGTCCTGTTGTTCCACGGACTCTCACTTAATTCGATTACATTAAGCTCTAACATTTTATCAATTTCGGCGTACACGATCTTTTGAACAGCCGGGTAGATTGGATAATATCGATCTTTTATCGGTTCAGCGCCTTCTACTAACTTACTGCCAATTTCTCTACATGCGAACGAATACTTCTTTCGCATACTTGTATTGAAAACAAAAACAAAATATAAAAAATTGTTTTTGTTTTCAATATAAATATACGAAAGAAATGTTCGTTCGCATGTAGAGAAATCTGCAGTTAATCACATGTTTTTCCAAGTTGGTTCTGCCTAATCCTTTTTCTTTAACCTTCCTATACTCACGCATACGGTCTGTGAGACCGACTCTGTACATTTTTACTTTTTTTTTACGAACGAAGAGCGAGATCGTATTATAAGTTTTGTTAGCTTCATCATTCTCAATAAGCTTTAATTTAGTGTGGTTTACGAGTTTGTAAAACGTAGACGTGTGTGCGCATGCGGCAATAATTGGTCTGTGAGACCGACGTGAGTATTGGTGCAATAGTTTTGCGTAAGTAATATTTTAAACATATGTTATAATTTTGAGTTATTTTTATTTATTTTGAGGAGTTTCATAGCATGTATGTATTTTAAAATTATATACAGGTTTTACAATAAGATCAGAATGGATGAAGAGCAAATAAGACTAATGTTGGAGGAAGATTTATCAGAATCTGAGTATGCAGAAAATGAGAGTGACTATGAAGATTCGGTTTCTGTGCATGAAGAAAACAGTGATACAGAACAGGAGAATGATTCAGATTGTGAACAAGAACTTTTCCCTTCCTCTAGTAGCTATTTTATCGGAAAAGATAACAAAACGAAATGGGCAAAACACTTTCCTTCAACAGCAATTAGAACACGCTCCAAAAATATAGTTACTCAACTTCCAGGTGTAAAAGGCGAAGCTAAATTCTTAAAGAGTCCGGGTTCGATATGGAACTTGTTCTTTTCTGAAGTCGTAATTAGCTTGATCACAAATTCCACTAATCAAGAAATAGAGCGGATTTCATCACAGTTCAGCAGATCCTCAGACTGTACCCTTACTGATGAGATAGAAATTCGAGCATTTCTTGGCCTTTTATTATTTGCCGGTGTTCGCAGAAATAATAGATTGAACGTCAAAGACTTATTTCGAACTGATGGCTCTTCGCCAGAGATCTTCCGTTTAACAATGAGCTGCACCCGTTTTTATTTCCTTTTACGTTGCCTAAGGTTTGATAACAAAGACACACGAAGTGCACGTATTCAGCTGGATAAATTAGCTCCAATAAGAGAACTGTTTGATACTTTAACAGATTCATTTAGCAAGTTTTACAGTCCATCACAATTTGTTACAATTGATTGATTAGAGGTCGTTGTAGCTTTCGTCAATATATTCCCTCTAAACCTAATAAGTACGGAATTAAAATTTATGCACTGACAGACGCTAAAATGTTTTACACATTTAAAATGGAGGTTTACACTGGAAAACAGCCTGAGGGCCCTTATTCAGTCGACAATTCTTCAATGGCTGTCGTATTGCGTCTTTCCAATGGCATACATAATACAGGGCGCAACATCACTTGTGATAATTTTTTTACAAGTGTTCCGCTGATCGATAAGCTAGAACAAGAACATAAATTGACAGTCATCGGAACTATTCGCAAAAACAAGAAAGAACTCCCAAACGAATTCACCAATATAAGAAATCGCGAAGAAAAATCAAGTTTATTTGGGTATAGAAGCAATTGTACTCTTGTTTCCTACGTACCAAAAAAAAACAAAAATGTTCTCCTAGTTTCTAGTATGCATGATGATAACAAAATCCACGAAGAAACAGGCAAGCCTGAGATTATAATGGACTATAATGCTACTAAGGGGGGCGTGGATATAGTTGATAAGATGTGTGAAACCTACAATGTTGCCAGGGGAACAAATAGATGGCCAATGGTGATATTTTACAGTTTAATGAACGTAACTGGGATAAATACATATGTAATATATACACAAAACAACCCGACAATAAAGACTAAAAGGAGGCAGTTCTTAGAAGAGTTATCGTATGAACTTATAAATGAACACCTCAGAAGACGAGCAGTATATATAAACTTACCAAGATTGATGAGACTTAGGATTGCCGAAATACTCAAATTGGATAACTCTGAATGTGCAACAACAACTAAAAACAATACTTCAGGTCGATGCTTCTATTGCAGCTCCAAGAAAAATCGCAAAACTCGCTACAACTGCACTAATTGCCAAAAATATTTCTGTTTGGAACATGCCATAATGATTTGTTCCGATTGCTTTTGTACTAAGTCTGATTAGATTAAGTTTAATTTTTTTTCTTTTTTATACTATTTTTTATAAGCAGTTGAATTTTCGCTTGTTTATTTTTAATATAAATATATTTTTGTTAATGTTTTTTTATGTTTTAAAAATTTTGCTTTATTTTACAAGACTGAAACTAAAACCTATTAGATATTAATAAAACAACTTATTTTTTCTAAACTTTTTGTTTGTATTACTAAAAACATACATTTTTAAAAGAAAATGCAATTTCATAATTTGTTTTTAAATTATTAAAATTTTCTAGGCTCTGCAGAAACATCGGTCTGACAGACCGGGCACGAGTATACGTGTTACATTTTTTGATGCGAGTATAGGAAGGTTAAATGTATCGAAATTTTTAAATACTTCTTTTAACTTCCTTTTTTGATCACCATCCAAATGATGCGGTTCTAATTTGTTATCCATAACATCATTTTCATTATCGCCAGCTAAAACTACTTTTATTTCTTCTACCCCTATAACTTCCGTAGCTAAATTAAACAATCGCCAAAAATCTATTCCTAAATATAAATTTTGTTCCAAGTCAGGCCAAAGATACAGGAGCATTTTATTCTCCTGGTCTTTGTACTTAATGGATACGTTTACTTTACCTAGTATTCTATAGTGTTGACCACTGGCAGTCTTCGCGTTATAGAATATCGGTGACATTTCCAATCCTAACTCTTCTACTAACTCCCTACAATCTTTTCCTAATATACTTACGGACGCTCCACTATCCAGCAACCCTGACATAATCTTCTCTTCTATTTAAACTTTCGCATATGCTCTATTATCACGACTTCTGATTCTTGCTCTATTTACTGAGTCTACAATTAATTCTTTAGCCTTTCGTTTCTTCTTATAATATTCCCTAACTTTTAATATCCGTTTCGATAAAGGCCTCGCATCATAGCTCTTTGGACTAAATATTCTAGACCTGACGTTTTCATAATATGCTTTCCTTATTTCTATTGGCACGTAATGTCTCATGTGTGGTATATAGTTTGTTAAATTTTCAGATTTTGTTAATTTGTTCCTTTCAGATTGCTCATTTCTTGCTCTTCTGCAGGGTTTTTTGATAGACATGGGTCCCCTCTCCTTCCCACGTCCCTCGCCCGGTTTCCCCGCTGGCAATCTGGACATTTAGGCGCAATAACGTTCGCCTTACCACAACGATAACAAAACAGCGTCCTTTCTGTTGAATCACAATCACGGAATCCATGACCCGGTGACTTACAATTCCAACAAATCAATATTTGTTTCTGCTGGCTAGGTTTTATCGCTGCCAACTCTTCATACGGGATTTCGCCAGAATCACTATGTTCAAAATATACCTCTGATATGTTTCTCATAGGGCGTTGAGTCGGGACAGTAACTCTCATATCCCTCTTTAGGAAGTTTCTTTCGGCTTCTATGCATTCTATCCTTAGTTGTTCTACGGAAGATACGGCTATTGGGTAGATTATTCTGGCCAAACTTTCTCTCACATTTCTCTTCAAAATTTTTACCATATCAAATTCCGGAATGGGTTGTACTAGTCTCGAGCGCAGCTTACACATATCATGAAAGAACGTATCTATGGATTCCGTTGGTTGTTGTTTCTTTTCTATCAAATCTCGCATTATTTCAAAATTAGAAGTGTTAGTGCGATATTGATTTAATAATTCACTTCGAAGTGTAGGCCATCCCAAAATACCACGGGTACGAATTAGCAGCCAGTACCAATCTTTGGCTGGGCCAGTAACCAGCAAATGAAAATCTCTTAAGATCTCATTCCATCTGATGTCATAATGGGCTTGTAAGTGTTCGATTCTAAGGATATAGTCCTCAACGCTCATCTGGTTATTATTGCCATTCAAGACAATTCCCCATTTGTCGACATGAATGTTAATTTTCTCTATGTTCCTATTGAAATTATCCGTTGTAGCGCGATCACCTTGCATTAATCTATTCTCGGTTATAGGATTATACCCTACTCCAGCCGTTCTGTTATCCGGCGAGTTATCCGTGCCGCGAATGTTGTTGGGATTGTTTCCATTAACCCTAAAGAAAGCTAACCCATCTGTCGCAGCTCCCTCTCTACATGTGAGCCTATTATTTGCTGGGAAAACGCCTACGCTATCACTATTTCGCTCGTTATTTACGTTCCTATCATTACTTAAACCTTGTTGTGAATTTACCGATTCTTGAGTTCTTGATCTTGTTATTGATAAATCCCTTACCACCTGCATTAACTCTCCTATCAACTTCCCTATGTCACTCATTTCATCTTGAACCATATGTTTAATTCTCTGTTCTAAAGCCCTTTGAATGACAAGCGTCTCATCCACTACCGATTCCCTAACCTCAGGATCAATCGCTAAGTTTGATCTACTAGTCGATGGACCTTGTTCGGAATTCACTATGTCAGATGATATGTTTGGAGCTTGTGTTGGCCGAGCATTAATAGTGCCTGACAAATCTCTAAAACTCGTATTATCGGTAGCCATTTTCGATCTGTAATAAAGATATTTTCTTTGCTTTGGCTGAATCTCCGTTGAATAATTTAAATCAATGCTCTGTCTGGATCGTTTCTATTTTTAGTTTGTGATCTGGTTTCCCTATTCATGCCTTTTTTCAGTTAACTCTTATTTAAAGGCTTTGTTGAATTTCGACCGTTTATAAGGCAACGCTAGTGAGGTTAAAAAAAACTGATTATAGCCACTGATAATAAAAAAATTAGATTGTGAAAATACCAGTAATAAAATAAAATATAAATAAAAAAATAATAATACAAAAAAAAAAACTACTGTAAATGAATAACTAAATAAACAAACACCTAAACAAATAAAAATATAAATAATTAAATAACCCAAATAAATTAATTAATTGATAAATAAAGTAATAACGTATATAAGCAGATAATTAAAACAATAAATAAACTGACAAAAAAAGTCTTATAAAAGTAAATAAAAAAATATATAAAATTAAATACTATATCTAGTTCATTACCAAATGGAATAAATAAATTATTAAGTTATCTTAACTAAGGTTATCAAATAACTAAGTTGGTGGAACACAAATTATAACCAAACCACAAAACTGCTAAGTGCTTAATATAAATAATTAGATAAATTTTAAATATATAAATAATACATAAAAGATTAAAAAAAAACAAAACGTAACTCAAAGATATGTATAACAATATATAAACTCTAAATATTCTTTAGGTAAAAAAAAATACAAAATTAAATAATTAATAAAATTAATTGCATGAATTTTAATCAAATGTAACTTTACTCTATCTTCTGTACTTTTATAATATGTAAGCTTTTACTTTTTTTCTAGGGATTAATTTTCAAATTTAGGGATTGTTGATTTCAGCGGCGGTCGATGGATTATTTTGATCCTCTCTTAGAGAGCTGTTTTAAATGTCCCAGAACAATCAAAATTAAACAGAATGTTTTAAAATCTACAATTTAATTTGTGCTCCGCAATTATCTTGCGTCTAATAATTAACGGAGGCCAGTAACTAATGCATATCGATACTACAGTCCTCAAAAACAAAGACTTGAGCGGCTATCGCTTAGCATCATCACTGCTACACAAAATAAACTTCCGGCTGATTCTAAATCAATTTAACTGAGGTAGGTAAACTTATAGTGAACATCTCCACTACTTAGCGACTTTCCTACCTTCGCATGAACTGGTCGTAAACTTTCAGCAATTTTTCTCGACATGAAATGAAAACTTAATTGTACAACTGACTTTTCGGCTATTGGACAAAAACGGCTACAAGATTCGTTCTCATACTCCAAAAAAGAAAATCCTCTGAAAGATTACGTTGGTCTATTACAAAAAAAAAAATAAGTCTATTGCACAGTGTTTGGATCATCTACACTGCCTTTCCTTAAATCTTTTCAGTTTGGGCGCCATATTCTGTTACGTAACCTGTGTCGGCCTATGGTGCACCGGCTTTGCCAGCTCTTCGACATGCTCCCAGGAGTGGTTTCTCAACCCTAAACTTGGCCGGGATACGCTACAAAGTAAAAATAAATGTAAACATACTACAAAAAAACTTATTACTCAACTCTGGAACATTTTTTTTGACAGGGAAACAGTTGTTAGTTCCCGATCGCCCTTTCCCTTCCATGACCATACCAAAATCCTTAAACAATTTTTATATAGGCCCCTATATCCAACCTTCATCGCCCTTTCTGACTCAACAATCCCAAAATAATTCTTCTTTAGTCGGTAATTTTCATTTTTTTACTCTACCATTTAAAATTTATTCTTACTATAAAAAAACTAACATAAAAAAATATACACTTACATCTAAATAAAAAAAATAACGTTAAAAACTTACGAACTATTAAAAAAATACAAAATAAATAAAAATAAATAAGGAAATGAATTAGAAAATTTAAAAATTAATAAAATATTCAAAATAATTTATATAAGAACAAAAAAGAAAAAAACACACACAACAAAACATTAAATTCCTTTATGTTTATCCTTTTTTCAGCTTTATTTTAACAATTTGCTTTTTTCTGTTTTATCCGTAATTTATATTAACATATCCTTACAGTACTATATTTGCTTTCAATATTTTAGATTCAAAATCACACCGGGCTGTGAAAATTTTTACCGACACCTAAAGGAGCTCCCTGAGGATGATAATTTTCTAGCAAAACAAAATGTCTACCACTTCTACGGTTAAGATATATTATTACAAATTACCTAGTTTGTTGATGCTTCTTATCCTAAGCGACTAAATAAAAAAAAATACAAAAAAAGGATACACACAGTAACACACAATTCTTACAATTTTTTTTTTACGAAATCACATATACTAACTAATATTATAATAAATAATAATATAATATTAATAAAAAAAACGTTAATAAAAGTATTAATATATATATATATAAATTATTTTTGTTTAAAGAATTTTTTATAAAAAAAATATTTTTCTGTTATGTGTTTTTACACACACAACACGTCTTTATTTGTCCAAAGCAAAATTACAAGTAATTAATTCTAAAATACATTTTACTTAAGTTACCCTAGCATTCAGCCGATCACGCCACCTCTTCATGTTGACTCGTGTATTCACCAGACGCATACTCAGCAATATCGGTGGGAACAGCATAGTCAGCAATATTAATGGGAACAAAGCTACGTTGCTGTTGGAATGTGTGTTAATTGGAGGTGCAACGTAAGCTTTGTTAATGTGTGAATTATTTTATATTTTTTTGGAGTTTAAATGTTTTCTGAACAAAGCTACGTTGCTGTTGGAATGTGTTGTAATTGGAGGTGCAACGTAAGCTTTGTTAATGTGTGAATTATTTTATATTTTTTTGGAGTTTAAATGTTTTCTGTGTTAACTCCTCCCCCTCTAAGATCATACGTCCTCGTGTGATAATTTTTTAGAAAAAGGGTAAATCGTGAATTTTGCTCCTTCCTAAACCTCCCGTTGGCAATGATGGAGATTTCTTCCGGTTTAGGTAAACACTAATGTCTTCTATTGTTTTTGTTTCTTCTTTTGGCGTTTGTGTTTTCTTATCTGTTTCGGGAACTTGTTCTTGTTCTTTGGTTGTCTTATTGCGATTTCGCCTTATGATCGAGACGATAATGATTAGTAGTAACAGAGCCAATATTAGCACAATATTAATGGACAAATTAACTTTGTTTTCAGTTTTTAGTTGTTGTATAATGTGAGAATTGTTGACATTTAAAGCTTCCATTCTTTCCAAAGTTATGACCTCTTCTTGAAAATTCACAGTTACTGGCTGGAACAATGCAGGTAGTGGCTTAGTAAAGGTAACCTAGGTTGTTAAATATGTTTGGTTATCTATCCGTACTGTAGAATTTAGATGGTGAATCAGAAAGGTGCCGTTCAAAACGATTGTTGAGTTATCGATTGATATATTTCCTGCGAATTGGTTCAGTAGTATCATACTTTCGTCAATTTTCTCTATAGGCGGCACGTGTTCGTCGTTGGTTGTTATGCATCGTGATGGCTTACTCTTCAGCAAATTAGGGATACATTCAGATTCATTTAGATCTATGGTATTTTCTTTTTCACAAATACTTAAACTATTGTAATTTTTACATTCATTTTTAATTCCATATATTTTACCATAACATTTTAAGATATTTTTAAAATTGGTCTTAATTACTACGTTCTTACTTTTTACAGGTCTAATTAAAAGGTTTTCGCAATTCTGTTTATTTGTGGTTGGAATATTTACAATATAAATTATTGCCCTATCATTTGAAGCTGCTTTAATTTTGGAAAAATTTAATAGTTCGTCTATGTTACCAAATGGTATATTATCATTATCAAAGATATTTCTTAAAATTTCTATTTCAGAATTAGAAAAAATAAATGAATTTACTGTATTTGATTTGGCCCAATGAATTGCGTATTCGATATTTGATAGCTCTTCTTTAACAATCTCTAGTTTATATTTAAAATCTATTAAAGGCTTTTCTTGAAGTTTATTTTCTAACAATTTTGAAATGTTGTTAGTCATGATTGATAATTTGTTCACTTTATCAAGTGCCATTTGATTTATTATAACTTGGTTATTATTATTTTGCAAAACATTATTAATTTTGTTCTCTATAACTTCAAAATCAGAATGATCGGGATTTCCGGCCAACCACTTCCAAGCACTTCCAATAAAATCAAGTGATCTCTTTGTCCTTGCCTTGGATCTAAGTCTGTTTAGACTGGATTTCATCTGGGATATGGTATACGATAGGTAAGGCAGAATCGAATTATCAGTGTTGTTGTACATGCGAACTCCATCCTCAAGTTTCTGCACCAATTCCTCATATTGTCCCAAGTCAATCGTGTGAATCAATCTAAAAACACCTGTTTGAATCTTCGCTGGGCCGGTGTTTACAACGATTAATTTCGAATTGGAATAATCCATTATCTGGAATTCACCCATAATAGACCCGAAGGTTAGCAGTATCCTGTAAAAAAAAATTATCAGTACTTAAGTTCGATTCGTCCCAAAAGATACAGTAGTCTGAAGATAAAAAGGAAGTTTCTAATTTCTAATGTGACTCTTATGGATCACACGGCCACTATTCGTAACAATTGTTGTATCCCTGTTTTCTTTTACTATCTCACTTTTAAATCGACTACTCAATTTCGTGCCCAATCTTTTGTTGTTTCTCACATATATTAGTTGGCCAGGCACATAGTTCTTAACAGGCGTTTTTTTCCTATTATGGTAAGCAATATCCTGTTCCTGTTTCCGTTTTAGCCTTTCGATGTTTGACAGCCTTGTTTTTTCGTAGTCCTGTGGGGAAAATTCGATTGTACGTCCAAAATATAAATCTACAGGCCTTCTTTTAGTGGTAGAATGAATTGTGTGATTATACTAATTTACTGATCTTTCCAGCAATTCTTCGAAATTCCTAGACGTTCCATCCTCTTTCAGACATCTCATTAATTCCGCCAATGTGGAGTGAAATCGTTCTATCTGCCCGTTTGATTCACTCCTATAGGAAGGTGTAGTAAAAACATTAATTTTTAAGTCGTCCTTCATCATAAACATGATCGATGCAGAATTTAATGAGGATTCATTGTCCATAACCACGTTCTTTGGTACTCCATAAAAAACAAGAGTTCCCTTAGAGGCTTCCTAATATTTTCGGTAGATCTGCCCTGTAGTTGTTTGACTTGCACATATTTGGAAAATTTATCAATTGACGTTAATATTAGTTTCTTGTCCGTAGAAAATATGTCGATATGAACAGTATGGCCTGGATACATTGGAATTGGGGTCTCTTTAAGTACTGGATCATTTGGATGTCGTTCGTACTTGTTTTTCTTACATGTGGAGCATAATTTTATGATTCTCTTAATTTTTCCACTCATTCCTGGAAAGTAATATTTTTCTAAAATCTGTACTTTGTTTTCCCTATCGTTACGATGAGCTCTATTGTGTTCTTCGATTATTATGTTCTCTTGATCATTTTCAGATGTTATATCTTCGACCAGGATCTGGGTAAATCTGCACTTGTAACTTGCAAAATGATTCGGGTATATTTTCTGGATCTTTCCCATTATAGGTTCGGGTGTTTTGATGCCATTTATTACAGATGGATTAAAGTATTTCTTAAGAATATTTATTAGTTTCTGTTCGTCGTAGTCGATTTCCGTTATTAGGTGGCGGTGAATTCCCGGAAAGATTATCCTAAACTGATATGAAGGCGAATTGTCAATACTGATTACCAATTGATTCTTAAATACATTAACAGGAGTTTCGACACTAGGTATCAAACGTTCGAATGAACTTTCCGCACTATGCTGAGTCATAGTAGAAGAACTTGATTGTTCCTCAAGAACGTTTAATCCATTATTATTCCTTGATAAGGCATCAGCTACCACAGTGGAATACGTGAGTTTCTCGTCTGGTTCGGCAAAAAGGTCATTATGATTTCTAATAATGTTCTCAAGGGATAATTTTTGATTTTCATTCAAATGTTGTGTTCGTAGTTCCATATTGTTCACACTTTGTGATATACGTTCTTTTATATTTATCCTTTGTCCACCCTTTATAGTAAAATAATTCTCAGCTGTATGGATAACTGCTGAGAGTTCCTTCATACTGTCATTTCCCAATATTGCATCGAATGAGTCAAAATTAGGTAGTAGGAAAAATTTAAAGGGTGTTTCCTGGATTCCGAATAAGTTTAGGAAAGTGTGTTGTGAAATTTTAATTCCGCCGTTTGCCGATTTGGTAAAGAAAATCTTGTCGTTATTCCTTGGGTTAGGTACTATATCTGGTCTTATGTAGTTCTTATTGCTTCCTGTATCTATTAAAAACGTAAGTATCTCTCCGTTCCTCGTTTCTGCCTCGAAGTATGGTAACGAGGAACAGTTTAATCTAAAAAATTCACTACTGGTTGGACTTCATCTAGTTGTTCCTCCTGTTGTCCTGCTGCGGTTTCTGATTCATCGGGAATTTGTTGTAAATATTCTTGAACGTAGTCTGCTTCATTATTCGCTAGTTGTATATCGACTTTATTTCCTTCAGGTGGATAACTTGTGCATTCATACCACTCATCTTCTGGTACATAGTCAGCGTTTATGTGAAAGTTTCTTTGTAATTTGTTAACTGGGCCTTGGAAAGAACCTCCAGCTGGTCTTTTGATAAATTGGTTACCTGGTGGTTTGTTCATGTAGTTAACTTGTCTGGTCTGGATTGATCGATCCACGTCCATAGGTTCCACGATGGATGGTTTGGAATAGTTTGAAGTTTGAACGTTCCGATTCAAGAATCTATTTTGCATTCCCGGATTGGGTTGTGGTCCCAAAGTTGGTTGTGTGTTCGGCATTGTATTTGAATAACAATAGTTTGGATCATAGCCTCGGTTAAAATAATGCGTAGAATTATAACGAGGCGGAATTGGTGGTCTTAGTAGCATTGATCCACCGATGTTAGCAAGTTCGGGATAAAATCTTCGTCCATTTACCAGAGGTCGATTTGTAATACTTTTGTGCATGCTCATCCTGGACATTTGTCCGTGTGCATGATTCATACGGAACGTCATATTATCCAACTTGAGACAAATGTGTAATGCCTGTGGCAGTGAAGTTGGTTCACGAACGCTAAGTAATCTTGGCAGATCCCCATTAAGTCCTCTTATGAAGGTATCCAATGCCTTTTCTCGGTAGGTATTCGTCATTGTGTGTAGGCTGCTCTCTGCCAACTCTAAACAAGAAACCTTATCGAGAATTAGCGACAAGTGTTGGTACACGGTCTGGTAGAACTCCGTTATCGTTCTATTCCCCTGACACAGGCTATTCATCTGATACTCCAACGTCCCTATGTCCCGCTTGTCGGAGTAGTGCATCGTGAGACACTTCTTTATCCTGGGCCAATCCAGAGGAGTCCTGTATGACTCCAAAGCTGCATCTGCTTCCCCAATAACCTTTGTGCGAATGGTATGCAAAATCGCGTAGTATCGCCCAGTTCCCTTCACGGATTCGTAGAGTCCTAAAACTCTATCGACAGACTTTCTCCACGAGTTAAATTCCCCTTGTTTGCCGGAGAACTCTCTTAGAGTTCTCACAATATCAGGAACCTTGTCCAGTTCCTCTAATCTGGTCGTAGTCGAAATTATAGGTTGATCTGCTCCTTCTTCCAATAAAAGGTCGGGGGGCGGCCTAAGGGCCTCGCTTATCATCGATGCTATTTGTTCCCTCTGAGTCGGGGTTAATCCCCCTGTAGAAGTTGCTCCCCCACTCGTTTGTGTCATCGTGAGAGTTCTGCTCAACCTTCCGGTTAATTCATCAACTGTTTCGTTTGGCATGATAAATGGTAAGGAAAGAATCTACCTTTAAGGACCGATTCGATTCGCCAGATTTTGAATACCAGAGAAAAGAAAGTTTAACAATAACCAAGCTTCAATATGAAAATCAAGAAAAACCGACGCAAATAGTAGTAATTTAAAAAAATTTCTTATGAAATTATCAAATATCGAGTTTTGTGTCTGAATTTTTAATTAAACGTAATGTTATAATCTAGAGTACAAAATTTTAATACGGAAATTTTTGGGAATAGTTATGCAAAATTTTTGCTAGAAGAAGATACGTTAATTTAAAAATTTAAGATTTTGAATTTATCATAAATAGATATAAAAATACAAAAAATAAAATAATCTTACGCTAAAATCAGGAACATACTGCTTGCTGGAGATAATTGGTGTTGGTAATAATTGATGCTGTTGTTTACAAAATTTCTTCAGTTGTTGATTGCAAAATTTCTTCAGGTGTTGATTGAAAAATTTCTTTGATTCTTGTCACTGTTCTTTTATTGTATTGTTCACAATTTTATAATTTCCTTTTCTTTCAAACTTTTGTTCTGATAAGTTTCGTTTTTTTTTCAAAATTTTTTACCTGGTTTTCTTTCTTTGAAAACCTTTGTTAATTATTTCTCTTTTATTTACCACTGTTTTTTATTAGATTTTAACAATCTTTTTCTTTTTAATTTTTTCTTATTTCGTCTTTAATAAAATTTTGATCTTAATTTCTTTTCTAAACAAAAATTTACTGTTCTTATTTATCACTGCTGAATAAATCTTCACTGTCTTTATTGCTTATTTTTTTTTTTTACTTATTTTTATTTTTAATATCCTTTTAATTTACACTTATTATTTTTATTTATTCCCTTTTTAATTCTTTTCTTTTCTTATTTCGTCTTTAATAAAATTTTGATCTTTATTTCTTTTCTTTTCTGAACAAAAATTTACTGTTTTTATTTATCACTGTTTAATAAATTTTCACTGTCCTTATTGCTTATTTATTTTTTCCTTATTTTTATTTTTAATATCCTTTTAATTTACACTTATTATTTTTATTTATTCCTTTTTTAATTCTTTTCTTTCTTAATATTCTTAATTTAATATTAATTATAGTTTTCCGCGTTACCGGGCTTAGCAGGCTTTGACATAACGTCAATCCTTTTTTTCCTCTTAAGGACTACTAAGGTGCCTACCAAGGCTTGACCGTAATTTTACTTTTTCGACAAACCTACTTAACGTTCGGAAGGAGGTCCCTGCTCGGGCGCCAATTATTTTTGTTTAAAGAATTTTTTATAAAAAAAATATTTTTCTGTTATGTGTTTTTACACACACAACACGTCTTTATTTGTCCAAAGCAAAATTACAAGTAATTAATTCTAAAATACATTTTACTTAAGTTACCCTAGCATTCAGCCGATCACGCCACCTCTTCATGTTGACTCGTGTATTCACCAGACGCATACTCAGCAATATCGGTGGGAACAGCATAGTCAGCAATATTAATGGGAACAAAGCTACGTTGCTGTTGGAATGTGTGTTAATTGGAGGTGCAACGTAAGCTTTGTTAATGTGTGAATTATTTTATATTTTTTTTGGAGTTTAAATGTTTTCTGAACAAAGCTACGTTGCTGTTGGAATGTGTTGTAATTGGAGGTGCAACGTAAGCTTTGTTAATGTGTGAATTATTTTATATTTTTTTGGAGTTTAAATGTTTTCTGTGTTAACTTATATATATATATATATATATATATATATATATATATATATATATATATATATATATATATACAGTTGTATTTTCTTATTTGTAGCTCCTCAGTGAATTTCTATATTTCCACTTTTCCTTTTTATTATAAGTAAAGTTTCTTTTTTTTTTTATATACGATAAACGGAATCCTACTCTTTAACTCCTTGTCCGCTCGAGCCCTGGTGTAACTTCGTTCTACTTTCTTCGAACCTCACAAAAACACACAAACAAATTGATGCCCGCCTACCTGGTTTTACTCTCCTGACGAGACTTGGTCTTCTCCTCGTCCTTGTCAAGGATGAAAACTTTACCAGCTGCACGGTGATATAAGAAAAATACCCAGTTTTAAATTCATCCCTTGAGACCATTTTATTTATTACTTACGTAGACACAGCAAAATATGCTCGTGACACCAGAAAAGGAAGTAAGTGCCGTCCAGGCGCAAGGTGTTGATTCTCTTGGGTACTCCAAAGCGCAAACCCGTCCTCACATTAATGCTTTTTTTGTTTTTATTTTATTTTTTTATTTTTATTTTTGGACGTTGTTGGCAGAACAATCAAAATCACGGCTTATTAAAACTTTATGCCTTTTTTTATTCTCACAAACTCTCACAATTAATAAAAATTCATAATTCTTTTTTGTTTTTTAATATTTTGTCGCCCTGCTGTGTTCTATGACACCTTTCAACTGGCTATTCTTGCTTCATTTTACATTATTATTTCGTGACATTGAAATCTAACTGGTTCTATATAAATATTTTCTAGAATGTTCTTACATACGATTAAATTAATTTCTCCTCTAAATCCTTCAATCCTTTCACCCTCATACCCCTGTCTAGACGTCCTATGTGTATTAATTATTTCTCCTTTTTTTCCTTACCTTATTTATTATCCTTACATATCGTTTTATCTTCAATCTTTATCGCTACTATATCCCTGATCGCCTTAACTTTATCGCAATATCCTACTGCTTACCAGGTCAACATAATAACAGCAAGTAACTTTTTTAATACATTTTTCAATATTTGTAAAAAAAAAAGCTCAAAACAAAATATTCAAATTTTGAATGGATTGTACAACTCTGTTTTTCAGATTACGCACACGTAAATTATTGTCAACACTACCTGCAGTTATGTTACTATTAAACATAGCTACAAACACACTAACTTGTACAAACGTCAATTTCATTGAATTTTATTTTGCGCAGCAAACACATGGTGGTAAGTACTTATTTCTTTTTAACTATTTTTTTTATACTTATTTACAGGTTGAATGATCTTTGGATGAAAAGAAAAAAATCTGGAGGATCCACTCGTATGCAAGTATTGTTCCAACTGCAAATAATTTCCCTTACTAATGATTTTGTTTTTTTTTACATGTTCAGGTACAACATACATCTGTAACCACGTACATGGCACAGAACAAAACAATTCTTAAAAAACTTCTAAACTTCACTGAACAACAACAAAAAAAAAAAACAAGAAAACTAACAAACTAACAAGAATAATAATATGAAGAGCGACTGGGACTCGGGAAGGACTTGGTCACTCCACCGTATGTCAACGGCCCCTCCCCCAACTATTTCAACAAACACGCACCTTAGCAAGTGCTGGAGCTGGTGCCTCCCAATACATAATTGGCCCTCCCTTTTATTTTACCTCTATGAGGGACTCGAGGCTGCAGGCAGATATTTTTTTTTGCCTCCTCCCGACGCATATTCTTAGAAGCCGTCACGTCCAATTTTTTTTCTGCTTACGACTTAGCCGTATGGCAGTACCCATGCAACAATATTGGGAGATACTGGGTGCGCACGAAGCTCCAAATATCATGACGTTCATTATATAAACGTCGGGCTTTTTGTCCGCTTCGCCATCTCGCCACAAAAAACGTTGAACATTCCGATCTTGCTCACGCATGTAAACCTGATGAAACATCTCCTCGATGTCACCGCATAAAGCTACATGCCTTTCTCTAAAGTGAAAAAGTATTCCTTGTAATGAAGCTAAAAGATCTGGACCCTTGTAAAGCATTGAGTTCAACGATATTCCGTTGAATTTCGCTGCAGCGTCCCTGCCTGGCTTATTTTTGTTAAAGACAGGAATGGTTGGAAGATACCAAAATCGTTTCAGCCTTTCTTTTTATGTCAATCTTGCTTATGTAGCCTTTGTTAATATAATTCTGAATTGTTTTAGCATAAACTGTAGAAAGTTCTTTGTTTTTTAGTAACTGTTTTTCCAGGCATAAAAGTCAGCTTTTTGCCATTTGATAATTATTTGGTAAAGTGGTTTGATCTTGTTTCCACAACATACATGTTTCATAATGTTCATCGTCGAGTTGTTTTGTACAACTCTTTAGCAGATGCATTGATCTTTCATCTTCTTTATTAACCTTTAAATTTTGATGGCTTATGCCAAAACTTTCGATTTTATACAAATGCCTTCAAAGCTGATGAATTTTTTTTGTCAGTTTCAGCACGCTCGCAAATATGCATGTTGTACTGTGTCGATTGATCACTACCGCATGGCCCAAAAATGATCCACCCTAGTGCTGTTTTTAAAGTAATCGGTCTATTCCTACCTCCTTCTTTTATTCTGCTAGAAACTGTAATATTTATTTTATTAAGTCCTATAAGAATTTCTGGTGTAGCAGCAACGTAGCTATCAATTGCCACACCTTTTAAATAAATAAATTTTCTGCAAAGAAGTTCGTATTACAGTGTTTGTTCTGGCAGCAAAAGTTCCTTAACTGTGCGTACGTCTATAGTAAAATGTTTTTGATTATTACCAGATACCAACATTGATAAACGTTGTGTATTATTTTCCACTCTTTTTACATTCGAAGTCCATTTCAAGCAAAGTTGTTCAACTTCTCCCTTTAAATCTAATTGGTATATAATCTCTTCTTCTATTAGACTTATTGACGAACCGTCATCCAAAAATTCATGCGTATTATTATTATTTTTCCCGTAAATTCTTATTGGAATAACTTTAAAAAGAATTTTTTGTTTTGCCATGCTGTGTGTGTTTAAATTTTGTACACTATTGCCTTCTTTTTTTTCTCGTTGTAGGATGTTTTAGGTGAATTGATCAATAAAACGACAACCACTGATGATGGAAATATCCACCATCGCGTAGAAAAAAGTTTCAATCACATTCTTGAGGGAAAAATGAAAAACTTGATGGAAACTTTTGTGTACATGTGATTTTGCATCTCTCTCTCTCTAACTAATGAATTCTTTTCATTATGAGATACATATATCTGCACTGCTCACTCTACAGCAGTTTACTATTTACCGATGACAGATGTTTTAATCACAATTGATGGATATACCAGTCACAGTTAACAGGTCACAATTGATGGATATATCCGTCACAATTGATGGATATACCCCCAATTGAAAAATCAGTCATTTTTTAATAAAACAAAATTTAATACTTAAAAAATATAATGTTACTTTTTTAATATCTAAATAATATTTTAATACATAAATAACTTGTTTTATAAAAAATGACTCCATTTATAATACAATACTTAATTTATATCTTTCTTTAAATATTTTTTTTGTTGTAGTCTGTGGTGGCTTCGCTCTACCGACTTCTACACACTTTAAAGTAAAAAAGAGATACATTTGTGTATAAATAATTTAATACGCAATAAACAAATAACTTCTAATCTGTAGTACTTACCTCGCAGGAAGCTGTTAACCAAAGAGAGCTTTGAGAGGGCTTGCTTATCCCACTTCCATCCCAATTATATTTTTCGAGTAGGTCCTCAGTAAAAATTAAGCGCATCACAGAACTGACATCCTGCGATGTCCCCTTGATCAAATGTAAATGTGATGTTAAAAAAAAATATAAATGTAAGATTATTAAAATACTTTAAGCGTGAACTTAAGTTTTTTACCATTGTTTCAGTGAAACCAGGCGACTCCTCCAACTCTTTCACCGCTAGAAGGTTCTGCAAGGGGAGCATGCTCGCGACTTCATCGATTTTTGAGTCGTAAGTCTCCCCAGTCAGCCGACAGACGGACTTCTCCACTTTTGTGATAATATATATTTTTTCAGCAATTCTTTCTTCATTGCTGACAATAGCAGACTGTCCTTCGCACAAAATAGTTTGATTTTTTATAATTATAATTTGCTTAAAACAGAGAAGAAAAATACGATTGTTATGTAGACGTAGTTAATATGTAATAATAAATTTGGAGTAGGGAAGACTGTTTTTAAAACGAAATTTAATTTTATACTTACATTTTGCTTAACTTTTTCCAGCCCTGTTTTTATTTCTTTTAAAAGTGAAAACAGTGTTTCAAAAGTATTTATTAACATATCTTGATACATTGCATTATTTTCGGATGCTGACTGTGTAAATGTTTTCGGTAAGGGTTCACAAAAATCCCTACGCAAAGTATACGATGTCTTGGGAATAATCGATTGGATAGCTAAAGATTAAAAATTAATAGACAAATTAATAAACCTAATAAAAAAAGTTAATTTGTGTTGCTATGTTTTTGTTTTACTTGCCGTTTACGTCTTGAGTGTTTTCAGCCAAAGCTTTCGTTACATTTGTTTCCTAAAAAATCCAGGTAATATCCATTATAAAAAATATATACATTATTACTTTTTTGTTACATAATTTTCTTAATTTTTTCCCCATCTGGGATTTGAACCGTGGATATAATAAATGAAATAGAATTTTACTTTTTCGGCTTAAGGTTAATTTTTTTAATTTTATTTCTAAACATTTTTTAGAAAGAACAATTATTTAAATTCTAAAAAGTAATACTCGTATTCTTTTTCATTTTTTTTGTTACTTGATTAAAATTATTGAATATAAGATTAATTAAAATAGAACGTTTTAGTTAGTGAGAAAATTCATGAAAAATGTGGTGCAGCAGGGGAATGAGAAGAAACTTGCTGTCATCAGGAATACAAAAATACTTGAAATCTATGTCTTCCCGTTTTGACAACTATTGTTTTATTACTTAACTCACTTGCAACAACTATACCTAGATCACAAAAAGTCTGAAAGGGTTGTTCGAAATAGTTTTCAGTTTTTTGAAAGACTTTGCACAAAATCTTTTCTGATTCCGATAAATTAACTACGCAAATCACTTTTGTGGGTCCTAATTTTTTGGAAAAGCAAAAGCTGTCTTTTTCTTTCTTGAAGTTAATAGCAAAGCTCCCTAATTTTGAAATATTCCTGAAATGGGATTTAAGTTCCCGCCTTTCTTCGAGTCTAAGAAATAATTGTTGTAAAATTTTATTTTGCTTTTAAATAATTTTTTTAATATATTGCATATAATCTTCGAATTTATATACTGAAAAAGAGTCTAATGTTCCGAATTGCTTGACACAATCTGCTAAATGAAGTAATCCATGTACATTGAAACTCACTAATTCATCACCATATAATACACCGAAATAGTTAACGAAATCTTCCAGTACTTTTTGAGAAATATCTGCTTCTCTCAAATGCGACGATTTACTACACAAGAGCCTTAACTGTGTAATAACAAGAAGTGGTAGTATTGATCACTACTAATACAATCTTTAATAATGAAAACACCTGTATATAGCAAAAACTGCCTAAATTCGGTAGACTTCCGTTCTTGAAACACCGACTTCTTTCATAAAACACACCCTTTTCTGCTTATACAATTATGAGCCACGACACCTGTGAGAAATGCCGTAGCTAGAGAGTCACAAATAAACAAACGAACATTAAACCCCAACAACTTTTGGTTATAGCCTACTTTCACACCATTTTCCTTAAGCTCCTTTACTCCAGCACAAAATTGTTCCATAAAACTATCTAAATTTTTTGGCTTCTTTAATCCTGAAAAACAGCCAATCACGAATGGAGTAACGTTAGCAAAACCTACAACGGATCCAAGAATAGGCCACAAAACTCTATTTGAACTTTTAAAAAGCTTAAGACCGTCAATCCCTACATTAAACAAAACTTTTTTTTCTCCATCTAAATAATCGAATGGTTCAGAAAGAAAATATTTCTGTATACCTAAATATAGAAATTCACCAATTGGAGAACTCGAAATATTAATCTTTTTTCTTGTCGTATTTAATAGAGTTTTGGCCGATACTGGCAAGTCATTCACTCCTACCTTTTTTAAGGTATGTAACAAATCTTCTAAGACAATTTGCGAAATTTTATTCCTAACAGCCCATGCCTTTATTTCCAAACATTTAACTTCAATATTCGATTTTTCTGTGGGGTAAGAATTGTTTTCTACAAAAGTAGATCCTTCAGAGCCTGAATCACTTCCACCGCTGTGAGTCCCTAAACCATCAACTTCACTTTCAAAGAAATCACCTGCAGATGTGCAATCTACTGGCTCACAATTATAATTTTCACTGGTAATGGTCACAGATTCTAATTTTTTTAAATTTTTACTTCCTGGTCTACTTTCACGATCTATTTCAAATAAACTTTTATATTTTTTTATATTGGATTCATAAATCCTTTTTTCTTTAGAAAGACAGTTTTGTAAATGCCTTTTTTTCATAACTTATAGTGCGTTTCCATTTACATGATTTTGGCAAAATCACTTGATTTGCTCAAATCAAGTGTTTTGCTACTTGATTTCCCATACATATTTCATATGAGCAAATCACTTTGTATGACATGATCTGCAGCAAATCATATCGAAAACTGTATGTACGACTCTGCGTAGCCTTTGTAATTGCAAATGCAATACCGAGTCAACCATGAATGGCGAATAACAAATTCGAAAAATGTAACAGTTTTGTTTGTCATTAAAAAAAATAAAAACATAATTAGTAATTTCAAAGAATAAGTGAACATAAGTGTGTGTAAAAACATTAATTTGGATATAAACATACACATAAGCAATACTAAAGTCCAAGTGCAATAAAAAACAAAATTTAATTAAAAGTGACCCGGTGTGTTCATCCTCATTGTAATTTTTTTCTTTTTAATAGAGCACACATGTCTTTAAATTTGAAAAAACAAAAAAAAGAAAAAAATATGGTCCAGTAAGGAGGATTCATTGTTGTGCGACCTTTGGGCGTCCAAAATTGATATGTCGAGGGGATGTAGGAAGAACTCTCATATCATGGAGGAGATGCGCCTGGAGCTAGAAGCTATGGGTGGAATTTTGGTATCTGCCGAAGAAATAAAAAACAAAATACACAATCTGACTACAAGATATAGGTAAATAATATTTTAGTAACAAAAGAAGTGAAAACAATCAATTTTTTTATTTTAAATTTCAGAAAGGAAAAGGACAAAGTCGGTGTGTCTGGTGGCTCTCCATCCTCATGGGAAATGTACCCTAAAGTAAATGAAATTTTAGAGTCATTTAAAATGCACAATCTAAAAGATGTTGTGCAGGAGAGTATCTACGGTAAGCCAATTTTACAGTGTTTTAATTTTGTAATCTTTTAAAATAAAATATTATAATCTTTATAAACTTCATTGTAAATACATTTGAGAAAAATAATAAAGAAGAAATTGTAATTATTTTTAATTTTTATTATTTTTTTAATAGTTACATATGTGCATTGTTATTTTTGAAATTTCAGAAAACTCAAACATTGGAAGCGAATCGCAAGAATATAGTGATCTAGAGGTCTTACTAGATGATTCTTATTCAATGAATTTTGATGATGTTCCCTCAACTTCCCAAATTTATTCGGATTCCCCATCTCCGCCAGAAAAGTCATCGACAACATGCATCACTGAAAAGAAAAATAAAATTAAAAGTCGTAATGATTTAATACAGAAGATTTTAAACAAAATTGAAAGTATAGAACAAAATGATGTTAAGGAAAGATTAAATCAAACTAAATGGGAAGAAAAAATTTATAATTTAGAAGTAGAAAAGAAAAGAAAAAAATTTTAGAAAAATTGTCAAAAGACAATGAAGAAGTTAAAAATGAGCTAATAAATTTTTTAAGAAGAAAAAATAATTAGCCTTATATTATTATTGTTTACATTCATTGAAAAAATGTATTTAAATTGTTACTTTTGTTGGTCATTTTTTTAAAATAAATAAATATTTAAAGATCAAAAACTCGTTTTAATTGCATTATACTTACAATGTGAACTTATAGCTTGACGTATTCTCTCGGCATCATTTCGCATGTCATCCAGAATCACTTCACTTTGAGGATATTGGCGACCCTTGTCATAACTTTGAAAATCAATAATCCACTTGCTGTTAATTTTATCATTATTTTCATTAAGGAAGTTATGGAGTACGCAACATGATTGTATGATAATGTTAACATTTTTTATGCCATTATCAATTCCCTTTCCTATGCGACGAAACCTAGCTTTAAGATGGCCAAACGAGTTCTCTACTACTCTTCTTGCTTTTGACAGCGAATAATTAAATCTTTTTCTTTTAACATCATTTTCGGCATTAAATGGATATGGCTTCATTAGATTTTTAGAAAACCGAAACGCTGAATCACCAATAATATAAACTGGAACAGTTACTCCACATATATCTTTAGAATATTCGTCCAAAGCTTGGCTTTCAGAGAGAGATTTTTTCAAAAGGGATTTCTCGTATATTTGGGAGTCATTGCATCTTCCTGGACTTCCGACATTTATGTAAAGAAATCTATATCTGCAAAAATATATAAAGTGCATACCTCTTTATGTTTCATCTCAAAACTAAAATTTCAAATTAGTTGGAAATTTAATTACCTATAGTCTACGAGTGCTAACAAAACAGTTGAATACCAGCCCTTGTAGTTATAATAGTCAACAGCATCTTCGGATGTTGGATGAATTTCAATATGACAGCCGTCTGTAATAAATACATATTTATTATACGTGCAAACATGTTTATAAAACGAAAAACGTATGTACTTACCTATAGCTCCAAGGCATTGGGGTAATCCCAAAATTGTAAAGCCTTGTACACAGTCTGCAACAGTTTCGTTGGATAATGGAAATTTATTTAAGTACATTGGTTTCAGCTGTTTGTACACTTCATGGCAGAACTCTATTAATAATTTGCACACCATTGCTTTCGACACTTCAAACAAATTACCCACACTTCTATATTCGGAAGATGATCCTAAAGCATACAAAGCTATGGCTATTCTTTTTTCGAAGGGTATAGCATTCCTAAAGGTACTGTTTTCTTTTTTCATATTTTTTAAACATTCACATAGTTTATAAAATGTTTCTCGAGACATCCTGAAGTTATTTTTAAAAATTTCACTTTCATTTTCCTTGCAATCATGTTCCCAAAAACGCGAAGATCGGTCCTTTAAATATTTATGAAAATACTTATTACATATTTACTCCAGAATACAAATCTTACCAATTTCCAAAATCTTGGAGACTTTGCAATTGCAGCTTTTGCAAGAAGAATTAAAATATGTTTTTTAATAAGGTTTCGTTTAATTCTTTTTTTGCATAATTGGCTTTGTCGCTGACATAAAATTGTAGCATTTGTAAAGTTATTACACACTTTTGTCAGCACATGATTCCTAAACACTACATAATTTTGCAGAAACTCAATTTTATCTTTCATTTATTTATTTTGTTTAACTTTAAAATAACACAATTTTTTTACAATAAAAAAAATCTTAAATAACATAAACCTCAAAACAGTCACGAAAATTCGAACATAAAATACTTGTGATATAATGGAAACACTTCGACATGTTTTGCCCAAATCAACTTGATTTGCTTATAATGGAAACGCACTATTATCTTTTTAATTTTTTTACACGAAAATATATTTGCCCTATTCACAAGCCCCCTAGTACGTGCTAAGTGCTAACAAAATACAACGGTGCTAGCTGTGTTGTTGGTAATTTTCATGCAAACATGCGATACAACAGTTAGTACTTTTCTTCATATGTTATTCAAACGTTGTATTTGTTTCTGTGCTATTAATACAGTGTGAATGGCAACTATTAAAAAGAAGACATTTTTTTTAATTAAGTTTATTTAGTATATACATAAATAAAAGTTTTACATTTAAAAAAATATAGAATAAAATATAAAATAAAAATAAAGAATATAAAATAAATAATGGAAAATACTGCAGATAAAATGGTGAGTATATATATATGTATGTAAAAGAAATAAGTATAAGTGCATTTCATGTAATTTTTTTATAGTTAAAAGCAAAACGTGTGCGCTCTAATCCGCCAAGAAAGTGGATAGTAGAGGAAGAAAAGCAATTAATTGAATTTCTGATGGAAAATCGGGAGTTAGAGGTAAACTAGAATTTTTATATGTATAAGCATGTTCTTCAATTGATTCTATAATAATTGAATAATAACTATAATTTTATATTTTCAGAAACCAACTGCACAAACGTATTACCGGCGACTTAGTATGGAAAAAAATTTGAACATAGAATGGCAGGTAGTAAGAGCTAAGGTAAGAAATTTGCGGGTCGGCTATAATGAAGCAAAGGGGTGGGAAGGATCCACAGGAGTTGGGAATATGGACGGAAGCACAATAAAAAGTAAGTTTTCTAAATATTTATTTAGTTTTTTTAAATTGTTTACGATAAAGCCTTCTTCAGGTACATTTCTAAAAATATGCATCCATTTTGATGAATTATAGGAGACATTTCACAGGCGTATGGCAGAAAATATTATAATAGAGAAAAGTTTAGAATCCAGCGATCAAACAACGCCTGATTCAGCTGAAATTCTAAACGAAACATCAACTGCAACAGATTCTAGCTCACAAGACTGCCTGCCATTAACAAGCCGCAAGGGAATTTATTCCCGAACGGCTGTGTTTGATATTATGAAAATGCAAAACGAAGTTTTTGAAATAAAAAGAAGTAGGTTAGATTAAAAAAAAAAAAGCGAAAGAAAGAGAAATCAAAGTTCTAGAAAAAAATATTGAATTAAAAGAAAAAGAGCTACAGTTAAAAGAAATAGAAAATAAAAGGGAGCTTAAAATGCTCGAGTTGGAAATGAAGGAGCAGATAGCAATGGAAGAGTTACGACTCAAGTATTCGAAATAATTTATAGGTTTTTTTGTTTAAACTAAATGTTATTTATATTTTATTTTGTATTGAATTAAGAATTGTTTTTGTTTTTTGTTAATAAATGTTATATGTTATATATATTTATGTTATGTAATACAAAGTGTCTTATTTTTTAATGTGATTTTTGTTTTATGTTTTTTTTTTTTATGTTTAAATGTTTTATGTTTAAATGACTTACTATTTTTGTGTTCATGTAAAAATTAAATTAAATTGAATTAAAAGATATTTTTATTAGCTTTATTTATTTAATTTTTTGATTTGACTGATTTATTAGAAAGTGGAAAAAATCATTTCTGTTGTATATAGTAGGAGTGGGTATATTCGAAACATATCTTAAGGTTTGTTCTCTGCCACCTTGTTCTAAGTTATATTTAATAAAAATGTTATGAAGAATGCACAAGCCATTATCCAATCATTGCATCTTTTCTTATTTTGTGCTGATAGCATTCTAAGCTTAAGTTCTTTTAAGCTTCCAAATTTTTCCTTCAGTAAGACAAAACAAATTTCAATTCTTACACGATATTGGGAAAACTTAAGGGCATATTGGCGTTTACGTGAAAAGTATAACTCATGATTATAGTAAGGTGTTTCCGCAAGTCTAATTTCGGAGTCATCAATGTAACCAATACACCCTGGTAACTCGTTTCTTGAAGCTAAAACAAGCTGAGTTCGCTCCTCTTCATTGGGCCAATTAAAAACTGTTCTTTAAGATTTAAGATTGCTTTAATGACTCGATTTCTAATATTTTGTATAGTACCGCCATCACCTATACCAAAAAGAGATGCTACCTTACGAACACAAGCACCATTTCCTGAAGATCCCAAGCAGTAAAGTAAAATTTTAAGCTGCAAGTCAATGCGTAGTTGGAGCCTTTCGCCAATTGTGTGAAATACATCGTCATTTTTTATAAGGCTAAATATATAGGCAAATTCCTCTGGCCGTAGACGTATCATATGAAGAAATCTGTTTTCATCAAAATATCCTATAACCCGTTTATGCCATAATGATGATTTTGGTAGCCCTAAATGTATACTTCTGCGACTGGAGAGCAATTGCATTAGGTTCATCCTAAAAATGTCTTGAATTTTATCCTCATCTTCTTCGTCACCTGTATTAATTTTTTTCATTTAAAATATGTAAACAAAATAAGGAAAACGGTTATAACTTACTTGAAACCATTAATATATCGAAACTATATTTTTCACACAAAAAATTTATTAATTTACTTGGCTTATAAATAACAAATGATGAATAGCACTTTTCTTCTTCTTATTTAGTTTTTGACGTATGAAGTACAATGGCACATTCAAGGCGAACTAATTTTACAAGGTGGCAGCGTTAGAAAAATAAATACAACAACATCAGGCATTTTTGTTTGTGTAAAATGTATACGCCTGTCAAAAACATTTGATGTGAAATTTTTTGTATTCTGTAGAAAAAAACATAAAACAGTGCCAATTAAAATTTAGTCTTCCTTTTAAGTAATTTAAATAAATAATTAAATAAAAAAATTACTTTGGTGGCAGTGCTGCAGGAGCACGTTCGTATCAAGAAACAAAAAAGCAAGAAGAATTGGGTCTATATAATTCCACTGATAAAGTAAGAATCTTAACCAATACTAATTTTAAAGAGCAAGTATTGGATACAAATCATTCAATATTGGTTGAATTTTATAATAGTTATTTCGGGCATTGTCTTATAAGCTTACTGGCTGAAAATTTATACGACTGGCGAGATGTTTTGCCAATAGCGGCCATCAATTGTGCCAAAGATGATAATAACGTGATTATGGACCCATTTACACCTCAAAACAATATATTGGCCCCATTGGATCTCAGCCAGGATTACGCGGTTACCCGTCACCATAAAAAGTGGAAAAAGAAATATATATTAGCTTGTCATTCCGTGTGTAATATCTACAATATCCATTTCCGAGCCCATAAAGTATATAAGTATATTCTGAATCTTTATGCATAGCGAAGTCGATTGAGCGATGTCCGTCTGTCCGTCCGTGTTAGCGTTGAAATCATTTCACAAAAAAAAAATAAATAAATACGTCAATCGATTAGACATAGTTTCGAAAATCAGCATTATCGGTCCATGTCCTTCGAGGCAGTGGGAAAAACACCACGCCTGCTTCTAATTTCTCAATATCATTTGGAACAATGAAGTATCTCCAATCAAAAAAACAAATATATGGGGAAATAGAGAACTAAAAAATAAGAAAAAAGCATCCAGCGAAAAAATTGGCACTCGCCCATATTTTCCGAGTTATGGGACTCTGAAATTTTCATAAAAACGATCGATTGTCATTATGGTCAATATGGGCACTCGCCCATATTTTCCGAGTTATGGGACTCTGAAATTTTCATAAAAACGATCGATTGTCATTATGGTCAATATGGGTGAGAGCCATGAGGGTTTTGTGTAAAATTATTAAAGAAAAAAAAATACTTAATTTTTTTCTTATTTTATAATTCTTTGTCATTCTAATATTTGTTTTTTTGAATGAAGTAGCGGCTTAATTCTAGTTTACGAACGCAGCTTAAAAATTAAAAAAAAAAAGTTTTCTACAGGGTGTAAAATTAAATTTTAAGCAAAAAAATATTAAATGGGCCTTTTTTTAATTTTTAAGCTGCGTCCGTAAACTAGATTTATTCCAAAGTTACTTCACTAAACAAGATTAACATACATGGTGAAGGGTATATAAGATTCGGCATAGCCGAATGTAGCACCCTTACTTATTTTTTAATATTTTTAACAGCTCTTAATTTTAGGATAAACGGACATTATTGCTGCCATGGATAATACTAATGATTGTCGATGTTCGTGTTGAATTTTCTTATGCCTTTTACTTAATATATAGTAAAATAGCTAATTTCGATCCTTATGTTGGATTTATATTTACACAGCTTTTTAAATAGTTTTTTTACTAAAAAAGTTTAAAGCTCTTGTGAATACTTTTTTTTACTTGTAAACATTTTTAACTTATAGTAATAAATAGCAAACAAAGCATAATTTTTTTGAAAACATTAATCTCTTTCTAAAATATTTTTGCTGGTCCTAAAAAGAACCGATTGGTTTTTGCATTTATTTGCGTCCAGTAGGTAGTTTCGCACCAGAAACCATTTTCTTTGTTCCTGCATTATTAAAACATACTGCACCCACAGCGGTTCACATAATCACTGTAATGAATATATTTAGTAAAGATATTTATAATTTTTTAATATTAAATAACATATTACCTTAGAAAACTAAAAATTTACTTTAAAAAAATTCTTAAAGCCCATTATGCGCTGCTTCGATTTTTGAGTTTTCAATCGCTTATCTATTGGCACTTCACTGTAATTCATTTCAATTTTCTTTTTACTTGTATGCAGTTTTTTTTTTTTTTTTTGGTTGTGGTACTATCGCAAAAGCATTAGGCATTAAATATAAGTGACTTTACGCAGCGGCTTCTTTTCTTTAATTCTTTTTGGCAAACCTCAATCCACTTTTCTCCTTGTTTTGGATCTTGTGGAATACCAAAAAAGTGCCACTTCCAGGAACACACATTTTTGAACACAAAATAGCCCATTTTTATTAATGTTTAGTTTTTTTTTTAATTATTATTGGTTACACAAAACTTTTCCACGAAAACATCGATATAAATTATACACGATTTTGTATTGCTTGTAAACAAAACTATTCATTTGACATTTGAATACATAAACAAAAAGTGTAGCAAAAACAAAGTCAGCTGCCGTAGCGCTGCCACCTGGTAGAATCAATTCGCCTTGGGCACATTGATACAATGGTTGTTCACAAAGAAGTAAATTGCTTGTGAATACGGCAATTGTTTTTTATGTTTTTAACCGCATTTGATTTTTTTATTTATTTTTTTATAAATTCACACTACTATTGGATATAAATATTTGAAAAATTTGCACACAAGTCGTTTCAATGACAATAACAGAATGAATGAAAATTACAAATTGTGTGCACTTTTTTATCAAAATTACCATAAAAAGGGATTTCTTTGAAAGGATGACTGTGAATCTTTGTTTAACTACCTAAATTAGAAATGCTAAAGAATTTGTTCGGGTTTTTTTTAAACAATAAAATTTAAATATGATTGTTACTTTTTCTTAAAATTTGACAAAAAAAGTCCTTGCCATAAAATGCTACTTAAAATTGTGCACAGATGGTAGTAAAAAATTTCACTTACAGATGGTGACCGCTTGTCAAAAAGTGGTTTGTATGCTGACCACTTAACATGAAACACTAAGTATTTTACGACCCTTTTTAACCTAAAACATGAATGAATGAATGTGTATTTTAGTAAAAAATTACATATTAGAGATTTATAGGCAATACGAATTGCAAAACTTCTTTAAATTCCAAATAAATAATAATTTTATACCACATATACTTTCCTCAAGTTTTCCAAGCCCGGTTTGAGTGTTTCTACCAAATACTGTTAAGTGAAAATCAGAGAAATACATAAAATTAGGCAAATAAGGAAAACTTTTACACATTTAAAAACAACTTACAATTTGGATTTAAAGGCTTCATAAGTTCTTCCAACTCGAATCTAACTCTTTAAAGGCTGTGGCGGTTTTAAATACCCGCAACATGCCTGTGAAGCTTTGGGTTTCCAGTGTCAGGTTCATTGTACACAATCTCTGCACTTCAACTGCTTGCAATCCTAAATACAACTTACCTTTCATATAATTGAAATAGTATATTTATTTTAAATTCTTTGTTTTTCAATTATTTTTTATTTAATTTTTGCTTTGCATAATTCACCTTAACACTTTTATATTTACTTGATAAATGCGCAATTTTCTTAACGTCACGAAATAAAACATATATTAGTTGTTTCACTCTTGCATATGATTTGTTTGTTTGGGGCAAACGACGTTGCAACTGACATGAAATTTCTCTTACTTTTTTTCTTTTAAAATTTACAAAAATTCCTTAAAACCACCTAACTTTTTACAACAAATTTAATAAAAATTTTGTTTGACCTTTGGCACAATTTTAATTACAAAACATTTTGTAAGCTGTATTTTATAGTTTGCTATAATAAACTCAAGCGAAAAATAAGATTTAGTCTATTAAAAAAAATTTATCCCAATTCAGTACCAAAAACGCTACAACGGCAACGCTGTTCAATATAAAATTGTTGCAAATATGTTAGTGTATAGATTGTGTTAGTATTAGTTTCTGTCAGGCATTTCTTGCTGGGTATGTTCTGGTTGTTTGTAAAGAAGATTATGGTGTTTAAACTGGAACCCTTCAACGTTGCAAATTTTTTCTTTATTGTAACAAATTCCATTGTGTTTTCTTAAGCAGTGCTTTTGCATAATTTGAACTTTTTAACAAGGTTCCATCTCTGTTTGCGGTCAGATGACACAAATTTTGTACAATTTGTAACATTCTTACAATCACCATTGCAAATATAACATTTCTTTTTTTCGTTTCTACGTACTAAAATATTCTTTTGTTTACGGCAAGCAGACTCATAATTATAATTAGTTTCAATATTTACTGTACTAGCTGACAACCCGACATCAAATATCCAATTGGAAAACTCAACTAAATTTGCTTTTCTGTTATCTTGCTGAAGATTTAGTTTTTTAGAACCCCAAATAATTTGGTAATACGGTGGTAATTTAGAGACAAGTTCCTGAAGTAACGACAAATTATTTAGCTCGTCGAAGAGTCCGCATGCTTCAATAGTTGATTGCAGCCTCTTAACTTGAATAGCAAAGTTGGTAATTGTTTCAATTTTATTGGGATTAATTTGTGCTAATGTTTTTATTTTGTTTTTTAGAGAATACAATATTTGTTTGCCTGATCGTACAGAACTTTCAATGTAGAAATGGCATGGGGTACGCACGAAGGATGAATGAGAATTCCTTTAACAGCCTCTAACGCATCGCCTCAAAGAGCTTGTTGTAGCTTTATAAGATTTTCAGCATCTGTTAACCCGCAAACGGAAGTTGACCAGTCGTAGGTGGAGCTAAATAGTGGCCCGAAAAAGATTGTAAATCCTTTGGGACGGTTTGGCGAGCATGCAGGAGGTCGCCTCTATGTCTACGTTGTTGAAGAGTTGCAAAATACTCCGGCAATAACTGAAACGAACCTGGCTGTCCGGCGTTAATAAATGATTGCTTCTGAGGTGCACCTGTATTTTGTGATTGACCGAAACGTATTTGAGTTTGATTAGCTGTAGAGTGTAGTGAAAAATTAGGATACATAAATTGTAATGGTTGATAATCGGTTGTATTGTTTGCATTAACCCATTATTGGTCGCTATCACAAGGAGCAGGAATTTTTTGAAACCCTGGCAGGGTGATGCTTAAGAGACTCCAATTAAGGATAATTTTCACAAAATTTTTCTTTAAGACATTCAGTTGTCTAAAAACGGACTGGTCGAAAAATCGACCACTGGCCGAAAGCAGTCAAAATAAAATTTAAAGAAAGTATTGCCTTAGGCTTTATTTAAATTGATTTAACGACCAAACAAAATATTTTATAAATTTTTGTTTAAACCTTTATGGGACTCATTAAAGCATTTTGTATGTAAGAATATATTACACTTATTTCAGGTAAAAATGGTGTGTTTTTACAGAGTTTGCCGCGACGATATTTATTTTCAGTACTTCTTATAATCAGATGTTCCTTTTCGTTATTCTTGGGATGATTTGGTAATGAATCGGTATCCCGTTGTTGATTTCCGCATCATATTTTAGCAAATGTGTAGTAACTTCGGACCGAAAATCAATTTGTGAAAGAGGTTTTCTCTTTGGAGCTTTGCGTTACCTAAAGCAGTAGTCCATATTGGCCACCACCATTTCTTTCCTTTAATGCAGTTGCGATAATTAGCCACGGCATTGTCACCTCCCGTTCCTCCATAGTAATAACATTAATGACAGAATTACTCGTATCGTTCCAACGCACCAACAGTATTTCTTGTTGGTCATCGAGCAACTGATCAAATTATCCGCGCTTGCTTTTTTTTAAATTTTATAACGGAACTTTCAACACTCTGTTTTCTCGTATCGTACCAGTAGCATAAAATTTGCGCTCATTAATTAGACACATAAGGTGATAAGATGAAAAAAACATTTCAAAAAAACTATATGGCAATCAGGGTCAGGAACGTTTGCCAATAAATCCAGAACAGTTTTAGCCCCAAGACTACTATCCTTATTGTGTGATGTTGCTGAACCACCATATAAAATAGTTTGAAATAAATATCCATAATAGGGAATCATCTGCTCGTCAATTTATAAAATATGACTGAAAATGCCGAATTGTTTAAAATATTTATTGAGAGCTTCAACAAGTGGGCGAACTTTGGCAAAACGATCTGATGTGTCTAGGCATTTGTTGTCAAATAGATGCAAGTACCTTTTAATGGTTCTAAAACGATTCGGGGTCATCGCCTGCTTTACCATTAAGACTCCCATGTGGTAAAGTATGATATCCTGAGAAGTATAAAATTCCAATAAATCTTTGTATTTCAGTGGATGTAATATTAGGAGAAACATTGTTCTGATTTGCATACATATATGAGAAATTTGTGATATCCGAAATTATCGAGTTATCAATGTATAAAGAAAAAAGTTCAAATGGAGTCTTGCTGCCTATAAAGTGTACATATGTATAAAAAACCTATGTAAATAAAAGCAAACAATAAACAAAAAGACCAATTTCCACACAAATTTCTTCCATTTTACTAGCTTCAACATTGGTGCTCTTGTGTATAAAAAGTTTCTTGGCTTTCGCCAAATAGGCACAGCAAAATCTGATTTCTTTTTTGTACTTCCCCTCTCCACAATATTTTTGCTTAAGGTAGATGTTGAGGATTCTTGAAATCTACTGCCGCACACATAATTTAAATTTTGTTCAGTGTCTGTTTCTGTGCAATATTGTTAATCCACACTACCAGCGATTTCTTTCATAAGGTCGTCATTCTTGTCATTTTGGTTTATTTCATGGTCGTCCAAATCTTCTTCGTCAGTTATAGACCCAATAGCGGAAGGTGGAATATAAACGATATCCACCTCCCTTGCTGCTGTAATTGCTTGATCCTCTTCGTCACCTGAATCTAGTTCGTTTAAAATGTTAATGATGTCAGATACATTCACTGTCTTACGAATCGGCATACTGGTCACCAATAAATACTCTGGGTATTTGTAAATTTGTCAGAACAACTTTTATTTTTCACTGCCATGCACATAATGATTTTTACCACAAATATTTTGGTAACAAAAGAAAATCAAAATAGCGCGGGATTCCCCTGATTAAAATAAACAATGAACTAGTAAGTAAGAGTAAAATACCGGGTAACACATAAAAAAGAAGTATTGCCAGATTTTAAATGAAAATAAAAACCGTAAAGTTTAAAAGCTTCTCAACGCGACTGTAGGGCTTCCGGCCAGTGGTCGATTTTCGACCAATAAAGTTAAAAGCAAGAAACCTTATAATTCGCAAATTGATTTCCTTCGATTCTTAAAATATACTTTCTAAGCTTCAAAATTTTAATTTATTAAACATTTTTAGATTGAAAAATTATATAAAAAAGAGCTTTTTTTACCCTTATACCAAAAAAGGGTTTTTGGGCCTTCAGAACATCAATTTAACACAAATAATTTAAACATCATTACCTACTTTATATTTGTGAAAACCGATATAAAAAATAGCAGTCATCTTTGGAGATAAACGCTAATAAAATAAGTGGTCGAAAAATCGATCAATGGAAAAAAATGGGATAAAGGTGTGTTTTGAAGGTAGATTAGATGGGGCTGTCGTCACAATAGGGATGTTGGTCGCTGTTATTGGTATGTATGAAGATGTGTTAAGTGAGGTTAAATTCGGATGGATTACTATAGTATTAGCGGCTTGAGGTATTTGATTCGTATTGGTAGTGGATTGAATCTCTGAGCTTTCATTCAGCATTTGCTGGATAATTTCATATTTTTTATAGAGATAATCACCGTCACGTCTCATTGCAAGTTTACGTTCTTCTTCCAACTTGGTTAACTCTAAAGCTTTTTTTCTAACCAATGAATCTTTGGACGCAATGGACGAATGTGAACTAGAAGCAGCGTGTAGAGATTGCATGTTGGGCACAGCCATCGTTCTTGAGGGCTTGAGAATTTTGAACAATGCGTGTGGTATGGCTTTTGGCACGACTTGCAGCATATCACAGTGTCAATAATTTTTTCGTGGCAGAGCTGACATATTTTTGACAATTGTGATATTGAAGCGGCTTCTATGTTATGTGGTTGTACGTGGTCTTTAGAGGAATCCATATTTATACGTACGTGCGGTTGATGTTATGTTGATATTTAGTAGTATCCAGTAGGCAATTAATTCTTTGCACCACAAAAAAAATTAAAAATTTTGTTAGCAATAGTTATTCGTGTTGGCTTGATGGAAATATGAACACAGGCAAACTTGATGAAACTCAGGTATTTCTTTATTGTTTTAACACCTAGTGTTTTAATTTCTTAAAATAATACATAAAATTAGAAAACATATAAAATATATAATTATTTAATTACCTACTTTTTGGTTTCAAACCACCAACTTTTCAATGTTAGAAAGTTCGACACGTTTTAGTGTGCATCTACTATTGTAATGGCGATTACTTGTGATTTACAAAATGGCTAGAATTTATATATAATAAAATTCATACAAGTACATAAAATCAGTTATCGATACAATATGATCGATGGCTTCTAAGGTTGTATTATTAGCAGGTTTTGCCTGTAGCGGTAACAATACTGTTTCTTGTTTTTGCTGCAAAATTTCCAGCAATAGAAAAAAACCCTTTTAGTTTCCACTAAGGTAGGCTTTGTTGTCAACAATGCGTTATACAGATTATCCATGTTCGTTTTTCAAATGTTAGTGGCTTCGAATAACTCACAATCCTTTTTAAACAAATTAGTCACCTTTTGCACAGTTTTATATCTTACTAGTAGTACTCACGACTTCGTTCGCGTATTATTTCTAATTATCTTACAATTAAAATACAAAAACATTTGTTATAGAGTTCTGTAAACAGTGTTAAGAATTTATCATCTACAAAAATTAGAAGTACTGATAACTGTTCTAGTACCATTATACCCGTAAAATTAAGTGACTTCAAATAGGTATGTTAAGTTTCTCTACAAAATTACATATTCCAATGAAAAATAATATCCTATATTTGAACCAAGATTCTTAGGGACCTCTTCAAAAAATTTTATTAAAATCCATCCAGCAGTTATTACGTGATGCGAACACAGACAGGCAAGATTTCTAAAAATAGGTGTTTTGTATTCCATATCGATTACTGTCTACACCAGAGAACGGCACGAGTGCACCGCAACCATGAGTATACCGCGTATTTACTCTATATTTTTCATACCCGAATATTTTGAACACCGCAATGAAAAGTTGCGGTGTTTATATTACCCATCCTTCATTTGTTAAACGCATATTGCGATCATATCATTATACATAAGAGTTTTTTGTTGTAAGTATATTTGAAACAAAGAGCGTAAAAACGAATCTCAGTAATATCGCAATCAGAATTTTGTGTGTTTTCAATACTCGTACGCGAGAATTTTTTACTTACCTTTATTTGTAAGCAGCGTTACCATATTTTATGTGATAGTAAAACATATAAAAAATGTGTACCAAGACATTTTATGCTCTAATAAAATTTTTACTGCCGCTTTAATGAAATTTTGCATTGCTTGCAAATTTACTTACAAACAAAAAAGCAAATTTTGATAAAATCTATTGCTTAAAAAACAGGAAAACAGGCAACAACCTTTTTCAATGATATGAAATGTAACACATATTTTATGAATAAAATGCAATAAAAACCCTTTACAGGCAATAAAATTTATAATAAAAAACCATATGGACTAAATACTCAAATAACATAGATTTTCATATTCCATTCTTTTGAACAGTTTTGCACACTATTCAAGGCAAGTATACTTAATTTGTTGTTGTTTTTATTTACAAATATTTTGTGATCTTTATGGGCCCTGATGTCAAAAACGTCCTACATAACGGTATTTACAAAAACAAAATCATAAAAAATAATATATATCTGTTTTTCCAATCCGTAAATGAAAGGGTTATTAGTTAATTACTCTAGTTTCAAAACAAAACTGTAGATACGCAGATGTTATATTGCCTTCATTAAATCTCATTAGAATTTATAAATAATAAATTGAAATATTCAATATTAACTTTCTCTGCATAGCTTGAACCGATATTAATAAAAAACTTAGCCAATTTGACAAAACCCGTTCCGCTAACTGATGAAAACGGTCTGCAATCCTCAATAATCCATTCTGCTCATGCGTCAATGGCTAGCTGTCGGTCAATTGCAGCTACAGTTTTTCGTTATTGAGGTTGGTTTAAAAACTGGCAAGTGCGGCAATATACTAATCCTTTTAAGAAGTTTCCGCCTTCCTTTAATATTTCGGCCACTACAGTCCAAATTAAGCTTTCTCTTTTTCGCTTTGGAGACAGGGAGTAAGTTTCGTTTGCAATTATTTCAGCAACTAAATTATTGTTTGAGGCCATGATATTTTTTTCCATCTACTTCCAATAAACACATAAAAAGATATAAATTCATTGCAACGGTTTTGGTTTATTATCTTGTACATAGCTGTACATAGAAATAATTGCAATTCGGTATGCATATGATCATTTTTTGTATTCAAAGTTATTAGATTTAAATTTTTCATCAAACATGGAACTGGTAATGCTTGAGTTAAGAAAATATTTCTAATAAGTTACACTAAAACTTGTATGCTGAAAGGAATTTTCTACGTGTTCTTTTCAAGAGTAATTTTAGTTTCCACAGTAAGTATTAAAAAAAGGACGATAAACAATAGCATAAATAAGAAAATAAATAAATAAAAAAGCTTAAAAAAATTATTATTTAATAAATAATTAACTTTTCTTGAGTGTTTAGAAAACTCTTTTTGTGTATTTAATTAATAAAAAAAATTATTTTGGCGCATTTTACGGATTCTATTCAATTTATTTTTTGTGATATATTAAATAAGCTTTCATAATTTCAAAAATATATATTTGGCTAGCAAATTTTGGCATTGGCGACTTTAGTTATTGTGTTTAACTTATAAATTCTGATTTAATAACTCGGTTTTCTGTTTACTTTGCTTATCATCACACTACACAGGTTACAATTCTGTCCGCATATTCCTATACAAATTAAATTTTTGTTGTTTGCTTTAAGTATGTATGAGTACGATTGCCGAATGTGAGAAACATTTTTTACAAAGTAAAGTAAAGCCAACACCGCAAACATTATGCTTAAGTATGCAGGAGACTCATACTCATCAATGCTCAAATGTAATGGGTAAAGTAAATACTCGCAAAAAAGAAATGCGGTGGCGATCACACCGCAACCGCATTTAAGATGAGTATACTTAGAGTAACAAAAATAGACACTCTTGCAGTTCTCTGATCTACACTAACATCAAAATTGTCTAAAAGTATTTTATGATGTATAAATGTAGTAGAATTCACACGAAAAGAGATATTTGAAAATTTTTAATGCCACAACAAAAAAACTTGAAAACAATTGGTGTATTTCTTTAACTACAATTGATTTTACATTTCCCGTTTCCCTGGATTTAAGCCAAAATGTTCCCGGGAAATTGTTGATCAGTACTAGATATTTATAAAAATAGCACATGCGTTATATTTTTAACAAACATAAAAATTCTAAGAACAATATATTATATAGCATGTGTTATAGCATTAATCAATCACAGGAGCAATAAAAATACACATTTAAATATTCACTTCAGTTAATTTTTTTTAGAAGACAGTTATTTCTCAAGTTCTTGCGGGAAATAAATTGTATTTACATGCTGGTTTTATTTCTATTTTTTTATTCTATTTTTCTTACAAAAAGTTAGATTTTAATAAAAAGCTTAAGTTTTATTCACATGTGTCCCTGTATCTTAAAGCAAAAATAATTTCGCTTAGTTTTTCGTTTGGTAAACAAAAACAGTGGAAGTTAAATTTGTTACTACTGGGATTCCCTTTAATTTTTTAATATTTGCTTCCACAGCAAACTGGATATACGTTTATTGTTCGTGCGAATTTCAAGCGTCTGCCTATAATGGCTTTAAAACTTAGTTAACATCAATGTCTCTCCTTTTTTTAATTTAATTTTTTCACCGGCCACTACAATCAAGAAAACGTGTTTTAGTATTAGCTCTAGTGCATTTTTCGACGCCGCAAATTTGACGTGTCTTTTCAAAAAACAACGTCCTTTAATTTTTAGTATATGCTGCAAATTTGTTAATCGCTTGGCATTTGTTTAACTTTTGGCCTAGCCAAAATTTATAAAATAATAACTTTATTTGCGTGTTTACGTCTTTCAATGATCGAGTAATAAGCATTTTAAAATTAAAATGTTTAAAATTTCAATACCTTGGTCAACTTTTCTCAAAATATTGGGTTAAATGTTTAACAAGAAAAACTCAAAATGTTTTTGACAAAATTATATTATGTATTATAGTAAAGATTATATTTTTTCTGAATTATTATTTCAAAATTATTGCACACAGAAAAAGGATTGGTTAAAAAAATACATATAAGTAATCAAGATTTTGTACTTGTTATTAAAAGTTAATAACTAAAATATTTTGTATTTTATTTAATTTATAAGCAATAGGTCTTTTATTTATTATATATTTGTTCAATATTTAGCTACTCCATTGTATAGCATCAGCTGGAAAACAAATATTTATTGTTTCAATAAATATTAAAAATAAAAATATATTTGTTTTCCTGATGATGCTACACAATGGAGTAGCGAAATATTGAAAATATATAATAAATAAAAGACCTATTGCTTATAAATAAAATAAAATATAATAATTAAAAAGGTCAAATTAAAACATTACTAAAATATTTTGTTTATATTTATTTGTATAATAAAGTAATTGCAACGGAAATAAAACACACACAAAAGTATAGTTAATTGACTTGTTCCTTTTTAACGACTATTTTAAAGAAAAGTCAGATATAACCAAATAAAATATTATGTATTATGTTGTAACAATAAATATTGGTTTTACAAATCAAACCCTTTTTCTTGTAGACATTTGCTAAAATAAAAATATGTATTGAGTACGGGTAGCTAAATATTGAGTGGCTCTATCAAGCTTGTGCAAAGTTGTAAACCGAATAAAAAGTATACTGTACTAATAGTTTATTATCGCAATAATAAAAAAAAAAAAACAAAATAATCACAAAATTAATTTGTTGTCATTTGTTGGTGTATGGAAAACAAGGTAAAATTGAAAATATAATTTTTAAGTTAAAGTGAAATATTGAAGGCAAATAGAATTCAAAAAAACAAGTAAGAGTTCTATATTCGGCTTTGCCAAATTTTGTATACCCTTTACCATCTATGTAAATCTAGTTTAGTAAAGTAACTCCAATCAAAAAAGAAAATATGGGGCGACAGGGAATTATAAACTAAAAAAAAAATATAAAAAAATTTTGAGGACTACATATACGTATACAATTTTTCATAAAAATACCATCGGCTCTTAAAGGGTTAAGCATATTTAAAATGCTTTAAAATAATACCGATATTGATGCTATAAAAAATTTAGCAAATTTTTTAAGAATCTGTTGATGCGTTACAAAATAATGGCTATGAAATGAAACTTTAGGTGCTTCTTATAAATATGTTTGTTCTTTGATTTAGATGTTGATTTGGTTTCACGTTGAATTGGTAGGTACTCAGTGCTATGAAGACGTAATTTCAAAATAAACTTGCCAGGATTACAGAGATTCTAGCGAAATGGTGCTATTTATGTACGAAATATATTTTTAAAAAATGCATGGTAAATTTCGTTACATTAGGAACTTACAAATGATATTTCTTATCAAAAATTTGTCACAACAACTATTCACAAAGGTTACGTGACTATTTGTACCTTTTTTAAAATTGAGAGATGCAACGAAACCTATTCAGCCCATCAATACTGAAATCCAAATATTGGTAGTTAAAAATTCTAATCTCATTCCAGTTCTAATCATTATAATTAATTCCTACGAGGGCTGATAGTTCAACAAATGTCAAATATTTAATGAACGCGTCTTATAACTACTTTCAAAGAAATTGATTTTAGGTCTTCTTTACCAAGTTTTTATATTTTTTTCCGAAATGTGGTCTTTTTTAAATCAGTTTTAATTAAACATTATTTATACTTTTACATATCTGCTTTGTCATATGAGTAAACTTTCTTTGTAAAAATAAATAAAATAATTAATTGAAAGAAGTTTTTAACACTTGGGTGCATATAAACGGTAAGTAAAAACAAAAAGACTTTACTACAAAATAGTTTAAATTGAATTTAGCTTAACACCATCTTCAAAGAGCAGACAGACCACAATGCATACTTCATATATTACAAATTTAACACACGGTGGACGGACTTTTTAAACAAGTTAATCAGTCAAGTGTTTTTCTTATAATAAGTGTTGCAAACATACACTTATTATACACAATAAATGTTAATAGGTTCCATTATAAAATGTTGCATTTATCTTGTTTTTCTCATTTTAATAGTAAAAATCATGCAATGAATCTGTTAAAACTAATTTCGGTGTATGATATTTCATTTAGATATAGTGTGTCTTGTTTTGGTGTCACTGTCCTGCGAGATAAATAATAAATATAACTTTTTCAAATATACGAGTATTTTAATAATTTTAGGGCATCGGATGAGTTTTACGTAGTATTAGTTAATTTCCCTATGGCAGCTTAAATCTCTCCGTCAACTTTTTAAACATCTAGTTACCATTATATGGACCCGATGCATCGTTCTTTTTGCCTGTAGAAATCGAAACTTTGTTACCTCAAATGTCAGATCGAAGGAAAAGGAAAACTAACAAGCGTTTTCTGATGATCAAAAAAATAGTGCAAGTTTGCTCACACTGATAACTATTCATTCATACCTTTTTCGGTAGTTGTTGTCAACTTCAATTTTCATAACATTTTCACTAAGAACATTCATATTAGCTCCCTTCCCGTACTTTTTGGGTTAAATGAGAGTAAACATAAATTGTTCTCATTTGAAGACAAAAATTAACAGAGTGCGGAAACACAAAAAATTAAACTTCTTTCCCAAAACAAGATGTCAAACAAAATATACATGCAGTTCTTAAAAGTAAACGTAAAAACACAAATATTTTTATTATTTTTTAAATCAAATTTTCAAATTACACTTCTGGTAAGCATTTGCGTGCGTGAAATAAAGAATTTTTTATATTTGGGGTTGTTTACTTTTCAACAAGCTAATTGTTTTGCAGTTTACCCAATCTACCCAAAGAAAAAGTCTGGGCTGTTTCGTGCAGAGAGAAGAAGAATTTTGTTTTCTCAAAAGTTTTTGTTTTCTACCCGAACTTGTAGTACGGGAAAAGTTTTAGGTAACAATGGGTTCCCGCGGGAACCCAAAAATGAGTACAGGAACGCACCTGATGTCAACCGTAATAAACATGCGAATGTTTATAGTAAACAAAAGCACACAAATATTTTGCATGCAGGAAACGTAAAATTTTTTGAAAAGTATTGTTTACTTTTCAACCAGCTGATTGTTTTTCAGTGTACAAAATCCACCCAAAGAAAAAGTCTTGACTGTTTCGTGCAGAAAGAACAGTTTTATTCTCTCAAAAGCTTTCTCTTCTACCCAAACTTGTAGTACGGGAACTGTTTTCGGTAAAGGCCGGGGCACATAGAATCCGTCATATGTTAAACTTTGACGTATTCAACTGACAAGTGAGTTAAAATACATGTTTTCTTACGAGCGTTGTGACAATCAATACGTGTCCGTTGACGTACGTTGAATACTTTGATAGCTATCAATTGCCTCTTCTTCTTTGTTTTCTTTTAACACTTGTGTTTCAAGTGAATTCTATAATTTCAATAAAATAATTTTGGTGGCAAAAAATAAAATACAAATTTAATTAAATTGAGAAGTGAATAGAATATAAATTTATTTTAAAACTGAATAAAAACAGAAAGCAAACTTTGATTAAACATCTGTCAGTAAATTATTCATTGTACCAACCTCATCCGTCGTTACTTTGACTTTAGTTGAATTTGTCAAAGTACAACGTATGACGGATTCTATGTGTCCCGGCCTTAATATTGTTAATTATTTGCTCCATTCCCGCATTTTTTTTGGTAAAGTTCGGTAAAATGAGAGTAAACGTAAACTATTCTCAATTTAAGAGAAAAATTCCGAAAAGTACGGGAACGAAAAAACCAAACTTCTATCCCAAAACAAGATGTCAAACAAGATTTACACACAGTTCTTTGCAGTAAACATAAAAACAAAAATATTTTGTATGTTCTTATATTTATTTTATTATTTTTTTTTTTAACACCTTTTGGTATTTGCTTCTGTTAACTTTTCAATCAAATGATTGTTTTTCAGTTTACTCAAACTTTCCCAAATAAAAAGGTTTAACTTTTTCGTGCAGAAAGAAAAAGTATTTTATTCCCACAAAAGCTCTCTCTTCTGCCTAAACTTGTAATACGGAAACTGTTTTCGGTAACAGTAGGATCCCGCGAGTCCCAAATTTGAGTACAAGAACGCACCTATTATTTAAAAGTGAGTTGAAAATTAGTTAAAAAGGACATTTTAAAACCTTCTGTTCATGTAGCATTGAAAAAATTGGAAACAAACTTTATTTTTGATTATGTTGCTATGTTCAGCTATTTGTGTTTTTTCTTTTATACATATATGAAAATTTATTTGCTTAACAGACATATAGATGGTTTAGCCATTTTCTAGTTTTCCATAAAAGAATTGATGTTGCATTTATTTTGAGAAAATAGCTTTGCTAAAAAGTAATTGAGATAAGATTTGTATAATATTGGGACATATTTATTTATCCTTGCATTAACAATGAAGTGATACAAATAAACGAAATTGCTATTTCGGTATTAACGTAAAAAGCAATTAATGATTTTACGGGACTTACGATTGAAAGAAAATTAAAAAAATGTATATGTTGACCCTTATCTCTTCGTACTCGTCAATTTGCGTCACCTATGGGAACACCCTTTAATTTTTAGAATTATTTTTGTATTACTTTGTGTCATTGGGAGCAGAAGTAAGAGGCCTTTTTTTTAATTTAAAGTGGTGCCCTCTACGGTTTATAATACACGTAAAAAACATTATGTTGTATGGAAACACTATTTAATTTTTAAGATTAGGAACTGTTTTTAAAACGGGACCAATCTGTGAGCAAAAATAAAAAGATAAAATATCGATCCAAAATTGACTTTATTTATAAGTCGGTTAAAACTTAAAAAACTAGTAATTTTTGAAAACTTCGTTTTTATAAGTTTAATTTTAATTGCAACTCAATGTTAACTATTAGTTTGCCTGTCATGTACAACAAACACTCTGAGTAAGAAATTAAATTAGTAATAAGACCAATTACTAAGCAAATTGTTCGCAATGGAAATTTAAGATCTAAAGACAAGTCTTTACTTTATAGCATGAAGCTCTTCGAAGAAGTGTGTCATGCATAATTTACGATGAATGAGCATTATTGGTATAACGCCACCAGAAGTTACTGATAAAGCGTAAGTTCATTTGATTTAAAAGGGACTGTATAACACCTGCATGATATTCTCTATCTGCAGTATTTTATACTTTTGATCAAATTGTATTTCAAGATACATCATAGCCTTAATGGAAGGATAATTTTTTTTTATATTTTTAAATTAATTTGTATTTTTTCTCATTGCTAGTGCCCATTTTTTCCGAGTTATTTAAAAATTAAAACAAAAATTTTTATTATTTTTTTAATAAATTTAAAAATTAATGTATACGTACGTGATCTGAAACAAAATGATATATGTGTCATAGTAAAAAAATAAATTTTAGACTTTCATAATTTAAGTTATTGCCACCAAGTAACATAAATAAAGTTAAAAATACAAAGTAATTAAGGAAAAAGGTCGATCCAACGCTGTCTTCTTCCTTAATGTTACGTCGCTTCTTAAGCATTTTCAAATGAATTTTTTAATGCAGCTTTAAACAAGTGTTGCTGTTTCTTCAGCTTGCTGAGAAAATAGACCATTTGTCTAAGAAACTATTAACTTCTTTCTATAATCAACACTTTTTTAAAGCTATTTAAAAAAGAAACAAAAAAAACTGTTTTTAATGTCTGTATTTTCTTTTATCATAACACATGCACAATTCAGTATGACATTAAAACTAATTCCAGTTTATGGGACTTGGACAATTGATTTTTAATGGAATTTTATAGCGGCAATAAAAAAAATATAAACATTTTCTTTTATGATGTCTAAAAAACAATTAAATAAAATGTGCAGAATTGATTACAATGGTTTAAAGATAATTGGACTATTGTATGATGTTCTGTGTTTATGTTTAATTTGATTTTGTATGTAATGCAAGTAGTTAAAGTTTAATTTATTTAAATGACTAAAGAAAGAGGAACTAAAGCTGTTAAACAGACAATAATGCTGAAGACAGATTTTTGGGTTAAATTTTTATCTGTTACTGGTTATTACAGCATCTTTAGCCTCTTAGTGCGGCATGAACAAAAATAGCTTATCTTTATTTTGCAATTTACATGTTACCAAATACATTACATAACTAATTGATGACTACCACAATATATAAACAAAATACATAAAAAAACATACTCCGAGCAACAAAGTCTTAAACTTGAACAAAAAAAAAAAAAAAAACAGGCCATCTAAATAAAGAGCTAACTTAAGAGGATTAACACACAAATGCTTCTGCTTTTTGTTTTCCTGGGTACTTTGTCACCTTAATTTGTTTATTGTAAAAAACTAAATAGAAAGGCCTATGCTTTATATGCTTAGCATTATAAAAACTGCATTGCAGAAGAGGCGTAATCTTGTTATATTTCATTGCAACACTGGTAACAATGAATGGGAAGCAGATTCCAGAGGGCAAGTTCCTAACTAATAGTCCCAATACTATTCGAAACACAAGTCGCTGGCGTAATTAGTGTTGGCTTTGTAAGCAGTGTGATCAAAGAAGACCAAGCTATGGAAATATTTGGTTATTTGACTGTTAAACTGGCTGGCATACAAGTTTCATACAGTGTAGAATTTGACCTTGCGTTGTAATTAAAATGCGACTTAAGGCTTTAGGAGAAGGGCAGGGTTTGTAACACAAACATTAAAATAAAGGTTGAATCGGACTGTCCTCAGTTTTACAAGTAAAACTTAAAGTCAGAACGAAACGAATTTTATTTTTTGGGAAAAAAATGTATGCCGCTTCAAACGCTTTATCATTTACTTTCTTATTGCGGCAAAATTGTCTGCTGCTCTATTTAACTTAGCAGCGGGAGGTGGGAGTCAACAAGACTCCGCCGACAGAGCTGCTGAGGAGAAAACTGTGCAAGCACTTCCTGAAGTATATTTCCTGAAGTGTATTTCTGTTACGGGATTCTTTCCATCCATGTTGTATTTGATAATTTCAATTTTTTGTATGGATAATTTAAAACGACAAGTAAGTTGAAAAGAAACTTTTCAAAAATAACAACAAAATAAGAGTGCTGCGCCCAACATTAACCTAACTTTTTAAGGATTTTGTATATAAATCTATTGTTTCTGATGCCAATCGCTTTTAAAGTCCTTGTCATTTCGTACTCTCACTTCTAGATTACTCTAGCAACGTTTTTACATTATCAAAAAACTTTTCAGCGTTAAACAAACTTCCTTATTAGTTTTTTTAATATTTAATCATATCACAAATACTATATAAAATTTGGTAAAACACATGCTTGGGCATCAGAAAATGGGTTGATATATGTATACATACATATATATATATATATATATATTAATAAAACAGCAGTAAATAATTTTTTTGTCTCTTCGAAATAATAGAGTTTTATTAGACATCTGGGAAAACAGTTATATTTCAGAAAATAATCGATGTTTTTAAGTTGTGGTCATTAAAATATGTAGTGGAATAATGAGGCTACTGCTAATTAATATTTCATTAATTTACAAGTGCTTTAATTGCAAAAAAATAGGGTTCACAGTACCATGATGCCACTAAGGTTATTTTATTTGTTACAATATGTATGAAAATCACTATTTTATTTAAATATTTTACATCATTTATCACGAAATACTTTCAAATTGTTAGGTGAATGTTTATGTGGTAACAACAATCAATTATTAACAATTAACTATCAATTGTACTTATAATTCAGTCATTTTTTGGTATTTTAATGAGACATTGTTAATTGCTTTTTAAGAGTAGACTTTTAATTAATTAAAATTCAAAAGGCTAAAGGAAATTTTCATAAATATACATTTACAGAAATATCCTCCTCCACATCGGGCTCATCCAAGCAGTTATTATTTCCGTGGGTTGGAGATTAAGATAAAAAGAATTAAATCCTTTGGGAACGAGATTTTTAATTCGCAGCTCCTTAAGATCATTGTACTTTAAGGAAGATATGGTAAGCTGTTGCTAAAATTTAGGATTACTTTTTTCCACTTTTAATTGCTTAATCTTTAACCAATTTACTTGGCTGTTTTCGCTATTCTTTTTCAAAGTGTACCCTAATCTGCTGAACCATTATCTGAGATCATAAATTTCGTACCAGAACATTCTTTCCAAAATATATGATTGTTTTTTGCGGGCTAATCGCGAAATCGTTGGACACTCTTCGGGAGAGTAAATTAATATATTTCGTTTGGCCCGTTCAATTGTCGAGTGAATACAGACTGGCTCCATTTGTGTGTGGCCACTCTCTAAATTATTTAACGTGAACATATTTAAATTCAATTTACGATTAACGTAAAACAGCAGTGCTGAAATATAACGATTCCTATTCTGTCCACCACAACAATCAGAAAACAAGATTATATCCATTACATTTTCGTCACATGAGCTCAACATTTTTATAATTGTGGTCCCTGCGTTTCTTCGACGCAAGATCGAAAAAAGTATTATTGAAACTAGCAAACTTCCTTGAGTAATACAATGAGCTTACAGTGCTGCATGGGCTTGTCAAAACAGATTGTTGGTCAAAAGTAAATACTCGCAATTTGCTATTAATTTTCGCCTCTTTTTTATCGGGCTCCTTTTTTTCCTAGACCTCTTCTTATTTTTTATATGTTCATTGTACGCTTCCTGCAAAATCTCCTTGTCATCAGATTAACGATATCGTTCGCAAACATTTTAAAATAATTAAATCAGAACCAAGGTACAATCGTTTTGATTTCGATTGAGTAAAGGGGCTTTTTACAGCAGGAAAGAATTTAATATGCTCCTTTATAAATCTTTTAGTTTCTACATAAATTTTTTGATGACGCCCAGGTGTCCCCGTTTATCTTTAACTTCGCGACATTCACTTTTCTTTATGAAAACCGAAATAGCTCCATCAGATATATTCAGTGTCTTAAGAAAGAACTGTTTGCATGCTTGTTTTGACCTCAGTATTGTATGTAAGAGTTTTGTTTCTTTGGAAGTCGCCAAGAAGAGCCCTCTCGCATTTCTTTAGTTGCATGCACTGCTTTAAGTAGAACTGTTGTTTTGTGTAGTCTAAAAGTTCCCAAAATTTGGCGTTGATCGCAATACGTTCTTCATTGTTAATCTGTTCAATGCATTTTTGCCGACCTTCAATTGACCAATTTTGGCAGTCGCTCCGTAATCAATTTCCCCCTTTTGGCACATAAGCTGACTATTTCTTTCTTTTCCGAGTATTTTGCAACCATGCATGCGGTTCCGTCTGTACCATTTAAGATAAGCATTAATGTAAATTTATGTCACTAATCATAAGTAATCAAAGCTGTTCCGTCCGGATTTTTTCTGCCTCTTCCAAGTAGGTGTCTTAAGCTTTACATCCTAGTTATTGGTGACGTCTACAATCAGACCCCCCATATCTTGGTCTATTTCAGGGTTCTCTTCCGTTACCATGGTGACTATATCCAATTCCATTGCTATTGACTCAGCATCTGCTTCTGCCTCTTTATCTGTTTCCGGAACATAATCATCTGAAGATCCTGCGGAGAAATTTTTTTCATCTGTCGTCCTAGGCGCACAATCATTGGAAAATTCTTCAGGGAGGATAAATCTTACCACCTCATTTATCTCCGCAATAGTTTCATCTGATAAGTCTATAGAACATTTTTTTGGCCTTAGCGTCACCAAAATCTTTCGAAACGCCATTTACATAATCATAATATGGTACACACTTATTATCGTTTTGCAGTATAAACCAACGCGAATTAATACAGGCTGCAACAATACAAAAAACAGCAGGGAATTTGTTGCTACAAAATCTATGTATATTGTCAAAACAAAAAAACTAAAAAAAAACAAAGATAAGAAATTGGAAAAAATTAAACAAGTATTTTATTATTTTTTTTTAACAGAATTCGGCGGTGATGTATTATGCAAGAAATGCACATTGCGACCTGTTGTACAACTTGACAAGGATGTGGAACAGATTGCAATATTTGTGGTGTATTTGCGTGTTGGTTGTACAAAAGGTCAAGAAGTCTTGATTTTTTGGCAACGTTAGTGGACATGTCGCACAACATTATTCTATTTTAATTTTTGTAGTGACAACATAGCAAAACACAGCGCAAAAGTAATCTATACATTTAAAGAAAATTAATATGTGAATTAAAATGGAGGATTTAGATGAAATGCGTGCAAGGTTTTTAAATGTTTGTTGTTACAATATTTTTTCTTTTTTGACCACATTAAAACCAGTTATGTAGATTCTTATTATGCAACAAAAAAAAAAAAAAAAAAAATTAAAAAAAAATGGAGTAAACACCATTGTTTTATTAAGGGGATGATATGTATGCACAAACGTTTCAAATTGTAAGAATTATACGCACACATAACGCTAATATCTCGTAATAATATTGTAGGCCAGAATGTCAAATGAGTTCTTGAAGAGACATAAGAACAACAACAAGGCTTAATGCTTTAAATTGATAGGGTTGTAAGATAAGGGTTCAATAAATTCAGGAAATTTTATTTTTTGAAAATGAATTTGTTTTTCTATTTTAACATGTTTTTTTTTTTTTTTGATTTGATTAAATTCCTCTACAATATAAATTAATTTATGTAAATTGGTTTTAATATTTGTATTCCTTAAATGTAGGTGCATATTTCACTCTGGCAAAAATAAAGTATGTATGTATAGATAAGACTATCGTCATTGATAATGGACATTACATTTAACAAATAAGAATCAAGGCCAGAGATAGATCTTCTTTGTACAGATTTTTTGCGTATTTTCTTTGTCTTGTAATTTGAAGTATTTTAATTCAAGTTATTTTTATATAAAATATTTAGATCATTAGTTATACTGTTATCGTCAAGATGGTTGAATAATTACGTTAATTGTGTCTCTTGAGACGTAGCAAGTTGCACTTGTTTTTGAATTGCAGGTACTGCGTTGTCACTATTGTTTGACAATAGCAGTGAGGTTTCTGTACAAACTATTTATGTTAGGACAAAATTGCGAGTTTTTGAGCTAAAAATGACATTTCTTATTTATTAAAAAAAACGCTGTTATTTCAAAATTTTTTTAGTTGGTGTGAATTGTTGTTGCTGCTTCAAAAAATTATTTTCTATGCTTATGGTCTAGCATTAGTTCTAGCTTAGTTTATATAGAATAAATTTCAGTTGCCGTAAATATTTTCATCGTTGATGTGTAGCATTGTTGGTATATTGTAGTAAATGTTGCTGATAGTTTTTTTTTGTGATAATTGTGATATTGATAATTGATTTTATACGGTTTTGAACTATACTTACTGGTGGTCGTAGATAAGTGGTTGGAATTTCTAATGTCGCGTTATTTATTTTATGAGAAATCTTATCAATTTTTTATTTACGTTGATTTTAATTTTTCTATTTCTTATCGCCTTAAAAGTTTAATTTTCTTACAAAATTATTTGATAACAAAAAATGTTACATTTTTTATCATTCTCTATTTTTTACTACTATTAACTTTCTTTAAAGTCGTTTGATGTCAACGTTGGTTGATATTTTTGTTAAAGGTTTCATGCTTAAAAAGATTACAATTTTATTACATCTGCCTCGATGCAAGATGTTTTAGTACAAAGAGCAAACACGATTATTTAAAAGTTATATATCCTTATATATATTATCGCTTTTTAGGGAATTACTATTTTCCAAAATTTTGCCGAAAGTTTCTGTTTCTCTCTAATAAACGACTCTGATGATTTTAGCCGTAAGGGTGTCGATCGTAAATTCGCATAGCTTTATTCTTTATTCAAGTGCATTTCATCTATTTCAGGAATAAAAGGTCTGTATAGCATTTTTAAAAACTTTGAGTCAAAAAATTTTCACTTTCTCTGGATGCATTTGCCATAGCGCCGAGATTTTAATGCGCCTAATCCGTAAGTATGATTTTGCAAACGAGTCAGTATCCAATTGGAATTTCTGCAAGTCGTAAACTAAAATCAATCGGACGTTAAAAACGAATAATCTAAAATATTCTTATCAATATGGTGCGTGAAATGCTGAGCTATTGAGGCTGAATGCGAGTCAATGTCCTTTACTTGAGTTGCACCCTTTGAGCTTTACTTTTTAGTTTACATTTAAAAGAAAATTTTCATAGTACCATATTTGTTATAATTTCTGTTTACACTATATTTTTCAACCTAGATGAGTTGAATTTTATGACCTTATTTTTTAGCCTTAAAATTATTTATTAGTCGGACTGATTAAGATCGCGTATTATTTTAATTCAAAATTTATAAAAAAGAAAATATTTATACAAATTTCTGTGTCACTTTTGGCAGGATTTTCTGTATCCCTTATATTAAAGTATTCAATTATAAAATATTCCTCGTACTCTAATATCTTAAATTGGTTGATTAATTAGATTATCCTTAAAATCTACACCACCTAAGATATTAAGATACGAATAATGCTGAAACATATCGAGTCGATCTAGAAAATAGTTTATTACATAGAAATAACAGTAGCATTATTAACAAGTTTTAAATTAAACTACAATTGTACAGATTATGTACTGCTATTTCTGCTATATGGACAAGGTTGAATGAAGGGTATAACAATCGTAAAGTAATTTTCGCATGTGTATTTAGCTTCATTTTTGATTTGTAATAGGATGAGGCTACAAATTTACGCAAAGAATGTACTATTAGTTCGTTATATAAGCAAGTATAAAATATTTAGAGTAAAAGGTGAACAAATGCTTATGAGGCCCTTATTTTAAATGTACCCACATTTGCTGTGTCCGCTGCAAAATGTTTAAAAAAACAATATTAAAAATAAAAGAGTACATGGTTCGCTACCCTTATTGTGTGAGTTAAACTCACGCTTGGAGGATTTATTTTTATTTCTTGCAATTTGTAATTAAAGGAAATGGATTAAAAAACATTTATCATATTTAAACGTCAGTATTTATAACTAGTTCACAGCAAATTGCTTGCACACTACCACGAGCATTCCTTTACTTAAATATAAGCTTAAGAAGGTGTTAAAAAATGTTTAATATAAAAATTACTTTTCTTAAAACACATGCTTTTTTTTTCTCACTTGTGGGCAAGTTTTTGTAGGTTTGCGCCCGTAGAAATGGAACAATTCAATTATGGAATTCTCGCATTGAGAGGAGAACTCAGATCTGTGTTCATTCTTAGTTGGATGCAAATGAGTCTACGGCTGAACCTCAAACTGGGCCTTTAACAGAAGTAGATATTTTGCCAAACGATATAGATTCAAACGATGCTGTGTGTTATATAATTGTTGATAATGTTCATAGCTGGTGGTCAGGAAAGGACTCTTATTAGGTTGAATATCTGCTGGGGACCCTTATTAAATAAGGACATCATAAACTAGTAAATACCTTAAAAAGAGACAAAAAAGCAGCAGCTTCCACTATGCAACTTGGACAAATCTTAGTTAATGGGGCCACATAATGGATGGATTTAATACCTGTGAAAACATGTCAGAAAGTAAGTAATTGTATGTAGACACAATTAGCATTTAGCGACCACTTAGACTGTGCCTAAAAGAGGTTAAAACAGTATCATTTAAAACTTTAAAACACAATTTCGGAGATAATACAATTAGCTTTGCGCTGAGGGACTTAAAGATGATAACACCTGAGCCAAAAAATTTTTTTTCTCTTATGCACAATACCAATTTCTAAGTATTGGAGACGAATAAAAAATACATCTTTCTTTATAAAATTATAACAAAAAACAAAAAAAGCTATACAGATTTTAAGGATAATGGGTGTTAACATTTCCAGAGAAAAGAGAAACACATATCGAAATTTTGCAATTTTTTTTATTGTAAAAACCTATCACTTGCTTTTAATGATCTCTTACCAAGCTTACAGAAGTCAAGCACTCTAAAGTTGAGACATGGAAACAGTACAAATAAAGTGGCCAATATGGCATTAAGGAATTTAGTTTATATGCACAGCCGCGTTAGTATTAAACCTTATTGAGCACAAAGATTTAAACGCGTTAAAGCAGATATTGTAGGACTTTTAAAATAAATGTTAATATAAATAGTGCAAAATAATGAAAAAATCGTATTGAATTGTTGCACATGGTGGCATCTCTCTATCGGTGTCAGCTAGGGCTCTTTATTGTAATAATCTACCGCAGTGATTACAATGAGCCATAATATGCAAACTGTTTTTTTTATTCAGATAAAAGAAGTGAATAGCAGTTGCAAAAAAAGTTGTATCTTTCGACTTGAAGTTTTCTTATGTTCGCTGTTAAAGAAAAAAAAAGACTAGCCCACCTTAAATGTATTTTTGTTGTTTATTTAATCATTCATAATATTTTTGTTTTGTTACTGGGTTTTAACACAGATATTGTTTGCGTTCCCTTATTTTTTGAATAATTTTTAATTTTTAAAGCCTTAATAATATTTTAGCGAAACAACTGCGTTCCTTTAATGACATTTTTCAGCTGTTCCTTTGAATTGAAATTTTTTTCTACAATTTATTTAATAGCTTCTTTCTTATGTCTACAGTTACAATTTCAAATTTGTAGGTATGTCTTTCGAAAAGAAAGTGATTAATGTGATGTTAATTTGAAGTAATTAATTTCTGAATTCTGTTTATTTATTTATTTACGAGTATTTATTTATTTATTTATTTTTTTTTTTGTTATTCTCTTATCATTTTTTATCTTAATGTAATTTTTTATTATTTAATATAAACATTGAAAATATAACGGGTGGGTTATATTAAAAATAAACAAAATGAGATCAGGTTAAGTGTATAATAAGATAAAAACTAAATTGTTAGAAGTTTTTCATCATCTTTTCTAATTATGTATAGTCTTTATATTCCACTTAACATGTTAAAAAATATTGCTGTTGAAAATCAGCAAGCCATCAGCCTGCCTCTTATTTTTTTATATCTTTTTTTAACTTTCGTTTTTATCCTTAAATATAGCTGTGTTTCTGTTAAAATTAATGGAAAAAGTTAGAAAATCGGTATACAAGATTTGGCATAGCCGAATAAGGCACTCCTACTTGTTCGTAAATGCTGTTACAATCAACATTATCTGCATTACAGTTAAATGAAATAGCAATAATGTTACTAGTCGTGTGCAAAGGAGCTCTAAAGGGCTCATTGATGACAGTGCCGTATTTAATTTTATTTATATACAAAATGTAGATTATCTTTTCTATCCATTGTTGTATAATCTATTTTCGATATTATTAAGTGAAGTAAAGGTTTGATGCATGTTTTGAAACTACTTATCTAAAAAATTCTGCATTCCTGCTAATCAACGTATTTTATAGGTTTGCTATAAAGTCTTCAAAATTTTTCTTGTATCAGCAACCGCTTGACAACAGTAACAGATTTTGCCACGTCAAGCCGCCTTAAAGAACGCAACAAAAAAAATGTTGCTGTTTATGATCTTGGATTGTTATTCTTTTTTTGAAGCGAACCTTTGAAGCACCCGCAACAATATTTTGTCAGTAATATTTAAGTTTTCCTTTCATTACTTTCATTTGCCGTTTGTTTTGAAATAAATAACCAGTTATTTATTAGCTTCAGTTCGGTAATATAATTTTCGCATTTTATTGGTGCCAACATTGCTTAGTGTGTTGTATGTTTGAATTGCGTTTGAAGAATTTCTTATTTTGAAAACATATTGAATTGAATTGAATTGAATACTTTCTTGTGTATTTCATATATAGAATTTTTACACCAATTTGTTCTTAAACATATTAATGCGATGTAGCTTCAGTAGGCCATCTCGGGAACCGAAAAATTTTATTTTATTTATTACTTTGTACATTAATTTTTTTTTATCTGAAAAAATCTTAGTTGTTATTTACTTATTGTATGCTTAAGGAAGCATGTGAAAGGACAGTAAAGTTGAGAAACTAAATTTAATCATAAAATTAATTTCTATAAAAATTCTTTTGTCTCCTAGTCATTAGTTGAGTTTCCCTTCTCCACTTGCTGAACTTTTTTAATAAACTATAAATTCTTATTATTTTCTAAGATGAAAAACATGCGTTTGTCTCCAATAATTATGCAATCAATAGCTTAATAAAAAGCTTTACACTTCTTCCTTCATGATTTATTAATTTTTTATTTTAATGGCTTTTAAGTAATGGCTTCCATATTTACTCTTCACTTAGTTACTTTACGTTAAACAGTCTTTACAAAAATATTTGGAAGCAGAAAAATTAGAAATAGAAGGAAAAGGTGAAAAAAGTAAAAACATTGTCGAACTTAAGCGTCTTTTTCGTTTGATGGATGTAGCAGGATCTTAATTGAAGTTAATAAATGCATTAGAAAGCTTGGTTAAAGTAGTAAGTTTTTTATTTATTTTTCAATTTAAATTTCAGTTAAAAAAAAGGTCTTATCACAGACTTAAGAACTGTAAAAATTTCAAAATCTAAGAGTAAAAAAAAAAATATATGTGACCAAGATTCCATACACTTGCAAAGTATGTAAATGATTTGTATAGTTCAAATTTAAAAGGCGATTTTAAGATTTGGAAAGTGTTGATTTGTTTGAAACAAATTCGTTTCCGCCTTACTTTATTTCCGAAGGCGATTTTTAATTGTTTAGCTAAAAATCAATATACTTAGTTTTTGTGTTAAAAATTATAGGGAAATTGTTGATTGTCGATTCTGTTAGAAATATTTGAAAAATCTAATCATAGACATGATGAATAACCCCGGTCTACGGAATCTCGTAGTGATATAGTTTGGGACGTTGTTGTCAAGTATGCAATTACTGTCATCAAAAGTTGCATCACAAAGTTATCTTCTAGTACTACAATGACAGTTACAGAAAATGAAAATACCACTGATGAGGAAAAAAAAAGAGTGTAACCACAGTCACGAGACACCGGAAAAAATGTTGTTCAATAAGGTGTTCAGAGATGTCATCATAGTCATAACCATATTTAATAGTCATGATAAAAGAATAATAACAATACCCGATGCGGGCCTTATATCGTCTTTTTTCTCATCTGCTTCTTTTAAAATAGAAGAGTGACCCAATAGAACCAGAAGAAGAGAAACTAGAACCAATGATGTATATATGTGTGCACACAAATACTCTAAAAATTTGGACAGCTTAATAGCATCTGATAAGCTTTCAACTTTTTCATCAAAAACAAAATTTTTACTGCTCGTCCCAAATTTATTGGCAACAATACCACCAATGATATTGTCTGCTGCTGTCTAAGATGTTAAACATATTTGCTATGAAAAGGAGGCTCATTATCGTACTACAAACTTAAATAATGGTGTTAATAATACTGATCATGATGCTGTCCATTCACAAGAATAGCAACAACAAATAGTAAGTTTTACAACAACTAATATTAGTTTACTTGGGATTTTTCTATTGTCTTATATTTTAACCTTATCTACATACCTTTAGTGTAGACATAAGACCTGTATTGCTTTTCGCTTTGGCATTTTAGCTTAAAGATCATTATTAGTTTTTTTCGTATTTAAAACTTTGAGACGATGGATGTCTCATAAAGTTAATAAGTTTTGATCTTTAAAATTTTAATTTTTCAGTTAATCTTTGTCACCTCGATTTCAGTTTACTTTCTGTATATATATATATATATTTAAATAGTGTATATTTTTTAATTTAAAAAACGTACATGTGTGTATAAATGTGTTACTAAAAATGCATTATATTTTTATCATTTAACTATGAGTATTTTCACTGTCACTAAAAGTGTTAAAATAGAGCCAACTCTAACTGCATTTGGTTTTAAATAATTAAATCATTAGTATTGGGGAAAAGTTTAATAGAATACTTTGTTAAAATAACTTACGCTTATAGATACTATATTTTACCAGTTATGTGTTTTAAAAATAATTTATAAAATTCTTAAGTTTTAATTTGTGAACATTTTCATTTCAATTGTAATGCTATCACAATTCGTTTTGTTAAAAAATAATAGACTTAAAGAACTGTCCCAATAAAACATAATTGATATTTATGCATCATTCAAAGCGCAAACTACATTTGCGTATTTAAGATTACTTAAGAAAAACATTTCCATTTCACTTGACTATACAAAAAACCATTATTTTAAATTTATACCGGTATATAAGAAAACTAATTCAGGACAAATAATGATAGAACATAGTTTCACATAATAATAATAAAATATAACCGGATCATTTCTGTACATAAAATATTTTTTTAAATTTTGATGTTGGTGTAGATAGCAACCGGTATGAAATATAAAACTTTTATTTTTGTTATTTTTGTCTGTCGTTTACTCTATCTGTGTTCGCATCACATTAAATTTGCTGAATTGATGTGAATAAAATATTCTGAGGAGGTCCCTTAGATCCTTGATGCAAATAGACAAACTTTTTGCTCGTAGGAGCATTGCCGTTTCTAGCCCCAGAAGATAGGTAGATTTTTTGATACAAAGAACATCTAATGCCTCTAAGATGAAAAACGCCTCAGATAACTGAGTGAATACCAAGCTTTTCTAAATAAAAAGCAAGAAATCCTTTGTTTGTATAGTTAATGTAAAATCTATAATTAGAGTATGCGTCTTAAGTCTTTAGTTTTCTGACCACTTTTAAAGCAATTGTATTTATTTAATTTATTTTCATCTAAGTACATTACTTTCTCGTTTTTAAAACATGAAAAATTCATTTTTCCCTCTCTAATGTTTGGTTTAGGTAGTTGCCCTTATGCGAAATGTATTTTGATTTTAAGTAGTCGAATAAAATATTTTTATATTTTAGAGTAACTTAAATATTTGCTTGCTTTGACTTATCTTTACATGAATTTTTCTAGTAATGTTCTCAGTTTTTTTTCTTTTGCCGTTGCTTAGAGTTAATTGACAAATACTCAAATACCTTGTTAAATATAAGAAGCCTTAATTTGAAATAGTTTTGAGGTATTTAGACTGACGTATTTTGTCACTATAATTTATTGGCTTCAAAGTATTTATTTATCTCTATCTAGTTTAATGCACTATTATACATACATACTATACATAGTCAGATAGACGAGTGAAAACCTGATGATGGATGAAGCGATCTAGATAACGCTACATTCTCCTAGTGTAAATTTTTTCTGTTTTCTTTAGAAAACATCCTCAATAAAAATGTTTAATGCAATCTTAGAAATAAAAATAAAAATGAGTGTAAGCCGAGTTAGTTAATTAATTTTTTATAATATCAAAATGTTCAAATAATAATCAAGGCGAATTAATACTAGGTGGTCGCAATGTTGAATTCAATAGTTTTCGCAAAAACCTAAAATATCAAACTCCATATATAAAAGATGTCTATATATGATGTCTGGCACTTAACGTTTCGGCGAAAACGAATGAATTTGCTATCGAGACCACCTAGTATATTTTTGCAATGCTAACAATTTTAAATAATATAAATAATAAAACCATAATTTAAAAAAATTTAAAGCACTATTTAGGTACTGTTGTCATACCTTTAGGTGAACCGTCATCACTGGCTGTTTATTTGGTACGTTTGGCGAGTGCTTTTGATGTGAGAAATTCATTTTCCAGCCGCCTTCTGACATCGAAAGCGCTCGCCAAACGTACCAAATAAACGGCCAGTGACGACGGTCTTCATCGAAAGATAATACAACAGTAGAATATTTACTGGCGGAACAAATCCGATTAACTCAATACCACTATTAAGGTATTTTCAATTTTAACTTTTTAGTTTATTACTTTTATTGGAACAGAAATTATAAGCCTAGTGTTTTCTTTAAATTTAGGGAATTTTTTCATGTTTTTAAAAATTACTTCAACTTCTTAATAACAGGACTTCTTCTTTATTTTAAGGATTTACTATCAAATTTTTGCTTCTGCCTAGTGTGTGTGCTTTTTATTTTATATTAAGAACTTCTTAATAAAATAAATGGCCGCACTCATTCAGGGAGATTTTTTAAGAATAAATTTTGAGTATTCTTAAAGGGTATCGTGAAATAACTCCTATGTAATAATAATATCTGAATGAACTGAAATGCAATTCTAGTCAAATGAAATAACTACCAGTAAAATGATATAACTACCAATTATCATAATAAATGAAATAACACCCAACAGAATCCAGTTAGGAGTTATTTTATTATGAAATAACTCAAAAAAAAAAAAAAAAAAAAAAAAATGAAACAAACAAAAAATTAGAAATGGCGGTTATTTTATTATTTTTCATTTGGAATAAAACAGCGGTTGCTATAAGTTCTTTTAATTTCTCCTCCATCGTATCGGTTTCGTTTAAAAACTTTTCCTGTATGGCCAGCCTTCGGCCAGGCTGGAAGATTTTCTCTTCTATGATGTTTTGAACACCGGCTTCGATAACAAAATATTTTCCTCCTGCAATTAGGACTTATTCTTTTATTCTGGCTACAGAGAAAACTTTTAGTCAGCGAAGCCGGTGTTTGTTGTACCATAGAGGTTATACCCTTCCATCGGGCCGAAGGCCGGCTACACAGGCTGTAATTGCTTAATGATCTCTCTATGGTATATGGAATAGCGGCTTCCCTAACAAAATATTGTCTGTATAGCCGGCCTTCAGGTATATATCTATGATATCAAAGTTAAGGACCTCTCCATCGGGGGGTGCTTGTTATACGTTTCAATAAATCTGCAATGTTTTTGTCATTACTAAGTGCTAATAAATTATTTAATTGTTCGTTAATAATTAACAAATATTTTAATTTGTGTTTGTTTTTGGAATTAGGAATTCTAAGATTTTTTTAAATATACCGCCAGATTTTAGGTTTTTTCTACAATTTTTTTTATAGCTGCGAATAACGTTTTTAACAAGTGAATGTATTATTAGCAAAGCAATTGCACAGATTGTTGTTTATTTAAGAATCTTGTCATAAGAGATTCTTGGAATACGATATTAAATTTAATTAGTTATAATTAAAATTTATTTTATATAGTATTTATAAAAAATTTGAAAAAATTCAATTGCAAATACAACGTTGTAAGACTTTTAAATTGTAGTGTAGGCAACTAAATCTAATCCGCCAATCGCGTCTAAATGGTTAAAAAGATGTTTATGAAGTTTAAAAAGGGAATAAAACACACTATTGTTTGCTATTTTCAAGACTCTGATTTAATATATGTAAGTCTTCTTTCAAAACTTATAAAAAAGAAAAATCGGGAACCAGCAACTGATGTACAGGAGCTTTGATTTATTGTTTTCGTATATATTATTCTTTGCAATTGCCCAGCCAATTTATGAAATATTTGTTTGTGGGTGATAAAGAATGTCTATTTCTGAACACTAAATTTTTTACCCTAGAAATTAATATCTCGATTACAAAATACAGGGTGCATAAACGCTATAGCACCTAGAATCTCTTAAGAAAAAAAGGGAAACGACATGTAAAATTTGCTGGTAAATAAACATTTAAAATATTATTTAAATATTTTCCCTCAAGAATAAGAAACAAAAATTCAGTTATAAAACTTTAAACAAAGACAGAAAACAAGTGATAAAAAATTCTTACTAACCATCAACTGAAGCCCATCTATTATATTATCAAATTGTTTAACCAAAATCCTTAACCTCAACCTAAGAAAAACCAAACAAATTTCTTATACAAATTTTAAAAGCTCTACCAAATCTATTTTCAGACTTGCACTATTTATTTAAATTTCTCAAGTAATATAGTTTATTTTAAATTGTCGGCACTTAACACGTACAAATAGATTACAAATATCAACGTCTTGGTGGCTATAATTCTACCTGTTCCATTGTACGGTTGTTAGCTAAGAGAGAGAAAATTTCTAAACCACGAATTTGCAATTTTGTGCTTTAGTTTGCAACTAGAGGTCAAAAACACTATTTATGCAACAATTAAAAAAACAAAGCTAACAGTCACCACGAAACTAAACTTAAAATATTTATTTTTCTGCTCTACAATATTTGATTTTTTTTCTTTCTGATTTTATTAATATTTAAGTTGGCCTTTGTTAACTACATTTTTGTTTTGTTCGCGTCTTGTAAATAAACGTTGTTTTACTAAGACGGAAACCTGCTTAATGATAAAAACTTAAGCATAAGACGAAAAGCAAAAGCCTTTAAAGTTAAGTGATTAAATTTTTACTTCGTATTTAAGATTGAATGTTTGAATAAGGCAAGTGGGCTTTTAGTGTACTTAATTTAAAAAAAAAATACAATAGTCATTTTCATTTTAACTTTTTCTTTTTTAACATATTAAAAAGTGGCGCGAAATAAGTTTATGTATTTAATATTATTATTATCATTATTAAAATTATTAAAATTATTTTTTACAAACAAAAAAATACTCGTTTACTTCTGAATTTTATTTTAAAGAACTTAATATTTTACTTTACATACATATATTTGAATAAATATTTTGTATAAAAAGACTCCAATTTTTATCGTAGGTTTTAATTCTTTTAAATAAAACATTCGATCTTTTATAGCCAAAAAAACGCTTAAATTTAAGTGAGTGCTAATTAAAGCTGCACATCCTTTTTATCGCTGTTTTGTTTGCTTTTTACCACTTTCATGCAATTTACAGTAAAATTATAATTTTGCGTACATACATATATGGGTAGTCATATGCTTGATTGAACATCACTGTCTGATTGCAACCCGGCTAAAAGGTGCACAGGTAACTACGGGGCTTCTTATTATAATTGCTCTATTTAAGCAAAAGCTAATATTTTTTAATGCTCAGGATGCGATAAACACTGATAAAGACCCTAGACAAATTTCATAGTTATGTATCATCTTTGATATAAACACAGAATTTATAATTTCTAAGACATTTGCGTCAATTAAGGCTAACGGATATACTCCAAAATTTTTTAAAATTTATATCTTTTAGCATTTCATATTTGTGCAAATTGAATTGAATTGAAATCTAGATATCTAGCTATTTCTCTAGATCAATTATCATTTTTAAGGCAGGTCCACATTAATTTATATTGCCTTTTCACTTTGTTTTTAGATTTACCTGCAACAAATTATTGCAGTTTGAGGCAATTTTTGGTTTTCTTTAATCTACTTAAACCATCACTCCTCTCTAAACAATTACGTACAGTTTTCTTAACCAAAATTATAATAATTATACGGAAACTATACATTAACATAAATTAAGGCAAATAAAATTGCAGCTTGACGGATTCAACAATTATATTGCTTTTTATTATTACTAAGTTTTCGGTTTTGCTCTTGCAGTCAAAAGTTAAATTGGCAGCCAAATGTTGTCAATTCAATTCGCAATATTACAGATCTGTATGCAATCAAAGTTTTTTCCTTTTCTACTTTATTCACTATAAAATTGAAAAAACACTTAAAAGAAGAGACTAAACCAATCATGAATTGACTGTGAAAAATCTTGATTAAGTAACATGTTGTAAGAGCGAAATGTCAAGAGGATAATGAAACAAACTAGCTGTCACTTGCACCTTTGAATAGTGGCAAACAATGGATTAAATAATTTTGTTTTTATTTTACAAACAAAAACAGTAAAAGTGGATAAAAACAACTCTTAGCTTTGATTTGCACTTTTTTAATTTTTGAATAGTTAAAAACGGTCAGATATGTCGAATAATTTATCAAAACAGCGTAGTCTATTGTAGCAGGTATGAGAGAAAGAAAATATAGTGTTAAATCAAAAGCTTTACGTGACAAGTATTTGACTTTTAAAAGTTAACAGTGTAGGTTTAAATTATGTACAACAAATGCTAATATACTTTTTTACAATATAGAAGTAATCCTGCACTAGACGCTAAAATCGACTACTTTATCTATGAAAGAATTTAATAATGATGCTGTCAATCAGTAATTTATCATTCATAAAAAAAAAGTCCTCTTCTGCAAGTAATACAAAAAATATATTTATAATAATAATAAAAAGCGAAAGAAAGAGTTGCTAAAACACAAGCAACGAGTTTTTTTGTCTTGAATTAAAAATCTGTGTATAATTTTAATGAATTATTGTTTTGAAATTTGAGAGCGGCTTGTAGTAATGTACACAACCAATATTGTTGCATGCAAATAGTATTTTACATTTTCTACTTATTCTTGGACATCGTATCAATTTTCAATTTTCGCATAAAGATTTTGTTATTGCAATATTGCATGTTTTTCATATTTACATTAAATTCAATCTAAAAGTTGCATAAACAGCTGGGGGCAAAAAAACTGAAACATATTTCGTTTGAAATTTATGTCATTATCATAGTGATGCTTGTCTAAACACATTTTGATTCTGCTATATATATTTTTTTAAATTAGGCAGTTAATATGTATGTTTGACTCAAGTTTCAGCGCAAGTGACCTATGATTGTGCGTCAATTCTGAGTGGCAAATTTTTAAAATTGTAACCGGATAAATGAACATAATATTTGTGTTCATTTGTGTTCATCCTATAAATATATTCAAATCTACGTAATCAGAGAGGTTGTAGTAGCACTGTCGTTTGTCTGTGAAATTATTTGATTCGCTGGTGCAAAGAGTTATAACCAGATTGAAAAAAAAAACAAAAAAAAAAACACAAAAAAAATTAAAAAGCAATAAAAAAAACTCTACCTTCACCTTACCATCCTAACTCTTTGTAGCTCAAAGGGCAAACAAAAATTAGAATTAATTTTTTTATGAGCGGTGCCGTTATTCCACTCAAAACTGCCGCTAATAACGTGATCTCTTCAATAACATTCGTATGTTTTTATTTTTTCCCGTTCACTGCTCTGCTTCACATTGCGTCGCGTTGGACTTAGAACTTTCCGAATACATTAATAAGGCTGTGTCCGAAAGATTTAGTTTAAAATATTCTTCTAATCTACTTTGAATGTTCTAAATTTGATTTTATATTAAATTTGTAGAATTTCATATATTAAACGAGAGTTATATTTTTTCTGCTATAAATTCTAATTTGTGGTCAAATTTTATAGTCTTAAGGAGCATTGTTTTTCACATTTCAAAGCAGTTTCAATTTATAAAGAATTTGAAAAAAAAATTGGCTTCTAACAAATATCAAGTTATACAAGACGTCAGGATTTTTTTTATAGATTTACCGATGCATGCATACATAAAATCAAACAAAAGCTTAACGCATTCGATTTTGAATGTTGAATATATTCCCAAAATTCAAAACCATAATTGCATAAATATAAATAGGAGATATTTTTAAACTAATTAGCCAAATCAATGAATAAATCTCCAATCTAATAAAACATGCTAAAAAATGATATAATTATAATTTCGTATCTAGTAAATATTATATTAATTAATATTAATGTTGCTGTTTTATTTAATATTTAGGTTTGAAAATATGAGATGCCCCTCCCTGTATTTAAGTAATAATTTTCGGTTGAAACATTTTGCTTTGAGGAGTGTTTAAGTGTTGCTTAGGCATGAATACAAACAAGATATCATATGGTTTTTTTCATACTTTGTTTACGACAGTCTGTCGTTTTTAATGTCTCATGAAAAAAGTACAAGCAATCAAGCAAAATAATGTACATTTTCCGGGTAGTGTACGAAATTATTTTTAAACCATAAATGTAATAAAAAATAAAATAAAAATGTAACCAAAAAATAAAACATTTTTTTATATTTAATTTTTCATTAAATTACTATCACGTTAATCAATCAATCTTTTGGGAAGTCAATTTTTTACTCATTTTTCTGAATGCATTTCAACTTTTCCGTCTCATGGGGTGTGTGAATAAATGGTATGATGCCAAAAAAAAAAAAAAACATTATTTGGGAGACATAATATTTTCAATAAAATTAACCTGTTTCTCTTCTTACGTAGAGTTGAAGTTAACAGGAGCTTTTTTCTTATAAAATTTCGTATAAAGTTCTTTACAAGAAATATTTAAAATTATATAATATTTTTTTGGTCGCACATTTACTAAAAATAACCCGATTTTTTAATTTTGGAATCTTTTGAGTTGTCACAATATAACGCGTAGATAATATATATGTATATATATACATTCATTAAAAATATGAGTTAAAAATGTAGAAATGGATTTGGATCTTACCAAAAAAATGAATTTTGCATAGAAATTTCTTTCGAGAGAACGGCTGCATTGCGCATGGCCACTATTGTTCTTATAGCTCACGCAAAATTATGGCAAAAGTAAAAAGCTTACTTTCTTAAATTTGTTTTCTGCTCAATTCCTTCATTGGAAAAATAGAACCAAAAAAAAACCAAAGTTTTTAAACTTTTTATTGATTTTTATTTGCAATATTTTGTTTTGTGTTATTTTAATTAAAAAAATGTAATTTCATGGAATATCGTTGCTTAAAAATTTATTGCCGAGCTGCAATTTACTGGTGAAATATAATTTTGAATCCGAAATACGTTTGCAGAATGTTATGCCATATGTGATAAAACATCGTGTGTTTTAAAAGAAGCACACTCAAAAACACGATTGGCATAAGCCGAAAAGAAATCTAAAATTTATTTGCAAAAAGTGTCCTTAGTGAATACTTCACAAAATCATTTATTATTTTAAGACTCTTTTAGCAAGACCTTTTTTGACTTGAGATTTATTTGTAAGGATACAAACAGCGCTACGCTAACAAATATTTGTGAATAAATCTGAAATCTGTTTACATACATAATGCAGTGTGTGAACATAAATGCAATGTTTAATGACCATATATAAACACTAAGCCTTATCTAATGCAAATAATAGCATTACAATGTAAATAATATTTACACACAAGAAAAAATTGGTTAAAATACATAAATTAAATTAATAATATCATAATTTAATTGGTATTAATCATTATTAAATACATTCTGGACACACTATTTATATTAAAAAATATTCTTTATAGTAATTTACTTTAATCGTGCTTGATTCCTTCAAATATAAATATTTCATGATATGAAATGAAATGTATTACTGCTTTCCCCGCAGTAATACATTTCATTTTGTAGTTTTAAATAGTAAATATTTCATGAGAAGATCATGAAATATTTATATTTAAAGGAATCAAGCACGATTTAAGTAAATTATTTTAAATATTATATAAAAAATAATAAAGGTTGGTCACAATAACTGTTAATAAAGTTTGCTTGGCCGATTTGGGTGTTTGGTATAATCTTTTTTTTAATTGGGAGCTTAGTTTCACAAGATTATAAAGAACATTAGTACTCAAACACAAATATTTTTAGTTAGAATCATATAAATCGATTGCATTTCTTCTTTTGACAGCGAAATACATTTTTAACAAAGTGCCCCACATTCAACTTAATAATAAAGAACAAAAAATCGAAAAGGTCATCCTAAATAAAAAATACCGTGTAAAAACAAGCTCAAAATCAAGGCCGTACAGATTTAAACATGAAATGGAGTTAACAAAAGAAGAAACTAATTTCAAATTGAATCCAAAACGATGAGTCAATAAAAGGTACTTCCAGAACTGGTAGGACAGCAAGAGTATGTTTCATGTCCTTTATATTTTATTTAGGACTTGCTGTTGATTTAAAAAAAAAAAAAACATACAAAAAAAACTTATTCAAATTAGTTGAATATTTGATCAAAATATCATAACCACTATTTTATCAAAAATTTATTCCATCTCTGCTGAAATGATAAATTTCGAATGACGATATATAATACATTAACTGGTATATCTTACTTTTTGAGCAGGATCTAATCTTTCCAAATAAGTATTTTAAGCATTAATTAATTAATCCTGAAATATGGCTTCGTTTCATAAGTATGCATCATCTTTTATATAAATAAAGAATTTTTAAGTTTTAACACATTGGCGTCAGTTAAGGCTAACGAATATACATTTGTATTTTCAAACATTTTATATCTAAGGCAGGTCCACATTAATTTGTGGCATACATTCCCCCACATACACTTCTATTATTCGAAAGCAACATCAAGTTTTGATAACTGTCGACAGCAATTTTTTTAAAATCCATGTGGATGACGCGTTTACTGAACCACATGAGAAGAATCATTTCAATAAGTGGAGAACCACTGGATAAAATTGCTGTAATGATCGATAATATTTCAGAAGTCAATAACAACGTGTCAAGATTCTCAACCCGTTTTATGCGCAGATTTTTTAAAGTATCACAATCTGACAATTAATATACGATCACGCAAACTTTTCGACGGTAACACTAAGATGGTAAGCAGTTTTGATGTCGCAAATATCGAGTAGCCAATCATAGGTCTATCTACTACCCAGCAAAAAATTTTAAAAAAGGTAATCGAGTGTGTAATTAAGCACTTTGGCGGAAGGACTTCCCAACTGGATTACCAACCTAAAGATTTTAACAAGTCATGTGACTTTTATAATCAATTACTAAGAATAGATTACTTTGACTACTGCAGGAAACAATAGTGATCATAAGTAACGGTATTGCCCAACACTAACTTTTCTACTTATTGCGATATTTCCACAGGTGTCGTAAGACCTTTTTTTCAAAAGATTTTTGTAAAATTGCATTCAATTCCATACATAATCTTTGCTATGCAAGTGTCAAGAAAACATCAAAACTAATAACCAAAAAATTCGTTTGGCCAGGTATGAAAAGTGATTGTCAACTGTGGACAAAGGCCTGCGTAGCCTGCCAGATAGGAAAGATATATCGCCACAACAAAGCTCCACTGTCCAAATAGTTTACTACAGCCGACCGTTTTGAACACGTCAACATGGACATAATCGGACCACTTCCACCGTCTAGAGAGTTTCGGTACTGTTTGACGATGATTGACCGCTTTGCACGTTGGATCGACGTGTGCCCGTTAGAAGACATCAAGGCCGAAAACATCACTTTTGCCTTTTGCTTAACATGGGTCTCAAGATTCAGCATACCACTTAGAATAACCACGGACCAAGGGCGCCAGTTCAAATGCAATTTATTTAAAGAATTGACTTAAGTCCGCGGTACAACACAAGTATGCGTACGTAACTCCATGATTTGTAAACCTCTACAAGCTCCTTACGAAGAACCCTTCACTGTTTTAAAACGACACAAAAAATATTTGATAAAGGCAAAACGATGAACAATACTGTAGACCGCTTAAAATCAGCTTTTATTTTAACCCAACATACTTCTGCGAAAAGGAAAAATCAAAACGACTCAACCGGCGAGCCCAAAAATTTAACTTCCCGTCATGGAGATAGGACATGATTTTGTCTTAACATACACTTCCGTTATTCGAAAACAAAATCGTGTTTTGACAACTGTCGAGATCATAGCGTGGGTATAGATAAAAAAAATCTTTTTTTGATTGCATTACGAACTTGTTAACCCGAAAATGCTTTTTTTCGCCATCGTAATAATTGTTTTTATAATAAAGTTAAGAGTTAATTTTAAAGATAAGAGTTAACTGCGTTTTATTTTATATAATAGGAAGTTGACAAAACCGCCACAAATTTATAATGTCTTTTCATTTCTTTTTTAGATTTACCTGTAACAAGTTATTGAAGTTTGAGATAAACAAATACATACAGTTTTCTTTAACCAAATTATCAAAATTTTACGGAAACTATGCATTAACATAAATTAAGGTAAATAAAATTGCTACTTGCCAGACTTAACAAATGTGTTCCGTTTTTATTATCACTAAGTTTTCGATCTTGCTTTTGCTGTCAAAAGTTAAATTGGCAGCCAAATTTTGTCAATTCAATTTGCAATATGACAGATCTGTATGCATTAAAAGTTTTTTGCTTTGCTAGTTTATTCACTATAGAATTGATAAAATACTAAAAAAAAACTAAAACAAACAATTAAGTAACATGTTGTGGGAGCGAAATGTCAAGAGGATAATGTAACAAACCTGCTGCCACTTTCACCACCGTTATTATTTCGAATAGTAGCAAACAACGGATAAAATAACTTTGGTTTTATGTATGTATTTTATAAACAAAAACAGTAGAAGTGGGAAAAAATAAACTTTTAGCTTCGATTTGTACTTTTTTACTTTTTGCATAGTTAAGAAACGGCCAGATATGTCAAATAATTGATCAAAACAGCGTAGTCTATTGTAGCAAGTATTGGAGTTAGAAAATAGTGTGCTAAACTGAAAGCTACACGTGAAAGATATTTGTTTTCTAAAAGTAACAAGCGATGGTTATGAGTTATGCACAATTAATGATAATGTGCATTTTGATCATTGGTCTTTTATATGAATGACGTTTTTAAATGGTCAATATAATTATGACATTGCATTTTATATGCAACAATGACTCGAGCTCGATTTTTCTCATTAAGCTAATATGCAGAGATTTTGTCAAAATTGAACATTTGTTTTATGTAAATAACTTATGGCCTTGCATTTACGCGAATCATTAGTCGTATTCAAAAGAGAAACCGGCTACAAACCTGTCCTAATTTTAAATTAATGCTAACGTCTCAATGACTAATGCCATTTTGATTAAATTTGGACTGGGAAATTAGAAAGAGCTTTTTTCTATACATTTTGAATACAAGAAAACAGTATCTTTAAAACCAAGGACAAAGATACAAACTTTTTTATAATAGCTGTTGAATTATATTCTTTCGTATTTTCCTTAAAAGTATTACCTTTCTTCGAACACCAATTGCGCAAAGCAGAAGATTTTAATAAGTCTACAATACGTGCTCCCTGAAAGTGTTCTTTTGTTCACCGTAACATCAGTTAAAAAAAATTAAATTAAAAATTATAATTTATCTGGATGTTACAATTTAAAATTATATTTTAGCTGCTGATCTGACATTAACCCAGGACTAGACGAACTAAAATATTAGCTGAAAATCAAGCTGAATTCTCAAAAGTAGTAGACTTAGGCTGCAGTTAATTGAATTTATGCTTACAAAACAACACTTTTTCGACTTTTCATTTTATTAAGACAGAGCATTCTAAAATGAAATTCGATTTTTACATTGCTTTTTAAGCAAATAAAGTTTTCCGTTTCTTTTTCTTCAATATAAAATTAATCTTGCACTAGACGCAAAAATTTACTACTTTTATTTATGAAAAAATTGAATTATGATGTTGTCAATCAGTAATTAATCATTCATCACATTAAACTAAAAGCAAAAACATAATTCCTATTCTGCAAGTATTACAAAAACCAAAAAAAAAGCGAAGCAGGTGTTGCTAAAACACGAGCAACAAGTTATTTTGTATAATTTTAATGAAATATTGTGTTGACACTTGGGAGTGGCTAGTAGTAATGTACCCAACCAATATTGTTGCAAGCAAGTTTTCAATTTTCACCTAAAGTTTTTGCTGCCTTAGATTTTGTTGTTATTGCAATATTGCATGTTTTTCATATTTACATTAAATTACCTCTAAAAGTTTTCTATGCTGCATAAACAGATGGGGGCATAAAAACATATTTTATTTGAAATTTATGTCATTATCGTAGTGAAACTTATCTAGACGCATTTTCATTCCACTTCTTTATTATTATTATTTTTTTTTTAATTATTTGGTTAACATGTATGTTTGGCCCAAGTCTCAGCGCAAGTGGTTATGATTGAGCATCAATTCTGAATGGCAAATTCTTGAAATTGCTAAGAAATAAATAAACAAATATAATATTTGTGTTTATCCTTTTAACCGAGCATGGGTTTATACAGCGAATTTATATGCAAACGTACCAAATAAACAGCCATTGAGGACGGTCTTCACCGAAAGGTATGATAACAGAATTAATTTTATTTTAAGTGGCGTCGTCTTTTTTCACTTAAATCTGTCACTAATAGCTTGGCATGTTTTTATATTTTTCCGTTCATCTCTTTGCTTTACATTGCGCCGCGTTGGACTAACAACTTTCCTAAAACATTAATAAGGCTGTGTCCGAAATAGCTTCAGGTTAAACAAAATAAAATTCTTCCAATCTAATTGAATGTTTCAACTCTGAGTTTTAGAATAAATTTGTAAAATTTTAAACATTTAATAAAATTATTTTTCTTTTGCTAAAATTCCCAATTTGTCTTTAAAGAGCATGGTTTCTCAATTTTTAAAGCAGTTTTATTTCATAAGGAATTTGAAACAAAATTGGTTTTTAACAAATTTTAATTTATAGATTTACCGATGCTTGTATATTAGAAATCAAACAAAAGACAACGCATTCGAGTTTCAATACTGAATGAATTCACAGAATTCCAAGACCATAATTGGAAAAATATATAAATAGAAGATAATTTTGCACCTGTTGGGCCAATTAAAAGACTAAATTTGCAATCTAATAAAAGCTCGAATGTTAAAACATAATCTTGTTTTCGATTTCGCATCTATTAAACATTTTTTAACTTGAAGACTTCGTTGCATATAAAATCTATATTTATATTATTGTTTTATTTAATATTTAGGTTTAAAAATATGAGATGCCCCTCCTTATATTGAAATAATAACTTTCGTTAAAAGCATGTTTTTTTGTGGAGTGTTTGCGTGTTGTTTAGTGCATCTACTCAAATATTGTTTTCACTTTTTTTCGTACTTTGTTTACGGCAGTCTGTCGTTTTTAATGTCTCATAAAAAAGTACAAGCAATCAAGCAAAATTATGTTGTACATTTTCCGTGTAGTGTACGAAACAATTTTTAAACCATAAATGTAATAAAAAAAAAATAAAAATGTAACCATAAAATAAAAAATTTCATTATATTTTAATTTTTCATTAAATTACTATCACGTCAATCAATCTTTTAGGAAGTCAATTTTTTTAATTATTTCAACTTTTTCGTCTCATGGGGTGTGTAAAAATGGTCATTCATGATGCAAAAAAAAAACATAAAATGGGAAACATAACATAATTTATAAAATTAACCTATTTCTCTTGCGTGGAATTGAAGTTGTTAAAATAGCTTTTTTCTCATAAAATTTAGTATGAACTTCGTTTGTACAATGATAGAAATATTTAAAATTATAGAATACTTCTTTTAGTTGCGTCTAAGTTTCACTCTTATTAAACACGAAAGTCAGTTGTCACACTTTTCTCGCGGTCGTGTTTTCCCTCTTGGAACTACAGATATTCTGTTGTAAAGTTATACCGGCACGCAAAGTTATTGCAAAAGTAAAACATTTACTTTCTATATTCGTTTTCCATTTACTTCTTATCTTTAACAGCTTTTTATCTCTTTATGTTTGTGCCTGCTTAACTCAGACCTTTCTGGATTGATTTTAAATTTCTTTCTATTTAGGTTCCTTTCTAAAAATAGTTCATAATTTTAAACACTAAAGGGTGTCCCCACACAACATACATGTTTTTACGTTTATTATTAACCGCAAACGGACCCGCTTTTAAATTTAAAAACAGCTGGGCTTAACTATAGGTCCCAATAGCACAATGTAATACAAAAATAAATCTAAAAATTAAAGGGTGTCCCTATAGAGGAAGTTGATTTACCTATGTGGACTGTCTTTTGAGCCGTTATAGACAAAGGATTGATATTTGGACAGAATATCGATTACTATGGTCGTACAATTGTATTATTCAAAAGTATAAATTAAAGGGTGGGCCAATATATAATTTATTTAATTTAATGTATGTGGGCTTACTTTTCAACAGTTGTATTAATTAGTGCGCTACATCAACAAGTATAAGGATTGAGATTTGGAAATAAGAGGGTGTTCCAATATTTTATGTTATTTGATGTATATGGCCAAACTTTTGAATCTCTAAAGCAGACAGCTAAAATTTACAAGGAACTTGGATTGCTATGTTCGCTATAACAATTAAAAAATTTGGAAATTAAAGGTCTCCCTATAGTTACTTTGATTTTATGTATGTGGGTAGACTTTTTGACCGTTATAGACAGATGGTTAAAATCTGTTTTGAAGTCGATTGGTTTTGTCAGAATTATTAAAATTAAATTAAATATTTTAATTACAAATCTGTTTTGGATATTATTTTATTGTATTCTTATTTAGGCCAAGAATTCCCTAACCTTTTTTTGTGTCCAGGGACATTCCTAAACTGTGACTTTTTAGAACAGATTTTAAACAACGACAATTGGTCACATCTAAAAAGGCCTGGTTTATTATTAAATTTTACAGTCAATTCAAATTATTGTGCTTTATTTTAACTTTTATACCAATCTAAGAAACAAATACAATTTTAGTGATAAGCTAAAACTTTTTTTATTCAACAAACCCAAAAAAAAACCAAAATTAAAACCACTTAAACAAATAAGTTTTTTATAAAAGATGAAACCAGCGTTTTTGTTCTTTTGTGTTTTTTAATTACGTCTTACAAGTATGCGGTTGTATTGCTGTTTTGAAATGCTTCATTAAGCCATCAAGATATTTTTTAAATAAGCACAAGGAAATAAGAAAGAAACAAACTTTTTTGGGTTCACATGTTTAACACATTCAGCGATAAATTCTTTACAGTATTTGTTTGTAACAACTCAGCATCAGTAAACCATTAAACAAACAAAAAAAAAAAATACATTTGTTAAGGTCTCTAATGCTAATTAATTAAGAATAAGGTTACATAGAGGTAGAGTCAGATTAGAATCATATTTGACCAACAAGAGGCAACTACTAAAAAATGGAAAAAAAAATTTTGTCCTTCCCAAGTACTTATTAAGAAATAGAAGATCCTACACAATATAAAAAGTATATACAGGTACATTTATAATATTATAAATCGTCATTAGTAAATATACGTTGCCGGGAAGATTAAATAAACATTTTTAAAATTAGTGGTTACATCTTTTTGGTCAAATATTTGACTAATCTGACCGCATCTTAAGAGATGTTCAGCCGTGCAGCTAGCTGAGATTGGCTGCGTGCTGCGGGTAGTGTGCAGTTTTTATATTCATAGTAGTAAGTATATATAACGTTTTCTACTTATTTGTCAATACAAATATGGAAAAGGTAAAGAAGTAAAAGTCATTTGCAATTTCTTTTATTGATAATCAGGTTACACAGAGAAAAAAGTACCTAATAAATACATAGTAAATTAGAACAAAGTTTATAAGATTTCTCTACGGTTTTTTTTTTTATTCAAGAAGAGATTCTAATTTTTTTTTGTAAGGAAAACCTTTTTGAAAAAATCAAAAAGAAAACAGGATTTTTACTAGATTTTCTTTTTGTTTTTTCAAAAAGGTTTTCTTCTTGATTTTATAAGGCTTTATTTTTGTTTGTTTTCCAAAAAGGGTTTCTTCTTGATTTTATTAGGCTTTATTTTTTAATTTTAAAAGACTATCTCTTTATTTTTTTAAATACAACTTTTTGATTTTGTCAGATATTAATGTTGATTTTTTATTCATGTATTTAAGAAAACGCGAACAATACTTCTTCCCCATTCCCTTAGGCCTGCTTGAATTTAATCAACTCTCCGGTATATTTTTGGTCCACTTTCTTGAATAAATTTCCAACATCACTCTTTTCCATTTTTTTTAATATGGCTGTTGATGTAATTCCGTAACTTAAAAAATTTGGAAAGACATCTATATTTTCTGTTAAAAAGATTTTCCATATGAAAATAATAAGGGAATCTCTACGAAAAAGTCTTCGCTTCCCTCTTCTGGTATACCCCTTAGCCTAAAAATGTTTCATAGAGAAAATCTTCTTGAAAGTACTAGGAATTTTTTTTCTGTGCATAAATTTTTTTGATTTCATGCAAAATAATAAAGTAAACATTTTATTTTTTTCACCTTTATATTAATATTGTTACTTCTAGGGAAAGTTAAGAAAAAAACTCTGTATTGTGCCAGCTGGTTGTTTCTCTACGGTAAATAAGTCATAGATATTTCTCGTTACATTTAGCCCTTTGAAATTATTGGATTGGTCATTTACATCTGACGTTATTGTTATTCCATAATTATTTTCAGCACGTACTCCATAGTATTTTTGTATTTTTTATACATACATACATATGTTGCTTACTTTTTTCAATGCTTAATATTTTTTATTTTGAAATGTCTTTTTTTATAATTTTTTGTTTAAATTTTTGTTATTTAAAACTCTATTCATTAATTCACTTATTAAAAATATTATTTTTTTAGCGCGAAATTTCTTTAAAATATCTTAACACTTATTATATTTATTTAACCGAAAGCTTGCAAGCGAAACACAATACTGAACTGACAAAAATATCTTTGGTTTCGAAGCAAAAACAAAATATTTTTAAACTTCAAATATTTTATGTTTGTCGTAAGTTATACTTTGTTTACATACAAGCAAACCTACCATATTTTATTAAGAAATAATATATTATTGTTTTTATTAATATAAAATCTTTGAATAATTATAAAACTTTTTTTGTGGTAAGGATTTAAATATGGTTCAAATCAACCATGTTGCCTTTTTATGCGTTATAACAATTTAATGAATAAATGTTAATAAAAACTTTTTTACCGTAACTAAATTATTGTTAAAGACAACACAATTTTGTGGCAGCAAACATATTTTGTTACAGAAAACAAGGAATGTTTGTTGCGACCATATAACAATCATGTTTTTTTTTCTGCGTGTAGTTTAAATTAGATTTTGACGTAAATTTAGCTAATAATGAGGTTTTTAGTGCTACTAATCTTGTGAACGATTATAACATTTGAGACATCAAAATGAAATTTGTTATGGGCCTTTGGTCTATGATGACAATGCTGTATAATTTTTGGACATAATCTGCAAGGGGAAAGGACAATGATGACAATATGAAAATCGTTACTCATTCCATCTGAGTTTAGGCCACTAAAGATTTTTTATTAATGTAAATGCGCTTTTAGATAGGAATAAAGTATCTTGGTTTTCCATTCAAAAATAAAAAGTCATATTGACTACTTTGATAAATACAATGGAAGTTTTCATTTCCTTTTTACCTTTCATTTTTTCATTTCCTTTTTACCTTTTCAGATACAAAAAGTTTTACTGCTAATTATTAATTCTATAAATTTAATTTAAGTTAAAGTTTTCTACACTTTACATAGAAAGCTGAAGAGTTTTTTTTTTCAAATAATTTAATATTTGAAGGCCAGTACTTGTCGTTATCTTCTTATCACACATTCTTACCAAGAAATAATCTATTGAATATGATGTAAGATAAAAATGTAATGTTTAATATCAAATAATTATACAATTTTTAATTACTTCATTTATAGTTAGAAATATAGTTAGAAATATACATGTGTATAACCATAATCTTATTAAGTATAATTGCACTACTTATCACCACATTTAATCATCAAAAGACTCGTTCTTCAACATAAGGTGCATCATTTTTCAAAGAAAAAGCAACACGTAAAAGAGCATATCATAAGTCATACACTATAAGCAGCCTCAATAGTTTTTTAAACATTTTCATGAGCAATATATTTTATATAGTGTGTCCCATTATACGATTACATTTTTTTATGAACTCCTTTAACTAACAACAAAATAATTGATAAAACACATTATTAACAGACATTATCATTAAATAAAATCATTCATTGCTTGTTAATAGACAATTTCACGAGTAACTGCTTGAAAGCATGACTTTCAAAAGGAAAGAGTAGTAGGGAATGTCCCAGCAAAAAATTAGACATTACCTTAAAAAGTACTTGCCATTTTATGACTTGCTTTTGTGATTGCCAAATTGTTAGTCGCTTACAAAACACATTACATTAGCTCGCCAATAAAGGAAGTAATAATTGAATTAGTTCTGTAAGTTAAAAAAGAATACCTTAAAATACATACTAATGATTATTATTATTTTCTGCAGTAATCAATGTAATCAATTCTCAGTAATTGATTACAAAAGTCTCATGCCTTGTTGAAATCATTAGGTTTGTAATTCAGCTTGGAAGTCCGTCGGCTAAGGATGCTTAATTTCACACTCGATTACCTCTTTTGAATTTTTTTCTGGGGCGTGTAAGTAGTAACAAAATAGAAGCTATCTGTCCAGCAAAACTTTCAAAAAATGTTTATGTGCAGAAATTACCCTGTTACTGTTTATTATATGTGTAGGTAAAAAAATTGAACTGTATGAGTACACATCAAAAAATTTCAAAAAAGGTAATAGAATGTGGAATTAAGCATTTTTGGTGGAAAGACTTCCTCACTGGATTACTAACCTAATGATTTTAACAAGGCATGAGACTTTTGTAATCAACTTCTGAGAATTGATTACATTGACTACTGCAGGAAATAATAATAATCATTAGTATGTATTTTAAGGTATTCTTTTTTAACATACAGAACTAGTTCAATTATTACTTCCTTTATTGGCGAGCTAATGTAATGTGTTCTGTATGCGAGTAACAAAATTTGGCAATCACAAAAGTAAGTCATTATATGGCAAGTACTTTTTAAGGTATATAGATAAACCTGCCTGAGGAGGGCTAGATATACCCAAAACAACTTCAGCCACTCTAGAATTTTCGTGATCTAATATAAATTTTAATACGAAAAATAAAATGTTCCTTTGGGTTTAAAATTTTCTAAAAAACAAAACTAATAAATAAAAGTGAAGCTTTAAAGTAACTAAGCCATCGCTTGATTAAATGTTTTTTCGTTAATAAAAAATACATGTTTTCTTATTTATAAACAACGATTTGCTACGAAGCTGTTTTTAATAGATTCTTTTAAGACTCTGTTATCAACAGCTTTCTTAATGTGTTTGTTAATAATTTTCTTTATCATCTGCCATTTTTTTGCAGTTTTATCCAACTGAAACACCCACAGACTCACAAATGTTCATAAAGTAATCATTTTGTCTTTCGGTCTGTTCAACATCATCTGTATACAAGCCAATGATTGTCCGTCCACTCAACAAAACCATACATTTAGGAATTACCAAAAAATCTAATAATGTTTAATGGGGTTAAAAGCTTTAGCTGTACGTTTATTTTATTTGATTATTTACTGCATGATTTGGCTGGTATTGTGTTTGTTTTCTTTTTTCTGCTTTAAATGGCATCATTACTGTTATTGCATATCATATTTACGCTGTTGTTGGTGTTGTGGCTAAATTAAAATTAATTTATGATAGTTTTTCATTACATCTTTATAAAGTGTTTTCTACTCTTTGGATTGTTTTTCTTGAGTTGTTGCCACAATTAAATAATCATAATTTAAAATTGTATCTTTTAATGTAATAGATATACACTGCAGAGAAAACTATTAGTTTATATTTAAGGTCTCCACAATTATATTTCTATGCGTGAAGTTTAAGTGTAGTAGCAACGTATAAACGCGTATTCGCAGTATCACAACAAAGTACAGTGTTTTTAGAACAGGAGTGACCTCAAATAACTACTTGTTGTTACTCCTCTTTGCTGGGTGATATTAAAATTGTTGTCATCTGGTTTAAAATACCAAGAATAATAGAACGTGCTACGCGCTAAACTCTCAGCTGCGTATCTGTAAAGAAAACGTCACAAAGTCAAAATTGCATGTTATACATAGATATCTAGGTGTGCTGATGTCAAGTCTGAAACTTACAGTATGGATCACAGCTTCTTTCAGCCAGCCTCTTTAAAAAAATTAACCTCTATAATTTCGAAAGAACAAAATTTTTATTCAGTCTTAAATTAAAATATTTGAAATTGCAACCTAGGCATGGGTAGGGCCACTGTTATGATTTGCTTAAATGACATCACTGCTCTAGTAGCGATAAATTGCAAGTACTTTTTTTGATTTATGTTTATTGCCTTAGTAATTGAACATTACAAAGCATAATATTTTGTGACGCAAAATTTCTAAAGAAATTTAGGAGAAAACTTGAGCGGCAGCGGATGAGAAAGTTAAAAATAATCAAAAAAAAAAAAAAAAAAATGTAGTTTATAAACTATTCGCTGCGTACTTACAAAGTTCGATGAATGCATGAAGAATTTGTTCAGTTCTGTTAAAATGAAGACTAGATTTAAAATAGAATTTCCCGCATATTTGAATTATTTCAACTTGATACTAAAAAAGGAGTACTATATTCGAAAGAAAAAAACTTCAGATGTGCAACAAAAAATTTCTCCATGTAGACCTCAGTACCTATTTAGTAGATATTTAATTTATATTAATTGCAATTACCAGTAGGTTGACGTAATTATCAATGTAATTTCTGTTCAGTTTCATAAATAAAATTACTTTAACAGAAAGAAAACCTTCCAAGATAGTTGAAAGAAATTTCATTGTATGACAGCGGTTTTAGGTATTTTTGATTGAAATAAAATTATTGCACAGAACGTCAATTTAAGTAGCTTTTGTTAATTAGCGAAAACCTTGTTAGGCTTATTGTCTAAAATCATTCTTCAACAAAATCGCAATTATGTTAGTGCGATATTTTTATACCCTATACTACAGGTTGAAACAGGTATATCCGAGCTTGCTATTCCGTTTGTTTTTTCTACAATAGTCATTTCCGTCCCCATAAAATATTTATATATTCTGAGTTCTTATGCAAAGCAAAGTTGATTGAGCGATGTACGTCTGTTGGTCTGAGCTCGTGTCCATGCCATTCGATGCAGTTTCATTTGTATTCCAGCAACAGCTGAGACAACAACCCTAAGCAAAACACAATTTTCGGAAAAAAACTTCTTTTGAATAGAAAAACTTTATGGTGGGCTAAATTTGTGTAAACATGTCTAGTAAGTACCCAGAGCATAATTGAATGGTTACATGATTTCAATGACCTCGTTACTGTTTTATTATATACACTGATGTTGTTGTTACAAATTTAGCAAGAGCCACAGAAGACAAAGACGATACATAAGATGACATAAAATTTTTTTTAATGCAAAATATTCAAAGTTTTAAATTAAGCAAATTAAAATGGTATCTACATTTTTTAAATAACTAGAAAAAACACATAAGTCAAAAAGTAATAATTCGTGGAAATGAGATGAGCACTCCACCCCCTTTTTAACCAAAAGAAGCGCTGCGTACCAATATAAAATATTCGCTACCAAAATAAAGTTTATGATGAGATGACAAAGGTATTTTTTTACAACAAAAAAATTCTACAATATCATTTTCCGACCCTCATAAGGTGTGTATGTTCTGAGTTCTTATGTAAAGCAAAGTCGATTGAGCGATGTCCGTCTTTTCGCCAATGTTCGTATTGAAAGCAACTTTTCCAAGGCACTACATCAGCTAAAGAAAATTTAAATACGCCAATCGATCAGAAATAGTTTTGGTTAATGTCCTTTGAAGCAGCGAGCAAGACACCACGCCTGTCCCCAATTTTCCATGCCATTTTGAACAAGTCTAGCTTATGAAGAACTCTTGTCAAAAAAGGATAATTGGCCATACATAATTAAAAAAAAAGAAAAAATCTCAACTTCAAACTTTATATTTGGATTTTGTTTGCTTAGATCTTTGAGTTTTAGAAAAACAAAAAAGTTAAAATCAAACCCCTCAGCAGTAGAGTGAGTCTACACTCTTTAAATAGTCGACATATCATTGGGTATTATCAATTTGGTGACTTTTGAGGAATGTCGTAAACATGATTTTAAAATTACCGTTATCTTAAATAGTGACCGTGATCACGGTTCGCAGTTTTTTTAAGTAAGTTTTAATGAACTATTTTTCAATAATTATTAAGAGAATAGTTAAGAAAGTAAAATCAAAATTACGTCAATTCTGTAGCACCCTTTAACTTTTCTACATCGTTTGTCATGGCCGATGTAGTTAACACACACTGTATAATTTACAACTAAAAAAGAATTATTGTAAATTAAATGAATGCCTTCTTTTCCTTCCAAAAATTGCATTTTAATTCTTATTCATTTATTTAGATGGCGAGTGAATGCATTTACGACGTTTATCTTCATAATAAATCCATTCAGATTCTAATACATTTTTTTGCTGTTGAAGAGAATGCATTAAATTCATTTACTTTGTGTGGCCAAGTAAATGGCATTCAGGAATGCATTCAAATTTTAATTCAATTCATTTTTTTTACAGATGAATGCATTCAAACATTTTATTTCACGGTGGGTTAAAAGCCAAATATGAATCACTCGTTCACAGCTCTGGCGCAAATGAGCGTTTGTATGTTTATTTATCTGATTGACTGGTGATATATTTATATTTATATATTCGAAAACTTTTTAATGTTCATTTGCATGCAACTTCATTGAATGCTTCTGTTTAATTAATAAAATGAAAATTACTGATAAATTTCAAACAGAGGTAGCTAATAAAATGAAATGGAATTTGAATAGAAATGGAAGAATTAAAAGATATTGTCTTTCGTCAATGATATTTAAATTATTATGTACGTTAAAGCTCAATAATGTGTTATAAAACTAAAAACACTAATAGGATTATTACACTGACTAGTATCTCGTAGAAAATGTGAAACTTTCGTTTACACTGACAACATTTAACATCTAACATCTACTACCAACTCAGCTGTCAAAAACGTACATATAATGAAACGACGCATCGTTTTTAGTGGTAAAAATATTTAAAAAAAATTGGTTTCGACACATTAATTGTGACTTTGAAAGAACCAACTCGGTTATTAATGCGACGTATTAAAATAATGGAAAACCACCCTGGAAGAAGAAGAAGATGAAGAAAAGTTTCAAGTGGACATAAGTCTGTTCTTAGGTCACAATACACTTGATTATGAACATTTATTTCAATAAATACTTATGTTTTTTAAGAGGTACTATGGAACATTTTGGGAGAAAGATGTCCAAAATAAGTAATATAAATAAAAAATATAAAACAAAAACAATTCTAATTATTATTTTATTTTTTAATTCCCCGTTTTTAGTTAATTAAAAATGCCAAATTTTTTAAAGCCCAAGATTACAAAATAATAAATATTTCTTTTACTGTTGTTTTTTCAGTACTTTAAGATGTACTAAAATTGACTTGTATATTTAAACTTAAAAACAAAAACTCGTGTCGCTCGTTTTAGTTTACAAATATTTATTTAAATTTCCAACACCATTTTTTCAGTGATGCTACGAGATTATCAAAATTACTGTCATTTTTCTAGTGATGACACTAAAATTATCAAAAGATGTAAGGTGGAACAAAATTAGATAGGAAATCTCTTAAGGATGTTGAAGATATTGATTTTCAGCCCTGTGTATTTCTTATGGGAAGATGTTAACATCTTCGAAAAATTTATGGTAGATGTTAGATGTTCATCAGTGAAAAAGGCTATAAGGAGTATAATTAAGTTCGACTAAAAATTAAATAAAGAAATCTAAATTGTTAACAACATTGGCAACATTTAATTGTAACTAAATAGCAGCTATGACCATTGTAAATATATTTTATCATAAAATTTTAATAGAGAACAAATTGCTACCAATCAATGAAATGTTAAATGAACAACAATTTTTAGTGCTTATTTGAGCTGCCGCACACACAACCAGGTATATCAGTGAGTTTTAGCGAAAGGGGTAAAGATGTTCCCTAGTTGAGTAACCAATAGTATGTAACCTTCGCGTGATTTATCAATTGCCTTATGACTTAGTTAACAACATGTTAGAAATAATAAAACAAACGCCAAATTCAACCCCATTTCTTCAAGAGCACAAAGAATTATATGTTACTTAGTGTTCCTTAGTTCATAAGTTTTTCTGCATTGATGTGGAACATTGCACGTTTGCTAATATGGTTCAAAGAAAGTCACTTTAACAATCGGACGCTCAGAAATTTCATATCCGCACATTCATATCAAATGTTACGTCTACCCAAGAAATGAAAGTTCAATTAAAAATAATGAGTTTCTGAATACGAAAGTAAAGAATTTATGTCTTAAAATATATTATAATTTCTAACACGTTTGCCTTATTCTTTCTGGTCGACTGTTTAACGCTTTTTAGCCAAATATTTGTAAACTGAGTCAATAAATAGTCAGGTAACACCTCAAAAATTAAATATTCAGCCGTTCTTTTCCTCAGGAAAAATAACTTTTACTACCAAATGAGTTATCCTTATAAAATTAATTTCACACCACCGCATGAGTTAAAAAAGGTGTTTTATTAGGATCATTTGCATAACATTTTAACTTCTTAGTTTTTTTCTTTGTTTTTTGCATAAATTCAATTGGAAAATAAAAGCTTTCTCTTTAACCTTTTTTGAAATAAAAAAGTAAACATTTTCACACTACGACCTTACATTTCTTAAATGAATAGATAAATGAGAAAAAAACTAAAAAGAAATAAAAATGTTGGCAATCGAGAAAATGAGGAACATTAAACAAAAAATTCACACTTAACAATTAGAGGATGAATAAAAACCATTAACAAAAAAATTGTGAAAGCAAAACATAAAGCTGAGTGGTTGTTATACACGAATGATATGGGCGAAGTAGAAACCGACACCTTTTAACACTTTAGTCAACAGCTTAACAATACTGGACAGAAAAGATAACATCACAGATTTTTTTGTTTAGTAAAAATGTCTAATTTTGTTCCATTACGCGACAAAGTATTTACTAAATTAATTGAAAGTTGAAAATGTGCAACAAAATATTAAACCTCTTTAATCAATTTCTTTATGAAAATGAAAAATTTAATGTTTAATTTATATTTTTCATAGCACTTCTTATTTATCAAACGGTTACACAAATTAGAATTGCTGATGGCTATGGATCACTTTTCGCTGGCAGTAGATGTAGATACGGTCATGGTCATGGTACGGCCATGGCGTTATTGTATCGCACGTCTTGTTAAACCTTTACTGGTTCATAATTTGTTTGTGATATTTATGGCGCTTGATAAGAATTTGATGAGATTTTCAATTATATTCATATTGTCCCATTCCGGCACAAAGTGTTTAAGTTATCACAAAATATTTACAAAGTCTTTGGGGATACCTAGCTTTGAATATACGACGATGTTGTCTTTTTACATTTTTCTCTTAAAAATACGTTTTCCATCCCAGAAAACATCTAAAAAAAGTTCGTTTAATTTTTAGTTATATGTGGGGTAAAGTCCACAACAAAAATCTTTTATATATTTTAAAAGTTTATAAAAAGTTCAATGCAAATGACTACTCTTTTATCTTTGACTTAAGTTTATTTAGGCCTTATGAAACACTTAAAGTGCATTTATGCATTAAAACGATAGTAAATAAAAAGTAACATTGAAGAAAACAAAAGAAAATAAATACATTGACACCGAATCTTAATATTTAATATTGGACAACCTTATTGATTGTAATTGGCCTTTTCCTTTTGTTTTAAAATTAAGCACTCACTTTAGATGAAAAGCACTTCATATTGAATGATAAGATTAAAAGTTAAAAAACAATAGCGATTTTGAATAATAAAAAAAAGAAACATGATTTGTTAAGAATTTATGTTAAAAGTTATTAATATTGCAACAAATATTGTTTAATATTTGTTTAATCAGCTTTGATTTATTGCATACTGGAGATTTTTTAATTATCATTGCAACTTCATCGGCATTGATTGAAATAATTACAATAATAAAAATTTTCACTACCATTTATTCAATTATAATTGTTTTAACTCATAGTAATATAAGTGGAAAAACTAATTTTTTTTAAACACAAATTTATTGCTGGTAAATTTAGACCAGATTTACACTATGCAATTGTTTTAAGCATTATTTTCTCAATTCTTTATTTAAGTTGTAGCGATATGCGTTATTGAAAAATAAACATAAGCAACAGTGACATCCCCTCAAAATTCAAGCAAAATTATATTGCTTACCTTGCTTACTCTTGCTTCACCAACAAACAAAAAATTTTTGCTAGTTTCATAAAAAATTGCCTAGTCTAAGTGTGGTATTATTGTCGATTCTTCTCTTTTAATTGGCTTTTTTAATTGTTGTTTTTAACTGAATAAGCTTTTGAATTGTTGTTTTGGGTCTTATACATTTGATTGCTATTCATTAAAGTTTTTCAGCTTCCAGATCTTAGTAAACAGTTATTAGTGCATGTACATCTCAATTAATCTGGGTCTTTTGTTGATTTCGATAGTAGTAATAATACCTGCGCTTTATAAACCTCTCAAATGATTCGAGATTTTATCAAGCGACTGTTATGGATAGTTAATAGTTTTTCTTTTGTCTCATAATAAATAATACTTTTGACAATAAAGAGAAAACATCAAATCATAAAATAATGTAACAGGATAATATCATCATTCTTAATAAACAACAACAACCATGAACGTCAATAATAATGTTTGACATCAACCCTAATTTACGTGCAGATCAATCTTTGCAACATATAAGAAAATAATTCTTATATTATTTGTAATTAAAGCTAGAAACCATTTACACCTTACAATTCTGCAAGTAAAATTATGCATTCATCTGAAATATAATCATATATACAAACAATAGAAAAAACAAAATTGAACCTCTAAGTCGTTTTTGCATGGAACTAAAAACATTAACTTGTTAGTAGCACACTTTATCACTGATCGAACGGTTTTTGTTTTTAACTGTCCATAAAATCCAACGGATTTTGTAGAAAAAGTTATTGCTTTGCAGCTAAAGTTGTTGCTGTTGTTTTAATGTGCTCTGTGTTGTCTGTGTGTGTTCTGTGCTAGCTGCAATCAATCCACTAGCTAACCCTTAGTTGCAGTTTAACTCTTGCCTCTACGAGCCATAAGCAATTACTGATACTCGTCTATACAACCGATGTCATTCCACAGTATGTGTGGGTGCTGTTTTTAAAAATTTAAAGTCAATTAAGCAAAATCTATGTGACCATGCCCATAATGATGAAAAATAGAAAAGTTCCCTTCACCTACATGAATTCTATTTAAAAGTCGCTTAAAAAGATTGACTTAAATGCAAAATTATTTAGTTTTAAATAGCTTTTCTATTTCTTTGTTTCTTAAGTTCAATTTTATTGCTATCTCTAGCATACGTTGTAACAAATGATTTTAGAAAATATATGTTTTAATGGAAAACGGTATTATTTTACAATTAAATTGTTTATTTTGTAAATTAATAAAAATAAAATAAAAACAATTTTTTACTTCTTTTAAACTAACCAATACTGTTGTCGTTTGTTATCAAATTTTGTGCATCTTTTTTGTGACTATTCCCACTTTTACGTTGAAGCCATAAAAATTAATGAACTGAACTGTTATATTCCATTTAACTGGAATTAACCAAAGACAACTTCTTCTGGCTAAGTTGAGGATTTTTTTGTTATTTAATTTTTGTCTTGCTAAGTTTCGTATAAAACTGTAAGGAGAAATCTTTTTTAGTAATAAAAGCCTGGTAACACCTAAACCTTTAAAACCATGCATGATTTTAATTTTTAAAAAAAGAAAAATTTGCAGGTGCAAGATACCCAAACTTGAGACCACATAGCGCCACCCCTAATATGTGGATGGCACCCAGCTTCAAAACATAAGCTTATATGATATTTTGCTTATTTATGAGCGAGTGAGTGTGTTTTGACAAAGATTATAAGCATCATACTGCCGCTAATACCACCTCTTATAACCCATATTTTCAAAACTGTAATTATCACAAGTGCTTTCCCTACTAAATGAAAATTTGCGACGTTTATATCGATACTTAAGCCAAGCGCAGATTTTGGGACAATACCGATTCTAAGTTTTCTCTTATAGGCATTCGAAAAGCTTTTAAGGACGCAAATGAATACTTATATCTACACTAGCCTATTGATGACTGATAAACAATCTGAGCTTCTTGCGAATAGGGGGTAGGGAGTCGCTTGTTGGCCTTGCAACAGGGAAAATGTCCGCAAAGTCTTATAACAAATTTTATGACATTTTGTATAGCGATGCTTTGATGGTTTTGATTGCTAATTTTGAATTATATAATATAGCGTTTCGTCCATTGATCGTTCGCTTTTTAATAATAGACAATGCTAGTTTTGTCGCTTGCAATTGCAAAAAGAAGCATCGCTTATCGGTTTTTAATTGCAGCTAATGCAGTAATATCAACCACGTTTTCGAATATTCCAAGCAGTCAGCGGCTTACTGGTCGTTTGCAAGAACATGTGTCAATCATCTTATTCATGTACCCGCGCCGAATTCATTATCATTGTAATCCAGCATTATAATTCCATTTATCAATGCACTGTTGAAACCAAAATTGCAGCTTTTATCTTCTTCGTGACATATGAGCGCATATTTATATCGTTTTTTAGAAGTCAAGGCTAGATACCTACTTAATTTTAAAATAATATAGATTTTGAAGGTTCTTATCGGCTAGAAGTGTTTTTATCTTGATAGAAAATCTGAAACATCAAAATTACAAATTAATGAATATGATTAATCTTACCAGTAGATACAACAAAATTCTAGATTTATTAGACTTATACTTTCTCTTATACCACATCGTTATGGCTTAAACTTACAATAATTTACGAGTCTGCGGTATTTAAAACTGAGTACCTATCCGAGGAACATAAGCTCGGTCTTAAGCTTAAACTTGGAATGGGCCCTGCTGTAAGCACGTACATTTTTATTTTAATCATATCATTTATTTGCAATATGCTTGCGATTCGACTAAGAAATTTCGAAAATTTATATTTATTTCCACTATTTTATTTTTCGCTTCAGCGTCAAGTCTGGTTTTTAATAAAAGTTTATTGCTACAAGTCCGCATTATAGTTTTAAAAGAGCCCCTCTATTTATTTTATAGTAATATATTTATCTTAGCAAATTTAAACTAAAGTCCATTACAACAATTTTACAAATAGTCCAGATTTACACTATGCAATTTTTTGAGGCATTTTTTTCTCAATTCCTTATTTAAGTTGCAGCGATTTGCGCTATTTAAAAATAAACATAAGCGAAAATAATATCCCCTCAAAATCCCAGTAATACCATATTGCTTACTCCTCTTGCTTCACCAACAAGCAAAAATTTCATGCAAGTTTCATGAAAAATTGCCTAGTCTAAATGCGGTAATAGTCAGTACTCTTAGAAGTTTGGTGCGCCCCTTGATCTTTAAATAACTGCAATTTATAAATAAATATGTGCTGTTAATTTTGGTCATATATAACATCAGAAATGAACAATGAGCTCTATAAAGGGTTTTTTAGGTTTATTTTTTTTTCAAGAGAAAATATTTTGTGATAAATCCTGCGAAACCCACCTACTGACCCCTGAAGTTTTTTTTGGAATTTTCAATGTTTCGAATATTCTATGGCGAAATGGGCTAATATATATATGTGCTTTTTAAAGGCTTATGAAACTCTTAAAATACATTAACAAATTGGACTGTTAGTATTTTGCATTATTTTTTTGTTGGTTACTTGTGCGCCAAGTATTGGCAATCTTAGGATCACACAACTTTACAACACAATATTTATTTCATTAAATTTTGTTTTATAAATGCAACATGATTTTTTATTTGATTATATTTATTTTGTTGTCTTTAACAAGAGTTATTTTTTGTGGCAGAGTAATAATATCTGTTTATTTTTATTTTACCAAGAAAAATAATAGAAACTTAAGGTGTGGTCTGTCAACTAGAAATCTCTCAATCTTAAAACATTAATGCAACTTAATCATTTCTTTACTCAAGTAAAAGAAAAAAGTCAAAACATGAAACAAGAAATCTTAGAATATCTAAAGTTAAATCTGAGTTGTTGAAAATTTGTTTTTTTAATTTAATTTGCTACAAATTAATTATATTTTAAAATTATTCTATTTGCAACAAAAAAATTAAATAAAATCTAGATCAATTCAAATGATTTTGAATTTAAATGAATTCAAAATCAATTCAATTCAAGTTAATTAAGATGAATTGCAATTCACTTTGACGAACTCGTTTTAATTAGAAACGAATTGCAATTTATTTTTATTACATTCATTTTAATTTACTCAAAATTCAAAATTTTTGTGTAAAAAGAATTAATTCAAAAATTGCTAATTTAGTGCATGAATGATTCGATAATTAATTAAAAAATAATTGATCTACTTACAGCTCTGAAATGTATGTATGTGGCTTTTTATTAATCAAAATAGTGTTTGTTCTAATAACGCATTAATTCCGTCAAGTATTAGATCAATCCGTTAGTATTCTGTGTAGCCATTTAATTTATTTACATTATTTTCTCTTTACTGATTTAAGATATTAAATAATATTATTGTTATATTTTCTGTGCTGCGATACGATTGCACCGTCAAATTTTAGTAGCTTTTGCTTTGCAGAATATTTAGACTTAAATTTTATCTGCTGATGTTAAAGTCTCTCAAGTGGAAATTTAATTACAATTAAAAATTCAACTTTTATTTTTCATTGAGTTTAATCTTATAACAACCTTTTAATAACCTTTTATTAATTAATTAATTAATTTAGAGAAGCCAAAAATTAGCTAACTAAAATTTAATGATCGTCTTTTTAAGCTGCAAAAAAATTGAAATAGACAAAAGTTCAAAAACAACGCCTTTTTTAAATCTTTGATAAATATATTCAGAAGTGTTATCAAGACTAATGAAAGGTAAATAAAAGTTGTCTCTCCAGGAAATATATTCCGGTTGATAAATTTCGTAAAATTAAAACTATTAAACAAATAAATCCTAATGTAGTTTTTAATAAATTGGAACATGGCATACCAAATGTTTTGACATGTTCAATTTGAGGTCATTTTATTATTAAAATTGTAAATCAACAATAAAATTATAACAAAAAATATTGAAATTTGTTGTTATTAAATTAGACAAAAACAAAATCCATTTACTTTATAATCTTCTTCACGTCAAGCCACTTTTTCCATATTCCCGTAAAAAAGATTTTTAAGCTGGCGTGTTGTAACTCCAGTACAGGCGCACTACTCGTGAAGCTGACACCTGCCCAATTTCTAGTTTTACAAATTCTGACTATAGCACTCTTCAGATTCCATTATATCCATATCTAGTTTAACTCAGGGCTCAGGCTTTTACTTAAGCTATCGACGGTAGTATTTTATACTGCCGCCTTCACTAACCTTCTTCCAAAACCATTCGGTGTGGCGGTTTTCGCATATTTCTATTGTAGAAACACATATAACTAAATTTTCGGTACACAGCTCAGGACAAAAAGTATCCACCTGCTTAGAGTTGCAGGCAAACCCTTAAGCTCATCAAGGGTGTGATATTCCATTTCAATATTTTAATAAGGAATTCATCCAATTTAGTTTTCCAGGATCATTACTAGAATCTTGCTGATGTTCGCCAGCATTGTAGCATTTTTGTCGCTTTTAACCTATAGTTAACAAATAGTATCAATGCTTATTTATATAGAAGACTTGTTGTACATGTACTTTGCTTTATAGACCATTAACTCACTGTGTACAAAATAGAAATGAGCGATCCCGTGATTTTTGAATCATCGTTAGAAGTGAACGTGATTTTTCAATCAGCGTTCTTTTAAATAGTTACCGTGATTATCATTTGCATTTTTTTATTTAAGCATACATGTTCATATTGGAAGTTCATATATAAAATATACATTAAATAAAATTTTATGCAAACAGTTAGTTATCATGTTGAAAAATTTATTCTAATTCAAAGCAGCAGTAAATAAATTTGGTCAGAAATATAAAGTTCTTAGAAATAGTAGCAGCCGTTTACCAAGAGTCTTTCTTCTTCAGGTTTACTTTAACGGAAATACATAGTTTAAGACGGAGCAGTAAAAGTACTTGTTTCAAAAAAAAAAAAAAAAAAAAAAAAAAAAAAACACTCAAACAACTAAAATTCTAAATTTTTTCGATCCAAAACTAAATTTAATATTATTTATATATTTGGTTTCAATAGAATTTAAAACAAACTTTATGCTCTTGTATACGCTTCTTACGGTGCACAGTGGTGCAGAATCAAATTATCTTGGAAATAACTCAGCCATTTGTAAGTGGCTGAGCCGATTTCACATTAGTATACCAGAGGAGCATTTGAACCTAAGTTTTAAAGCTGGGTACCATCGACTTCCCAGGGATTGCGTTATGTAGTCTCGAATTTGGGTACCTCGCACCTGCAAATGTTTCTAATGGCATTTCTTCAATTTTTGTCTGATTTTGACTGACGTATTCAAACTTTGAAGGTTATAATATGGAAACCATAGTTGGTCTCGAATTGATTTGGGCACTATTTGAAACGTGTGTACCGATTTTAAAGGAAATCTGAAGATGGTGAAAAAACTTGGAATTACGCTATATCGTTATTTAAAACTTTATAATTTCGGAAACTTTTTGCGTTTTAAATGCTTTTTGAAATCAGTACATTTAGTAGACAAAAGCATTTTCCTTTATAATTAATAAAACTACGAATAAATGTTATTTTAATATATTATAAGAAAGCGTTAAGCATCATTGTAAATAAAAAAAATTTAATTAAGAAGAATTTCCACATAACTTCATGTAAAAAGTCTACTACACGGTACAGATTAGTCGTCATCATAATTTGCATCTTGAAAAGTTATATACAAAATCACAGACAAGCGAGTACCACTACAAAAACCAGCTGTAAAAAATTATACAATCGAAGATGCCTAAAAGTCTGGCATAAAAATGTAGTAAACCATGAAAAGAAACACAAACTTATTTACATACCACACATGTTTAGTAAATACGATTCACTAAAGATTTTTAAATAAAATAATAAAAATACCCGAAAAAAATTGTTTTGTTTTTAACCTGTTTTTGTTTTTTAAAAAAGTGTTAAGTTTAATGGCTCATGTATCATAATGGATACTTGCGTTCAAAATACCGTATGTGCAACATTCAAGTACAAATGTTTTTCTATTTCTGACGCATACCACACCTATTTGCACGTTTCCTTTTAACGAAAGCAACAAATAGTCGAAAATTATAGCAACAATATGAAATCTTTATTAGATAAAAACCAGATAAGATGCAATGTATGCAAGTATCTTTTAATATCGACAAGCTGTTTGTGCGACTAATGTTTCCGTATTAAACATTATGAAAATTTTGTTAAATAAATGAAATTTGTCGAATGTGGCTTCATTTGTTTGCAAATGAGTTTTACAAGTTTTTTTAATATTTGTGTTCAATTATTTGTTTACTTTGATATAGAGGCATATTTATTTATAGCCTAAAAACAGATTTTTTATAACTACGGTGATAGTTGGTAAAGCAATGACTCACTTAAATATTTGTTAGAGATTTCTTTTATACTTAATTACGAAACGCCGTAGGCAAATACCTGTACTCATTGGCATAGTTAGGCCACCCCCGGAATATGTCATAACGTTCCTTTTCATTTAAGAGCACTCAGTTTTTTCAACCCAGACTTTCTCAGTACCAGCAAGCTTCTTATTGATAGAGTTCTCCCCATAGAAAAAACCTTTTAGAATTAATCGCCAAATAGTGCGATGGCAGTCACTTCAGATGGTTCTCACACTTTGCACACACGGTCTAAATGTCTGTGTTCTTATCAGGCGTGAGAGTAGGCTTTGTTTGCTTCTTCTTAAAAAAAGAGTTTTAGTGCTTTTTTAGACTTAAGTTTAGATCTGTATTAGTATTTCACTGAAAAATTCCAACTTTAACATACATCTCTAGCTATGCAATGCTTCAAGTATATTCTGATGGCAAAAGTTGTTATCCCAAACGAATTATTTTCCTATCATTTGCAGGCACCTTGCTTTAAGGCATTGAATGAAAATATTCGTTTACTCTATTTAAAAGAAATTGTAATTTAACTCTCTAAGTTAAGCAGAAATTAGTAACTAATTGAACAAAAATTTATGCGTTTAAGCGAAGAACTATATGACTACTTTAGATCCTTCTTATTTCGCTTCATAGTGTTAACACATTGTTGACCGGTCGCGAGTTAACTCGAGTTTTAATGGCAGAACGTTGCTGACCGGCCACAAATAAACTCGTGATGCGCTTTTTTGCGCATAGCTGTTGTTTGTTTTTTTTTTTTTTTTTTCTTTTTTGTTGGCGATCATACAGTGCAATTGTTAGTCAATATAACACTAGCTGTTTCTCTCGCTTATAAGACCCGCCAAACCTTTTGTTGTAAAAAATATTTAAAAATTAAAAACAAAACTTTTTAATTTCAAAGGGAAAACGAAGTGAAACTAGATATATTTGTAAAAGCTGTTGTGTACCATTACACGTAGGTGATTGTTATACTGCTTATCATATGAAAAAGAAATATTAAAAGTTGAATAACAAAAATAACTTATTAAAGTTTATTTTTGTCGTTTTACTTCTACATCCAATTACGAAATAATAGCCGGTGACATGAGATAAATTTTCTGTAAAATTGCCGTTCAGCAATGTGTTAATTAAGCATTAAGTTTTACGCATATGAACTTTAAGCGTATTTGTATTTGATCGATTAGCTTACAGATAGGATTTTCCAATATCCGAAACCAGGCAAAAAAATCCCATATTAGTAATTTTTTTGACTCTTGACAACAAAATCGACATTTTGCCAAATATTAATGAAATATTTGGAAGAATAAACAAAGGCACATAGAAAAGAAATCGGTTTAAATTTTTGAAATAAAGTTTTGTTATTTATTTATAAATTTATAAAGAAATTTTTTTTATAAAAAAAAGATGGTAGGATTTTTGCAAATTTCTGTTTTAAAATCAAAAACATATTTCTGGAAAAAAATGCTAAGCTTACGTAAAAAAGAACTAAATATTTTCGCTAAAAAGTGAAATCAAATGCTCTATTGCGTGTTAGCAAAGAAAGAAGTTTCGAAGAAACTTTATGACCATACAACAAAAACAGCTAACACACAACCAAACAAAGAACTATATTGACTAACAAGTAAATAACTGCCATTACATGTATAATCGGTAGATAAAATGTACCGCCATCGTATATTTTTATGTAAAAACTGCGAAAAAAAAGAACCAAAAACAAATGCAATTTTTTCGCATAGTATAAAATTCTATGCTTTTAGAATCATGAAGAGTGACTCCACTTTTTTGCAAAATCCCTATTTACGGAATGAGATAGTAGTCGAAGGATGAGTTGAAACAAAGATTTGGGATTAAGCTGACCTGTAGACTAATGAGATTCAAAATCAATGAGAAGCATTTTCAGCATTGAAGCTGGCATCAACAAATGTTATGTCACTTTAATCATGTAACAAAAACAGCAGTGACACTTTAGTTTTCTTCATTTAATTTTTAAAATAAGACGCTTAAACTTTTAAATAGACAATTGTGGTTAATGCAGGTTCCACTGAAGTGGATTAATTTGTTTTCTAATTTTAAAATATTAAATAAACACTATCGTTTGAATTCTATTTTTTTTAATTTGCAAACATACTTTTTATTAATTTATTTGCAGCCAATTTTTTTTTTTTTTTTTTGCAAATATGTTTATAAAAAATATTTACACACTGTTAACTTGCAGTACCTCCGCGATTCTTTATAACTATGTATACATTTTAGAATGTAAAAGTTGACAATGCTTTATTTTGTGTAGTACAATAAACTCTGAATAAAAGACATAATTCAGTAATATTGAAGTATTAACTCAAAAAAATCTATACACGTCAAATGATATCAGTATTGCTTCAAACACTTTTATTTTAACATAGAAAACACAATGCTCGCAGCCGATTTTGCAACAAATTTTTGTAAAAAATAACCACATTATCAATTGTTTTTACACAGATATTAGAAAAACTGAATGAGCCTTGATCATTAGAAATTTGTTACAGCATTTGCAAACAAAATCACTTTATATTTTAATTTCCGACGAATAATTAATATTGACATGCGCAGCATTTTGAAAACGAATGTACGTACGTTCTATGCAGTTTTAAAACTTTTTTAGTTTTGTATTTAAGTACACATTATTAAATTGGGGAAAAACAAAACCAATGAATTGTGAAACTACAGAATAAATAGCTGGTTGATTAAAATTTGCAAAATACTTTAAGTTTTAAACCTATTAGGCGTAGAAAGCAAAAATACATTTCCTCGTTTGCTTTGCTCCTAATGTTTTTAATAAATTGTCTCAGGAAGTTTCTTTTTTTCTAGTGTTAGGTCCCTACCGTAATTGATAACATTATTCACGTGAAACAATGATCTTATTTTTGTTATCGATAGCATTCTTGAAATCATTAAAACTCAGTTCGGAAATCGTCCGCTTTAACATATATTGGTCACCGTCCACCTTGAAGAATTGCTATACGGTTGCATAAAGGATTCGTTTGGGACGCAGATGGAGAAGAATACGCTTTCTCCATGTGACGACTGAAATTAAACACTAATACAAGAAAACAAAGAAGAACAAGTCTATTCTACTGAAAAAAATTATGTGAAGGCTGTGATTATCAATCAATTCATCAATCATATCAATCATCATCAATTCATAAGCCGCCTATGTATCGCAAGGCACAAGAGACTACATTTAGAGTGCATAAAAATCACAATCTTCACCAATTTCTTATTGAAATTTTTCACTATAGAATGAATGTTGTTGCGAAAGGAAAAATAATATGATATCCATTGAAAACCTGGATTTTAAACAAAATAAATGTAGACTGAATGAAGAAAACGATAGTTAGATAAGGTTTAGATAATTTGTAAAGAAAAGGACAAATGGATGACAACTATAAACATCAACTCAGTGAGATGAAAACTTGGGAGTCTTAATGATTTTTATGGACTTTGTACTGATTGGAAGTAAAACAGAACTCATAATTTTAAAGCTTCGCTTTAGTATACCTAATATATAATTATACATTTCTCATAATGTTTATCGTAGATTAACGTTTCATATCCAAAACATAAAATTTTATCAGCTTGTTTTCCATCCACGAATCCCACAACTATGTTGATGAATAGAACCAAACAAAAAGTAACGTATACAAACAGAAGCTATTTAAATGAACTTGTTCATATATTTTCAAAGCAACTAATAAATAACCGCTTCGAAACATAGAAACAAAAAATCGTATATTTTTTTTTAAATAATTTTTTATAACAAATAAAAATGTAATAAAATTTTTGCAAGAGGTTAAACTCTAAAACATATTACAATAGAGGAATGATTGTACTGATGTTTAATGTTTCAACTTAATAGAGTTAATTAAGCAAACATAAATATGACGCCATTTAGTCTGGTGATGGTAAGATGTGATTCACAGCAGCAGAAGGAAAAAGCAAGATTCATGAGATTTATGTACGTAGTTTTATTTTTGTTTTGCTTTAAGTACGTCTCACAAATAGAGACTTGTGCACGATCCTTTTAAAAATTAAAAGCAAAGACTTGTTAAGACCTTTTAAATGGTAAATGGTGAAAAGAGGATTGATGTTATTTTTGGATATTTAGATTTTTGTATCTAAAGCAAAATTTAATATCCCTTGTAACTTGGCCTTTTAAATTATAATTTATTCGAATTACAACTTCCTGTTAAAATGGGTGAAGGCAAAAAAATTAAAAGAAATTTTATGTACATATTTTTGTTATTTGATTAGTATGGGTGCAGTCAGATATATCAAATATTTTATTATTCTTAACATGTATCATTACGAGTGATGATTTACAATAAAATAAATTTGATAACTTATCTTTTATAAACAGAAATATCTTATATTTCTTAATAAGTATTTAAGAAGGACGAATCTATTATGGAGACGAGGTAGAGCAAGATTAATTTTACTTCAACGCTTGTTTTTTTTAACTTTCCTACTAGTTTTTTTATACATGTTTTAATTTGTACAAATTTTGTATTGATAACCATAAATCTACTGTTCCATATTTAATGCACTACAAAAAAATGGTTTGTTTAGCTTAGTAAATACATGTGTGAGATAAATAATAAGACAACCACCAAACAGCAGTAGTAAAATCAAAAATTGTGGAAAAATTTAAAAACCAGTCAAACATATGTATGTGGTAACACCTTTTAGCAATTAGAGCTCTATAAGCATATAAATTTGTTAGGAGGTTTAATTTTTCTCTTAAAAAAAAGCTGTTGGTAGTGCAGTTTTTACGTTTCGGTTTAAGTTTTCTTTTTTTTTTCGCCAACATCTTTTTTGTTTTAGCTGTTTATCATTTAAGCACAAGTGGTATAAGAGTGAAATTTTTTTGTTTCAATGCTGCTGCATTTACAGCACTTTTTGTATTTTGAAAAAAATTGTTTTTTGATATACATATGTGAAACTATTGACTCTCTTGTTATTTTTTAACAGCAAAGATTGTTTTGTTTTTAATATTTTCGATAAAGCGATATTTAACAAGTTAGAGTGCTATATTCGGCTATGCCGTATCTAATATACCCATCACCATACATGTTAATTTAGTTAAGTGAAGTAACTCCAATCAAAAAACAAATATTTGGGTGACAGAAAATTAAAAATAAGAAAAAAACTTTTTACTTAAAAATGTTACTGGATCCTAAAGGGTAAGGTATTAATTATGTATATGAATATACGAGTATATATATATATATATATATATATATTTTTTTTTTTTTTTTTTTTTGATAAGAGTTACTTCTTTGTTTCACATGATAGGGAAAAATTAGAGTCAGGCGTGGTTTTTTACCCGCTTCCTCGAAAGGCATTGACCGATCTTGCTGATTTTCAAAACAAAATGTTTGAAACTGATCGTTTGGTGTATTTAGATGTTCTCTAGCTTACTTAATGTTTTACAAAGTTTATTTCGACACTAACAAGGATGGTCAAAAGGACAGACGGACATCGCTCAGTCGACTTCGCTATGCATAAGAATTTAGAATATATATAAAGGATCATCCAAAAAACGCGCCTACATGTTTCTTTGAAATAAAACACAAACTATTTGCAATTTTTTCAAGCTGTTTTTTTATTAAAAGTATGATCCATTACAATTATAAGTGGAATAGAATATCATTCAAATGTCCACCATGACTGCGTCTGCAGACATCAATCCGAATATCGAAATTTTCAGTGACTTTCCGACATGTTGCTGGTGTTATTTCACGAATTGCAACTTGTTGTTCTTTAGATCATTAATTGTTTGTGGCTTGTTAGCATACACTCGACTTTTCAAAAAACTCCACAAAAAAAAAACTAATGGTGAAATCTGTATTTCGTGAAATTACACGTTGAGGAAATTTTGATCGCAAAAGCGTAATGTTTTCTCGAGTTGTGTGATATGTAGCATCGTCTTGCTGGAAATAGACGTCAGACACATCAATATGATTCAACTGTGTCCATAAAAAGTCTCTCAACATTTCCAGCATCATCTCCGAAGAAAAATGGCCCAATGATTCCATTTGCGCAAAATGCAGACCAAACAGTAACTTTTTGTGGGTGTAGAGATTTTTCATGAATAACACGAGGATTTTCATCACCCCAGATACGACAATTTTGCTTATTGACGAATCCATCCATTCTGAAATGAGCTTCGTCACTAAACAAAATTTTGCTTGAAAACAATGGATCTGTTGTTCGTTGTTCAATAATAACTTTCAATGATGTAAACGCGTTGTTGCAATGTGTACCTGTCCATGGTTAAAACTGTACTAACTTCTAATAAAACAAAATCGCTTATATAGTGCTGATATCTAGGCGTCATATTCGGATGACCCTTTACATATATATTGTATGAAGTCGGAAATGGATATTGTAGAAATACCCTTGTTCCTATTTTATGGTAGAGAGTAAAATGTGTCGTATTTATATGAGTCTCAAAAATATTTTGCTTCTTTTTCTAGATCACATTTCTTAAATCCAAATAGGTGAGAGAAAATATGATTAAACACGCAAAGTTACGTGGATATGTTAAAAATATAGCTCCTACGGGACATTCAAAATTGTAGTCAAGCCGAAATGAAAAGCAAAGGCTGAAAGAAATCTGGAAAAAATCGAAAATCCATATTTACCGGTTACTAAGCTGAAAAATAATTTTAAAGGAGGTAGTCCGTAGGGTACTTAAGGCTTTTAATATTCGTGGCCGGGTAGCAAGAAAAAACTTCTGTGTTTAAACATAATCTTTTGACAGCCAGTTATATTTAGCGGTGAAAAAAGTATAATATTTTTGATTTGATGGAATGGTTTGAAGAAGGCGAAATAAATCTCTCAATATAGAAAATGTCTATAAATGAATCTTTCTATTTTTAAAAGAAAACTTAATGCTAGTTGCAATAATTGGACATTTGGACATTACCATTGCTGCACAAATTGGAAGAACGCTTAAATTACCAATAAACAAAAACTAAAATTTATTATAGAAAAGACAGAAAGAGTCTAATGTACATTTTGTTGTATTAAACATTCAGCTATATCGATGTCTGTAAAGGAAGTTAGACTGACAAAGTAAGCCCAATAGAGTGAGAGTGATATGGCGGATTGCTGGTTTTCTCAGATTATTATTTAAATTTCAAAAAAAATAAAGAAATAACCTAGAATCCCTAAAGTCATTTTGTTCAGAAAAAAGTAAGCTTAGTTGCATCCATAGAAATATAACCTTATTATTTGCTTCCAGGTTAAAATGCTTAACCTAAATCTTGAAACATTATTTTATCTTTCTCTTCGTAAGTGAAAAAATATACATTAAGAAAAATATCTAAAGACATTTACTTATATAATAAAACTGTAACAGGGTCATTTCTGATCATGAAAATTTCGGTGTTGGTGTAGAAAGTAATCGATATTGAATACAAAACAGCTATTTTTTTAATTTTTGTCTGTCCGTCTGTCTGTCTGTGTTCGCATCAAGTAAAAACTGCTGAATGGATTTATATAAAATTTTGTGAGCAAGTTCCTTGAAACCATGTTTCGACCTTTTGATTTTCATAAAAAATGTCATTTTGAGAGGAAATAGAGATACAAATCTGAAGGCACCTAATTTTACCGGTATAATGATATTATATAACAATGATACACTGTATACTGAACTCTGCATCAATTGTTTCATTTAATTTTAAATTTTTTAAATTTTAATTTTAGGAAAATTAAAAATAATACGCGGACTAAGTCGCGGGAATTACTATACTTAATAACTATTAAAAAAAAATAACTGTTTAAGCCCGTTTGTAATATGTAGCTCCCAATAAAAAGTGTATAATCTTCTACATATACACAATTCCAAAAATAAGTGTTTGAAAAAAAAAACATATTTGATCTTATTGTTACGAATAAAATTCTATTTTGCGATTAACCATATTTTATTATTTTTAATCGATACTTAAGGAAATTACAAAACAGTTCAGTCCAAAAATGTTACAGCACTTTTAACAATTGACGAAATCTGTCTTGGCAATGTTGTAGGCGCTAGTGGGCGTTCTTCCAAGAGTTTTTATATACATATGTATTACAGCGAGTTCAGAGAGTGTATATTTCTTAAAAAGAAAAGGTTTTTCATTTTATAGTATTATTTATGGAATCATCCGTGTATTATGAACAAGTTTTTTTTTTCTTTCCTAAAATAGGATGTAAAATATTGTAACTTAACAAGATACCTCATGAAGTGAAAATGATTAAGAAAGATATACATTTTTTGGTAATGAAAATTAGCAACTGTTGTTTTTGGAAAATTTATATTTAAAGCTACAGCTCTATTGTTCATGCGTCAATTATCTATAGTGTGTTCAGTATGGAACAACGAGAAAATATTTTATAGTTTTTGTAATAAATATGTTTTATTGCAACAAAAAATTTATTCACTAAATTTGCAATTTCGTACTTTCTTTTTAAAACTGTCAACATTCTCACTTTCGATGATGTGTATAAGAGTAACTATTTTATTTCAATCATCATTTCTGTTATAAATAACCAAACTGCATGTCTATAAAAAGTGTTGGAAAGCAAAACAAATACAGAAACTTGTTAAAATTTGTATGACCAAAATTTTTAATATCTTGTTTTAAAAGCAACTTACATAAAAACAAACATACATATGTCGAATACATCAGTGGATAAAACAATAAAACTTAAAACTCCATATAGCAATAGAAGCAGCGCTAAGATTATTTATGTGAAGAAAAATATCACCAACATAAGCAACAGTAAAGCAAGTGCCAGGCGGAAAACTTAGTAACGATTTTGGAAAACATAAGTGCAAATTCATTTAATTATTTGACCAGAAAAAACACCTCTAAAGGGATTTCTGACGTGACAACACACTGGCAGTGTGAGTATAATGGGGGTAAATACAACAATTCCTGTGCCAGTAAGATTACTTTTGGAAATTTATATGACTCAAACTTAAAACTAAAATTTGCTCTGCATAGGAATAGAATTCAGACTTATTGTTAGCAAGTTAATTGTCGCGCTTTGGATTGGTTTGGTGGCCTTGGTTATTATTCAAACCTCTGGAAATCTTACAACATTTATTTTCTTTTCGAATATTTTTATTAGTTATGAATGTTTTGATTTAAGTCCTTGTGATTTCGAGTTGCGAGTCTTTGATTTGCCAAATTCTTGCAGACAATTTGTATAAGTTGAAGGGTTCGTATCCGCTTCATCCAGAAAATGTAATAAAATTCTAACATGAAACCGTAACGTAATTTCTGGCAGATAATGTTTAAAATTTCTGTTTCATTACGTATTGTAAGAAAAAATCGAAAATTCAGAATCAGACAGTGTGCAGAAATGATGTCAATGGAATGATTGGCTCTTTTATATGGTTGAAGGATTTTTTTACATAATTTTTTTTTTTTTTTTTTTTGAAAATTCAGAAAACTTTAGGCAAAAAAGACAAATAATATTATTTTGTTTTATAAAAATAAATAGAATTTAGAAGAAAAGTTAGTTTTATATATAACAGGCAAGTAAGAAAAAATAGCATTGATCGGCAAGGTAAATTCTTCAAATTGTTAGAAACTGATATTACGGCCTACGTTTAGTACCATCACTTGGCAGCGATGGATATTAAAAGAACGTACATACTAAAAGAGAATTTCTTGTGGAATTTTAGCCTATAGCATAATTTACGAGAAGGGAACGTTGCCACTGGTATTATACAAACATAAAACACGAAAGCATAGAATAGAGAAGTGTTGGCTCTTCAAATCTTGGTGATCACCAGATGAAACCATCAACACAAAAAGCTGTCGTTTCAAAATTTTGGAAAATACTAGTCTTACATCAGTATTACTTTCATACAATTATTAAAATTAAGGTATCGCAGAATGTTATATTTCACAAGGTATTTCTTTAAGTAACATGTGTTTCTTACTTCACGCTGCCATGTTTGTACAAACATATATTGAAACCTATTGACATGCGCATTATTTCGCCATGCATGTGATGATATAAACGTTGCAATAACTAATATTGGATTGATTTGTTGCATGCAGCATAAAAATAATAACCGAAAATAGTTATAAATGAATACAAGAAGTCTTTATTACTTTGATTGTCAGAAGAAATCAACGTGTTGTCAACTAAGGAATGTAGTTTTATTTCTTCGTGATTCAGATTTTCGCGCTAAGTAAGGCACGTTAAATTTTATTAGCCAAAAAGTGACTATTCAACGAGTACAATGCAACATTAACTAAGTCTTCCAAAGGATGTTGAAGACATTAAAGATGACAAAAAAAATTAACTATTACCACGTTAAACACATACACAGCAAAAAAAAAAAAACTAAATGAAATGTTTTTGGAAAAAGAAAAGCTGATTTTTTATATGTTTTAAATCAGCGGCTTAAAGTGACACCAAAATAAGCCACAATATTACAAAATCAACCAGCACTCACTAAACTTGGTTGTAGTAAGTTTACGCGCATGCAACATTTTGAAATGGAAACGATAAACAGTTATGATTTGTAATAAATGTTGCAACCAACAGAAAGAAACTTAATTGCAATTATGATCATGTTTTGCTTGTTTGAAAGTCTGTACAGCATATGTCACAACGTTTCATTATGACGTCTGCTTTTTGGTCTGTCAACTCTTCTAATATGGTTTAAAGCTAAATTTAATTTAAACCTTTTAACTCTTAGAGTGTAAGCGTAGGAGTGTGACATGTAGGAAAAATTTCTTTACATAAATTAAATTATTTAAGCTGCTAGTTTTTACGAAGAAAGTTTATTCATGTGTCAAAACAGAGATATAAGATTGTAAATAAAATTTAATTAAACAGATTTGAAAGTGACCACATTTAGAAGGAGAAAAAATTTCACAATCAGGACATTAAAGCAATTTATTAACACTGGCAGTGACGTAATTTAGTTATTTATTTACTCTTTATGATTTATAGCCCCTGTTGATTGTTAAAAAACAAACAAAGAAGAAATGTTAAGAAATTAAAATTAATTATAAAACTCAGAATAAATAAAAAATTTTATTGCATAGTAAACGTTTTGTTTAAAAGTTAATAATTTATGAAAAAAAAAAGATTATATTTTCATTTTTTATAGCTTTTCTATAAATTTTTATTACATATCTTGCGTTTATAATACTCCAAGTTAGGAACAGCTTTTAAACGTTTTTCTATATTTTTCAATAAATAGCGTGTTAAAGTAGCAGTTGATATTTAATAGATGGTTGTGTAAAAATTAAAGAAATTGAAAATGTTTACGATTTGGTTTAACTTTCTTTTTCACATACTCGTACATATAGGATTTGAGTGCTTTGTTAATAGCGCTGAATATTTATATTATTATGGTAAAACTTTTGCTGGTGTTAAGAATAAAACAATTGCTTAATTTACAAAATCTTGTATGGTGTATTTTGTATTGAATACACTTTCTGTTTATATACTTGTGAACACGCAGTGTGTTATTGTATCAATTTATTTTGTATATTGAACGTCAAAAAGCAAATATGAAGAAGAAAATAAGCATTCAGAAGAAGGTTTTTAGGAAGTTAAATGAACAAAAGGACTGGAAAAAACAAAATTTTAAATTAGCTACAATAATTTCCACTTTTTTTTTTTTTTTTTGTTAACAAATTTTTAACATCAACAATACAAATGTCTATTGTTTATCATCTTCTTCTCAATGTGATATGTTATTCACATGTAGTTGATAACACGACTACCAATACAACTTTTCAAAAACATGCAAAATAAAAGTGTATTGGTGTATTGAAATTTTATATGAGAATTTCCATACACTATTTTATTTTAATTGAACAATACACAGTATACACGGTTACAAGGGGTTTTGTGAATTAAGCAAATATTCATGGATCTATTTAATTGTTGGGCCATTAATCAAGCGAGTAATGTTCGCTTTACGTTTTTGAGTAAAGTTCAAGACAATTACTTAAAATGTATCCGTTTAATTCAAAATAATAACACATAACACAACTTCCATTTTAACTGCTTAGCTTTGTTCCTACGCGTTTACATAAACAAAAAAAAACAAATTTGTTAAATATTATAAAAGTAGAACAGCAAAATATTTGTCATCGTAAAATATTTAACTATTAATGGACTGCTAAGCTTAAGTTAACTGCCGTATTCAATGTTAAGTGTATTTTGTATTTCCAATTGGTTCATCTTAAAAATAGTTACTAAAAATCTTACGTTAAACAATTTTAGATAATCAAAGTTTGGCATGAAGAAACATATAACGCTTGATTTTAAAATTATTTACATTTTTACTCTGCCTAACTCTTGTTCGTTTGTGTTGCCAAAAAAAAGTTAATAACAATAAAAATTTATGCAGTTATGAAGTAATCTGCTTGTTATATTTTTCTCCACAATAATAATATACAGTAAAAATTCTACTAACGGACACCTCCCGTAGGCGATCACCTATTTTAAACGGACAATTTTTCAAGTACTTTGTCAAGAAGTTTTAGAACAGATTACTCGCTACTAGACGGACACCCTACTGGCCGGACGCGGATACCTTTTTCCTATAAAGCACTTCCAGAAGACAGAGGTACTTTATAGTTTTCTAAGGCATCGCCCATCGATAAGACATAATATTAAAAGAGTGGCTACTGAAAATCAGCAAGTTCCGAAGCAGCGGGCAAAACACCATGTCATTTAAAACAATAAAGTAACTCCAAACAAATAATATATATATAAAGAATTAAAAATTAAAACAAAAACATCAAGCGAAAAAATTTGCGCTCGCTCATATTTCCGGCTTACGGGCCTTTTGAAATTTTCATAGAAAAGTACAACTGTGCACCATAATATTTAAGATATCAATATGGCTATTATTTAAAAACTTTTAAAAAGTCCTTTCAGATAGTGGCATTTTTACGTAATTTTTTCTTATTTTTTTTATTCTTTTTGAGTTTAGTTATTTCACTAATCTAGCGTCACACACATGGTGAAGGTATATAAGATTCGGCAAAGCCGAATATAGCATTCTTCCTTGTTTTTTTTGCTTTCTTGTAAAAAAAATTGAAAAAGTTTTTGAGAATAAGGGCAGTCTCGATCCTATAAATGATTTAAATTACTATAAAATTTGAGATTTTCGCCTTGCAATCATATTTTTTCGATTTTTTTAATTGCAAACTTTACGTTACTCTATGTAAATGGTATCTTATGACACCTACAGTGTACTAGACTTTAATACATGGCATTGGCTGTTATTAGAAGAAGCGGCCTCAGATTTGGTAGAGATATTTGAAGAAATGAAAGAAAAAGAAAAATGCTAGTAATCGCACTACAATGCAAAAGAGGAATAGTTTTAAATAAAATGTATTGTTATTTTTATAAATCAGTTATTATGAATAAGTTAAAAAATTTCAAATCAATTTAATTCTATAAAGTAATAAATTACAGACAATAATTTTAATTTTATTAAAATTATATATTTTGTCACCAGCAACAAAAGGGGGCAAAAGAAAGGAAATTTTAAAATCTTCTTGATCAAAGGTTAGGTTTTTGAACTTTCAATGACCTTAAAAGTTGCACTTACTGAAAAAAGTATGGATAACTTTAGAGGTAGAATAAGTTCTTCTCAGGATAACTTTTTTACTCCTTGGTCCGTCCTCTTTAAACTTTAGCAACATATGACCATAAGACTTACTTCGGCCAAGTTTCATTGACTAAGATGAGTTCAATAATTGCCTGGAGCCAATATAAACAAAAGATAAAAGCAACATCTGGCTTAATTGCCATAATACCCCTATGTGCGGTATAGAACTGAGCGAAAAAATTAATAGATATTTAATATTTAATATAAATGTTTTATTTTCTAGTTTTTCAGTCTCAATTAGGTTTTGGGATTTCCAGGAATTTTTTGTTTCTCGGGAAACGGGGAAAAAATTATCGCGTTGCCGGGATTTCCCGGTATTCCAGGGAAAAAAGCAATTCTTAAAGAAAATAAATTTATTTTATGAATAATATTATAAAATTTATGGTTTTATTAAAACATAAACAAACAAACAGAAAATAATTATTTGATAATAGTTTTACCAGTTTATAAAACTTAACAACAATTCAGGTGACAACACATACATACAGTAAGGGACAAAATTGTTCACGAAATTATTACTACTAACAAATTATGCAAGATGTTTTTATTTCATTTCCTTTTATTTTAATTTTTTCAAACATTTCAAATCAATTAGCATTTCAGAACTTAAAAATAAGAAAAAAAACGTACCAAAGGTGCTTTATGGGGTTCAAATCCGTCGACTGTGGAGGCCAGTCTAAGAGTTTGATCTTATTTTCTTCAAACCACTTTTTAGAGATTTTTGCTGTATACTTGGGATCGTTGTATTGCATAAAGATATCATCCTGTCCTGGATCTAAGATGAATATGTCTAAACTAAGAATGTAGGAGTCTTCGAGAATGGTGACATAATCCTTGGCATACATTTTTCCACTGATTCGACGCAGAACTCCAAGCTGGTCTCCGCGAAAACAACCCCAAGCCATCAATGAGCCCCCACCGGATTTTTAACGTCTGACAAATATTTCTTTCTTTTATACCAACACTTTTATCGACCAATGCCCATTGCCTCCCGTCTGACCCCATTCTATTAATTTTTGTCTCGTCTGCCTATGTTACTCGCATCCAATCTTCAAACGAGAATTTTTCGTATTGTTTTGAAAACTTCAAACGTCTTTTGCGGTTATTTTTGCTTAAAAGCGGTTTTTTTTACTTTTGCTCTGGCTGTCAATCCACTGTTTTTAAGCATCTTCGGACGGTTTTGGTGCTAACATCTAAATTATGTTCTTCACGTAGCATTTTGGACCTCAACTGCGGTAATGACTGCACCAGTAATGATTAATCGTCTAGCTTCGCGACAATCTGCTGGCGAAAGTTTTTTTGGGCGACCTGCTTTATTGCGTGTGATCTGTATATTACTTTTTTTTTATTTTACACCCAAAACCCACTGATATATTACATATTTTGGCAATTTCGCGATATGAGACTCCTTCTTTAAAATTTTGTGTGACGCTTTGTTTAAAAAGTGCTGCTTTAGCTTTGGCCATCATGAAAAAAACTAAGTAAATTTAATTAACTATGTTTTAATGTTTATTTAATTTTATGTTTAAACAATTAATCTACTTACTTTAAAAGAAAATCACACAGAAAAACCGGAAGTTTATTAAAACTTTTTAAAGAGAATTAACACTCACTAAATATTGTTCACACACGTGGCTTTAATGTTCAGTTAATATCGTAAAAAAAAACTAACGGAACTGATGTTGCCAAATAAAAGTTTAAGGGTGTTGACAACTAGAAATTTTAAAAAACTTGCACATATTTACTTATTAAATAACATCGTGAACAATTTTGTCCCTAACTGTACATATGTACATCTGCACCACATAACGAAGGATAACAAATAAAAATACTGAAAAAGTATTTTATTTTTATTATTTTTTGAAATATATGATTTTAGAACTGCATTTAACAATTTACTAGATACACTGTTGCTTGCTTTCGTTTCAAAACTTCCAACAACAGAAAGAACCCTTTCACTTTCTGCTGAGGTAGGTTTTGTTGTCAAGAATGCGTTTAAACATTATCCATGTTCGTGTTTTAAATATTGTTGGCTTTGAATAATTCAAATGCCTTCTTAAATAAACTATAAACCTTTTGTTCTTTTTTATATCTTACTAGCAGTGCTTACGACTTCGTCCGCGTATCATTTCTAATTATCTGAAAATTAAAATTTAGAAAAATGTGTTTTAAATATTCATTGTAGTGTTCTGTAAACAGCGTTAGAAACTTTCCATTCACAAAAATAAAATGTACTGACAACTGTAACATTACGCCGAAAAAATTGTGCGACTTCACGTTGGTATCTCTAGTTTCTCTACGGAGTGACATATTTTTATGAAATAAAAAGTGTTCTATATTTAAACCAAGATTCAGGGACCTCCTCACAAAATTTTATTTAAATCCATCCAACAGTTTTAATGTGATGCAAACACAGAGAGACAGACGGACAGACAAAAATGCTTAAAATAGCTGTTTTGTATTCCATGTCGATTAATATATACACCACCATTAAAATTTCCAAAAGACACAAGTTGAGATTTATAGAAGTAGTTGAATTCACAGGAAACGAGATATTTGAAAATTCTTAAATGTCTCAAAAAAAAAAAAAATATTTTAATAGCAATTAATGTATTTTTTTAAAGTGGATATGATTTTAAACTTCCCGTTTCCTAGAAATTTAGTAAAAATTTTCCCGAGAAATCGCGGATAGCTTTTTCCGGAAATTCCCATTTCCCAAACCCTAGTCTCAGTGAATAAACACTAAGCAAAATTGAATGAAAATACGCATTTTTTTTGAACTACAATACATTAAAACCAACAGTATGAAATCGAAATCCTTTTAGATAAAAATAACATAGCAAAAATCGAAAACAAAAAAAAAAAGTTGTAACAGCACAACAATCCATTTTTTTTTGGTGTGTGAATATTTACACTTGAGTGTTGTTTTTAAGCAAAATGTAAGAATTTGTGTGAAAAAGTACAAAAACGATAAAAAAAATCTTTTAAGAAAACTAAAACTTAAAATTTAATAGAGAAACAATTTTACAGTAGTTTACTTAAAGGCATTACAACGATAAAAATACGCATAAAAATTTTATATGTAATAGAAAAAACAAATGACATATTAAATCAATAAATTAATTTCAAACGCATTATTAGGATTATAAACTAAAAAAAACTTTAATTAAAAATCTTAAGAGTGAACAGTGAAGTACATCCAAACTGATTAATAAAGAGCAAAATGAATTGTTATTTAAGTTTAATAAGGAAATGCTGAAGGATAACTATCGACAATTTAAGTACTGTTTTGTTAGTTGTACCTTATTTACCTAAAAGTTACAAACAAAAAACAAGAATAAGAACATATGTTAACGATTTATTGTGTTCAGTCTCAAAGCTTCGTTTTTTCACTTTTAATTGGTATGTGAGACAAGAAGACAAGTACAAAAATCTTGAAGATGAATCCTCCTCCGTACAGATATATAAATGATTAGTTTCAAATTTCACATGCAAACCTGGAAACTCTAAAATATTAGCTTTAAATATTTGCATGTTGACATATTTCAGTGGAGAATTATACAGGGATTAAAATCAAAATTTTTGCATTTTGTTTCTTTAACATTTTTTTAATTTTTTCCGTCCCATCATTAGAATAATGACAAGTGCGATTATTATGATTGGTCTCACTAATAAAATTTATTTATGTCAAAAAATATATATAAACCAATATATGCATCCAAGTAAGCGGTATATGAAAGTATTAGTTTAAATTGTAGCTTATATAACTTTAAGAATTATTTTGCTTGTTTTTAAAAAGAAAGAAAGATAACCAGCCTCAACATAGTATTGATTTCTTCCTTATTAATAAACAAGTATTTTTTATTATATCCTTCACTACAGGCGGAAAAAGGGTGTATCTAAGTTTGTCATTCGTTTGTAATTTCTACAATATACTTAGCGATGTCCGTCTGTCCGTTCGTGCTTGTCTTGAAATTAAAAAAAAAAAATAATAAAAATTTTATACAAATGCTAAACCCTTTACGAGCCGATGACATTTTTGTGTATTTTTTTATTTTAATTTTTTTTTTATTTGTTAATTTTTTAATTCGCTATCAACTCAACATTTGTTTTTTCAATTATAGGTACTTTACTACACTAGATTTACAAACATGGGCATTTGGCATAGCAGAACACAGCACTCATAATTGCTTATATTTATATACAATTTTGTGTCAAAAGTAAAAAAGAAATATATAAAAACTTTAAAAGTTTATTGTTTTATGTCTTGAAAATTTATTTCATATAAAAATTTCTGCTTGTACCGAGTTATCAGCAGATATGTTTGTTGATGTTTTATGATTGTGGTATGGAAGGGTTTTGCTAAACTTTCCAGTTTCACAATTTCACGTATGACTATTCAGACCCATACTAATACGTATTAACCTTGCGCTTGCGTATGTCTTTGGGCACTTTGTAGTTCTAAGGTAGCTGAATTTTAAAATGGATAGGGTTCAATGAACACACGATTAACTTAAAATACTGAATCCCTAAGCCAAGCAACAACTAGTCGAACTAGTCAACTCTAAATCTATAATTTTTTGTTTTTCACATAAGAGTGTTAGATGTCTGATGTTGCAAATTTACATAAATGTTTTACATTTTCCATCTCTTCTATTGCTTCTTACAAGAATGGCATGGTCATTAATTTTAGATTTGTGACTGAAAGTCAAAATTTTTCAAAAGAGAAAATAAACTTACGTAATTTGCATGCCTAAATAATTAAGTTCTTTTATATTTGTTCAGTATATTGATCCCATTTATATAAAGTTCTGAACAAAAAGTAATCATTACTCTTAATGAAAAAAAAAAATAAAAAAATTAAGACAAAAAATTAAAATTAACAACCTCGACAGAAACTTTCTTTATTGTCATCGTTGTTCAAGACTGCCATCTACGTTAAAGAGAACACACACGCAATTTGATTAAAACTTGAAAATAAGATAATCCAAGAATTAAAAAAAATATTATAAATAAAATAAAGAGTGAAATTGAATTTAATAAACACGAAACACGACGTTAAAGCTGGGTTTTGTTTACAAAATGTTTAGTATATTTTTTTATCAACATTGTTGAAAAAAAATTTGAATGGATTTTAATTTATCGGCATGGACAGCATATCTCGCTTCGCTTCTTGTCTTACCGGTATAAATAAATTCAAAGAGTTAATTACATTAAGAAAAAAAAAAACTAATTTACTAATAACACTAAGGAAGAAATGACTGCATAAATAAAGAATTGTATAGAAATATTCAATAGGTTAGTTGGAGGTCGTTTAAGAATTAAATTAGATCACATCATTTGAAGTTGAAAGTGTATGTAAGCTAAGCTGTAAAACTTAAAAACATATTTATATCTTTTTATACCCTTCAACACAGGTAAGAAGCGTACATCTAAGTTGATTATTCCGTTTGTAATTTCTATAATATTCATTTCAGATCCCATATCTTGACTTTTTATGCATAGCGAAGTCGATTGAGCATCGTACGTCTGTACGTCCGTGTTCGTGTTGAACTCAACTTTGCCAGGGCACTAATTGAGTTAGAGAAAATTTAAATACGCCAATCCATTAGTAGTAGCTTCTAAAATTTCGCTTTTGAAAACCAGCTGGTTCGGTTTATCTTCTGTGAGGAAGCGGCCAAAACATCACGACTACCACGAATTTTTCTATATCATTTAAAACAAATCTAGTTTAGTGAATTTACTGCAATCAAAAAACAAATATATATAATTATAAATATGAAAAAACCTTTAAGTGAAGATATTGGCGCTTGTCCAATTACGGGCCTCTGAACTTTTCATAGAAAAATTACGATTATGCACGACATATTTTAAGGTGTCAATATGTGCATTATTTAATATCTTTCAAAGAGATCTTTTAGGAAAAAAAATTTTTAAGAATGCTTAACCCATAAAGAACCAATGAAATTTTTATGCAATTTTTAACTCTCTGTCAGATTTACATGCATGTTAAAGGGTATGTAGGATTTAATAAAGCTGAATGTAACATTCCTGTTTGTTTTTCTTCTTATTTAATAAATTTTTAATGACGGTGTTCTGTTGATTATTTCAAATTTTGATTGTAAAGTACTGTCCATTTTATTATTTTTGATTATTCAAACAAATTACTGCTTCCAAATATGTAAAAGTATAACACTCAAACTACTTTTCGGTCTGCACTTTTTATGGTTTGTTAATTAACATTGCAAGAGTGATGATGCTGACGCTGGTGAAAAATTGTACACTAATAATATTGCATGTTGTAGATTATGAAATATTCCGGTTCAGGAAAGCCCTTAAGTTGTTCATGAATATGCCCGCGTTCATGATGGAATATTTGGATTTTTCAATTTTCGAAAGGCATAAATTATGTTGCATGCTTATAACATACATGGTGCTCATAAAATCTGTTAATATAACAAAAAATAATGAAATATCCACAAAGTATTGATATATTCGTTAGACAATGATTTATGCATACAAGCCAGAAGCTAAAAATGTTTGTTTTTTAGCTGTTATCTAATATTATAATAATAAGAATTATTATTAGAACATTTTCTATCTAACAATTGCTTTTCTTTAAACGTCAAAGAACAGGCTTGTGGCACTTATGCAATTCGATGTAAAGCATGCTGTAGGTAATAGTTATTCCTAGTTTAGTTCTTAAAAAATATTTATTAACCGTTTTGTTACCTATAAAATTGAATTGCCTAGAAGTTCGAATGACGGAGTAGAAAAAGTATTTGTCATGTTAATCTTAGCATAAGTTTGAATTCGTATTGAAAATTTTAAAAAAATCTGGAATTTGTAAATGAGCTCAATAACTAATTTATTATTGCTGTGGCAATTTCGGATTGTTCGCTTGAGTTTTTGATAAACTGAAGCAAATTTCTGGTATCTTTAAAAACAGCTCAGTATTTATCAATAATTTGAAGTAAATTAGAGTAAAATTTACTTGTTAAAAAGCAAAGTTAAGTTAGTTATAAGTTTTATTTAGTTTAGGTTAGGGTAAGTTTGCAGATAAAGATATACCACAGCTTGTGTCTTATATGTTGATCTTTTGTGATACTTATGCACAAACTAATAGAATAGGTCAAAAGAAATACGAAGAAATGTGAGAGAAACTACAGAGGTAGAAAATGAATTAAAATTGGACTCATTAGTCATTTTAAGTCAGATAGAGTTTGTCAGAAAATGAGCCACAACTTCTTAATAAAAAACTGTGTTTGACTAAAATCGGGATACGTTGTTTCTATAGACACTGATTACTGCAGTTTCAGTGTCGGCATTCAAAGTTGTTCCAATGTTTTCCCTAAATCTTTCACTGGCCAGGCTACCCTAATAGTAAAAAATAGATTAATCGTAAAAACGATAATTATTTCTTTTTCCACAGGCCGAGATGGAAACGTCAAAAAACACATATGTAGATAAGGCATCATCCGCTCTTGACTTCCCACGTCACAGTGAAAGGTCCTTGCAAGCAGCGGTCTAAGAGTGCAGGAATAACATTCCTGGTCCCAACAAGGCTTGCTTGATGCGACAATCTGTGATTTCTTGCTGTTCTCAGTGTCAGCAAGTTAACTTGGCAAAAAAATACACTCCGGCATATGGTTTCTGTTATCCAAATTGGCACATTGCGATGTATTCTCTTTATAATGTAGCTATTCGCCAGATTGTACAGTGCTTTTAATAAGATAGAAACAGATAGAATTGGATTAAATACCAATGCCTTTTCATATCGCTCAGCTTAATCCACCAGGTTTTGTTTTTGCGTAAGTCTTCGTACTTTTGGATAAGGAAGCAGGTATTACCTAATTTAATAATATACAGGCTTGCCACCCGCAGTGTGCCGGGTGATATGACACATGTAGGGCAGTGAGTAAGCATTAATTAGCTGAAAATGAAAACTTGACAAAAACCCGCTATACAATGTCTAGTCAGTGTGCACTTGGATAGCAAAAAATATACAGAAAGAACAAACAAAATAAATAAATACATAACACCTTTCGCCAATGTCACACATTAGTAAAATTATAGTCATTAAGTTATTACGAGATTATAAGAGAAGAGCCAGGTATGATAAATGAAGCTTTATCAACATATTGGTCGACAGTGCCAAAAGCGCCTAGTGCAAAACGGTTTCTAGTATCGTCCCTATTAGAGGCCGCACAAATGCATTTGAACACACAATCAAGACATCGCACATTTTTTAAATGGTGTACTGAAGTATGGTCGCGACAAACAAATACTGTTAAATACTGTAGAAATAAAACACAAACACTTTCTTCTGTGTATTTGAAAAATGTCTTGGTATCTTAGTATGTCTTGAAAACAACAAGATGTCTTGAAATGTTTCAAGACGTCTTGTTATTTCAAGACGTCTTGGTCATATTAAGATGTCTTAAAACATTTGTTGAGTAAATTATGAAGACAGCATTGCAACCATATGTTTATTAGACGCGAGTGGAATAAAACACACAAGAGCAAATTGTATTTTTGCTATTTTTGTCTTTTATTGTTGATTAAAATTGGATTAATTATAGAACATAATCCACTGTTACTTTAGTTCTTTTATTTAAAATTTATTTAGTACAAAATGTGTGCATATAAACATCCATTTTTAATTGAAACTTAGATTTTATATTTATTTATTAATAAGCATTTACAGTGATTTAATGTATAAAGAGATTATCATACATATTTTAGATCTTATACACATATACACATGCGGTTTTTAAGAGGGAAAAAATTAAAAAATTGCTTGTTTATTTTTATAAAAATTAATTTTATTGCTTTCTTAAAGTAAAAAGTAAAACATAATAAATAAGTTAATGTTAACATTACACGTTAAGAAAAATGGTTAAAGTTAATCATCTTTCTTTTAAAAAGTTGCTGCTTATTTACTATTACTGTGTAGATACATCATATATTTAAAAGTTTTGAAGCTTGATGACATATTCGTCCTCTTTTCTGATAGCAGTTGCCTAGAAACTGAAAACACTCTTTCAGATGCTGCACTACTGGCTGAAGTGGCAAACATCTAGCAACTTAACCTATATAGTATAGGAAATTGCGTTTGCTGTAAATGCCATCAATTAATTACGTCAAATATATCTTTAAATGAAATGTTTAAATTTTGATACATTTGTATTTCTTCAGTAACCTTATCTTCGGCATTTAAGTTTGATGCAGGCGTAACAAAGTTTTTAAAATACGATGAGATAATTGTTTTATTAGATAATGGCGATTCTTTATTTGGTTTATTGTCTTCATTTCGCCAATATCTCTTTAGTTCCTCTATACATTCAGACTTTATAAGATTTTTGTCTTGTTCAGAAAATTGTAACAATTTATTAGTAGGTGGAAAAAGAAAATGTGCAATTTTGTGTAACGTAGTAAGTTTGGAAAATACAGTTGTTTGTAAATGATGGTACAATATTTCTTTAAATCATCTCATAACATCATTTTCGTCGTTTTCAGGTTTGCAGCTGTCTATTAACCCACTGATATGAGTATGCCTTTGACGTAGCTAAAATTAATTTTTTCAATCCTTTGCAGCTCATTTTTACGCTAAAGTACGTTACTTATATCCATCCAATTTGTTTCCACAGATTCAAACAGATAATACAACGTGTTCCACCTAGTCGGACAAAGGCTCTTTAAGGAATTACTTAAATTGCAATTTTCTCCAGACTTTTTAAAATACTTGACTAGTTATGAGCATAAATTACATAGTTCTGACAATTCTTCTACTTGCTTTATAGCATTTTCTATCACGTTATTAATAAGATGGTTTATACAGTTTATCCGTGGATATGTATTAAAAGCAGCCATTATATTCGAACCCCTATCAGTAACCATGACTACTTCTTCCAGTTTGCAGTTATACTTGCCTAGCAAGTTTTCAATTTTTAACCGTATAATATCACCTAAAAAGAAACGTAAAATATAAAATTAATAAAACAATTTTAATTGTTCTATAACAAAATAAGAAAATAAATAAATATTAACAATTTTAACTTACTTGTACATCTTGCTCCATCCATGGAATTGAGGCCCAGCAATCTTGAAAATAATTGACCGTTTTTTATGTAGTGGATAGTTAACGAAATATAACTTTTTCGCAAATAGTTATTGCTCCATATATCTGACGTAAAGCCGAATCCATTTTTGCAATGTGATATGATTTCATTTTTGACATTGACGAAAACGGTCTCATATGTTTCGTGATATTGCAGTAGGGTGCAGCAGTAAGCTTTCGATATCAACATTTTTCCCATACTTTGCTCCAACTGAAACCAAAAACTCAGAGTATTGTTTGAGCCCACTGTCCTCTACAAAGTGGAAAGGTCGGCAATTTTCAATACACCATTTTGAAAGGCGTTTTTCTGCTTCCTTCTTTATTTCCATGTTTACTAGTATTCTCGAAACATTAGCTTCCTTAATAGCGACATACAATTTATGCTTAACTAAATTTGATGTGCTTCTCTGAACATACTTCATTACGGAAAAACAGTTTCTCCAGGCAACTTTTTTTTCTATATCGATGCCATTATTCTCTATCATTCCGTAAACGTCCCAAACCTTGCTTCTGCCTCTTTTTGCAGTAATCTTAAATTTACCGGACAAAATGTTTTCCTTTATAATGGCACTGTCCATTAATTCATGGGAATCGGATTGCGTTGAACTCTAAATGAGCAAACAAAAATAAGAAAGCACTATTAAATAATCTAACATTTTTAAACTCGTTTTTTCTTACCATTATTTCTGTCATATTAAATATTAAAAATCGTTACTTTTTTAATTTAAATTATGTATGTAAAATTAATATGTATGTCTAACATCACAGGCTCTTTTAAAAATTGATTAAAAAACTGTTATCGACACTTTCATTTATACAAAGAGAAATTATTGTTTTGACTATCTTACCAACATTTTTATTACTTACTGCCCTTTTATAAATCAGATTTTATTACGTGTGAAAAAGGATAACACAGGTCAACAGCAAAAAAAGGCTTGACTAACCACTATATAGATTTGATGCATCATGGCTGCCTAAGTACAAAAATTGTAAAATTTTTCAATTCTATGGATAATTTTTTTTTTTTAATTTTTTAAGTAAAATTGACAATATTTTGAGACATTTCTCCACTTATGTTGTCATAACTCAAAAACAACTAGTCCGATTTTGTCGAATTAAATTTACAAAAATTAAGGTTTACAATATCTTTAAATAACGTATACAAATTTTTTTAATGCGATGAATAGTTTCAAAGTTATGAAACAAATTGTTAGCAAAAAAAAAAAAAAAAATGCTAAAAAAAAAAAATGTTAAAAACAAAAATCTGGAAAAAATCGGAAACTGCAAAAAATATTACTTTTTATTTTTTTGTAGTAAAGCTACATATCAAGCAAATTAAACTAGATATGGATCATACAAATCGATGCATGCTTTACATTTTTATTTACAATTAATTGAAGGTATCGCATATTTACAAGCACTGTAGAAAATTGTACCTACTATATAATGAAAATGCAGAACATAAAAACTCAGGTGCATTTTACGACACGCATTTTGGCAAAACCCCTTTGGGAAAAACCTCTATGACATTTTTATGATTCTAATAATTAAAAAAAAATAAGTAATAAACAAAAGATTGTTTAATGTTTACAATTGCGGTAGGATAGTAATAAAACGCTCATAAATGTGCGTGTACGCTGAAGTGCTCTTATTTTCCGTTAGGTACCTGTAACGGATGATTTTTTTTCTCATAAAAGTCCTTAATGTTTTTTAGGATTCTTAGGAATAATAAAAAATTTGCAGCACACACAAACTGTATCCACACAAAGGGTTATCCCAAATTATAGTATCAGTATTTATAAGATCTCCTTGACCCTTTTTATTTCATTCAAGAAGTGTTTGCGATAACGCAAACATCATTTAATACCTACACAAAAATTAGAGTCATACAGCTTAGAAGTTAAAAACAATTTTCAAATATTAATAAAAATGAGCCAGAACATTTTTATGTAAAAACGATCCAGATTTATTTTGTTATGTGTGCGGCCAATATATCACCGGGAAAAAACGGAAGTGCTTCTTAACTTCATTGCAAAAGTCATATCAAGATTGCTATAATATCCGCACAATTTGAACCAGCATTGGACACCGAGTACTATACGCATTCCATGTCGATTGAATTTATCTATAAAGTCTTCTAACGTAAAGTAAGTATAAATTAATAGATTTGGAATATTTTATAATTACAATATTTCTTAATTAAAATTTGAATTCTTCATATTCCTGATTTCAATTTTTTTTTTTCATTTTACAGACGACACTTGGAAATTTTGAAGCCTATGCTATGGAGAGAAACAGCGAACCACGCATCCGAGTGTTATTTTTGTTTAAGTACAAAAAGCGGTTTTGGAAAACATATGCGATGGTCTCACCCCACGAGGTCTGCTGATGGGTTTACACTTGCAGTTCTACATTCACAAGAAATAGAATATGCTCAAGATCGGGCTGCAAGCTGTAGTCATGTGCTTTCATCTTCACCAGGACACTCAACCTCAAGTATGTCTTACCAATCAGATATGTCAGATCCAGCACTACCATCTACAGCTGAAAATGACGAGTTCATCCCACACAAACAAGAATACTATGTAATTGCATTGGTCATGAAGAAGATAAAGTATGATGAACATAAGTGGGTAATTTGTGTTGATCTTAAGATGGTAAATTTCCTCTTAGGCCAACAAAGCGGCTTTACAAAATATCCTTGTTTTATATGTTTATGGGACAGCAGAGCTAAAACAGAACATTGGAAGAGAAAACAATGGCCTTCTAGGGAAACACTAGTTCCAGGTACGCCAAATGTTATAAATGTGGCTCTAGTGCCCCGAGATCGCATCATATTACCCCCTCTTCACATTAAACTTGGTCTGATGAAACAATATGTTAAAGCACTTAACAAAGATAGTGAATGTTTCCAGTATATTTCAAGGAAGTTTCCCAATCTAAGTATGGAAAAGCTGAAAGCAGGCATATTTGATGGCCCACAAATTCGCAAATTGGTGAACGATACTGAATTTGGCAGTTCAATGTCAGAAATTGAGAAGAATGCATGGGATTCGTTTGTATGGGTTATTCAAAATTTCTTAGGAAATAACAAGGGTGATGATTACGTTGCGCACGTTGAAGAGATGTTAACTCACTTCCAGAATCTTGGATGCAACATGATCATCAAAGTACACTACCTGCACAGTCACTTAGATCGTTTTCCTGAAAATCTAGGAGACTTGAGTGAAGAACAGGGCGAACGATTCCACCAAGATATCCGGACAATGGAGGAACGATACTAGGGTCGCTGGGATGCACACATGATGGCTGAATTTTTCTGGATTATTCAGAGTAAAACTTCGTTATTCAACAATAGTAGAAAATCGACTAAAAGAAAATTTCAGAGTTTGTAGTTTATAATACATATTTATTTATTTTCTTGTTTTATTTATTATAATAAATGTGAATAATAAAATATAAATTTTCTACTATTTAATTTATTTATTTATTTACATTTAAGCTCATCCAACACAAATGTCTTTCCGAAGAATAGAATCAGTATATTCTAGGTAGGGTTTTGCCAAAAAAATACACGAATGTTGCTATGTAATGCATTTTTGATGTGAAAATTTGTACATAGCATGGGGAAAATGTTTTCAAAATTCAATCAATCGAAAGAAGAACATTAACTACTCAATTTTATGTATATCAGACAAAAAACTAAAATATGGTGAAAATGAGCGAATTCACTTAATTGTGAATAAATTCGAAAAAAATCAATCGATTTTTATGATCGATATTAAATTTTGTTCCTATTACATGTGGCTTTGCGATAAAGCAATAAATCTGAACGATTTTTGCCGTTTTCGATTTTTTATGATTTTTTTAAAACAAAAAAATTTGCTATTTTCACGTAAAAAAAATATTTTTTCCCTCAATTTTTTATTATAACTCCGAAACTACTGAGCCGATTGAAACGCAATATATTAACGGATTAAAGGCTATGTAAATTTCAGTTTTTCTAAGTTTATTTGAGTAATATCGGACTAATTTTTTTTTAGTTATCATTAATTATGTGGAGAAACGTCTAAAAAAATTTATAATTTTACTTAAAAATTTAAAAAAAAAAAACCTCTCCATAGAATTTCAAAATTGAACCATATTTGTACTACTGGGACCACAATACATCAAAATTGTATAGTGGTTTTCAAAGCCCCTAAAATTTTTTCAAAATTGTTGCCTTGTGTAATAATTGTGGTTTTAAAAAATCTGTTTTACAAAAAAACCAATTCAGGAATGTTCAGAGACCAAAATAAAAAAACAGGTAAATAAAAAATTCAATTGAGCGTTAAAAGGAAAATGTTTCATTTAGAATAATAATTTTGAAATTTTATGATAAATCAGGTCAATTTGGATGTACAAAATAATGTAATCAGTAATTGTGGTTGTTAAAACTACACAAATTTGGGAATGTCCCTAAATAAATACAGGTACTAGAATATTTATCAATAGTGTTGCAGTAGGTAAATAATTGAAAGTGAAAATGTTTTCAAATGTGATGTAAAAAGGGTAATAACTGCGGTTGTAAAAAATCTGTTAAAATTGCATTTGGAAATGTAAAAAGTAAAATAATACTTATGTATGAATTTCTGCAATAAAAAATATTGACGTTTTCCATATTATAAATAGATCTAGGTAGTTATTGAACACTAAAAATTAAAATGCTTTAATTAAAAACTCTTCTATGCAAACTTCTATTTAAAAACGACAAAATTTAGTAAGCTTTTATGGCCGAATTAAAGAAGAAATAGTTTCTATTTATAAAATAATACCTATATGAAAATTTGTTTAACATACATATACGAGGGCTGCTCTATATATTTCTGGCCTATTAGTAAAAATGCGAATATTTAAAATCAAAAATGGTTTTATTGTTTTTCAAAGTATTCTCCATCATGATTTATACACTTTTGCATGCGCTCTAACCAGTTGTCGAAGCACTTTTTCCACTCCGATTGAGACACCTCTAAAACATGGTTTTTGAATACTTCAACAGCTTCTTCTGGCGACGAAAATCGTTGACCACTCATTTTTTTCTTGATGTGCGGAAACAAGAAGAAGTCATTAGGTGCCACGTCAGGGCTGTACGACGGATGATCCATTAATTCGACGTTTTGGCCGGTCAAAAACGCTCTGGTTTGAGCCGATGTGTGAGAGCTCGCATTGTCATGGTAAACAATGATTCGTCTTCTCTTGTTGGTTTTTCGAATTTCTCCGATGAATTCAGGCAAACAAATTGTAGCGTACCACTTAGAAGTGACCGTTCTACGTTGCCCAAGCGGAGCAATCGCCACATGACCTGTTTTGCCAAAGAAACAGGCGACCATTTGCTTCGAAGTGCTTCTTCCACGAACAAATTTCGTTGGATTTTGCTCGTCTTTGAAGACCCACACGGCCTATTGTTGTTTTGTTTCGGGCTCATAGGCATAGATCCATGATTCGTCACCTGTGACGGCCTTATAAACATCTTTTGAAGCCCACGATCGTATTTTTGCAATATTTCTTTGCACCAATCGACACGAGCCTTTTTTTTAACGACTTTTAAATTGTGCGGGATCCAACGAGAACAAACCTTTTTTTCGGCCAGGTGTTCATGCAGTATTGAATGTATGCTGGTGGAAGAAATGTCCAAGGATGTCTCCATCTCTCGGTATGTTGATCTTGCATTATGAGTTCACGCACGGCATCAATGTTCTCTGGCACAACAGCCGTTTTTGGACGACCTTCACGGAATTCGTCTTTGAGCGAGCTTCGGCCACGATTAAATTCATTATACCAATTTTTCGCAGTGCTATAGGATGGTGCTTCATCGCCATACAAAGATTTAAGTTCATCAATGCACTCTTGTCGTGATAATCCACGTTAAAAGTTGTGAAAAATGATGGCACGAAAATGTTAACGAGTTAATTCTATTTTTTTCTATATTAATTTTTTTAAGCCACTGTAAACAACACAAATAATGGTCGTACGTCAAAACGTTTTCAAACGATTATGCTTAAAAATGACAAACTTTCCAACGGAAATGTCAGATTGCACTTGGCAGCACTCAGTGTTGCCTGGTCAGAAATATATATATATAGCAGCCCTCGAATTAGATAATTACTTTTAGATGAGCTAATATTTCATTTGATTAAACTCCGCTATTGGGTTATTGGCTTTAGTGGGCTTTATATAACTTTTATTAAAATCAGTGCCCGTTTAAAAATTTTATATTTTTATTTCCGTCTTTAATAAAACAATTGTATATCTACACAATTAAGAAAACAATATTTGAACATATGAATAATATAAATTAATTTAAAATAAATTTAAACTTAACTTAATCGCATTGGCCTGTACAAAGCATCCAATCGTTCATATGATATACACATAAGAACAAAGAAGTATTTAAAAAACACACAAATTACAAGTAAAGATGTTGGTCGTCAGTTGTATTTTTTCAAATACTTGGACCATTTGAAATTTTTTTCTACTGTCACGAAATGTCTTGTTACGAACAAATACTGTCGTGGCAGTATTTGAAAATAATCTTATACACGAACTTCTCTATTAACTTCGTGCTACGAACAGTATACGACAGTATTAACCATTTAAACATAAGGGTGTGTTTGATGTTTAAACACATTTGTTCAGGCCTCTAGTTCCTATAGAAGATAAAAACGGAAATAATCTAACGAATAACAGGGAACAATTTCCACTATTGTTTAAACATATATGAACTACATGGGATCTAGAAAACTCAATACATCGAAACAACGATGACACTTTCCCACCTCTGCACTTTTTCAAAATATAATAGTATGTTTCCACGGCACCTGCTTCGCCATACAAAATTATGAGAGCGAAGCTGGTAGATTCATATTGAATCTACTTGCGAAGCATGAAAAATTTATGTCTTCTCAAATTTTTATCGCAAGTTTATCTGAACTAGCTGTATAAAATGTAAACAAAAAGAGAAAAACAAGGTTTAAAGTGGTGTGTGGATATGTGTAATATAAAAAACAATTAATTTCATTAAAATTTTAAATGTAATAAATTACAAACAAACAAAATTAAAAAGAAAAATAAAGTTTTTGAACAAATTCTTTGAAAGTTATTTCAGTTTTTGTGCATACGTCCATCGAAGCATGTAGCATGTGTCGTGTAAACAGCGTGCTTCGCAATCGTGATTCGAAGAGCGAAGCAAGTGCTTCATTTTGCCGTGGGAACATACTATAAAGCTTAATGAAACAAATAAGTTTACTTTTACCCAAGGCGAATAAATATACGGTGTGAGCGATGTCGGATTTGATGTCGAGAATCAATGAATTCGCCATCGCTCCCACCCTATATTTATTGGCCTTGCTTTCACCTCCTTTTTTCATAATCTTACATAATGAAATACTGACATAATTAAATAATAAGAATAAGTATATCCGATGTAGTAGTTAACAATTCAAAGATGTAGAAATCGCCTAAGCCTATGCGCTTTACTAGCCTCTAAAAAAATATGCAATTGAAAATCAAATAATTATTGTAACGAGCTCTAGAATGTGAACCACGAGAAAATGCAGACATACTCAAATCCATGCCTATCAATGTGAATTCACGTCAAGCTGCATTCAATACTAAGAACTATTCCCATTTGCTTTTAATTCTGACACATTGGCAGCACCGTTACAAATTATAGAGGAGTAATTAAGGACGGAATTTCGCATACAGAGAAGACGAGAATAGTCTTTTGTAACATAAAACGAATACGTTAATCTATTGCAATATCCCCAAAGACAAAGATACAAATACGTATGTATACAACGGTTGCGTTAAGTTCGTATTAGTATACGGAACAAAAACATTGACGTTAAACGAAAAAATCAAACGCAAACATCAAACATTCACAAACAGATGCCTGTGAAACATTCTTAGAATTTGATTGCTAAGGAGCATATCTTATCAAAAACTCTTAAAATTAACAGAGTAAGAAGACATCTACATAGGAGACACTCTGAGACAACCATACAATAAAAGTGTAGCGCAACTCTTGAATGGAGTCGCCAAGACCACATAAAAAAAAACAGAGGCGGACAAATATACCACTGTTCCTGATGAAATACGCTAGATAATTAGTATCATGGGCTTCTAAACTGCTTCCCTGTCAATACATTAGAAATGTTACTAATCTCATTGGTGTTCTAATATAAATAATTGATATAAAAAATGTTTTTGCGTAGTATTATAGTCATTGCTAGCACCGCCCACGACTTCGTCCGCGTGTCAATTATAATTCTTGTAAAATTCAGACTTAGAAAAATGTGTTTTTTAATATATATTGTAGAGATCTGTAAAGAGTATTAAAGATTTTCCATTTATAATATTTACAAAAAATGTGCCTACAACTGTTTTAGTGACTTTACATTTGTATCTCTACTTTCTCTACGAAATAACTTATTTCTAGAAAACAAAAATGTCCCTTTATTTAAACCAAGGTTCTGAGGGGCCTCCACACAAAATTTCATTAAAATACATCCAGCAGTTTTTACGTGATGCGAAGACAGGCAGATGGAGAGAAAAGATTATAGTTTTGCAATTTAAATTTTTATGATTACGGTCGTGTGTATTGTTTTTACCGTGTGTCCAAGAGTCGTAATTTTCACTTATACCATAAACAGCATTCACCGGTCTTGATCTGTCTAACCCTTTATTGATGACTTCACTCTGATGACAAGTTATTTCAATCAATATACGCATACAACGAAGCTCTACACATAAGAAACCTTTAACTTTAATCCCTTAAGAACTATATCGAGATGAATCATTCAAAGTCCTATCTTATTGTGTAAGAATTAAGAATTTAATTTGTTTTTTTTTTTTTTCAAAATTCTTAACTTAATTGATATTAGCACTAAATTATCATCTTTTATTTTTAGCTCATGTAATCACGTTTTCCAATTTTTTTTTGTTTTCGTTAACCGTAAGATATAAAACAAGAATGTAGAATTCCGAAACTTTTTTGTTGCAATATTACTTCACATCAGATATTTGTGAGTTATTACAAGAAAAATTTAAATGGAGTTAACAAAGTGTATTTCGTATGTTGATCACTACAGATTTAAGCTCGTTGCGGTTTTTTTTGTGTGTTTCTAAGTGTCATATTAAATGAACAAATAGGAAATGAGATTAAAATAACTAAAATCTGAGTAAGCTTTCCTTATCCAAAAAAATGTTTAAAGCTAATGATAATTGAAATAAATGTAAAAAGCATGAAATTAGTGACCTAGATTAGAAAAAAGATTTTGTGGCATGAACACTTGCAAGACGAATACTTTGAATGTTATTTAATAAGACAGGTTCAATAATGAAGTTTGCGTACATTTCAGATGTCATTTAATTAAATAAAGATATTTTTTTTTAAATGATAAAACAGTAAAAATATGATATAACAGAAGACATGCAGTGAATAACGTATCAGGGAATAAAAATAATATTAAAAAAATGATAGAGTAAATTGAATTCACCTCCGATATGAGTTAAGTTGGAGGGTGTTAAAAGAAACCTTTATGATTTCTATAATTTATTATTATTTTGTTTAATCCACCGCAGCATGCTAAACTTAAAAATGCTTAAAGATGCTTTTCACACTGTTATGTCTTGTTTGCGTAGTAAAAACTTACGTGATTTCGTTGACAAATATAATTGAAATAGGCAAAAAAACAATTTGTTCAATTTTAATTCAGTGTATAATTTAATGTGATGTTACATTGAGAGAAAAATGATATATAGTAAAAAAGGAAATAAAAAATTTGAGTTGCATTCAAAAACTGTTATAAGTTATTACTTTCAACATAGTTGTATGCATTTGGGTTGAAAGAAAGGTTGCATTTTTCTAACACACTTCCCCTCAAACCAATTGCGAGTTCAAAATACAATGTTAAAATTCAAAAAAAAAATTACAATGTTAATTTAAGTAAGTTACAACCATATGAATGCTTCTGATTAGTTAAAATTTTTGTTAAAATGTCTGCTGCATTATCCTTTGTTGTAATGTATTTTACATCTACTTCATTGTCTTCGTATTTTGCTCTAATATAGTGATATCGGATATCAATGTGCTTGCTTTTTTTATATACTGTAGGATTTTTTACTGTAAATATTGCGCTCTGATTGTCACAAAAGATCGGGGTGGGAAATGCGATGTAGTCTTCGAATCCCATCTCTTTAATTAGACATCTGAAGAAAACAGCTTCTTTTGTACCCTGGCATAAAGCTATGTACTCGGCTTCCATAGTACTAAGAGCAACCACAGCTTGCTTTCGCGACTCCCATGCGATAGGACCACCTGCCATAAATGCTATGAAACCTGAGTAGGATTTCCTATCAGAATAATCACTTGCCCAGTCTGAGTCCGAATACACTTCAAAATTGTTGCAACTATTAGAATACGTTATCTTAGCTTCAGGATATTTCTTAAGATATCGGAGAACATGCTTAGCAGCTGCAAAACATTCTTTATGCGGATGCGTATTAAATTGTGATAGTTTCGATACTACGTGTGTTAAATCGGGTCTAGATATAACCGATAAATACATTAACGACCCAATCAGACTTTGATATGATGTTGTCTCTAAATTTTCGCATTTATTTTTACATTTTTCTAAAACTGTATCACTTGGCAACAGAGTGGCGGCAGGTTTGCAATTTGACATACCCCATCGCTCAAGCAAATCTTCAGTATAACGTTTTTGATGTATAGAAATGTCACCTCTAAGACCATTTCGATTGACTTCCATACCCAAATAAAAAGAAACAGGGCCTTTATCAATAGCTTTGACTTTCTTATTTAAATTGCTTATAACATTTTTAACTTCTTGTTCAGTAGAAGATGCCAAAAGCATGTCATCAACATAAATGGCGATTAAACATAATTCGTTATCATTTCGTTTTACATACACGCATGTGTCAGACTTACAACGTTCAAAACCCATTTCAATTAATATGTCGTTCACCTTTCTGTTCCATTTCCTACCGGCTTGTTTTAAACCGTAGAGAGCTTTATTTAGCTTGCATACTTTATTCGGATGTTCTTTATCTATAAAAAGTTTTGGCTGCATCATAAAAACGTCATCTGACAAATCTCCGTTTAAATAAGCGGCTTCTATGTCTACATGATTTACCAGCAGTTTATGTCTGGCAGATAATGCAAAAAATAGTCGTATTGTAGAATGTCTCACTACAGGCGCAAATGTCTTATTATAATCGACGTTGTACTTTTGTGAAAATCCATGTGCAACTAACCTTGCCTTGTATTTTTCAATATTGCCCTCTGGTGAACGTTTGACAACAAAAACCCATTTGCACCCAATTACGTTTTTATTATTTGGTTTATCAACCAACTGCCAAGTTTTGTTTTTAATTAAAGACTTATATTCTTTTTGCATTGCTTCTTTCCATTCTGTAGAATTTTCGGATTTTAGCGCTTCATCAACGGTAGCTGGATTTTCAATTACAGAATTCAACATTTCGGTATCAGTTTCAACTGTATAAACTTTACGAGGTCTGCCTCTTTGTTGTGTTCTAATTAATTTAGGTCTTCCTCTTTTTCTTTTGTATTCTGTTTCTTTACTATCTTTACTATCAGATTCACTGCTTGATCTAGACCTTTTTCTCTTGTTTATTGTTTCTTTGCTATCAAATTCATTAGTAGATAGACTCACCTGTTCGCCATTATCAACCACTTTAGAATCACAATATTCATCTGGAACTGCTGCGTTAACTTCTGTTTCTCTATGTTGTTTAAAAATGTTGCAATAAAACACTCCATTTTCATCAGTTTCAACTGGCGTTTCTTTAAACGAATTTTCAAAAAATATTACGTCGCGGGCAATAATAATTTGTCTTGTGTTGGGGTTATAGAAACGGAAACCTTTTGTTTGAGAATGGTATCCAACGAATTTCATTTTGGAACCTTTTGGCAAGAACTTGCTGCCTTTTGGCCTTACACCTTTATTTAAAACCACCGCATCACATCCAAATGTTTTTAAATGAAAAACTGATGGTTGCTTACCTGCCCATCTTTGGTAAGGTGTCACATCACCAAGGACATTTGTGGGTGATATATTTCTTATATACACAGCCGTGCTGACAGCTTCGCCCCATAAACTTTGTGGTAGTTTAGACTGTTCTAATAAACAACGAGCCATTTCGACTAGGGTTCGATTAGCTCTTTCAGCAACACCATTTTGTTGCGGGGTGTAACTCACAGTCGTTTGGTGGACTATCCCTCTTTTGGAGAAATACTCTTGAAATTTTGAATTAATGAATTCTTTCCCATTGTCGCTTCTGACAATTTTAATTCGGCGGCCAGTCTGCTTCTCCGCAGTCGCAGCAAAATTAATAAATGCTTCAAATGCATCACTTTTGTTTTTCAAAAAATGAACTGCTACATAACGAGAATAATCGTCAATAAAAGTCATAAAATATGTAGAGCCTCCAACAGATTTCACTCCAATCGGCCCTCATAAATCGGTATGCACAACTTGCAGCAAATCTTTTGTTTGAACACCGGAATACTTTTTAAATGGCTTGACTGTAGTTTTGTTTACAGCACAGGTGACACAATTAATATTATTAAACTTTTTTAAATTTAATCCCTTCACCATGTTTTTGGCTGATAACTTCTTTAAATCATTAACGTTGATATGCCCATATCTTTTGCAATCAATAGCCCATCACTTAAAACAGCTGACAAAATATTTTCGCCTTGTTTACTTTTAATGCGAGCTTTTTTGTTTTGGAAGTTAACAAAATAACCAGCTTTTAGAATTTTGTTGATTGAAATAAAATTTGAATGTAGTTTGGGTACATACCAAACATTATGTAAAGTAAGGTTGCAGAATTCTGTTTTTATTTTGACCTCACCAATCCCTTCTGCACTTATGCTTTCACCCGATGCAAGAACAATTTCTTGTTTTGCCTCTGTTAACTTTGTAAAGTATTCTTTTCTTTCACACATATGGGAGGTCGCGCCACTGTCTAAAATAAATTTTTTTGTCAAGTCGTTAACATTCTCATGTACTGCACATGCAAAATCTGTATTCTGATTATCTTTACATTGTGAGCGAAAATGCCCTTTTCTACTACATCGATAACATTTTATGTTGCTAACATCAAAAAGCATTTTACCATGATCTTTTGTAAAACGATTTTGGCGATGATTATTATTGTTGTTGTTGAACTTACTGCTGTTGTTGTTGAATCTTTTGTTTCTTTTATTTTTATCCTCGGAATTTACGGCGAATACTGCTTCGTTTTGGTTATAGTTTTTATTGGTTAGTCGCAGCTCTTCTTCAAGTATTTTGGATATTAAGTTCTCATAAGTAGGCAATTTGTCTCTGCTTTCTATTGCAATAACAAAGTTTTCCATTTCGTCGGGTAGACTACAAAGCAGCAAAATCGACACTAGATCTGCATTTAAGACAATATCAATTTTCTTTAACTCATCAACAATTGAACTAAATTCATTTATTTGTGTAGCGAATTTTTGGCTAGTGCTGAACTTAAATCGAACCAACCTCTTGAACAAATTGACTTTACGTGAGGCCGTATCTGCTTGGTATAAAGATCTTAAAACCATCCAGGTCTTTTTTGCGGTATCACAATTTTTAATGTGAATTAACTCACTTGGCTTGACACTCAATGTAATTGTCGCTAGTGCTTTCGAATCGTTCATATCCCATTTGGTTCTATCTGCTTCTTTAGTTGGTATTTCTTCATTCACGACATGCCACAAGTCTAATGTAACAAGTAAACTTTTAACTTGAATACACCACGTTGAATAGTTTTCGCCATCCAATTTATCAATACACGCAATACCTGTTGCCATTTTAAATCCTCGCCTCTTTTATCGGTGAACAACTAAAGATTTTATATACACGTTCTACAGGTCGTGTATAACCTCAAATTCAATGCCTTTTCAATTACTTCGAAGTCAGGTTATCTGGGCCCATAACCTTTGTTATGTCTTGTTTGCGTAGTAAAAACTTACGTGATTTCGTTGACAAATATAATTGAAATAGGCAAAAAAACAATTTGTTCGATTTTAATTCAGTGTATAATTTAATGTGATGTTACATTGAGAGAAAAATGATATATAGTAAAAAAGGAAATAAAAAATTTGAGTTGCATTCAAAAACTGTTATAAGTTATTACTTTCAACATAGTTATATGCATTGGGGTTGCAAGAAAGGTTGCATTTTTCTAACACACACCAAACAAAAAAATCATCACATAATCATCATCACATAAATCAAGCAAACCTTTAGACATGAATGATGATTTATTTAATAAGCTTCTATAAAAAGTTCATGGGCCCACAACTAGGAAAATATTGGCGAGCACAACTTTCTTTACTTTATTTTTTTCTTATATTTTAGTCTCTATTTATTTGTATATTTTTTGGAAATACTGCACTAAACTAGATTTGTTTCAAATAATATGAAAGAAATTAAAGGCAGGCGTGGTGTTTTGCACGTTGCCTCGAAGGACATGAACCGATCTTGTTGATTACCAATAGCAAAATTTTCGAAAATATGACTGATAGACTGTCGTATTCAAGTTTTCTCTAACTCATCTTTTGCCTTGGAAAAGTTGATTTTAGCCCGGCATAGTTCAATCGGCTTAATCTTTTTCCACATATGTTGAATATAAATGAATCAAATTTAAATAAGTTGATTTAAAGTATTTTTGTTTGTTTGTTTTTTGCTTAAAAGTTGCGTCTAAAAGTGTGAAATGTTATATTAGTTTTAATACTACTTTCGAACAAAAATTACACAAAAAAAAAAAAAAAAAAACTATACACCCAAAATAAATGTTCCCAAATAAATTAAACAGGAACAAATGGCTAAAACCGAGCTGAAAGCTCATACATATTATTTCTTGCCATGCGATTGGAATTCCTATTCTATCTCGATTTATGATACATAAAGAAAAAACTAAAAAATTAGGTTTTTGGAAATTAAAAACGATTTTTTGTTTTATAATAAATAAATTTTTATAAAACTGATTAATTTCATTACATAAGATTGATAATGAATACCTTTAAGCATTAAAAATAAATTTAGCTCTTACAAAAATTCAACTAGCCAACTTAGAAAACCACTTCTTTAAATTAAAAATTACATTGCTTTACAGCGAAAATATTTTAAGTTTCTGTTTATTTATTTAGTAGGAGCTTATCACAAAAAAACATATTATTTTTTATATTTTTTTAGTTTTGTTAATGATTAAATAAAGTATATTCGTATATTGATGGCCAGGTCATTTTGATAAAAAATTACTAACACAATTGAGTGTTTGTCATCCGCGAGTGACAGTGCAAATTATTCAATATTTTAATACGGTTAAATTTAAGAAACTCTCCGTTTAAATTTAGCGTAACATCACAACAAAACACACAGCTTTTTTATCGGTTATACACTTCAAATATATTTATTTATTATTATCCAAAGCATGACGTTGAAAATGTTACATAATATTTAATTTAACAAAAATCGAAAATTTAAATGAATGCTTCAACATATCGAATGCTTTAAAGTGTAAAATTATTATAATATAATTGCATAATTTTTTTCTCTCTTATATAATATTTTTTTCATTAATTGCAAAAATAAAACCATTTTTAATAAAAAATTGAATATATGAAAATATTAAGAGTTATGTAAAAAAAAAAAATACATTTTTCCTTTTGTTTTTTTGTCTCATCGAATTATACAAAGAAAATGATATGTTAACTATGGACCCTTTTGTTGATATTTCTCTCGATTACGCTAATAAATATCGTTACCCCAACATATGATTTTGGGCGCGGTGACTTTAAATAACCCCATGAAGAGAGATCCGATATTTTATAAAAACATGACATATTCTTTATATAAACTCTTATACGAAATCACGAAATCGAGTACCCTCTCATTCTATGTTTAGAATGCCAATTTTTTTTTAGTTACTATGATCCAGTGATGCCGCCAGTTCAAAAACCTTCTGGAAAGCGACACGTTGTACATTTACTCATCCTTATTCTCTGAGCCACAATTAAGACAATCAAATCCAAATAACGAAAAGTAAAGAGGAAACTTGTTTTTAGTATTAAATACTCCAATAATAAATGATACAATTATTCATGAAGATATCCATGCCGATCAGCATCAGTTTAAATATTTTTTTGTAGTAAAGAACCAAAAGTCAAACTTTTCTTTCGAACGAATTTCTTAACGAACCATTTCGCAGAATATAAGGCGAAGTGAACTGGAAAAGTGAAACTGTGTGAAACTGGAAAAACAAAAAATATAAGAACTACATCAAACTCTTCTCATTTGGCATCAAAAATCACGACTGAATAGTAATAACAAAGCAGTATTATATCAATTTGAAAGCAGGATCTTTCACGTATTTATACAGATAGAAGAAAAGCTCTGTTGTTTGACCAACTACCTAATGAAACGAACTCAATATTTAAATTTCTGATGCTATACCTTCTTAAGATTATTTTAGAAAAAAAAGGCGAATATGTTTCTTGTTTTTAATTTTAGTTTTTCGATTACAAGAATGAATTCGAAACCTGTTGCGTCGTAATTTATTTGACTTCACTGTTTGTTATTTTTAAATAAGTAATTCCCATTATATTTTTCGAATTATAGAATATTCACAAAGAAAATATTTCTTATGTGGCGTCCAGGTGTTTCACACTTTTTGCAGCATGACACGAAAAACTTAAATACGAAAAATTTTTAATATACAAATTATATTTTACATTTCTTTTCTACATCACAACAATTAGATGAATTAGGCTACACGCTGTTTATTAATGGCAACATGGAATTTTATTTGAAACTTGTTTTCTTTCAATCAATTATTATTTTTATTTTTTTTATAATCTATAGTAGCATGAATGAACAAATAGGAATCGAATTGTGGCGCTGATTGCTTAGCCAGGGTATATTTCACACTACAATAGGAAATTTGCTGAAATTGCTGTTGCTGCTGTTTCATGATTTTTATGCAGTAATCAAATTTTTAATATTTTGAAATTATAAATTTTTCACAAGACAGTATGAATAATCACAAACATAAAACTTTTAAATAGAAAATGAAGACAAATCATAACAGGTTTACACAAATTCAAAGACAATCAGCCAAAGCGTTAATCAAACTGTGTAATTTATTTAATAGAACAATTTTCTAATAGTTGTGTTAGAAAAGAAAAAGCAAAAAGCGGATGGGATTTTCTTATTTGTTTAAATATAAAATTAGATATTTTTGAAAGTTGCTTATGACGAAGATAATGTTAATTATACAGACAACATTAAATTTTTATTTAGATTTTATTAATAAGAAAATGTGACTAAACTCGTTTTACTAGTGATTACCGATATGAAGGTGTGACTGCTTTAAAATTCTAGACGGTTTATCTTAATTTTTTTAAAAGGCTTTTTTCGCATACGAATATCACTGTCTACTGTTAAACATTGTTTTCATTACAAATAAAAGCCTATTATTACAATGGACACAAAGGCTTCCTCAAAACTACAATAATTTTTTTAAATTATCGAGATTTTACAAGTTTCCTTCATAGCAGAATCTCTAAATCCTTATTATATTTGTTGAATAAATCTCATTTGGCAATCAGCATTCTTGTCCACACATCTCCTTTACACTCTAACATATTGCCTAAGAATTAAGTTTATATAGTGACTAATATAAAATCGATTATGTGATCATTTATAACTAAAAAAACACAACTTCTTTAATTTTGTACAGAAATATAAAAATGCTTATTTTTTAACAACGTAGGTGGACTTTTAAATTGCCATTTTAAATATGTATGTATGTAATTAGTCATTAGAAAATATATATGCTTGCAGCGTGTTAAAATTTTTGTTCCTAAAATGAGAAAATCGTCACATGCGACGTGAGTTTAGATATCCTAATAAACTTAGTACAAAGGGTCAGTAACAAGAGAATAAGTAAGAATCTTAATATAGCTTTCACCAGAAGAACTGTGCATTTATTTTCTTAATATATAGTTTTTGGCTAAAATATATATGTGTCTTTGATACAATTAAGGTGGTTGGGTTAAACTTGATTTAATAAAAAAAAACACTTTTTTGAGATAAACCTGAAAAACGGTATTTTTTACATTTTCGCTTGTAACTCTTTACAGAAATCGAGATAAAAACAGAATTTTAAAATTATTTATTGTAAATTTTATAAAGAATATAGCAAATGTCTTAAGGTAATAATCGATCTTTCGTAAGTGCATTACGCCAAAAATACTAAGTTAAGGTTGGCAAAAGAAAAAAAAAATTAAATATTACTGCAGAGTTCAGTAAACAGTGTTAAAAGTTTTTTTATATAAAAAATAAAATATTCTGAAAACTGTTTTGGTACTATAATACCGTTAAAACTAGGTGTTTTTACATTTGTATTTCTATTTTCCCTACGAAATAACTTATTTTTACGGAAAGAAAGTTTTATATATTCGAACAAAGGCTCTAAGAGTCATCCTAAAAAATTTTTCTTCAAGTCCATCCAGCAGTTTTAATGTGATGCGAATACAGACAGACGGACAAAATTCCCAAAAATAGGTGTTTTGTATTTCATATCGCTTACTATCTGCAATAACAACAAAATTTTGAAAAAAAAAAATTTTTTTACGTACAGAAATGATCCTGTTTTATTTTTATTTTTTATTCAGTAGTATTATATGCGAAATTCTAGAAAAGGTTATACACAATATTTTAAATTAAAAAATTTTAAACTTAACAAATCATTAAATCTTGGAAATGGACATGTCTTTAGGTAGATATATACCAGGAATGCTGATGACCGACGTAGCGTGCAGAAAGAGCTGTATTCCATTCTGCTAGTGTCTTATTTTTCCTGCTTTCTCTGAAAATTGCACAAAAATGTTTAAATAATATTTCTTTTCTAATAAATTTAGAGAAAAAAACACGTCAACCTTAACCGAATTAAATTAATTCATTCATTACAGTACAAAACGACTTATAATATCAAAAATACGAAAAAGTTAATAATATCATTTTTGTTTTTTTTTTTAGTTATTAAAATTCTGTGTGCACTTTTTGCTTTTTTGTTTTTTATTTTCTTCAAATGTCTCTCTATTACAACTAGAAATGTAAAGCTACTTATGTCTAACATAAATTTTCATGCCCTACACTTATATTTACTAATTTTTGTTAAACTTTCTATTATATTTTTTTTACGTGCATTGTATGAAAGTATTGTAAAGATAGAATCAACCTCTTGTCATAACATATGCAATACACAATTTTTTTTAAACCCTTGCAAAAACGCCAGAGGAATAATAAAAATAATACACAAATAGTAGAAACAAAAAAGTCCAAAATATATATTTCTTAAAAACTGCCCAATTTTTAGTACCCAAATTGTAAAAAGGATGATAAATCCTCCTAACAGATAGCCATTGTTAAATTCGTGTGACAATCAAAACATATTAGCATTTTCTCGGATATTTCAGTGTTAAAGGTTACATAATAATACCAAGCTGATTAAAAACAAAATTAAACTGTTGTAATGCGTTTAGTATATAAATATAAACTAATAATACTCAACAATTTTATCAAGTAAAATTCAACGCTTCAATTTTTCCAAATGGCGTATGTAATCACTGGTCCACTGATTGTTATATATATATATATATATATATCAACTTAAAACTCATTTTGTTGGTACAGTTTATTTTATATAAGCATATTTGTTTTTGTGCTATTGATATTGAAATGCAATTCACCTGATTAGTTGCTAAAAATGGAAAACCTCTTCAATATAATAAATGCTTTTAAGCATTTAAAAGACACAAGCCGACAACGTCAGCAACAAGTAAGAAAACCTGAAGAACTGACAATTATAATGTTATGGCGTGGTGAGCGATAACTAGGTAGAGTCATGCGTATCAAAGTCACTTGAATAACACTTTTTCTTATAATTTTTTCTAACGTTTTTTTTTTATAAAAAACGATTTAATAACATAATGTATGCTAACACTGTTGACAGGCCGTCATGCAATTAACTACAATTAGTTAGCTTTCCATTTTTTGTGTTAAATGTTGAAGTGGCTGTTACAGGATTGACTTTACGAATTTTAAATCAGTTACATTGTAACGGATAGACTGTTTCTATTGTAGTTTTCATTTTAATTTACTTATTTTTTTAGACTAATAAAAACATGTTGTTTTTATTTGCCTCTTTAAAATTGTTCGTGTAAATTGTACTTACTTTAATTGACAACTATACGACATAAAATTTTTTCAGACATAAAAGTTATTTAAAATTTCATAAATAAACAAACTGGTTCTGAATTTAATACTTAAGTATGTTAATTAAAATATAGTTGTAAAGTAGATTGTTAAGCAATAAAGGTATTTTTTTATGAAAATTTTTTATTCGAAATCTTTTTTATAATAATTTAATTTAATCGTGCCTAATGCCTTCAAATATATTAAAGTAAATTATTAAAGGTATTTTTTTTTTCTTTATAATAAAGTTATTTAAAGAAATACTACGACGAAATTAAGAGCTCTAAAAATTTCCATTGCGCCAAATGCAAATTATTAAAAGGCTTACGTTATCAGAAAACTCTTGATTTCAATGATATCAATCTGCGTACAGATGTGTAAATATGTAATTTAAATAGTAGTAGATAGTAGCAATGACCAAATTGTAGACTTTACAATGAGCGCTGCACCTGTGCTAATAACTTGTTTTGCTTGCTGATATGTGCAATAGAACAAAAACGAATTTAATAAATAAGATGAATGTAAGTTTTCCCAAAAGTTTTGCGATAATAAAAATAAGATTAGTTGTTCGTTTCATGAATTGAAAACGAATATATGATATTTTATTTGCAGATTAAAGTCTCCATATTTCAGATTTGCTTTTCAATTGCGTGATTCTCTTTGAGAAATGATATTAATGCGAAAACCCAGAACCTACCACTTTTTGTAAGGTGCTTTCGACACGTATTCATATTTTTTTATAAATAACAAATTTTTCCTTGAAAAATAATTTTAATCAAAGAGTACATAAAAAACATCTTCGTTTACCACCCTTCGTTTTAATTCTTATACGGCTGCTTTCATCCATCTCGATGTTGCTGCAATGAAAATATTATGACCTTTTAATGTTAAAATTTGGTACCTTGTCTTTACTTACACACAATAAAAACAAACTCTTTTTTATTAAAAAATTGAAAATAAAACGCCTTAGTTTTAGCATACACTGTCCTTCATATTTCAGGCAGAACAAGAACCATTTTCTGTCATTTATGTATAAGGTCTCATTAAAACTTATTTTATGAAGTTTCGTTTTCTTATTTACAAAATCAGTTGGTTTAATAGATGATATTTACAATATAAAAAACTTAAGGTAGATGATGCGAAGACTGCTAATGATGGATTTGGCGCTCCTGAAAATGCGGCATTACATTCTGCCAGCGTCTAATTTTTCTTGTTTTCTTTGGAAAACGTCAGCATACGTTTGTTAAAATTTTATTTTTTAAAGATTTTTAGAAATTAAATTTATGAATGAACCGAAGCCAGGAAATAATAAATTTTTATTCGTTTCATTAAAATTTCATTACCACTCCTTAAAACAATTTTCAATTTTCTTATTTGCACCTTTTTTACTTCCAAGTATTAAACATAGGAAACAGATTGGTAAAAAATCCTTTAAAATTAATAAAATAAATTAATAAAATATGGTTTTTTTATTCTTAATATATATACTATAATCTTGGCATATTTTCTATATGCATTAGTGTCTTTACTATAATCTCAGTTGTTAATAAGGAGATGTAACAAAATTAATTCAGTACTTTAAAACTAATACTCAAATATTGGTAGTAAGAATCAAAAAATCGATTATGTTAGTTTAGTAAATGAAAGCTTTTTGACATTGTAAAAAAGAAAAAAAAAGAGATTAATGAACAAAATAAAAAAATATTATTTTAAATTAATATAATAAAAAAAACAAACGCACACAAGGAACTGTTGCGAAAATTTACCAAATTTTATTAAAATGGAGGTTCAATATGAAAAAAAATAAACACTACTAAACAAAAACAATTTTAAAACGTTTTATTGTGTTTACATTGAAACATCTAGAATTCACGAGGAAATAGAAATAGGTAGTGCTGAGGTATTCACCACACGTAATTTATCATATTTTATCATTTTTAAAATTAGTTTTTAGTAACGTATTCATTCAGTCATTTCAGACGAAACCGATAAAACTCAATCGGCAAAAAATTCGCTTGTCACAAAGAATCTTTCCTCTCTGAGTAGGATTATTCGCAGTCTTCAGGCACCTGTATTACTGTTATTCATTATTCTAAGATAATTTTCCACAGTCGAGCAATAAGTAATATGTACAAATCACATTATATACAAATTATAGATTTTTGTCAATGCTAATTTATTTATAGATATCGGTAGGCTTTCAAAACTAAAATCACAAATTTTTATGGCTTGTCCTTTTAAACAAGACTTCATGTGTTTAGTAACAGGTAGTAATATAATTTTACTTTTTAAGTGAATCGATTAGAATATTATATATGATTTCCAGAAGACTGCCGCCATACAGTCAATAGCTACGTCCAACTAAAAGGATATCTTTTTTTAATTGTTATGCACGCATATTTTTTTGTAGTTACCAATCGGATTTATGCATCCTCATAGCATGTTCAATCGCAAACATTCATGAAAATATGACCTACATAATTTTATTTTTCTATCATACCTGCTCAGGCAGCTGACATTTTATACAATTTGAAAAAGAAAGATTTAGTCGGTTGTAATAGCTGGAGGTCATTTAAACAAAAATATAAATTATTTTCCCTATTTATGATTTTTGTTTTTTTGTTGGCCGGCGTTTGAAACGCCACTGGCACTATTGTTTATGCCGGCTCTAACAAGCGCCAAGGCAAAGCACTGTAGTGGTTATTTCAAAGAAAACAAAGAGCCAATTGCTCGGCTGAGTTTTGTATTTAGAATGAATCTTTTATTACAAAATTTGTCTCCTTATAAACTAAAATAACGGTACTTAAATCTAATCCTTATTCTATCTATTTACATGCAATTACATGCTTACACATACATACATAAAATATTGTTTATTTACTTATAATAAATATAAATAATACAGCTGATTCTAAAAATATATGAAACAGCTGATTCAACGATAAATTATTAGAGATGTGTAATAAATACATTACACGATCAAGTAAGTGTTGATAAATAAAGCCACCATCGCAGAATTTATATTGTCAACTAAATCTTATTACAGAGTGATAATAAACATAAAATTTGTACGAATTTCCACTTTAATTGATCGTTTTACTGGTGTAAGACAATAAACAAACATTTTTATTAGCAACTTATCAAGAGGATATCGTCTAACGTAAAGTGCACCCGTATAGATTCAATAGACCTCAGTGAAATGTCGCGTTATATAAAATACTAAACATCAACAGAAATTTAAAGTTTCCTTCCTTATTTTCAAAATCAGCCTAAATTGTGTAAAATAAATAACACACATTAAGATTACGTGTGGGTTGCAATATGACACATGCTGTCATTACAAACAATAAAAGTAAAATAACAACATTAAAAAAATAATTTAATAAACATAAATATGAAACGTAGAGCATGCTCCCACAACACAACATTTTGAAAGCTATAATCAGTGAATTAAATGCTGCAAAAGGTGGCTAAATATTTTCAGTTTAGGGTTCAGTGCATATGATCGTGCTTTTGCAGTACTTTCTTTTCTTGCAAAGCTTAAGCAACTTATTTCACACCGTTTTTGGGAAAACATAAAAAACATGTTTGTAACGCGCAAAGGTGTAAACGTTATATACTCACACATTAAATTACATTTTATAGAGGCGTATTCAATTTTATTTATGACTAATGTAAGTTCCATCATACGACCACAATCATTCATGATCGTCAAATCATTTAATATTTATTTAGTTTTTACTGTAACCACCAATAGTAACTGTAAAATATATCACGTTTAAAACGAGTAAATTGAATGAGAAATTTGATTACATTTCTTATAAATAAATAATAACCTGGTGATAACGAGAGCAAAAATTGCCCAGGTTAGTCAAAGAATTGAGCTAAATATTAAAGTATTAATAGGAGACCTTGAATCTTTTTAAAGGACAAAGGCCTAACTGTAAACAGATTCTTAACTTTTAAAATTAATCTGTATCAAACTTTGTTACTATTAGTACGCTGTGCCCATATAACTATATCAGATAAAGAACAATTTGTGATAGCAAAAGCCATAACAATTAATTATAAATTTACACGCAATCTATGAATTATGAGGTATTGGAGTTTAAACAACATATATACCTTTTTAAACGAAGGAACTTACTTTAATGCCAAGGATTTTGAAATGAAAGTTAATGACAAATGATATTATTTGAGGCTAAAAAAGAATTCCTACTCTTTATTCTCCACATAATCATGATTGGTTTTTAAATATGTTTAGTTTAACAAAGACTTGTGTAAGATCAAATTGACCAAGTCATGGGAGAATTATTTCATGATTGTACTTTCAGGCTAAATGTTTGTGTTCTTTAATTATGTATCTGCCGGATTAATCTTATTGGCCGTTTTATACGGAACCTTTTTCTGTGGGGTGAATACAAACTTATGCTTCCATTGCTCTTTCTTCTAATTATAATGATAATGACAAATTTTAAATAAATGTTTAAAAATAAACAAATTAACTTTGTTATTAAATTTTTGGTTTTCGGTTAATCTTTTGTAATTGGTAAACATATTAGGAAATACTATAGCAAAATATAGTTGTATCCCCTTTCAAAAAAGGTCAATGTTAATTTTAATATTTTTGTTCCCATATGGTCAAATCTGTAGATAACATCAGTTTTATTTTATAAAATAAAACTGCATAAGACATTATATTGATGACTTTAAATAGACTTTAAAACTTTATACGAATACCAATATTAAAGTTAGTTTTAGTTAAAAAAAGTTTGCAGAGTCAAAACTAATGTAATTAATGATGTAAAACTTAATTCAGTAACGAAAAGAAGTCCACCTAATCTGCGGAATAAATATTATATCTTCTGTTTAAAAGTTGACAACAAAAGAACATGAATTAAAAATAGAAACAAATGTTAAAATAACCAACAAGAGTAAAATCTTCTACTAACGACCTACGGAAATTTAATCAAACCTTTTCCTTATAGTAGTAAAACTTATAGTCACTCCGAGCTGACGTAGTTACATTTTTCTTAAAAAGAAACAAAAAGCATCTTTTTAATTTTTGTTATCTTCATTAGAACTAAATTAATTGCTAAGCGAATTATATACAAGTTGAAGAAGTTTCATTTATTTATGTTACGTAAGATTTTTAAAATATTTAATTTAAACATAACACATCTTGAATTGAATTTACTCAATTGCAATAATCTTGACTTTTCTTTTGTTTGGAGAGCATATTAAGACAATCATAGACCATGCAACACAAGGTGTTAGTACTATCAAAATGTCCTTTTCGACCAGGACATTTTAAACTTACATCCAACTCGATTAAAAAGGGGAGATATGATCTATAGTTTTGTTTAACTAAGACTCAAATACATATTTTAAACTTCTAATATTAATAGAAAACAGCTGCAAATTAAAGCACCTACAAAATAACTTTCACTTTTTTGATTCCGCTTGTTTCTTCTCCATCTTAATATTTTTTTTATTCCTTCACGTTCTTGCTGTGAATAATAGTGGATTTGTATCTTGGCTTAATCAGAAATTTTGAAATAAGTTTGGTTTTAATAGAAAAAATTCACAAAAATAAGAGGATAAAGAAAAACGTCTTAAAATTAAAAAAAAAAAACTTAAATGGGTAATTTAGCATGTTGTTTAATGAAATCCGCATAAATTCCAAATAACATAAAGTTGATAATATTTTTATTATTGCATTTACTAGATATTTGCATAGCGTTTAAGAGAAGTGGTGTTTAGCTTTAATTACTAAGTAAAAAAGACACATGTTGAGGCATGATGCTCTTTTTTTCATTTAACTACGCAAGATTAGTGGCTCATTAAACTCTCATTTTTATAGTTTAAGTTTAGTAAAAAATTTTGTCTTTTACGGCTATAATTAGTCGTTTGTTTATGAGCAGTCAGTCAGTTCCTTCGTTTTATTTTTGTTGATTTTTTTTTTACTTATGTATGTATGTGTGTATATGTTCGTATGAGTGTATGTATGAATATGTCTATTTAAACATGACTATTTGAATGTCATTGGTACGAATGGGAATTCATTTTTTTAATATTATTACACTAACTAGTTGCTTTTCCAGGTGCATTAACTAAATTTGGTATTTTTTCAAAACTTTTTTTATAATCTGCAAATCAATAATGAAAGTAAAGTGTACAAAATACATTACGAGGGCTTAAACAGGGAAAACTTTTTTTTAATTTTTTTATAGAAAAGTCTATGCGATGTACTTTTTAATTTTTCTTTAAATTTAAGCATTGGTCATTAAACAAATTTTCTGTGTTTATTTTACTGATATCTACGCGTACTTTATAAAACCTTATTTAAGTACTTCCAGACCCGATAAAATTAAGTAACAATTTATAATTTGAGGGTGACTTTCGGAGTTTAAATAACTATATCTTTACGCAAGCTGCATGCAAAACAAATTTTACGACACTGGCTGATTGCTATGAAAGTGCTATTTTACAGAAGTTTACCACACAAAATCTTATAATGGTCATAGAAAAGTAAGTTTTGTGTAATTTTCTTTAAGCATAACAGGCGTCCTTCTCTTTAACTGCAACTTTAAAAATAAAAATTTATTTGTTGGCTGAACATATGGAGTGATCATTAAGAGAACGCATTGCGACTTGATCTCGTGAAACAAAATAGTTTTTTTTGGGAAATAATTTTTTATGCCCTTTACCAAAAAAAAGTGGAAATTGGGTGTATCTAATTTTGCCATTTCGTTGGTGGTTTCTACAATATCCATTTCAAACACTATATATTCTGAGTCCTTATGCATAGCGAAGTCGATGGAGCGATGTCCGTCAGTGTTAGTGTTAAATCAACTTTGCCAGGGCACTAAATGAGCTAAAGAAACTTCAAATACGCCAATCGATCAGACATAGCTTTAAAAATTTTGCTATTTAGAATTATCAAGATCGGTCTCTGTCTTCTAGGCAGCGTGCCAAACACTACGCTTGCCTCTTATTTTTTCAAAAAAAAAAAAAAAAAATAAAAAAAAAAAAATAAAAAAATAAAAAAAAACAAATATATGGAGCGATAGATTATTAAAAAAAGAAAAACAGATCAAGTGAAGAAATTGGGGCTCGCCCATATTTTCCGAATTATGGGCCTTTGATATTTCCATGAAAAAGTTTGATTGTCAATATGGTCAGTATGGGTATCATTGAAAAGCTTTTGAAGAGATCTTTCATTCATTCCTTACAGCGATTATTCAAGCGAAACTTAAAAAAAGAAAATAAAATGAAAATTTGAGATGTAATGGAATACATCTCCTTTGAATATTTTTTCCTTATTTTTATTTTTTTTTTTTTATTTTTTTTCTTCTTGTTTGATCGTGTTTCTATCCCTATGAAACGATTTCTATATTCATTATCCTTTCTCTTTTATCAATGCTATGAAAATAATATTCTTTTCTTGTGCACCTTTTATAATATTAGTTTTTTTGTGTTTGTGTATTTATAACACAATGGTTTATACTTGCTTTCATCGATTTCCCAGCAGAATGATAGATTATTGATTGGCATATTAAGGTGGAAACTTCTGATAAAGCGGCACATATTGTGCTTATAGAGTTGTATTCGTTTTAATACACTGTTGAAAATACTACGAGTTTAATGGTCGGTAGGTATTACTTTCATTTAAACCGCTAGTTTTGAAATTTAATACTTTTTTGTTTATTCACCCAAACTCCACAGTCTGAAAAGTAGTGGACTCATGAGCTCAAAGGGACGAACTAAGCTCATTCTAAAATTTGCGCTTCATGTGTGACTTGGCCGTTAAACGACCCCACATTGCCTGGAAGCAAACTGTCAAGCGATTAGCAAGACTTTATAGTTTTCCTTACTTATTGGATATTCAATTCAGAATATCCTCTTAAACTCCTTAGTGATAGAACTACCACAAATAGTTATAGTCTCTTTTAAAATTCTTTTGTAATTTAGTTTTAATTCACATTTATCTTTTTTGAGTATCGTTGAAAAACAGATATAGAATGGATATAAAAAATAATAAAACTTCTTTTCTCTTACTTCTGCAATATCACTAATTTGGACAACTGTTGTTAAAAAAAAGAAACGAAATATATAAGTTGGTATTTATCTTAACTGTTTTTAACGTCTAGTTCAAAGCTCAAAAGTCTGTCTTTTTGCTATAAAGTTAACCATATAGAACAAAACAATAAAAAAAAAATTGCCTTTGCAGTTAATTCCAAATGAGTGTAACGCTAAACTAACATTCATCGGCAGCGCAAATACAGGCAATCATGAAAACGCTATAAATACAATATTTTATTTATTTTGAGTTCTTCGTATTTTAAAATACTACCAGTATTTTATATGTACTTCCTTATTTTATGTAATCATTTTTCTCCAATGCACAAAGAGAGTTTTTCAGCTTTTCACTCTAAGACCTGACTAATTACTACGGATAAAGGAATGCACCTAAAAAATATAATAGCTGAAGCAAGAAAGTACTATAACTTTGGAACTTGTTTTACAACAACAGGACTTTCCTACATATACAAGTGTGATGATAAAATGACTTGTTTGCTTTTTTCTTCTCGACTCCGTTCACTGTGCCAATAATTTTGCTTTCTCCTTAATCTAACTAAAACAAAATAGAAAAAACTTAACAAAAATATGTACATTTCTGACTGAGTTCAATACGACACATGTCAATTTTGTTAAAAAAAATTTGAAGAAAATCTATACATATAACAAAACAGTAACGAGGTCATTTTTGTACATGAAATATTTTTTAAAATTTTGATATTGTTTTAGATAGGAATTTTTGCCTGTCTGTCTGTGTTCGCATTAAGTAAAAACTGTTAAATGGATTTAAATAAAATTTTGTAATGAGGTCCCCTAGAACCTACGTTCGATTATAGAATACGTTTTTTTATAAAAATATGTTATTTCGCAGAGAAGATAGAGGTTCAGTATAATGGTACCTAAACAGTTGTCAGTACATTTAATTTTTGTAGATAGAAAATTTTAAACTCTGTTTACAGATCTCTACAACAAATGCTTAAAAACAAATTTTTCTAAAGTTTAATTTTAAGATAATTAAAAATGATACGCGGTCGAAGTTCATAATAAATTTTTTGAGAGATAGAAATAAAATATTTAAATTAGTACTTAACAATGTACACATACTGATAAAATGTTTTTGTTATGTAATCATGTAGTTCTAATCTAAACTGGCATCTGTATAGATCTACTGTGCAGGATACTTTCTTCTTTGTAGCAATTTAATTTCACACCTCGTTGCTAAAAACCAGTTTCTAATTATAACTTAAGTTCAGAGTTTCGTTATAAACAAGCTTATTTGTTCCTCATTTTAAAAATTTATCTTTTTACGTAAATTTGATTTCTTAGTATTCACTTAACAAACATCGCCTATTTGAAGGCTTGGATTAAAATATTTCACTTTTTTAATTTAATATTTGTTTATTGTTTATAGTTTGTTTGTTTTAGTTGTTTTATTTTAATATCACATTTTCAAATTTGAGAACTGCGAACAGGTGAAAGAAAATACTATAGCAACTAAAATACACAACATTAAAATTCTTTGAATTGCTTAGAATATGATTAGCTGTTAAACTTATTTCAATAAAAACAGTGATGTTTGAGTTTTTTATATTTTGTTTAGGTTAAGACAATGAACTAAGGATATTTGCTTGTCTAAGAATTTGTACTTTTTTTTTTCTTTTGGTTTGATTGTTAAGTATTATTTTGTGTCTGTTATTCTTATAGCCGGAAATGGGACAGTAAATGTCATTTTTGTTTTGTTCTCCAGTGATAGAAAAAAATATATCAGCACAATTTTACTTACAATATTAATCTTTCTCAAAATATAAAAAATTTATAAAAAAAAAGGTTAATTAAGCCATAACTTCCGATGTAACGAAAAATCAAAATTCAGCTCAGAATTCATTAATTACCCATAATACCAAAGTTCTTTTATATGTGTTTGCTTTTCAACAGCGAAAACATCGTCTTAAATTATTTAATAAGATCTGTAAAATTAAGCAAAATATGTAATCTTAAATTTTAAATTATTATAATTGTCAATCCCAGCCAAACTAGATATCTCACCAATGCAAGAATCCAACAACTGTATTATTTGATTAATTTTTGTAACTGATAAACAGTCGCAACTTATTCTTGCAGTTAATTGTGTAACATTTTGCAATCTCATATGATCTAGGCTAGTAAATATTTAAAGGTGTTTTTGGAATAGTTTTAATATGAAAAATTTAAGTTGGCAAGATTAAAATAAACGACCACATAATCTGAAAACAATATTCTTTAAGTTTTTAATATCTCTTTTAATTTATGTCTTCATACAAAAAATCATTTTCTTTTGAAATTATTTCAACCAAATCTTTATTAAACCAATTGGCAGTAATTTCTACTTTTGTGTGAATGGTTTCATTACTGTCGAAGAAAAAATCTCATTACAAATGATTACATAGATATTTTGCAATTATTTCGTTCTATGTGGAATATCAAATAATCGTTCGTATTTAATTTACCAACAACATTGAATTGATTATGAAAAAGTTAATCTTCTACTACGTGTTGTGTAGTTACCACTGATTATAATTACTCTTGCATCTAGAATGCTCTGTTCTATTTTTAATTTATATTATTCTTGAACATGACGTTCCATTTTCGCTTAAATAGTCTTGCTTGTAAATATCATTCATAAAGAAATCTCACATATATCTTGAGCGAAAAAAAACAAGATAAATAATACTTTAACTATGCACACATGCTGGTTGTTAAACAAGTGGGTAAAAATATGTTGACACACGTCTAATGAGAAAACAGCTAACAGCAACAGTACAAAATTGGGTCGAAGGATATAAATTATCACAATACTTTGTATAAATCTAATAAAATATATATTATGAATCTCTTTTTAAGTTTGTTTATGCTTGCGTCAATCTGAGCTAAACGCTTGAACCGATTATAATAAAATTTAAAACACGGGTAGCAATTTGTCCTTACAGTAAAAAAGGGTATTTATGTTTTCAAACAGTGGACCAGGACCATTCCATTAACCATTTCATTCTAACTGAGTTCAAATCTTTACGAGTAGTTAACCGTTTTAATAGTCTTTATTACTAATACATACTTGTTTGTGAATGAACGCTGAACTGGTAATACTGACAAAAAACTATTAAATTCTATCATTCGAATTATTAAAGCAAAAATTTTTAAGAGTAATTGTTTGGTATCTAAATCAGGAGTTATTTATTAATAATATACTGACACATATGTAAATAAATTATTTGTATATCTTTATTATACGACATTATTTAGAGTTATTTAAAATTATATTTAAAGATTTCCTGTTTTGATACTGTCAAGGAAAAAGTAACTGTGATGCCTTTTGAAGGAAAGAAGTCACACTCATGTTATATAACTTGGACGGAAATTTTAATTTGGCATTGCAGTTTCAAATAATGAAACATTTAGCACTTTGTAAGTGAAGACTTTATTATCTGCGGTCAGCAACATTTTAACGGTCATTATCAACTTTATTAAACATTACGACCTTTGTTTATACAATTATACAATATCTGATAACTGAAGTAAGATCCTGTCCCGAAATATTATTTTGGTTAGTGACAGTGAATTGTATGTTTGCGGGGTTGTAGAACAAAATTCCTTCAAAAGTGAGTTAAAATAAAAGAAACGCGAAATTCAAATACCCAGGCAAAAAACTTTCGATAAAGATATAATACCGATTTAATGATAGAACAAAAATTTAATTAAAAAAATCAACTAATAATTTCATAATGTAATTTTTACTCAAATTCTGTATTTGCCTAATTTTAATTAATTGATTGATAATTTTAAATACTTATACTTATTATTTTACCGAAAAAGTAGACAATCTGTATTTTTTTCAAGTATTTTGATAGTACAATATAGTTTCTATGTTCAAATTGTATGCCTGCTGTTAAAGCGGACTTAGCAATACAGGTTTCTTGTGAATTACAATTGTCCGTTTACAACTGTTTAAATTAAAGGAATTTGGGGCACGGTCCGGATAATCGACATTCTGTTCAATTCTCAAGCGGTATCTTTGAGGAGACGCTTTTATTTTAAAATTTGTTTTTTTTATTTTTGCAATTGGGAGTTGAAGTGAGGTGAATTTTTTTTAAATTTTAAAGTGGTGCCGTTTGAGATTCAACATACTCATACAGAATCTGTATGTTTTATGGGGCACCTTTTAACTTTTTAAATATTGAACTGCTTTTGAAACATGACCAAAACATGACATGACCATACGTAAAAATTTTAAATCAGAACGGAAATGTCTGAGTTCTGCGTGCACAGACATAAAAAACAACATTCACATGAAGTCGTTTAAAAAGAAGTAAAAATTACTCATAATTCTTTAAATATAAAAGATGCAAACAAAAAAACTATTGCCAAGCTTGATCCATAATATTCTTTTATTCTTAGTATGTACGTTAAAGAAGGGGAAAAAATTATGAGGGGTTAAAAACTCCAATTTTTACTTCGTATAAATGTACACTGTATAAATTAATAGACTGCAGTTTACAGCTAACATATGCATGACACTACAAATATAACAAAAGTAAACAACTTCCATTCAAATCATAACCTACCTAAATTTTCTTGACAAATTTTTAATATAATCAGTTATATAAAAAGTGGGCTGCTAAAAAAAATCATACTTCTGGAGGCGCGCATTTTCTGCCGTAGTTATAAAACATTTGGTAGTTAAATATAAAATAAAACAGCCGCGACATGTAGTACAAATATTTTCAGTTACCTTATGAAGTCGAAAACCAAATGAATGCATTTGATGTCTACAATCAAAAATAACGAAACTTCTTTCCTACTAGGTATTTTGTTATAAAAGTATAATTACAAATAAAAACACAAAAACAATTTATACATTTATTTTTTTTTTTCTATTGTCCAAATCTTCCAACAGAAGACATTTTATAATTAACTTTGCTAAATCTTTTAACACTTAATTTAAGTGGTTCTCACTTATATATGTATATTTTGACTCTTTTCATTAGCTTCTTTACGAAAATATATAATATAGGGAGAAGAGAATCATATATAATAATTTATTAGCAGTCTATTAAGTTTAGTTAACACCTTATTTTATTTTGAAACTAATATACCGATAGCAATTGGTTAAGCTGCTTTAAAATTGTTCCTACAAATTTTTAACATTTTGTTTGTTGACCTTTTATGAAAAATGTATGTGAACTAAACAACTACATATTTAAGAAAAGTCTTATGAAATGAACAAGCGATTAAAAAATCTAAAAAAAAGTTTTATTAATAAAATAAAAGATGTATGTTTATATGTTATTATGTTATTTTCATTGAACATCTTTTCGGCTTATAAAGTAGATAATAAATTTGTCTTAAGACATGTTTTTGCCTCTTTTCTAATATTCAGTTTATAAATATGCAAATCATATAAATTCATTCTAAGAAAAAGAAGAAAATAAATTTCTTTATTTAAAAATCTAAGCCCCAATAATGTATGACGTATTAAAACATACATTAAGATTGTTGACATACGCTAATTGTTAGTAAAAGTTTTTACACACATACATACATATATATTTGAATAGATGAAAAGCAAAAAAGAAATTCCGCTTAATCAAATTATTTATAGTTTAAGATGTTAATCATTCATTTAATGTTGACAATTAAAACAATTTAACTTGATCTTTTTGACCCATAATTAATTTATTTCTATGATTTTTCTGATATTAAAATGTAGTTTATGGTAAAATTGCGTACATATATAATTAGGGTAACCCTCAAAAAGAATACATTCACTAATTTGGTTATGTCAGGATATCCTCATTATATCACTTGATGTACGGAAAGCAAAATATGCATTTAAATTTTTCAAAATTAAACGTTTAAAATTTAGTTTAATAAAACAGTTTTTTGCTTTCTGTATGTTTTACCCTTGAATTCTCTGTTCCGTTTCGTTCGTTCGTTAAAGTCGCATATCTAAATATTTAAATACAAAAGATTAATTTTACTAAGAACCTATTTCTTATTTTTCTTAATAACCGACTACGTTAGACTTCCAACCCTATCTATTCTTTTGCAGATAACAGAAGCATAAGCCATTCATTTTCGTTTCGCAATTGATCATGCCTTCAGGAAATCGGAGCTATGACAAAGCACATGGACCCCCATGGATACCCCTAATCGCAACCTCTTGGTAATTTCCGAATAGGGCCTGGCGAACAGGGTTCAGTTTAACGCTTATAAAACCCAGTGCTGTGTGCTATCGCACAGGCGTACTGCTGAACATGCTACGTCATCTGTAGTTATGGGTGATACATATATTAAGAAATCAGAAGCACTCGATGTTCTTGGAAGGAAAATTCAATGCGATGCATATTTTTTATGTCGCAAAAAATATTTAATTGCCTAGGTTTTCTGAAACGGTTTAAGATATACTTCACTCTATCTGATCTCCTTATCACCTTCATCAGACCGAAAATGGAATACAACTCTCATGTATGGGCCGGTGCTTCAAAGTCTGAATACAATTGGGGTTTGTATTATTAATTCTCTTTAGGGTTGATACAATACAGCAGCTAAGGTAAGTATAAGAGACAGCTCTTTGATTGCTTTGCAATTACAGTCACTCATTAAAGTGATTGTAATTGTTAATTGGCATGCAAAAAAAAAAATAAGGGATTAATAAAAGATGATTTCAATGCATACGAGGGTTAGGAACAATCTTGCTCACCATTTTTAGTGCACTTAAGATGATGATGATGATAATAAAAATAGGATACAAATGTATTTTCTTTCTTTCAGGTTTCCTTAGGATTATTAATCTCACATCAATATAAGATTAATTTCAGGTTAACTTATAAGTAGGGTAAGTATAATTCCAAGGGTTTCAATATGGTTGAAAGGTAAGTTGTTATATAATTGTTATATAATTTTTAGGTTAATTAATTACGGTAAGTAAAATTCAAGTTGATTTCAAAAAGGTTTAAAGGCAAGTGACTACTAAAGATTTTTAAGCTTAATAGGAAATTTCGGTTTTGGAAGAAAACCGTTCTATTTAAAATTCACCTTTATAATTTAGTGCTGACAAAGTTCTATCATAAGGCAACATTTTGTGGCATTGCAGTGTTTTAAGTAACATTAATTATGCGAAGATATAAAAATAAATATTAATTCATACAAATTTATAATGATTTTTAGAATAAGTGTCCATGAACATGGACAAAGTCTATTTTGGAGTTACTCGACCGCGTGCAGGAGAGAGCGAAGAAGCTCATCGGTGACAGTAGGGAATCCAGCTTTATTGACTCACTAGAGCATCAACGCAATGTTTATGAAATCAGGGAGCTTGTTCTAAAAACTGTTATTTCATGCGTGCAACGCGCGCTGCATCGCTCTACGCATTACAGAGAAAATTCGTTTCTTAGCCGAACTTTCTGCAGAAATCTTTCCCGCCACTTTCAATGTGAAAAGATTCAAATCAAATTTCCACAAGCACTATTCCCTCTATCCCCCTTCCCACAACCTAATTTCCTAGTTTTGGCACAATGCATTGAATAAGTAGGGGTCATCCCCTTAGTGTTGGTTCTAATTAAAAGAAAAAAAAACATTGTCAGCTTAGCTTTAGCCTTCTCATCTTTAATAAAAATAGAAATATAACCCGCTACAATATGTGGAGTGTCTCCTTAAAAATAATTGATAATTAATTCGGTAATTTATTAATTTTATTCATATCCATAGAGATATATTCGACCGTAAATCAGTCAATATTAACGGTAGTAAAAAGCTCTTTATATAGTAACTTAAATTGCAGAAAACGCTATGCAAAATTTTGGCTGATCGTAATATCCATATAGATGTATTTACTTTCTTCCAATACTTCATTAAATGTTTATAAATGTCAATAGGCTTGGAACTGTTGTTATCGACTTCATTTATTGCCTTTTTATACCCTTCAAAACAAAAAGTGGAAAAGGGGCATATAATATCCATTTCCGACCCCATAAAGTATATATTATCTCACTTCTTATGTGTTGAAGTAAAGTTTGTCGAGGCACTAGATTAGCTAGAGAAAATTTAAATACTCCAATCAATCAGACATAGTGTCAAAAGAGTGTGCTTCGACGCAGCGGGCAAAACACCATGTCTACCTCTAATCCGATCCCTGGTTTTTATGAAAACTTACTGACTCGCAGATCCTTGTACTTAAACTAAAACAAAAATATGTTATTATAATGTCCTTTTATTCCTGCTATCCTGTTTGACCAAACTTTTGTAAAAAATGCAGTTTCTAAGTAATGCTTTAACGTGTTTATTTAGTTTAAAAAACAAGGATTCACGTATTGTATTGCTTTGAAACTTTTAGTCATTGGTCTATGATTAGTGATTTGGTTTTTTTTTAACAAACTGGTGAAAATAATCGTAATGTTAAAATAGATAGACATTGGCAATTAGTTAGTCAATTTAATAATGTCCTATTTATGGCTCGTAACTTTCATACCTATTAGAGTTTTCTTTTAGCCTGGATGAAATCTGTATTGCTCTCTAGCGATTAAATAACTAATTATAACTTTGATTAAAATTAAAAAAGAAACAGAAACAATACAAAAAAGAAAAAAGTCCATAAAGTATTTAACAATAAACGATAAGAATTCTAATTTATGAAGGAGACATAAAACACAATAATCTATTTTTTAGAAAAGAAAAATAAATAAAAACTTAAGTATAAACATCGCTAAAAACAACTGTGGATAATAAATAATCACGATTTATGTCACATTAAGTTTGAAGTTTATGAGACAATTTCAACGATTATAGTTTGTATTAATATTATTGGTGTTGTTTTCAAAGTGTTAAGCAAAACACTAGTCAAAAACTGAAAACTGTGTTCATCTTCCATTTAAATGAATAGTTAAAAATCATTAATAATTAGTTTGAATCCATAGTCTTTTTCATATTTTTTTTTATAAAACATTAAGAAATTTAAAAATGTGTTCAAATCAGCTTTAGCAGCATTTTGATCGTCAGTAAAAACAAATTTAAAATCTATTTAATTTTATTAATTAAATGTTAAAGCGGATACTTCAACAATTTTACACTTTTTAATGTTGATTTAAATATCAAGCTCAGTTTTGTGCATTTAGTTTTTAGTGAAAGTGATCGTAAATCGAATTCGATTGTCTAATAATGTTTTCAAACAGTTAAATAAAATGGAGCGCTTGAATAAGTTTTAGTTAAAATGCGACATAATTTCTTATTAAAGTCAAAAATTAAGTAATTATAAATTCACACAATCTCACAAAAAAAGCGAAAAAACGAAATTTCATTGCTATTATTTTCCATTTATGGTAAACTATATAGATATTCAAAAACACACAGTTGAGCTTATTTACTAGCTCTTATCTTAAAACTCTTATTAAAGAAACGAAGGCAAAATTTCATAGATTAATGGGAGCTTTAAAATCATTCCTGGCAGTGCTGTTTTCTATTATGGAGTTTCTGCAATCCCTTTGAGTCGTTAACTTATAATCTGGGTTTGAGCTTACAAATACCTGCAGTGAATTAAATATTTCATTTAAGTCTGTTTAGTGGTGTTGTATTGCCAAGGGATCTTAAAATATTTCCAAAAGTTTATAAGAGTTACCTCGAAGTTATCTTGTTTATCATTTCACGCACGAAATATACAGGGGGTTAAAAATTTCATAAAGTTTACTTCATAGAAATCTATAAAGTGCGTCTCAATTTTGTTCATAAATCTAAAATTATGTATAATAAAACTACATCAGTAACGTGTCTGTACTTAATATTATTTAAAAAAAAATGTTTTGTCTAAAGAAATATAGATGCAGTAACTACTGAAAACTTGCTTAAAACTAACAGGAAAATGTGGTATAGGCATAAAAAGTATCTCTTACTATTGACAAAATAAATAAAAAAGGTTTTCATTTCAATCCTTCTTTCTTTAATTGGTAAAAATTTAAATCTTATCTTAAAAAAATAAGCTTTGACTCTGAGTATTGTTTAATATTCACTCCAATTTTACTAGATTTTTTTTAAGTTCTTCTTAGAACACTTTTGTTAAAAATGAACTATTTATAAGTTAAAATGTTCAAATTTTCAGTCAACGACCAGCCACAATTATTAATGTACACTAGCTTGTATGGGAAGCTAGAAAGCTCTAGATGGTCCTTAAATTATTGCTAAGGCTGTGTAAAGAATATTGGGAAAAATGCCATCCAAAAGCAAAAAGCATTGAACTTGTCACTTAGGATACAGGTAATTTTCTTCCGCTCATAGTGGTCCCAATATCAAATTTAGCACGAAGGAAAAAAAGTGCTTTCGCGTTGTTTAAAAGTGAAAATTTTCTGTTGTTGTCTGAAAACTTTTTGTTGAATTTACAGTTATACTACTGGGGTGGTGTTCTTTTTTTTTTTTTGAGCAAAAGCAATTGCAATTTTAAAACCAAGCAAAAACATTTTATTTTTTAGTTGCTGGATTTTAGAATAACGTAAGTAAAGCGTAAAACTGTAACCCTATTATTTTTGTCACAATGTCTCTCCGTCCTTCTGTCTATCTGTCCATCTATCTTTCACAACCTTCCATCTCTAGAACCGCATTATGTAGACTCTTGAATTTTTCACAAAAGAGTTATTACTGAAGCCTCTATAAAAAGAATACGAAAAATTTTAGGTTGTTCCGAAAGTGACATGGTATAAATAAAAACAATATTTGTTTTTAAATTTAATAGGCAGAAAATTCAAATTTGTACAGTGTATATAAACACCAACTATAGCAACAAACAGAAAAAAATTCAACTTTAAGTAAAAGAGTATTCGAATATTGACCAGATTTTTACTTGTATGACTTTGGTTTTTCAACCGTAGTAAGCAGACATTACGAATTTTCACACAGTAATTAAAAATGAGAATTTGATGAATATAATCTTTTCTTGTAAGTAATTATAGGCAGACGCTTGCAATATGCGCAGAATAACGCAATTTTGCAATGTACGGCCAAATTTTTTTAAATCGTTATAGGCTGAAACGAGTAACTAACGTATTTCCAGGTGGCTATAGAAACAAAAAGGTGTCATACTGGTAACGTTATTAAGAGGCATTTTTTAAATATACTCAAATTATGCTTTACTATGTCCGCTGCAACAATTTAGAAAAATTGAATTAAATTAAAAATTAATGGGTTAGACTTACATTGTAATCTCTCTGTGTGAATCAAATTCACATCTGACGAATTTATTTTTTAAATATCTATGTGCCCTAGATTTAGCATACAGCCTAGATACAAAAAAATAAGAAAATTTAAATAAAGTCAATAATAGTACAATTTTATCTGCATTTTAACTTGAGATAAACTTTCGCTCTAGTTTATGTGGCGTTATCGTCAGTAACATGTTTGTTGTTGGTGTCAGTTTTGGCCTAACTAAATTATTTAAAATATTTAAGAAACTATATGAAAAGAAGAATTTTTTATTGTTAAATTAAATTTTAATTTTTGTCGAACTATTTATTAACATAAAAGTGAAAATTTTTTAGTAAATGCAGAAAGTATACAAAATAATAAGAAATATGAATTTATAAAATAAGACTGGTATATAAAATAATAACAAAACACACATATGTAACAATATGTATAAGTCAGTAAATGTTATATAGAAAGCACGACACTCAATCAAATCCTTATTTTCATGCGACCGTTATATGGCAAGTCATTTCTTTACTTAACGTTTTATGCTTGTACGTGCTTCTAAAAGAGAACTATGATTCGAACTAAGTCTGTCATTGGAACCATTGTGCGAACTGTTAGAAATTCAAGCCTTGCACATCAACAGCATCATACAAAGGCAGATAGAGCACCGTTATCATGTTGCGATATTCAATACTAGCAATTTACTACCTCAAAGATGTTTCATCCTTTTAATAAAGCTTTGTGCACAAAATCTGTTTCGTTCTGGAAACACTTGCTTTTGAATAATCAAATACATCACATTTAAATTTAATTATTTGTACGAAAAACAAAGAAACATATTTATTAGAATTTTACCAGAGAAATCATCATCTAAAATTCTACTATCATAACAATTTATCCTTTTCTGATAGCTGACAAATATTTTTTCTTTTTGGAAGTTATCATCAAAAAAGCTCGTAATTTTATGCTGCTGATTTTTTAATTGCTAAAAATACTTGGTATAAAAAACTGTAGTTGCTTTTTATTCTACTGTAAGTAAAAAACATTAATTAATTCAAGAACTCTTAAGCTTAAACTCAATGTTAAAGAACTGTGTGCTCTTGTCTGCTAATAGAGGCTGTTTTATTACTGTAGCCATAGTAAGGATGATCTATAAAATGTACTTCTCAGCTTAAAATTTTTTTATTTTTTGTTTTCATTGTATTGCGACTATGCCGTTTTAACGTCATGTTTTTAAATATTTATACACTTGTTTCTTGCACTATCACCACTAAATTAACAAACTATTAGACAAATAACCTTACGTTTGTTAGATGCTCTGGAACAAGAGTATTATTAAACTTCTTTAACTCGGTAGAAAGATAGAAGAAAAAAATCAAATGGTGAAAAAACATTTCTTTTTCGTGTTTTATATGTCGCGCTAGGAATTAGACGTTAATTTATTGGTTGTTAATGTTGTTAATGTTTAAGATAAAAATTTTACAATCCTACTACACAACATAATGTCTTAACCTGGGATAAATATTGGTGTTAGTAAAATGCAATTGTTTTATATTTTTTAACTTCAACAACTTAATTAAGCTGCTAACCTAATTGCCAAGACAAAACCATTTGTTGCAGCATTTTATAAAGTAAAAAAGAAAACTAAAGAGCTTTTTGTTTACAGTTTTTTTATGTAAAAAAAGTATTAAAACTGTAAATATTCGTTTAAGAAAAAAAAAATAATATTGTTATAAAAAGATTTATTTTAATGAAATTGTAAGTCAACCCGTTTGATACTATAACAGATGAATTAAAATAATTTTTATTTTACTTTCTACGAAATGTTTAAGAAAAAAAATAACGTTTTCTAAAGAAAACGCCAGCATATTTTCATGTTGCAATATATGGATCGCTACATCCTTCGTCAGCATTTACCACATCTATCTACCTTAAGTTGTGTAGACTTTAAACGTCATCTATTTAACCAGCTAACTTTTTAAAAAAGAATACGAGAATCATCCATACACAATCAATATTAGTTTGTTTGGACGAGGTCCACACGCAACTCAAAGTATGTCTCCGTTGTTCTCTCTATAACTTGTCTTGTACATATGTATGTTTTATCTCTATAATATTGTTAGGAAACAAAAATGAACAATTAAAAATAAAAATTGGAAACAATTTTTACAAATAAGCAATGTGTGAAAAGTAAAACTATATTTTTATATTAATGTATTTGCATGTTAACATTGCTGATTTGTAAAAATTGTTTACAAATTATTATTTTTTATTTTTATTAAATCTTTCAAATAACTATAAATGGTTTCCAATGGCAACCCTTATGTAGAAAAATAAAAAAATAAGAATAGTTACTCAATGGTTACTGCGTTTGTATATAAAATATTGTTGAGTTCAAGGCGAATAAATTACTAGGTGGCAGCGTAGGCGAATTCAGTATTTTTTGCTGGTATATACGACTGTCAAACTCCATATATAAAAAATACGGGTACATTTTTTATATATGGAGTTTGGCAATGGTGTATACCAGCAAAAAATACTGAATTCGCCTACGCTGCCACCTGGTAATTTATTCGCCTTGTTTGAGTTTTTATTATCTCTTTGTTTTGTTGATTCAAGAAAGTTCTTATTTAATCAATTTGGCTTTTGACATAAGATTCTTTCTATACAAATTTGGGTAGAATCCACTGATGACCTACATTAGCAGTAGCGAAACGACTATATAGATATGCTTTCGCAGCAGTAAAACATTTCAAGTTTTATTTTAAAGTAAAATATGTTTCATGAAAATGTAATAAAATATTCTGAATATCATGAAATATTTAAACTTGAAGCAATTAAGCTCAATGAATGTTATTTAACATGAAAAAGATTCCAAATAACAAATTTTCATATTCATAAATTAATAATTTTATTATTTCTCGATCAATAACATACCGGAATTGAGCAATTCTTTGCGTGAAAAATCAACTTTAAGCTAAATTTTCTCTTATGAATCAAAACACTTAGACATGGTTTATGAGCTTCATTATGCCCTTTTTTTCTGTGCTATTAGAAGTTGTCCCCTATCTTATTTTCAAGTAAAAGCACCTAACTAAACATCTCAGGTATGGATATTTCTAAAACTTTTCTAGGAAGAGTGGAACTTGCATTACTCAATTGTTTTATTATTTCAACTTATCTATCTGTTTGTATTTCTATAAAACTGCAATATTTTATTATAAAGAAATATATCTTCCAAAAAAAATTTATTCAGGAGGGCAGCACGATAAACCTAAAGTTTAATTAAATTAATTTAATATTCCCGTGTTTTTAGTTTTTGGCTAATAAATTATTGCAAGTGTTTTTTTCATTTCAACCTATAATAATTCACTTACCGAACTTTACAAATTAAACTTTCGTTCAAAATTTAATTACTGCTGCTTTAAATGTAAATGTCAACATAAATTTTTAAATACAATAACTGTTTGCATTAAATATTATTTAATATATATTCTTGCTTAATTCACAAAATCTTGCATGGTGTATTATGTATTGAATACACTTTCTGTTTATATGCTTGTGAACACGCAGTGTGTTATTGTGTCAAGTTTTTTGTATATTGAACGTCAAAAAGCAAATAAGGAAGAAAATAAGTATTCAGAAGAAGGTTTTCAGGAAGTAAAATGGACAATAGGACTGAAAGAAGCAAAATTTAAAATTTTTTTTATGTGAAAAGAATATTTTTGATATGCTATCCATTTATTCTTTTTTTTTGTTAACAAGTTTTTAACATCAACAATACAAATATCTTTTGTTTATTTTCTTCTTCTCAATGTGATATAGAATTCACATGTAGTTGATAACACGATTACCAATACAAATTTTCAAAAATATGCAAATTTAAAGTGTATTGGTGCATTGAAATTTTATATGAAAACTTCTACCAACAAGCATACACTATTGTATATTAATTGAACAATACACAGTATACACGGATACAAGGGGTTTGTAAATTAATCATCTGTATACTTCCTATATAAACATGTATGCTTAAATAATAAAAATTCAACCGGTGATCACGGTAATTATTTAAACGAACGATGATTTGAAAATCATGTTCACTACTAACGACGTTCCTTAAAGATCACGGGATCGCTCATCCTCAATATATACGTACTTGGCATTGACGTATCAATTAAGACGAGCCATGCGAGGGTTTGCTTATCCCACCATCTATTGCAAATATATTTCTCTAGCAGGTCATTGAGCGGAGGAAATTGTTGACATCCTCCCGTTATCCACTGTAAATGAATGATTAAATGAATGACTGAAAATATTATAAAAAAATATTGCAAAAATACCTATTATGAATTAAAGTTGTTAGCAATTCGTTCTTTGTTGCTGACAATAGAAGTCATATGAGCTTGTTGTTTTTATAAATTTATGTTTAAATCTTTATTTTAAGTTTTAACATTTTGTTTTAATTATTCCACAATAAATTTATTTGGCAAATGAACAGTTTCTTAATGCCACGAAAGGTAACATATAATACTTATTTCAATCTTGTTTTCCTTTTAAAAAGTACCAATAAAGTACCAAACTTTTTACAACTAATTTAACAAAAATTTATCTTGATCTTATACTTCCAAATTGTTTAAATGCTGCGATTTCAACTCTACTAAATACATAATCCTACCTTAGTTCCGAAAACCTTAACACAGCACCCCTGTTTAAAATGTTGGATATAATATAATGTAAAAATTGTGCATGAATGAGTTTCGTATATTTTATTTACAACAGCTTAATGCTTAGAATACAACTGGGACGAACGACGAATTTCCGGTCGAAAGTATTCGTCGTCAAAAATAAAACACATTTGTTTGTATGAAAGTGCAATAGGTTTATTTATACAAACCAATACAATGTGACCAGGTTTGATTTTAATATAAAAGTAATTCAGTAAATAAAGTTATTTTACTTGAATAGTTGATTTACTTGCATTAAATATAATTGCACAAATTTGTAGATAAATACAAAATTAGTATGTAGTTTTGTTTCTTTAATGTTTCACTTTTTAAACATTATATTTTTTATAAGGCCACCCTATTAACTCACACAAAGTACACAAAAGTGAAAGAGTAAGTAAATTTTGTCGTCGTTATTGTGCTTCATACGACGAACTTACACAATGAAGTTTCAATGACGAATTCCTCGTGTTGGACGAAATTCGTCGTTCGTCCCAGTTGTGTTCCGAGCATAAAAACCACTAAATTTGTTTTATTCCCAGTTCCAAAGCAAGGCAATGCAATAATCTAATACGTTTGGCTGTTTTAAAATCTCGTTTTTCTTTTCTCGATATATTGTATTATGGCATACTGGCATATACAAGTATCACACTTTTGCTTGTTTATAATTTTGTAACACTATTAAGATAAAACGACAAAAATAACATTTGTTATATAATGTTGGTTTTAATTTTTTATAAATTATTTTTCTCTTTTTTATGCTTAAGATCAACTTTTAGCTTTATTAAAAATTTTGCTACCATGCCCTTGTGTTATAAACCGAAGCCGGATAAAAGTATATAGCACCCGAATTAAAACAAGGCAGTGAATTTTGATTTTTCGTTAGAACACATTTATACAGTTTAAATTTAGTGCTGCTGTTTGCTGTTGATAATATTTCTTTTTTAAATGAACGCGTGTTCGCTCTTTGGCTTCTTGAGCACTCATTGAATCATCATTTAATAAATTTATAAATCTTTAATGTATCAACGACAGATAACAGATATGGGTCAGCATAATTAAAAAGGGAGCAACCCATTGTTTCTTTTATCAAGCACCACCAAAAGATGCAAGCAAGAGCTTCTAAAAACTTTTTTTATGACTTAATTTTTTGGTTGATATCTGTCCACTGACTGTTGGTTATTGCGGCGGTGTTCATTCACTTTCTTGTTTATCTCTGCCATCAGCAGTTCATTTGCATGCTTTAAGGCCCGCGGTAATCAAGCTCTTCTGTTCAATCGAACTGCATTGAATGGAAATTGTAATCTAACGTCAGGAATTTTTCTGCGATTTTTTGCACCCTTGAGATCAGTTTGTCTTAGAACTTTTTTTCCTCGGTAAAACGGGTCAGTATTCATTAAGATGCTCATGACTTCTGGAAACGGGTTAAGCGCGCGAAAAGATGCACAAACAGTTTAATATGGGAAGCCCCCCTTCCATGATCGCGATTTTCGTCCTACCAAACGTTGTTACAGCTTCAAGAAGTTGAGAGTGAACAATCACTGGTCACCTTTGTTTCTTTTATGACGGTTATGGATTTTTTATAGTCATTAACGTTTTTTGTGATCACAAATGCCACAGCTTTATTTTGTAGACCATTAAAATTTAATTGCATAATCTGCAATGTTTAATAGGGATATGCTGGAGTACCAACTACTGGAGCCCAGAAGGCCAGCACTGCAATGCTTATGAGTGCGCAAATCTGTAAATCTTTTCAAGTAGTGCCATTGCTTGCAACCACTGTACTGGACTGTTTTAATGTTTATTCGAAAAACAAAATTGCATAACGAACAAGCCGACGTTTTTTGATAGCGTTATTATAGGAGAGATTAAAACAAGAATATTTATTTTATAATCCCTTGCCAAGATAGGGCAGCCATAGGACACAGTTAGGATGTGCCTTGGCGAAAGAATTTCACCCTGGGATACTTATATTTAGATATTTAAGGTTTCGACTTTTGTCCCTAAACTCTAAAAACGACTGCTTTCCATGCATTACATATACGTAGATTAGGTTAGGCCGACAGCCCACTTGGGTCCATTAATTGGTCCCTTTGTGGTACCTCCTGTCAGAACGGTAAAGAGCAAAGACACAGAAAAGAGAAATGGAAGATAAGAGAAAGAAAAGAACCACTGATATGAAAAGTTTAGTGAAGATCCATAAAAACCGAAATTATTTAAAAGAATTTGCTATAGAAGCTTTTTCGAACATGAACATTAACAAACTTTCCAACACTTTTTTTAAAAAAGATTTTCAAATCATTTTACATTGAAAATTTTTCGAAAAATTACGAGCAGTGCCTTCTTAAGAATTTTGCAAACAATTACAAACAGTTTATTTATATTTTCTTTCATATCTTTTCATTACTTTACACCAAATTTTTATATATGAAAATTAGTAGATTTACATTTTTTGGCATTTCTAATTTTGTAATTTAATAAAGTGTTTACAAAATAAGAAAATTTTTCACTAGCAGTTTGTCAATGCCTAAAATTGGTACCTGTAGTTTTGCATTAATATCAGGGATGTGTAAAACTTCCCTTTTAGTTGTATTTAGAAGCGAAAACCTTTTTTTATAATGCCGCCCTGCTGCTATCTTGACAATAATGCCGACGGTGTTGTTTCCGGAGTTACTTACAACTTTTTATAACATCTCGTATCAACCGTTATAAAATTAGTAAGGCAAAATTTGCAAAGTATCTTAAGTTTTTTTCCTCTCCCAGGTAGTCGCCACACGCATTTCTTTTCGTAAACTTTTCAAAAAATAATATCTACTGAAATATTTAGAAGCAATTTTGAAGAGTAGTCATTAAACAATTTTGAATAACTTTAGCTATATATATATTTTTTTTAATATTTAACTACTGGAAATCCTCTGAACAACTTTTTGTGTGGTTCTTTTATTGTTATTTGTTTTATCTTGTTAGGAAAGTTTTTTAAAGTAATTTTTTTTGTTGGTAAGTTCTTAGATGTTTACCCAGCTGTCGTTTATATTTACAATCTGAATCTTAACTATTTGTAGTCGCTTTCTAGAAAGCTTTTTAATGAAGATCTTTTATTTTAACAAAATACTTTCAAATTTAATATAATGTTCTTATCACAGTTTTAATTCATATTTTAAAATTTGTTAATATTTTTTAAGTTTTATTTTGTGATTTTTTTCCAATTAAAAATTAAAGAGTTTGTCTATTTAATTTAATTATTTGCGTGAAAAGTCTTATATCAGTAAAAAATAATTCAAGTTTATTTATTAATTAATTAACTAATTTAAGTTTATTAATTATAAATTGAATTAATTAAAAGGCAAATTGTATTAAAACCTTCTGTAGCAAATAAATTTTCTATAAAAATTTATTAGGAAAGGTAATTTGTTAACGTTGTAACTTTTTAGAAACTATGAAATAATCAGGTCTGCTCTGTAAATCACTTTTTGTTAAAGTGATTTCAAATCACGTAAAAGTTGATCTGTGTATAAAATATAGTGAAATCTCATGATTTTAAAACGGTGGACTAAATGCCGCCTTGCTTGTAAATCCACTTATTTTATTTAGACTTAATTAAAAATGCTCCTATGTTTAAAATGATATGTTTTTAATTTAGTATTGCAACAAAATTCGTTTTTAAACACATTAAAAATAAATATTTCTAAAGACACAGTAATGTTCACGATTTTCTATTTCTCTTTAGCATTCAGCTTATTTTGTTTTTTGAAAATAATTCTAATATTGGGAAAATTTAGAAAACGTTCAGTGCAAAATCTGTGCAAATTACTTTTTAATTTTTATATTTAATATTTTGTGAATATTAGTTTGACGACAAATTTTAAGCTATTCAATCAGCTCTAATAAGGAAATTAAAACGGAAGTACATACACGTATCTATACATATAATAAAACATTGGCGGGGTCATTTCTGTACACGAAATATTTTGGTTTTGGTAGAGAAAGTAATCAAAATGGAATACAAAACAGCTATTTTTGGAATTTTTCTGTCTGTCGGTCTCTCTGTGATCGCATCACGTAAAAACTGCTAAATGGATTTTTAGAAAACCTTTGTTTAAATAAAGAATACCTTTGTTTCGTAAAAATAAATTATTTTGTAAAGAATCTATAACAAATGTAAAGTCACATGAATTTTATTTATATAACAGTACTAAAACAGTTGTCAGCACTTTTTTATAGATGGAAAATCTTTAATACTGTTAACAGATATCTACAATGAATATTTAAAAGTACTTTTTTCTAAATATGAATTTTAAGAAAATTGTAATTGACGCGCCAACGAAGTCGTGGGCATTGATAGTATTTTATAAAGAAATAAATATTGACTATTTTGTTTTAGCTGCAGTCATTTTGACTTGTTCTATTTTTCATTAATATCTCTATCACGACTTTAAAGAAATAGAAAAACAAAAACTTTAAAAATCAGCTGTAGGAATGGACAAAAAACATCGATGTTTAAAAAACACTCGAGGTATTGTGTCGAAACATCGATATAAACCGATGTTTTTGTTTTGGTCCTTAATCAAAAAAAATCGATGCTTAAAAACACTCGTGGTATTGTGTCGAACCATCGATATAAACCGATGTTTTTGTTTTGGTCCTTAATCAAAAAACATCGATGTTTTATGATTCTTTGCTGTTTCAAGAAATTAAAACCACACTGTAATACTTAAAATCGTGTGATTTGCAAAACAACCCTAAATCGTTATTATGATCTTAAAACGGTTTACAATTTGATATCACGTTATTTTCATCACAGGCCCGAATATAAAAAAATATAAATATTCTTGTTGCCGTTATAAAATAATTTTATTTATTATTTATACGTTGCCTATAATAGTCAAAGAGGTAGAACCCTCTAAATTATGTATGCAATACTTCCTGTTATAATGGACATAGCGCTGTATACTCAGTATAAATTTCAAATGTCGGCTGATAACATTTTAAAATATAAAGTCATAATGGGGATACTTTGTGATAAAGATGTAAAAAGATATTTGTATTAAAGATAATAATAACTTCATACATTTGTATAACTTATTGATAATTATACAAAATAGAATTTAATACACCTTTTTAAATTGTACCAACAAAAAAGTACATTGCATTCAACGCTTCATCGACAATACAAACACCTGCAAGGCTCGAAGACTCTAAACCAAATTTCTGTTGTTTTACACTTCTTTGCTGTGTACTTAGCAAAATTATAGCAAATAACAAAATAATATTATTTTTATATTCTGTTAATTGCCAAATACTTGTATTTTCTTTAATCTTACAAAAAAAAATTTTTTTGGCTTTTCTAAAGTCAATTATCTTGTAAACAAATGTAAGAAATATTTGTTGGCTAATTCTTACCGGTAAAAATTTTACTAGCCAAAACCAAGGAGAATCGAATAGGTGCCTTCATTAGATCATGCGGTCAACATATATTTTAAGTTTTACTCGTATTTTGTTTTTCTAAAATCTTGTTAAGCTGCCAATAATATCTGTATTTGTGAACAATAAGCAAGCCACTACAAATAAATTGGAATACTTTGTTATATCAAGTTTAACTTTTTTCCAACTACCATTAGTTGATAGTTTGCTAGTTTACAAATTTCCTAGAGGTAGAGTCAGATTAGCCAAATATTTTACCAAAAAGGCGTGACCACTAAATTATGCGAAAAAGTTTTTTCCTTCTCAAATAATTATTAAGATATAAAAGATCCTACTCAATACAAAACGTAAGATATCAGTAGTAGTAGTAGTATAGATCGTTACTTGTAATAATACACGGCAGGAAAAATAGAATAAAAATTTGTAAAAATAGTGGTTACGTCTCTTTGGGCATATATTTAACTAGTCTGACTGCACCTTATGTATGGAATTTTTATGTTTTATAGGTTGCAACTTCGACTCTAGTATAAGAAAATTAGGCAAAGTTGCAGATATTAAAAACCTGCTGATGCATTTTAGCTTTACAAATTATTAAATTTAAATTTAGGCTTTTTAACTTTAGACCTTAATGATATCTTAAAATTCCGTTGTTATAAAGCAGAATATCGTTACTTTCATAGGTTATCTATTCGATACTTTAAAAAGACAACTTTTTACAATTTTAACTTGCAAATAATTGGCATTACCTAAATATTTAAGATTAAAATTTTAAGGATTAATTAAATAGCTATAGCAGTTGCATGTAGCTTCGTGACTGAAGATACGAATCAGATCTGAATTCAATATTTTACTTTTTCGATAGCAAATGCTTGCAGAGTTGGTACAAAAAAAATTGAAAGGAATTTTTATCTATCAACCCAGATATTTGTTTGTTTTTTTTATTAAATTTTATTATTTATTGCATTAAGTTAAATTAATTTTAAACAATTAAATTAATTAATTAATTTTAAACAACTTTTGCATTTAACTGTTTTCAATAGTTTTCATCCTTTTACAAAGAATTTTAAAATGACAGACCATTAAATTTGAAAAATTAGGTACATTTTTTAAAGCTTTTACATGTTTTTATTATCTAATTTTGCGTTCAAACAAAAGTTTTTTGCACATTGAGACACATGTCTTTTTTAGTAATTGATAAACATTTTGGCCTCCATGAGTACTTTTGTACATTTTTAAATTAGAGTGCACTTAAATCGTAACTACGTTAATTCATTTATTATTTTTTTTTGTATAATTTTCGGAAACATTTGTTTTAGCTGTATTTTTTTTTCAATACATAGCTTCATTTGTATTTTTCTTCCTATAGTATCATTTATACTTTGTCATACCTGCGAATTCTTAAAATAGCTGCTTCGAAATAAACTGAAAAATATAATGCATGTCATTCTTAGCGAATGGCATCTTATTTACATACAAAAGAGCTAATACACATTTTGTACATTTTGTAAGCTATTTTTAAATGTTTTTTTTGAAATAACATGTTGATCTACTGCTAAGATTAACATTTCTCCTTGCATAACGACATTATTTTTGAATAAAACTTAAGTTTTTTTAAAAAACTGAGTGCTTTTTATACAAATTTTTCAGACGAGTTGATCGTCTGTAATACAAAAACAGCACATTAAAAAGCAGATAAGAAGTAGTACAATGCTGTTAAAAACCAACGACATGCCTTTATTGAAGATGCCTTTAATGACATGCCTATGTAAAATTCATAGGTTTTTTACCCAAAATTGCACCACTTCGTTAGTAGTAGATGGGGCGTTTTCATTAAATTTTTCCTCAATTTGTGAAAAGTTACTATTAAATCTTAAAACAGGAACAAAATGTGGATATTTTTTTTCATTTAAGGAATTATATAAAATCGAAAAGGTATAGTAACTATCGAATAAAAGAACGCACTTTTGATCCAGTATTCATTGCCCTGCTTAAATGCATGATCATAGAATCAAGTAAAAATATTAAGGCTTATGCTTTGCTATTAGCCAAGCAAAGAAAAACATCGTTTTTGGCGAAAAAAAAATTTTGAATTGGCAGGATACTTGGCGGCATTTAAAATGGCAAAATTTTTGGCTAATTTTTATGATTTTCTCCACGATATAATGTTGTCTTATGTTATTTTAGAAAAAAAAAATCTGGTTTAAGAATGACTAAATATCTTTCCGTTATATATACAAATATAACTATATTAATTTTTAAATTATATGTAAAATGGTATAAATTGTAAAAATAAAATGAAAAATAAAGAAAATAACGATTAATTAATGCAAATTTAAAGCGGAAATATGTTTTAAAATTTGTTTTTGAATGTAGACAACATTGAATGTTGCACAGAATTTCAAAATAAATTGAAAAAGACTGTTTTAAATGTAACTGATACGATGATTTTACAAGAAAGTTATTATTACTATTATTATTATTATTATCATTATTATTATTATTTAAAAAAATTGATAAAAGGAATACTTAATCGGCCTTTAAAAAACATGTCTATTTTTGTAGTTTATTGACAATTTTCAATTTCAAAATGCTGTAACTATGCAACTCAAATTAAATTTTCTGCAGTTTAAGAACTTTTCAAAAAATTGAGACCCTAGTTACGCACTTGGTACTAATTAAGGATAGTGTGAAAAACTTTCTTTCATTAACTGGACTCAACATATGGCTCAAGCTTACGATAACTAGGATAGTGCTGGTACTTACCACTTTAATATGTTAATTGTTTCCTCAAGTAATGCTTGCGCCGAAAGAACTCTTTATGTAATGAATTCTATAAAAACTATGTTGAGAAATAAAATGCAATATGAACCTCTTAATTCTTTACCAGTAAATATATCATACATGAATATAAGCATATATTGTAAGAAATTCATTCCTACGGAAAATATGTTAAGTAGACATAATACAAATGAAATATACTACAGTAAGGATACAAAAAAATATAAATAAATTGGAACAAAATTTGTACGAAAGTTTTAAATCAATAATTGATATGTGTTCTTTAATAATCTTTTTTTTATACCCTTCACCACAAAAAGCGAAAAAAGGGTATAACTAATTTTGTTATTCCGTTTGTAAAATGTACAATGTTTATTTCCGACCCCATAAAGTATTTATGTATATTCTGACTTCTTACGCATAGCGAAGCCGATTGAGCGATGTCTGCCTGTCCGTCCGTATTAGTGTTGAAATCAAGTTTATCGGGGCGCTAAATCAGCTAGAAAAAATTTAAATACGCCAATCAATCAGACATAGTGTCGAAATTAGAAATCAGCAAACAAATATATGGGGCGATAGAGAATTAAACAATAAGAAAGAAACATCAAGTAAAAACATTTGCATTTGGCCATATTTGCCTTGTTATGAGCCTCTCAACTTTTTATAGAAAATTAAGATTGTGTGACATACTTTTTAAGATATCAGAATTTTTGAAAAATTCTATTAAGAGCCGATGACATTTTTATGTACTTCTTTCAATTTATAGTTCTCTGTCAGCTCAATATACGTCTTTTGATTGGAGTTACTTCACTATACTGGATTAACATACATGGTGCAGGGTATATAAAATGTGGCAAAGCCTAATATATCACATTCATACTTGTTTTTAATAGAATTATTTATTTTTAATTTTTATTAAGTTTTGTTTTTATGTTTAAATCTTATGAATAAATTCCTTTTTTAAATGAACACTTATTTAGATTGTTATATGCAATGCAATTTTTATGTTTTATGATAAAGGAAGTAAATTAAATGAATATGGCTTTTTAAACTAATATTACATTTTTTGATATATTGGCGATGAGGGCAATACCCATTTGTGCTAGTGTTATATTATGTACGGGATGATAAGTGCGTATTTAGTTTATTTTTGAAGATTTAGCTTAAGAAAGAGGCACTATAACACTTTAATTTAATAAAGTTGTGCATAAAACGGTTGAAGTGTTGCTATACTACAGACTACGGTTAATACACGGGTCACTTGAGGTAAGATACATTAGTATAGTGAAAATATGTTTTCCTTTTTTATTTATTTTGTTCATTTACAATAAAGTGTTAAAAAAAAAATGTATCTCAAAAGGTATAAAAAACCCGAAATATGCGTTCGAACAGCTAAAGCTATTTTGGGTTAGATAAAATAATACAAGTCATTATTGGCCGAGATAGTGGTGAAGAGCTCACTAATAAAACATATATGCTGCCACCTAACTCAGCGGTTATTACCGTTTGAGAGAAAATGGAGACTATGTCCTATATAATTATATAAAGAATTTGTTGTTATTGCAATATAAAAGTTGATACTCATAGTCGTACGGCAGTTGAATTGTGATGGAACATCAATGAACATCAAACATATTTTATTTGTTTATGATTTTATCCATCCAGTAGCTTTTTTAACCATTTTGCGTCTTTAATATTTTCCAAACATTTCAAGCATTTTACAAAATATTTTTAGCAGCGAACTGTTTTAGAATTTGTTGGTAATTTTTGTTGCGCTATCTTTTCGTTATTTAGTCTTTGATGATTTTAAGTTTAATATTTTTATATTTTAACCATCTTGCAAGAATTACATGCAAAAAAAATCTTAATATTTTTCCGAATCAGTGTGAATAATGCTTACTTCCAAGTTACGGCAATGAAAACAAATTTATTAAATTTAAATTAAGAAAGAATATTGCGATGATGTAAAGGTTAAAGTAACAATAAGTTTTTGTGTAATTACTACCGTAAAACAAAACAATAAAATATTATTGTGATTTAAAAAAATAGCGCCCATTATCTTTATTTTTATTAGCAATTAAATAGAACGTTCCCCTGTTTTAAAATTTGTTTGAAATAGCTTTGGCGATTGATTTATTATATTCTTTTATAACTCTATTCAACCTTGTTTTAAACATAAAACTTAAAAGCAATTGCAAGCGACTCCGTTTCTTAAGATTTTAAAAAAATAAACAATTTCATTCAACACATTGCTTGAAGCTAATTTGTTTAAATTTTATTCGAAAAAGGTAAAGGTATATAGTACCTTTATTTTGCTCATAAAGAAAATGCGCCAACAAACTATCTATTTATGTATTTACACGTTTTTTTTTAAAAATTCTTTAATTTATGATGAAAATATTATTCTTGCTTGTTTTGCGTAAAATTAATAATAATGACAACCACCCTACCTGTATTAAAAAATAACATTTTCCTGTTCAAACAGAGATTACAAAAGAAAAACTAAACAAAATTACAGTTTTATAAACAATATAAAAATTCTTAAAACAACAATTAACACGTTGTCTATATTATTACTCTGCTACTTATATCCCATAAGGGCAATCAAATGATTTGTACTCGTATTATTTTTGCAATTATTTTTTATTTTAAGACAATTATTTCATTTTAACTCTTTTTGCAAGCAGATAATTACAGTAACATGCAGATTTTTATTCTATTCTTTTTATTGTAATTCTAGCACATTTTCAAAATTATCTTAAGTTATTTTGATGCTGTAACTAAAAATGTAAGTTTTCTTCACAAAGATTCCTGCACTCCATTAGACAAATAAGCTTATTTTACCTTTATTTGAAGCTATAAATTTAATTTAATTGTTGTCGAAAACTTTTAGTTGAGCTCTTTTATTTTCCTTTTTCAAGTTGAAGTTTGTTAAAAAATCGAAATTAAAACCTAAAGGTATTTAAAACAAAAATTTAAATATTCTTGTAAAAGCAAAGATCAATTATTATATATTTTTAATTTGACAAGCGAAGCGTCGCATGAAAAAGGTTCAGAGAAACAGAATCAATTAGTAAAACTAAATAATTAGCTCGGTACAAAATAAGCCAATATCAAAGTAGAGCATCACAAAACTTTAGGATCATCAATTTGGCGAATATGTGCATGGATTATTTTCTTTTTTTGTGTTTTTTTTGCAGTCAAATCTTGTTTAAGAGTTTGATTGCTCGAGGCTACTTTTGAATTCAGCATTTTTAGGGCTTAGTGTATTATCGGGTTATTTTTTAAATGATCTTAAAAATTTTAAATTCCAAAAACTGTTGTGGCCAAATTCCAAAATTAAATTGCTAAACTAATAAAAAGTTATATTTTTTACCTTACCCTGATAAGTTTATTTTTTCTACTAAAGCCCAATCCCACTAGATTTATCTCAGATTTATTGCTTTCGATTGACAAAATATTTTTTATTTTAAAAATGAAATTATAACAAAAGTATAATTACTTACAATCTTGATGTTGATAGCAAAATCTAATATTTATAAAGACATCAATATGCATTTAAAGAATTTTGTTCCTATATATATAATTATAAACATAACTAGCTTGCCATTTCTCATATAACAAATGGAAAAAGCATTCATAGAAACAAAATAATCCTAAAACAAAACTAATACATTCCTAAACAAGTGCACAAAGAAATAATATACTAATTAATTTAAACAAGTAAAAGTACTATATTCGGCTGTGCCGAATCTTATATATCCTCCACCATTTATGCATAACCACATGTACCATACTGCAGATTTCCTGTTGAATAGTTAAAAATTAATCGGTATGAGATATTCTTTCCCACCATAAGTTTCTCTGTTCAAAAAACAGTGTTATTGTTTAAAAACTGTAAATTTTGCTTTTTATTTAGTCTTTACTATAAAATACAACCAACTGCAGAAGTACAAATAAGAGTTGAAAAAATGATATGGAGAAATTAGAGGTGGGTGCATTGTTTTGATTGTTGTCTCGAAGGACATGAACCCGAACACAGACGGACATCGCTCAATCGACTTTCCCTTGCATAATAACACAGAATATATTAACCCTATAGATAGGAAATGGATATTGTAGAACTTTTCAACGGAATGACAAACTAAGATACATCCTTCTCCACCTATGGTGAAGAGTATAAAAAGAAATGACGATTGTACAAATCATAAGTAAAACCAACTTGCTTCTTTGACCTTTTTGTTAGCCCATGATGTAGAGCAGTGATTTACTATTAATTACTTGTAAAGCAGAGCATCTTAAAAAAAAGTTTTCAAGCACCTGGAATACTTCATTTCAAAAAAAGAAAATTACTTACTCTCTGCGCGGCTTATGTGTTAGAATAAATTACAAAAGAATGTACAATGCTGCCTTAATAATCAATTCTGTTAATAAAAAAGCTGTATTAAAACAAAGGTTATTTTTCATACAAGTTATACCGTTTGCTCATATTGTCTTTAATAGCTCTTTTCCAGCAATATATATCAACATTGTAAGAAAAAAAGTTATATAATATTGTTACAGATTATCGACAAGCAGATTACAATTGCTGCCAAAGATCACATTTTAGAACTACAATTTTATTTTATTTTAAAATAAAATAAAATCTTTTTAATAATAACCACTCTCAAATCAACTTTATCATTTATGTGTGCATTAGATGCAACAACAAGTGTCTTTAAGTCTTTTGTTGCTTACTAAAAAAACAGCAGGCAAATATTATGATAAAAATTTTTAAATTTTTACTTGATTTTTCTTGAATTTCAATTTATATAGTTTTTGTTATTTATATGTTTGATTGTTTGGGCTCTTTAACTTGTTGCTTGCCAACTGTTGCAAAGAGATAACAAAAAAAAAAAAAAAAAAAAAAGAAACAAGGAACAAGGAACTCCCACCAAAAATAAATTCACCAAAGACGGAATTGTGTACTAACCAAATAAATGAATCAAAAATATAGTCTATAAACGAATAGAGATTGCTGCGGTTGATGCTGTTTGTTGCATAGCTGAAGCACATTTTGGTGAAAGGTGTGTCAGTAGTTATTGCAGCTGACCTAAAATGTAAATAACACTAATTTACAGTTACAATAACCACAACAAAAACTGTTAAGAAACTTAATAGTAAGTTCAGCAAAAACTATAGCCAACGGCATTGTTGCCACTACTGCTCCTGCTGATAATATTACATTGTTGCCAATGTTTTGCATGCATTCACCCCTTTTAAAATAATGTTTAGATTGTTAGCTCAAACGTAAACAACAAAAAGAAATTTCTTTGCTTTAAAATTCTATATGTCAGGGTATCATTTAAAGGATTTAATTATATAACAAAGGCAAAAATTGACAAAAATATGAAAAAAATTATCAAACCATCATAACAGCAGTTGAAAATTACCAAATTAATCAGACAACATAAGGAAATTAAAAATACTAAATAACAAAAACATTAAAGCTGTTACAAATATAGCAAACTATAAAAGACAACAAAAAAACCGCTTATTGTGATTTTAACTCACACATGAATAGTTCCGTTGCTTGTATGGGTCGCCCTTTAATTTTTAATATTATGTTTTAAATTTTTTAAATCAGACGTAGGAAAATATAGAGCAAATGCAGGCAATTCGGAAAACCCATATATATTTTCATGACATGGTCCAATTATATGGTATAGAATATCTCATTAGCCACTGACAGCTTTATGACGTGCTTTTTAAAAATAATTATTCTGTGGCAATATCTAGTTCGAAAATACTTCTTACAAAATAATATCAGATAACAACAACAAAAAACATAACCACGCAAAGAGTATATCAGCTATGGTAAAGTGATGCAGACAGAATTTACTTTGTCGCATTGAAAATTGGAAGCAGAACTTAAACTGGCAACTTATTATTTTCTTTAAGAAATAGCTTATTTTTGCGAAACAAAAAGTATTCCTGTATTAGGTCTGTTCTGAAATTCATGTGATTTCAAATTTTAAACGATTTTAAGGATTTGGTGCTGTTCTGAAAATCACGCGATTTCATATTTTTTGGTGTGGTTTTCAATGTTCGAAAACACAAGAAAATAACTGATTTTTTAATTTGTGTTTTTTTTTTTTTTGTTTACATTTTTAAATTCGTAATAGAAACAATAATGGAAATTCAAGAAATCACAAGTCCTGAAGCTAAAATATATAAGACAATTTTTATTTTTTAATAATATTACGTATCGTTATTTAAGGTAAGATAGATAGGATAGATAGGATAGAAAGGCCCTCAATAACGTTTGCCACTCTTTATAGGAAAAGGAATAAACTTGATAAAAAGTACAGTTTTGTAGTAGGATTTTTTTTACTAAGTTCTTAAGGCAATTTAGAACTATAACAACCTTTTCAATCTTCTCAAAATAAAATAATTAATATTAATGCAAAAAAATTAGAAAGTTGTCATTTATTTTAAAGAGAAGTAGCACTTCAGGCAATAGTGCCTATTTAGTTAGTTTTGTAAACGTGCTACATTCTTTAGAAAAGGGATAGATGGGAGATAAGACAGGTGGTAAAAGGAGAAAATAAGATAGCTATTTTATTAGTTATTTTACTTCGCCGGCGAATATGTTATGAAGAAGTACCGACGAAGTAGTTTGCATGTTTAATGTTAATTCTGAATATGTATTTATACCATTAAGCAGAAAAAAACATTTTCATTTTTTGGTTGCCGCAGGGGTTGAACCCTGGCCATCCAGGTTTGTAGTCAACGTGCTTAGCCCTTTGACTACGGCAGCCTCAGGTGATTTTAAATCGGCAGTCATTTGGCTAACCGGTTTTAAATTACATGATTTCAGTGAAATTTGTTGGCAGAGCACCTTTTGTGTGATTTGAAATCACTTTGACAAAAAGTGATTCACAGAACAGGACAAAGAATTTAAGGGACCACCACAAAAAATTGTTTTCAAATAAATCTAACAGTTTTTACGTTTTACGAACTCAGACAAACAGACAGACATCTATTTTGATTACTATCTACACCAACACCAAAATTTTGCAAAAATATTTCAAATACAGAATTTACCCCGTTATTGTTTTATTATATTTATAGATATTTTCAATGCCTTTTAATTTGAGCCATTGTGGTTGAATTTTAACTGTTTCAAAGATAAAGAATATTTTAACAGCAAAGTGGACTTTTATTGTTCCTGTACCTTTATGGCGAGAAGATTTGCCGTTCCACAATTTAGAAAGCATATAGTTGCTTCCGTGCAAATGTAAATAAACATGTGAAGGCGCAGCAAATGCTTGTTAACACTGAGAACCATCTAGGTGCACTTCGTTTTTATGATCTCAATCCAACATTTTAAGGTATCAATTTATGGCATATAATATCAAATAAACACTTAAACATACTTCTTAGTTTGGTTTACATTTTACTGCAGTTCTTCAAGATTTTGCAGGCTGTTTTCTGTTTTGTCAGCAACATCTCTTTAGTATGATCCTAAAAAGGTTTGTATTACTGACATTAAGCCATTTGTTGAGTATTTGTACCTTTTTGTAATCTCTTTATAATATAATCCAGTTTTTATCACTTTTTGCAGCAACTATAACAGCAAAAAACAAACAAGTCCTTTATTTAATTGCAATACAAGACTTCCTTTTAATGATTTCCTTATGGCCATAATAAGGCAATTTATGAAAACTCTTTTTACCACTTTTTAGTTTTTGTTTGTAAAAATTAGTGAAATAACTGAGTGTAATTTTTCGCTGTTTTGAAATATGTTTGTATTTTTTAATTAACATACATATTTTTTTTAAAAAGAAGTATTACTTCAGGTATTAAAACCTATTTAGTTATTTTCCGTAACCGTGCTACGTTCTTAAGGAAAGGGATAGATGAGAGATAAGACAGGTGGTGAAATGAGAAAGAAAGTTATTTTACTTCGCCGGCGCATATGCTATGATGAAGAAGTACCGACGAAGGAGGCTGCATATTTTTAATGTTCATTCTGAATATGTATTTATACCATTTAACAGAGAAAAACAATTTTTGTATTTTGATTGCCTCAGGCAGGGGTTGAACCCTGGCCAACCAGGTTTGTAGGCAACCTGTTTTTGAATCTTACAGTTTTTTTATTTCTCTTTGACTTTTGTAGTCTTAAGAAATATTACATGCTGGATAATAAAATATTAAGGAGAAAAATTATATAATAAAAAGCCGGGATGTAATCTCGACTATTACCTTTACCAGTTGATAAGTTCCAATTTTATATTTCAAAGAAAGCTATAAATCATTGAAATTTTTGTATGTACACAAGTTCATAACGAAAACGAAATTAAAAGAAAAAATGATTTTCTTTCAAAAGCAAAATGTTTATTTAAGTGTTGAAAGCTATGAATCAATTAAATTGATGTGTAAAAATCTATTAATTATAAAATCGTTGCAGCAACAAATGATCATCGCAAAGTTATATTTTTATTTTGTATGTAACAAAAGAGGCTGGAAATAAATGTGTTACTAGAAATGATTTATAGTAACATAAATAGCTGTAAAGCATTTAATTAAAATATGAAAATTATAATTTTCAGTGACATTTCTGCTAAGAAAAAAGCTCTTAGGCGCTCAGTGCACGTTAAAATAACGAAATTTTTCTGGATAGAAATTAATTCTAACACTAGTTGGAATTTAAATAAACTCTGTAAATATCGTAAATAGAACTAAAATTGACAATGTATACTTATCTGCTGTTTCCCTATTATAGACGATCAAATCATCTGAAAAATTTGTATGAAAAGCACTTAGTTGAGTTATTAAATTTTCCAGACGAGTTGATTGCCTGTATGCACTTTAAACTTTCCCAATTGTGAGTTGATATACTTAAACTGGTAATATAGCTGTGGGCTACTTTTTAGCAGAGGCATAACATAAAACTAAAAGAGAATATTTAAAGTTACGAACCTGATATGAGTACACCAGCTATGAAGGGCTTACGCCAGATTCATACCAAAAAGTAACACGTATTTACCGTAAAATTTGCTTAGAATAACTTTTGTTTGGTTTTGTTACTAAAAGCAAAATTTTTTATTGCTTTGAAATATTGATTAACAATAAATATCGTTGTTTTCTCATGTCAGGATGATTCTTCAGGTCCGTGGATTTTTTGTGCAATATTTGATTCAGTTGTGAATAATAATGCTTGCAGAAAAATTAAGACTAAGGTGCCTAGGATATGCGAAATGTTGTAATAATAATCTCGTTTTTTTTTTTTTTTGTTTTTCGTCAGATTTGAAAACTTTTTAGTCTAAATTCAACTAAGGTCTTTGAAATTAGGTATGAAATTGTAAATAATTGATATATTAACATACATTTGTTTTAACTTAACTATTTTAATAGCTTTCATATATATTATGAAACTTTTTTTCTAGTAAATATTTAAGAATTTGCGAAATTAATTTCACTTATTATGGGGTTTACAACAAGAACTTTATTTTCAAAAACAAATTTAATTAAAAATGCAGAAGAAATTATGAAGATTACTTAAACTGTTATTGTAATACAAAGAAAAGTTGGACAATTTTGTGTAAAAAGTGATATCTGGCAAATGTTTAGTTATTTTTTGGCAACTTTGAAAAAAGACGGCCCTACCACATATCCCGACAACATAACGCACAATACAAAGACATGTTCAGCATGCAAAGGCCTCTCAATAATCACTCTAGGATTTTTAGAAGCCCAAGTGCGGCAAGTTTGATTGTTGACATGCCCTGACAAGTGAAAATGGATCACGTCTGAAAAAATTACTTTTTCAAAAAAACTAGTGAGTTGTTCCTAAATGAATTTTCATAGTGGATTTTAGTTATTTTTTCGAGCGAAATTGAAGATAAAATATGGTGTAAAAAATATGATTTTGATGGTATTTCCAAATTTGAAAATCAAAGTTCTTGTTGAATAACCCTTTTTATTGTAGGTCTTATTTAAATAAAAAAGGTACTTGAGCTTAAGAATTTAGTAATTGAAGCAAACTGTAAATAATTATTTTTATTGTGGAACGATATGCTAAACTAGGTTTAAGCCAAATTTTATTTACTTTTATCCAGTACAAACAATCGTACTAATTGCTTGGCTCAAAATTATACGAATGGGGATGCATAAATATTCAACCGAATTATTCGGGAATTATCGAGATTTAAAGTCTTAAACTATATACCCTTATATTTCTGAGCATAAGCCATTGATCAGAAATATAAGGGTAAGTTTTTTCTTTGTTAAAATAAGTGTTTGACTTTGAATTAAAGTTTCCAAATTCCTTTTTAAATATGCATGTATTTCATTTTGGCAATATATTTTGCATGAGCAAAAAAGTAACCATATGCACTTTTTGCAGATGTGACTGCTGCTGTTACAGCTGTTACTTCTCTCTTTTACACCACTACCCCTATGTTTTAGTTATGGCTGTTTTATTATCAGAACAGCACAATTCGTTTGATGTTTATCAAACTATATACAGTGCAAGTTCGACAATCCAGACACATATAGCTTTGGAGTCGGTCAAATTAACAAGGTTTTCGGACTATAGTATGAGCTCGATTTGTGCAACTACCTACAACTGCAACACAGTCTTTATAAGTGAAACTTTTTAAAAATAATTAGTCTCGATAAGTGCAACTTTTTGTGCTTTATACAAATTAATGGAATTTTCTCTTTGAATTTATTACTTCAGAAGCGTATGTAGTTTTAGCAAATAACCCATCTTAAGAATGTTTTTCACTGATACTGATATTTTTATATATTATTTTATTCTCTTTACTCTCTCTGTATATCTATACATGCAAAAATGTTGTCTTTTAATTTACAGTTTGTTTTTTGTTTTTAAATCTTTGCGTTTTTTATGAGTTAAGTGACCTTCACTTTTTATTTTAAAGTTAACATCATCTCAATAAATATCAGAGTAATAAAAATATTGGTTAAGCTATCAATTAAAACAAATGGAAATTTTGCGCAAACTGAAGCTTGGTGAATCTGTTAAAAAGATTTGCATTGATTACAAAGTAAACAAGTCCACAGTCTGCTGAAATAAAACAATGCGTATGCGATACTAAAGTTTGCTAGAAATACTGAATCTGGTACAGGAAGTCGAATTACTCTTAAGGCAGCCCAGTACCCACGAATGAAAAAATCATTTATATAAGAGGTTTTTAAAACAGAGAAAAAATAACGTTCCATTTTTTGAGGAAATTTTAAAATCAAAAGCAATGTTTTTCCATAACAAATTGAGAGAAAAACCTGGAACTTTTTATGCTAGCCTTGGATGGGTAAAGAACTTTAAATGGCGACATGTCATACGCAGATTAAAAATATGTGGAGAAAAGCTGTCAAATAAGGTGGAGAGTGTAGATCCCTTTTTAAAGGAATTAAATGCTAAGTTCAATGAACTAGAACTAGTGCCTGATTTAATTTAAAACTAAGACGATTCTGGTCTATTTTTTAGACTTCTACCAAATTTAACTCTACTAAGTACAAACGAAAAGTCAGCACCAGAACATAAGGTTACTAAAGAAAGGGTTACAGTTTTGCCATGCATGAATGCGGATCACATAAGCTAAAAATATTTGTTATTGGAAAATCAGAGAATCCACGTGCGTTTAAAAACTTTAATAACAGGCCAGTCAATTACAGGGGTACAAAAATGCATGGATAAGTTACGTCATTTTGGAAGATTGGTTTAAAAACGTGTTTGTGCCTGAGGTTTGTATTTTAATCGATTATATTCTAAATAGGGTTTTTGATTCGTGTCCTGCATTTAATAATAGGTAACTTAATTTCTTCGCTCTAAAAGGCTTCCAAAAAAAGCGTTATTACTAATAGGCAACGCACCATGTCATCCTAAAAATAACGAACTCAAAAGCGATCATGGAAACTTTGCCATAATGTGCCTGCCTCCAAATCGCACGGCTTTACTTCAACCGCTAGATTAGAATGCAATAAATTTAAAAAAATCTATTATAGAAAAAACTTTTAACACATTTAATTGGCACAAAAGCTTAAAGTTTTTAGTATTCTAAAGTCGCCATTAAGAAATATTGGAACGGTTTAATGTCAGAAAATGAACAATGTACTGACGAAGACGACCTACCATTGATTGAATTACGAGATCAGATAGCAGAAAAGCAGGCTCTAATACACCATCCATTTTAAATTTGTTTCAGGATGTTTTACCGAATATTAAATTTACAGATGGTGAAGTTGCAGAAAAGAACTTTCAGAGGAAAATGTAGCTGTAGACGTTTCAGACAAAGAAATTATTAAAACTGTACAAATTGAACAAAAACAAAAAGTTAAAATAGATGATGTCATTAAGTAACTTGACATTTGTATGGAGTGGGCAACAGAAAATAATTTTTCTTATGAAAAATTAATCGCTCTTCAAGAAATCAAGGAAGCTCCGATTTCCCAAAAGTCTAAAAAGTCTAAAACTCAAAATAAAAATTTCAGCATTCTTCCACTTAAACTAAAGGTTTAAACATATTTTTATAAATAGAACATATGTATGTATATATATATATAAATATATATATAAGTTAAGGATTACCAATTGGTTTATCTTAAAAAAATTAAATTTAGACGCACACTGCGTCTTATTAAAAAACGCGAAAGATTTCTACTTCAAAATTAATTACAATATTTATTCACCAAGTATTTACAATTCAAAATTAATTACAAATTAAATTAATTAAATGAAACGTTCAACACGAGTTCAACTTCACCTCGAAAGCTAGCTGGATCACGTTGCATCGACATGTGCGGTTATCCAGACGCTTAGTTGGCAAATATATTTTAGCGTAATTTGATGCTCTTGTTGTTGAGCAATAGTTATTGCGCGTGCAGAAACCATGGGAAATTATTTTATAAGATTTTATGCTGACGCGGCTAAACTCCTTTCATTAGCCGTGCTGCCACTGTTGTTAACTCCTCCCTCCTTAAAAATCTGCGTCCCGATCACTGCAGATGTTTGGGGTGAGGGGCAAGTTATCATTATTCCTGGAGTTTCAACTACTGGAAGGTTATGTCGTCTTACTAATCTGTACCACAGCAATTCGAGACAAATGCTCATTACTATGGGTACGACAATGTGGCAACATAGAGTTAGGTTTGATCTTAATTCCAAATGTTGGATGCTATCAATGTTGTGCAAGCTAATGTTGTGGACTTGATCGAGGTTCACCAGCAATCTTCCATTCGTCACACTTGTTAGAATTGGTGGTAGTGGTTGCATTCTAGAGATGGATGTACTTGAAAAGGTTTCGTCATCTATAAGAATTGTTTCATTAGACAGCTGAATCAGATAGATACCATTGAGGAACTCTTTGAGCTCTTTTGTTGTAATCACGCCTATGTAGTTTGTTACGAACACCATATCGGATGTTATCATCTCGGTGATCTGAGCTTCTGTCTTCATGTATTAACAATTGGCGATTCCTCCTTTGAGTAGACGTGGTATGCAGGTCTCTTCCATTTGCTTGTCAAGGAAGGATGACTGACAAACCGTTACATTGTTGAAATATAAACATGGACTTTTCATCCCGTAGGTTTCATTTTGACTGATAATAATTTCATTAAATGGCAGTACGATCCGCTTGCCTGAACTAATGGTTGATCTAACCATAAGTCGATGATAACGGTTCTTTTTTACTTTTGGAATCGATACGACAAACAACAATGCAGATCCGTTGGCAAAAATTGAAGGCTTCCCATACTCAATTGCTTCTACTGCGTTGGAATATGGCAATGTTTCCATTTCAGTGATAACTCCCTCGACTTCATTTCGGTCTAATAAATTTGTGTTTACGATCCCACCTTTAGCCATTTGGCATGCTCTTACAATCTCATCTACTGTGTCTTTCAAAATAAGCATCTGGTTTATGGTTCATTGTCCAATTCTCTCGGCCTCTTTTCCATTAGTTATTTCATTTACTCTGGAGACAAGTTCGTTAGTCTTTTGGACAACTTCATTTGTCGCATTCATAAGTTGAGCATTGATTTTATATTGTTCGTTGTTGTTGGTGATAAGTGTATTTTGACTGCTTAAAATGTTGTTCCAATCTGTGGCGTCTGGATTTCCCGCGACCCATTTCCAAGCTGAGCCAATCCAATCAATAGATCGTGGCTTCCTATTCTTTGTACCCTGGAGTTCGGTTAGTCTTTCTTGCACTTGCGTAAGGTAGTACTTGATGACATCTTTGTTATGACTAGGGTGCAAATGTTTTTCTACCAGCACTGTTACATTATTGGCGATTGTTGCATAGCTTTCGAGGTATATTAGGTGAACTAGCTTCAGGTTACCATTTATTATCCAAGCATTACCGGCTCGTACGGTTACAATAGGGGCTTCATAGCGGAATATTTCTGCTGCTTGCAGAGTGATTATGCTCGTGTTAAGGATAATAGTAGTAAAATCATTTTTCTGTAAATATAAACTTTTTAATTAATTATGATTGGGCAGAGCCCTTTTTAGTTTAGTTTTTAAATCTTAAGTTATTTAGAAAGGGGAAAAAAAAATTTTTTTTGCTTGTGCTTCGGCCACTTTTTCTTCTTTTTTTTATTAAATTAATAGGTTAGTATTATTAGTAAGTTAGTAGATTAAAAAAAATTGTTAAAAATTTTGTTGTATTTTTATGATAGATACTTTTCATGCAAGATTCTTTCATATATTTTCATTTTTTCTTAGTTTTAATTTGGCTTATTCTTGTATTTGCCTTTATTTATTACCTTTTCATTTAAGGTTTTTTTTTCTTTTTAATTTTTTATTCTAGTCTACGGCTTTCCCAATAATACGATTTCTCAATGCTAATGGAACCTTTTGGGGAGTTGAACCCCTCCGCAAATGTGTGGTTCCACTGTAATTTCAGGCCCATTTGTTCAAATTTTTGTATCGACCGTAGATTTCGTGTTATCCCTTTTAGTTTCAAGCGTTGACGGTTTAATTGCAAGAAACCTACTCATGGTACGAAGATCTACCACGGCCTATGACAGTGAGGATATCACTTATCACAAATCGTTGTCCCAAAAAAATGAAATCGCATTAAGGAGGCCACTAGTTTCTTTTCTTAAAAAAAATTTTTGCTATATTGAGTCATATCTTTCACATATCTTTTGAATTTTTTGTTCTTATTTTTTTATTTTTTATTTTTTTTTAAATATTCATTTTGAATATAATTTTATATATCTTTTTTTCCTAAAGAAGTAAAAGTTTTTTATTAGAGGAAAGAAGTATCTTAAATTTATTTAATGTTTTCTATATTGGCCTTGTGAATCTTTTTACCACTTTCTGTGCGAATTGAATGAAGTCGAGGGAGTTATCATGGTACAAAGATCTACCACGACCTATGACAGTGAGAATATCACTTATCACAAATCGTTGTCCCAAAAAAATGAAATCGCATTAAGGAGGCCACTGGCTATATTGAGTCATATCTTTCACATATCTTTTGAATTTTTTGTTCTTATTTTTTTATTTTTTTTTATTTTTTTTAAATATTCATTTTGAATATTATTTTATATATCTTTTTTTCCTAAAGAAGTAGAAGTTTTTTATTAAAGGAAAGAAGTATCTTGAATTTATTTAATGTTTTTTAAATTGGCCTTGTGAATCCTTTTACCACTTTCTGTGCGAATTGTGACCTTATTGTCTTTTTCTACTATTTCTTTCCTATACACTGCTTTATTCTTAGCTTTTATATTTTTTATTCTTACATAAATAACATCGCCCTTCTTATATTTTTTTGGAGATGTACATTTACTATTCATCCGATTGTTTCTTTCTTTTACATTTCTAAGGTCTTTATTAATTTTAGAGCGAGCTTCAAGTAGTTTACTAAAGTCTGTTGCTTTGGTCCTATTAAAAAATACGTCGCTAGGTCTTCTGTCAGTCACAGAATGAATGGTGTTATTATATCTGTCCACTGCGACATATATCAACTCTTGTACGCTCAGTTCAGCATTTTCTGCTCTTAGGCATCTGTAGATTTCTATTAGGGTTGAGTGAAAGCGTTCCACTTGACCGTTTACGTCACTGCGCTGGGATGGCGTTAAGTATATTTTTATTCCTAGTCTTTCAAGGAAGTCCTTTAATAAAGGGCTAATAAAACTACTTTCGTTTTCAGTTACTAAAATTTTGGGTGCCGTAAAATAAGCAAAATTTTTATTAATTTTTCTCTAATATTCAAAACGGATCTGTCACTAATGTGGAACAGTTTAGCAAATTTAGAGAACTTGTCAATCACTGATATAAATTTTTGGTCCTGTATTTCCATTATATCCATGTGCAAAATTTCACATGGTGACTTAGGAGCAGGTGTTTCTTGGAATTCTGGTCTGTGGGGATTTCTGTCATATTTGTTGGTATTACACACATCACAGTTCGAGACGAATTTTCTTATGAGAGCGAACATACGAGGAAAATAGTACTCTTCCAAAATCTGCTTCCTATTCTCTCTTGCATTTCTATGCGCCCTACGATGTTCCTTCTGGATTATTTCAAATTGTCGGCTTTCTAAATTGATATCTGAGACAATTTTTTGCGCTTTTCTAGCTTTGTATCTAGAAAAATGTTGTAAGTAGAGCTCCTGTATAGTTGGTAAATACATTTCTGGAGCTTTAATACCGTTTACTATGTTCGGGTATAATGTTTTCTTTAGGACATTTAAAAGTTTCCCGGCATTCCACTCAGGTGACGAAAAATAATGTCTATTGGTGCCTCTATGTGGGATCTCAGTTGAATGGAGATCTGGTCCAATTTTAATAATTATCCGGTTCTTAAAAACGATGATCGGAATTTCCATGTGGTGGATAAGATCCGACGCATCTTGAATTGCACTATGAACAGTTGAGCATGTTGATGTTGTGTCGACATCCCTTGTTTCTGATGCAGTTTTCGTACTTTGTGAATTATTGTCATCCACTTCCGATGCTGTTCTTGTGATTTCCGAGTTTTCGCTGGCTGATATTGTAGATTCATCGCTGATGTGGTGGATACTAGTTTTTGATCTTGAGAGAGCGTCTGCAACATAATTTGATCTACCGGGTTTGTAGATTAATTCGTGGTTATACTCCTCTGTGCGAGCCTTCCATCTTTTTAGTTTAGCAATATAATTCCTGTTACTTAAAGCATAAGTAAGGGGTTGATGATCGGTGTAGATTTTTATTTTCTTGGCACCATATAAATAGTTTCTTAAATTGTCTAGTGCCCACACGATGGCATCCCTTTTTCATTTGTAGCATATCCTTCTTCTGCTTTATTTAATGAACGTGATATAAAAGCTATAGGTTTATCCTTACCAATGTCTCCTTGTGAGAGAACAGCGCCAATAGCATAATTTGAAGCATCTGTTGTAAGATTAAATGGTTTATCGAAATCGGGGAACGCAAGAACTTCTGAAGTAGTTAGGAGTTCTTTAAGTTTTTGGAAGGCAATTAATCCCTCGGAGTTCAGTTCTATACGAACTTTTTTTGACTGGTTGGCCCTTACCTGCGCATTTTCACCTCTTGTCAAGTTTGTAAGCGGTTTTGCTACCTTTGCATAATCCTTTATAAAACGCCTGTAGAACGATATCATCCCTAAGAAACCTTTCAACTCCCTTAGATTAGTAGGAGGTAAAAGATTTTTAATAGCCTCCACTTTTTTTAAAATCGGGTTTTATTCCATCAGGGCCTACTGAGTATCCTAAGAACTCGACTTCTGTCTGCATAAAATGTGTCTTTTCGATATTTACCTTCAGATTAGCTTCCTTTAGTCTCTCAAAAATAGTGTCGACGTTCGTCAAGGTTTCTTCTTTGTTCTGTCCAAATACGATAATATCGTCTATGTATACGTAGCAGCTCTTCCCGATAAATTCCTTAAGGACATCGTCAATCATTCTTTGAAAGATGGCGGGAGCATTTTTCAGCCCAAAGGTAAGCGAAGAAATTCATATTTTCCATTCATAGTTGAGAACGCAGTTTTTGGGATGTCAGAGGGCTTCATAAGTATTTGATGGAAGCCGGAGGTTAGATCAATCGTTGTAAAGAATTTCGCATTTCCTAGGCTTGCTAGAGTGGCATTAATGTCCGGTATAGGGTATGTGTCAGGCACAGTGACAGCGTTTAACCGTTTATAGTCGACAACCACCCTATATTGTTTTTCTCCGTCTGGTTTTGGCTTTTTTGGCACAACCCAAATCGGGGAATTATAGGGGCTTTTAGAGGGGCGAATTATTCCTTCGGATAACAGTTCGCTAATTTGTCTCTCTACTTCATCTCTCATTGCAGCTGGATATGGATAGCTTTTTGAGTAGATTGGTTCTGTTGTGCTTGTCTTTATTTCTGCCAGAACATTAGTTGCTGCAGCTTGGCTCTCGTCGAGGGGCCCGAACAAATTCCTATGCTTGTCAAGTATTTCATTTATTTTCAATTTTGTCCCCGTGGACAAAGGTTCGTTCACTACATAGTTTAAACTATTAGAAATTTTGTCCTTAAGAGGAATCTTAATGATTTTTCTAAGCAGAAGGACATTTTTCTTCCTATCAACCACTGCTTCTAATTCCTTAAGGGTGCCGTCGCCTATAATCCCGTCAAAAGTATCTAATCCCGGTAGTACGTAAAATGTTATAGAGTCTGGTATATTGTATTTTGAAAAAAATTTACCGGTCACCATTCGGTCGATTTTTACTCGTCCTCCTACAGTTCCTACAATGATTGGTTTATCTAAGGGCTTGCTACCCCTAGATAAATAAGGACTACAGAAGTTGTTATTTGAGCCCGTGTCAATCAAAAATTGCAGAGTGATATCTTTCCCTATTTTATGTTCTATGTAAGGTAGGCTTGATCGCCTGCCTCCATAAAATTTTGTTCGCTTGCTGCGCTATCAAAACTATCAATAACTTCATTTTGTGGAGGTTCCCTAGTGTCCTCGTCATTCGTATCTAAATGATAAAGACGTGCCTGCTTGTTCCTATTGAACATTTCCGAAGCACTTCTTTTCTCTGCTTGTCTAGGACGGTTCATGTAATTTACCTTTCGCGTCTGTATCGAGCGGTCTACCTCCATTGGTTCTGGTTTTACCTGGTGCGATTTGGCATAAGGCGCAGGGCTATGATTGGAGTTCGGGTTATACTGTTGATAATTATTGCTTTTCTTTTGCCAGTTATTATATCTATAATGATTTGTAGAAGGGTTGCTATTAAAATGTCTAGGAGGGTTGTTATTAAAATGCCTAGGAGGTCTGGGTGGAGTTGTTGCACGTACTGGAACTTGTTGCGTATGGCCCCTTATTGGCACTCTTGTATGAAGGATATTCTTCCTCATACTAAGATTCTGAAGTTCGAGACAAGCCGAATACGCTTCCGGCAATGTTCTAGGTCGTTGAATTATCACCATTCGGGACAATTCAGGAGTAAGGCCTCGTATTAATATATCCAAGGCTCTATTCCTGTGCGTTGATATTAGAGCGTTTATGGTTTCCTCACTATAAGTTTCGGTTTTTAATTTGTTTATAATTAGAGATAATTGGTGGTTTACGGTTGAGTAAAATTCATCCACTTTCGACAAACCCTGAGAGAGCTGATTAAGTTGATGTTCTAACGTCTGAACATCCCTCTTGTCGGCATAAAGGAGCGACAATATTTTCTTCACTTCCTTCCAGTCTGCTTCAAATACATTGTAGGATACAAGGGCCGCATCCGCTTCCCCTACAACCTTTTGTTATTATTGATCGATAGATTGGTTTGTCCCTTACAATCTCGAAATCTTTTAGAATCATCTCAACCGAATGCGCCCAAGAGACATATTGCAACGGGTTGCCATCGAACGTACGCAGTTCCTTGACACTGTCCGGAAGTCTACAAATTGCCCTCAAATCTTCTTCCGTCCTGTAGAAATGAAGCGACTTCTGTGTCTCCTACATTATCCTGTACCTGTCTCTCTATTAGTTGTATTCTCCTACTCAATTCGGCAACGTCGTTAGCTTATTCTATTTTAGAAAGACTGCCCTCTACTAATTTAGCCTGCTCTAAGAGATGATTTACCGCCCCCGTTAAGGTAGTAATACTCATTCTCATTTCCTCCATTGTCACTAATAGTAGATCACTTTATTATATGGTAAAAGGACTCATCTGGAATTCAGTAGGACACTCCCTGTTTGGGTTTTCCCATCTTTTCACTTTTTAAGTTTCAACTTCTTATATTTTCTCAATTTTTATTTTTTTCGCTTTTCAATTTTTATACCTCTTTTATATTTTCTCAAATTTTTATTTCTATATTTTCAATTTTTATGCTTTTTTCAACTGTTTTATATTTTCTCAATTTTTTATTTTTTTATTTTTTTTTTTTGCTTTTCGATTCTTAAACCTCTTTCAACTTTTTATATCTTCTCAAATTTTTATTTCTATATTTTCTCAATTTTGTATTTTTTTCGCTTTTCAATTTTTATACCTCTTTTATATTTTCTCAAATTTTTATTTCTATATTTTCAATTTTTATGCTTTTTTCAACTTTTTATATTTTCTCAATTTTTTATTTTTTTCGCTTTTCGATTCTTAAACCTCTTTCAACTTTTTATATTTTCTCAAATTTTTATTTCTATATTTTCTCAATTTTGTATTTTTTTTCGAGTCTTGGTCACGCGACGCGAACACACCAATTGGCGAACCCTTTTTTTCCTCGCGGGAGGTCCGTTTTATTCCTTTTTGGAAATCCGTTTTTATTTTCACGGATTCTTACTGGGGAACGGATTTACTCCACTTTTGGTCTGATAACCTTCTGTGAATTTTTCCACAAGGAGTATCAGGTTGCCAAAGGAGGGGCTGTTATGTCTTTAGATTGAATTATAGACTCTGGAGTGCTCCTTGGAGATCGCAGAATTTTTTATTTTTTATGTTCTTTGTTTTATTATTAATATCTATTAAATTATTTTTTTTGTTAAATTATTTAGTCCTGGAGGGCTCCTTGGAGATCGCAGAACTTATTTATTGAATTATAAAAAATATTTTATGTTATAAAGGACCCTACTGTTTTTAAATTTTTCAGTGCGTCCCTGCTCGGGCGCCAGTTAAGGATTACCAATTGGTTTATCTTAAAAAAATTAAATTTAGACGCGACCAACTGCGTCTTATTAAATAACACGAAAGATTTCTACTTCAAAATTAATTACAATATTTATTCACCAAGTATTTACAATTCAAAATTAATTACAAATTAAATTAATTAAATGAAACGTTCAACACGAGTTCAACTTCACCTCGAAAGCTAGCTGGATCACGTTGACATGTGCGGTTATCCAGACGCTTAGTTGGCAAATATATTTTAGCGTAATTTGATGCTCCTGTTGTTGAGCAATAGTTATTGCGCGTGCAGAAACCATGGGAAATTATTTTATAAGATTTTATGCTGACGCGGCTAAACTCCTTTCATTAGCCGTGCTGCCACTGTTGTTAACTTATACGCGTGTAAAATAAGTACGTAAGAAAATTATTTTTTGTTTTGCTTTTTATTTATGTATAAAAAGTTGATTTTATCAGTTTGCTTTATAAGTGATTTCTTCATGTTGAAAAAATAAAATTTAAGGAATTTTAATTAAGCAGTAGTGAGTTATCATAACTTTTCGGTAAAAACAACAACCCCGGATTTCTTTCGGTTGCGCTAATCGAGCTATTACTGTAGGTGAAAAAGTGAATTGTATGTTCATTCATACATGCATTGCACTATGATTTGTTAAAAAATAACAAATTATTATATATAATTGTTTTGGTAAATTATGATAAAGGATGTTGCTATCTATTTTTTGTTGTTTTTTTTTGTTGTTTTTTTTTTTTTGTTTGTTTAGAAAAACGTTCTCACACATTTGCAATTATTTTTTTTTTCTAAAAATTTTTAAAAATTAAATTAAAAAATGAATGAATGAATGAAAAAGGAAATATCAATTCCTTTATTATTAAAACATGTAATCTAAGGGACATACATACATACTATTGTTTATTAAAATAAAACGCAAAAAAGTTATTTTGTCTTGACTAATAGAATAAAACGATAGAATATCCTGCATATCCCTATTATTCTACTCTAAGTTCAAACTGATAATGATTGATTTGCAACAACATTAGAGGTCTTTTTTTCTGCATCCATTACTATAAAATCGGAAAAACTGAATGTAACTAAAGTTATTATAGTGCAAAATATAAATCGAAGTATGAATAACATTATATAAAGTTACTTAATTTAAATATTTTTTCTCGAAAAAAAAATTGTCCGGATTAAAGAGGTAAAATTTTTTATTGTTTGAAATAGGTTTATTGCAATTTTTATGTAGATATTAAAACCTGGAAAATAATATTCCCTGTTCTTGCAAATGTTTAAAGAACATCGACTTTTTATCTTTTACAACTTTAAGAGATTCCTTGAAATACCTACTCCGATTTCGTGTAACAATAGCATTGCTACAAATATATATTTTTTAAATGGGCTCTTTTTAAGTTCAGATGTACTTATATCCGGAGCACGAAACTTATCAGTGTATATTTCGAGTGAATAAAAATTGGAATAAAATTTTGGAAAGACTAAATGATCAAATGGATATTGTGGCTTCAGTAGCTTATATTTTTTCCTAAGAGCTTGTAAACTTCAATTCCTTCGGGTCTGCTATTAGCTGCAAAATTTTAAAGACAAAACTTTCTTAGTGTTCGAGGCTTAGAGCTTTGACCACTTCTCTATATCAGGGAAATGTTTACGCCATTAAATGAAAAAAAACATTCTCTATACTTTTAAAAGTTTATAGAATATACATATTTCTTTATTATAATCATTGTTTATATCAACTTTTGTAGCTAAATAAATTGTCAGTAATTAAATATATTATAATTTTTCAGAAGCCACTTTTTCGTTATACAGCTCTTTTACTTCTAGAGCTTCATTACTCAAAAAAATTCAATTCGAGATAATCGCAGTTCAAGTTTTTGACTTTTTCTCACTATTGAGAAAAATATCAGACTACTCAAGTTCCCCGTACAATTAGTAAAATGATTTATAAGTAAAAAATCCGTTTAACAAAACTTTCATTAATTATATATCAAAGGAAAGGTCTTAGACAACCTAGGTGGGATGTTTGAATTATGACATTATTGCTGTAAAAATATATCCGATACTGCTTTGTAAACTAAATCGTGTCGTTATTTGTGAAAAGATAAACGGAGTTTTGCTTAATAAAATTCTTCATCAACACAGCCATAACTCAATACATTATATGCAATGCAATCGATACATTTTAAAGAGATAAATTTTTCATAAATAAAGTCATAAAATTACGTCTTATTCTCTTAAAACGTTGAAAGTACGAAAGGCATAAAGATGAAACTTGTACACAATATAAAGCAGGATATGATGAACAATTGTGTATGATTAACTCCAAAATTTAATTTTGAGCTATGAAGTTCTAGAAATTAATAAGCGATATTAGAAAATAAAAAGCTATATTTTCATTATTATATTATATATTTTCCTTTATTAAAACTGACCTAGTGCTGTAATAATTTGAAAAGAAGCTTACAAATTTTTTGTTAGGTTTTAATTTCATGTTGTGTTTTTTTTTCAATTAAGAATTTACAAATTTGTGTTTTTAATTTTACTACTGATTATATGAGAGATCCTTTTCCAAGAAAATTTAAAGGATAAAAAAACAAGACGTTATACTAACGTTAGTAGCATTATCAGATCTGATCTGACAGTTATGAAGTTAGCAGATAAAAAACTGTCAATAAGACAAGAATCGCTACACTCCTCAAAAACGCGGAATAATTGTTATAATTTATTTTTCGCATAATAATTCTTCGGTGTCGCTGACTTAACGTGAACTAAGGTGTAGATTTCACGGTGGCTTGACAATTGGCCAAAGGCTGTGGTGTTAGGCTGCTCGCTTAGAAGAGTATAGGTTAACACGAAATGTTATCAGAGCTGGGCTGCCGATTTGCTGACTACGAGCAACATAATTAGACCTCAGAGTACTTTGGCAAAAACTTGAAAATATTCCTCAAAAGCTGCTATTGGTTGTCTGCCAAGCGGATGTAATACAACTTCAAAGCATACTTGACTTTAACCAGGTTTGACCCAATCCTGAATATAAGACTTTCCAATACCATGAGCAACACCAGCAGAAAGGATATTAAATCAACAATTATTCATGGATTTTATAAGGCTTATGAGCATAAATAAAATTTTAACAAATGCCTTACATGTTCACCTTTACTTTTTTGCGTAGACCTCTATCTACCGAAATTCAATTTGTTTTCTGTAGAAACATAAAAAAACAAACATCTTACGGTTTTTAAAATAGTTGACATCCTGGGATTTGTAGTAGTGACTTGTAATGTCACCGCTAAAAATTAATAGCAAAATAACAAGTTGTAAACATTTGACGGCTGCAAGCATCAAAAAATATAAAATGCAACTTGAACAGACATTCAAATGACGGCAGATATTCAAAACTTATCACCGTCTTCTATGTACGTCGTCAGCGCGTATTTGTCTTTTACTGACTTTTCTTTACCAAAAAAAAAAAAAATAAATAATATTTTAAAATATATGTATATACATGTATACAAAAGAGCTATACAAAATATTAAATGGAAGGTAAACTTTAGTAAAAATCAATTAAGAAAAATTTCATTTTTATTTGATGGAAGTGCTGTCTAAATCTTAAAACACTTAAATGTTTAACTTAAAGAGTAAAATTTTTGATTATCATCCTTTCTGACATTTAAATAAAAATAAAAATTGTTTTGCCCCGAAGATGAAAAAAATTTTAAGCTTTACTTTTGGTTAAATACATTAAAGATGGAAATTTTATGGTGGTTTATACATTTAGTAATTTAGGATCTCTTGTCAAATCAGGTAAAAAGGAAATAGAAAATATAATTAAAGTTGTTGTTGTTTTTTTTTTTCTTTTTAAATCAGTTCTCTGTTAGTATTTTTAATGTAAGGTGATACAAATGTGCCATCTGATTGCATATCAAAAAAAAAAAAAAATATTATCAATCACTTCGTAGGAATTAAAAGCAGATAAATATTTGAATTAATTTAATTAATTTTCTACCGTGAGGACAAATATCTATCACTTTTAATTAAAATCAGCTCTGTCGTTAAGTCGTGATTAACAAACGCACAAACAAGCAAACAAACTTACAAAGAGATTTATAATACTTATTAGATTTTGCTCTTTTGAATGTGATTATATCCTGAAATCTATACTCACCATTGTAATTCTACCAGGCAACCAGATTGATTACGTGCAAGCAATCGCGAAAAGCTCTCCGCTTTAACTTCAAAAACATATCCGGCTAGAAAACCAAATTTTCTATCTAGTCCTATACAGTGTAATACAACGTCTTACCATGTTAATAGCATTAATAATTACACTGTTTGCGGTATTTTCTTTCTGAAAATGTTAAATCTAAGACAGGATACCTTTACAAAGGTTTCTCTCCATTTCAACAGATGCTGTATACTTTTTTACTGCTTTTTAAAAGTTACACAATTTTCGAGTTTTCAATAAATGCATGAAAAAATTATGTTTTGCTTTCTTATAATTTTTTTATTTTTTAACCAACTTCAAAAAAGTTAAAGATTGTCCCCGTTCTAAAAACAATCCACAATCTTAAAAAAGGGTGTCCCCATACAACAAACATGTTTTTAATGTGTAATGAAGCGAAAAGGGCACTACTTTAAAATTAAAAAATGCGTATCACTGTAGCTACCAATAGCAAAAACTAATTCAAAAATAAGTCTACAAATTAAAGGGTGTCCCCATAGGTCACGTAAATTAACCTTTATGGGTCTATCTTTTGAACCGTTAATGACGAACGCTTGCAAATTGGACAGAATGTCAATTGCTATGACCGTTATACTAACAGGTAATAATAATACATGTATAAATAAAAGGGTGCCCCAATAGTTTATTTATTTTGATGTATATGATCATACTTTTGAAAAGTTGTAGACAGACGCTTGAAATTTACAACGAATCTGTATTGCTAACTCCGCTATAACGACAAGTATGAAATATGCATAAAGAAATTAAAGGGTGTCCGAATACTTGATGAATTTTTATGTATGTGGCCGAACTTTTCAACTGTTATAGATAGACGCTATTTTTATATCAGTTGAACAAATATAAAGTTTGGAGATGGAGTATAAGGGTGCCTAGTAGTTAATGTAATTTGATGTATCTGGCCATTATAGACATACAGGTGAAATCTGTTTTAAAGTCAAGTCACAGTGGTAGTGAATAGTATACATTTTCCTACATTTAAGCTGCTTTTTATACTTAAATTTAAAAGACTCTTATTATCAAAAACATTCTAAGTAAATTAAGCGGTTTCCTTCCAATATGTTTTTGTATTTCAAAAGGATAGAAAAACTAACATACGAACCATTCATATAGACAATTTTTTATTTTATTTATAACAAAATACTCACCAAAAAAATTAACAAGAGAATGCATAAAAACAAACAACATAAAAATTAAGTGCGTGTTTAGGAAGCTTTCGCGTTCCTCAGTTTGTCGAAATGGTATAAAAGATATTTGACTCCATCTGACTATCTTACTGTTTATACAAAACACATACCGCCAAAAACAAAATATAACTCTAGTGTATGGACCGATGCGCCAGAGCTTAATTTGGAGTTACTTGACCGCAGAGGCTTATAGGTGACAGTAGGATATTCAACAGAGTTAATAGGGTTTAACTCTGTTGAATATCGACGCAATTTGAGTTTGTGTTTCGCTGTTTCTTCGATCATAAAATGAAATGTGTTCTGACGAAATTAGAGAGCTCATTCATTTTTTTTTTCCAGTGAGTCGCACTATGCATTACAGAGGAAGCGAGGTTCCTATATTTAACAAATATGCTCTATGTACATGTAAGATATGGATATTCTGCCTTTATTAATGACGGGGCTGTCAAGTCAACTTCCTCCCAAGCCAGAAGAGACAATGAACACATGTAAGCCCATTTTTTAGATATTTTCAAGGTCTTAACATCTTAGTTAAAAATAAACCTTTTATTACATTTCCAAAAAATATACCCAAGGCACCGAACTCTACTCCGAAATATCCTGCTTTGCCCTTCAGAAAGGAAAAATTTAACAAAAGTGTTTCGCTAGAAATATAAAAATTTTTTAATTGCTATGTTTTTTTTTATAAATTTTTGCTGCTTTTTGAATTTACTTATTGTTAATTATTGTATCAAGACAAATAACAAATTCTTTAAGTATTTGTCATGACTAAATTAAACTAAAAACCTTTCTACGCTACATTTTTTATTTAAAAAAATCATGTTTGAATTTCATTAATTAATTACACATAAACGTGCTTTGCTTACAATTATAAAATATTCATTACTGTTGTTTGTTACTGATTACTAAAGGTGCTGACTTAGACATGTTCTTACACATTAAAAAATAAACTAAATATTTACTTTGTGTTTGTGTCCAGCAACAGTCTAGACCTCATAAATTGTATTAAAACTTAACATTATTTTAATACGTGCATCAGATACAAACTAGTATTTCGAACTAAACAAGTGTTTAGAGAATTTGTATATAAATTGATTTTTCTGTTGTTTGTTTTACAGGGAATTGTGTTATTATTTTTTAGTATAAATTAAAAAACAACATGTTTAAATTTAGATAGTATGTACGTATGTTTGTTCCATTTAATGTTTGTGATGTATGAGTAATATTGTCAAACGTCAAACCTGCATGATTTTTAATTCAGTAATTTTTATTATCAAATTTAGGCGATACGTCAAATAAGGCAAACATACTTGAAGTATGTTGGTATACAATATTTATAACCTATGGAATAATTGTTAAACTTTAGAATAATTTTTTGGGGCTTGTCACATAGGCGCCTGATAAAATTATCAATGCACAGAAATTTCCTAGTTATTATTCAACATAACATAACATTTTTTGTAACAAGTAACATATACTTTAGTGTTAACCCTTTTGCTCCGACATTTAAATAACTATGTTAAAATAAAATTTTTATGGCTGTGGATTATTTCAGTAATGTACAGTAAATCGGTGAAAGAAAATCAGAAAAACAATGAATGCGGTGCTCAGGGGGTGGTGGAATACCATTGTACCATTCGGGATGTTATGTGTTACAAATAAGTACCAACCGTCCAGTAAAATAAAATAAATGAATTTCATAAATCTAAGTTCAAATTTTATTGAATTTAAAACAAATGTTTATACGCATAAAATATTTATAATGATAGGGTGCAAAGAACATTTTGCAAAGTGGCACTCCTTGCAGATTATCTTAGTGCGTGCCTGTATCTTTTGAGTGCACCTGGTGGAACAACGACGTCGGGTAATAATTTCAATAAGAAGATTCATTGCCCTGCGATTGGCAATTTTATATGATCGGGTTGGTTTCTGTATCGCTGAACGGTAGTGGATTTGAACCCTTCACTGATCAATTCCTCAGCTAAGATAACTAGGAATGACTTTAATGGCACCATGTTTCGGCTGAGATCATTATAAATTAACCATCCGTTTACGGCTGTCATCATTATCAAACGGTAAAAATCTTTCTTCTACCACTCATACGTATTTTGATCGTATTCAAAAAGGCCAGACATTTGATCAGCCAAGTCAGCGTTTTTCATGATCTCCCGATTCAATTTAATTGAAAAATGAAACTTGAATTTTTTTACCCGTTTTCAAAGTTTTTATAAGGGTTGTAATTGTTGCTTTGTGGCAATTACTTAAAACCAAGAATTTTTCTGTGTCTTGAAATGTTACGCATAGAAATTCAAGTAAAGTTTACTTGAAATACGTTTTACCTCCTTTGAGTTTGTTACCAGAAAAATTATAAGAATGACGAGATATGTGTTCTGCTATCGATCAGTTACGAGGACGTAAATATTTTTTAGGTATGAATCCCTTGTCCAGGTAACTCCAAAAGACATTTTTATTGGATGCTACAGAGATGCTATCTCGCTAATTACTAATTAGATAAGTACTTATTCGGTAGCCTAATTTACCTCATTCACTATGTCATCTTCCAAATCTTCGCTCTCATTTTCAGGGTTTGCTTAGTAAAAATTCTTCTAAGCTTTCTCCAGAGAAGTCTTTCAAGTCGCTAGCACTATCAGCTTCATCTTCCAAAATTGTTCGAATGTCTTCAGGATCTATTTCCTAGGGAACAACAAATTTTCTTCAAGGCTTATAATTATGTTATTTACTACTTATCGGAATAATGGTACACATGTGTACCACAATATCGGACGAATGGTACATAAGAGTACCATTTACTAAAAACAACATAAAACACATACTTACTAGCCGGAAATATAAATACTTGCTAAAATTTCACTTGCAAAATTTTTATTCTGACAAATATTAAATAATTAGCGAACGCCCGCCCATAATTAAATGCGAAAATTAACAATCTACTTCATTTTTTCCACGGTGTTACTCATAGAAAATACATCACAATAAAAGAAAAATATGTAACGAAACATATTAGAATGTGTGCAGGAGTACTAAAATACGACAGGATACATTTCACAGTCTAGCAACATTAAATTTGAAGGTTTAAGAGATGTTTAAACTTTAACTGGTATACATGTGTACCATCCGGGACGAAAGAGTTAAAGTTAAACAAAAAAATTCATGTTGTAAATCAAAAGTATGTACACAGTGTGGACAAAAATTTATATACTTTAGAAAATAAAAAGAACTGTTGCCGTTATGATTAAACGAGCCATGAGTGTTTGTGTACTGTTAGAGTGTTACATATACAGAAGTCGATTAACCTTTGTCCGTCCGTCGGTGTTCCTGTTGATACTTTCCCAAGGCTCTCGAAGAGCTGCAGAAAATTTTAGCTTATCAATCTCTCAGACATAGTTGCAAAAATGTTGCCAAAAAAAAAATCAGTGCAGCTTTATTCTATTGCAAACCGAAAACTCAGAAAAAGAAAAATAGGAGCTTCATTTAACAATTGAAAATTCTTGGTAATATCACATTTTCACCACATTTTTCATATATCAAATTTGTAAACGTGAAGCTGAAATCAAATATCTGGCGTCATCAATTTATTCCATTTAAAGAATCCTCGGTTTACTTAGCCTTCCTTTCTTCAAGTTGAAAGACAATTCTAATTCACCCCATGATAGATAAAAAAATACTTCATTTTAATAAAACAAATACAGCAAAAAATTTTTTTGGCAAAGCGTATGCAAGATTCGACACAGCCGACTACAACACTATTATTTATTTTTAATTAAAATTACGGAATGAAGCTAAAAGCCAGCAAGTTTGAAAATCTTTCATATGTTTTGATTTGCACAGACAAATTAGGGTTGTTGATTGGTCGCAGGTGGAGCTATCATACACTAAGTGGTAAATAGGCATTTGGTGGATAAAATTAAAATTAGAAATGTGAGCAAGAATATAAGCGGAGTCAACTGACCTAAATTGGCATTTAATTTAACTTGGTTATGACAATTTTTATTCTTATAAAGTTTATAGATGGGCGGTTATTACACAACAGTTGATGATACTGGGCCTAAATATGAGGGTAATGGAATGAAAGGGAGTGACCAAAGAACCTAAAATAGGTATAGAAGCATATGAAGCCTTTGATAGAAAATACTTATTTTGTTCAGTTTGTTTAAGATTTGGTGCTTTTATTTATATACAATACAATAACAAAAGCTAGGGAAACTAGCCGGATTTAAATATGCAGAATATGGACACCAAGGCGATAAGTAAACAATCCAAGAACCAAAACATCACCAGAAACAATTTCATATCAGTAACGATTTATTAGGCACAAAACCTATATTTTAAGTAAATGACAACACAATTTCTTTAATAAAAGGCACAGCCGAATGTAGCACACTTATTTGTTCTACTTTGAATTTCCTTTCATATGTTTTGTTTTACCATTTGAAACTCTCTTATCTACTATATTGCATCATTACAAACCAGGGACCGTAACTGTTATAACTTTTATCGTAAAAGTCAGAAAATAAAAGTTATTTTTTGACTTTTATTTTTTCGAGCAGAAATAATAGTTAGTTTTTGATTTTAATATTTTTGAGCAAAAATAACAGTTATTTTTTAACTTTTATTTTTTTGAGCAAAAATAAAAGTTATTTTTGACTTTTATTATTTCGAGCATGAATAAAAGTTATTTTTTAACTTTTATTATTTCGAGCATGAATAAAAGTTATTTTTTAACTTTTATTTTTTCGAGCAGAAATAAAAGTTATTTTTGACTTTTATTTTTCCGAGTAGAAATAAAAGTTATTTTTTGACTTTTATTTTTTTGAGCAGAAATAAAAGTTATTTTGTGATAAATTCATTATATTTATTAAAAAACTTTTTCAAACAAAGATAATTTTTCAGTAAAATAATTTGCATATGCTCAAAAATTAATGGAGTTGAGTTTTGTAATCATAATTGCCTCCAAATTTTCTTCCGATAAATTGTATCTTAAGTCTCCCAAAATCAGCTTTAATGCCGAAAACGATCTTTCTACACTAACTTGCGTAGCTGGCACCGAGTGCAAAATTAAGGCAAGTTTCCGCAGACCTGGGAGAACAAATTTTTTGTTCCTCCAGTACTCCATTAAGTCATCATCAATATCTATTCTTTTTTCTTTATAATTGTCAATTTCGTAAAAAGCTTTGCGGGTATTTTCAGAAAATTCATACCCAACATCGTCATCATCAGAAGACGAATTTAAAATTTCCAATTCACGAAATCCACTTCTTAGTAATGATGATGAAGAACTCTGCATACTGGATTCATCGACAAAAACTTCATCCGCGGTATTAGTGTTGAGGTCTGTTATAGTAATTTCCTGTAAAATAAGCATAAGCAAAATTTGACGAATACTGTGCTAAATCCAACTTTTTATTAAGCTTGCTTACCTTTTCAATATATTGCGTTTGCTGAAAAAGGTTTTTCAAATGCCTCTTTGCAGCTTCTTTTTTTGTGGACGATAGTAAACGTCTAAATCTGGGATCCAAAAATAATGCTGCATACATTGTGTCATTCTCCAATAGATTCGACTGACGCGACTCTATATTAGTTAAAAGCTTTTTGGAATACTCCGTATTAACATTTTTCAGCTTAAAATTTAGTTCCATCCAAAACTTATAAAAATCGCCTAAGATTAATTGCGATCTTTGGAGTTTCAGGGTAAGTTCATGGACCGGCTGTAAAACTACTACCAGATTTTCAATTAATACCCACTCACTAGTTTTAAGATTCTCAGAAGCTGAAAGATTGCTAATGCAAAACTCTTTCAGCCCTAAAATACGTTTTAACATGTTATAGGTGGAACTCCATCGGGTTGCAACATCTAATTGTGGTTTTGGCATACCACAATTTTGTATTTTATATCTAAAATGAGAGACGGAATCGAAATTTTTACATTTTATTGAAGTGGTTATCGCAAGACTATAATTTGTTGGACCCCTTGTAAATGAAAAATTCGTATCGGGATAACTTACCGAAACGATGGAGCTCTCAGAACTTTAACAGTATTGCGTGCTCGGTCAATATCTGTCATGCAATCTCGAAGATAATCTTTCACAGACAGCTGGAGTGTGTGCGCGGCGCATTTTATGGAAATAACATTTTCAAATCTTATAGAAGTTATAATATTTTCAACAAAATCTTCGTTTTGATTTTGATCTCCATCGTCATCTACATCTTCACCTTCACTTTCGATTTCACTTTCTTGTGGCGACAAAAGTTCAATCGCTTTTATTAAATTGCGACCGTTATCTGTTGTTACAGAATATATTTGGTTTTTGTTTATATTATAATAAGTTAACACATTTTCAATTTCAATTTTTATGTTTTCTGCGGTGTGTCTTTTTTTAAGTTCTAACATCGCCAGCGAAAAAATGGTAATTTCATTTTTCAAAATAATTTGAGCATTTATTCCTAAAATTGCCCGATCACTTCGAGTTGCAGTGTCAATTTTTAAATGAATTATTCTGTTTTTTAAGACGGTTTTAATTTTGGTTTTTATTTCACTTGCCTTCACAACCACCAATTCCATTATATTTCTGGAATTTATAATTGGAATATCTAAGCCGTGCAATATAGGGTTCACTAACACTTTAAATGAATTAGAATCAAAAAATGAAAGTGGTAGAGATTCTTTGGTGACCATTTCTATGCACGCGTTTGTCACCTCATTTTTGTTCATTTCTATGGAAAATTTTGTTTTTGTTTCCACAGCACTGTCCTCACTACTTTTTTGCATTTTTTTTATTACATCTTCAAAAATTTCACTATGTTGTTTTTCTAAATGTCTTTTTAAATTTGTGGAAAAGTTACTAACTTCTTTTTTACACGATTTGCAAATTACTTTACCATCAACTTCTATAAAAAATTCTCGTAAATAATAATTTCGTTTACGACCCATCTTGGAGTGAACTACGAACAATACTATTTTCGTCAAAAATTAAAAAAACAAATGAAAAATAAATAACGGAGTTCTGTTATTGAATATAAAAAATTACTTCCTACAAATATTTATGGGACTATTTTTAGAAAAAACATTACACACATATGATTGTACTCAACCTGAAGATATGGGGCCCGAGTCCGAGATGAACCTTTTTTATTTTTTATAAAATTTAATTTTAATTTTAGAGATGTAAAAATAAATACATATGTTTTTTTTTTCATATTTTATAATTCTAAAATACGTTATGAGTCATAACTTATGACCACATTTATAAGTCATTTTTGTTCGACGTCAATTTTGGCGCGTTTGCAATAGTGAATCGTTAAATTTAATTATTTAGAAAAGAATATTTGGAATATTACATAATATTCCAAAGGGGTTGGAAACACAAAAATAATGAATAATAATATAATGAATTTATCACAAAATAACTTTTATTTCTGCTCAAAAAAATAAAAGTCAAAAAATAACTTTTATTTCTACTCGGAAAAATAAAAGTCAAAAATAACTTTTATTTCTGCTCGAAAAAATAAAAGTTAAAAAATAACTTTTATTCATGCTCGAAATAATAAAAGTCAAAAATAACTGTTATTTTTGCTAGAAAAAATAAAAGTTAAAAAATAACTTTTATTTTTGCTAAAACAAATAAAAGTTAAAAAATAACACTTATTTTTGCTCCAAAAAATTAAAATCAAATAATTACTGTTATTTTTGCCTGAAAAAATAAAAATCAGATTTTTAAAAAGCATCGCGTTTTCTGATAATTTGGTCCAAGACTTTCAAAATGGCATACTTGGTTTCATTCTCCGACATTTCCTTGAGGTTGCTTTTTTCCATCAAAATTTCAAAAATAACAGTTATTTTCGGTCCCTGTTACAAACATTAAAGAACATATGTTAGTATGTTTTTTTTTAAATCAACTACTTTTAATCCTGTTCCTAAATTATATACCACAGAAATATTCTGTGTCTAAAAAGCTTCATTATAATTGGCAAAGTTGTTTACTGATAACAAAACTTTTTAGATGGCTTATACTCGTATGTTTGTGTAAAAGAATCCTGTTCCTCGTTTTGCTAATTATTTCCTTTGTAACAAAAAATGTGAAGCTTCAAATAAATAAAGTTTATATTAAAAGTTAAAGACAAGGCTAAATACGTGTCCCGCATCTTTTCGGACATTTATAATTTTAATTAGCAAAAAAGTAGTTGAAATCTACTTTTAAATAAAGATACGCTTTTGTGATAATTTTACGTTTGTTCTTCCATATCTAATATACAAAACTAGCGCTATAACAATGTATATTTAAAACTTGTTGAAGGCTACAATAAGTGCTTGTTTTCAAATAAAATTTAATATGAAAAATTTTTAAGAAATGCTTCGATTTAAAATACTGTCCATATAGGCTTATAGTGCAATCTTTGCTAGTACAAAAGAAATTAAATTAATCAGAATGCTTCATTACATCTATACATATAATGAAACAGTAACAGGGTCTTTTCTGTACATGAAATATTTTTTGAAGATTTTAATGTTGGTGTGGATAGTAACTGATATGAAACACAAAACACCTATTTTTGGATTTTTTCTGTCTGTCTGTGTTCGTATCATGTAAACAGATAAATGGGTTTGAATTAAATTTTGTAAGAAGGTCCATTAAAACCCTGGTTTAAATATAGGATACTTTTTTTTTCAAATATGTCTTTTCGTGAAAGCACCCAATTTACCGGAAGTATTATGGTACTAAAACAGTTGTCAGTGCATTTGACATTTGTAGATGAAATTTTTACCCTAATTACAGCGTTCTTCAACAAATGTTTAAAAACAAATTTTTATAAATTTTAATTTTAAGATAATAAGTAATGATATGCGGACGATGTATTGGGCTCTGTTAGTCTGCTAATAAATTGCTACAAATATTTTTTCATTTAGTAATTGCATTTTGGTTACTTCAAAATGTCATTGGAAAACAACTTTTGAAAGCATTGCCATCTTCAGCCCTTACACAAAATTGCAAGAGTTCCTCTTTTTTTGCATAAATAGTAGAACAACTTTTATCATTAATATTTCTTTTACAACTGCATATTTAAAATTGAAATCTTTCTAAAGAAAACGTAAATCCATATTTTAAAAAATTACATAAAAAACAAAGACCTTCTTCTTCTACCTACTTATTTTTATTATCACAAAAATATTCACTAATTTTTAAGCGATTTTGAAAACCAAATCTTAAATTATCAGTAATTAGAAAAAAAAATTTTAAATAATTAAACAGTTAAACATTATAAGAGCTGACACTTCTGAAATAGTTTTAAGCTTTTTGTTTTCTATAACAACGTATATAAAAATGTGGCATTATAATAATATTACCGTAATGATTACATTATAAAAATAAGTTTGTTACAAGCTTTACTAATTAGAACTCCTTAAAAAAATTGAGTGAAAATGTTTGCAAAAAATGTTTTCTTGCCGCAGCTCCATCTGGCTGCTAAGTTACATATAAGTGTGAATGAAACCCAAGAACAGGCGTTTGATATTTTGTAACCATCTCTGTTAGTAGTATTAAATAAATGATCATAAGATAAAATAAAAAATTGGTAAAATACTAATTCTTTTATTAAAGAATAAAAGGTGTTATCTCGCTAAATTAAATTTGTGTTACAATTCAAACGGTCCCTAGAGTGATTTTAGGAGCTTTTTAACAAATTTTATTTAGCCTTGCTAGGAGTGCTATCAATAAATTCCGGTTGAATAATTTAAAGTCCTAAAGGCACACAATTAAAAACAAAAAGAAAATAATAATTATATTTTTTATAGTTTTTTAAAAACAAAAATATGTCGATAAATGATTAAGTTTGCACAATAACAGCATGTGGTCAGATTCATTTAATTGCTAAGCTTTTGCAACAACAATAAAAACTACATGAACAACACAAGTTGCAGCATCAATAAAGGAAAACAAACAACAACACAACAAATTTCACACAGTAGAAAGAGGCAATAAAATACCAAAAATACAAAAACAAAAACAATTTTTAGCCTTTTTGTTGCCTTAAGTTGCATAGAGCTACCGTTGCAGTTAAGAACTATTGTTTCCAAATACTGTTTAGCATGGCATGAAAAATGGTATTGGCAGTATTCGCAACAGCCATAACAACAAGTAGATCAAAAAAGAAAAAGTGGCAAGAAATAAGGAAAAAGGTTCATTATCAACATTTTTATGTCTAGAAGGCATTCCGCAACAGGTAGCTTTTATATACAAGTAAAAGCTGGAAAAAAGTTGGAAAACTCAACAATATTTATATTATTAACAGCTGAATATTTTTTTGCTGCCATTGTTTTGTATAAAAATTATATTATAAAATATAGCAATCATATAAAGACAAAATGAAGCTAAAATTCGCTGGTTGTTAGTGCTAAGGTTAAACAAGATACCACTGCATATGATTTTTTGTATATTTATATTCAACAAAACAAAAAAGTTTATCAATCGCCTCTAATTACTCCATAATAAGAAAGGGGTTTATATAAAAGCCTTTGTTTTATTGACTGTCATAGAACTAAAATAAATATCACGAACTTAAAGTAACTGCAATATGTTAATGCCAAATTTATAGTTGGAGTTAAACAAGCAACTTTCTGGAGCAAACTTTAGTTACATTAATATTTAGCTATCTCATTTGCTAAAAATAAAAGGAAGAAGTTATAAATATTTCAAGTTCCCTTTTTAGAAAGCATGAAATAATCTATTTTTAAACTTAATAAAAAACTACTCTCATTATGTTCCTTTACATAAATATTTTGCGTTGTAAATAACAAAACGATCATATTATCTATTATATTATAACTCGAGAACGATTTGGATAAATAACAAGATATCAAATTATTTTGTCACGAAATCAATCATATCATATTTTTGTAATTTTTCATGAATCTACGTATATTAAGACCGAAATAAGCCTAAACTTATTATAATCAATGTCTTAGTTTTACTCAAAATCAAGTGAAACACTTATATTATTAAAATTTTTGATAAAAAAATTATTATTATTTTTTTTTTTTTTTTTGCTTAAAAACTGATAACGAAAGTAATGGGTAAAAATCGCGTCAATTGGATTTATACTGTGCATTTTTACGCTCTAACAAAGGATCAATCACAATTGCTTCAAATTTCATTTCCACACCATTCATAAATTTCGGCAACACAATGGATGGTAAACTTGAGCTGTTCGTTTATAAATTTATTGAACCGGCTGATTGTTCTTTTGCCTTGTTTGTAAATGGTTAAAAATAATAAAATCTAAAAAAAGATAAAAATTATTAATTAGAAAACTTACCAAAGGGGAAAAAAGCTCCACGTTACCTCTTTCAATCCTTCAAGTTTGAATCTTAATAAATCACCAAGCGCTACTTTCTTAAGGATTATTCGCTTTCTTTAAGCTTAAAAATGACATTAAATGGAAAAGCAATAGGAAGAGAGATTTAACGAAACAAGTCGTGCAAATGTGCGCAATTGTGTGAATAATAGTTTTAAGCCTTTAAATAATGACCCTTTTTATTAAATTTATAATATGAAGTGTGTATCATCAGAAATTAGTGTTTTGATACAGATATTTTTTATTAGCCATCTCTTCGATCACATTTAACATCCTGGCCTTAAATATTTAAATGTGCTCCTTGATCCTTTCTCCTTTTAACCACGGGATTCATGTTGCACATTTATCGCCAGCCTTAATCTTTTCTAAGCCATAGAAATTTCAAGTAAGAGTGCTAAATTCGTCTATACCGAATTTTATATACCCTTCATCATGTATGTAAATCTCATTTAAAAACAAACATTGAGGTGACAGAAAATTAAAAAACAAGAAAAAAATAAAAAATAAAAAATAAGAACTATATTTAATTTGAAATAAAAATATCACCGGCTCTTAATGGGTTAAGCATTTTTAATAAATTTCAATATTTGCTGAAAATTTCTCTTCAAAAACTTTTCAAAGATACCTATATTGACCGTATTGACAATCGAACTTTCTTTTAAAAATTTTAGGACCCATAACTCGGAGAATCAATTTCTTCTCTTGATGTTTTATTCTTATTTTTCAATTCTCTCTCAACTTTGAAATGCATAAGGGCGCAGAAAATAAATACTTTATGGCGTCGAAAAAGGATATTGAAGAAATTACAAACGGAATGACCAACTTAAATATATCCTTTTTACACTTTTTGTGGCAAAGGGTAAAACAATGAAATGTGGGCAAAATATGAAAATTGTTTCGTTTTTTTTTTAATTTGCTTAAAAATTTTATAGACACATATAATAAAACATATAATAAAACTATAACAGGATCATTTCTGTACGTGCAACATTTTCGAAAAAATGTGTTTTTAGTGTAGATAGTAACTGATAGGAAATAAAAGACACCTATTTTTCAATTTTTGTCTTTCAGTGTGCGCATTACGTAAAAAGTGCTGGATGGATTTGAATATTATTAGGTGGTCGCATGGAACCTGGGTTAAATACAGACATTTTTTTCCTAAAAATAAGTCGTTTCGTAGAGGAAATAGGGATACAAATGTGAAAGCACACAAATTTTACCGGTATAATGGTTGTCAGAACATTTTATTCTTCTAAATAAAAAAATTTTAACACTGTTTACAGAACTCTGCAAAAAATATTTAAAAACAAATTTTTCTTAATTTGTATTTTAAGAAAATTAGAAGATTTAAGCTGACAAAGTCGTAGGCACTGCTAATTTAAAATATATTAATATTGATATTTAACGAATGGAACCTCCCTATATATAATTTATAATTAAAATTAAATTAAATTAATTTTCATTTTAATAGGTTTCAACTACTCGTTTTGGTTTGCGGAAAATGTGTTTCGAAGCAGTGTGTTAATGTGACAAAGTTACAATCACTTTCAGTCCATGTTATTTCATTGAAGCTTATAAATTATTAGAAATGGGACTTCTAAACATATCAAATATATTTGCTAAGGCTTTAAATAAAAGAAAAGGCACTCAGAGGTATTTATATTTATGATTGCTCCCTGATTTATGATTCTTAAAATGTAGAGTTAATATAGTTTTTTTTTCTTTAAGTTGAGATCAGGTGAAAATGAAGGTAAGAAGGAGAAACAAATTGAAATTCAATAAATACACTCTTAGCTTAAAACACTTTAAGAAATTATTTTTTAAACTCTAGCTATATTAGGCTTTCTTGTTACCCGACTTTAAAATAGAAGGTTATTAATTCGTTTGGATGTTTCTGTTTTATGTTTGTACCCATAAAACTTAGTCATTTCCAAGCCGGTGTTAATATTAATATTCAACTTTTATTATTCGTTTGAATAATAACTTATATAATCGTTTTATTTCATCTATTTATTTTAACATTGAATCATAAGTATTTTTTTGATTTTATTTTTGATATGTAATTTAGAACTACATATATATTTCTTATAAATATTTATCCTCTTTTTTATAATTAAACTAATAAGTTGTAAAATACAAAGCCGTCTTTTTGATGACGCTGTCGTTTACAACAATATTTAAATTAAAATAAAAAATTTAACTTTCTTAAAATATTAAAAAACATATCACACTAAGGCCTGTTGGGTATTAAAAAACTAATCTCCTATATCGTGTCTGTAAGGTGGTATATTTTTTCACTTTAAGCAACTTTGATGGACCACCAGGTATGTGTTTAAAAATTTTGTTAAAATTGTCCGAGCAGATCATCGGTTAGGCAATTGGGGCTCCTTTTTTTGTGTAGTGTATCATAGTGATGCAATTCATACAATTATTTTAAAATTCCCAACCACTTTAGAAAACGCATAAGTACATATATGTATTTGAAATTGTTAGCATTTCTGATTATTTTTTAGGTGTGTTGTAGCTGCAATAATTATTTGTGATTCAAAGCTTCATGTAATCTTTACAAAAAAGTGAACATGTTGGTGTTTAAAGTTAACAAATCTTTGTCAGCGAGGTTAAAAGACAGAGTCTTCCGCATTTTCAAAAAGTCAAAACATCAAACTCTCAAATTTCTTGTTTCAGTTACACATTTCTGCATTGTATATTTGTAAGTGAAGCGTGCATGTATTCATTTGTTTATTTTATAAATAATTCATTTTATATTAATGTAAAGCAATCATTTCTGTTACATATAAATAAACAGAGTTATATTTTTATGAAATGGCCCAATTTTAATAATAATATGCAACCATGTGGTTGCATTCATGCATATGTGCTTTGTTAAATGTCAAAACAAATTATTTCAGATATGGAAAAAATAGCAACAAATGAAATGAAGAACCATAAACTATAATAATGTTTCTAACCCTTTGTGAATATTTGTTTAATTTAGAAAACATCACAACAGAAAAATTTATAAATCATTTTAACATATGTCAGAAATACAGACTGTATCTAATTTAGTAGACGGCTACAATATGGATACATACCAGAGCTGTAAACGAATGATTCATTTTTGGTTTTTAACTCACCGTGAATTAAAATGTTTGAATACATTCATCTGTTCCAAAAAATGAATTGAATTAAAATTGGAATGCATTCACAATGAATTTGAATTCTTGAATGCCAATTACTTGGCCACACAAAGTTAATGAATTTGAATTTGAATGAATTTATATGAACAAAATTTGTGTGAATGCATTCCTTTCATCAGCCAAAAAATGAATTAGAATCTGAATGGATGTATTATGAATTTAAACGTCGTGAATGCATTTTCTCGCCATCGAATTAAATGAATTAGAATTTGAATGCAATTATTGGAAGGAAAAATATATTGAAGGAATTAATTTTTTTTACAATAAATCTTTTAAGTTGAAAATTATACAGTGTGTGTTTTACTACGTCGGCCATGACATAAGCTGCAGAAAAGTTAACAGGTGTTATATCGGGCATGATAAACGCTGTAGAAAAGTTAATGGGTGTTACAAAATTGACATGTTTTTTACGATTAGAGTGTTATCTTTTGAACTACAAAAGATAAAAACTTTAAATTTACGTAGTGTACGTTACTACATCGGCCATGACAAACGCTATAGAAAAGTAAAAGGGTGTTGCAAAATTGACGTGATTTTTACGATTATAGTGTTATCTGTTATAGTTCAAAAGATAACACTCTAATCGTAAAAATCATGTCAATTCTATAACACCCTTTAACTTTTCTACAGCTTTTATCATGCCCAATATAACACCCGTTAACATTTTTGCATGGCCGACGTAGTAAAACACACACTGTATAATTTTCAACTTAAAAGAATTATTGTAAAAAAAAATGAATTCCTTCAATATATTTTTCCTTCCAATAATTGCATTCAAATTCTAATTCATTTAATTCGATGGCGAATAAATGCATTCACGACGTTTAAATTCATAATACATCCATTCAGATTCTAATTCATTTATTGGCTGATGAGAGGAATGCATTCATAAAAAGTAATTTCATGATGAAATTCAAATTCTTATTCATTCATTTCGTGTGGGTAAGTGAATGGCGATCAAGAATTTTAATTCATTGTGAATGCATTCAAATTTTAGTTCAATTCTTTTTTGTGTGGAGTGAATGCATTAAAAAATCACAATTCAATGCGGGAATGATTCGCAGGAATGATTCAAAAAAGAATCATTCGTTTACAGCTCTGATACATACAGTAGAACACATAAGTCATCAGGTTTCTTGATTCGCATCTCAAAGTATGAACATGCACTTTATTATTTTACATAAACTTTAAAAAAGTTTATATTCACTGCTTCGCTTATAAATCTTAAAACTATTACACTTTGGTGGAAAGTTACTTTATTCGATGTCGGTCGATTTTCGACTTAAGTCCACTAAAATTATAACCGTATCGAATGCCAAACTTGACTTATTTTAATATTTTTAAGTAATTCGTGTCTTTAATTGAAATTACAATATAAAAATTAAAGATTCAGTCTTAAGTGTGGAATTTGTCATTTAGTATTGTCAGTTTTATGCCAAAATAGAATGGAATTATAACTAACTACATTTTTAAAAATTTTATGAATTTCTAAAAAGTCAAGAAGCACTTCTAAGAGATAGGAATGAAATTGTATTTACATTATCAGTTTACCCGCAATACAACGGCCGTCGTTAATAAAACATTATTAAGAGGTTTTAGACTTGATTGATGTATATTTTACAAGTAACCAAAGAGAGAAAGCGACATATACACTTAAAAACAATCATTTATATGTTGCTTTCCGTAACAAAAATTTTTTAAATAAATTTTATAGACCTGCACCTTGCTTTATTCTTCTTTATGGTTTTATATATAAACGGATTTTATTAGTACCGAAATATGTAGTACAAAATAAACTTGGTTGTTTGGCAACGAAAGAATTAGTTGACTTATATGCAAAACTATTTTTAGTTTATTTACAGCTCTGGTTTTTTAAATATCGCGTTTTTTATTTTAAATTCTTTAGTATTTTTTTTTTTTGTGTTCGCGTTATTTTGCAGAACTAGAGTTTAAAATAAATTAAAATTATTAGTATATATAAAATAATGTTTATTTTGACATTAATTTGCAGATGTAAAAAAGTAAATTTTGACCTCTTAATATTTCACGATGTTTATTCAATCTTTATTTACACATATCGTTATGAATGACGCGCTAAGTGCTCAAATTTAATATTCTTGTTAATAATAATATTTGTTCAATGCAAAAAAAAAAACATTAATAAATAAATAAAAATAAACATAATTTTGTTTATTTTTAAGATATAGCAAACTTATGGATTATTAAAGTAAAAATTGCAAAATAAAACAAAATTAAGTTTTTTGTTAAATAACGATGCAAGCAAAAAACGTTTTTGTAATGATGTTTATAATTCGAATGTTTTGCCTATTCCAGATATGCCAAAGCCATTTTCTCTTTTTTTTATTTACACATAGGAGTCCTTTTCATTGCAAATACTAACACGTCTATTATTATTTTTTTTTCTTTTATTTATTATTCTGTGTTATGTTTATATTATTTTAAAAAGATCAGTGCTCATGATCTCTTGCCGTGCTTCCTTTTTTTTACAAACTTATAATGTAATCTAAGCTGGATAACTGTCTTAGTGGCAGGAAATGGAAACTTGAAAACTCTGCGCAAGACAGAAATCAAGAAAAATGACAGTTACCCTTCGGCTGTCTGAAATATATACAGGCGATAGCATAAGCTGCTGGCAGCACAAGAAAAATAGTCGTAAATTTCCAATCGAGAGTCTAGAATCATTGAATAAATAGTGGTGTTTAAAACATACCCATATATACAAACACAACAACACTATGCACAACAACAAGAAAGAAATAAACTGAGTGATACATAGTTTTTAAATTTATATATATATTTTGGTTTACCGAATTGAAAACTGTTTCTGCCTCATAGTATTTCAACTCGCTTTCATTTCTTAGTTCTACCAAATGAATATTATGAAGCACTTCACATGCGTTAACAATTTTTCTGGCAAATGCGGGATCATATAAAAGTTTTTTTGCCGCGACAAACATCGTCATATTCCTTTAAGGACACCAAAAAGTCACTAAATTGAATTTCGAACTTTGCACAATGCTTTATTGTACCTAAACCTTGGTACCTGGCGACAAATTTTTAATAAAATAATTTGTTTTATATATAACATAATGAATTCTAATACGTAATAATCAAAAACATGTTATGTTCTCCATTTTCAAAACTCCGCTGCATAACCCTTCACACAGCAGATGAGCTCTAAATATATGAATCATAGCGTGCTTCCTGATATTTAGCATAGACATTTAAAATTTTTAGATTGGGATCACATATCTATAAAAATAAAAGTATTTTTGCACATTGATGGTAGCCATGGTGAGTAACGTAAGTCTCCTCATGAATTTTCGAAGCCAAAATTGAGACATGCGTATAGTCAATTGCATCTATAGTGCCTCCTACAAAAGGTGAAGTTGCTGCAGCAAAAGTTGCTTTAGCAGCTTGCCGTTCCACTTGGAACGATTAATTGTTGGACTGCTTGAACTAAATTCATTTTGTAAAAATTCACTTGCTTAATACTCATAAGCCATTTCTAAGAAAAATAACAATGTTCCTGTCAAATAAATAAACAATTCAAAAATCATTTCCGTTTATTTAACAACAGTAGAATCGCTAACAACAACGACTGTCGTTTCAAAGTGTTCCTGCATAGCAAATTTGCTCATTTTGTTGTTTTTTAACCATTCAATATTTGCCCTATAAGTAGGTGTCATAAAAAAATAAAAAATATTTTTATAATTTTTTGAAGTAAATAAGTCGTCGAACTTAGCTTTTATTTCATTTTTGTGATTTTTTTCAAAATACTTTTCTAATCGTTCTTTTTGTTGTATTTTTTGTTTTTCTTAAATCTATATGTATATAAAGTAAAAAATGTGTGTGGTTGATTGTCGGCAAGCATTCAAGTACAAACTTTTTAACACGTACATGTACGTTTGTTAATCAAAATTGTTAAATTAATAGCGTAGGGATAAAAAATTGGTCGTGGGGGAAAAATTTCCAATGAAAGAAAAAACAGGATTTTTTATTATGATCTGGCATCACTGTATGCTAAACAAAAGTGATAACTTCTAAAAGAATAAAATAAAAAATGATAAAATGTATATGTTAATGTATGTGCTATTTTCTTTGACCACAACGAATGTATAATAACTATAAAAATGACGTCATTAAATCTGATAAGAATGCCAGTCCTTGCCAGTGTTGAACAATTATAATTTTATTAATAATTTACTGCTAAAATTTGCACTGGACACTGCTTACTTTAGTTGGAAGTTAATTTTGGTTACAGTTTTACGTTTCTAGGGAGATAGACATACGGTATTAGTCTTTATTTAATCCAAAAAAAGAATTTACTTATGCAGGCTGCATGATTCCTGCCGGCGTACTTTTACACTTATTTTGCCTCCCCCAGTTAAAAAAATCTATTAATAAACTTGATTGCAGAAATACGTATCATAAAATGTATAAATATAAGTCCAGCTTACAACCCACTGCAATGATCACATCGGTTGCGTTGCTATATTACAAAAGTATAAACTTATTTTTGCAAATTTTTCGTATATAATTAACAAACAGTACAATTTTCTGTTCTGTAATTTTCTACCTGTTTAAACAACAGAGATTTCGATGATCGTTAAATCGTTTTAAGGTAATTTTTTCATATGTTAACCATATTTTCACATATAATAAAGCTGAAACAAGGTCATTTCTGTACATGAATACAAAACACATATGTTTGGAGATTTTGTCTGTCTGCCTGTTTGTGTTCACACAATTTAATTTCGATTGAAATTGGTTTTAATAATTGTGAGAACTTTTCTAAAGAGCTAAGTAAGCGGCAGCGGAATGGCCATCGAGACGTGCTTTCACCTTCAATAATCAATATCGGGAAAATATCATATTAATTTTAAAGCTTAATTAATTAAATTTAATATTCCCGTGTTTTAATTTTTGATAATTAAACTATTGCAAGTGCCTGTGAATTAAGCAAAACTAAAATATCATAGTGTTTTGTGATGTTTTATTTGTTGTTTTTATTTTTCAACATCTTTAAAACTGTGTATAAATAGCCGTAAATTTTAATCTCTAAAAATATATCTGTTTTTTAAATTTTTGTTTTTAAATGAGTTTCGATATCAATACCAGGTATTTAATTTGATAGTAAGTAACTTTTCTTTTTACGCTCACTTTGTGATTTCTAAAACATTAGAATTTGAAGACCTACTGTGCTGGCTAACAAGCAGTAGCTTCGTATCCTATACACCAACATTCTAGTTATGTTCTGTGGGTAAAAAATGTTTACAAGAGAATAAATAACACATACATATATAAGCCAAATTAAAAAAAAACACGCAAGAAATCTGTTCCTGCAGTAAAAAACATTTATTTGAAAATTAAATCAGTTGCAAAATAAGCCTGAAACAATATAATTTTTTTGTAATTTTACATAATGATCATGACGCGACGTAATGTCTGAGACAAAAATTTTTACAACATCACTACATTACACAACACAAAATCAAATGTACTCTTTTTACTAAATTCTATCTGTGGAGTTAAAAAAAATAAGAAAACCCAGTCATGAAAAAAGGAAAACTTAACATGCAACGCAAACAACAACGTTAGCATCATACAACACACCAAACAATGGACGGACCATCGTTGAATAGAAAAATCCCATTTTTTAACGATTAATCAGAATCAAAAAAGAAAAAACCTCCTTAGGTTTATTTAAAAACACTATATAATAACCACGAGGCAATTCTGCCACAAATCTTTTTACCTAAAAGTCTTTTCTTTCAATCAGCATGTGATGCAAATTATTTTAAATAGTACGCTATCTCTATATGACACTAATAACAGTAGTAATGAGTATCACAAGACGTACTTCTAATATATTGACATTAAATCTCATGCACTATGGGAAAATATATCACTTTAAAAATAAGTGCAGTGAAATAAAAAAAAAAAAAATTCTGCATTTTGGGACAAATAAAAAAAAAAACATCTTTTCGCCATTAGGCCTTAGAAATTCAATATTCTTTCTTAAACTGGTTCTACCTAAAAATAAAAGGTTTGTTTCTCAATATGACATTAATTAATCGCTACCACACTTTCAATTACATACATATTCAGACCATTAATAATAGAGTAAACCATACTCAAATTCCCTAGTGTGCATTTGCATAAATTTACCCCTGTTGTCATGGCTTCTGTAATCATTCTAAAAGAAAATTTTTGCAAGCAACACACGTTGCGACCTGTTGTACAACTTTGCTAGTAATAAAGTTGGGTGTTTTGTCTATAAATTATACAACTTGCATACAATCGCGCAGCACAACTACATTTTATATAGAAGCCATTACAGTATAGATGTTGTCCGATATTGTTGCATATGTTGTAATCGATGAAGTTTTTGACCGAGAAGAAAAAGAATGCAAACAAAGGTTAAGAAAGAAGCGAAAGTGGTCAAAGCAGTGGTTAATAGAAAAGAAAAAATATTCTAACATCAAACTTTGAAAAGCCTTAAAAGAAAGTGAACCAAGAGATCACAAGAATTATTTGCGCATGACAAACGACATATTTAATTTATTGTAACTTTTAATGCTATTTAATTTTGATTTTTTATATTATTAGGATTTTTGACGAAGCTTTAGTGTTTGTGTAGTATTTTATCCCCTTTCTATTTTGTCAGTTAATTTTTTAAAAATAAAATAAATAATCATAGAATCTAGTTTTATAACCAATATTAAGTGAAAAAAAATATCTAAAAGCTTCATTATATCACTGCTAAAGAAAATAATTCTTGCAAAAAATAAGCGTCTATCCATAACGGGTTAAAATGTTAGCAGCATACATCAAATTAAATTAACTATTAAGACACCCTTTAATTTTCATTGTAAATTTTAAGAGTGTTAAACAGCTTAGCAATATACATCAAATTACATTAACATATGTAACACTCTTTAATTTATAATTTTAAATATTTTTACTTTTTAGCATCCCAGCTGAAGTAGTGGACATTTCTTCTAATTTTTAAGTAATTGTATATAACAGTTCAGAAAATAAGCCTATATATGTCAAGTTATAGTGGACTTATAGTAGACTTATTAATAAAAGTTGGTTGTAAAAATTCAGCTGTCTGTCTAAGACTTTCCAAAAGTTTGGACACATACATCAAATTATATCAACTATTAGGAAATCCTTTAATTTTCTAAGTCTATAATAAACATTCCGTCAACTGTTTAAGTGTTCGTGTATAGCAGTTCAAAAGATAGGGCCATATATGTCAAACTAAATCAACTAATTATATACTAGTTGTGATAGCGGACATAGCAATACATAATTCTTTTTAATTATATGTTCTTTGTAAATTTCAAACGTCTGAAATTAAATAAACTATTGCTGCATTATGACCAATTTTCAAGCGCTTGTCTACAAGTGTTCAAAAATATGTCCATATAGGCAAATTTTCGTATCCTATGGGGAAACCTTTTAATTTTAAGATTTATTTTTCTATTACTTTTTGCTAATGGGAGCCATAATGACATACAGTTTTTCTTAATTTTAAAGTGGTACTCTTAATGGTTCATAATAAAAGCATGTATGATGTATGGGACACCCTTTAACTTTAAATTTATGAACCGTTTTGAGAACGGAACCCATCTGTAAGAATAATCTCTCCAATAAAGATAATATTTAAAAAAAAAAAACGATTCAGAAATGACTGAGTTATGGAGGCACAAACATAATATTTACTCGAATTTATAATCTTCTTCTTTCACTCGGTTAAAAACATTAATTTTTTTAGTTTCTTTAAGGTTCAAACTGCATGGTAAATAAGATGGTTATAATTTCTGGTCTACAAGTGAGAATTATGGATAAAATATTGACTTGTTTGAGTGAAATGATACAATTGAAATATAACTTCCAGTATTAACAAGAACTAAATTTGAGTACTTATGTTTTTAACGGTATTCCGAGCCACTGTTTTCGACTTCCATTTTCCAATTATAATTTCTTTTTCCTCTAAACGCATTAACTTTATCATCATTATAGTTTACATTAATGGCTTTTAATAATGCTCCCAGATAAAAAGCGGAAAGAGTCACCCTTAATTTATGGTTAATGAAAAGAAAAAGTTTTTGTTAAAATTTTGCGGACTTGTTGCAAACTGTCATCAATTTAATGAAGTAATAAAGCAAAAAGTTTATTTTTGTGGCAAAATTGTCTTATGATCATACTCGTGCGTATTTTCGTTATTTTTATTTATTCAACAGTTTATTGATTTTTTTATTTCATCCAGTAGCGCCACTCCACACACAGCACACATAATTTTTGCAACTACAGAGTAATTTCAGGGATAACAGTAGTTAGATACCAAAAACAGTGCCTATCCTTGGTCTAAAATATAAATTTAAAAAAAATACATAAAACTATTTTAATTCCACTTTATAGATGCGGATCTATATACATATGAATTTGTTAGAAGCTAAAGTGCCTAACTCCACTTTTAAAATTTTACCAATTTTGTTATATTTATATCTTATTACCTGTGGAGTCTTGAACATTTTTTAATTTTTCCATTATTTAAATATTTTCTTTAAAAAATTTTTTACAGGTTTTGAATATTATTTAAATTATTTCAGATGCTATTCCAATTAACTCCACTTTAAGTAAAGGCACTGGATTACTCTAGCGAAACTTACTGTTTGCTTAAATTTATAAAACTACACAATACACTTTTTCCGCTGGAATCACCTCCGTAATATATTTTTTTAATAATATTAAAATTTATAATAACAATAAAAATAATGTTTAGTTAGGCATCAAAATTTTAAGAATTAGTTTTGTGGTCTAGTTTTAGTTTTGTGGAGTTAGGGCTTTTACCTTCTGACACATTCATATACTTCAAATTATATCTTATTTCCTGTAGCGTTTAAAAAACGCTAGTTTTCTGCGTTTTCATTCTTTTGGGCTCAGAAAAAAGCTTACTACACAGATATATTTCATTCATATTTTAATAAAATGCGTTAATCAGAATAAAATTGCCAGTTTCCGTTCCTTTTATCATCCTTTTGAATACGATCTTTAAAAAGCAAAAATATTGTTTGGATCAATGTTTTATATTGGCACTAATCGTTACAACTATTTAGCTGTCATTGACGCATAAAAAAGCAAGCAAATTAACAAATTTGTTAGTAAATGCCGAAAAGGAAACAATTCTTACAATTTAAATTTTAAAAAAGTTGAGGAGCAACTATAAATCCCGAAAGATCTCGAAATAAGGACCACATTTTAACGAAAAAGTGGCTTGGTTTAACTCTACTCAAATATGTTTTCTATCTGTAGACTAATTGCTTGTTTGGTCAGGTGATAAGATAAGGAAAACACTTTAATGCAGGTCAAAAATATACATAGAAGTCATAATTAGTTTGATCAGTTTCTAACCAAAGGAAAGAAAAAATTAATATGTACCTAACAAAAGAAATAATAATTTGGATCGGATATTTCCGATCTATTTCCGACTTGCTAGTAATTTAAAATGGTTTACAAATATTTGTTTTAAAAATGATAATGGTTTTTGGTTTTTTCGGACCAGAACTCAAGCAAAGACATGTTCAAATAAAATAAATTAAATTCCATTTAATAGGCTATAAAATTACGGGTAGTACGATGGCTAAGTTATTATGATCGAATAGAAAATTATTATTATTATTATTTTCAGAGATAAATGACAAATAATAATAAAATGTACGGTTTTATATTTTTTTTCATTTGGTGAAAAAAAGTTTACTCTAAAAAGATAAAGAAAACAATAGCATTTTAATTTAAAATCGAGTCACTTCATGTAAAATAGACAAAATATATTGTGTCGTATATGCACTCTAGGCTAAAATATATTAAAATTCCCTTACTATAAGCTAAGTGGGAGCTCATTTTAAAGGGAATTTCAAAAGCCTTAATCTAATACCAATCCAAATTATATTGGGATTCAGGGAATATAAATAAAAAAATTTTTGATGAAAACAAAGTTGTCATTTTGATTTGACATAGAAGCACCCTATCAAATCATTAATATACAATTTATATGTTCTTATTTTATTTATTTTCTTACTATCGAACTAAAAAATTAATTAATCAACAAAAAAGAAAAAAATGCAACAGAAATTTTTATTATTAAAATTTTATTTTAAAATATAGCGCTATTCATCTCTGAGCAATGACATTTTTTATGTGGAAAATTTAGCTCTGTGTTAGATGTTATAAAGAAAGCTCTGACGTCACCTGACTTTTATCGCTAACAGATAAAAACTGTAAACAACATTTAATATTTAAAATTGTATTAAAAAAAGGTGGCAAATAAGTTGCCTAAAAAAGTCTACAAAATATAAAATCCAACAACAGCCATCTGTAAGTGTAGCATCATGTGAAAAAATAGTTGTTGCTACAATAAAAGTTTCATTTATTAATAATCTAATTAGTGGCAAGCAAGCTGCAACTAATTTAAAGATGACACAAGGAACAATTAATCAATTAGGGTCAACGTCTATGCCTTGATGCTTTTTATTGAAATCATCATTCAAAGGCTGGACCAGCTGCTACTAGACTACGTTGTAGTCAAAATCTTAATTAAGACTTTGAATGTGAAAGCAATAAAAAATCTTTATCGTCTTCGTCAGAAGCAGCGGTACTTGTGGTAAACTTATGCAGCCAGATGACATGTCAACTGATAAAAGTAAAAAAATCTTAGCTAAAAAAGCTAGTAATGATACCAATTGTATAAATAGACTGTATGTGATAATTAAGATTTAGTACGTTAATGTCAATCTTTACCTAAAGCTGTTAGCTAAAGTGTCGCATATTTTTATACTATTTTGTTGGACGTCGAAAAAACCACAGTTTGAACCAATTTTTTCAAGGTGCACCGAACATAATCAATATTGATGTACGAAAAGTTTTTCCTTATTAAATATTCAATGCTTCGCATACCATAAAACAGTATTGTTATGAAAAGTGGGAAAATATATTGAAAAATCATGTCGGGTCTTTTCATACCATCTGTTTCTTTGGTTTGTTGATTCAATGTAGTTCTCATTTAATTAACTTGGCCTTAGATACAAGACTTTCTAGTTTTGAATGCGAAATTTGGGTAGAATCCAATGATGAGCAATATGGGCATTAGCGAAATGGCCATATGAATATGCTTTCCCTGCAGTAATACATTTCATTTTGTAGTTTTAAATAATAAATGCTTCATGAACATATCATGATTTACATTTAAATAAATCAAGCACGATTAAACTAAATTAATGTGTTGAATTTTTTTTTTGTATTTTTTAACTTTTATAATTTTCAACACTAAACTTTTTTATATTATTTTAATATTGAGACCAATATATCAATAAAACAATTATGGTTCCTTTGTGACAACATTGTTTCCGATGGCACAATTTTAGGGCAAAAAAATTTTTTTTAAACTTTTTTTTTTTTGTTTCCAAACAATTGCTGCACCCAAAAAACAATGTGCAACTTAATAAAAATGTAGGCGTATAAATATAAGCAATCAACAGTAACGAAATTGCCTCTCCTCACACCAGCAAACCTACGTTAACGTGGAAAGAATAATAATAATAAAAACAATACTGCAACATAAAGAAACCTACATACGAATCGAAACATTATTAAGAAAAGAAAACTTTTCCAGAAAAAAATAAATTAAATGTGCAACGCAAGATTCTGCAAAACTTCTTCATAATTAAACTGACAATATTTGATGATACGTAAACATTTACTCGTTCGTTACATGCTTTTTTGTTTTTCCATTTATACGAGGGCTGCTCTATATATTTCTGGCCTTATAGTGAAAATGCTAATATTTATAATCAAAAATAGTTTTATTGTTTTTCAAAGTATTCTCCAGCATGATTTATACACTTTTGCATGCGCTCAAATCAGTTGTTGAAGCAGTTTTTCCACTCCGATTGAGACACCTCTAAAACATGGTTTTTGAACACTTCAAAAGCTTCTTCTGGCGACGAAAATCGGTGACCACGCATTTTTTTCTTGATATGTGGAAACAAGAAGAAGTCATTAGGTGCCAAGTCAGGGCTGTACGGCGGATGACCCATTATTACCACGTTCTGGCCGGTCAAGAACGCTCTGGTTTGAGCCGATGTGTGAGAGCTTGCATTGTCATGGTAAACAATGATTCGTCTTCTCTTGTTGGTTTTTCGAATTTCTCCGATGACTTCAGGCAAACAAATTGTAGTGTACCACTCAGAAGTGACCGTCCTACGTTGCTCAAGCGGAACAGTCGCCACATGACCAGTTTTGCCGAAGAAACAGGCGACCATTTGCTTCAAAGTGCTTCTTCCACGAACAATTTTCGTTAGATTTTGCTCGTTTTTGAAGACACAAACGGTCGATTGTTGTATCGTTTCGGGCTCATACGCATAGATCCATGATTCGTCACCTGTGACGATCTTATAAACGTCTTTTGAAGCACCGCAATCGTTTTTTTGCAACATATTTTTACACCAATCGACACGAGCCTTTTTTTGAGCGACTTTCAAATTGTGTGGGATCCAACGAGAACAAACCTTTTTTACGGCCAGGTGTTCATGCAGTATCGAATGTATGTTGGTGGAAGAAATGTCCAAGGATGTCTCTATCTCTCGGTATGTCGCATGTCGATCTTGCATTATGAGTTCACGCACGGCATCAATGTTCTCTGGCACAACAGCCGTTTTTGGACGACCTTCACGGAATTCGTCTTTGAACGAGCTTCGGCCACGATTAAATTCATTATACCAATTTTTCACTGTGCTATAGGATAGCGCTTCATCGCCATACAAAGATTTAAGTTCATCATGCAGTCTTGTCGTGATAATCCACGTCGAAAGTTGTGAAAAATGATGGCACAAAAATGTTCACGAGTTAATTACATTTTTTCTATATTAATTTTTTCAAGTCACTGTAAACAACACAAATAATGCTCGTACGTCAAAACGTTTTGAGTACGATTATGCTTAAAAATGACAAACTTTCCAATGGAAATGTCAGATCGCACTTGGCAGCACTCAGTGTTGACAGGCCAGAAATATATATAACAGCCCTCGTACATTTTGTTTGCTTTATGAGAATTGTAATTAAAACTACAATTAACGGTTGTGAACTCTTTAAAGTAAAAGAAAAAAGTCTTTTGCTGATGAAGTTAAAAATAATTTTCTTGGCAAATAATATTTTTTTTTTCTTTTTACAATCCTTCATTAAGAAATGAATTAAAATATAATTAATTAAATATAATAATCAAATAATAATTATTTCAAACGCTGCAAGCTACAAAAACTAAAATGGCAAACTATTGCAGTTAATATAAAACTCATTGTCTCGTGTGGTACATTTTTTGGCTTTAAAATCTTACACGGAAGCATTGGATTATATATTAACTGCATTCCAAATTGCAGTAGGCATTAAATGATTGCTGAAAAATACGACAAGCAAAAATTTTACTCATACTGCAGTTATGTTTATATTACTCGTAAATTTTTACTGATTACTGAAAATTAAATTGCACTACCACTAAATTCTTACCGACTGCTGCAATTTTTTCATTAAACAATAAAAATTTAATGCTGATTGCATTTTTAGATGCCTATTTTCAAATTTAATATGGCAAAAAAAAAATTTTTTTGCACGTTTGGGTCCCAGGTAAGCTTTTGTTTTTAATTACCTTATTCATTAAACTTGAAAATAATATTGTGGATTATAAATAGCAAATTTGTAGTTTACGAGTACTTGTATAGCAACAACAAAAAATCCTTAAAATTCACTTATAATAAAAATTGAAGGGCAGTATCAATGCCATTTAACTGGTACTGCAAAGTGTCTATCTATGCTCAAAATCAAGAAAAAACTTCCCAATATGGCATGAAACGCTATGTTAAACAATTAAACAAAAGAGAAGGGAGTAAGAAAATAAGTATTATATGCAACGAGTAGACATAAGGTATAACATTGTATTTTCTACGCATAACTTTGAATACGAATCTTACAACCACAATTGTTGTTCTTTCCAACTGGGTAAAATTTTCTTATACTATCCCAACTGACATATTGAATGTACAGCAAAACAATAATTTGAACAAGCTTCTGAAACATCATATCTTACACCTATACATAACTGTAAATCAACTGTATCAAGTAGATCATTATCATATATACCGTGTCATGGTTCTACAACCGATCCCTAAGGAAATGATACTGTATATTTTATTTGACTTTCTAGGAAGTCATTTAAACGTCTGAACAAATTAGGCTTCTTTCCAAGACTTTAGCTTCAGTAAAAGTTCGAGTTCAGGCTTGCAGAAATTTTCCATATTGATGTATAATTTATTGGTTAATCTGTTCCATAGAACATAGATAGAATTTAAACAATTAAATTGACATTGCACATTTAAATTTGTTGTTGTTGTGATTTATGTTCATTTTTACAATATTTTTGTGTATGTGATTAAAATTTCGTTTATATGTCCATACATATGTACTTATGTATACTGATGGCATGACTTTTTCCGCCAAGTTTTGAACGCACCTAAGTGATAATTAAAACTGTGCTTATGATACTGTGCAGCCTTTTTCAGTAGAGCAAAAACTTGAAGATTTTTGATGACTCTTATTTGCTTCTGTTGGAATCTTTTCAATCGAGAAATGATACTCTTCATGGCGACATGACAGAAACTGACCCAACAAACTGCCCAAAATTGATGCAATTTAACTGTTTCAATAATCACAGCTCATTTTAATGAAAATATGATAATCGAAACACTAACTCAAAGTAATTAAAACGACATTTAAGAAGCAGTGACTACAAAATTGCGTGTATATACCTTGACTTAAATAATAACAAGAAAATAGAATCATGACAGCAAATTTTGTTGTCAGTAATTTCTCCGACACATCTGTCGTGGAACCATAAAAAAACTTAAAGTTATTAAAAATTGTTCAGACATTCAAATGACTTCCTAGAGACTTAAATTAACAGAAATGTAAGGAATCCTATTGCTGCTGTTGTTGTCCAACTAAAGCTGTTATTGGTGATACTGGAGAATTTTAGTTTTTTAAGTAGCTCTTGTATTTTTATTTGACAGCTTTTAGTAAGAAACTGAAAGGAAAAGTTGCGTTTTGACAACCCCAGGAAAACAATTACGTTAATAACTTTTGCAGTTTGTGGTATTTTTGCATTGGAATAACAACACAAAAACAAAAAAGTTATTTGAGAACCTCGACAAACTTGAAAAAATAATACACAATTTTCTAGTTGTTACGGATAATACGCGTCTGATTCAGTGGGTTTTCTGAGTGTTAGTTAAACAAATACTTTTTTTCTTTAGTTTCTTTTCTACTAAGTGTTGTTTTAAATATTTTGACCTTCGTGGAATTATAATTATTTTCTGAACTCCCTATTATATTTGTTAAACTTTTAATTAATTTTTCTTTTCCCATCTTCTCCGTTTGTTTCTTATTTTAACTTTTACTACATGTGAAAAATTAGATTTTCGCTTTAACACGTTTGTTTGATTAACCTCGTCACGCTCGTCAAATAAATAAAGCTTGGTTACATTTTTAAATCACTTATTTTTTTAAATTATAAGTACATGTTGATGTCTGTTTGGTCAATGTCAATGTCATGTAACTCATGTTTCAGGCCAAAATCGTTAACATTTTTGTAAAGTCATAAAGGGTTCATAAATATGCAAAGCTAAAACGACATGTGTATCGTATGTATTAAAAACGCCATCTATTGTAGCTATACTATAATTTAAATATTAACTTAAAATAATACATATTTACTTTTACAAGATGTTAAGGAAAAACAACTAAAGCAATTCATACGTATAGATTTATGATCTTCATGGTGAAAGTTGCATCATTAATATAACACAAGTTACAAATTAACAATTTAGCCAATACGATAGTAAATAACTAGTTTATATTTAAAATATAATCGTTGTGATTATATAATTCACTGGTAAAATATTTTGGATTGTTAATTGATTACAATAAAAATAAGTTTAAAATAATATGATTTTTTTAAATTAATTTAAAATAATCAAAAGTAATCAAAAAATAATTTGATTGTTTTTAAAGATATCTTTTTAATTCTATTTCTTATATTTTCAACATGTTTTGGAAAACTGCTAATTTTGTTTGTTGAAATTTCGAAAAAATTAAGTCTTAAATGAAATTATTCCAAAACTGACCAACAAAATTAATAAAATTAATAAATAAGTTTGTAATATTTTTCAAATATTGACATAAAAGACATCATTTGTTGTTTAATTTTAGCTATTTTCTTAAAGTTGTTATGAATTTAGTCAAACTGGTAAATAGTTATAGAAGCTTGAATTATGTTTTTTTTTTTTTTAAATATATATATATTTATGAGGTTTTAAATATAATTTTTCAATACTTTTTTTAAGTCTTTTTTAATTTCCTTTATATTTCAAATTGGTTAAATTTCCAAAAATTAAAATTAACAATTAAAGTAATACATTTTGGAAATCATCAAAAAGAATCAACAGCAGTCTTTGAAAATACACAAATTACTTTTGACACCTTAATCGTTTCGTGAGAATCGTTTTACAAATTTTTTTTAATCATTTCTTAACAGCTACGCCCACAAAGTAATTATTTGAGAACAGCATTGTTTGACATGAATTTGTATTCTGTAGATGTGATGTGGCATTTAATACGCTCTTTCTCGATATTTAAATATCAGTTACAACATGGGTCAGTTCATATGAAATCAACACTAAAATTATGGTTTTTCAACCTCACATTTTTAGAACATAATGAAATTTTGTACAATTTTTTTACATTACGAAGTTTAAGAATTTTTGTCCACGTATCTTGTTAGTTATTTAACGGTAAAATTTGGAAATAAAGGAGGATTTTCAGAGATGATAATATCTCAGCTCCTGATTAAGATAGACAGCTGAAATTTGCGCCATTATAGCTTTTTAAATAAAATTTAATATGATATGGATTTCAAGTACTTTTAAAAATAAATTTTTTTACAAAAAATGTTCTTTTAAAGCAATTTTGAAAAAGCTACCTTTTTAAAATTAAAAAAAAATATATATGTTATTGCTTGATGTCAGCTCAAAATACATGCAAAGTTTAAATTTGGCAATCTAAGAAGTTTTTAACAAATAATTACACGGACATTGTCAAAATTTTCGCGATGTGTACCTGCCAAAGCAGAAAAAGGGTACAAATAATATTTGTGAAATTTTCAAATGAATAATTGTTGGAGGATATTAAAAAATGACATAAAACAGTTAGCGAAATACAAATACAAATAGCCAAATATCGAAAAAACCAAAACAAAGTGTTTTTACTATTGTAGTTTTAAGTTATTTGGACAAACCATAACCATGATTTGATAACTACTTTACTAGTTTTAAGTTTTGAAATAATTAGTAAATCCAAGGGATTTTATGAATAGTATTTAAGGCATACTTGTGCAAAATAAAACTCAGTGTATTAAAAACATTAATATTGTGAACTTCATATTACAAGAATAATTATTTAATTGAACAGTTAGTGTTCTATATAAATTTTGTTTAATTTGTGCTTTTTAAAGTCAGCCTATTGTGACAGTGGTAATGTCAAAATGAGTGTAAGTTTACCAGTATCAAAAAATATATACTCCTGTAATCCTTTTTCTATAAAAGGACATACCAAAGTAAGCTAAAACCTGCGACCTGTTAAAGACAGCGGGTTCCAGTGGAAGTCAAAATCTTTGCGTTTGCTCTATTCATTAAAATGTTAAGCCTATGCTTCTAGCAGATAAAATGAAAGAATTAAGTGCTCATCAGGATTTTGATACATCTTCATATAAATACTGTCTTTTATAGATAATTTGCAATCCATTATTACCTTAATGTTTTGAGTGGAATTGCGGAAACTGTCCTGAAACATCTAGACTAAAAGAGTAGGTAACTAAATTGCTCGACGAAAGTGAAATTGATGAGATCGTTTACTAACAATGGATAACCACAGATTGTTCCATACTTGAGACATTGATCAAATCAGCCGATTATTTCATCTATGAACTAATAGGAAAGTTGTCAGTTCTCCTCACACATTCTTTTGTCGCTAAAGAACAGAGAAATTTCTTCATGAACTTAAAATCGATCTGAAGGAGGGCGAACTTGTAGTGATATGTTACTTCTCTGAACATTTTGGCTTTGTCCTACAAGATAAAATACAGGGGTTTTACTTAAACAATTTACAGGCCACCATTCATCCAATAATTGAAGACTGCAAAAAAGGTAAGGTAATGAATCATAAGAGTACTGTGGTAATTTCAGAATGCCTATTCGCACAATACGGTGGCAGTGCATTTGTTTCAAAAGAAAGTCATTGAGTTATTGCAAGATTTATTTGATGAGAGGCCCAAAAAGATCTTTACTTCTCAGACGGCTGCACAGCTCTGATAAAAACAAAATTTTTTGTATTAACTTATGTTAATAAGGCAGATTTTGGCGTTGATGCAGAATGGCATTTCTTTGCGAATTTCCATGAGAAAGGACCATCTGATGGATTAGCTGGCACTGTAAAAATATTGGCATCAGAGTCCTTATGAGAACCAAATTCTTATTTCTTTCGAATTCTACTCCCTCGTTACTTGCCGTTCTGTAAAGATCCGTGCTGTTGTTCTATTTAAGTATTTAATTTTTTCGTGTGTAAAAGTCAGCTTTAACAAACACAAATAATATTCCGCGTGTTGCAGAAGTTTCTGACGGAATCTCATTTCTAAGTAATAACGAAACAGACGTTTTCACAGAGCCTTTACTTGGAGCCTTATTCACATATTTGTTATCTGATTTTATAACACTAGGATAAAAATTGCTGAAATACCTTCCAAAATTAGAAGCAGCCTATATTTTTAAAATATAAAAGACTGGCATAAGTTGAGAAAAGGCGGATGGATCACAAACAATAGTCCTAACGTTTCTATCAACGATTAACAAATCATTTCGGGCAACTAAGAGTGCAAAGTTAAAGTTAACCTATAAGTGAAATAGACAAAGTAACACACAACAGCAATATATGACATACTTTACTTTTAATGCTCTTCGACTTTCGTATTTAAGAGCAAAGAGTTGACTTTGACTAAAACTTAATAATAATTGTCTGTTTAGAATTATAAAAAGGTGCTTTTACTTGCCAATGATTGATTGCCTAAAATCTATATCTCAAGCATTGAAGATGTATCTCTAGTCAAAAATATTTGTTTTTATATATTTTATATTATATAATATTTATTATATTATTATATTATACTTAAACAACATTAGTTTTCAGTTTATGTTTTAATTTGAGAATGCTCGATTTTTTGTATTTTCGTCAAACAATTGTTATATTCACATTAAACATTAATTATTATTACTATTATTTTTTTGTAGTTGTAAAATTGTTTTTTTTTTTAATTATGCTCGATAAGTGAATAAATATTGACAAAAAATTTTAACAAATGTTTATAGGAAAATAAAAAATAAAAAATTATAAAAAAAAGCGTTTTGCTATGATTTTTTTCACAAAGTCCTTTTCTGTAAAAAAATTTATGTTTACAATTTAATTCCCTAAAATAAATTATTCTTCTGCCAATAATCATCTAAGGTCGTTGTTTGCTTGTTGCTAGGCAGATTAAGTCTAAATTTTTGAACATAAGATATTTAGTTTTTATCGTCAAAATGATCCGTTAATTCCATCTCTTTAAGCATAGCAAGTCAAAGTTGTTGTCGCACTGGAGGCAAGTGCAATAAGGCTGTCAAAAGAGAATATCGCATTATCGATATTGGTTGATGATGATGGTGTAGATTTTGTTGCAGTGGCTGTTGTTGCAGTCACAGTTATAATCTATGCCAAGAAAAAGGATTAAATTGTTGAGCTGACGAAACAATTATTTTCGTTGCTGCTGCTTAAAAAATTTTCTACGCGGTCATAAATAATTTGGGGATAGGTCTGTTAGTTCTTCTAGAGGTGACGTTGATCTACAAACTACCTGAAAGCTTTTTGTTGCCATTGTGAGTGGTAGTTTTAATTGCATTTATCATTGCTATTTGCTGGATGAGTCGAAGATATTTTAAAAGCAGTATGAATATATTATCATTAATATACCTTTGCTGAACATTAACGTGTAGATATTTTAAAGTTTTACTTATGGGTTCTTAAAATTTTAAACATTAATTTCTAATCATGGTGGTGCATGGTAAAATGTGACTGCAATTCTTCCAGTTAGCTCATTTCTATTCGACATTTCGTGAAAAATATTTGCAAGTTTTTGCTTAGGTTTATGTAATTTTTTTTTCTTCATTTTCGGCATAAAGTTTTCTACATATTTCATCAGTTCATTTGATAACAAAGAATGTTGCATTCCATGTTGTTTGGCATTCTCTTTATTATTGCAGTGATATTGATTTACTTTGATATCGTCGATGGTAATATTGTTACTTCTTTTATCTATGTATATCGCCATTTTAATTGGTCGCAGTAGTCGTTGGTGTATTGCTATGATTTGGATTAAAGAGATCTTAGTTTAGGAGTTCCTCATGTCTGCCCTAAATTCGTACAATTAGCTCGTAACGTTGCAGAAACGAATCTAGATCGAATAAATTATGTAAATTTTCTGAACTTATATCAAAGAGAGAACAAACTGATATTTTAAAGTTATTTAAAATTTTTATGCCAATTGATAAATAAATTTTAAATATCTGTTAAAAATAGAATAAATGATGCACTATTAGCTTTAATATTTTATTTAAAGCTAAGAGCTTAATTTTTTTACTTTTCTTCTCTACGTAGGTAAGTAATTAATGGACAAAAATTTTTTTTTTAATAAATTTTGAGCGGTGTTAAATGCGTTCTTTAAATGAATTAAACACAATATGTAAACTACTGGACGATAAAATTCATACTTACACTACAAACTTCTTCTGCAACTTGTAAAGTTTCGACAATGTTGTTTTTAAACTGCGCGATTTGTTTATCTACTGTCACAAATTTTTTATCCATTCCAAGCAAATAATGCAACTTTTCATAGGACTCAATAATAATATTGCAATCACCATTTCCTCTTATTTCAAAGTTGTAATTCTTGCAGATTTTTATGAAATGAACATTTTAAATTTGATGGATAGATGCACAAGCCTTTTAATCTATAACAAGTGTTTACTTTGTTAACGGTATGATTTTTATGACCTACATCTGTTGTTATACAGAGCTAAAAATTTAGGTCTGTGGTACTCCCCTCGTGACATTTAACTCCGTTAAAAATTTCTTCTTGTAATCTGAAGCTTAAGTAAGAGAAAATCTACAACGTCTGTCAGTGTTGTTATGCACCTCCATTCAGAATTCTGGCTTAAATTAGGACCTATTGCATATTAGATATTAAATTGTTTTAAGCTAAATAAATTAATTTGTTTAATTATAATTTCCTTAATAAATTTACATTCAAACGGTTGAAATTTATGGATTGCTTTTGCGATAGGTAAAAATTTTGATAATTTCAGCTTTTCTGGGAGTGTCGACTTTGTCAAAACCATGTTAAACTGATTAGATAGGTAGAGCAATTTTTGGAAAGAAAGAACTTACAAGGCAAGAAAGAACTTACAAGTTGGTCAACACAATAAACATTAATTACTTTCTGGAGATGATATATTTATGTTTAAAAATTTATTAAGTTGAATTATACCCTATCATGCATAGCCATCACTTGGGTGGGGCACTTTTTTGTCTGATTCATATTTTATATATTTAGATTTGTAAGTAATTTCGGACAAAAATATTCAGAAACAATTATTTTATTAACATTGTTTTGATTGGAATCCACTCGATCTTCGGCATAATCAAGAAATCTCGATTGGTGATGTAGGTATTCTAATTTACCAGTAGAATTTAAAACTTATGTTTTAAAAAGGCAGATGTAGATCATCGAAAAATACTTTATATTTATGGTTCACAAATACAATGTCAGTTAGGAAATGTGTGCATAAATAGGTGTTTATATGGCTTACAGCAAGAGCCTAAAATACTCCGAATAGTCTGTTATTGGTCAATAAATATTTGGTATGTTGTAATAAGTGCTACTATACGGAGTTAAATTTATTGTTGTGGTAGACTGCATATACACTACCTAATAGCATTTTTGTCTATTCGAAGTACAAAAACCGAGAAACAGATATTAAATATATACAATAAAATACAAACACAGAATGCTACCTCACCGCCACGAGATCTGTTGAAAATGCCAGATCAGTCAACGGCAACTATTACAGGGCTACTAAACTACTAAAGGTTCGTTCAATATGGTCAAATATTTGACCACCTTAAATTCGTAACTTCTTAATTTTTTTGTTCATTTCAAAAAGATCCCAGTCAATAAAAGAAATAAGATATCACGTAATCATACGTATCAGGAAAGATTTAATAACCGTTTTAAAAAATAAAGTTAGGCCTTTTTGGTCAAATATTTGGCTGACCGGACCTTAATAAATCCATACAAAAAAATTGAAGAAATTTATTTGATTTATTTTGATTTTTAAAATAATATTTGTGCCACTCTATAAGCATTAATATTTGAGAATTTAAAGTCTGAAGAGAGTGCAGACAAAGCCCGTAGCAAAATTTTATTAACTATTGTTATCAGTGTTACCGCTAGGAATTTTTGAAAAGTTTAATAAACTTGGTTGGCGTATGCTATTTATAATTTACTGGAAATTAAATGTTTTTTGTGAGAAACTTAAAAAAAAAGTTTCACAAAAAGTCGCAGACCGCTAAAAAAGAGTCAAATTGCGACTTTAGTCGGGCGAACGGTAACCCTGACTTTTATTATCTCTGCATTGCAAGGCATTTTTTCTGTAAGTATAAGGACACAAAAAAAGCTGAGCTAGTTTTATTGTATACTATCCAATATTTTTTTGTTTTTTTAGTAGTAAATAAAAGATGTTTGTGTTTAAGTATAAAAATCTATAAAAAGTTTTAAATTACTTGATAGAGGTACGTGCGTTGTTTGAGTTAAAAAAACACTTGTACTTTAATTCAGGGATTTTCTCATCTTCTTTTCGAAACAACATTTGCGTGGGTAATTGTTTTTTTATTTTCATTATGCTCTCTGTTGGTTACTTGTAAATGCTCGAGGTTTCCAATTACCTTCTTATGCTGTTGTTGTGATAAATGGGTGCGACTTAAGAAAATAATTAAATTTGTGTTTTATAATGACACCTTTAAAGACTATTAAATGTGAAAAATTTGTACACTATAAAAAAACACACGATATAAATTATTTACATAAAAATATTTGTAAATGTTTTTATATAAAATATGTTTGTGCGGATTCGAATCTTTTCCGCTATTCAATTTGTTGTCTAGTTTTATTATTATATTAATGGTTAATATAACCTTATAATTTTGCAATTAAAAATAATTTAATTAAAGCTTTACACATTTAATTTATAATTTATTTTCTTCAAGAAAGATAGAATATAAAAACTTTAATTCAAGGCTTTATAACTCTTTACTTTCGTTCGTCCTTAAACCTAATTTAAGTGTAAGAACGAACAAAAAAAAGCTGCATACATCAATTACTAAAGGTGTCACCGGTACCACAATTAACGATGATTTTTTTTTTAATTTAAACGAAAATAATTTTAATGTATGTGTACGGGGAGTCCACCAATCTTTATATCATCATTTTATTTTATACATTTATTTAGATAGTTTAGATTTACAAGAAATAAACTCGTTAATATATTCGCAATGTTTACCAGCGTGTTTTTGAATACATTAAAGGAAAAATATGGCAAATTTTCTCTTGTTTAGAAAAAATCAAACCTCATTAGAAACACGACATGCATAAGATAAGTTTATTATGTCAGCAATTTGTTACGTACAATTTTTCTTTAAGCGACTTCCGTTTTATCTTTATAATGAAAATCCTCAAAATGCTTTGAGTAAGCATGCAAATAAATCCATGAATTTTTCCACTATTAGTTCAACTGTAAGAAAACCCAGTGAGTTATTTATAGCGCAAGTTATTAACCTGTTAACCTGTGTTTTTCTGCTTTCTTCAAGCTAGTGTTAGAGCAGACCTTATAACAGTTAAAAAAGATTTTTGGGCTTTTAACACATATTAAGTTTTTTTTGGCGGATTTATCAATTAGTTTGCTATATTTTAGTTTTTTATCCAAAAGGACACCAAGGTATTTAACGTTAATAATATAAATTTTGCTTTGGTATTCTCTTTGGAGACTTCTTTAAGGGAAAAATTTTAGCTTGAGTTTGACAGCGTGGATTTTTATTTTCCACTTGTGGAAATACTTAAGGCATCTTTAAAGTCCCTGTTTGATTTTTTTGGATGAGCTAAAGTGATCTTTCCTGAATTCATTAGGCAGTATCGTCTGCTTATTATTCTGCGCCAACACAAGAAGGAGATGAGAATAGAGAGTAAGGCAGCGGGAGTTAAGAAATTCAGTTTTTATTTGGCACAATTATTTTTAGATGATAAGCAGGAGCAGTTTAAATAAAGCCATTATGCCAAATGGTACCAAATGTCTTTTCAATATCTAAAAGAACAAGCTCAGTATAATGTTTACTTGTTGAATTCAGCTGTGCTCTTTCTTCAAACTAAATTGTTCTCAAGTGTTTAAGTTGTTGTTGTTTACTTACAGAATTAGTCTGGTAGGTAAAATTATTCCCCAGAATTTACCCAAGTTAGTATTTTTAGGTGCTTAGGAAAAAAGTTTGACTGACTGCAGGTAAACATAAAACATCTAATAATTTCAAAGCCTTAGTCGGCCACTTTGTTACTTATATTTGGTAATGATATCTAACCCTGAGGACGTTTACAAATCTTTAATTATTGAATAAAATTCAACCACTGCCGTGAAAATTGATGTGTCATCGTACGTAGGGGTGGAATTGTTTGTTAAGCTAACCTCTCAGCCTTCTGTTTATTGTCCAAAATAACTTATTGCCTGGCTTTAATCTTAACAATAATTTAGTTGATTACTTATTTAGCTCCATTTTTCTGGTATCTACTAAAAAAAGTACGTATTGATTATGGAAATTTGACTTAATTTTGGTCAACGCCTTCTCTTTATAACTTGTAATCTTAATTCAATTATTAATGCCTTAGCCGATAGAACTTTTACTGGTAACCATTTGCAGTTCGTAGAAGGCAAGGCCTACCTAAGAACATTTTAGATTATGTTTAGTATTGAATTGGTAAGTGATATATCGAAAACCTACGACCTTTGGATGATTTATTTGATTTTAGTTATAAAACTCGAATTAAAAAATTATTTTAAAATAAAGGTTATTTTGTTCTAATATTTTTATTTCGTTATTTGCCATAATAACACAAAACCAGTTTGTATGAAAATTGTCGTTCGTAGAAAAACATCTGTGCTTTTCGATTAAAATATTTGGAGGTTCTTTTTTATAGTACAGGATAGTTACCCAAGACATAAGAGTTGCCACCCATGATTGCGAAATATTTTTTTCTGATAATTTGTCTGATTTTTAACTGATTTTTGTAGTTAAGCTTACATTAACTGATTTAAAGTCTAACTTGTTTCCAGAGTCAGTAAATAAGCTTTTATAAATTCACATTTTGCTCTCTTTTCTTTTTTATTATTTTTTATGGACTTTACAGATTTGATAGGTTTTTTGGTATTTTAGTTTTATTATTTCTTATCACAGTTGATCATGAAAAATACATACTTTCATTATTTTATACTATTTACTGGCTACAAGTCATAAAATCTAAAATTAAATATTTATTTGGCAACAAATTATTTAAAATTATAATACAAAGGCGTTGCAAATTGAATGATAATCGTTTACTATCTATAATCAAAATGCACGAAAGCTCTTAATACTTTTCAAGCCATAACGTTTATTTTACTTTCTTTTAAGCAATTAATTGCATATACATAACTGCTACAACTTGATTTTAGTAAACTTTTGTTTAATTGAAATATCAAAAGTTCATATCGTAATTTTGTATCATAAATTTTCTCTTTTCAAAAGCAGCCTATTAAAAATAATTAAAAAACCTCTACACAAGTGATCGAACATCAGACAGTAATAAAATAAACGTTAAATTTATTACTTAACAAACCCATTTGCTGTATGCAATTTTAAAGTTTAAGAAAAAACTCATAATAAAAAACAAATATTTAACTTTAACAAGTACTGTATGCCTTAAGATTTGGGAATAAATACCATTTGGAATTAAATAAGCAATTATAAGTATTTATTATGTGAAACATATGGTAGACGTATTTATTTCTCGAAATTGTTTTGCTTGGTGGCGTTTCCCTTTTTGTGTTATTGATTATCTTCCTTATCGACGTTCACGCGGTCACTTTATTGCCGTTATCCAAACAGCAGCAAAAAAGTGAAATTTTTATCTTGAGCTTTTTATTTTTGAGTTTGCGTGCGATTAAGAAAAAAACAAAACAGCAATTTAAATTAAAAATATTTTTATAGTTTTTTTATTATTGTTAATAGTAATAATTTTTGTGTTGCCTTATACTTTGAATAATATTTAGTTTTAGTTTTTTTTTTTTAAATTTTGCCTTAAATTTGATGCTTCTCTTAATTTTTTTCAGCTTCTTTATTTTTGATAATGGCTAAAGTTTAAATCTCAAAACTTTTGCTTTAAAGGTAGTGATTAATATGATGTTAGTTTTGAATTTGAACAAGTTCTGCTTTTTTTGGATTCAACTTTCACCAAAACGTAAATTTTTACAGCAAAAGATAAAGAGTGAATACATTATGGGTAGTATATTTAAAAAAAATAAAATTAATGTTTTGTCGTAAAAAAATTTTGTGTATCTCTAATTCAGTTAACTAACTTAATCATCTGTAAATTCTAGCAGTCTCTAACTTTTATGTTTTTTTACGGTCCTTTAATTTCTATGAACTCAAGTGCTCTGGCGTTGCAATCAACATAATATATACTATGGAAAAATACAACTTACATGATATTGTCGGCATATTGTCAAATTATAAACCAACAGGTGCAAAAATATTAAAGGGAGTCAGAAAATTTAACCAACACAAATAATTTTTAAAGTGTGAAACATTAATTATAAAGAGTCCAACCAGTCATACAGAGATATTGTCCATCCAAGGCCAATATCAAGAACAATACCAACTTTCTTCTACTGTCTCGGTTAAATGTGGATTGTCCTTCGACTTTTTAGGTAGGCCATTTAATAACAGCTAGCCTTGCTGAATATGCTTGAATATCAAAAACGTGATCATGGAATAAAGATTTCAAATAGAATGAAAGACTGATTCTATACGGACAGTGTGAATGTTGATGTTTAGGTCCCATACAACAGGTCCGTACTCCAAAATAGGTCTTACAAGAGAAGTATATAATTGTTTCGTGATATTTTTGTCAGTGAAATGTTTTTCCGACCTCTTAATAAGTGCAAGTACACCATGAGCTTTGTTTACCATTATAGTTATATGCATCCGAAAATCTAACTTACGATCAAAAATTATTCCAAAATCTAAGAACTCAGTACCTGATTATATTCAACATCCATCAAGTGAAATTTTAGGTCCATTAGATTAATTTTACATTAACCACAAAACTTTTTTAAGTCCTGCTGTAAGAAGAACCCCTCTGCTAAAAATTTTTAACTTAAAAAAAAACCTTCACATCATCTGCGTACATCAAAACCTTACAAAACTTAATTACAAATAATTTATGAAAAGGGAAAATAACAAGGTCCAAGGTGGCTTCTTTGAGGGACTCCAGAGTAAACAACGATTCTTATAGAGAATGTAAATTTAAAATCAACTCTTTGCGTTCTTCTAATTTAATAATAGTGCATTTCCATTTACGTGATTTTGTCTAAAACACTTGATTTGCTCAAATCAAGCATTTTGCTACTTGATTTCCCATACATTTTCCATGCTACCAAAACCACTTAAATCACCTGATTTATTTCAAATCATGTCGAAAATTTATTTTTTGAACTGATTTTGTCTTTGCAACACTGTGTTGTGTCTGGGATATTCAAGTTTAGCTCCGTGTTATCTATTCAGATTGGATTTTTTTGTCGAAAAAGTGACATTTAATTTTAAGCTTTTAAAAAAAATAAACTTTATGGTACAAAAATTGTGTTTAAAAGAACATATAATTAAGTATGTCTAAAATCAAAAACAAACATAAGCACGCACTCGATTTTTTACAAAAATAAAATAGGGGTTGTTTTTCTTTAACGGAGAAAAGTGTCAGTGTTACGTCACAAATTCGAATATACAAAACAGTTTTGCTCAATGGAAACACTTCGAAGTGTTTTCCTCAAAACTAGTTGATTTTAAGTCAATGGAAACATAGTATAAGATATAATCCAGCTTAAAGTGTTTTTAGTATAACCCCTTAAGTTTAGTTCCTTTACTGAAGTCAGTATAAATAACAGTTTAAAAATGTTTGTGTCTGTTGAGAAATCTTTCCTGAAACCAGGCTGAAACGGTGACAGCAATGACTGTATTCTATGGTTAAGAAAGGATAAACACTTTTCATTTGGTATTCCACTTATATATTTTTGTGAAGAAAATCATTTTTGAACGAGTAGAGCATATAAATAATACTGTTATGCAGAGCAGGACTTTTATATTTCTTATAGTGCTTACCTTTAACATTTTCAACCTCGATAATTAGTTAGAATTCCAAGGAAGGCCAGTCAATTTATGAACAACAATTTTTAAAACACATTCATCACAGCACTTTCTCATAGCATCTTTTAACTATTTCATCTATTGGAGTTGGGTTGCAATATGAAGTAGTCAAATTGTACGTCTCCAAAAATTGTTTAAATCGTTAAATTTTGTCTGTTTAAAACATAACTTTTTTTCAATTTTTCCTTTTTAATTTTCAGTAATCCACAGCTTATAATATTAGGGCTGATTTCTAACGCGGGATGGTTTCGAACCTAAGGTCTAGTTATTGAATGAGATCGAATTAACAAGCAACTAGTTGGATAATTTACAAATACCAAATGTAGCAACTTTTCAAGTTCATTAAAAACATCATTTTTTTGAAAAAGCCATAAATGAAAATACCATTTAAAAATTTCTCAATACATTTACCACAAACGTCCTACAGACGTAAAAAATACGTCTGGTGGGAACTTCCAAGAAATTATCGTGAAATTAAAATTACGAAAAATTAAAAGTGACTACTTAAGTTTAGCTTTTAAAAAAATAGATTTAATAGCTTCCCCATGCTTTTGATAAATTAACTGATCAGATTTTGGTGGAATATGAGCATGTTATAAATACTAGCGAATTTTATTTGGACCCTAAGAAATTTTATATCAATCAGTTCAAGCTTCTGTTTTTTCAGATGAAAATATTTTAGAAACAGCCACTCTACCACCAGTAGTTTTAGTTTCTCTATCCCGTCTGTAAATATTACATACATTCATTGAAAAGAATTTAAACATCCAATCATATAATGATTAAAGCTTTTTATAAAGATGTTAGACAGTTTAGCTTTTAAACCACGAACGTTTTAATATATTGTATTTAGCTGATTTACAGGTTTGGAAATTCGTTTTTTTTTATTGTCAATTCACGCAAAGGAAGACGGGCTACACTGTTCCTTGTTGCATTCCCTTTATAAATAAAATCGCGGTCAGGTGCACTATTGGACAAGAAGTATTCATGAATAAATTTATTAAATATTTCGAAGGAAACAGTTATTTTAAAACATGCAAATAAACATTTATGCGTTGTGAAATCAACATTTGAATTAAATTTAGCTTTTAGAATTTCCATTTAAGGGTTTTCTAGGAAACAAATCAGCTTCTCCAAAACGACTACGACTCTTAATAAGGTTGATACTAATGCACCTATGTATGTATGTCCCTTCAACATTAAGAAACGCAAAAGAGTTTAAAAAGCTAATAGGTACAGCTTTATCTAAACAAATAAAAATAAGCAATTTACTAATTCTTAAGCATTTAAAAATTAAAATTCCTTCACAGCTCGTCAATATAAATTAAATTAAATAGCGGAAAATAATTGAGCTACTTATAATTAAATACGCCTCGTAGTCGCAATGTGGCTTCGATTGCAAAAGTGTGTAGCTGAATGGCTTGGCTAGGATTAAAATAAATTCTTCATGTGCTTGTTTAATGTCACCATAAATTAAATTTTACATACAAAAATGTTTATAAGCTATGTTTCTCAGCCAGTTAATTTCAAATTATTTTATGAGCTCATTAAACCGAATCGCAAAAGTTATTTTATAGTTGCTCTAAACCGGAAACATTTTGGTTTTAATGATTTTATTTGGTTCTTCATGTATGTATGTCGTTATTCTTCTACTAATTTTTAAATTTGGTCTTCCATCTTCCTTTTTTTTGGAATTTCCACATCTTCGTAAATTAATTCTCAAAGTTTTCTGAGATAAAAACCCTTTGCAATTTTTGTAACAAGCTGCTGCTGCTTAGCAACAATAACTACACCGAATTTTCGCATAATGTTTTTTGTAGTTTTGATATGTCTTGCTAATTTTGATTGCAATTTTTTTCAGTACAAACAAAAATTATTTTTGGAGATGCTGCTGTCCGGAAAGTTTATTGTCAATACATTTAAAGACGATTTAATTGCGTTTATACTTCGCTCAGTTTTGTATTATATAAAATAAATCTTTGGCATGTGATAAACCCGTGTTATGTTCCGAAACTGTTTTAATAAGTGTTTAACAAAGAAAACGAAGAACTATATAGTTGAAGTAAATGCTGAAAAAAATTTTTCTGTGATTTTTCTTGAATTTTTGGACGAGAAAAATTTTATTTTAATTTGAAACCCTTAAGCTATTTTTTGCACGCTTTGTTGAAATTACTGCATTATTAGTTGTTAAAGGATTTGGTATTTCTAATGGAAGCAAAATATTTCAGTGCTATTGTTTGAATGTGTTTCCAAATGTGAAGTTTTGTAGGTAAGAGATTCGAGGCAATGACCTTTTCAGTATTGATGATTGGAAACTCGTTTAGGTAGGTGTTTTACAAAGAAAACGAACAACTAGTAAATGTGAAGATACGATTTCAGAGTTTTTACGATGTTTAAGTTTTTCGACAAAAATTTTTCTAGTAGATATGAATTCATCAACACAAAAGTGAAATATTGCAAAAAAATTAAGCTGGGTCCATGTATTTATGTAAAAGAAGGCTAGACTTAAAAAATAGTTTAAAAATATAAGCATCGATTCTCTGGAGCCAGCAAAGGAGCTGAAGAAAATGTAACCTCCATCCAGTTGCGAAATGAGCTATTTGGAGGAATGGGCACGACGGTATATGAATTGACCCATAATAATAGTCCAAAATAAAGTGTACTTTTACACTTCTAAAGTACAGTTTTCTTTGAAGTGCACTTTTTGTGTACCATAGACACGTAAAAGTATATTTTATAAATTTTATAAATTTTTCTTTTTATTTGTTTTTTTAATTTTAATATAAAATACTAGCAGGAGATCAGAGATGGATGTTCTGTTTAACTGTATTTCATTACAAACAAACATTTTCTTTATTTGATGTGTCACCAAGTTAATCCCGGTTGAATTTAAAATATACTTTATTTTTGACTTTAGTATCAAAAAAGTAAATATCAACTTTTAAAATTAAAGTACTTTCTAAAAGAAATCGACTTTAGTTTGTATCTAGGATTATGGGCTATTTTTTTCAATATTTTTCTCGTGATAACTGGACTCAGATCAATTCCCTGATTATTCTTTGTGAGTAAATCCCTCGCCTCAAAAAAGGCAAAAAATACGCTCGGTAGCATCTACGAGAAATTTGGAGAAACAATTTTATATATTAAAAAGAGTTTGGCAGCAATTCCGCAGGAAGACACAACTAATAAGGCTTCCTATGGCAGCAAAAATGGCATAAATAATATAAAGGTAAAAAGCTTATAATAGTGTTTTTAACTTTTATATAATTTTTTATAAGGATTTAGTTTATTGTTTTTATGCTTTTGTAAAAATTATAGGCCCGTACTTTCCAAAACGCAACGCTGAAGTTTACATGAATCTATGTATTTATTATAAATTCCGGCGCTGAGTTTTAAAAAACTAATCAGGGAACTAATTAGTGAAAAATTTACTTCTTTAAATAGCCATTGAAGGCAGCTCTTATTTCCATAAATGAAATTATTAGTTAAGAATAAATTTAGAATTTAAGTCAGTAATCAATTAAAATAAAAAACCACATTTTTTAATATTCTTTGAAAACAAATTTTATAGTACTTGTTAGTAAAAGATTTTAAGATATTAGTCAGAGCAAATTGTGTTTTTTTTTATTAGTCAATGAAGAAACTTTTTATTAAACAACAAAAATTTACTTTTATCAAATTTAAATTAATGATAATGCTATGAAATAAAGACAAGAGAAATAAGCGAATTTTTATTTAATTTGTTTTATCGGTTTTTTATTTTTATTTCATACTATAGCAAAAAAAAGTTACTTCTCAAGTTTAGTTTTTTTTTTTTTTTAATAAATGTGTACATAAAATTTTTCATATGGTGATTAAAAAAAAGGCAAGTACTGAAAGAAAACAAATTAAAAATTTTTTTAGTTGATGCAAAAAACTTTATAAATTGTTTATGATTTCTGTTAAGTTCCTGCCACCAAACGGAGCATATTTGATGGTATTAAAATCGTAGGGGTATGACTTTTAACATCATTTGGAATATAAGCATAATAAAGCTTTGCAAAGTAACACATTACAAAACAATATTTTCTGGGAATAAGAAGCACGTCATTAAAAGCACCCTCTAGCGAGATACTAGAATTCCAAAAGCATTTTCAATTGTGAGACGAGCTATTGATAACCTTTTTTAATTGTATCTTAACCATTTGGTAACAGCTTACCAAAGTAGGGACACACTAAATTTATTCCCATTTTTTTCCGAATCGACTCAATTCAAAATGAGTACTATAAATAATGTAAAATAATTAATTTTACAAATCGATTCTTACCAACATCACTCTCACATCCATAGACTCAAATATCAATGTGGGAAAACCGATACCCTGCATCACAGGCAGTTAACAAAACAAAAGAAAAAAAATTTTAACAGACAAATTAACTACCGCTATTATAGGGACACTTAACTGCGATGTGCTTGCCATCAATAGATGTAATACAGTCGGACAATTTCCACATTTCCCAAAAATCTTCATCAATTTACTAAAAGGCTTTTTCGTTTGGCTAGGAGACATAAACAATTCCTAACTGGCTCTTAATGAACTTAGTTGAATCAAAAATAATTTATCTTACTGATTCTTATTTTAATTTAACTGACCTTGCTAGCGATTGGAAGGAAGTACCAAACAGTAATTACAATTATTATTCACATATTTAATTAAAGTAAACAAACTTTCAGCAATATTACCGTTAACCGATATTTAGCCACACAGCTTCTCTCAAGGAATTATTTTAAAGATTTTCTAAAGGTGCTTGTTATTTAGTTTTCCGTTATTCTAAAGTTTTATTTTTGATTTCAATTCGATGATTTTTCTTTCAAAATTAATTTTATGAATATTGTTAATAACCTCCTTTAGATTACTTTTTATGACAGACAACTTATTATTTCTATTGAGAAAATAAATTTTTTGATGTATGCTAAACGTAAACATCTCTAAATAGAACATTTAATCGAATTCGCTTCATGTTATCCATGACCAAAATAAGCAAAACATTTATTTTCAATATGTATTACATTTCCTATTGGTGTATTTTGCAGTAAACAAAACATATGGTTTCTAAAAAAAAAATTTCCTTTTGTATAAAAGCAGATAAATTAGCAAAATTGCTTAAAGCATACATTAGCTTTTGAACAGTTACTGCATGTTTTTGAATGCAAATTTTTACAAATAGTTTTTTTTTATCCAAAATGTTTTTAATAACTATTGTAAACTTTAAATCTAATTAATCTAGAAACAATTATATGGAATACATTTTTAATAAACTACAATCAGTTACTGTAAAAATATTTAGAGCTTATTATGATTTCCATGACTGCTGTACGGGTAGAAGGGATGTAAAAACGTAGCGGTAGGAGACAGGATTTCCTGAGCGGTTGCGTTTACTAAGTAAGTGTTTTTGAAGTCTTCGGTGCTATATTAAGAAATAATATTGTTATTGTAGAAATAATATTGCATATACGCAACACTATTAAAAAATGTATATCTTATTACACTTCATTTCTACCCCTTTTATTATCGATTCAAGTCTTAACTTGTACTGGAGTTCTTTTTTGAAGCACAGAAAATTTATCTATAACATCAAGTCCCTCTCTAAGGTTCGGGAGATTCTCTAGTTCCTCTAATTCCGCAAAACGAGAGAAAATTGCATCCCTTTCTTGATGGGTCTACCCAGATCATTTAGTTTCGCCTTAAGAGGATGATAAAAGACATGAAATATAATACAGCCTTAATTTTAACTAAACACGGCTTAATATTTTTTTAGGAATACGTTATCTTATACATTTTTTTAAATTACTTTTATTCTACATACATACATGGTGCTCATTTTTCTTCTCGGGCATTTTTTTTCAAATATCAGGGTTATTTTTCGATAAACTCTCATTGGTTACCAAAGTATTTTCTACATAAATATTGCTTATTCCAGAGGCAATGTGGACATTCAAGTTCTGGATTGTAGTTGAAGTTTTGGGTGATTCTTGCGATGAGTTATTTATTTCAGTGCTATTTTGTAGATTTGTTTTTAGAATTGATGAGCGGTATTTTTTTTTTTTTTTGATCAGTGTTTGAGAAAGAAAACGAAGAACTAGTTGAAGTAAACGTGAAAAAACCTTTTCAAAAGAAATTTCCTGATGGCCTTGGTACAATTCTTTTCTTTTATTTGACACGTTTGAAGTTTAGTTATTCCGCTTTGATAAAATCACTGCACTATTAATTAATTAATTATTTTTATAGAGATATACATGTTAAACCCTTTATCAATTTAAATACTTTTCAATAAAATTAATTTAATTTAATAATAAATCTACTTCGCAACTGGATTCTGAAAACATCCACTTTAAATGTAGTAGTACTTGGTAATGCAATTATGATTATGCTCATATACCCAAAAAGAATTGTGAAAGTTTTACTAAAAAAAGGAATTTTGTAAAAAATAACTAGTTTTACATAAAATAATATTAATTAATGTTATGACATTTTTTAAAAGCCTATTCTTTCGATTTTCTTAATATGAAATCTTTCTAGTATTAAAAAAACCAGTGTAAACGAGCATGATTTTGAAAATAAATTTTAAATGAAATCTTTTTTTAACCTTGCATCCTGCAGAAAACGTTACACACCTTGTACAGCAGATTATTAATTGAAAGAATTTATAAAATTTGAAATAAAAAACCATTAAAGTTTAATACTGCTATAATGACTGCACATGTTATATTTTTCCACTTTTTTATTTGTCATTATTTCATAGCAAAAAAAGAGACATATAACTGCGCGTAGTGTAACCACAAACTAAGTTTTGTATTGCTCTGAAACATTTAAGGGCAAACAAGAGCAAAAAAATTTTAGGCAAATATTTGACGAATGTAACCGTACCTTAATTCATCTTTAGTGCTTTCCTTTTATTGTTTTCTTCCCTGATAACAACTATTGTTGCTTCTTTATAGCATGGAATATGAAATTTGGAAATTATTCATTATAATTTTCTCTCACATAGCAATTATGTGTTAAAAATATTTTAACTGTAATTTGTATAGATAAATAAATGTTTGTACATAAATATAGCATTAGCCTTCGTTACAAGGCAGATTTGTATAGATGTGTGGAATATTTTGTTTGTATTAAAATTGGCTTTTAATTCTTCTACAAAGTCTTTGTAGGAAAAGTAATAAAACTTGATTTGGCACTTTAAAAAGATGCGCCTAATCGGGACAGAGACTGCCTAGAGAAGAACAATTTTACCACTTGTGTATATTTTTGTTCCTACTACAAATGGATTCTTTGCTTTTTTATACTTCTATTGTCCTGCAGTTACAAATTTAATATGAGTAGCTATTTGATACCGTTTGTAGTTACTACTTAAGAATTTAATTATATATGAAATATTGACTTCGCCATTACTTAAATATAATGCCAAAGAAATCAAACGCCAATGAAGACATCCCATGCACAGCAGGCTTCGGGCAAATAATTTACAGTTTAGTCAAATATTTGTTTGTTTGAGGCTGCTGTAGTCAAAGTGGTAAACACGCTGACTACAAACCTGGTTGTTTCAGGGTTCAAATCCTGTGGCAATCAAAATACAAAAAAATGTTTTTTTCTGTTTAATGGTATAAATACATATTTAGAATGAACAAAAAACGTGCAGTCTCCTTCGTTGGTACTTTCTCATAGCAGATTCGCCGGCGAAGTAAAATAAATAACTCTCTGTCTCTCTCCTTTCACCACCTTTCTTATCTCTCATCTATCCCTTTCCTAAAGAATGTAGCACGGTTACGAAAAATAACTAAATAGGTTTTAATGCCTGAAGTGCTACTTCTCTTTAAAAAAAAAAAAAAAAAAAAGTGTAACACTATTTCATAAGCTTTTAAACAAACATAATAGGCATATATATCTGGGTAGTGTGAAAACAAAAAATATTATATTGGTTTAAAAGAATTTTAGGTAAACTGGAGCAAACAAATTTCAGACTAATGTTTTTTAAATGTGACCGTTCCTTATGAAATATTTATGTTTGAAGGAATCGTGTACAATTAAAGTAAAGTAACATAAATTGGATCAAAAACAATTAATTTTCATATTAGGGTTAGAATAAATTAATAAATGTATGTGTACTCATCTCCTTTTCTTTTACTTAAGTAATTAAAAATCAAGTGGGTTTTCACTTTCTGCAATTGAATGAAGACACTTGTATTAAAATACTAGGATGAAAGCGCAAAAACGACACACACAAACTAGATAAAATATAGGATCTTACTTGCACAACGCTTGAAATCTAATCGGTATGACGCTTAGTAAAAAAAGATCGTATACCGTTATAATCAACCTGTACTAACACGAAAATTGTGTTACCAGCAAAAAATAATTAATTCGCCTACGTTGCTACTTAATTATTAATTCGCCCTAATCATAATATTGATTATAATAGAGCAGTAAAGCTCGAATTCATAATTGGTGACTGCATTAGCATTAAAAATAGTTTGCTTTGGCAAAATTCGTTTCAGTTGTTAAACACATCATGTTATTTTTACAGCTGTAAAAAATCACTTTTGCAAAGGCTGTTTTTTGATAATTATAAATAAAAACAATTATATTATATAAGCGGATAGAGTAAAAAGCTGTTCAAAAATGCATTAATGAATCCGCTTGATTTACTGTTCTGATGCTGTTAGTTCAAAACAAAAGTATTTAAAATATAACTTATAACTTAATAGCATAGTATAACAACTAACACGTATTTGATTTTTTCTATTAAAGTAAAATTTTTTATAATTTAATAGGAAATAAAATAAATAGAAATATTTTTAAAATTATTTTTGAAATAAAATTTTTAGGAATTATATAAAAATCGGCGGCACTTTGAGTTTTTAGATATATTTTTTTATTCTTACTAAAGCTTTTTACACTAAAATCTGTTATTGGTGTAATATTGCGATTTATCCGGATATACATTTAACGAGCAAAACCAAAACAAATCCTTTTTCTTTTTTATACTTAAATATTTTATTTCGGATTTATTTTTTAATAAACTTTTTTCTGCAAAAATACTATTTAACTATAAGTTTTTTTATTTCGAAAATGGTTAGATTCTAAAAACCTGTCAAGGAACTTAAATACCAAAGATGCCTTCAATTTAAAAACTTGTTTTTGATCGAAATACAGTAACGTAAACGTAACGTAAAAGCACTGTGGTATATATAGTATAAAAGCAAGAAATATAATGGAACAATATAAAAAATTTTAAAATTATAATACTTGACGTGGCTCACCTTAAATATTACACATATCTATGTTTAATGTTTAATTACACGCCTTTAGAGCTGCGGTAGCATTCCAACTCCTTGTTATCTGGCAATATGGTTAGAAAACAATTAAGCGAATGTATTTTCATTTTATGCGCCACTTGGAACATACCACAGCGAATCAATTATACGGTGGCAAATTGAATGTAGGTAGTCTCATCAGGACAAAAACAAAAAACGGGTGTGTTTTGTTTGTGTAAATTTATACGTACACGTTAATAAACAGTGACGAACAATATAAAAAGACAAACAAAAATAAGAAATTTATTGAACAAATGCTACTTCATTTAATCGTTCATTTGCTGTCTTTCGGCGTATCAAACAAAGTTCCACTCCCGCATTCGTACATTTTTTGCAAACAGCACAAATATTTTTCATAAGTATTCAAATATTTTTTATTTATGTACATTTTGTTAAAAAAATAAACAATTTTAAAAATGTTCCTCAAAGAAACGTTTTCTTTTTTAATAAATGTTGTTTCTTGTTTTATTTTGAGGCCCGGGCACATAGAAACCGTCATATGTTGTACTTTGACAAATTCAACTAAAGTCAAAGTAACGAAGGATGAGGTTGGCACAATGAATACTTTGCTGGCGGATGTTAAATCAAAGTTTGTTCTCTATTTTTATTTTCTTTTAAATTTAATTTGTATTTTATTTACTTGTTAATTAAATGAAATTTGTATTTTATTGTTTGCCACCAAAATTGTTCTATTAAAATTACAAAACATAACTAAAACACAGCTAGAGTTAAAAGAGAAGAAGAAGAAGTTAATAGTGTCCAAAGTATTCAACATACGTCAACTTTCGTACTTTCCGTTGACGGACACGTATTGATTGTGACAACGCTCATAAGAAAACATGCATTTTAACTGACTTGTCAGTTGAATTTGTCAGAGTTTAACGTATTACGGATTCTATGTGCCTCGGCCTTTATATATCAACTGCACTTCTTGGACACACACGCTTTTCACGCAAGGGTTATTTGCAAATCACTATTTTATCAACAAAATAATTATTTAAAAATATTTTTTCGATTTTAATTTAGAAACGTTTTTCGTTTTTTTTTTTTTAAATGGCCCATCAACAAACTTGCGTTGGTGATAGCGATGACGAATCCGTTAATTTTTGCTGTTAGCCCAAATGTCAAACTAAATATAAAAAATTGTATGCATTTCATAGCGAAATAACACTAGGTGTTCGCAATGGCGAAATCGTTGATTTATCGAGACCATCTAGCATTATTTCGTCATGATACAGATTTTTAATGTATAGAGTTTGACAGCTAGGCAACCGACACAAATTAATGAATTCGCTATCGCTACCACCTTATAATTAATTGGTCTAGGTACATACCAAGGCGAATCAGGGGATCAGTATTGTCAGGTTTTTTAACTTTCTCGACAAACAGCTTGTATTTCATCTATACAAATGTTGTAAAACTAAGAGTAATGTATGTACTTGTGTTATCGTAAAATTGCATTCTTTATAATCATCCAACAAAAAAAAAAAAAAAAAAAAAAATACATTTGTAGAAGGAACGTTGGTTTTATATACAACAATTAAAAATAAATATAATAATTATTTTTTAATTTTTTTTCCAAATTACGATTTGAACCGTAGATATTTTAAATTAATTAAAATTTACTTTTTCGGCTTAGGTTCATTTTTTAATTTAATTTTCAAAGATTTTTTTATAAAACAAAAATAATGTACAAATGTATGCGGACGTCTTTCAAAAAAAAGAAGAAAAATTAGACACTAGCATTTTCTGGATCGCTCCATCCTTCATCAGCATTCTTCGCATTTGTCTACCCTATGTTGTGTATATTTTAAGTATCATCTATTTATCTAACTAATCAATATTAATTTGGTTAGACGAAGTCCACACACAACTCAAAGCATTTCTTCATTGTTCGCACTCTGTCTCGCTTTATACTTTTGTTTTTGTCACGAAATGTAAGTAAGGGTGCTATATTCGCTTGTTTACCCTGCACCATGTTGGTAAATCTAGTTTAGTGAAGTAACTATAATAAAAATAAAAAAATAAAAAAAACAAATATTGAGGTTACAACGAATTAAAAAAAATTTACATAAAAATGTTTTTTGGCTATTAACCATTTATTTATTTATTATATTTAGTCATTATTAAAAAAATTTAGTTTTTTCTGGAAGATCTCTTCAAAAGCTTTTAAATAATACTCATATTGATATTCAAAAATAATATGACGCACAGTCGTACTTTTCTATAAAAACTTTAGATGTTTTTTGTTTTTAATTCTTTCGGAAAATACTAAAAATAAACAATAATTAAGTTTTAAAAATGCTTTACATATTCAGAGCCAATGACATTTTTTATGTAAATTCTCTGTTACCGCAATAATTGTGTTTTTTATTTATTTTTTGAGAAAAATTAAGCTTGTGAATTTAGAAAACAACTAAAATAAAATTTTACTTAAATAAGATGTATTGTTATTTTTTTCGACACTTGGCATGTCTAAATCCTTATTAATATTGAAATTATTTTGCAAAGTACTAGCTTAATTACCTAATAATCGCATCTTTGTTCGTTGAAATAGTGAATAAATATACCACCATTAATTCAGCTCAAAGTTAATTTAAATCGTATAAACTTAACCAGTTTCTGTGTAAAAGGTCTTGGGATATCAATACAGGTTTTTCTTTAATTCTTTCATTTTATAGGTGCTGACCAAAAGCCAAAATTTTGCTTTCTTTTAAACACCACATATTTGTTGGCATATTTAACATAAAAAATTCTTTGCCCATAAATCAATAAAAAAAGCTAAAACCATACTAATGGTGCCTTTAGTATTAAAAAGCTGCACACATATGAACGGAAGAAACGGCAAGATTTTAACCACACTTAACAAAACACGAGATTAGCAATAAAGCTTCATACCAAAATTAACTGCATGAGTAAAAACAGCGATTACGCCACCAATAGCAAGTATTATTTTAGAATGCCGCTAAAATGGATGGTGGTAAATTATCTTCAGAGGCGGTAAACACTTTCACTGCAACCTTGAAATTTAACATGTTTTTGAGTAATAAACAATTAAGTAAATACAAAACAAGAAAAAAGGAAAAAAACTTGTCCCCATACATATGTGCCAAATTTAATGTTGTTTTCCAATAAAGTAACACTTTCTATAAAAGCTCCCAGATCATGAGGACTCTTGTTTTCGAATGTGTAAAATCAGATGCTTAAAGGAATTAACTAATTAAGTTGCTAAAAACTTTAAAGCTTCGAAACATAGAAGTGCAGAAATCCTCTCGTCTTGAAAAACAAGTTTACCTTATCAAGCGAAAAGCGTAGTGTTAAGGAGAAAAGAATTGCGCTCATTCCAATGCTTTTGATACCGACAACCTGAGTAAGCTTAACTCTCATTAGACTTAGTGTAGTCCTTTGAAGTGGAATTTAAATATTTACAACTGGATTTTGTATAAATTATTAACTTTTTTTTCAATATTAATTTTGATTAAAAATTTCCAAACAATAACCGAATATGTTTTTGTTTTCAATATAATTTTAACCAAAAAATTAAAGATAAAATAATTTTATTCTACTTCAGCAAAAAATTACTGATTTAGTATTGATACTAATGTGAAGGTACAAGTGTACCCATACCGTCTTTTACCGTTCGTTAATCCTTTTGTTACAAGGATTAAGTTAACGTAATCAGTGCATGTCAATCATCACCTTTGTTTACCTATTTTTTTACAAAGGTAACAAATAAGCTCACATCAATATTTTATATATATTTTTAATCTATTCATTTTATTTTAAGTGTAGGTTATAGATAGCACAACTATGTTAGCTAAAGTGATACAAATTCTTTTACTTTTTTATTTTTTTACACATTTTGAGCACACTTTTTCAAGGCGTACTGAACAAAATTTAAAAATTTTATGAGATAATTTTTTCATTACTTAAAATCTTTTGGCAACTTTAAATGCCTCGCATCTTATAAAGCATTAATATAAAAAAACCATATATTAAAAAGCATTTCAAGTATTTTCATAACAATATGAATAAGTGAATATTAATGATAAATTAATGTTATCATGTGTGCAAATTAAAATAAATAGAAAGCAAGTGAGAGTGCTATATTCGGTTTTGCCGAATCTTATATTCCCTGCACTATCTATCTACATATAGTTTAGTGAAGTAACTCCAATCAAAAAAGCATATATTGGGGTGACAGAGAACTAAAAATTAAGAAAAAAACATAAGTACTACATAAATATAATTTTACATAAAAATGCAATCGGCTCTTAATGAGTTAAGAATTTTTAAGAAATTTTAGTATTTCTTTAAAGTTCTCTTCAAAAGCCTTAAAACGATACCCATATTGATATTTTAAAAATATTGAAAATTTTAGAGGCCCGTGACTCGGAAAATATGGACGAACGCCAATTTTTTCAATTGATGTTTTTTTGTTATTTTTAATTAGAAGTAGCTTCATTATTCCAAATGTTGTAAAGAAATTAGAGCTAGGCGTGGTGTTTTGCCCGCTGCCTCGAAGGACATAGACCGATCTTGCTGATTTCCAATAGAACCCCTTTCGACACTATATCTGATCGATTGGCGTATTTATATTTTCACTGGCTAATCTAGTGTTTCGGCAAACTTGATTTCAACAGTAACACGGGCGCAAAGACGGACAGCGCGTAATCGACTTTGCTATGCAACAGCAGTCAGAACGTATATACTTTGTGGGAACGGAAATGGATATTATAGAAATTATAAACGGAATGACAAACTAGTTATACCCATTTTCAACTTTTTGTGGTGAAGGGTATAATAATGAAAGGAATTATTAAACCAAAAAATTATTGTATCAAGATTAATGCGTTAAGATATAACTATTTAGTTAAGTTTTCGCAGCTTAAAAAGTTTAATAACTTAACACTAAGTTCTTGAAAAATATTATAAAAATTTTTCTGCACTGCCCTTTTATACCTTAATTTTAATCGTTTTGTTTTTATTTCTTAAAGCAGTAAATTACTAAATGAATTATTTAAAACTATTTGAGGAAGAAGATATTCATAAAACCCTGCATAAATTCTGAAATTAATTTTTATTTACAGTTTTTTTATAGAATAATTTTTTTACATTATTAATATTTTAAAAACAAATAATTTGAGATAAAACTATACAAATTCATTTTAATTTTTTGACATCACTGTTATATATTAAATGAAACAAACCTTGGCTGATAAGTTGTCGTATTAAACGTTGCGTCTTAAGGGTTAAAAGTTACCCAACTTTATGCGACAGGCAAGATGCCAACTTTGTTATACAGCTTCTTTTTTTAACATTTCCTCACAGAAATATATAATTAATTGTAAATAATTAGTATTGCAGTTATACTTGAATTCAAAACTTGTGTTATATTAATAACATTTTTGAGCAATTTCTTGTTTAAAAAACGCAAGACTTTGAATGTGCATGTTTCTTCTGTTTGTTTGCAATGATTGTTATTTTGCCATTTGTTCCAGTTTAGCAGGAGCGTACATTCAGATTTTTTGTAGAAAATAAATTAATTTAAATAGTCTTAAGCTTAGAATTGACGACAACAATTCTAAATCATTCTTATCCTTTATCTAAAGTTTTCTAATACATTTTCTGTTTTCATTAACTTTAAAATCTGTAACTTTGTAACCCCTGTTTACTACTAATGAATTCTCACAGTTTATTTCGTACGACCAATTTACCAAACGACGTAGATACATATATTTTCATTTAGAATAAATATGTTTATGTGCCACATGAAACTTAGCTGTCAGCAATAGGAGCACATAATATTCCTGCATGCACTCATTTCTATTTTCCAATAGTAGATTTTATGGACATATGTGTTTTCAAATTCACTAAGTTTTAAATGCAGTTCTTCTTATTTTCGATTAAGTGTCATAACCAAAACTTCGTTAATCATTTCTAAGCTAAAGGACAACCATTCACTGATGTTGTCGTATTCTTCAGTCATTGCAACTAGAAAAATTACCTTTGAGACTTTGTGTAAAAGTTTAAATTTGTCGTTTCATTCATATTTGTGATGGCGCTAGAGCGTAACAATGGCAAAGAAAATAAAGGTTTTAAATTGCTTTACTCTTGTGTTTTATGTTCTTATTGTTATTATTATAGGTTTAGTCTTAAAAACTAACGTTGTCTATGTTGTGTTGTTATAGGCCAATTGTATTTTGGTTGTTTTTCTTCATATTTACTTTTGTTAGCTCTTGCTGTTTTTTGTCGCCGATATCATCATCAAAGCTTTGACGCTCCTCACGGTTTTGTACACGATTTAACTTATAGTATATTGTGGTCAGTAACGTTGCTGCGGCTCATTGCCATTGACTGTGAAGTGGTTTTGGGACTTTACGGTCTTGTCCAAGGATGCCGCTTAAGTGATAAGTGATGGTGGTAAAGATAATACCCCCACACATTTACAATAATTTTTTAGTCAAAAACAAAATAGCAAGCACGATCTTTATTTTGGCCTTGTAAAGTTATCATTCTCCTTTAAGAGTCGTTTGATTATTATTTATTTTTTTTAATGGAAATATGTTACACTTTTTTAAAGGATTTTGCAGAAGAAAAAAATGTTAGTTGTTTTTTTGCAGCTAAAGCCAAAAAAGATATTAAGTTTTAATGTTCTTTTTTTTAACGCGGCCTTACGTTCTCTTTCGTTGTGCAATGTGCTTTAGAAACTAAAAGTGATTAAGAAAATTTATATTATATTTATAGCATAGCATATAGAACAGCTTTTCTTCACATTTCGTTATTCTTATTATTTAATTATTATACCCTTCACCACAAGAAGTGGCAAAAGGCTAGAACTATGTTTGTCATTCCGTTTATTATTTCTATAATATTCATTTCTGACCCCATAATGAATATTTATTTTGAATCCTTACGCATAGCAAAGTCGATTGGGCGATGTCGTTCTGTCCGTACAAGTTAGTGTTAAAATCAACTTTGAATTGAAACCAGTTCTGCTAAGCCTCCCAATTGTCTTAATCCAGCTTTATCTTGCTGAATATAAACTTTTTCTCACTATGTTTGGGTCTGGATTCTGTCCTTTATTAGAAGAAATTTTGTATGTTTTAAAATTAATTTAATTCAACGGGAAAGCTTTTTGATGTTTGTAGCAAAAAACACGTCTTTTTTTTGTTTTTAATAAAATAACTAAAGTTACAGATTTTTATCTTCTGTAAATTCATGAATTTGATTAAATGGCAAATGTGATGAATAGTGTTTGGAATTTACCGAAATTTTTCATTTCCCGGGAAACGGGAAAAAATATCGCATTTTTGGGAAAAAAGCAATTTTTAAAGAAAACAAGTTTATTTCATGAAATTATATTAACAATGCATAGTTTTATTAAAACATAAACGAACAATAAAAATAATTGCTAAATAATAGTATTAACTGTTAATAAAACTTAAAAACAATTCAGGTGACAAAACATACATATTTACATATGTACTATTTAAGGTGTGTTTAGACTACATGTATAAGTCATATGGAATGTCAAAATTGCTCTCCATATGCAGTTTCGGCTGTATGTCAAAATCAGTGTTTACCATACGGTTTATAATTTTCATAACCTCTTGTCGTTGAAACGAAAACGTAAATACTTAAAACAGTGATATTAACTATTCAATTTTTTTTGCGATAACTATTTAGAATTTGACATTTTGAGTTTAAGTACAAGACTCTCTTTCCTTATAAAAATTGGTATAATATATATTAGGGGTCTGCACAAGGTATATGGCAATGTTCGTTTTAAAACGCACGAGCTCAAAACTACAAGTTCTCAGGCACGTGGCGTAGTTCGTAAAAAGTACATCTTACCAATGTATTTTCACATTTAAAATTATTAATTGCCTTAATAAAGCAATTAACTTACAATTCTTGCTCACTGTTCATGCATAAGTATGCAAGTGTTATTGATAAGTTGTAAAAAGAAAAAACATTTAAAAAATTTCCGTTTAAAAAGGATTGTTTACAATTCCATTTTTTTGATGTTTTCTGAAGATTTCGCTTCCTGAAAGATGAACAGGCATCTTTATATATATAAAAAAAATTATATCACGCTAAAAAATTTAAACTTCTGAAAAACCAACATATGACTATATAAAAACAATAAAAGCTTATTATATCCAAGAAACCTTCTTTTTATTTGTTTAAAATATTTGCATATAAAATTTAAAAATATAATTTTTTTCTTTACAGAGAGATAACAAAGATAAAAATACTGAAAAAGTATTCTATTAATTTTTTTGAAAGATAAAATGTAAGAACTGTTCGTGCATTTAACAACCCACTGGACGTTCTGTTTCTTGCTTCTAGAATTCTAGAACTTGAAAAAAACCCTTTCAGTTTTTACTGAGGTAAGATTTGTTGTCAAGAATGCGTTATAAATATTATCCATGTTCGTTGTTCGAATTTTAGTGTCTTCCAATAGTTCAAATCCTTTTCAAACAAATGAGTAACCTTTTGATTTGTTTTATATGACATCTGGTAGAATTCACTCGAAACGAGATGTTTGAAAATTTTTAAATGTCACAACCAATATATTTGAAAAATAGTCAGTGTACTTTTTAAAAGTTCTAATAATTTTAAACTTCCCGTTTCCCGGGAACTTAGACAAAATTTTTCCGGGAAATTATAGATAGCTTTTCCCGGGGATTCCCAAACCTTAGTGATGATATAAACTTAAAGTATCAAAAACACGTAAAAAATTTAATGTGTTTTATAGGAAACCCTACTTTTTTTATTTTCAAACATTTTGGTTAGCGTGCAAAATTTGTTTCCTCAAATTGCTTTTTACAATATTTTATTACAAATGATCTAAAATATTTTTTTTGCTTTTTGTTTTTCTATTAAGACATAACAGTAAACATGACAATAACCGTAAATATATTTATTGTTTTCGATTGATGATGCTAAAAAGTAGCGCTAGCAAAAAAATAAAAACTTATCGTGAAAAATAAAAGCGCATTAAAGAACCTACAATTAATGCATCAGATCAGTAGTTAACCGAACATAGTTGCGATAAAAAATCAAAATTCAGTTAAAATATATGGAACCGGTTACGGTGATGGCATGTCACCAATAGGCCCATAAGATTGGTTTGATATGGTTTTACTAAAGGTCTTCTTTATGTTTAACATATAAAGTTTGATATATAATATTCATGCTTTTTAAGGTAGATGGTGTTGGAATGCAATAAATAGTATTAGTTTTTAAAAAAATTTATGATGGATAATATTTGTTTTATTAATAAATTTTAAAATACAACATTCTAGTTTTTTGAAGTAATAAAATTATACCTCTATTGTTTTAAACTAAAATGCCAAAATACTTTCTTTAAACTTATTAAGTCTGTAAACCAACGTGTGGTTAATAATATGTTATTTTATATAAAACCCATCTGGGCGGCATAAAATATGTTATCAAATATCCTTCATAAGCCGCGTAGGAAATAAAAATAAAATTAAGTGCTACTTATAATACCCTCCAACACAATTGGATTCCATTGGCAATTTCTAAAATATCCATTTCCGAACCCATAAAGTGCATATATTCTGAGTTGAATTTAAAATTTAATACAGATGGATAATAGATTTTTATACAAAGAGCCCAAACGTAGTTGTACAAAAATTTTATTTAACAAAGAAAACGTTCTATCATAATTATCTCTTTACTTGAATAATTTGCAATTATAAAAAGGTATGAGGATCTTTTTTCTGGGTGGTGCTGTGCGAGCCTAAAACTTTCTTAGTTTGAAATTGCCGACTTATTGGCAAACTGAAGAGGGCTACTTCCTGTTATAACGGTATATTTTCCTAATTTTTTAAGCAAGAGTTTCTACATCGTCCTTAAGTGATATTATTTAAGACTCATTAGTTAATATGAGTGAGGCCTTTGTTATGACATCAACTTAGTCTCACGCCAATTATATCACATCCTTAGAAAACATGAGAAATTGAAACCTATCACAAGAGACTTAAATCAGCATCAAGCGAACAGTAAATAATTCGGAAAAAATTACCTACAAGAATAAAATGAGCCAACCTCCTTTTTAAAGAAACAAAAAAAAAACCTAGACAAAGTCAGAACTAAACATTTTTAATCAAAGTGGAATTAACCATTAGATGTTCTGTAGTGGTAAAAGAAAGAGCTATTTTTAGATTGCATTTTTCAGATGGGTGTCGTCATTACCTTTAAAGCAAACCTATTTAACAATTATATTAACAACAGTTATATTATTAATTCGCTTTAAGCAATATGATTGTTTGCTTGAAATTTTTTTCCATGGTTTGGGGTGGGCCTGCCTCTATCAACAATGAATTTATCTTTAAAACTAATGAATTAATAAGAAAATGGCTTTGTTAAAGAATAGTATGACGAGACAAATTGTGTGTTATAGTAGTTCATTACTCTTCTCTTCCTTTTACGCTCACCTCCCATACAAAGTGAGTATTAAATTTTGACCTACGGCATTGCTTTTTGGCACAAAGCATTTTAAAAACTTACTCATTTGTGTAAAATTTGAAAAATATCTTCTAATATAACTTGTATTGAAAAAGTGGCATAATTCGCTTGGTTTTTAATACATCAACTCAATTTTCATAAAAAAATATCATATTTGTAGAATGCGCTCCTGAAAATATGTATCTAATTCACCCACTTTTACGCTCATCTCCTATAGAAAAAACAAATAGCAAAATACATGAAAAAGTACTTTAAGCAGAGTCTTTAAATAATTTTTTAACATCATTGTCGTACTCCAATTTTTTTGATTTGCAGCTTTCATCGAAATCTATTTATAAATGGGTCTGAAGACAACAAAAGATTATGTATTAAGTCTTCATTAAAGGATTTACGTCCAATTCTTAGTGAGTGATGTAATCTGTAAGTTCCATAGCCTTTATTACTCGCTTCCTCAGACAGCACACCTGATATAAGTAATCAATTAAAATATAAAAAATAAGAATGAAATCATTGAATAAGGGATTTTAGATAGCTGCATACCTATTGGCAGAATAGCTTCTGTTATTTTCTGCCAGGATCTTATTCACAGTTAGAGACAGACAGTACCATCCACAAAGACCAACAAACAATTTGGCAGTACCTATTCAATTATATGAAATCCCTGCATTATAAATTATTGGGGCCAAAATTATTTTAACTTTTTGTATTAACTCTTCTTTTATGCCAGTTATCTCTACAGTGTAGGCTGGATGTTCGAAAACCTTCTTGCCGTATTGTCATCCTTTGTTGTGCTCGTACTTTGCTTTACTTCTTCTATTTATGCCCAGTGTCAATTTTAATCTCTCCTGAATTTTAGCTTTTTTATTAATACTATTGACTAGTATGTAGTATGTAATAACTTTAAACAATAAAGAATTATAGCAACTACATGCATGAACAAAAATTCATGTTTTGTTACTTTATCACTTTATAGTTTTAACTTGCTTTTTTTTTTTTTTTTTTTTTTGAAAGAAGCTGAATTTTTTTTAGCTGTAGCTAAAAACTGTAATTCGACATCTTCCGTTAAACAACGCTAAAAAATTCAGTCCTCCGAAACTGATGAACATTGAAATTTTCATGATATTTATATTTTGTTCTACGAAATTTTTTATAGGGCACTTGTTTTTTTAATTTACGAAAATATACAACATAGTCAAATGACAAGTTTACTGTGATTGTACCAAAAGATGGAACGAATATAAACTTCGAGTGTGTCTGTCCCAACAAAGAAAAAATATATCAGCCTAATATTACAGAATCATATCATTCAGATATCCGAAAACAAAATACAAAAAAAAAATATTCAAATCGACGAACATGAAAAAAATGAATTTCGGACATCGTTATTAGAAGTCAGAATCTGGAAACACTGTTACAAATAATTTCTTACAAAGTTATAAAACTAATTTTGGAATAAACTCCTTTTTGAACTTCTTCAACTAAAAACAGGAGTAACTTTTTTTTTAAGCTGAGTTCTTTTTTTCAATTATTTTCGCATTATTTTTTATTAGCCAAAAGCATCACTTGAAAATTGCTTTGCTTCCAAATAATTATTTTCTATATATGTGTAAGTAACAAATGGCATATAGCTTTGCATCTATCTCACTTAAAATGGATTAATTATTAAAACCTTCCAAAATAAAACCATCTACCATCTTCGTTTCGAAGGTTCAGCTATCATAAAATTGTTTTTTATAAAAATAATTATTTTTTTCCAATTGTATTTAGTAGTTAAACAGTTTTATTGAAATATCATTAATATTAGTAAGAAACATTTATAATTAAATAAAATCATTAACAATTAATGGTATTTAATTTTTTATTGACATTATTTATAACAATGTTAATGAAATTTCAATATTAGTGAAAAAACCCAAAGTTTAGTAATTATATTAAAAAACTACTACGTTTGAGAAGGGAAAAATATAATCGAAATAATTCGGTTTATGATTGAGTATTATTATGAAACATGAAATTTATCTGACACATTGGATTATTCAAAAAAATTAAAAAATAAAATTAAAGTTCTTTTAGATTTAAAATTATAATAAATTATTTGTCAAAGTTCTGAAGTGCTTTTAGAACTTGTTACTCCATAACACCACCTAATAAAAAAATGATAAATAGAAGTGTGATTTTTCTGAGACATACACTTCTTTGTGTTGGCAGGCTTCTCTCACATATGCGATAGCCTAAGAATAACATGTAATATTTTTGCTGCTTAACATTCAATGTAATTTTATCGTTCATGCATTCTTTATTTATTTGTTTATTTTTTTCTTTTGTTAACTAAAAAAAACTTTTGATTTTCATCATGTCCTCTGCAATTTCAACATTTTGTAAGTTGTTGTTTTTGGCAGTTGGTGTTTTAGTTAATGCATTTATTAAAAAAAACTTTTGACATTTGTCATGATTGCTACATCATATTTTTTCAAGTTTCATTAAGTGACGAAGAGTCTTCAACGTTTCTTTCGACCAAATATGGGTTAGGTCGCCAGTTGGCTGACTTTTTTGTTTTTAGCTTTTTATTTATAATTCCATTTACCTGTTTACAGGAAGTAATGTAATGTAGTTATATTGTGTTCAATATTATGTATGAAAAACATAAGCCCTGTATGTAATTTGTAAACCATGTTTTGTTAATTAAACAGTTTTTATGGTTTTATATATTCATATGTATATTTTTTATGTCATTACATTTGTAATTTTTACCCCACAAAATATTATTGATTCTCTATTTTATTATAAAAGAAAGCAAAAAACTTTTGTTTTCCCAAAAATGTTTAAATTTATTTTTTACAGTTTTTAAGAAAACTATCATTATAAAAAAATAGCGAAAATACTAATTATTTTGTAATATCTTCAAGAGCATTTTGGAAATAAAAAATTTTTTGCTTGTGTAAGAAATGCATTTAATGTAATTTTATTATAATTTTTTGTATGCGGCCGACAAATATTTATGTTTGAGTCAAATTCAGTAATATTTTGCGAAGTGTTATTACGCGCATTTACATATTTCTAACAAATCCAGAGTTTGATTCAAACATTGATTGTAAGAGGTGAGCCGTCACCCCGCTCTTCTAATGACTTGTGTAACAGTAAAAAGATTATGGATATTTAACAAGTTGCTCTAAAAACAATAGCAAGTGCTCTTAAAAAAGAGTATGTACACTTCTAGTCGTTCGAAAAGAAGTGTCTAAAATATACATATCCATATCAATAGCTTAATATAAAAAAGGCCTGACTCAATTTTTTGTTACTTTACAGGAGAAGGAAAAACCTTAATAAAATCTTAAAAATTAAATGAGAAATATGTATATTGCTTTGCTTTTTATTAATAATTGCATTAATATTTTTGTATTAAGCCAATAAATAATAATATAATAATAATATAAAGCAGAAGAACAATGTGCTTTAGTCATTTTAAAGGCAATTAAAGTAGATATATGTGTGTACTGATTCAATAAAAATTAAGATGCCTTGATTTGATTGTTGACAAATTTATTGTACATTTATGTGAAGTTTCAAACTTCTGTCTACTTCACCATATACGTAAATCATTTTGGGTTTTATATTATATTAAGAGACCAAAGCAAAACTTTTTGGACATCTAAAGTATCTGCCAACTACGCTGCCAACTACGTTGTATGAAGACACATTTCACATATATATTCATTTATGTTTAACAATGCGACCAATCCGTAAGCAGTGCTTTAAAAATTGGAATAACGAAGAGAAAAAAGTTTTGATTCTTTAAAATTTTAGCTGAAATGAACGCATTAAAATATTTAAACACATTATAGAAGCATTCTAATTTTAATTCCATTGATAATTTGAATAAATTAATGAATTATATTTTTATTAAATAGCTAATTAAAAATCAAATATAAGCCATGTTTTTTAAGGTCCTGCTATATATATATATATATATATATATATATATATATAAATATATATATATATATATATACGTTGTATGTATTTTTAAATAGTATTTATACTTTTAGGTTTTTAAAGATTTAAAATTTATAATTTTTTTTTTTTTTTTGTAGATTTAAGTTACTTTAGTAGGACTAAAGAATTATTTGGCCTCGAAAGTGTTCCTATAGCCATTACAAATTAAGGTATAAACCACCAGAAAACCAAAGCAAACAAAATAATAAATAACAAGCAAATATATAAATAAATATACATACACACTCATATAAACACATACACATAAACATAAATATACACACAAATACATATATACGAGTACATACACATATGTACATACACATATGTACATACACATACGTACATAAACACACACGCATATATATATATATGATTATATATATATATATATATATATATATATATATATATATATATATATATATAATCATACTAACAATACAAACACAAAAACTAAAACTCGTAAACTAAAAACAAACAAAAAATTACTTTAATGATAATTATTAGAGTTTTAATTCTATTGTTTCCACAAAATCAGCCAGCGTAATAATATTTGTCAAGTCCTCTCCACTAAGGAAATCCATAATATTATTGTAGCGAAGAATAGAGGGAAAATTTGGGCATTTGGGCATTTGGGCATTGAAACGGGGGCAATTAAAAATTACATGAGATACATCTTCAGAGACACCACATAAATAACATAGATCAGAGTTTGTCACTCCAACTTTAAAAAGGGTAGCTTTAGAAAAAGTGTGTCCAAAAAGTATTCTATTGGCAGTTCTTATTTTAGATGAAAGTTTTGCTCTAGCGCCACAACTAATTTTATGAAACCATGGTGTTTTAACAATAGTTGGAAAAATAGTACCATATAGTCTGCCCTTAGTCTGTCGTAGTAAGTCGTATTCCCTTTGCCAATCATCTTGCAGTAAAGTCTCGATTCGCCTGATGGCATCGTGGTAAGACCATTTAACCGTTACAAAAACGCCAAGGCAGTGGGCCTCTTTGGAAGCTGCATCAGCTCTTTCGTTACCAATAATTGTCGCATGAGCAGGGATATAGTGTAACTCAATAGTAGTTAATGAAGAATCGGTAATCTTTATAAGAATATCATTAGAAATGTAGTTGATTTGATCTTCTCCTTTAATACTATACAGTCCTGATTTTGAATCAGTTAAAATAGCAACCTTAGTAAAGCCAGAACGTGTTGCAAATTCTATAGCTTTTTCAATAGCTAACAGCTCTGCTGAAGTTGAAGACAGAGATTTATTAGTATAATATCGGTAAACTGAATCAGATCTTAAATGGTAAAATGCAAATCCAGTAGACTCACCGATCACGGAACCATCAGTGAACAAAATTTCAAAACCATTTTCCACCAACGAGTTAATTTTTTCCTTTGCCAATATTCTGATTATGTCATTGCTAGCATTCTTTTAACTAGTAGCCGTATTACCAAAGAAATCTAAATAAATAGCTATACTTTGAGGTTTATTGTGCCTTGGCTTATTGCAACTTAAATCCATGAATATATCTCTAAATCGAGGAAATACTTTTGAAATGCTAATGTTAAGCCTTGAGTTCGACAAACATAGAGCTTTGGAAATTGGGATATTGTAAGGAAAAGACTTGGTAATTTCTTTAGCAGTGACCATTATGAAACGATATGTCGGAGGAAGTTCTGCAGCCATATGAAAAGCGACAATATTGGGAGTTGATTTAATAAGGCCCAAGGAACGTTTAAGAGCGTCATTGATATAAACTTGAATTTTGGATAAAGCTTTTTTGGACATATTAGAAAATGTAGATACAGCGTACTCTATTTTTGGTCTTGCGAAAACTTTATACATGTGCAGTGCACGTGCAGGATTGACGCCAGAAAAACGATTATTTAATATCCTAAGGAAACTGCAGGTTTTGCGTACTGAGTCGATAACGTGAGTGGCATGCGGTACTGAAGAATTATTAGGTGTTATTACTCTTCCAAGAAATTTTATTAAATTTACTTGAGGAATTAATAAGTTATTAATTGTGATGTTAAGAGGGCGGGGTTTCCTGTTGAAATGAATGACTTTTGATTTTTCAGGATTGAAAGAGAGATCTCGTAGGGTGCAAAGCTGACTAAGCTCACTTAGTTTCCTTGTTAAAAACTGCTTCGCAGTTATAAAGTCACGGTGGGCACAAATTAAGAAGAAGTCATCCGCAAACTGAAATAGAACTTCTTTATCAGTTGAAATTTCATGAAATTTTGCCGCAAAAATATTAAACAGACTTAGAGAGAGAGTACTTCCTTGGGCTAGGCCCATTGCAGTAGTCGCTACTTGCCCATTAACGATTAACTTTCTATCACTTAGAAAAGAATAAATCCAATTAATGACATGATGGTTAAAATTAAGATCCACTAATAATCGGCAAAGTAACAAGGGATCAGTAGCATCGTAAGCTTTATCAACGTCTAAGCAAGCAGCAACAACATGAAGACCTCTCTTCTTAAAGGTGTAAACTGTATTTATAACATCATTAATACAATTAGCAGAAGATCTATTTTTGCGAAAAGCGTATGATCTAGCGGGAACGATATCATTTACTTCACAGTGAGCTACAATGTGGCGCTTGATTAGATGTTCTAAAGCCTTAAGTAAGACGGACATCAAACATATGGGCCTGTAGCTTGTGATTAATGTAGGATCTTTATCCTTTTTTTAAATTGGGCAAACTTTTATTGCACGCCATGATGGTGGAAAAATTCCATTGGACCACAGCAACATAATTTGATTGAAAATAGTTTTCTTGCTGAAAGTTGAGAGATTTATAAGAACACGATAAGAAATACCATCTGGCCCAGCTGCCGAGTCTGGGTTCCTTGAGTTAATATATGCGTCGAAAACCTCGACATCAAAAACTGGAACATTAGCCGATGGAGGTATATCCAAATTTGGGGAAGGTGAACGAAAAAACTGTCCAACTAACCCATCTAAGAAACTTCGAGTCTGTGTATCATTCCAAGAGCTTTTAATTTCTTTTGTAAGATTATATTTTTTTAAATGAGCAAGATTCGTCCAAAATTGATTAGGTGAAGAAGGACTCGATAATTCTGATAACAAATCAACAAAGTCATCTTTTTTGGCCGCAAAAATGTAAGATTTTAGTTTCCTTTCAGCTCTTAACAGTGCTGCGCAGTCATCCAGAGTTTTTGACTTAAAATATTTTTTCCTAGCAGCATTTCTAAGTCGAAATAGTCTGCTCAATTCGTCGTTCCACCATCTTTTAGGAATGTATCTATTATTATCCGACAACCTTATTGTGTGTTTTTTGTATAAATCTCTTAGATCCGATTCAAAGGAATCAATATTTCCTTGTACCACAAATTTTCTTACATCTGAATAAAAACGATTTCGTAGCAAATAAGTTTTAGATCTAGAAGGTCTGCAACTACCCCCCAACGATATAATAACTGGATGGTGGTTACTACCCGTAATTTTAGAGTCCAATGAATTCCAAGTAAAGTCTACTAAAGGTGCACCCACGAAGGATACATCAAGAACCGATGATGATGTAGAAGCTGTTGAAAAGGTTGGCTTACCATCATTCATACATACAAAATCAAAACTATTAGCTAGGCTTTCTAAAAGCATTCCTTTGTTGTCAGAGTGCCTTGCTCCCCAAAGTGAAGATTTGGCATTGAAGTCACCGCATATTAACGTTGTTCCTTTGAGTTGATTGCCCAGTACAAAAGTGCGATTTAATTCATGTTCAAAGTCAATCAATCTTAAGTTTGGTGGTTGATGATTACATTAATATTTCTGCTCAAGTTCAGGGTGGATATTCCTATGGTATCAAGTGTTGAACTGGTATTAATAATAGCGAATTTTATATCTTTTTTTTACATATATGCCTACACCGCCGAAGCCATCGTTTCTATTTTTACAAACGAAATTGTAGTTCTTGAGACTTGAATAGGTATTATCTGTCAGCCAAGTCTCAGTTAAAAGCGCGATGTCAATGTCGTGATTGTGAAGAAATATTTCTAATAGTTCTTAATTACCAGGCTTTTTTAGGCTTTGAATATTATATTGTAATAGTTTAATTTCGTAAGCCATTATTTATATATTAACATCTTGAGACATTGAGCAATTTATTAAATCCGGATCTAGATAATTCAAACTTAAGTTAATATTATCTCTTAGTTGAGCTACAAATATAGATACCGTTTCTCTATCATATGTACTATTATCAATATTTTTTAAAAAGGATTCAGTATTATTAGAAGTTTTTGCTAAAAAGTTCAAGGCTATCTTACGGTTCGAGTCAGGTTTTTGGATTGTATTCAGGTTTTGACGATGTGGTGGAAAGGCCAGCTTTTCATATTGACAACGATAAAAATGTTCCTCTAAAACTTCTCTGTGTCTATTCATTGTATTTCTAGCCTTAGTTTCTTCTCTTATTTTATTAGCGTTATTTTTAAGTACTTTAGAAAACGGCATAATGTCATGAAGAGCCTTTGCTGCCGTTCGGTGGTTATTCTGGATATTATCCTTTGTTCCCATCTGTCTAAGAGGAGGAAAGGCAGAACAATCATCCTCCAATTCAGAAAATCTGTTTGAAAATACACTTTTAAAACGCATTCTAGCTTCTTTTAAGGAAAGGTTTTCGAGGGTCATCATTTTTTTTAACTGCAAAAGCTTTAGCACGCGCTGGACAATTTTTGAACATTGGGTTGTGATTACCTTTACAATTTAAACAAGATAACTCCGAGCAATTTTCTTCAGCATTATGTTGACTATAACAAGAACGGCATAAATCAAAATTCTGTTTGCAATGTTGTGCAAAATGGTTATACCGAAAACATTTGTTGCATTGGGCAAAGGAAATAAAATGTTTAACTGGTAATATAACGTAGCCGAAAATTATTTCATTAGGAATGTCATTACCTTTAAACACAATCTTTATATTTTTTGATGGAATCTTCATCTCCTCACCATCCTGACCCTTAAGACGGCGTAACGGCCTAATGCATCTAATTACTTCTACTGGCGAGATAATGCCGGCCTTGAATTCCTCTTCACTGATATCGGAGGGATATCAAAAACCTCGACAACATCAGGAATACCGAGTTTAATGAGAATTTTGCTCACTGCTATAGCGCTCAGAAATTTGCATAAGCCCGATGCATCAAACGAGTCAACATATACCATAAATGGACCCTTATGATTAGAATCATATTTATAATCAAAACGGCGTTCACGTTGTACAGAACAGTAATTGTCAGATACCACGTTAGTCGCCACGGTCACTGAATCATACTTACTCGCATTAGTTGAAGGGAAATTCGACTTACCTGCTTCATTCCTAATAGCTAATGCCATTTCACTCGCCTTCAGCTTTCTTTTCTCAACAACGATTTCACGATTTTTCGCCGGTCGGCAACTGCCCCCGGTATCATCCATCTTTCTCTTAAAAATTGTTCTTGAAAGGTTTGAAACTATTAAAGACAAAGCAATTGAAAAAGGACCTGTGGTTGTTTATTCCTTTTTTTTTAATTAAAAGATTGCAGAACGTAGATTTATTTTAGTTTAATTTATTTTGAGTAAAATGAAATTTGAAAAAAAAAAATATTTTATTTATTATGTATATATATAATTTTTTCGAAGCCTTTTAATATTTTTTCAATTGGTTGAAAACACGTCTATGCTCGACAGCTAACTCAAAGCCAAATTTGAATTTATAATTTTAAAATAAAAATTTTAATTGAAAACGGTATTGATTTAATTACTTAAATATTTAAAACAGATAAATTGAATTCATATGCCAATAACACTACTAACAGTAGTGCATGTACACATTTGTCTTAAAATTGGTAAAAACAATGAACGAACTTTTTGGAACCACCTAGTTAAAACATCCAGTTGCACTTTCAATCTTTGTTACGTTACTAAAGCAAAACTTAAAAATATTCCTACTTCTGCTAAATCTTTTCATAGCGATTTTAAAACCCTGCAGATATCGTTGTTTGAAGAGTACTTCACAGCAAGAAGCTTAAAACTTACATCTTTGTAACACTCCCTAGATGATTTCGCTCGGCTCCAGTTATGTGCGGATCAGATAAATCACTTGGTTATGTGGATGCTGTCAACGAGATGTAAATGACTGGAATGCAGCCTTTGTGTAGGCGAAGCTGAGAATTTGTAAGGAAGTGGACGTTCAATTGCTTCCACACTTTGAGCAAAATAAATTTTTAATTTTATTTTCTTCACGCCAACGACTTTGTCACCTTGTCCGTTTTAATTTTCATGAAATTTAAATTTGAAAAAATGTGTTTTAAGTATTTATTTTAAAGTGCTGTAAACAATGTTAAAAATTTTACATATACAAAGTAAAATATGCTGACAACTGTTTTAGTTCCATTATATCGGTAAAATTGGGAGCTTTCTACGAAATGACTTATTTTAAAATAATTACTTTATTTGATCCAAGATTGTAAGTGACTTACTCACAAAAAGTTTTTTTTAGTAGTTTTTACACGATGTGACCACAGAAAGACGGACAGACAGCCGAAAAATAAAATATATGTTAGACCAAAAACCTTCAAGCTCAAAAATTATTTAATCCAACATAAGAATAAAAAGGTCGGCTGAACTTGGTAGAAAAGTTTTTATTTATTGAGGAATTACATTCGTCCAAATGGGCGGATTATTTCCACCAAATTTGCTTTTGCCCTCTTTGCAGAATACTCAGCCACAAAAATGGTTTATACCTCCCCAAATTGCTTTGTCGCAAGAAAACTGCGAAATTTATAAAGCCCAAAATCTAAACCTTAAAAGAGATATTAAGCAAGAGAAATATAGAGAATAGAACAGTTTTGTAGTTTTAAGGTGGTCTGTAATAAAAAGGTTGGCTGATTTTATAGCAGAAAGGGGAAACTGGTACAGACGTGGTAACTGTAAATGTTCGACCAATGTATAACATTATAGAGATATATTTGTATGTTTAAAGCTTAACTCTTTTACTGAATGTATGAGAAATTAGCGAGTGTATAAAGGCAGATTTCTTAGTGTAACGTGTACTTAGTTTTAGAAAGCAAGGCCTGAAATTATACAGCACCCATTAATTTATTCATTCAAGGGCCCTGGCCTTACTTCATAAAAATAAAAGTAGGTTAAGGTGAATAGATTTATGGTCGACTATTATGGCTGAGTATAATCCAGCTGAAAACCGAAGGGTCCTGAATTTGGCACAGTAGAACTTATATGTTTTAAAGGTACTAAAAGAATCCTTAATTGAAATGTTTTTACTATAAATCTGTCTAGGAGCGATTAATACAGTGAAGTTTATTTAATTTATCATATTCACAACAGTCACGACCATCGAAAATAGGAAAAAGTAAACACATGATTACTGTGTTTATTGTTAAAAAAAATTTTTTTTTGAGTTTTGTTGTCTATTTGCTTTACTGATTTAATAGAGTTCTATTTAATTTGGCTTTTGATGTAAGACTCTTAGGCTTTCCTTGCAAAATTTAGGTAAAATCCCCTGATTATCTAAATGTGCAGTAGCAAAATTGCCATATGGATACGCTTTCCCTGCAGTAATACATTTAAGTTTTTAGTTGTCAATAATACATATTCATGAAAATATCAAAAAAAATATTTACATTTAAAGTAATCAAGCACAATTGAAGTTAATTAAAATAAAAAAAAAATTACTTTAATTAATTAATATTTTTCTATACGTTGCAGTGTATTGAGTAAACAAGAAGTGACCAATTATTTTTTGCGCCCGCATTCACTTGTCCTTTCACATAATTGACAAAAATGTTAATAATATAACATTTTATGACCAATTAATCCAAAGATACAGAATTATTAAATTTTAGATTAAGCGCAATTTTAACCTTTTTGATAGAATCACGTTAAACAAGAATTGTGCGATAAGTGAGTCAGTGCAGAATTATTTAAACATATAAATTAAACGTCCAGAAAAAACTTTACTTACTAGGAAGCTATTTAGTAATGAGGAATCGTTGTCGCAACTGCTTCCAATTTGACTGAAAGAACTAAATATTTTTGCTATGGATGTCGCTAAAAGAACCCTTTACAAATTAAATAATCATAAACAAAAATAGGTCATTCTTTTAGTACTTATAAAAATTCCAAAGGTCATGACTTTTGTTAAAATTATGTAGTTCTTATAAATGAGATGCGAATGGAGGTCACAGCTCCTTTCGCTATTTTGAGTAACGATTTTAATTAACACTGCATTTAAATGTATTAAAATTTTAAATTAATCATTACAGTAATATGTGGGCATAATTTACCCGTACCTCTCAAACAGTTTGCTTACATCATACTCACGAAACACATTATTTCCAAGAATTAAAACGTAGACCTGAAAATATTAGTATAGTTTAATATTTTAGATTCAAACAAAATATAACTAGTACAACGGAAAACATAATTTTTCGTTTTAAAACTAGATTATTTATTTTTTATAAAAAAAGAAGTTATAGGACTTAGTGTAAGGAAGTTATTACTGAACTGCTAATAAGTAATGCATTGATTGGCGAATAAAGCTACAAAGTAATGCATTGTGGAAGTTCTTCTCATTGATGTTGTTAGTAAAAATAATTCAATCAATATTCATTTCTTAGTAATTTTACTATAGTCACCGTGCCCATCATCTGTCTATCCTCCCCTTCATCTTCATTTATTAAAATTTTTTTTTCGTTTTCGTGTGACAGCTGTATTTTTTCTTTTTTTAATATTGATGTTAAATCATTTTTATTATTATTTTTTTGTTAAAAGGTTTATTCGATTTTAAGTTAATTTCTTAGCTTTGAACTTAATCAACCGTCTTGCTGTCAATGTCAACGTTAACGTTAATGATGATGATGCTGATTGTGAGTGACAGTGTTATGTAGGTTACAATTCAACTTATGTATGAAAATAATGCAGCAAATATATATTATTTAATGAGTTTTAAAGCAATAATCATATTTAAGTATTTGAAATAGTTTCACATAGTTAATAATTTTTGTTAATTTATTAATTTTAATGGTGACTCCATCAGCAAAATATTAATTACTCCCATGTTACAGTCTTTTAAAAAAAAACTTGTATTTTATTTGTTTTTATTTCTACAAATTAGATGCTGCAATATTGAAATGTAGAAGATCTATTAGAATCATTTTTGTCAGTCTACTGGACATTAAAAATTACAAAAAGTAAGCACAAAAAGATTAAAAATAATAACCATAAACTGTCTCATTGACTCATAATTAAGTAAAAAACACATTTTATTTGAAGCTAACTAACGATAATTAATTGTAATGAAAACCTGTAAACGTCATGTCTGATTTTAGTTTGTTTTCTTCTTTATAGAAACCAAAAAATGTATATGTTTATCACTAAGCAAGAGAAATTAAATAATTACTAACATTGTTAGGTGCTCCAATGACAAAATTATTATTTTTCTGTTGTAAATACATAATAATACCAAAGTTTATTAATTTAAAAAGTGAAAATATTGATGATTTATAAATTAAATTAATTAAATAAATTAAATGCGAGTGTACTACACAAAAATGATCTTAACTGGACTGTCGCTTTTCGCATGATCGTTTCGCAATATGCTCGCACTTTAATGCATTCATTCATCTCAGAGTTTTTATATTTTGTTACTAAATTTAGGTGCTTTTAAAGGTTATAATGCATATGTTCGCTGTCCGTAGTTTGATGAGGCAACCACCTTGGTCTTCTTTGGTGTTCTGATATTAGTACCACCAACCACTATCCATTACACATAATTTCGATTATATTTTCTTTAAAAAAATAAAAAATGTATACGGCATTTACACCATGAAATTTTTCGGGAAATTAGCAAGAAATTTTTATTTGTTGGTGAAGCAGGAGGGGTAAGGAATATGGTATTGTTTACATTTTGAGGAGTTATTACTGCTGCTTTTATTTATTTTTCCATTAGGCATACCGCTGTTATTTAAATAGATAATTGAAAATAAAAGGCTTTAACAAATTGCTTAATGTAAATCTGGACTAATTCAACTAAAATACCGACATTAGGAAGTGCGCCACAGTAAACAGATGGGGCCATAAATTTAGAAGTGCAGATTTAGCAAGATAGTCAGCTAATTGAGACGACCCTTTCATTTGAGGCGAACTTTTAACTAAGATATAAAGAAATAACGCCAGAAGGAGATTAATATGAACACGGCAATAGTCAGAGACACAAATTGAAGCTGCACAAATTTGCACTCGAGCATCTTCTTGTTTTAAAAACATTAGTGATTTTATCTCCTTGATGAATATTATCTACTATCTATAAATCAATAATTATTATACTCTACTCTTTGAAATACGCAATGTTGATTATTTCATTAAAAAAATTTAGTACATATTTCTTGTTACATGTGCCTCAATCTTTATGTTGAGGCAAACAAAAAAAATTATAATTATTGACAAGTGAATGCAGTTATCAACCACGATATTTCTAGATTTTGAATCAAGGCAATATCCTGGGGTCTTATCGGGGCATTCGACATCGAGTGAAACCTATCGTAATTTTTCATTTTGGTATCATGGCACTTGATATTGAAATAAAAGTAGAATTATAGCATTCGATATCAAGTAATTAAAGAAGTTACAACTTTTGAGCTTTCACTTGATACGTCAATGCTAATCGTATGCAAAAAAAAAAGAAATTATTTTAACATTTTTTATTTTTTTATATTGAATAAAAATCAACAAAGAAAATGTTTGCTTATTTAAATTACTCTTGCTTGTAATTTTTTGTAAAATAGAGTAATATTTGAATTTATAAATACTGAAGAGGAAAAACGCAAATAAAATTAAGCAACGAAATTATGTGAACAATATTGAATTTTAAAATTAATACATATCTTGCATTTTTTCCAAAATATATCTGCTTCTGTTCTCGTTGCTTAAGATTTTCCATTTTGGTTTGCGTATGCCAATAGACATCTCTACTGTATTTTGTTATTAAAATGGTTTAAGAGAGTACCTAGAAGAAATTTTTATTGTTGTAGAAATCTTCTAACAAGCTTTTTTTTGCAGAATTTATTACTATATGGACGTTATGGTAAAGTTTTTGTTTCGATTTCGTTTATAATGCGAATAACAGTTTTGGAAAATGTGCTGTTTCCTAACTAGTCCAAATAGTCAATTCCCACGCTGTGCTCAAAATTCCCACTCGCCAAAAGTGAAATCGTGTCCGCAAGTTGCGGCTGGTTCTTAAACGTACTGCCGGCAATAAACAAGGAACACTTTTTCCTATTATTTGTTCTTTAATACGTATAAAACTTTCTTTCTCCGAGTCTGGTGATTATAAATAAAATTTTTTCACTTTAATTAAATTTAAATATTTATTGGCATACAATTTTTAAAGTTCTGTTTCTTATTACTATTTGTTTACAAGAAAAATATGACAAAAATCTATTAGATTTTCTTTAAAACTACGAGTACGAATCGATACATTTAGTATGCGACGATTTGCTTACTTGATACATATCGAAATATTCTTCAATACGATAGTTTGCTCGATATCGAAGGCAGTGATTAGACCCCTGCATTTGGTTGCTTAAAAAGATATTTTAAAGATTTTAATATTTCTTGCAAAAAAGTTTTGTAAAATTAATAAAACTTATATTTAATTTTTAGGGGTTTTAAAAAACCGAGTTTTTACCAAAAATTCAACAGTTGCGAAGTACATCAAATTTTATCAGTTCGTTATCTTCATCGCCTTTTTTATATTCTTGAACTTATTATTTAAATATTTTCATCCTATTTCTCTAGTTTAAAAATCTCATAATCTGCTCAATTCCTATTTCCTTTTCTTTCCTTCCTATTTTCCTTTAAACAATTAATTATTCACTTGTCCTTAGCAACCAACCTAGGTTTGTCCACATTTTAATTTAGAAACTTTTGTAATTGCAATTCATATTTTATCGGTGAGAGGGGAGAGAGGAATTAAAATGGTTATACATATGCATGTACTCTTGCAATTCGTTTTTACACATGAAGTTAACACATATATATATAAACACACGTATACATCTATAAAAATTGCCGCAATAAAAATTCTACAATTTAAAAGTGAATGCAATTTTTAAGAATAAAAGAGAAAAATTGCAGACACAAAAATTGATTAATATAAAAGTGGACTTTCTCTGTGTGTTTCAAAGCTTGTTGTAGGTTTTTTAACTAAATATGTTTGCGATTTCAACATGGTGACGAGGGTGTGACGACAAAGTTCGTTTTTTTTTGTTTTTTGAAAGAAAAGTAACACTTCAGACAACAATACCTATTCTAACCGTGACCGTGCTACATTCTTAAGGAGAGGGATAGAGGAAAGAAAAGAACAGGTGGTGAAAGTATAGCCATTTTATTAGTTATTTTACTTTGCCGGCGAATGTGCTATGTAGAAGTACCGACGAAGGAGGCTGCGTGCTATTTTGTTAAATTATGATTATGTATTTATAGCATTAAACAGAAAAAACATATTTTACTACATACATTCTACCATGACTACAGCAGCCTCATAATTGCACTACAAGGGTTTCTAAATCAATTGTCTATTTTTAAGTACATCTGGTAACTCATAAAATAAGAAAATTAAAAACTATATTTCTACCCAAAACATACTAAACATTCTTTTCGAAGTAAACAAATAGCATAAATTAAACAAATACAAATTGTATTCGCCTAAAGACTAAAACTGAGTGACAAAATGTGTGCATGTGATTTAAAAATAAATATTATATTTACATTACGAAAAAAAAATTTATTCATGCCGTAAACATGTAATCAAAATACACTTCAAATTAATTGCGCATAATTTGTAATCAGCCCATTTTTCATATTCCAGTCAAATCTTTGTCACGTAAAACTTTCATTTTCTTACCGCCTCTTCCTACTTTCCTTAACCCAAGCAATTGAGTAATTACTGTTAAAAGTAAAAATAGTACCAATCAAAAATTACAATTTAAATTTTATACACAATTTTATTTGGAACTCATTTTTAAAAATCTTACAGCAGAGGTAGACATTTTGATTGTTGAATAAAAAAAAAAATTTTTTAATCAATTGTTCGTAGCTGTTACTGAATACTGTGGTGGTAGTGGCAGTTGGTTTGTTGCAATTATCCTCTTGGCATTTTGCACCCACAATATGTTGCTTAATCTACAGTTTAATGCTGATTTACCAAGTCATTTCATGATTAGTTCAGTTTTTTTTTTTGTTTTTTCTATTTCAGTGTTTTACTACTTTTGGTAGTAAATTCTGTACACATTTGTATTATTGCAAATTGAATTGACAACATTTGGCTGCCAGCTAAAATTTCAGCAACAACAAAAAGAGAAAAAGAGACTCAAACATAATAGGAAAACAATACAATTGTTTAGTCTGGATTGCAATAATTTTGTTTTCCTTAATTCATTTTAATGTTGAGTTTCCGCGTAATTATTATAATTTGGTTAAAGAAAATTATAGGTAATTGAAAATAACCGAAAAACTAAAAATATTTTATTGCATTACATCATGGTAAAGAGAGAAAAAAATGTGCATAAAAAATTAATTTTAGCAGATAAATAAAAAGGCGAAGTGGGTAAATAAGTAACAAAGGAAAATTAAATTTTTTTAACATTCACATATTTTTTTAGCAATTAAATGTAAAATAACATTTGACCAAGAAACAAAAAATTAAATAAAAGATTACTGTTTCATTTTAAGTATAAAATTAATTGAAAAAAAGGGTTTATTCATATATTTCGATATAAGGAAGAAAACTGACTCGAGAAAATAGACTCGCTGTAAAAAATAAAAAAAGCTGTCTTTAAGCTTTTAAATTTACTTTAATGAGTTTCAGGAAACCAAAAGAAAATTAAAGATTTTTTGCAAATAAATTAGTCGGAAAATTGCCTTCTACATGGTAAATACATATATAAATATACAGATTAAGAATACCTGGTTGATTTTCGACGGATTAAGTTTTAGTTTATTTCTTTCAAGATTTTGCTGTCTCCAAGTAGTCTTCAGTCTCTCCCTCGAGCGTGCGCCTTGTGGGTTCCGTTGGGTGGCATATTTCGTCGTATGGCTTACGGAAGGTGTGTTGCATTTTCTTCTTCTGATTTGCATATTGATGTCTTCCTGCTCAGAGATTTGCAGTAGTTGTTTATTTAATAATATTCTTGGCCACATTATTTTTAAGATATTGCGCGGGCATCTATTTGAGAAGCTTTGCAATTCACGTTTAATGGCTTGAAGTATTGATTTTTTTACAGGCGTTGTATATATGTATCTTAGTTTTTGGCGAAAGGGCGTTAGACTTCCAAGTGTTGTTAAATGCCGCGTTATTCGCATATTTTTATCGTCAATTGCGCTTCCGCCCGTTGTGTTGTTGCTTCCGAGATAGCCAAAGTTATCCATGTGTTGAATTGGGCTGCGTTTAGAGCGAAAGTTGTAGGTTGATATCTTTTTACTGCTCGGTACTTTGTTTTTGCTGCGTTTATTCCTAACCCGAATTGTTTTGCTCTTTGAGAGAGGTTGTCAATCTTTTTCTGCATGTTATCTTCCGCTGTGGCAAGTAGAACGATATTTTTGGCTTATTCTAAATCTTAGAGTCGCTGGCTTATTCTCCAGTTGATACCCAAGATTTGATCGTTGGTATATACAAGAATAATATCAAGGGTTATGATAAGAAGGATCGGAGAGAGCAGACAACGATCAATGTATCGAAAGGTCGGCCGGTCTTTCGAGCTGCAATACGCTCATCATGCTATAGGTGTAATGGGCTTTGATAAGGTTAATTACTTTCTGCGGGACGTCCTTACTTTCTAAAGCTCTCCATAGCTTACCTCTGTCTATCGAATCTAATGCTATTTCGAAATTAATAAACGTTAAGTATAGCATTGTATTGTTTTCGTTACATTGCTCTATTATGAGGCTTTTTTTTTCTACACAAGAGTTTTTGGGGCGGAAGCCAGCTTTAAACAAAGAAATTAAATCGTTGTTTTTAAAAAATTTTTTAATTATTTATTAAAATTAAGTTTTCATATCATTTGTATACAGAAATATACTTAAAAACATTTGCTTGTCTACTTTATATCTGAATTGTCAGTGAATTTGATGTAAGTAGTGGATATATGTGAAAAATATCAACCCCAAACAGGTCAATTCAAAACGAACCACTTCATTTCTCACATTACAGAAACAACCATCTGCATTTCTATCAAAATAATTTAGTCTTTTATCCATAATTTTTTTTTTTTTTTGTTTATTCGTCATAATATATAAATAATAAGAAATAAAACTTGTTACTGCTCTTCTTTTAGTGTTTTAACCAACAACATGGAAAAGCAATTATAAATAAACGAAATAACATAAATGTAGCAGTCAGATGAAGATAAGTTTACAACTATACAAATATTTAACTAATAAATTAATTTTGGGTTTTTCTACGAATGTGAGAATACATGCGTGCTTGGGATATTGATTTTGTTATCACAGTTTAATCACAAAGCGGCAGAAAACGCTATATCTTTGCTACTTAACAAAAACAGCGTGATCAGTTTGTGCTGGTACAGCAATAAATTCGAATGATATGATTTTAAAGGCCTCCCGGACTTTTCACGCAATATAAAATTTACAAATAACAAAGTTAGGTTTACTAACACTTAAACGAAATTAAATTTATTATACCTGAAAAAACTCTGTTTAAATGAGGTAATTTGATCTGATCCATTTCGTTTCGAAAATTGTAATAAATTATGAGCGATGAAAACATTCGAGTTTTATTTAATTGACCTTAATGTGTTTAAAATCATAAATTTTTTAATTTTTACAAAATTAATACATAATTATGAATACATTTAACCAATCTACGCCTAAAGAAGGTTATAATTATTAAAAGTGTTAAATAACATGCTTCTCATACATTTTGTTAATGCTGTTGGTTTTTATTAATGCTAATTATATGTTAAATAATAAAAATTTGGGCTGTAAGTTCAACAAAACTAAAAAAAATGGTTATAGCCAACATGATAATAAATGCATACACAGATAGTAAATTCATATGCATACACAAAGTTACGATTTAAACAAAGGGAAAAATTTAATTTTCGGAATTCAAAACTTGATTTAGTTCGTTTCAGATTCCCACTTACCGTTCTTTTGACATCAATCCAGATTAATTTCAATATGTACCACTTATTAATCTATTGCGGTTATTTCCGGTTAAATTTTTCTTCAATACTTCAAATTAAAGATAAAAAATTAACAATAAAATAAAACTAAAAACCAGTATCCCTGAGATAACTTACAGATTAAGCCAAAACTGTAATTTACAGTCCATACTATTTCTAATTTTAAAAGAAATGAAAATAAAGTTATCTGCTATAATTTTCAAAAGCTGCTTGAAAGCAAAGAAATGGTTTATTACGAAAGAACATAATAAACAGAATATACAATCGCTAAATGCAAACTCTTAAAGCGATAATTATCAACCCCGATAACAGATGTTATCTCTCACGCAATGTAAATAGATAACAAAAAACTGCCCAGAATTTCAATAACGCTCAAAACAAAATTGCAATATGTATGTGAATACAAAATGATTAATAAACTAACTACAATACAAAAAATATTAAGAAAATCACACTTGCTTCAATTAAATACTGTTGCTTCTAAAAGTAATAAACAGGCAGGTGACAAAAATAATTGAAGTATTTTTAGGACTTTTGCAAAGAAGAAATAAGATGTAACCAAATTTAATGTTTTTGTTAAAAATTTCCTATGTGTAAAAGACAGTTAAACAAAAGATACATTGTAAAAATAATAAAGATTCTTTGAATTTTAAATGACACCAAAGATGTAAAACTTTAGGATCTGCGATTTTCGAAGAGCATTTTCTTACGTCTTGCATTGTGCCATATTACGTCGGTCAAAGGCAAACAAAACTAAAAGAAAAAATTTCTTTTTCGTACCCATTAATCTTTATTAACATTCAGTTTTCAAACACTTTAGTGCATCCTTCTGTGATTTTATATTTTTATTGTGATAAATTAACATTTATCTTAAGAAAAACAAAATATTTATACACACATAAATACAAACCCAAACCGCAAAAAGTCGGATACAAGAAAAAAAAAGCCAGAAAGTCAACTACAAATTTGTACAAAAATTTTTATTATCATCATGCAAGTATTAATATACAAATATAATGCAGTCAATAAATGAACAAATCAACTTCTTCTTTTTTGCTTCATCCAGATTTTTTTTGTTTTTTTTTTGTTTTTTTTTTAGTGCAGGTAAAATAATTATGTAATAATGTATTTTTATACAAATTTTGCGACGAGGTTTGTTTTCCTTTCAGTTAACCTTGTTGAGATTAAATAAAAAAATATACACAAATGAATAAAAGCCAAAACAAAATAAAATGAATATTTAAATGTTTTACATAAAGCTGCAAGTATTACATAACATTTTAGGTTGCTGACTTTAGTAGCAACAGACGAATTTTCTAATACCAGCTGTCTACTATTATATAAAAACTCACGTTCAGAATAAATTTGTTGCAAATGGCCTCGAAACGCAAGAAATTCTGGGGAAATAATATTTAAAAAAAACTAGATCTAGTAACAGGTTTCAGGCACTGTCCGATATGGAGGACAAGTCATCGTCCAGCAGTCAAAATAGTGACGAAATAAATAAAAAGAACGATGTTAAGGTTCCGCTAGTTATTGTAGATAGCTGTCATAGCTTCACATCTGTTATGAATCTCTTGGGGAAAACTTGTAAATACAAAAAAATTTCAATTGAATCAAAACTATTTCCAAATACACTGTCAACGTATGACGATACCATTAAAAAACTGAAAGAGCAGAAAATGCAATTTTTCACACACCCGGTGAAAGACAGCAAAAAGTTCAAGCTCATGCTGTTTGGATTACCAAAAATAGACACAAGAACAATCATGGATGAATTTAAATATACATTTAACTTTGATTTGGCAAATATTAAAGAAGTTCTAACCTCACGCACTAATGCGGAAGACGTTACATGTTAGAATTCAACAAAGATCAAATAACAAATCGAGAGGTAATAAAAATTAAATTTATATATGATGTCGTTGTACACTGGAGAAATTCCCTACGACGATCTAGGGGCCCCTCTCAAAGCTCAAAATGTACTATCTACGGACATGGTACAGCAAATTGAAACAGAGGTGCTGCATGCTTAGGTCGTGGCGGAACATATAATTTTGCAAACTGTCAACTTAATAAGGTTCCATCAGATGGACCCATTTTAAATGTCCTAATTGTATTAAAATAGGTCTGAGAAACTTTAATCATCGAGCTGATGACATGCACTGTCCCTTGCGAAAAGAGTACATTGAAATCCGCCTTAAAGTTACCAGTAAGAAAAGTCTGACTAAATATAACTTCTATAAGAGCAATAACCCATTAATTGATGAAACACCTTATAAAAAAACAATTGGCAAAACAGGTAATACTGAAATGCCGCAATAGCGAATAGTAATTATAAGTCTGATGACGATAAAATTTCAAATGAGCAAATTTTAAATATTTACTTTAAAGCCCTTGATGCATTAGAAGAATGCAAAACCAAGTTCCACAAAATGAAAGTACTTGGAAACATGCTTCGTCATGTTATCTTGTTATTCAAAATGTTGCATTAAAGTTATGCATTGGAGTGTCCAAGGCTTAGCTAACACTGGGTCCATTTATACATGAAAATCATATAGATATATGTTTTGTTAATAAAACATTTTTAAATACAAACAATAAATATAAAATCACTAATTATAAAATCTACCGTGAAGATAGGCCAACCTAGGGAGGGGGTGTTCTAATAGCTGACATCCCTAATGAAAGAATACAAAAATTTTCTACCGTAGTCTTAGAAAACGTATCTATTGCAGTAAAGATTAATATCACTACGATAAGGTTTACATCTGCTTATTGTCCTAAATTAAAACCAAATTTTGTAGGCGACTGGAATAAAATCACTCGCTCAACAATATAATATTTTATTTTTGGTGACTTTAACGCACACCATACAAGCTGGGGTTGTACTCAAAATAACACAGCTGGTAATTGCCTTTTCAACCATCAACTTCGCTCCCAGTATTATATTCACGCTCCTGACTCATTTACGAGATTTAGCCAAAACGCAACACTTAGGCAACAATCCATAATTGATATTGTTTTAACAAACTCGAGTCTATATATTTCCACCATAGAAACGTTTCCAGAATCTCTCAGGTCAGACTACGCTCCAATAATTTGCCAAGTCTATGGTATTTTAACGGAAAACAGGGTAAAGGTTCCTCTTTATAGAATCGCTAACTGGTATTTAATTTGGAATTTGGTTGACAATGAACTAGTCAGCAATAATTTACACACTGCAATTATTACAGAACCAAACATTGAGACATTCATTGAAAAAATCACTTACATACTCAAAGAATCTTCCAAGCGTATCCCCTTGGGTGAAAAACAAGTTTGGCAAAAGAAGCTGTCGGGATTAAAAAGATGTAATGTTCCAGCAGAAAGATGTACATTATTGTATATTCTAAAACCGCTGACTACGTTGGCATAAGTTTTTGAAGAAGTTGCCACCCGCTAGTGCAAAATTTTGGAAACTGTCAAAAGCAATTAAAGGAAAACAGTCCACTTGCGAGATTTTAACAATAGATGGCGCCAACATTTGTAACAGTTATGATAAAGCGAATTTAATTGCAGATGATTTTGGAGAAATTTATTTGAATACTTGCAATCTAACGTCAACCGTTAATGGAAAAGTGTTAAAATATAACGAATGGTTAAAAAACTACCTAATACTGCTGTTGTAAATGAATATACCACAAACAAAGAGGAGGTCAAATTTTCTACAAAAACTCTGAAGAATTCTAAAGCCCCGGGACTTGAGAAGATTAATGCAATTATGTTAAAAAACATGTCCGACACATTTTTTTATTATTCTAAAAAATATATTTAATTGGTGTTTAAAAAATGGATATTTTTAAAATGTTTCAAAATTGCGAAAGTTATACCTATACCTAAGGCAGGTAAAGATTCTAAGTATCAAAAAAGCTATTGTCCCATTAGCATGTTAAACGTTATTGATAAAGTCTTTAAAAAAATAATCTTGAATCAATGGCTGCACGGAAACTAACAGTATTCTACAAAATGACCAATTCGGGTTCAGAAAAGAACATTCCTGGGTGCACCAGTTGAAGAGAATCGTTAAGAAACTTTTTTGATAAGTGGAAAATCAATGTGATTAAAACACAAGCCATTATATTTTCTTTGAATAAGTCATCAAAACGAAATCCCGCTGCAAGGATGGAAATGCAGGGCTATGAAATACCACTGCTAGACTCCGTTAAATACTTGTGGATTGTACTGGATAAAAACTAACCTTTAAGCAACACATTCTCCAAACTTTCGTTGAAGCTATTATATGCGGAAAACCTCTTTATTCTCTGTTAAATCGTATATCAGCATTAAATCAGAAAAACAAGTTATTACTCTACAAAATGTGTATATGACCTATCGTTATATGGATGTCAAGTGTGGTCGACAATATGTGCAAAAACATACATTAAAATGCTTCAAATAATTCAAAATAAAAATCTTAAGATTATATACAATCTACCTGTGCGGTATCCAACAATAGAACTACATAAAAACTACACTACACTAGTTGATATATACACACAAAGATTTGAGCATCGTAACAGATTGTTAAATTATGATTTAATTAAAAGTTTGCAGAGCTGACATCCTTGCTAACTTCAGAAAAGAAGATGGTTAAAGGGTTAGTTAAAAATTTTATAATAAAACTTTTGTAAATTTAAGGTTTTCTCTATGTTTTTCGCTTAAATCTAAATTATGTAAAAATGTAAAAATATTAATACCAAAATCACAAAATATTTGTTGCAATACTATCTAGTAATATCTCATTCTATGTATATATATATATATATATATATATATATATATATATATATATATATATATATATATATATATATATATATATATATATATATATATATAAAATAATTTATTGTTTTTAACTGTATGATGATTGATAAATAATAATAACAATAATAAAAACATAACATTTTAATTTGTTCGAATGATGTTGCATGAATGATGGTTGAACTAAAACTGACTTCCTAAAACATTGTATGTCGCTATTATTTCAATTATTTTAGTATCAAATAAAACTTTACATAAAGCAAAACGCATAAATGAAATAATATAGTAAGAGAAGAAAGAAATAATTTGATTTAAGTATAAGAACTCAGTTTTAACCATTGTTTAGTTATGTGTAGAATTTCAGTTAAATCAGAGTATCAGTTTAAGATTTATGCGTACTCCTCACACACCAAACAAGCTGCCTACACTTCAGAAAATGTTTGTAGTAAATATATCTTGTTGTATATTTTACTGCGGGTAAGAATATGACAAAAAACAAACAAAAAATCCACAATTTCTTAATTTTTTTTTAATTTCGCTTACATATAAAGTTCTTATATTTTTGGATCACTCTAAGGCGAATAAAAATACTTTTAACAGTATCAAAGAATACAAAATGGTTTCTGAAAATGTCATGACATTATAGAATTCTAGATTAACTAAATTAATATAAAATTTTTGATAAAAAATTAAATTAAGTCCAGAGAGCCAACTGGGTACATTGCTAGTGTCTTGAATGTACGATCCGATTTATTCCAGTTGATTTTAGCAAGTCAAATATAATATAAATATAAATTATACTGTTGGATTGAGATTGTTCTTCCGCTATGGATAGGTAGATAGTTATAAGTCCCAACTAATGTCAAAAACGGCATAAAGTTCAAACTGTTTAGAGGTATTGAACGTGAAGTACAACTAGTGTTGTTAACAACTGAATTTTTAGGTAATAATTTATAACAGCTTAAGAACCTAAAGGCTAATTTTCGGCTTATTTGAGGCTAGAATTTCATAATTTGTATGCGTTTACTTAAGGTCACATATTTTTCAATTATTTTTGTGGAAAAACAATTCTTTTGTTTGTCAATACCATCGTAGGAGGATAAGAACTTTAAAATCTTTTCAATAATAACGGCAACATTATACGATGTAATTTAGTAAGTAATATCAACAATCATTGAAACAAAATATTATAATATTACAAAATTTTTAGGATAACACAAATTATTAATATATAGATAGAAGAATTTTTGAATTGCAATATGGTTTTCCGGTTTCCTGTAAAATTTCTAAAATTTGACTTGGTGCATTTAAAACGACGAAAACGTGGAGGTACAAATTAAACCCACTGTTCAAATCAAAGTTTTTAATGATAAATTGTTTTGGTTTCGTAACAAAATCCTAATTCGTTGAAAACCTAAAATATAAACAGAGAAATACCTTGTGAAAGGGGAATAAGTTTAAAAGTTTTTTGTGCTGGTTACCGTTATTTCCAACAATAAAAAAGTGCAGACATATGTATTCTTGAGTTTTTTAAATATAAAACAAATATCAAGGTCAAGTAACATATCTAAGGGGAAAAAAGGTGCACTCGGTGTAAAGTGAATTATTGAAAACAATGAACTCGTTATTTCTTACATAAGTTACTTTTGAAAGCGAAAAACACAAACCTGTATCAAATATAAAAAAAAAATGTATGCAAAAAATAAAACAGGAGCAACTTTTACAGTACCGATACTTTTTTGTGTTTTAGCGATTTTTTTGTCTTTTTTATTGTTATAATAACTAGTGATTTGAATGACTTAAGTCGCTAAAAACGAAACGTGCGAATATAAATAAATTATACTAAAAAGCGAAAATGTGACCAAATATAAATATTTTGCATTGCTATTGACTGAGAAAAACAAAACTAATGCAAAATAGTAAAAAAAATTAGAGAACCAAATAGATTTCGACAATAACTTTCAATAAAAATATTGAGAATTATCTGTATTGAGTTTTAAATATGACGCCATTTTGCTAGTTAAAATTATACATGGTGAATGACGAAAAGCGGCAATTACAATAACAACTACATCAAAAAACTCATAATTTTTGTATTACCAACAAAGTCACGATTTTAAGAAAAACACCTTCTTCCGCCTACGTCTAGTTAAAAATAGCTTAAGCTGTTTTTCGAGGAGTATTTTGAAAATTTTTTCAAAAATTTTACTGTATGAAAAAAACCATAAGTGTGCGAATAAATTTTGTAAGAAGAAATCATTATAATTTTAAAGTTGTCTCTTTACTTTCCAGCACAATACAGGTGTATCAAGGAACTTTTCAGACCACCTTTAATCCTACATTACAAAACCTGAAAGTCTTGCATTTTGTGAAGCAAAGTAGGGCATAACTTCATTTGGTCGGACTGGCGGTAAAAGTGAACTTAAACTGTTGTGGTGTGACTTTTTTGTATCTTATCAATAATAAAAGATCTCAATATTTTACGAAATAAAGCAAATTCAAAATGAAAATGTAAATGACTTTTATTGTTGTACAGGCTAAAAATAAAATGGGTGTCATATAACTTTCAAGGTGAAATATTTAAGTATTCAAAGACTTTGAGATCTTTAATTTGTAAATCAAATTTACGTCGGCACGGAAGACTTAATTTATTTTAAATTGAACTGCTCAATATTTTATATATTTATTATTAAAAACTATTTTACAACCTTAAAAGTTTAAAATAAATTTTCAGTCTTCATCCTATAATTTCAATTTCTGACATAATAAGGTTAATGTGTCACTTATTTATATTGCAAAGAGCACTTATGAATGCCATTAAATCGTTAACAACAGCAAGAGGCGAAAACGTTTTAACTTAAAATATATGTTGGATAAAAATATAAAGGGGAAATTCAAACAAAGTAAAGCCACCATCAAATACCATTAACATCAAATTGTCAGTTACGAACAAGCAGTCAATAAATCAGAAAAAAATAAATTGGCAGGAAATAATTTAAATCTTTTATAGGTAATAACTCAATTACTACGTAACATGATGGGTTGCTCACTTGATTGATTATTTAATACAAAAGGGAATTTTGTTTTGTAAGTTTAAAAACCAAACAAACAAAAGCAAACAATATAAAGGAAAGAGGTCAATTTGACCATGTCGGAGCATAAACCAATAAATAAGATGTAAAATTCCAATGAAACTTTGTAGCGTTTTTAAAAGCGAAAATGATGCGAAATCTTTTCAAAACAAAAATTGATAATTATTGATTATTTACAAATAATAAAGATTGTTGCAGATGAAGTCAAATTTAACATAATTTTGGATTTTAATTTTAACAGAAATCGAAAGACTTAAGAAGCAAACTTAATGAATAATTTTATATTTAAAAATCCCGTACGTTTTAATGGACCATCCATAAATTTTACATTTTATAATGATTTTCTGTTTTTTTTTCTTTATGCCCAATTACTTTTTTATTGTGAAGAGATGAAATAAGTTTTTTATTTGCATCAATAAAACAAATTAACCATAAATAGTCCAAAATACACTCTTCACAATTTTAAATTTTATGTTGTTATTTTTCCCAGTAAAAAAAAAACGTGCAAGAGAAGAAGGTAATTACTGGAATTCAATTGTTGACAGCGCTGGTGATACCACCGTTTGCAAACAAGGGAATTTCTGCGTATACCTTTATCGACCTGCAGGTGTGTAGGTACCTGTATAACAGTACGTATTGGCACGTGTATCGGTGTGTTAGTTACGTTGCATAATGAAAGAAGCAAATAATATAACGCCAAAAAAAAAAACAAAGAAGGCTTTAGGCGTGCATTGATAGAAAAAGATGAAATCATCGAAAAATATAAAACCGACCTTAGAACCGTTATCGAGGACAATATCTCAGTGAAAAAAAAATGGATGATATGGCAAATAAGTTTAATACCTACATCGCTGCTAATAAGGCAGCACAGGCAGATGGATACCGATAAACAATTACCGAAGAAAACGAAGAAAGGAAAGAAGCCTAGAGCCAAAAATGACAAAGCTATAGCTGCTACGGAATGTGAAAATGCTGCTGACCCTAATAAGGAAGAAGTTGCTGTCGCAAAAAAGGACGTTTTCCCTGGTTGCATGCAAAAGCAACCTAAAATTAATGAAAAGAATAATGTAAGTAAATTTAAGAATATTCATAAAATTACTCGTACTACTTATAATATAAACGTTAAGGAAATAACAAGTATTATTGACAAGGGCTGAGGCCATAGTAATTATAATACTAAGATTATGAGCAGAAATGCTACAAACATAGTAGTTTGCACTATCGATGATTTCAAAACTGTAAAAAATATCTTAATTAAGAGAAAAGTAAACTATTACACTTATACGACAAAATCCCTGATACCGTTCTCTATTGTCATAGAGGACCTTTCAGGGACCTACAGTGTTGATGATGTTATGGACTATCTGGATGCTCTCCAGATTAAACTAGTAATAATTCGCGTGGTGGGGTTAACCGGTGATAGATGGCTTGTGCAGCTTATGCGTGAGTCAGACCTTCGATCCTTTTATAACGTAAGGTATATTCTTCGTTGCAAAGTAAGATTAAAAAAATTTAGAAAAGGAGCCATAACGCTTTAACTGCCAACGCTTTGGACACAGCTCATCCGACTGTCATATGCCATATCGGTGTGTGAAACATGGTGAGCCTTATGGTCCGGGAAAATGTGTAATTCCTACTAGGCAGTAAGTCACTAGGGAAACATTGGTAACTGATCCCATTACCGATCAAGCAGTCAGGAAAACAGGGCTTCCTGTAAAGTATGTCAATTGTGGAGCTCAGGGACACGTCGCTAGTTCCAAAGAATGCCCCCATAGGACAAAGCTTTTGCGGAAACTGGAGGCAAGAAGACAGGTGTGGGAATTACTCCCGGCGTATCATAAGTTTCTGCAGTGACAGGAAATCGACCCAATGAGGCGCCATTGGGAATTAATAGAAGTGAAAATGGGCCAGCTGCCCCGGGGTGGGGTTGTAATTGATGCTGATTTTGGGGGGATACAGTGGTCAAATCTAATTTATTGATGTAGTGATGACTTCTGAAGATTTGGCTTAGATATTAATTGGGACTGGCCTTGAAACTCTGGATTTTGAGGCTGACCATTAGGCGGTGGAAATTATTCTTGGTGTAAGCGACTGCTTACGTAGATTGCGGCCCACTAGGTTTGATTAATATAGAATGGATAGGAATCTTTTTAATTTAATTTTAAACAGAGGACTCGCTGAGTTTGTGCTTCCGGTAGATAGTAATGTGAGCGAACTCGACATTGACAATTGTGTTGATTCAATAAGCAGGTGTTTTTGTTATGCCATTGATTCTCAAAGGTACAGACGGGTAGAAGGGGCCTTCTAAAGGCTTCGTCACCTAGCTCGTGTATGCGAAGATACAGGATGGTGCCTTATATTAAAGGCAAATATAAAGAATTTAGATAGGATAATACATTATGCTATCGTCGGATATTGGCGAAAGTTCCTGATAAATGTATGGTTGAAAATTTCGCTAAATAATCGGACACTTAGCATAAAAATTGGCGAAACTTGATCTTCTGATAGAATGGTAACGGAAGGCGTGCCCCAGGGATCACCCTTAGGTTCAGTGTTGTAGAATATATTCATGTCTGATATACCTAGACCACCTGAGTGAGACCTTTTGGTTGTATATGCATGTGACATCCTCGTTGCATCTTTTGGACCACGGGCAAGAACTATCAACAGTCATATTAACGATTATCTTTCAGTTTTGAGCGAATTCCTTGCTAGATGGCGACTAAGGCTAAATACAACCAAGACTGCAGATATTTTATTCCAAACATTAGAATTGGTAGTGAAGTGATAACTGTCTCGGACAGGATGAAATATTTGGGTGTAATGTTTTATAAGAATTTTGAGTTTTACCGACATATTGATTATGTCTTGGAGCGTACTAAGCGAATTTATGCTTCGTATAGGGGAATTCTAGGTCATAGTGGGCTTAACAGGGGATTGCGCTGCTTTTATATCGCTAAACGATCCGACCCATTATATATTATGCATTTCCAGTTTCGTTTAGAATAATGAAAAAGCTAAGAATATGGGAGGGAAGAATACTGGTTTCATATCTTGGATTTAGACGTAGACTAGGTACAGATGGAATATTCCACAGGCCCTCCTGCAGATCAATTTATGCTGCTACTGACTTTGAGAGAATGGATGCATTTATGACGGAATCGGGTATTGCCTTCACCAAGTTTGAGAATGCTTTGAAAAGACCACCAATTTGGAGTCCATTCAAAGGACAAGATATTTTGTTGTCATACCTTTCGGTGAAGACCGTCATCACTGGCTGTTTATTTAGTACGATTGGCGAGCGCTTTCGATGTAAAGACATCATTTTCAAGCCGCGTTTTGATTAGTACTAGATAGTAGATAGTACAAGATATTTGTCACCAATTGATCTTCTTGCTCTTAACGAAGCTGGTCTCCTTTACGAAAGTGCAAACTTCTTATTTTATCATAGGAGAATAAATACCTTAGATATTTTTAATGTAGTATACAACACTGCGCTATAGGCCCTTTGCCAACTTTTGTATATATTTTTCTTTTAAATGTAACTTATTGTTTTTTTAGTAGCTTTAAATTGTAAGTGCCTCCCTTTTTCCATTTTTTTTGGAAAATTATTAAGAATAAGAAACATCAATGTTATAAAATACTACATTCTATTGCTAAGCCATAATTATATTTAATAGTACAAATAAGATAAGTCCGTGAAAAATACTAAGTGTGTAAGGAAAAATTTAAAATAAGAATTAAGTTAAGAACAAAAGCATGTAAATTGATTGAATTAATGGTAAATAAACTTGAACTTGAACTTGAGTTTTGGTAATTAATGGGTTTTACGTAAAATGAATTGATTCAACTTAGCGGAAATACGCTTGTCATTGGCGAGCATGGGTTCATATTAACAAAATGACTAGCATTTCAATAAATGCTTAAAACCAGTAAAAATTCAATTAATAAGATACGTTTTTTCTTTATTTTTTATTTTTTATATTTTTTTTTTCATGAATTTTCATGGGTTTTTCATGAGTTAAAAATTTACTACTTTATTAAAACAAGCGAAATTATTAAAAATGCATAATAGGGAATAAGTGCAAGAGAAGCGAAGGAAATACCCATGATTTTTGAACTACTTCATTTTTTTGCTGGGTTAGTGTTAAAATTAAAAGGATAGAAATATCCTTCAATTCTTATTTTTTTATTATTTTTTTTAAGAAAAGAACATCTTGAAATAACTTTATAACAGCAAAATTTATTACAGATACTTTATATAAAATATCACCAAAAATTTCTGTCAGTAAATACTTAATATTAAAAGTTTGCTTGCTTTTTTAATAAACAATAAAAATCAGCAAAAATGTACTGGTTAATAAAATTTGGAATTTCACTTTCATAAATTTTTTACAATTTCTAACACAGTCACTTACCTGCTCAGAAAATAAAGCTATTTATAAGTCTTACTTGTTAATATAAATTAATACTGTTTTTTTTTTTTTAATTTTTAGAAAAATAAAAAATAATTATTATTTGTTTTGTTTTTATTTATATAAAGTAAAAAAGTAAACAAATGTACAATTAAGTTATTAAAGCTGTAGAAACGGGCTGCAGATGCCTTCCTCATCAATAACATTAATAACCCCATCAAAAACACGTAAAATTATTAAACTTTAATGAACATAAATACCTGGTATAAAAAAACTCAGTAATTTGCAAAGAATTAAATTTTCTTTAGCTTTCATTTTCTTTTTGCTTGAGGTAGTTTGCCCATCAAACCAAGACGATAAGAATTTAAAAACAATTCTTTATTTCAACAATATATAAAGAAGACGTCCAGTTTATGTTCAACAAAACATCTTTATTTATAGTCGACAACTGTTACAAAAAACTAAAGAAACCGATTAGCCTTATTAAATATGCAGACACCATTTGGTTGGAGAAATTTATTTAAGATTTCAAAAAACACGGTCGTCAATAAATTTATTAAAAACGATTTTAAAATATTTCTTTTTGTATTGGAGTTGAAGAGTTAAATATATTGGTTAAATAAGATATTTCAATTAAAAAATTAACAGTAAACTAAATTTTACATTATTCGTTTACCTCGGTTAATTCTTGGAAAAGCGAAGCGCCAATTATTTTTACTACTCTTTTAGATAACTTTTTAGATCTGTCCATTTTTTTTAATATATTGTATTCATTTCGCTCGTTGCGAGTAAAAACAAATTAAACTTTAAGATGAAATTAAAATAACATAATAATTAATTTTAGTTTCTCACGTTGTTCTAAATATGCTATTACTTTTACAAAATGTTGTCTAAACTCCTGATGCAATAAACTCTTAAGTTTTTAAGTAAATTGTTTTTTATTTAATTAATAATTTAGAAATAATTAATTATTTGTGAGTTACTGGTATACGAGCGACAGCACTTTTCGCTATTTTAGAGATAGATTAAAAATATGACTTACATTGTATTTTTTTTAAAGAAATATATCGGAAGGTTCACAAATTTAAAGTTGTTATATAATAAATATTTAAAATAAAAGTAACATAAGTTTAATATTTCGGTGGACAGTTTAGAAAAACCACTTTCACCCAATAACATAAAAAGTTTTATTTTTGAAGATATGTCCAACCCACTTTTGTAGTACTCAACTTCAGGAGCAACCAAACATAATCTTTTAATATAGTTAAAATTAAGGCTCCGGATTCAGAAGGAATTAAACACAATTTGCCAGAGATATTCTTAGTTAGAGCCGCAGACAAAGCAGAGTTTAAACAAAACAAATTTTGAAGGAAATAATAATAATTTATCTTATCACAGGGGCGATTATTGTAAAAATTATTTTTTGGAAATCTTTGCTATTTAAATAGAGCAGAACTAAAAAGGCGAATAAGCTTATACTTAAGGACAACTTGTTACAAAGAATTTATATAAACACAACTAATTTTGGCTTGCCTTGTTGCCAGTTAACGATCATGAAAAAAACTTTTTGAAATTTTTCATTGGAACATTGTTGTTTACACTGCCTTTTATCGAGAAATTAGTGCATGAAGAAAAATTAAGCTCAAAATTCACGATATTTTTATTATATTTGATTCAGATTAATTTAATCTTGCAAAATTGAATTGCTTGAGAATGAAAATAAGTTGGCTTAATCAAATAAAATTGTCTATTCATATAATAAAACAGTAACGAGGTCATTTCTGCACATGAAATAATTTTTTAAAATTTTCATGTTGGTGAAGATAGCAATCGATATGGAATATAAAACACCTATTTTTGGAATTTTTGTTTGTCTGTCCTTCTATGTGCGCATCACATAAAAACTGCTGGATAGATTTAAATACAATTTTGTAAAAACGTCCCTTAGAATCTGGATTAAAACTAAGATACTTTTTTCATAAAAATATGTTATTTCATAGAGAAACTAGAGATATAAGTGTGGGATTACCCAATTTTGCCTGCATAATGTACTAGAACAGTTGTCAGTACACTTTATTTTTGTAAAGGAACTGTACAAGAAATGCTTAAAACATTTTTTTTAAGTTTAAGAAAATTAGAAACGATACGCGGACGAAGTCGTGGAAACTGCTTGTGTGAAATATTATTATAAAAAGAAACTAAAAGAATGCTGTAAAAGAGATAAAATGGAATACTATAAAAGAGGGGAAAAAAAGGATTATCCAAAGGCCAAGGAAATTGCACGTCTTCTTTTACAGGGGTTCTAATATTTTTTTTAACAAAGTAGTATCTTTATACTTAAAAAAAAAAAACAAGTGTCAGTAGAAGTAAAATTGCAAAATTTGATGTATCATACAACTGGCATGTTAATTCACTAAAAAGTGAAAATTAAGCTCTATGCGATAGTCCCTCGCTACTACCAGTTAAGTTTCCCCTTCTTTTAGTATGAACTTATCATCAGTTAGCAACAACTTATACAGCTTAATACGCCTATAATTTGCCATAACTAAATTAAGTTAAGACTGAAATGACATATAAGTCAACTGAGATTTTCGTAATTTTGAATTTTGTGCCTTTAGTTTACAAAAAAAATTCATCAAGTCATAACTTAAATATAGGGTTGGTAAATGTCAATAATCTACGTTTAAACAAAGTAAGTAAGTAGAGCATTAAAGAAGAAATAAATTTATATCAGGCTTTAAATTTCTCCGTTATATAGTACCTTAGCCATATCGAGGATCATGGATGTTGTCGCAAAAGTGAAACTACTGCTGCAGGAAATAACAATATTCACAGCACAAATCCCATATGTTGAGCTAAGCGCAATGAATAAGCATAACAACCTCTTCTAAACTTAACATCCCAACAGCAGCGCTCTCACTGCGGATAAAATCTTTATTTCAACAAACAAATATAATGCCAATAGGTTGTTTAAAAAATGGAATCGGATCCGTGGAGAAAACGATAAAACCAGGGGGTGTTAGAGCACTTTAACTCGAAGAAGCGTTTAATGAGCAGCTTCTCCAAAACAAAGAAAAAAGTACCGCTCAACCCTGATGAAAATCTTTAAGCTTTTAAAAAAAGTTGTAGGTTTTAGAACAAGTACAGTTCTCTATTTATTTTTTTAAAGTCTTTCCCTATAAACTTTAAATCTTTAAAAGAATGTCATGCTGATAATGGTGAATGTTATACAACAATTTTAAGAATTTTAAAAGTGCCTCTTAGTTATCCTTTTTCTCACGTAAAATTGTTTCGCGAACAAATTTTTATCTTCCGTAAGATAAATTTATTTAAGTGAGATTCATGTTGGAACACACATGTACAAGAATGATATTTAGGTAAATCTTCTTTGTTTGATAAAAAGTTATTGTTAAAACCATCCAATTTGAGGAAATTACAAATTTTAAATATGTAAACAAATTTTTATAATTGTAGCGAATCACATAATTCTCCAACTTTAAAATGAAGGAAATCCCACAATTCCTAAGATAGGGATCAAAAATCTCAAAAACGGATTAGTATTTATAGCTTTTTAAAGCAAAATCCTTTTTTGATCCCATCTTTAGAATTGTAGAACATATCGACTTAAATCATAATTTCGATGTAAAATAGATCTAATTGAAGGATCCTTATCGACTACAAGAATACATACATGCAGTTAGCTCAAACAAAATAAAAAATATTTTTGTATTTCCTAAGGAAAATTAAAAACACAAAAATAAAGTTTAATAGCTATTTTAAGGCTAAAATGCACAAAAATACAACAGTCTTAGATTTTTATAGTGAAAATCGTATAGCTTTTAAGTCAGAAAAGATCTCTTCTTCGCATTTTTTCAAAATATTTTTAAATTTGCTCACTAACTATGATAAATAATTGAATAACAAATTGCTGAAAATTGTACACAATATTTTAAAAAAGACTGACTACACCTTTAAGATCATGTTAAATTACAAAAAAAAAAAAAAAAAAACAAAAATTGATGAGATATTTGCAGGTGGGAGGTACACAAATCTGCGACCACCTGGCGCCACCACCAGAAAGTGAATGGTACTCAGCTTCAAAACTTAAGCTCTGCTATGCTGACGTTAAAAATTTTGACGATACGTACAAAATCAATGTTTGAAAAGCGCTGATAAGAGTATCTTTTAAAATTATTTGAAATATACATATATTGATATGTGTTTACAATATTCCGTCTTTTTTTTTATTTTAGAAAATATTACTAAAAAAAAAAAATAATATGGTGTTGGACACTAATTTTTTAAAGTGTAGATATGGCTTAAATAACTTTATTATGTAAAGCAGGGAAGCTGCCGATGGAGTATTTAACTTATCCTTACTAAATAAAATGCTTGATTACAAAAATTACAAAGTTGTATAAATTTGCAATTGGAAAAGCTGCAACCAAATATCTAATCATTTACATAATATAATTGAATTTTTTTAATTAAAATGCGTACATCTATTAATCTTCGTAATAGAAACAGGCAATTTTTCTTTCGTTTTATCATACACAAAAATATTTTATTTAAAAGCTTAAATCATTAGTGGAAGATACAAAAACCAACCAACTTGTTACGAATATTGTATGCATAAATAAAATTGCTACAAGTTGATGTTAAATTCTATTTAAGCCTGAAAGATAGAAGATAAAATATCAAAAGCCTAGTAATCGCTCTTTACTGCCTCATAACATTTTTGTAGTATTTTAATTAAATATTAACCAACTAGGAACTAGTTTACCTACATCGAAGAAAAAATATTCATTAAATAAATATTCATTAAAAAACTTACCATTTGATAGTTGTAAAAAAAGTATACGTGAAAGAATCTGAAATGTAACAAATAATGCTTACAACGACTATGCTAACAAGCATATAATTAATTACTCATTTATTTGATCGTAAAATAAGTGAAACTAAGAAATATACAGAAAAAATCTGCTTAAATTATATTAAAGACCTCCGTAGAATATCAGATTTATTGGAATGCATTTGGGAAGCATCACTTGTCAAAGGAATAAAATTGTATTTTTTTAATGTTAAAACTATAAAAAACTGCAAGCTTTTAGATTTTTTTAAATGCCCTCAGTTTCTACTGTCAAAGGTTCTTTCTGTGCTTATTAAATTGGAACCTGCACTGAACTAAGTCTACTGAATGCATATCATCCAAATTATTATTATTATTATAGTTTCACTAGAAATATAAAGTATGAAATCAAAATTTCCAGTATAAAATCAATATTTCGTTAATACTCACTTTAAAATTTGCCCTTCTATCTGCTATGGTCGCGCGAAAAGAAGAAAAGGGCCATCTTACACGTTAACAGTACCACAAATACACTTAAATATGAAAAGTGACAGTGTATTTAAGAATTTAATGGGAAAAGCACTTATGAGATGACCCCTACTTATGCAACGAATTGTGCCAGAAATGGGAAATTAGATTACGGGAAGTAAGTTTGAGGAATCAGTGCTTGTGAACATACGATTAGAGTCTGCGACTGCAGAGACGTCTGTAGGAAGTTTATTCCACACACGAACTGTAGGGCTAAAATAAATTTCCCTCAACTGCAAATCGACTACCGCAAAAATAGTCTGTAAAGTACAACGATGGCAGCTGATTAAAATATTTAGGAGCCTAAAAACAATAAAACGACACTTGACGCAAATCAATGACATTTGATTACGTTCATTCTGACGATCTTTTAAGTATTATATTTTACTTACCAACTAGGCTTAAGACTAATGGAGGGCATAAAATTGGTTGTCAACTTCCAATTGTTTGCTTCTAACGAATTGTCTAAGAAAGACCGTATTTTGTTTGTTAAATTTAACGTTGTTATAGAAGCAGCATTTTTTTTTTTTTTTTTGTAAGACCGCGCCACTGGTATCGGTTTATAAGCCATTGGCAAAAAAACTATCATCATCTTCATTATAATTCTCATTATGAACCTAAGATGTGCCATAAATTGGGGACTTTGGTTATCTTTAACTGAATAAATACAAAAGTTGTGTTTTTTTACCAATACTATTCTTTTTATTATCATATCATACACCTGACCTATTCAGTAATATTTACCTAGCTAAAAACACCAGACAATCCATTTGTAAATTAGAGTTAAAAAAGCACAAAATAAAATCCATTCTTAAATAAAATTTCTACAAAAATGATTTAATAATTTGTTTTTATTATTGAAGAAAATAAGTATTAATAAACAACTTCGTGTTTGGCTTTAAAAGATGATTGGGAAATTTTAGTACCTTTTTTCTTGTCGTTCCAAAATCTTAATCACGTGTTAACAAGTCTGCAGATTCCATAACTCCTAATTGAAATATGCTAGAAAGTAAAAGTTTTTAATAATTTGAATTTTCATTTGTTCATCTACATAATATAAGAAAAAACAAGGCAAACATCCTCTTAGATTTACATGAGGTCTTAATGATAGAGTTGGTTAGGAATATAAAACTATTGTTTTAGCAAATGAATTGCTTAAAGCATCTTACTATTGATAACCTTTAAAGAAAGTTAAAGTCTTGTCTGGTGAATCATTTAACCAAGTACAACAAAATATTTTTTTAGCAGAGCCACATTAATAACTCTAAATTTATAAAATACATTGTAAATATTTTCTACAATGCCACTTCAATTCACCAACATGTGTTGGATGAGTTTCGCTGTTAGTTTGAGATTCTAATATGTTTGACCACATATAAAAATATTGTAAAAATATATTGGTCAAACATAGCTTTTTTCAAAATCGTTGTCTTTTAATGAATTATTTAATGTTGTGTTTGTGTATTTATGTACTTTCTTAGTTTTCCTTAAGAAGAGCACCAAAGGCGCTTGAAATCTTAAAAACAAAATTTAAAAACAATGTGTGAAAAAAAAGTTTGTTGGTCTTAAAATGGCGAATAAAAAAGTAACATATTTATTTTTATTTTATATGGTTTGTTTATTTGGTCATAGATAAAATCTATAGTGTTCGAATAACGAATTCTTTACCGAGCTGTGTTCGTTTTATACACTTCACTATTTTATTTTGTATTAAAATATTTGTTTTCCTGAGGATGCTACACAATGGAGTTGCGAAATATCGAAAATATATATGAAAAATAAAAGACCTATTGCTTAGAAATTAAATAAAATAAAATAGTTTATTTTATTTTTATTGAATAAAAAAATATAGTTAAGCCCAGTAGCTGCAAATGAAAAAAAGTGTTACGGTGTTCAGAAAAAGTAATTTTTACGAGAAAATATTATATGATAAAACTTGCGAAACTTCATATTTTCAAAGTTACAGGTCCCTAAAGTTTTTATACAAAATTTGCACTAATTCAAAAATTCTAATGGGAAATGAGCCAATATGGTAATTATAGTAAAGCTTTTTAAATAGACCATCAAGATCCTTATAAAAATACGTTGAAAAATAAAAGCTCGTTTGAAACCAATTGAATGTTATTTAATTGTTGGTTAATTATTTTGCAAATATTTTTACCTTATTAAACAAGTTTTGTCTTTGTGTAACAAAAATATTCTTTTATATGTGCGTATAAATGTATATCTTCCGGGTTACTTACATAAACTAGAATTAAGGGTTAAATTTTCATTTTTAATGTTTGCAAAATGTATGGCGCTTGATAGAAATTTCGATTAGATCTTGATATCCATATTGTCCATTCCTCAACAAAGTGTATTACAAAACTTTTATAAATACTTTAGTCATACGTAACTTCGAAAATACGGGTTACCAATGATTTTGTCATTTCACATAATTTTTCTTAAACTACCCTAGAGAGAACTTCTACTTTTAAATAAAATATTATAATAAAAAACGCATTTTATTTTTGGTTTAGAGTGGGTTTGATGCTACTATAAAAAAACTTATATTAAATAGAGGTTTATAAAAGGTTTAATAGGCTAAAAAATATTTCTGAACACTCTTTTGTATCTCAGCATATGCGAGTTTAGAAAGTGAGGCAGTATACGTGAAAATCGAGTCACTACTATTATACCTTTTCATTTTTATTTACGTATATTATTAACACTTTTTCTCTTAAGCGGACGCAGGGCTGAAACTTTGTGCTATTAACGGCTTACGAGTAAAAGATAAAACCATATGCGTGAATATTTTGTCTATAGAATACATCCTTTATTTTTCGTACGCCATTCTCTGTGTCAATTTCGAATGTCTGCCTGTATAGTTTAAAGAAATGAGCCCATATACGCAAAAAGATAAAAAGGGAAGCACTTGTATTTTAAAATTTACGCTTTTGCTTACTACTTTTGATTAAATTTCAAGTGTATAGTTATTACAAATCAGAAGATAGGGCCTGTTAAAAACAAAAAAAGCTAATATTATTTAAAGTTGGTTTTTACTTCATTAGTACGAAAAGAAATACTAAAGACAACTGTTTTCGCTTTTCAAGGTTAATTTAGATTTACGACATTAATTTCAAAACCTACTTTCTTTTCAGTATCAAAATATTTTAACAGTTTTCTTATAATAAGTTCAAACATTCAAACAGGTTCTGGCGAACTGTTGAGCAGTGGGAATTGAGTACCGAGTATTTACACTATTCGTTGGATACTCAATTCTCAAAAGGAGTTAGTTACTCGATTTTTTCAGAGTTGAATTTTCGGTTCTCAATTGCATAGAAGATTTTACGGCTCAAATTGAGCTTTGTTAGAAACATAACTCCACCTGTATGTTAAAATAAATAATCGTACAAATCACAGTTCCAATTACAATAAAATTCCTAAAACCAAAACAGGAACAAAAAAATATAAAACGTTTAAATAATAAATGTTTTTATTTTTAACCAAGACTTCACTCTTAAAAACATTGAGTAATATCTAGCACGCAAATGAAAAGTATTCTAGTTCATCACTACTGCAAATAAATTTATTTTCAGATAAATCCCCCTTTAAATAGAAACAGAATGAATATGATGATTAAATTTACTTAATAAAAATCTGTAGCACTCGAATTAGTACAAGAGACGTGGAAAATAATAAGGCGATCATATTACGTGCGAATAAGTTATGCAGAAAGTAATGACGAAAATAATTACAAGATTAAAAGATCATTGCATTATCTTTATTTATAAAAATTGAAATTTTAGAAGGTGAAGTCATTTCATGTCATAGCGTGCAATAGATAACGACTAGAAAATGTAATATTAGGCAAGAACAACCATAAATTATATGCAACTTTGGAACTGATATACCATTACAAACCTTTCAGATATCGAATTCTAGCCAAATTGTTACATTTTGCAAAGCTACGATAACGAAAAACATCACTGAAAAACTTATACATTAATTCTTATCATAACCAAAAACCACATGCAGAAATACAAATGCAAGTTAAAAAAAGAAATATGGAAAAGTTAGAGGCACGCGTGGTGTTTTGCAAGCTGCCTAGAAGGACAATGATCGATTTTGCTGATTTTTAATAGCAAATTTTTTCCCTATAGGTCTTCGAAAATAATTTATCAATGTTTTGTATTTTATTCAAAGCGGTTTGTCCGTATAAGGCTGTATTCCTTTTCTCTTGACAAGCCTCTGTTTGAAAATCAATTCGGACTTTATTCCGTGATTGAGGCATAAACGAATAAACTTAAAAATATTTTTGTTAAATATATGAGTTTACTTCTAGTAAATCAGTCTTTTGAATTTCGGTTTATCCCATGTTGCGGCTTAAAATGAAATCTTTCTTGGTTTTATATTCTATTAAAATATTTCATAATACTCGTATTTCTTCCATTTCCCCCTCTAGATCTAAGTTAGGAAAACAGATAACCCTACTAGCTGTGCTTTAAATTTCATTTACATCAGTTGAGCCATATAAAATTTCCCTTTGCCCCTCTAATCATCCTCTTCGTACAAGTTTTAAACACTTACCGAGCAATTACCTTTATCTGTGTCAACCAAACCTTTGCCTTTTATAAGGAGTTAGTAAAAATTATCACTGCCACGTTATCATAGCATCTAAAAGTGCTTAAAACTTGCTTGATAGACACATTTTTAAAACGAATTAATAAATTGTACAAATAACAATTTTTAATTGTATATAATGTTTAGGATGTGCGTAAACATTTGAATGTTTTGTGAAAGCTACAATAAAAATGCAAAACAGAAAAAATTATAAGACTACACTTGAAATTTCTGTCACGATTTTGCAACAAAGACCATTAATATTTTGATAACTATTCGAAATCTCAAGTGAGGCTGTTTTTATTGTTGGGTATTTAGTGCAATATTTATCCTTCATTTGATTACTTGAAAAATTATGAGAAAAGAAAAAAAAAATAAAGATTTGCAGATTGCCCATTTTAGACAGTTACTGTTTTGTAGAAAGTCTTTGGAATGTTTAGTTATATGTTACATTGCACAGTGGGTCATTAAGTAAATATTTTGTAAAACAATCAAGAAAATATTTATAATAAAAATAAACATATGCCTAATGCGCATTGAATTTGTAGTTTTTGCAAGTGCCATTTAAATATTTTAATCTATATTTTATTTTTTACTAAGTTACAAATCAAAAGTACCAAACTAACAAACTCTTTTATAACAAAGGTATTTGATAATGTAACAAAAGATAACAGAAAATTTAAATCACAGAAAATTAAATTTATCAAAATTATTTTAACTTGAATAATATGAAATATTAATGTGTAAAACTAACGAGAAATTGAATTCATATCTAATGTGATTCATATTAATGCTATTAAACAAAATTATGTCTTTTATCTTAAATCACATAAGAGTTTGCGCAAAACATATATATTCATTTATCATTGGATTTTTTTTACAGCGGAACCATTCTTGTCTATTTGCTTTGGTTATTTAATTTGTTATTGCTAACAGATACTCATTTTTCTTCGTTACTGTTCAGATTTATATTTTCAATTTATTTCTTTGTTTTTAATTTAAACTAAAAATTTAAGTGAGAAGAAACCAAAATTAAAAAGAAATTTGAATTCTAACGTCAAAACATTTTAAGAGTGCAAGAGTAGAAGGATATCATAAAACTAACGCCAGAAAGTAATGAAAACCGATTTCCGTAAATTGTTGATTAATGTTGGTTATGTCTAAACATGCATCAGCTGCTGCTGGTTATAAACATGGCCTACAAGCGCCAGGCTTTGAGTAATTATAAAACACAAAATTAAAAGACACAAAAAATGTACAAAAAGCTTCGTAATAAAGCGAAATAAAAACAATTGTTTGCAATGTATATTCCCACAAGACATATACGTGTGTCTTTTCGCAACTACAAAATAGGAAAAAAATAAGTCTACAAAAAATGCTAGATATCTAATAATTATTAAAGATAAAAGATTTAATTATAAAATTCCTCTCTAATTAATATTTATGGATGTTATATCTTAATTTTATTGCATATAAAATGAATAAATAATATTGTGTAACAACGAAACAATATTTAAAATGTACTGAAATTTGACTTCTCGCATTTTTTTAGCAGCAAAATTATTTTATGATATAATAACTTCAACAAACACATATTAAGGATGTAACAAAAACTCTACAAACCAAACTTACACATGATATAGTAATTATTTATGTACTAATTTGGGACAAAACTTACAAGAAAAATTTAATGGTAGGAAACAATTTCTTAGTTCGATTTTTATTTAAACTAATTAATGGGAAATTTGAATTAAGGGACATTTCGTTACACATATGTAGTAAAGGATATATAAGATTCTTACTTATTTTTGACACGTTTTTTCTCAATAGAAAAAGGGTTGTTATTCAGTATTATAATTAAAATTGTATTCCAGTGCACTAAAATTGAAGAGCACAAAGATACAAACACACGATGAGCTAAAACAATATCTTAACCAGACCCAATAAATATTCTTAAAAGTTGACTTATACGATAAAAAATCCACCACATCAATTAGTGAAAAAATATACATCTTAACGAAAATGTGTTTTAATAGTAACAAACTCATAGATAAAGCGAACGGTAGAAAATAGAGCACCAAAATCTATGATCAATTATGTGACTGCCATTTTACTTTTAAAAGCTATTGACGAAGTGCTAGTAAGATAAGTGGTTTAAAAAAACTCAATACAAATAAGTTAGTGAAAATTTTTTTTGTGCATAAAAAAATTAAAGAAATCAACTTATTAACTAGTTTTTTTTAAAGATAAGTAAGGGCAACAGCATCTGTCCGTATAAACCAAAAAATTTTTTTCATTTGGAAACCATTTGAGAAAAAATAAATAAAAACATTTAAGTAATGACCTATAAATATCCAATATAATATGTAATTCAAAAATGTCTATTATCTTCAAAAAAGTGCCATTTAAAACAAAACTTTATATTGGATATAAAAGACTATAAATGGAAAAACAAAATTATTCTTAATATTTCAACTCTGCCGTCGTCTGCAATAGTATTTTAAGTTTTTTAATTAAACCAACTTACAAAATATTTTACAGTTTTAACAAATATTCAACAAAGAGGTTACTACATCAACATTTTAATTGGAAAAACATACCGAACAATAAAAAGCAGCACAAACTTCCTTTATAGAAAGTTTAAACATTAAAAATAAAAATAATTGTAGCAATTAGATGTACCAGTATATTCATCATAAAAAAAATTATTATAAAACTCTTTGAACTATAAATAATACTTTTTCTTTATCAGTAATAAAAATTAATTAAGTAACGTTACATAAAAGCAATTAAATTACATAAATTTCACTTTAAGAAAACATCATTTTGTACATGCATGTCAAAACAAAATAAAGTTATACATACGGGCAAATTTAAAAAGGAGCCATTACGAACAGCAGAGAAAATTAAAAATTTATATTAAAACTAAAAGTTTAGGTTTTATATGGCTGACTTTCAATTTTATTTTAAGACTTCTCGCTACTACTATTTTCACAATATTTTATTTATTGGTGAAATGAAGAAAATACATAAGTTAGATTAGACTACAGAGTTTTTTATTCTGTTGAAGAGAAAATTATGTATATTATGCATTATTCATTATTTGTCATGCATTAGGCTCTTTTTCATATCTATTAGAAGTATAATTAATAATAACCTAACTATGCATTCTTTTCTTTTATTACTTGCATTTACATACATATGGATGTATAAAACCTTACTTACAAATTGTTAAAAAGCAGTAGGGGTGGCTACTCCTATACAATGTAATTAATAATAACTGTTTATCTCCAGAACAATATTGTCTAATCTGTCTAAGTTTTGCACAGAAAATTTTATCTTAAGATTGAATTAATAAAGCATCAATTAGAGAATAGAAGGTTAGGTTAGAATTTCCCATTGCAAATTATTAACTTTAATAGAACAACAATATAATTACTCTAACATACCCCTAAATGAGGCAGTAAGCTTTACACCTTCCGTTCAAAATAAATATATGTTAACTTAATTATTTTATACATGTGTGAACATGTACATGTATTCACTGCATAGTTTCAAAACAAGCAAGATGGAAACCTGAGTTCTTTTTAAAATATGTGTTTATTTGCAAAGAATAATTTTTAAATTTATACACTTCTTACTTTCTTAAGACATCATTTGCAGACATCTTTTGTTTTTTAAATATATTATAAGTTACGATTAAAAAATCGGATTTTATTTTGATTTAACTGCAGTTACCCAATATTGGATATTTGTGCAGTCAACCTTAAGGATGGCGGTAGCATTGCGTTAGCTTAGCAGACAGGTATGGAAATAGAGTACAAGGGTGTTTTTATGGTTTTTGGAACTAAAAATTTCTTCGTTATTGATAGAATTTTTTCAGCTGTTCAGGATTTCCGTATTGTTTGGTTTTTTTTTTTTTTTTTAAAGTCGGGTTATGCGAAAACGGAAATAAGAAGGCAGGAGAATGGGAAAACTTGTGTGTGGAATTGGATTATTTTGCACCGTCTAATAATTATCTTTCTTTAGTCTTATTATCCTTTTGAAAAATTTTTTTATGTTTAAAGCTGAATCAAGTTTGAAAAAATTTTGAATCACAAAAAATTTTTAAATACTTACGGACATAATTAAAAAAAGTTCTTATTTGAGTTAAAGCTTACAGTAACTAGTGAAGAATTTTTGCCTAAAAATACAGTTTTTAAAATTTTACTTTTTCATTCTTATATCCACTGTTCTTTAGGATGTTATCAGGAATTTTTGAATAAAAGAATTTTTGTTGCTAATAATGATAAAATTTGATATTTTTATGGATAAACTGCTAATAAAATTGTACAAACGCATTTATTTATAAAAACGTCTTACCAAAGCATTTATTTAAATAGAAAACAGTTATGTAAAATTATTTTTACAATTCCCTAAAATGAACTTCATTTATGTATATGAAATCTATGTATATATATATATACATATATATATATATATATATATATATATATATATATATATATATATATATATATATATACAATATTTAATTAAAAAAAATCCAACTTCAGATAGGCAGAGTGTCTAACAGTAATGATTTAAAAGACAAGGTACATAGTCGAACTAAGTCACCTATTGGGACAGTCTATAACTTTTATTTATTTATATATTATATTTATATATCTTTATATTTATATTATATTTTATTTTATAACAGTCAAGGACTTAAGTCTTCATACATACCAAAAATTTCATATATTCGCCAAACAAAAAGTTCAAAAAAATAATTTTGTACAATAGATATATTTAATTTCATTTTAATTATTAAACACAAACCAACATTTTCATTCAACTCCTATAATAACGGTACATACAGAAAAAACAATTTATAAAGATGGACAAAAGTGTTCATACATAACAGAAAAATGTTTTTGACTTCCAAAAACTTTTATATTAATTTTTAAAGCGTTAGTATTTTGTTGGCTCATCGTTAGCATCAATCACTGCCTGCAGACGTCTCGGCATTGAAGCGACAAGATTTTCGGTCATGTCAGGAGTAATTTCGGACCAGCAGTTTTAAAATGCTTCTTTTAACGTTTCTCTGTTGGTAATACTAACATAACCGATTTTCTGCTTTTAAGTATCTTAAACTTGCTCAATAAGGTTAAGGTCCGGTGATTGTGGAGGCGATTTCAACTGCCTTGGTGCATGATAAATCAGCCAATCTCTCACAACGTTCGCTGCATATTTGGGATCATTGTCTTGTTGTAAGATCCAACCCTGGGCAAGACCCAACATATCAACTGATGGCTGCAAATTGCTTTTTAAAAGCTGTTTGTAATAGTATCGGTCCATAATACCATCAATAAACACCAACCGACCAACTCCAGATGCAGCAATGGCGCCCGAAACCATTACGTTGCCATCATTATGTTTTACTGTGGGCATACGAGTAATATTCTTTCCAAACAAGTTAATCTTGCTTTCATTCGTAAGCAATACCTTTTTCCAAAAATCTGCGCCTTTGTTAAGGTGTGTTTTTGCAAATTCAAGACGAAGTCTTCGATTCTTTTCAGATATCAAAGGCTTTCTGCGGGGAACTTTGCTTGCATACCCTTCAGCTCGTAAAGCTCTTTAAACCGTTTTGGGTGAATTTTTTTATCCGTAATATTTTTGATCTTTTCTGCTAGTTTAGGCCCTGATTTTCTCGGATTTCTTGCCACTTCACTTAAAATAAAAATGACATCTTGCCTAGAGAGCTTCTTCGGTTGTCCAGATCTTTTCTTATTCTCTACGGAACCAGTTTTTTCGTACTTTTTGATTATGTATTGGACAGTGGCAAACGGTACTTTAAAATTTTTGCTAATTTTGCGATAAGATTTTTCTTCTTTAAGCTCTTGATAATCAAAAATAATCCTTGAAAGTAGTCAATTATTTTTTAGATTACTTTTGATTATTTTCTCATAATTTTTATTAATCTTGATTATTTTTGGATTATTTGTAATCGTAATTAATTAACAATCAGGACTTGTAATCAATAAGAATTATATAATCAATACCATTGCTTTTAAAATGTAATATAATTGATTACTAACCGTAATCCAAATTAATTAGCTATGGTTCAATATATACTAAGCATATAATCTTGACATCAATATATATTAATGAAATTAAAAAAAAAAAATAATCAAAATTAACTACTTTTAAATTTTCACTTCCTCATCGCAATAATTCTGCCTTTTAAAAAGTTCATTGGACTCATTTTTAATCACTTGTTAATAAATGACGTTCGTGTCTTAAGTCATATCTTGCATAATTAATTTTTTCAAAAGATTTTTATTCCTTAGTTTTTTCATTTAGTAATCGCTTCCTGATCTCCAGGTCTTACCTTTAATATGATTACAGCATCACTCAACTCACACGGTTATATTTAAGACCTAACTTTCATTTTGTTGTAATCTATGACTTATATCATCTGTTGGAAAACACTACCTCCTTAGATTTTTATTAAAACTTTATAAACAAACAATCAATAACAGTAAGAAAAGGAAAAAGATAAAAATAAATTTATTAATCTAGCTGGTTCTAGAAGATGTATTTAAAGCAATAATATGTTATAGAGCAATGTTCCTCAGCTGCCTGCTGTTGCAACGAACATGTTTAAACAAACAAATAATCAACATAAATAAATAAATACATTTATTATACCAAACAAAAAATGCATAACTCAACTGCATTTATTCTGAAGTTATTTTTAATTGCTTCTAATCAAAAATAACATTAATCTTTTTTTGTAGAAAAATAAGACGGCTTGCGGCACTAAAAGTGAAATATGACGTGCCAAAACTAAACTAAATCAACGGAGAGCTTTAATCCTTATACTTTATTTTCAGTATTAATTGTTTTTTATCTATCCAAATGAATAAATGTATAAGCGTACGTTTTACACTTAAAAAATTACTTGCTTTAGAAAAAACTACTGAACATAATTCTACTTTTCGTTTTCATTATTACTTCGCCAAAAGCTGCCTGGTTCTAAAGATGAGTTTTATGCTTTATGAACTTTTATGCTTTTACAACTTCTTCAGTTCATGTTTTTTTAGTGCTTAATGAGTTTTTATTGCAGCAAGTGTTAGTTTTTCTTCAGTGTATTTTTTTACGTCTCGTTAAGATTTCTTTATTGTATGAATATGCACTATTGTGCTTAATTTTATTTTCAGTAGCTTGCACTTTTATACTTCATGTTTACCATTTTTTTATTTACTTTTAGCCTGCAAACACATCAGTGCCATCTTGTCACTATTATTTAGTTTTGGGTAGGAGAAAAAGTATTATCGATATAAAAAATATAGAATCATTAAAAATTGCGGGATCCTTGTGCAGGTTGTTGGCAAAGCTTCTCATAGGGTTACTGTTACAATGCAACAAGATGCAGCTAGAGAAATGGCGTGAGCTAAGATAGTCTACAGCTCTTTAATAAGGAGCAACTCCTGCGAAACTTTTCTAAAAATTATCAGTTGTGGTTTTGGTTGCACGTCAAAGACGCTAGTACATCCGTTGTATTCACTCGCTTACAACCAAAATGCAGTTACTGACGTTAATTTCTATCGCAGTTTTTCAATTCGGCATTTAGATATTGCAAAACAAAAAGTAGGGATTAAATTCATGCCCAAACGGTTGTACCCAAAGTAATCAATTTAGAGTTTAACATAAAATGCACACATAGAATAGTAAAGTCATAAGATAATGACTGACGAAGTAAAATGCTCTTGAAAGTACTTGAAGAAAATAAGGATCTTAACAAAAGCTACTAGGAAACTATAAAACTGAAAATTGCTCCGCTATTTAAAATCCGAAGCTCTAAAGGTTAATATTTTGGGACCTACCTGCATCTTCTAAAACTACGTAAGAACTTGTTGCTAAACACACAAAAGTCTCTCCTTGAACCTCGGAAACATCGTATCAGTTATACTGCTCGAGCTATTGGCTCATTTTTCATTTTGCGCCGAAAAACTTCTTCCTTAGAAGTTTGTCCTATTGTTCTCCTTAATCTTTCTTTTTCACGCGAAAAAATTTTTCGTCCTTACGTCAACTTTTTTTGATAACTCTATGAATAACAAGCAAGAATCGAAATAATTTGCTGAGAAGAGCACTAAAGTAACTATTGGTAGAGGTCCCATCTATATTCAAAAGCTACCATTTTTTATCAAGCTTAACGGTTTACATGTGGAATCGTTCCAGTCTGTGAATCGCACCTATTACAGCCATGTGAAGTCTGCGTCACAGTCATCTTTTTCACCCTTAAAGTATCGCAGGATTTTTAGTTCAGTTTACTCGTACATCTTACTTTAAGTTTTCTACAGCTATTTTGTATTTTTTTAACTTGTTGGATTTTACCCAACATCATCATTATGTTTTATCATTTAAACAAAATTTTATTATTATTTTGTACTCATAGTTTTTTTTTTTTTTTTTTTTTTTTTTTGTTTTGATGTAAATATAAGAAAATAATAAAATGCGGCGTCATTTGCAAGTTACAGTATTTCAAACACACAAATATATCTTAAACTGGTAACCAGGTTAATTGTATTTCATATTATAAGACTGAAGTCATTGTAAATTTGCACTTAAACGAGAAGACGAAGTGTGGCTTGGGTCTCACTTTATAGTTTTACCAGCTGCAGTTTGTTAAAGTACGTTCTAATGGTGTTAGCTGTTCTGGCACATTTTTTTTAGCATTTTTCACATATTGTTTTTCCCCAACATTCCGTTTGGCAATTAACTTAACATGACACCTGTTTTGCATACCTCTTCACTACGGCTGACTACAAGAGTGTATATTATTTTTAAGTTTCTTTTTCGATTTTTTTTTTTAATTTGTTTGTTATCACAAAAATATGCAGAAATGCAGCTCTTATCACCTATGCTGCAAGTTTTTATTCATAACAGCTTATTCGTTAGTTTTTCTTACACTAATTCATGCTTTATGTTCGTCTGGAAATTACTAAGCAATTTTGGTTTCACTCTCACTGTAGAAATCTTTGGAATTTTTTGTTTTACTTTGAAAAGATAAAGTGTTGTTTTGTATTCTGACGCACTTATTTATTTATTTATTACATTTTATTCATAATAATATAATAATATAATAATAATAGCATAGATTACAAATAAGGATGATTATGAAAAATGTATATCTACATTAGCCACTGAATGTGAAAGATTTTACAAGGTTTAAAATTAAAAAAAATGTTGTCGTGCTGACATCATACCCAAATATTTAGTGCTCAATATTTTAAATGGCAGAACTATTTGGTGATTAAAGGAAAAATAAATTCAACTGTAAGACCGATCAATATCATATTTTGTAAACGCTACTTCAATGATGTGTTGGCTGTAATTTAACTAAGTAATGGCATGAAGCTGAGTTAAAGCTGGAGAAGGGAGATGGATGGTATAAGGGATCACAAAGCCGAAGATTTAAGGATTTTTTTTATGACACGGTTGGGAGGGCAAAACAGGTTTACATCAGCCTGAGAAGAAAAGGAGGTGTTTTCTTTCTGTGGTATGCGTTTGTTTTCGTTTTTTTTTTTTTATATTTAGTTTTTTTATGGACAGCGTACCCAGTGGGAGGGTTGGAACCTGCTGAGAGGTGATCGCCGGAAAAATTGGGGTTAAATGAGCTAGCTGAAAAACCCACTGATCACTACGGCTGTTACAGGTTGAAGAGTGTCCGAAACTCATTTTCTTCATGTTTTCCGATTTGGACAATTTTTTGGTATTTTGTTGTCAGGTATCTGAATATAATGATTCCGTAATATTAGGCTGATATATTTATTATTAGTTTGGAAAGACACGATCGAAGTTCATATATGTTCGTTTGCTTAAAACGGCATGCAAATTTCCTGTATATTCAATCTTTTGGCACAATCACAGTAAACTTGTTACTTAACATTGTTGTATATTTTCGCAAATGGTCGTATTAAAAAGTTTTGGAAAAAGTGCCATATAAAAAATTTTGTACAACAAAATGTAAACATTATCAAAGTTCCAATGTTCAACTTTAGTTGACTGCATCTTTTTAGCGCTGTGGAGCGCTGTTTACCAAAAGATGTCAAATTACCGCTAAAAGCTTAAAAAAATCAGATACTTCTTCCCAAAAACTAAAAAATAATAAAGTAAAAACATAAAATTTCGTTCATACATGTTATTGTTGCCATAATTATTTACTGTTTAAAATTATTACATATTTCATACTAGACAATAGTATTAATATAAAAAAGCTGAAATTCAAAAGAGATTTTAGTTGACACTGGCATATATGTGGACGCAGTGAACCAAGGTATGAGCACAAGAAACGATGGCAATACGGCAAGAAGGTTTTTCGAAAATCCAGTCAAAACTGCATACGTAATTGACATAAAAAAAGAGTTAATACATAGATTTAAAAAGATTTTGCCCGCAATGAGTTGTAGTGCAGCTATCGACACTAGAAAATTTTATATATATTGCATGGATACTAAAAATTGTTTCATAATCTCTTTGTCTGGTACTACATTTCTGATCCTGTGCATAAGATTCTCTGCAAGGTATCAAAATTATCTATTCTGCCAATATGTATGCTGCTATCTAAAAGCCCTTATTCAATGAATATCAAATGAAGACGTTATGCGTAAACTTTTATTGTCTTCAGGCTCAAAGCTGCAAATCAAAAAATTGAAGTACGATAAAAATGTTAAAAATTATTAAAACACTATGCTTTTATTACTTACTCGTGTTTTTTATACTTGTTTTTTCTATCGAAGATGGGCATAAGAGTGGAGGATTAGCCATGTATTTTGAGAAGCGAAATAAATTATAATATTTATTTTTTGTGAAAACTGAGTTGATGCGTTAAAAATCAAGTTATATGGGAAGTTTTACATAAATGTTAACGAGTTTTAAAAACAGCTTTGTGCCAAAAAACAATGCCGAAGTTCAAAATTTAAAATTCAAATACACACTAATGTGTGCCGGTGATTGTAGAGGTTTTCAACAATTTTTTTAAATTAAAAATCAAATTAATTTAAAATTATTTTGTAACTAAATTTGATACCAATACAAATAAAATTTTTATTATAAAAAAATTATAGCTTTTCACAGTTACAAACGAAAGATTTTGTTTATATGAGATGCAATTTTCGTTAAATTTGAAAAATATTATTGAAAAATAACTGAAAAAAATTTTTCTTGTATCATAAACAATTACAAATTTTTGCTTATACCTACTGTAAGTAAAATAAAAACCTTGTATATTTCAGCTGTAATAGTCCTTAAACGCATTTGAAAAGTACTACAAAACTTTATTCTTGTTTTTTTTTTTTTTTTTTTGTTTTTGAAATATCAGTGTTATATCATTTACAGTTCTTTAACATCTGTGTTAATAAAGTATTTAATGTAAAGCCGTTGAAGTATTATTAATTATTATTCTTTTATTTTAAAAGAAACATGAGTTTTATCTCCATATGTATTAGTCTTAGTTAAAGCATTTGTCATGTTGGGTGCTTGTTAAGTTTTAACTGTTTCTTTTATCGTGTTTTATTTTATTATTGTATGATATCAGAGAATCCGTTTTTATGGAAAAATATTCTCCTTCTTTAAAATTAGGAAGGCCATTAGTTATTTTGCTAGAAAAAAGCACCTAAAATTTCAGTGAGAAACTTAGTTTAAAATGAAATAACAGTAAGCATTTTTTGTTTTCCTTTCTAATCTAAGAACTTTCATCAACCAAAATAAGATGGCGGTTTTGACAACACATGATTAATGCTAAAATAAAAGTAAACTAATAAAAAATTATAAGAAATACAGTTAAATATTAGTTTCTTTTGTTTACATATATATACATTTTAACTATCATGAAGCATTTACGTTCCCTGCAAAGTTTCCGTCAAATTAAGTTACATACATTATGTAATAATGTTTTAATTACAATAGACTATAGACATGAATAAGCATTTTCTATGTTACGACAAATGTTATTGAATTCATCAATTTAAGAAATTTAAAACTTTCACATGTTCATATAGTTTAGATCGAATACAAGAAAAAGTTAAAACAAAGTTAATAAAAATTTAAGAATATTTGTTAATGATATGTAAATATACATGTATGTGCACGTTTGGAATTTCATCCGCTCTCTGCTAAAATGAGATATATGCGTCTACACATCATCAGCAAAAGTCAATTAAATAACTTCACCTTTACATAATACAGTCCTATGAACATCGCATTACTGCTTTTGCCAATGCTACTTACTTTCCTAGAGTCTAAATCAATATCTCGAAAACTAAATTTAAGCTGGCATAAATATGTGATAAATTAGGCACATCAGTCGACATTTTTTGGTTTAAAAATAAACTTAAAATTCTTAACAAACAGATTACGTTTTTAAATATTATTTTTGGTCCATCCTCCATCGTAAGTTTACATAGGTGACGTACACGCGATAAATAATTACGAGAGCCTCAATTGCTCATGACTAGATTATTTTATGTGGTTACGTCGCTCTTGCTAATATAAAAAAAATAATTAAACACCTAATTGGAATTCTTATTTTCACATATAATCGCATAAAAATCCAATATTAAGCATGAGCATCATTTTTAAGAAAATAATATCACATTTTAAGCACACAAAATAATATATTACAACGTTTGCCATTGTAGTTTATTTTGAAGAAATGTTAACAGCAACAAACTAAAGATAAGAATAAATTAATATAACTGACTACAGCTTTGTTAACTCATATTATGATTATAAAAATATCATTTATTTTTTGTTAGGTCTAAATCTCTGTTCTCTATAATAATGAATTACCTGTTGCTCCAAATAAGAATTCTTATAATTATGTAGAATATAGAGATTATTCATCTCCTAATATTGACGACATAACTACCTGATACCTGAATATGATTTTACACCTTTTTATAATACAATGTTACTTTGCAAACTGACATACTTAAGGATTTAATATCGATAATGTGTTCTTTTGTTTTATTGGACAAATTTAAAGTTAAACAGAAATCTACTGAATCGATGAAATCCCCAGAAGTATTATACGCAATATCTCTCAGAGACATAGGATATAAATCTTACGCCAAAGATTGCACTCCTTACAAATGGAATATATTTAGCAAATATAGAAACATAGCAAAACAATTATACGTAGGAGGAAAAAAGTTCATTTTACCGCATTATTCAATAACATTGATATTAAAACAATGCGGAATCGTCTAAAAATATCTAGCAGTAATAACCAATTAATGACAACATAGAGTTAGATGTTGACAAAATAAACAATTACTTTTTGAGTAAAACAAGCCATGATACAAATAATGCATTTGAGTAAAATTATACTGGAGGATCTAATACATTTTCCTTTATTTGTATAAACGAACTTGACATAATTGGCGGTAAAATTTTAAAAAATAATTTTTACTCTTATAAGTAGTCATCTATTTCATTTATTTAATTGTATTATAACCAGAGTAAGTATTTGCTCATATTTTTTCACTCATTTTTGCTCATTTCTTCTTTACTTTTTTTTTTCAACACTGCACATGTGAGAGTGTGTGTGCTTTTTTTCTTTTTCATCAAATGATAATTTTTTTGTTTAGCTCATTTAACTTTTCTCATGGATGAGAATATTTTATTTTGCTCATCCTTACGTGTGAGAAATGTGTAATTTTTTTTTTGCTCATCGATGAGAAATATGAAAAAATTTTTTTTTGTTCATCGTCATGTGTGAGAAATGTGAAATTTTTTTTGTTCATCGTCATGAGTAAGAAATGTGAATATTTTATTTTGCTCATCCTCAAGTACAAGAAATGTGCGTTTTGCTCTTCATCCTTTTTAAAAGTAAAAGTTCACTTTATATAAATAACTCATCAGTGAAAATGTGCAATAAATAACACTGCAAAAAATGAGGATTAATATTAATGATTTATTTTATTTTCAACTATTTACAAGAAAGCAATTATATTTTATGAAGGGTTTTTTGTTGGTTATTGTTATCATAAACTAATTTGTTTTCGTTTCGGTTTTTTGCTTGTCCAATTGTTTTTATGGACTTTTAATTTGCATGTTTATTCGTGTTGTTTTTTTTTCGTGATGAGTATGAGTGAGTGAGCAAATACTTACCCTGATTATAACTACTTCTGTTTTTCCAGATAGATATAAACTTGCGAAAGTTATTCCAATTCCCAAAGTTGGCACGACAAATAATAAGGAAAACTTAAGACCCATAAGTATTTTGCCGGTATTATCGAAAGTATTTGAACATGTAATAAGATCTCAGTTATTGGAGTATAGTAAATAATTTAATTTACTAACCGATTATCAAACAGGGTATCGACAGGGTTGCAGTGTATCATCGACATTACTTGGGATTACGGAGTCTATCAGAGAAAATTTGAATAGAAGTGGAAGAAATATTTTAATATCCTTGGATTTATTTAAAGATTTTGATCGTGTTGATCATGTGAAACTATTGCAAAAACTCAATAATGAGTTAAGGTTCTCATATTCGTCATGTATGCTCATAAAATCATATTTGTTCGAAAGAAGATAATTTGTATCTCTCAAGGGTCTGAATTCATGTACAAAGCAAGTAGTATTATTGAGTCGGAAATATGTTCAATTTTTGTCTTTGCGGATGACATTCAGCTCTTTATGGAAGTCAAACAATATATTCAATGAATTTAATCATTAATGATATTTTTGAACGTATTGAAAGTTGGATTAGTTCAAATTCATTACTGCTAAATGCATCAAGTTCTAAAATAATAGGATTTGGAAATGCAAATTTCGATCAGTTAAGTATTCAAATAAAAGGGGGTGTATTGCAGATTGTGGATGAGTTAAAGATCCTAGAAATTGTTATAGATAGAAGCATATTGATATTATATACTCTCGAGTTTGTTATACTCTTCGTCGATTATATTGCCTTAATATGTATTTAACATATCATGTAAGGTAGAAAGTAGCCCATGCGTTGATGATGTCACAGATATCTTACTGTATGAAAGTATATTTATGTTTAACAGCCGGTAATATATAAAATTAGGCTTTTAATAAACAAAATAATTAGATTTGTTTTTGAAATTAGACAACGAAATCCTATAGCTACTCAAGGTACGAGTCCTTATTATAATGATATGTCACCTTATGTCAAATGCTTTTTGAAAAGTTACTTTCATGATTTTGTTAAAATAAGATGCCTGTTAGCCTTCTATAAAGTTTGTAAAAGTGGTATACCCGAATTTTTAGCCCGTAAATTTAATTTCCCACAATCTTCCAGAAATGTTCAATTATTTATTCCATTAATAAATAGTTTAGTTTTTCAAAAATCATTTGAATTATAGTTGCTCATTGTTGGAATGCGATCCTTTTCATATTCTACTCAAGTATATCATAAAAAGCTTATTGTATATTTCAATAGAAATTCAACTAAGCTTTAACTTTTCTCCCTTCGTGTCATTTTTAAATCTAAACAGCATTAAAATAATTATATGAAAATAGTTATATCAATTATAATTATACGAAAATAATTATATGAATTATATGAATATAGAGTTACCATAAGTAAACCAAATACATTCTCAATTATAATATGTATTTTTTGCCATAAAAGGCTTTTATATTACACAATAATAACAAATAAAAAAAAATATCCAACAAATGCAGCGTTGTTATTTTCCATGCACCAAGTGTTTCAGTTACAGTCTCGAATTTACCAGCTTTATAATCAAAAATTCAAATCTTGCGTTAATTTTGAGACGCCGCTAATTAAATAAATTTTAACTGTAAATGTTAAATGAAATAAATTATTTTGATCCATGACGGGGTTGTAGGAAATGTGTATTTAATTTAGTTACTTTCTTCAAAAATTAAAATTTATAATCAAGAAAGCACAAAATTGTGTGCAGTAAAAAAATGGGGTCCGAATGAAGTTTTGCTTATTTTCTAGTTTAAAACACCTTTCTTTGGAAGTAAGATATTTCGGCCCACACTTATGCTTTATAATAACGTAATATTAAACTAAGTTCCCACAAAATTTTATTAATATGCATTCAGTATTGCTTATGTTTTGTGTTCTTAATCTCCATTATCATACAAATTTTCAAAACTATTTTAAGCAAAAACATAAATTTTTACAGTATATTTGTTAGTATAGAAAGGAACATAAATCAATTGCGTATATTACCGACAAGATGGCCTGTGTCGTATTTGCTTTTTATGTTATTTCTATAAGGGACACATTTGCATTTACTTTTGGATGGCTATTGACGGTTCGGCCAAGAAATTTAATCTTTCGGTGTTTAGAAAGGTAGCAGCGTATATAGACTTTCATATACGCTTCTTAGAAGATCAAAAAACGTACGTTAACTGCATGCAAAAAAGCTGCCTTCGTATAAGGCATCAGTAATATTTGATGATATTTGATGTGCTTTTATATTCTCTTATATCGTTTTCTTGCATTAGAAAATCTTTTGCGAAACTTAAAGCTTCGGATAATTTGAAAAGACTACACCAAAAATATGTAATTCAATAAAAGTAAATAATTTTCTTCTGTTAATCGAAGCTCTTGACATTGTTTGCTTTTAAAAACTATTATACATTGTAACGGAGAAATACTTCCTATTTATCCTAAGTTTATTTTACAAAATATGTTCATTTACTTAAATGTGATGTTTGCTGTGTTAGAATTATTTATTGAAACAATGCATTTGATGTAAATTCACTTAAACAATAATAAAAAAAATATCAATGGTCAGTGTGGTTGTTATAACAAGCTATGTGTATGAATATCAACCACCTATTAACAGTTAAATAGTAGCATTTTGCTATAAACATAATCAAGTCCAGCGACCATTGACTACAGGATGTCAAAAATATAATACATGCGTGATTATGAAAATAATTCTTTTAGCCGCCACACGACTACCGACTACACGGCTACTTTTGTAGCCCGTAGCCAACTTAGGCTAATTTCTATTTTTCTTGACTACAAAAAACACATTAGTGCTGCCAATACAATAAATGCATGAAATGGTGGTTTTAAAAACGCAATACAATAAATATCGCTATTAAAAAGGCGAAAAACTATTATAGTGACACCATTGAAAAATAATAATCATCTCTTCATTTGTTTACATTTTTCATTTACTTTTTATTTGGCGCATTTTTCATTTGCTTTTTATTTATCAAATTTTCCATTTAGTTCTATTTTCACCAATTTCTAATTTGTTACGCTTATATTTATTTTTTGGTTTTTTATTGAAATTGGTAAGTATATAATAGTCATAAGTATATAAAAGACATTTGAAATTTTTTTCACACAAATTCACTTAAAAAAATAAAGTTTGTTTTGTTTTGGTTAACTTTAATACACATATCAAAACAGATTTTATTTTTTGTAGTTAGTGGTCGGTAGTCATTAAAAGAATTCAGTAGCTGGCGACTTGGCCATTTTTGTAGCCAGCTACTTTTGTAGTCGGTAGTCGATGGTCGGTAGCCTTTGATTGTGTTTATAGCATTATTGTAGAGTATAGTTTTAAAGGCCGTGGAACATAGAATCCGTCATGTGTAAAACTTTGACGTATTCAACTGACAAGTGAGTTAAAATACATGTTTTTTATGAGCGTTGTCACAATCAATACGTGTCCGTCAAGGCAAAGTACGAAAGTTAACCAACTTTTAGCTTTTGAAGTACGTTGAATACTTTGATAGCTATCAATTGCTTCTTCTTCTTTGTTTTATTTTAACTCTTGATGTGTTTTAATTGTATTCTGTAATTTTAATAAAATAATTTAGGTGGCAAAAAATAAAATACAAATTTAATTAAATTAACAATTGAATAAAATACAAATTTCTTTTAAGAGTGAATAAAAATAGAGAGCAAAATTTTAATTTAACAACCTTCAGCAAAGTATTCATTGTGCCAACCTCATCCGTCGTTACTTTGGCTTTGGTTGAATTGTTCAAAGTACAACGTATGACGGATTCTATGTGCCCCGGCCTTAAGTAATATTATACGTATATTTCCAAATCTGTATTATTATTATTAATGGAACCTGCGCATCGATTGAGTGCACCCGAACCATTATCATACGAACCTGTTATCACACGAATCTGCGATCCGTAGCCGATCTCGTTGAATCTTAAGTTAGTTGGTTATAGCTGCGATTTTCGTATTGTTTTATTGCATTTAAATATAATTTAAACATAATTTATTTACACATAATTTAATAAAAGTAATTTAATTCAAAAAAGGAAAAATAATTGTGTTATAACTTAAGGTTTGTGGATCCGTAAGTAGAACCCTGGACACGACTGAGTCACCTCAGCCGACGAAAGAACCACGTTACAACATATCAGGTATGAAACTGGTTAGTTTAACAGATGAAAAAACGTTAACAGGGTCTTTAATAAGAAACGATAAAGTAAAAACTCCCGGTGATTGCCAGCTATCTTGTTGCTTCTAAAATACGAGTATACTGCAAACATGTTGTCTTATCTGTGCTAATTTCTCAGGAAACAGAGCCATACAATAAAACTGCACGAAAGACTTCTTATTTATTAACTTCCTTATTTAAGCGCTTCAGATAAAGGTCTATCCAATTAATAAAATGCGAATTTCTTTACGATTATATTAACGACAAGCGAGAAATGTTCATAAATTTTCTTATCATAAAATAAACACTTAACCTTTTTGCACTCAAAAAAGTTTAAATTTTAACAGCACAACCTGACATTTTACAAATGAATTAATGAACGAGATAAAGAAAATGTTAGCAATCAAGGAAGTAAGGAACATTTGCAAAAATTTCACTTAAACATTGAAGAAAGACATACTCTAACAAAACACTGCGTGGTTGTTATGTACAAATGTTATGGGCGATGTGAAAAACGAAACCTTTTTACATTTTAATCTGCTGTATAACAATACTTAACCAAACAGCATAGAAAGAAAATTTGTATAGAAAAAAACCAACAGTTTCTTTCTTTAAGGGGAAAAGAGTTTGCTTAATTAATTGACCAGTATAAAGTTGGTACATCTCATGGAAAAACCCCTTAAACTATGTAAAATGTGTTTAAAAGAAACATTTAACGTCAAAACATCTTTAATTAATCAAACATGGAAACATTTTTGAATAATGAAAATAAATGATTTTTTTTTTTTTTTTTTTTTTTATAAACAAAATTGTTAAATACGTTGTTCAAAGTAAATTACTTTCTTATTTTTGATACTAATTTTGTAGAATGATTTTCATAGACTATCAAATACAAGTCTACATTTTGCGACCCCATCTTTATTAAAGATATGTCACTTCTCCTAAAGTTAAGTTTTTAAAATAGTCGACTCGGAAAATTATTGAAGCAGTAGTGCTTAAATAAGAACATTGTTTCAATCGACTTTTAAGCCAAAGCATTTCTTCTATAAGAACGTTCTCTTAATTTTTTTTGCGTTTTAGATGTTTTGACAAGTGTTACAAACACTGTGTCGTGTTTCATGACAGTTGATAAACAAAATACCAACTAAAATTGCGATACTGCGGATATGTTCTTCTTTAATGGAAAATTTGCTAATGCAAAAGTTAAAATTAAAATTTGTTTTGCCTCAACTTTCCTGTCTGCTAAATATAATTCAATAATTTTTAGGTATTCCTTTTAAGCAAAATAACATATCCAATGAGCGGAATTGTATTTTTGTGATTGCATAGTATTATTTCTACAGTATTTCACAGTATTTGTTTGTCGCGACCATACTTCAGTACACCATTTAAAAAATGTGCGATGTCTTGATTGTGTGTTCAAATGCATTTGTGCAGGCCTCTATTGCATACTTACAGCCCGATTCTGTGCACTTGATAAGTTCACGAAATTGAGTATTTATCAACTTTTTAATATTTATCAAGATTTGGTATTTTACTACAAAAAATGAAAGCTTTTTAGTTGATAATTTGTCAAAGTCTCATTTGGTATTGAGAACTCTATTTTATTGTGTGTGTGTATTCAAATTCGGTAAATAGTGCACGCCTTATGTAAATATCAACATAATGGATTATTTTTTAAAATAATAAATAATAATAATAATATCCTTTTAGCAAAATGGAAGAAGAAATAATTGTGGTAATGCTGACTTGTGAAGACGAAGAAAATGCGGAAAAAAGAAGGCCTGAGTTGTGTTCTTGTTCGGCAATTAATTAGAGATTTGCAGCCTCATGACACCCAAAGAGCATCAATAACATCAAGTTTCGGCAACGCTCTACTTTTTTGGCCACGGATCATACCAGAAATGCGTTGGCAATAAATGCATTTTGCCAATGAGTCAGCCGTCAATATCTCGATCTTTGAGATATATATCACAACTCATCGTAAAGGTAAAAAGTGTAGAGATTTCATTTCCAGTCTCCGTAAAAGAAGAAAATGCCACAAAAAAAGGGTGTAAAAATAATTCTAATAAATCATAAGCCGTAATATTTAAAAACGTTTTACAAATTTTTCAATCGGTTCGCAATAAAAAGTGTGATAGGCGCAATTGATTGCACGCACGTTGCACTTATTGCACCACCCTCAAACAACCCAGAGCTACCACCAAATTTCTACATGAATCGTAAAGGTTTTTACCTTTTACACTTAACACTGTTAGTAAAGTATTAGCAGAGTAAAAAACTCATAAGCGTAATGTTTCAAATTTGTGGTGGAATGCGAGAAGTATGCAGTTGGGAAAATATGAAATTTCGCCTTAATCTTCTTGTAACCGTTCACGCTAACGACACTTTTGGGTGACCGGCATTACAACAAAAAAATAAGGGTGAGCCACTCAACACTCTTAATTTAAGCTTAATCACGTTTAACATTCAAATATCGATAAAAAAATTAACAAAGTTAAATTAAATATCTTGGAAATCGGCGATGTATCTAAATTTATCACACATTAGAAAATAGAAAAATCAGTTGTTACTCCTACACATGTCTTGCATTTTCTACTTGTAACAAACGTCAAGGCAAATGACATTAATTTTATCCACCAGGAAGATCAACGCTTGTAATTTCAGAACATAAAAGTTTTCTAATTCTATTGATATTATTAAATTATACATTATTTTTTCTTCTTTTGTGCAAATTTAGTTTTCTATTAATAAAAAATATATTTTTTGCATTTCTTGCAATCTTTATTCCTTCCAAGCTGTTTAATAAGAAAATTCTGTTTGAAATTGAGTTTCAGCAAAAATTATGCTAAACATTGAATTGATTGATCTGGAATTTTCTGTACGCTTATATATTTATATATTTACCAACATACATTTCAAGGTCATTTATTAAAATATTATGATGCCAAATCATCATAAAGTAGCTGTAAAATAAATAGCTACATAAATGTATACATACATACATCCGCATCTACTTCCAACAGGCATACATACATACATATATCGACGCATCCATTCTATAACGTTCTAAGTGCACTTAGAACGTTTTTAATGTTCTTGAATTTTTGAATCCTACGTTCTCTTATTTAAATACTGTCAAAATTTGGTTAAGATGGGCCGATCCGTTCCAAAGTTATAGGCATAAATATACTTAAACTACACACGTAGTCGTTAAAATTTTCCATTCCAAAATGTAGTAAGTACACTTAGAATACTTTTGCTTGGAAAATTTTAAATTGACTTGAAAACTAAGTTGACTGAGTATGTTATGGAACGGACATTTCTTAACGTTGTGTTTTCTATGTGTACTTAGTATGTCCAGTGTGCTTTTTTAGTGTCTGTAAGTGTAGTTAAAAGGTTTTTTCCCGAATTAAAAAAGAATTTTGTGCGTTTAAGTGTACATAAAATGTTTTAGTTTGGAAAAAGTAGTCAACCAAATCGTACGCCTAATTTTTGTATTTTCGGATATAAAATGATTTCGCGTGCAAGAAAAATTTAGCACAAATTTAGCACAAATAACGTGAGAGGTATTATTTATTAGATTTCCATATTATCCAAAATAATTAATAAGTTTTTTGTTAGGAAAAATTGAATCAAAAAGTATAAGTTAAATGTCATATAATTGTGAGAAAAGTGTTGGTAAGAAATTCACGACTTAAGTTAAATGTGCTTATTTATATTGGATTTTTTGACAGGAAATAAAGAGCAAACGAAAAATCGTCTAAATTTGATGATGAGAATAGTGAAAATTCTGATTCACTAGGTGTGTGATTATTTATATTAATATATTAAAATTTGTTTATATTAAGTAATTAATTTTTTAGAAGCATATCCCGGGAGTGACTGCGAATATAACACATCGAATAATTGATCTGCAATAGGTATGTTTATGGACACTTGTTTATATAATTTATTTTAAGTATCGCTTCAACTTTTAGAGCCATTTCCCGGCAGTTGCAGCGAATATAATGCGTCAAGTAATTCGTCGGAAGCAGAATCAAATCCAGAGTTTAGTCCAATAACTCCAAAATTGAAAAAGAAAAAATTAAATCCTGAATTTGATACACCACTCGAAAACTTTTACAAAAGACATTGACGTCCATCCGAGTGGAACAAAAATACAGCAAAATATTTAAAAAACCACGGAAAGGATCATCATAATAAAAAAGGTCAGTTTTTACCAAAGAAAGAGTTAAAAGAGGGTTGCAAAGAATCTTGTAGAATGAGATGTTCACAAAAGCTGTCTAAAGATACAAGAACACCAGTTTTTCAAAATTTTTATAAAAATGGCAGCAAAGAACTTCAGTAAGCTTTTATAGCAAATTTAATAACACTGCACAAAAAAAATGTTTGCACAAATACAGAAAATTCGCGAAAAAATGAGTCAAGAAAGTATTTTCTAAGTTATGAAGAAGAGAACCAGTCTGCAACAGACAATAAAAAACCTTGATACGCAAAAATCATTCGAATGCGGGATTTATATCACCTGACAGAAGAGGAAAGCATTCTATGGCAAATAAAACTTTAAGTAGAATAAGAGACATAGTTAAAGAGCATATTAACGAGTTTCCTTTTTAGTACAAAGAAAGTACTTGGATGGTGAAATATCGTCGGTTACTGAAATGTATCGTTTATATGAAATTGGGTTATCCGAAAAGTCAATTGATATCAGCTTAAAAGCGACATTAAGACAATATCGCGATGTTTTTAAAGATTCTTTCAATATTTCATTTTATATTCCAAAAATGGATTTATGCGACTTATGCGAAAAGTTAAAGAACTCTGATGAAGAAGGAAAAAGCTCATTGAATTTCAATTCAATCACCATTTATTTTGTAAACAAAAATCTAGAGAACTGAAAGATATCGACAAAAAAGAGTGCATTGAAAACGAAAATGTTATTACAGTTTGCTTTGATTTTCAAAAAATTTTTTCATCACCTTGCGCTGAGGTGAGCACTTTTTACTACAAAAGAAAATTACATGCTTATAACTTCACAATTTTCGAGCTTGGTTCCAATATAGCATCTTGTTCTGTATGGGATGAAACAATTGCAAAGAAAGGTGCGATAGAAGTTGCCACGTGTTTATTTCAATTTATATCAACAGAACATAAAGAATTCGGCATAACTAAGTTTAATTTATGGTCTGACAATTGTGGAGGTCAAAATAAAAATAAAAAACTACAAATCGATATTAGTCACAAATTTTTAGAAAAGGGTCATACTCAAAATGAAGGCGATGGTGTTCATGCACTTATAGAGAAGTGCAGGAAAAATAAAAGAATATACACGCCGATAGAATGGTACTCCGTGATAATTGAAATGGACCATGATGATTTTTTGGATTTTAAGCAATTTGCTTCTGTAACAAATTGGATAAAAATATACAAAATGAAAAAATAAGTCTATCAAAAATCCGAGAAATAAGAGTTTATAAAGAACAAAATTATATATTATTTTATAAATATGAATTTAATGAGAATTTCAAAGAAATAAAGATATATGATGAAACTAGGAAGAGAAGAAAAGAAAATTGTTATTGAAGAAATACCAAAAGCATACATATCCAGATTTTCTATAACAGAAGAAAAACGAAAAGATCTTTTATATCTGTGTGATCAAAATTTAATTCCAAAATTTTACCAAAATTTATATACAGACTAATTTAATTCTTAAAATGCTTATTTAAATACGTCTGCAGCAAATTATAGTTTGCTTTAATAAACTTAAATTTTACGTAATATTAACACCCAGCCTAACCATTTAAAATCTCTTAAGAAGCTAATGTTTAAGATAATAGTTTTTCCTCTCTAATAACGAATAATGAAAAATGCTTTTAGTCCCAACATTTTTTAAAAGTTATGCAGATAAGGTCATATATTTGTTAAAAGAAAAGATGCTGCACTGCCGTCATTTTCTGAAAATATAATCATAAAAAGTAATAAATTAATCAACCATATCGACCCTTAATTACCACCAGCATACAATTATGTTCACAAATATGTATGTAACCATGCAACATGTATCAGAAGTTATATCCTTAATTGTTTATAAACTTAACAAGAAAGACTTTTATTTTAATGTAGGTATTACTTTAATAGCATTGAACTTCTACAGTTAGTTGGAAAATATCTTAATTATATTCATATATAAACAAAATCTAAAACATAATCTAATAATCTAGCATAATCTTAAATCATTCTTTTTATCTTAACAAGCAATCCATTCCTCCATGTAACAGCATGGAATCGAAAGCAACAAAAACTCAGTATCACATTTTAACGAAATGTTTTTGTTGGTAATTGTCAAAACAATACAAAGGAATTGTGATTCATTTAAAATTTCCTAAAAAAAATATTGCTTTAATGTTGATGTTGTTTTAGTGTGCTGCATGTTTTGTGTGTATGTGCTGTTTTGTGCTGGCGGAAATCAATCTACCTCCAACCAACCTCAGTCTTCATACAGTTCAATTCATGCCTTTTTATGGCATGTACAATAAATGGTACATAACGTTTCAATCAATAAGATCTCGCAATGTATGTGGGTGCTATTTTAAAGTACTTAAAGACAATTAAGCATAATCTTTGACGATGTGGATGATGATGCAAAATAAAAAAAAGTAAAAATACTATATTCGGCTATGCCGAAACTTAAATACCCTTCACCATGTATATAATGTTTAGCGAAGTAGCTGCTATCAAAAAACAACATTCACTGTTTTTTTTCTTATTTTCTAACTCTCTTTTGCTCCATATATTGTTTTTTTTTTGGAGTCGTTCATTGTTTCAAATGATATAGAAAATTATAGGTAGGCGTGGTGTTTTGCCCGTTGCGTCGATTAGCATAGTGCCTCGGCAAACTTGATTTTAACGCTAACACGGACGAACGTCGCTTAATCGTCTTTGCTATGCAACAGAATTTAGAATATATACACTTTGTGGGTTCTGAAATTGATATTGTAGAAATGACAAACTTAGATATACCCCTTTACCTCTTTTTGTAGTGGAGAGTATTACAATAAAAATTTCCTTCATAGAAAAACTCCACCATATGAGTTTTGTTGACAAAGCGTTTGAAAAAGTCATTAAATTGTAAAATAAATTTGTTTGTTTTTCATAAGTTTTTTAATTTAATTAACAATTAAATTGTTTACTTTAATCAAGAAATGTGCATCTCTTTTGAGACTGTTCACCACTTTTTTTGTTGGAAGAAATTTAGGCAACTGTTATTTTCCATTTCAGTTGCAATTAACCCAAGACAACTTCTTTTATTTGAGGATTTATTTGTGTTTCCTTGAATTTTTTTATTTTTTAAGTAATTAAATCCTGTCTTTAGTTAAAAAAAAAACTAATAATGGTTCATATTTATCAATATAAGGAAAACGTGAAACGTTTTAACTAATAAATTTACTATAGTGAATAAGTCGCTTGTTCGAATGAGGATCATAATAAATTAATTAATTAAGTTATAATCGTATTAATGATTGAAGATATCACAGAAATTACTTCGTATATTATTTAACCAGTGAACTTGACCGAAGATTGCCTGAAGATTAGTTCTTATTTCAGTTGACGGAAAACATTCTACACTTATTTTTATAAAATCCTTATGATACCTAGAAAATTAGAAAATTCCTCGTATACTTTTAAATGGGAAGATGCCCTATTAACCGATTCACTTCTTTTATATCTTTTTCTAATAGCACCCCAACAATTCAAGCAGATCCTTATACTGGCTTTAGGAGAACAATTTGCCCCCAAATAAAAATTAAACCGATTAAACAAAAAAACTAAGAAGACAAAGAGTTAAATTACTTAGTTATTGATTTATTTAAAAATAATTTGAAAGTAAAATGAAATAATAAATATGAGTCTAAGTGTTGCTCTGATAGCAATAATTTCAAATAAATTATTTTATATAAAAGCTTTCCAAAAAAAAAAAAAAAAAAAACACTTATAATTTAGCACTTTCTCCAAACACGTAGCCTTTAAATTGAAATTAAAGATTTGATTAAAAATACAAATTTTGAATTTTTTTACATAATATTTTGTATAAAAATTGCTTTTTAAGTAGAATAAATATTTAACATTTTAATTTTTGATTAAAAATCTACCATTTTAACCTTTAAATTTATTTCTCTATAACATTCGGCCTAGAAATACTAAAAGAATTTAAAAAGTAAACTTAAGAAAAATTGGAAGTGCTTTAAAAATTTGCAAAGTCCGAGGTGTACTATTTGATACAATGGCAGCGGCAGCAGTATAATGTCCAAAGCTTGAACTTGCCAATACATTTGCAATAGCGGTATGAAGTTTCAATAAAATTGGACTAACCATTTTGAAATTTAGTAGTTATTTCCATTTTTTTCCAAATCTGGCCACGGTGCATTGTGTGCCAGCTGTTGGCCAATTTTGGCTTATATTACAATACTTCTTTGTTAAATTTAAATTTTATGTGTACTATCTTTTTGCCCCTTATCATAAGTTTTGTTTTATGATTTGGAAACGATCCATTGATTTTATATTCAAGTAAAAAGAATTTACAAAACAAGTTGGGATCTTACGATACTCAGGCAATAAGAAAAATTATTTTTGCTTACAAAAGTTTTGTGTGAAGTTTTTATTCTTCTGTCAAATGTTTTTGTTTTGATAACAAATTTATTTCTAATAAATTTAGTAAAAAAGACCATTATTAGTAAGTAATTCAACTCATTTTGTGGTGGCATGTCGTAACGTCCAAGGACATAATGTACATCTACGTAGCGTCATAACGCCCATGAATATTATAGATATATTTAATGGTATTCTATGTAAGAAAGAGGCAATATTTTTATAAACTGGCTTAAAGATAATTTCTGATAAGCCAAGCCGTTGTTGGTTATTTCATAGGGCAGAAAATCCTTGCGCCCAGAAATCTTTGGTAAGCGAAGCCGTTGTTTTAATTGTGCCATTATGATACTTTTATAAGTGCCACTATGTCATTACTAAAAACGATATGTCCATGGACATTATAAAGTCCATAAACTTGAACACTATGACAGGTCACCCGTTTTATTTACTTATTTTTAAGGTTATATCTTTAACTGATTTAAGATTTTAAAATCCAAAATTTCTAGCAATAAATAAAACTATGTATTCTTGCGAGCGGCATGAACACTTAACACCAATTCTTAAAATCCAACCCTTGTAATTTAAATTATTATGTGAAAGACTTTTACACGTGGTCGTTAATGTTTTATCATTTAATAATTGTAATTTATAATATTCATTTCTTCTATTTTATCTAAACCTTACTCTTTTGGTGGATTACATAGCAACAATATCGTTGCTTAGAAATAGATATTATTTACACTGGAAGTAATAATTAAAATAAACAAAATAAAATTCGCTAAATCGCGCAACAAAACTATTTGAATAAAACTTTTAAACTAATAATTTATAATGGTGTATGCCCTGCTGTTGATAGCATTTACATAATTTTAGGCCTATTATTTCCATTGAAGCCTTGATCGTATTAGAAATTATGTATAATGGGCAATGAACCAGTCTGCTACTGTCTGGAACCGATTATTATTGAATGCTGGTAATATATTGTCGAATGATAACTCTAGAATTACTTTCGTTTAAATGCATTTCTCTAAAGTATTAACGTTTACTTTCGGCTTAAGTGATAACGTTTACCGGCAACGAAAAAAATAGCCTCCTTTTTTAACCATGATATATTTGTGTGTTATAAAATAATTGAAATAAGAACTGTGGAATAAAACGATTAAAGTTTTCCTAAATTTTGGTAAAACCTTCATTACAATTTACTTTCCTTGAAACACTTCTGCTTTCTTGCTGCTCTTTTTACTGGTTGACAATTAACCAAGAAAAAAAGATTTAAAATAATAAATGTCTACAGCGCAAAAAGAAGCCAAATCAATAAAGTTCTGTTTTTAACATAGAGTGTAATAATAATATCGCAATTACTATACTTAAGATTTTCTCAGCTCAGACATTTGACTTTAAAAATAAAATATTTAAGGCTTTATTTCATTAATTTAAAAATATATTAAGTTTAGGAAAGTTTTTTGTTTTTAAAAACTTTATAAAACTAAAACAAAAGTACTCTTTAATATTTTAACAGCATAAAAATTTTGCTTAATTCTATATAACAAAATTGTTTTTTTTTGTTATTGATGCAGTGTTCTTTTGATTATGTCATTACCATAGTTAAGAAATAAATGAAAAAAGCTGCAATATTTATTCAAATTAGAATAATCCAAAAGCTAAAAGTCATCTAGCAATAAAATTCGCAGTTCTCTGTGCCATGATGGTATTAAGCTAAACCACGAACGGAAAAGTTGCTCGTATGTAGAAGTAGCAGCACAGAAAGTAATAATTGATATGCATTTCCAAGAAGCCAGCGAGTAAAATAAAAGTATTCATATAATTTTTTTAATAACTAATTATTTTAAATATTCTGATGAAGTAGAAAATAATTATATTTTTTCCCCTAAATGATTACAAAGTCTGCTAATCTAAATGTGATTCGTTTTCTGTAACAAGAAAAAGTGAACTTAGATAGGCCTAAATTTTATCAGAAAGTGTAGCCTGGACAAAAATACTAAAAATTAAAATGTTTATTTAAGTTTTAATACTTCATATATCGTTATTCGTGCCAGAGACGATCCATACAACATAAAACTAACAGATTAATATCTTTCTATTTAAACGGAGTAAATTTCGAAACATTTATAGAAAATGAATTAAAATTACATCTTATATTCCAGGAACACACTTAATTTAAATTTTCCCTATTGTGCTGTATACATCTGCGTACAATATGCCCAATTTTTTTTTAAATTTGCTTCTTTGTTTAAAATTTATTAAATCTAAATTGCTTCGTATTTAGTTGTTGTCGGTTAATTTTTTAAGCTTTAAACAAAGTTTTTTCTTTCATCAATCTTTTAAACATAATTTTTAAATGAAAAAAAAAAAAAAATATGGTCTGTGTTTATCTTTTAAAGCTATTTTATTTATTACCGGTTAGTGCTAAAAGTTTTTAAACGCTATATGTAGACTTATACAGCGGTATGCATAACAAAAACTTAGGCAAGAGTAAAGAAATTGAGCAGGGTCTCAGTGTGTTTTTACGTAGGGCCAGTCACTTAAAACCATTGTAGGTAGTTTTCGTTATCCATAACTATTATATTCTTGAATTATTTTTAGTTTTAAATTGTGTTTAAAGCCTTGGCAGAGACCCTGCTTAATATCAGCAGTTATGCTAACTTCATGCTAAATTTTTGTTATGCATACGGCCGATAGTTTTGTGTTTAAACAATACATACTTATTTTTATAGCAGTTATTTTATCAATTACTGTTAGTCGTTAGTCGGAAATTAGAATGAACTGATTAAGGGTAACTTATATATTATTTTGTCATGTTTTAGAAATTCCATAAGAAGAAACAAATTTTTGGTGTGGGGAGTTGCTAATTTTTTCTTCGCTTTGCTTACCCTCTACAGTCAAGACTGCCTTCACCAATGACGAACCGAGAAAATATCGCTAGAGAAAATTTGCCAATCGATCAGACGTAGGTTCGGAAATTTTGCTATGGAAAATCAGCAAGATCGGTCCATGTTCTTCGAGGCAGCTGGCAAAACACCACGACTGTCCCTAGTTTTTCTATTCTTTCAACTTTCGTTAGAATTCCTGTAGGTTGTTGTTTTTACTTTTCAGTACTTAGTAAAATACTTGCCATTTACAACGCTTTTTTTTAACAGAAAAACTTATAGGTAGGAAAGAATTTCTTATGCCGCTTTATATGCACACTTGGTTATACATAGCCGAACATAACACTCTTACTTGTTTTAACTTTACAAAACAAACAATTACGATTCCAAAGAATGCGCTTTCTGTATTTCTACTCTGTTTTATTATAATTAAATAAATAAATAAAAAAATGTTGACTTTATGTCGTTTTATATGTACATGTTATATGTGCATTGTATACATATATGGTAAAAGGTATATGAGATTCGGCATAGCCGAATATAGCACTCTTTTTTTGCTTTTAAAAGCTTAAGCAAAATATTGTAATGGTGATCAAGGAGACTGTTGTAAAGGAGTGAAATAGTTGAAAAACTCCAGCCTAAATTTCATTCATCTTTAAATACAAATCATTTTTGTTATGCGTAAAGCAGGGTAAAATTCTTATCAGTGCAGAGCAGGTTATTATTTCATACTTATAACGATTATGCAGGGTTTGAAATAATCACTTACCCTGTTCTGATGGTGGTGTTTTTCCAAATTAGATTTTACGATGTGCAAACGTAGTTAGAGAAGCCTCTAAAAATATTTGTTAGGGAAATTCGTATTGTATTTGTTCCTTTTTTATCATCGTTATCACTGCTCACACTGTATCAGTGTTAAATAAAAACTTTGGTGCGAAAATTTCTGAATCGACAAACATTTTTGAAGTAGAATAAAGGCTAATAACTGCTAGTGATAAAAAAGTTTTGTTCTTTTTATTGGATAATGCCACACATGTTCTCGTCGTCAGAGCGAAGTTCTTAAATAGGCACTAAAAATAATTGAATAGAAATAGAAAATTATTGGTAACTGACGATGCCCTACTGCGCTTCTGATCATATATTGCTTTAAAGTACTGTCAAACTATTGCTAAATTTGTTGACTTAATTACTGTGGCTTGAAACTAAACTGCCTGAGTTTGCTAAGAATTTACTTGCTTATAGCCAGTCACTTTAACGTTTCTAGATTATAAACGTCTGACATGCCCTGGGTAATCCTGAATTGCTATGTTGTAATTACCGCTTTAGTTTTGCCTTCCTGATCTCAAAAGATATATTATTATCAAGCAGGTGGAAGCCCGGATGACCACATTTGATCCCTCCCTATTTAGATTTTTTTGTAAAAGCGCCTTAGACAAAGTTAAATGTTTTGAAAACCAAAAAGGCCTCATAGACTTTTTTAGAAAAAATATACGTATACATAGATACAGTTTAATGATAAAAACACCAGAAAAATCTATTGTAATAGCAGATATAGTTAAATGGTCTTTATTTATTAAAAACACTGTTCTATAAAGAGAATGCCTCTTAAAAAAAATAGTACGAATATAAAGGATTTATTGTGCCCTTCGTGGTTAATGTTTTATTCCGTGTTTAAGCTTACAGGAGGATTTCTTTGCTTGCTATTGAAAATTAGGTCTATATCTTTAGAGGAAGCGGGCAAAACCCCACGCCTGTCTGTAATTTTTACTTATCACTTGGAACAAATCTAGTTTAGAAAAGTAATTCCAATAAAATAATGTATGGGGCGATAGAGAATTAAAAAGTAAGAAAAAGACATCAACTGAAGAAATTGGCGCTAGCCCACATTTCTCGAGACATGGGCTTGATTTATTATTTGAGATATCAATATCAGTATCATTTAAAAGGTTTTAAAAATTTTTCTAAGCAAATGCTAAAATTTTTAAAAATGTTTAACCCGTTAAGAGCTGGTGTCATTTTTAAATAAAATTATGTACATTATTTAATTTTTCCATATCTTTTTTATTAAATTTCGTTTATATTACAGCTGCTGGTTACTTTTTAACATGAAAGGTAAGTTACGAAGCTGGTTGTTGTTTAAAGCAATACTTACAACTTTCGGAAGAAAGCTTTTTTAACAGAAAAACTTTATGGTAGGAAATAATTTCTTATGCCGATTTTTATTTTAATTATTTAAAGAGAAATCTACATACGGTACATGTGGGTATTCTTAAATAGTAAGACTCGGCGCAGCCGATAATAGCTCTTACTTGTTTTACCTAGGGAAGTGCAGTACATATTTCAGAGTGTCGGTTTTATACTGTGTTTTTAGCTATTTAGAAAACAAGAGAAAAAATCTCAAAGCTTGCCAAAATACTTTTTAGTAATTAATTTCTTATATTTAGAGCTCTGCTTCAGATAATGAAAAAATTTATCATTTTAAAACTTAAAAAGAATATTTGTAAAACAATAAAACAAGACTATTAAAAAACTATTTGCACAAATAACAAATAGGTCATATGATATTTATGTAACTTATAATAATTTACCTTGTTGAACTTTTTTAAATGAAGTCAATGGATAGCAGAATATTTGTATATTACCATAAATCAAATATCGAACACTGTATACAAAAATGGAATTCTGTGGACCATCATCAGCTATAAAATTGTGAGTAAAATGCATCCATAATTCATAAAACCGTCACAATAAGATCTTGTTAACAGAATCTATATATAGGCTTCGTTAAACAGCTAAAAATTTGACTATTCTACCATAGGACGCTAAAAGTAAGTTCATTTTAAATAGCATTTTTAAACATCTGTATCAACTATACATTTTTTTTGTTGATTTAATTGAACTACAGATATTAAATTAAAATTTGATCAGTGTTCAATACTGTGTTTGGCTTTATTTCTTTATGGATTTTAGAACAATGCCAAGTATAAATAAGTAATATTTTATTAAATATGATGAAATGCATAATAAATGAGGCTGCTGTAGTCAAAGTGGTAAACACGTTGACTACAAACCTGGTTGTTTCAGGGTTCAAATCCTGCGGCAATCAAAATACAAAAAATGTTTTTTTCTGTTTAATGGTGTAAATAAATATTCAGAATGAACAAAAAAACGTGCAGTCTCCTCCGTCGGTACTTTCTTATAGCAGATTGGCCGGCGAAGTAAAATAAATAACTCTCTCTCTTCTTTCACCACCTGTCTTATCTCTCATCGATCCCTTTCCTAAAAAATGTAGCACGGTTACGAAAAATAACTAAATAGGTTTTAATGCCTGAAGTGCTACTTCTCTTAAAAAAAAAAAAAAAAAAAACAAAAAAAAAAAATAAAAAATAAATAAATAAATACCACGATATAATAAAACAATAAAAGTTAAACTTATAAAAAGTCTTATGTAAAATACATCCGTCTATGTAGTTTGTAGTTGGTATGTAGTTGTAAATAAAAACAAAAATGCTTTTTTAAACAACACACATATTGCTAATCGCTGTAACCTATCCTTAAAAAAATTAAAATAAAGGCACTGATATCTTTTAAAATTTTGGATTAACTTCTTTAGGCTTTAACAAAGCAGCTTTCCTGGGTTCGCATTAAACAGCGTTGTGTTTCCTTTCTCAAAAATAATCTCAAAAACTCGCATCTATCTAGTTCAAAATCAATAATCTACAGCAATCATTTCAAAAATATAAAACGTAATTTAATATTCATAGAATACGCTTTATTATACCATGGGAACAAGAAGACCTATGATTACGTCCTATGTTTGGAATGAAGTCCGCAGAGAAAAAACATAGCTACGATATGGTAAAATAAACCAAATTATGTTATCTCTAAAAATGTACATTTATAATTTTTAACATTTAATCATTGTATGGTAACTATACGCAAAAAATGAAACGTCGGTAATTTTAACTAAAAAATGAAACTAAAACAAAAGTTTTACAACTCATTACAAAAAATTGCATATATTTGCGTAATATTCTTAATTATTATATTAATGCTTATTTTGTTGTTTACTTGACAGAATGCTTTTTTATTAGTTTAGTGATTTTTTTGTAAGTTGTCGGTTAATGTAAAACTAAAATCTTAATATTGGATTAAATAAAAAATATTAAATTTAATATGCAAAATATATAAATAAAAATAATATACAAAATATCAAATTAAATAAAAAGAGAAGCTAGAGAACAGTATGATTCCAAGACTGACTATATTATTATTAAATATAAAAATACAATGTTTTGCTTTCAACTATATAATACAACTATAATATATTGCTTCAGTTATGGTTACCTCAACCATATTTTTTCTTTGCGTATGGTGGCAAGATCAACCCTTAAGTTTAAAGTATTGCCACTGAAAAGATTTCTAACTCATTTTTTAGCTCTTATTTACAAACTTTTTTGATAAAAAACTAAGATTTTGTTTTCTATGTTTTTAGTTATTTCCGTACAGTGTGCTACACAATGTTGAGAAATGTAGTTAAACCAAGAATACTGTATGCAAACAAAAACCATTCAAACGTATACGTTGAAAAATTTTTAAAGCAACTAATAAATAACCATTACAAGAAAAGTAGCGAAAAAATAATCGTAAATTTTAAGTTTTTTTGATCTTTGCAATAAATAAAAAATATAATAAAATAAATATCAACAATCGACTACGTGTTAAAGAGCGACTGCAAAACTAGGAAAGCGCCAAAATAAAATACAATAAAAGCAAGCACATTCAAATGCGGAGGAAAGTTTATAATGATGTTGAATGCTACAAATAAATATATGTTAAACATGCATAAATATGAAGCCATTTGGTCTAGTGATGATGTGATGTGGCACGTGTGATAATACCCACTAAGTGTTGGCAGTAATAGAAAATAAACATGAAATTGTTGCTTACGTTTTCTTATGGCATATTGTAAGTTGTACAGGAACTTGTGCAGAATATTCATTATTGTGAGTTCAATTTTTTTGTAGAAAATTACATTTCTTTATAAAAGCATATTAAATATGCGGAATTGGTGAATATTTTAAAATAGATTATATATTAATTATTTAAATTTTTTTATCAATATATTAAATCAACGACAATGCAAAACTGCATACCTCTCTAATTTTGGACTCATGTTTAAAACACAGAAGATGTGGAGAAAACGTTCGCTGCGGTGCTATTATTTACTAAACAAAAGTTAAATAAACTCAGACAGGGAAAAATGAAAAGACACCTAATAATGAGACTCAAAAGCAATGTAGCAAATCACAACAATATGTTTTGTTTTTATGACAGCTTTATAATACTATATATTTTTTTTTGGAGTTTATTTTATTAGTATGACAAACACCAGCTTTCAGAAAAAGCTGCAATCATTTCGTAGGAAAAAAGCCTACCGACTTCGTAAAAGCGACTTCAGATGCCCTTAGTGAAGAAATTATCGGATAAGCAGAAAGACTAAAGTATGTAAAAATATTTGTTTGTAGCGGTCTAGAAAATGCAGCATTACATTCTGCTGGTGTCTAATTATTCTAGTTTTCTTTAAAAATCGTCCGCACACATTTGTAAAATAATTTTTTTTTAAATGGTTTTTAGAAATTAAAAAAATGAACTTAAGCCAAAAATTTATTTTCATACATTTAAATCCATACATTAAATTTCATAAAAATTGAAGGAGAAAAAAGCTTGAATTAAATTATGTACAAAACAGGTAATGAAAAAGAAAATCAGGCAAATATAGTTAAAGTTTTTTCACATTAATAAAACTGTCAAACTTGAATGTAAGTTACTTCACAATTATGCGAAAAAGCTTCATGATTCAAGATCCCCAATTAAAAATAAACCGATAATGACATTGTAAAATGGTTTTATATATGACTAGCAAAATATAGTTTTTTCAAAGTTGAAACTTTTTGTACATTAAGAAAAAAAAAGGAAATTAACCCTTATAATGACTATATTTTTTAATGATTAACTCTCAAGGGCTTCTGATACTAATGTATGTAATTTCACTGCATCTCGTGAATAACTGCTGGGAACTTAATTACTTAGAATTTTAAGTTTTATTATCAAAATAGCAATAATATAAACAAGAAAAAACAAAAGTCTCAGGTCAAATGCTATATCTCTAAGCTATAATATTGTGAAGGTTTTAAAAGTAAATAAGCAAACTCAGCAATAACATCCACACTGTAGTTCTGGCTTACTTTCAACCTGGCAAAAGGGGCAATTTTGAAATAGTAATATAAAAGAGATTTAACACTGCATTAAAATAAAATCTCTTATTTATGCAACATGCTCACCTCAGAGATTAAGCAAGTTTTGGGATCAGGTTTAATACTAATCACAGTTACTTAAAGATTTCTAAGAATAAATTATAACCTTAGGAATATTACCTTGACAGGTACGAAAGCTATCAACTTAGCTTTTTCTGTTGACATATTGATTATTTTTAGGAGTACAAGTCAATCTAAAATAATAAACGTTAATTAATTGAAAATATTACCTTTGAAACACGTATTTGTATAAATGTAATCTAAACATAAAAATCCTGCTGCTGTAGAGCAACGTAAAGTCGGGTTTTTTAATTAAAACTTTCTTACTGGTTGCTTAATTTATTGTATTTTGCATCTATTTCAACAAAAATGTATTTTAATAATAATAATAAATCTACTGTTTCATTTTTTTTTCAGAAATGACATTACCTCTACACATTTTTAATCACAAAAAGTACACAAGTAATAGTGATATATTTGGCTATGCCGAATCTTAGTTACCCTTCACCATCTATGTAAATCTAGTTTAGTGAAGTAGCTCCAATCAAATAAGCAAATATATGGGTGTGAATTAAAAATTAAGAAAAAAACTTTTTAGGAACTACATAAATATTAATTTACATAAAAATGCGATCGGCTCTTAATGATGTTAATATTTCCTTAAAGATATCTTCAAAAGCTTTTAAACGATACCCATATTGATATTTTATAAGCTTTGAAAATTTTAGAGGCCTTTAACAAGGTAAATATTGGCTATGCATAAAAAGTCAGAATATATACACTGTATGGGGTCGGAAATGGATGTTGTATAAATTACAAACGGAATAAAAAAATTATTTGTACCATTTTTTCACTTTTTGTGGTGACTTATGAATAAATGTACTAGTAAAATAACAAAACAACATCAGCAATATAAATAAAAAATGTAAACGTGTAAAAATATAAAAACCAGTATAAAACATGCAGTAACACCTTTCAGCATTTATAGCTCTATAAAATACATAATTTTGCTAGGAGGTCTTATTTATTCTCTCCAAGAAATAAAGACAGACACACATTGTTAGCATTTGAATTTTTAGTTTATTTTTCTTCATTATTTTGGTGCCAACACCTTTTTTTCTTTTAGTTTAGCTGTTTTCATTTCAATGAAAGTATTAGAGTGAAATTTGTTTTGTTACATTCCGCTAACTTACACAAATTTTATTGGCTCTCATGGAAAAAGTGCATTTGATTAACGTGAAACGTTTGAGCTTCTTTCTATTTATAAAACTAAGCAAAGGATTTTTGTTTTTAAATGTATTTTCCTTTCAGCAAAATTTTAATATTTATGCTTAATGGGGTAATAAAATAATATTTTCGTGATTAAATAAAAATATGAATCTTTGGTAAACTTTTTTAACGAGGAAAATAAAAATTAAAATAATTTGTCGCCCGTAACTATTTAATAAATATTGTTGGCAGCATTATTTTCATTAGCGAAATTTATGATAAATGTTTGTTTCTAATCATAATTTTTGTTTCGTTATATAAAAAGTAGGAGCGCATGTCATATGTTTATTTTTAACTATTATGCCTATATTTAATTTTTTTATGGCTATAAAGCATGCAGTTTTTTCATTTTTTTCAAATCATAACTTAATAAACTCCACAAAACTGAATGTACAACGTAAAAAAATAATAAACTTTTGAAACGGGAAAGATGTAGTTATTTCAGATTATTTTTAACTACTGCTATTGATACGCTATACCTAACTGGTTAGATTAGTGAAATTAATTGCTTCTGCGAAATAAATAAGTTCCCTAAATTTTATATCGCTCTTTTCATTTTATCCAAATTTATTTTGATTTTTAAATCAATAAAAAACAGAAAATTTAATACGACATTTCTCTTTAAGTATTTTGTGGATAAGACTTGAAAATTATTGGTAACTTTATAAAGGTAGTTCAACGATTCAAATTAATTTAAAATGTTTAAAAACAGAACAAATTCGCGCTTGCATCTACAATATGTGATCATTAAAGAACTATCATGAATTATTTATGTAAAATTTGACCTTAAGCTATTGAAAAGTTAACATTTTCAGAAAAGAAAAAGCTAATTTACATGTATACACGTAAAAGGCCTACGTGTTGAGCGTATAAAACCAATCTTTTTATCTTATAGGAACAACTAAAAAAACAAAGAGGTTTTACTCATATATATACTTAAAAAGATATTAAAAAATAGATATTTAAAAAACCCACCTTTTCCTTTTTTAATACTGTGAGGTTTCAAAACCTGTGGCAAATCATTTTTAAGAGAATGAAGGAAAACTAGCAGACGACATATCAGAAACATGCGGTAAAATTTCAAACATTTTTTTTTAGTTTAAAATCTTAATTGTTTATAAAAGACTTTCTTACAACGAATATAATTTTTTACAAGGTAATTTAACGTGCAAAAGCATTACAATCGTAATTTTACTTTTCGTATGTGGTTTAACTACTTACTAAATCCGAAAAATGTTTGGTAGTTTTTGGATTTTATCAAATGAATTTTTATATAAGGAAATATGAGAGCCGCCATGTTTAATAAATAAATTATAAAAAACTTTACCGCAAGGCACATTGAACCCTTTTTAAATTTATCATATCACCGCTTGAACTATGGTACAGAAATTAAATTTAAGTTAGAATATAAAGGCATTCCAGATATATTGCAGATTTTATTTTACAAATAATGTAAGCATATAACACAAATTAGTGATACATTTTTTGCCGAAAATTGAGTTCTTATATCATAATATTCCTTAATATTCATTTGCTTTACTTTAATCTGTGTCTTGAAGTAATGTGTGTTTTCATAGATGAGTAATTTTGAAAATAGTGAGGAACTTTATAAGAGGGAAGAAATTATCCAGATCCTGGGAAAATACAGTGTGGTGAAGCATGATGTGGAAATTTTTTATATATAGTTACATAAAAATTCTTTTTTACTTTGGCTTAAATCCGTCTGTCTGATAATGATGGAATGGATAAAAAAAAAAAAATATATATATATATATATATATATATATATATATATATATATATATATATATATATATATATATATATATATATATATATATATATATATATATATATATATATATATATATATATATAATAAATGTTTTTATTATATTAGATTTCGCAATTAGAAGCTCAGTTTTTATGATTAAACGTGCCTGCAATATTTGGTGTTGAACCTCCTTTGTAGTGTATTCTAACAAAAATATTTAAACTGTACAGCAGAGAAAATAGAAGCTGGCATTACTGCAAAACAGTAGAAAAAATCCGTTTTAATTTTAATGGATTTGTCAAAATATTAAAAACGCCAGGATATGGCTTACGGAAGACATCCAAGATCTGTTCATTATCACTCAAGTGTGTTGCAAAACTATCATTGAATCATAATTTTTTGAAAATTTATTCTCCAGTGACCATCAAGCAACTCACGCTTAAATGTAATTTGAACGATATGATGTTACAGCTCACACTACTAGGAATACAATGGTTATGTTGTTAGGAATCTTTGCGTAGAGGCAATATAATTTGACCACCGCGGTCGCTGCTTATGAAAAGACTAGATTTTTTTTAGGGGATTGTTTAATACAGATACCACACATTTAAGGAAAAAGCAAGAATTTCGCAGATCACAAAAAAATCTCTGGCATTATTAAGCGGGGATAGTATCAGTTATATGAGGAAATAATATAACCAAACTGTAAATGAATTAAAGTTTAATTTTTTCGGTTTATGTTCATTTTTTAATTAAATTTTTAAAAGCTTTTAGAAAGAAAAATTATTTACAAATGTGTGCAGATATTTTCCAAACAAAATAAGAAATCTTAGACACTAGCAGAATGTAATGCCTCATTTTCTAGATCGCTGCATGCTTCATCAGCATTACTTGCATCTGTCTACGTTCGAATATCAATATAAATTTGTTAAGACGAAGTCCACACCCAACTAAAAGCATTTCTTCGTTGTTCTCTCTGCAACTCGTGAACTATTTTCATAGTTTATGCTCTGTAAAGAAAGATACAACAACCAAAGTTCTCACACTTTGCCAGTTTGTTTACTGTAAATGTACTTTGTTATCATCGAAAATGATACAATAGAAACAGATGGCAATTTAGCTTTCATTACTACAAACTAATTATTATAAAATTTTATTTTTCTCACTGGCCTATTCTTGAAATACACTAAAATATCATTACTTTTGTAAAAAGTTTTTGAAGCATGTACTTGCGTACGTGGTTCTACCCGGTACTAAAACAGAGTGTATCCAAATCCAATAGGGAAAAATCTTATGACCTCCTCTATAAATCGCAGTTTGTTTTATGAAAATCGGATTAATTGTTTAGAAGTTCCTGACTTTTATTTCATTTTTTGTATTTCACGCCACTGTGTGACATAAGTTGGCCTATATGGACCTATCATTTGAACCGGCATAGACAAACAATTGAAAATTGTACAGAATGTCGATTACTATAATCGTTATAGTAACAAATATGAATATTCAAAATTTTTAATTAAAGGGTGCTATAACAGAAAATATAAATTTTGAGCTTAGAAATTAAATAGTGTTCCCATAGTTAATGAAATTTGTTATAAACAGTCCTATGGAATGAACTGTTATCTACAAACATTTAAAAATTAGGCAGAATGTCCACTACTTTGTCTGGTTAAGGAGGTAGAAATATTTAAAATTATGAATTAAAGGGTGTTCCAATAATTGATGTAATTTGATGCGTATGGCCAAACTGTTGAACCGTTGTAGACTGTAGGTTAATATTTAAAGAGAAACTGTATTGTTAAATCCGCTATAACGACAAGTATAAAATTTGGTTTTGGAAATTAAGAGGTGTCCCCGCAACGGTTTAGACAGACAGTTGAAATCAAAAAGAAGCTTTACTGCTAAGTCCAGTATAAAAAGAGTATAAGATATTGAATTAAAAATAAAGGGGTGTCGCAATAGGTATTATAATTAGATGTATTTACTTTTGAACCGTTATAGACCGATAGCTCAAATCTATTTTGAAGTCAGTTTTTTGCGAGAATAATTCATCGAAGTTTTAACTGTAGCCAATATGCTCTAGGATCCCAAGGCTATCATCGGAAAAGAACACTGCTATAGGAAATCTATACATACTTCGAACTGCTGCTGAAAGTATTTCATGAGCCCTGGTATATATCTGGACTTTCTGGGCAAAAAAAAAAAAAAAAAAATTAATTTTAAATTTATGTTCTTATTTTCAGAATTGTGCGATTTTCTTTATTTTATTGTATGTTTAATGTGCGTTGCTATGTTTTAGTGTACTTACACAATTACTAACACAACTGAAATAGGAAATAAAAAAATAAATAAATAAAAAATAAGTAATGTGACTTAAGCTCTCTTGTAATTTAACTTTTTTATGCAAACTGAACTTTTTATGAAAAATTTTTAAACTTTATTTGTTTATTTATGTCTTTTATTATTATAAATTTTTGTATACCTTTTATATTATATGCTAGCTTAGGACATATTTAAATAATTAAAAAAATTGGTTGTGGCTCAACTTTTGTTTTACTTCATTCGACAAAATATTGTTTTAATGCCAAAATCTATGCAAAAGGCACAAAACTTTTGGATATAACATTCTATAATAAAGTGACTAGGATATTGACTGTATTAAAATTAACGTTAAGATAACAAAATCAAATCAATAAATTAATAAGTTTTATTTACCATTAAATTAAGAGTGGAATTTAAATAAATTACTATTAATTAATTATTTGCGATCCGATAGAGATGTATTATAGATCGTGATATATAGGAAAGTCTTAAGTCTCGAGTCCAGCGGATTATTTTATTACTTGCTGTTTTAAACGCCTGTGTAGAAGGAGATTCTTATAAAGACAAATTTATGGAATATACATTAATTGGTAAATAGGTCACTTGAAAAAAACATGATGCTGAAAATAAAAAGATTTATTAAATTTCGTCACATTATATTTGTTTTGGGTATTTTAAAATTAATTTTTGAAACAACCCTTACAGAGGCACTTCCAAGTCCATACCCTTTCTTGCTGGTTAAATAACTCTATACAGTAAGGGATTTGTTTACCGAAATGCAAATAATCTTACTCTTAAAATTTTAATAAGGATTTAAAGTAGTTATACAAACGACACAGCAATGCCCTGAAATAGCTCTTATCGAAAGCATGAAAAATTAAATTCATTGCACAATTCTCATTTTTGCTCTGATTATAAAAATTAGTCAAATGTAGGCAAGATCAGAAAAACATATGAGTCATTGTAAATAGTTTACTTTCAGCTTTTTAAATTATGCAAATAAACTTATTTAATCTTTTTCCCAGCATTTCGTCAGAAGTTTTTCGATTTCAAGGCATTTTTATTATTTGTTCTAGTGACAATTTGCAACAACTAACACGTTCTTCTGTAAAGTGTAGGTGCGCTCTTAATCTTAATGGCTTTAAACACAATTTGATTTAAATCTACATCATTTAATAAATTAATAATGAAGTTTAATTGCAAAAAATATATAATAAATGATAATATTTTTAGACCTCACGACGTATTAAAAATAATCAATGGAAAAAATATCACGGAACATTATTTGTAAGCGCTTGCTAGGGGTTATTGATATTTGATGTTGTCTGTGTCTTTTCAAGTACTTAGTGATATCTTTATACGCTATTGTACTTGTAAGCTTTCGAAAGTATTTTTTTTTTCTTCTCTTTTTTTTCTCAGTCTAGTATCTTCACACCCTCAAATCCTAGAACGTGTCTAGTTTCTTTTGCATGTTAATCTAAAACTGTCGTCTTCTTTGATTTTTTATGTCTACTTTATGCTTTAAAATTCTAATTCCAAGCATTATTTTTTTTGTCCCAAAGTATAATTTGTTACATTTAATTTCCTTGGATGGTTATTTCACAAACGACATTATACAATCTTTGTTTTCTAATTTACTTATTATCTGTGTAAAAAGACGATACATTTAAAATTAAGAAATTTATTTTTGAAAGATAAAGTATTTTTAATTAAAAAAAGAAACAAAATCTTTCTACTTCTTATTATAAATAAATTTGACAAAAATTTTGACTGACTCATACTGTAATTGAAAATTGATCTAAGATCTTGTTAGCTGCACATTAAATTCTTACTGTTACTTTCATTAGTCAATTTTTTTTACTCCAAGGGAAACTTTTTCAGTATCACACAAAGAAATACAACATTACTGACACCAATTTTTATTACAAATTGAGTCATTTAACTTATTTATGACTGATGAAAGAACAATTTCCAACTTAAGCTTAAACTTCCGCATTTATAAAGATCAACTTACATCGACCGACTCTATTCCAAAAAATACTCATACAATAAAGTAAAGAAATAAAAATACTACAACAACAGCGACTAAAAGAATGGCAGCATGTTTTGAGAAATTATTGCGTAAATGTTAAATTGGGTCAACAAATGTGCAGCGACAACAAGAGCAATAATTTTTGCTCGTTTACAAAAAAAGCACATAGATGTATATGCATAAAAATGCCAAAAATCTTTACTTATAAGAACATAAATTATAACCATAATTGCTTTTTTTATTGCAAAAAATAATTTTTACATAAATTATAAATTTTTTCTGGACAACTTTAATTTTTCATTGCAAACACTGCCTAAATAATGAAACTGTCTCAAATAAAACTTTTTTTGAGACACGTTTTTGTTTATGCAAACATAAATTTAATTTTCGGGGATGACATTTTCATTAATATTTAACAAAGGCATCAAATTGAAAGGCGCCGTTTTTGGTAATTTTTACATTATTTCCTTACTTTTTTGAAAAAAAAAATTTTTGTTTAAAGAATTTGCAGCTTTATCTTTTGATTAAAATCAATTTCTCCAATTAAAATGTATTGAACTTTGTGTGATCGTACTGTGACAATTTAATGGGCATTTTGAGACTCTGACACTTATTCCTTTTATTATGAGAATTACATGCTAATGAACCTTTGCGCTGCATTAATTTTTGTGGGTACATACTTTTATCAAGTACTGCATACATATGAGCATTAAGTTTCATATGTTCATATTTATAATGTAAATATTTTTTATAAAACAAAAGATTTTAAGAACTGTTTAACTTTAAAAAGTCTGATTTAAGAACCTTAGTAAATACAGACTGTAATAATTGTGTATGAAGATGTTAAATGGAGTTGTTTAGTTTATAAACCAATTAGTGCAGTTGTACTATGCATTCGATGGGCAGTTTTACTTTTCAAATTTAAAATTTTGCTGCTGGTGGTTTTTTAACTCAGCTGAAGTGTGTTATCTACGCACATTTTTATGATCTAAATTCACAAGTTCTGCCTCTAAGAAGCAAAGATAATTTGGATAAATTTTAATCGCAAATGCTTACAAAATTTTTTCTATCGTTTTACGAAACTTGGTTAAGTATTTACTAGTTCTTCAAATAATGCCTTATTTGACCGAAGCTTATCAAAATTTTTGTATCTTTTTGTAATTGTCATTCTTTAAATTCTGACACATTCATCTGTACAGTTTGTTTGGGTTTTCTTTCTAATTTTGGTGGTTACAAATATTTTGTTAGAGATCAAGGAACATAGATATTATTACTTTTGACAGTGTTATGTAAATATTAAAGACAACCAGTACAGTTCTTAATACAGAACTACAAAATTTGCAGACTCTGATTATTGAATCAAATTTCTTCTCTTTGTTTACCAAAGTTTTAACAGTGTTAGGAAAATTAAATTGACAATCTTTAAAAAAAAAATATTAACAAAATTAGCGTTATTGTTGTCTTTAAAGTTGATGAATTGTATGTGTGCGTGTTCAATTTCATCAGCATCATTAAAAACCAGCGAATGCTGAGCAGTCGTATTGGCTTTTATTATGCAGATCACATCTCATAAATTCAAATCCGAACAGATCTTTGAGCATAAAGAAAGATAATTTTTATTAAAAGGTAACTATTTATGAGTTCAAACAGCTCGACTCTCTATTAGAAAAAAAGAATATAATTATTGTGTACACATGTTACGGGAACAGCCTTAGTATATGAAAACAAGAAAACTGCGAATCAAACCTCGATGGGGCTTAGTAATATATTTTATTTGGTGGTTTTTCTTTAAACAATATTATTTTCAGAAATAATAGTTCATAGTTTTGTCATTCTTATTAAATTTATGCAACCATTTATTACAGACGAGTTTGTAGTGTTGTACGAGATATGTATATCATTTGTCCCAATTGTGCTTATAGCACCATAATTCTACACGAACTGAATAAAAACACTAAAAAAATAATCGTAAAAAAAGGTTCAAACGTTTACATAAAAAATTAAATTAATAACAGCGCACTGCAAAAAACATGCAAAACATTTTTATAAATATTACATTTTGCTTCAGTTGACGAAAAGGAATTTCATTTACTGCTATAAATTCCCGTAATAGAAAATAGATGTAATGAACAATTTAATTTCTTTATTTTGCTTAAAAATATAGACATAGGTATTTCAAGAGTTTTAAAAGGTTTTAAGCATTTTATAATTTAATTTTTATTATTTGTAATTTAAGCTCTGTCCTAAGAAAAATATAATATTTCCTCATTGCAGGAGTTGCACCGTTTCGACAATTCGTTATATGTTAGAACTGAAGGTAGATTGATAATTCCTAATGAACTCTATTAATTCCCTCATCGTTTTTTGTAAACGAAATTGTATTTTAATTATTTCCAAAACTATTATATCACATTCTAATTAACATGCATCTGTATTTTCTCTTCAGTCTTATTGAATCTTCGTCTTTTGTATTTTTTTTGTATTTAAGATTATGGAAAGTTAAACTTTAGACCAACGCACTTTAATATATTTTTTTTTAATTTACTGTAGATTTATTTCTTCCTTTTCGTCGCTATGCGTTCTTATTTCTTTTTAATTTAAAAAATTTATGAGCAAAGAATATTTAAACTTAACAAACAAAAAATAGGATGAGGATGAGGTTTTCTTATCTTTGAGTATACAGTACGCGAAGTAGTATTGTACTTCAGACGCTTTTGTAATGATCGTAGTATGAAATATGTTCTTTTATTTCCATGAACAACTGCTGCCGCTGATCTATGTAACCAGTAAAGAAGTATGTACGTATGTAGAAGATTTTTAATTAATGTAAGTAACAACAAAACACTATATTTTTTAGACGTAAGAACATCTTTGCCACATTTATTGCTGTAATTTTAAATAGAAAAGTTCTGGATTGTTGTAAAGCATTTCTGATTAGACTATACTGACCATACACACATGCAGAAAGATAGATAGATGGAAAGATTCGCGTTCTTCGTCTTTTTTAATTAGTTTGTTTTGACATAAAGTTTATTATTTTATTATTGTTTTTAATGTCTTACATCTTATTAGTCTATCCTTACATTTTGAGTCAGTTGTTTTTTTTTTTCGAATAATTAAGACGGGAACTAAAGTGTAGCAATAAAGAGGAAATTTTAAACGGATCTTTTATTTGACTAAAATTATAAAAATAACAAATTAAAATGCCGCAAGGATTTGTCGAAACCAGCATTTTACGAGAGATCTGGATTTTAAAAACAACCTTTCACTTGGACCCAACTTAAACAAGCTTTCAAAATTCTTGATTTTTGGGTAGTTGAGTCTCAGTAAAATAGTTTCAAATTTTTGTATTAAAGTTTTTAAATATTTCTTTAACCTACAACTGATTAAATAGCACACAATTTGCTTCACAATTTTTTCATTTCATTTTTCCATGAATAATTTTGCAAATATTAATTGTATTTAGTTATTTACTTTAATTGACTTATTCCACTTCTTTGTTTAAGTTTTAGAATTTTTGAGTTGTTACTACTAAAACATCGGTACGATCACGATAACCATGGTTGTATTTCTTAAATCGTACATTTTATCATACCATGTGGAATAAGATATTATTATTTACGCCCTTTTCTTTTTTAAGAAATTTAATTTGTTGCGATATTTTTATTTATTTTTTAAATTTTCTAACCATTATGCCTTGAAAATTAGAACTCGAGTTCTTTGGAAATGAAGTATTTTCGTTATTTCAATACATTCACATAGACATACTTCGTTACAAAAGTTGAATGTAATAGTAAATTAGAGAAACGGTGTATAAAGCATTTATATTTGTTGTATATATATATTGTGAAGAATGCAGTTTGGATTATGTTTTGATATTCAGCCTTAAACTTACAATTATACGAGTCAGGGCTCTTCTACATGAGACCACCGATGTATTTTTTTTTTTTTTTGGTGAAGTATTGGTTTTTCTAGAAATTTTTAGTTTTAGTTAGTCCTGAATTTTAGTAGTGGTTTTTTCTGTCTTTGTTTTTACATTCAATTGTTCCTGGACACTCTTCTGTTACTTGTGTTTTATCCTCTAATCAATTCTGACTAAATATTTGATCATTACAATAAATAATTTTGAAAAAACTGTTCAATCAAGCACTGGGTTAAATTGATAAGCTAAAAATAGATACATTTCAGTTAAGGTGGATGCTTGCTAGTAAATTGAAAAAGAAATTATACACAAGTGGGTTTAATTACAAATAAATAATTTTAATTTAGTTTATGTTCGCATAAATTTTAATCCCTAAAATTATTAAGAAAAAAAATTATTAGAATGCAATGCAACATTATCCGTCGTTCTTTCTTAATGAATTTAGAACTTGAAATATACGTGACATAAGCCGAATTTAAATCATTTGGTATAAATAGTTCGAATTAAAATTGTGAAAATTAACGATAAATTGATTTTTTAAATATACTAAACACTTAAAAGCTCCTACTAAATCTTTAGGAAGTTTTTATTTTTATAAAATAGACTAAATAAATTTTTAAGTTCTTATCGAACAAGTCTAAGTTACAGAAAAGAAATTTTATAATTTTATTTAGTATTGAACAAAATTACTATTTTATTTCAATAAATATTTATTTTAAGTCTTGCTTACTTAAAAACACTTTAAACTTGTTTGTCTTTCATTTTTATTTTTAATTTTACCATGAATTTCCTTTTCAAAACTATTTACAATTTCACTTTCAATAATTTTATATGTATGTCTGAGAGTAACAATTTAATTCCAACTAAATGTCACTTTTCTATTATAGAAAAAAAGATAAAAACTTGTTAAAATTTTTATGACCAAAAGTAAAATTTATATAAGATGTAGCTAACAAAAAAAAAAAACCCTGTTAAGAAACACAAAACGCAAGAAACCTATAGCATATATCAGAAATATCAGTTGACAACAATATTGTAAATTGAAATTTCATATTGCAACGGAATCAACAGCAATAAGATTTGTAACATCAAGTATGCCAGTTTCATTTGAAAAAAATTCACAACGTGGAGCAGCAAACACTAACGTTATTAAGACAAAAGTAGAAATTTAATTAAAAAATATATATTTTATGGGATTTATTTTGAAGATAATAGTTGTTTTCTTTTTTAAGTTTAAGTGGAAAGACAAAAAGTGAAATATACGCAGTTAACTATCCATTGGAGTTTCATAACTTCTATTAGAAATGTTTTTAAAACTGTCAGCAGGGCCTGATGAAAAAGAGGGTTTTGCTATTACACTATAATGCCAAGTTTGTTAATCATCAGTATATAAGCAGATACTGAATAGTAAAAATCGTAATTAGGATGGCATATGAATGAATTGAAGTATATTTATTTTTAACTGTTATAAATGTTTTTAAAGGCCTTTTGATTTTATTTCTATTATGAGAGGAATCACTTTCCATTTTCCATAATGCCAGCAAACTTTCATACACGTTGATAAATTCCTTTAAAAACGCCCACTTTAGTCCACGCATCTTTACTAATCGCTTATAAAAACATAAATAAAAGGTACACTCTGTTTGACAGACATTCACTTAAGCGAGTGTGATGTAATTTTACCCTATTACACGAGTATGAAGGCATGTCATTAAGACGTTCGCACATGCTAAGTTTGAACGTCTAATGGCCGCGTTTGTCGAATCTTTTCCCAAGCTTGAACAAACTGGTTCAAAATTTTTTATGATTGAACAATCTAGTTTAGTGAAGTAAACAGAGAATTAAGAAAAAATTATATTAAATGCTACATAAAAGTTTACATAAAAATATCACCGGCTCTAAAAGGGTTTAGCGTTGAAAAAAAATTAGCATTCCCTGATACCCATATTGATATCTTAAAAAATATGCTGCAAAATCGTGCTTTTCTATGAAAAGTTCAGAGGCCCATAACTCGGAAAATATATGCGAACGCCAATTTTTTTATTTGATATTTTTTATCGCCCCCAAAATATTTGTTTTTTTGATTGGAGTTACTTTACTTGGCAAAGTTGATATCAACACGAAGAATGATGGAAAGACGGACATCGTTAAATCGATTTAGCTATGCATAAGGATTCAAAATACTTTATAGGGTTGGAAATGGATAGTGTAGAAATTATTAACGAAATCAAAAACTTAGATATACACTTTTTCCACTTTTTATGCTGAAGGGTATAAAAATATTAAAAATTGTGGCCGCTTTATTGCTGCAGTTGCCTTCACCATGAAAATAGTTAAAATGTGTGATAAAATTTATGTAACTTAAATAAAATTAAATTAATGTCCTTGATCTTTTTTTACTGGAGCTGCATCCGATATCGAAACAAATAGTTAAACTCGCGCTTCATAGCAGACTGCTATTGCAAACCTTGCGGGTCTTGCAAACCTAGCATATACGCATTTTTTCCAACACCATAACCACAAAATATATAGAGTTGTAATTTGCTGCACCGTATTACATTTACAACGCTAAAAACTATTGCATCTTTTCAAAAGCAAACGTTTGCAATTATTTTCAGGCAAAAAGTTTAGGACTTTGTTTTTTTCTGTTGTTTTTTGACATTACGGGCTTTAAGGCGCTTGTTACAAGTTATAGCACAAACTTGTTTCTCTTGTATCAAATGCAAAATTGAACTTAAGGGTGAAGAATGTGATGAAAGAGGTGGTGAAAACTCTGCGTTACTTCGAAGAGGCCATAAAATCAATTAGTAAAGTTATGAGACACCATTTCGCTTGGATAATTCCTAGAAACAAAACTAACTAAAACTAAACAAATTTATCAATAGATAAAGACAAAAGACATGAAACATAAGCTCGAGGCTTACTTAGTATTGGCTCATTAAAATAAAGACTTGATGGTTTAGAATAAAATTAAAGATATTATTTCTCCAAAATAATTGATCCTGGGTACAAACTTTTCAATTATAGTCAACTTGATTTATATAAAGAAAGCGTTTTATTGAAATACTTAATTTTAATCTAGCTCGGCAATCAGAAACTATAGTATAAATGGTTATCCCTACACAGTCTAAATTTTGAGAAGTCTACGAACTCTGGACTTTGATTGCTTGTGAACGAAAACAACATTAATGATTCCGAAGAAGATATACTTCTTTCTATTCTAAACTGAAATTTTACCAATAATAAAGTAAAACAATGCCTAAGGTCTCCAAACATATCCTAAAGCAATACTGTCTTATACCCAAATTTAAAAAAGATGGTGCAGCATTACTTAAGTTTTCATCGCCTTTCTCAACACAATTTAAGAGTTCTTTGCTTCTTAAGCAAAATTTTTTTAGCATATTGATTTTAAATAGTAATAAACTCTAACGTTGTAATTCATATTTAATTTATTTTCAATTAATTGGAGTAAGTTACTCTGATAATTACCAGTTAAAATTTTTTATTTAATAATTTATTGAGATAAAAGTTTTAAATATATTTCGAGTTTTATTTATTATCAAAATTATATGTTACATTTTGGCTTAATATTATTATTTGTAGAATTTATAATTACTTTTTTAATTTAAACGTATGCAGCAATTATAACAAACATAATTTACAGTTAACTTCTTTAATAGAAATTTTAGAAACTAAAGTTAAATGTAGCCTCATTCGATATATAGTAAAAGGTTTTCTTAGTGTTTTTTGCGTCAAATTTTTCTTTATGTTTTTACTTCAATATTAAAAAAACCTTTAATACAACACGAAAACATGAGAATGAAAAAGTAAAAGAAAATTTTCGCTCTTGTAACAGTTGTCAACAAGAAAATAGTTTCAATGATAAAAAGAAAAAATGACAATACAGCAAGAACAATACAAACTTATTTTAGACATATCGGGAGTATTTGTTAGCCCGAAGAACTTTAAATTATAAAAAATGACACCAAAAATTAAATTTTGATAAAAAATTATTTCTTATAATTTTCAAAAAACTCTGGCAACTCATTATGAATAAACTTACACTTAAACAACTCCATCACATCATCCCAATTTGTTTTGTTATCAATTTGAGCAGCTAATAGACGACCTCGTGATTATTGGGGTGCACATAATCGTCCGTCTAAGCAGTCTATTCGTCGAACTGTGGATAGATTTCGTACCACACACTCTGTAGACGATGCAGTAATACTAACACGTCGAAGAAATGTGCGTACTGATGAGAATATCGTTGCTGTAACGAAAGTGTGGAAGAATATTCAAATTTATCGCCGATTGGGTTCTAGAGCAGTTAGTAATTGACCCGTTGTTTTATTGCCAAATTGTGTTCAGCAATCAGGCTCATTGTTGGCTTAACGGGTTTGTTAATAAGAAAAATTGCCCCATATAAGTGAAACTAATCTACAACATACCCTACAGATTCCACTGCATGCACTGTTTGGTGTGGTTTACACGCTGGTGGCATCATAGGACCTAACGTTACGGTCAATGGAGATCGCTGCTGCACAATTATTAGAGATTTTTATTCGAAAAATGGATGGCATTGATCCGGACGAAATGTCGTTTCAACAAGATGGCGCTACGTGCCATACGTCGACCGCAACCATCGACTTATTGAAATCAAAATTTGGCGATAAGTTGATTTCAAGAAATGAACTTGTCAATTGACCTCCAAGGTCGTGCGAGACACCTTTGAAAATTTACTGCTGGGTCACGTGTAGTCACTGGCTTATTTTGATAAACCAGTAACAATTGACACTTTGGGGGCCAACATGGTTCATGTAATTCGTGGAAGACGACCAGCAGATCTTAAAACATGACCCAGAATTGGACGTCCAGAATGTGCTTTGTAATGAGCAACCGCGGTGGTCATATGTTCGAAATCATATTTACATATTAATGCCATGTTCTGATCTTTCGCATAACAAAAATTCTTGATTACAATTTAATTTTTTATGTTATTTTTTACAATTTAAAGTTCTATAGGGCTTAAAAAAAAAACATAATAAAGTTGACGCACATATTCCATTTGACTAAAAAAAAAATTGTTAAAAACAAGTAAAACACCATCACAGCTAACAAAATAAAAATGATTTGTTTTCTCTTAGTGTTGCGTTTTTGTTAAAAATTAGTGAGTGATTAAGCACACTTCCTACATGCTTTTTCTTTTAAAATGGAAGGAACAAATGGAATGATATATGTATAACATTTTCATATGTAAACCACTCTAAAAGCAATAATTTATATTAGATGTTAGAAATGCCACTAAAGGCCAGGATTGACCATTGTACTCAGTCGTATGATCTGTCAAAAATTGTTTGTGTGCTCAAAAAGTATGTTAGTGTGGACTAAAAGTGTGTGATAGACTTTTTGACAGATTTGTACGATTTTATAAACGTTTGAAATAATTCATAAAATGATTTTTTCTATGCGATCAGAGTTGATTGTTTTTTTTTTGGAGATGAGAAAGCAACCACAAAAAATTAAAACTATCTGTTTTTGCATCTTTTTTGTATAATAGTGTGGCACCTATGGCGCCATTTTGAAACGATTTTTAAAGTAGGACAGAATTCTGTCAGATTTTTGTGTGATTAAATCGTGTATGATACTGAATCCTGGCCTTAACGATGAAACCTAATTGCAATTACCATCTTGTTTTGCTTGACTTGACTGCAAAGTCCTTCCACGATGAATCAAATAGTTTTTTTCACTATCCAGTCTGCCTTTTAGACTGTTTAGAGATAAATTCAATAAACCATTTTTAAGTGAAGCTATTTTCATTTTTGTTTATAATTTGTATGTAGATAAGTGTGGGATTTTTTATTAAAATTTTGCCAAACTAAATTAAATTCACATAAAAAAAAGTTTGATTAACCTTAAAATAAAAATATTTTTGTTAATACAAATAAAATTTAAATAAAACAGATTTAACAGCTATGCCGAATCATATTTACCCTTTACCATATATGTATAACCACATTTACCATTAGAGATGAGCAATATTTTAATACCTGTGATTAAATCACTGTGGTCAAGAAATCACTAGTCACTACAGCGTCTGACTTTATCAAGTAACAGTTCCAGTAAGAGCGTTCTTTTATAATTGCACAGATCCAAACTTAAATGTGATTTTATTTTGTTGCTTTCACTCTTTCATATGTCAAAGCGGCTTCATTGCTGTGTAGAATTTTCTTGCTTCTTCCTATTAACAACAGCTATTCTTTTGTGATTTTTTATTCGAACAGTGTTACCGAATTTTGTATTAACAGACAAAATTATTTACAGCTGCTTTGAATGTAGAAATCAAATTACCTTTTGCATTATGGTTACTGTTTGCATAATATATGCACTATATACTGTATATATAAACATGTATGCGTAAATAAAAAAATAACTGCGAACGGTGATCACGGCAACTATTAAAGAGAACGGTGATTTGAAAATTACGTTAACTGGTTACGATGTTCCTCTTAAATCATGTAAGTCCATCTATGTACCATACTGAAAAATTCCCAATAATAAAAAAGTGTTTCTGTTCAAAAAGTTTTTTTTTCGAAAACTTCATGGTTTGCTACTAATATTTTTTACCTTATGATTACTTTTTTTTATTAAAAAAGCACAACCACCGGCAGAAAGGCAAACGAAAGTTGATGGACATGGATTGATCTGGCTGACTTTCAATAGTAAAATTTTTAGAACTAGTGCCTTGGCAAAGTTCATTTCAACGCGAATACGGACGAACTCAGATATATATACTTTATGCCGTCAGCTATGAATATCGTAGAAATTACAAACGGAATGACTGACTTAGATACACCCCTTTTCCCCTGTAGTGACAGGTATAAAAAAAGGAACAATGCATATTGGTTATTATATTTTAAATACTCTTAAATAATTTGAATTAGTATTTCCATCCCGACAAAAAAAATCATTTTTGACTTAAAAAGGAGCGCAAAGAACTTTAAAGGACAATTTAAAAAATGCTAACTTGGGTACGTCACAACAACAACCCTCTAAATTTGTAAATTTTATGTTGTAATCTTTTAAGAGTTATACTTTAGCGTGTTGAGCAAACATTTAATGCCAAATAGTTAGTTGTGTATGAATAAAATGAAATCAATAATATCAATTTGCGTTATTTTTTTATTTTCAATATTTTTTCCTCAAAAATGTAATCTTTTAGACGTAATATTTTTTATTGACAACACTAATTTGTTCGAAAACCTTTCTGATAACTGACAATTGCTTTGTAGTAAATTTGATTTGCAATTTTATAACGATAATGATACTGATTAACAATTTAAAAATTTAATTAGAAATGACGCTCACTTTTGGTTAAATGTTTATGTTATATAAGGAATTTTAAGATTTGGAGTGGTAACAATCTAGAGGCTGTAACCGAAAAACTATTACAGGTGGAATCATTATTTAGTATCACTGCCTAAGGGGTAAAGGATATATAAACATATTTATGACATTATTATTTTTATTTTATTTATATATTTTTTTTTTACCCAAATTATTTGGCACGAGAAACAAACTCCATACTGATTCATTTGTTGCCAGCAGCCATATCATATCGAGCCTTACAAGCAGGAGAGTCATGTACTAAAAACGAAGAAATAAAAAACATGCGTTTAGAATCTAAAATATTACAAAAACTCCTTGAATACGATAAATAACTTCATATTTAAAAATAAATTAAAAGCTAATAAAATAAAATGTTTTTTTTTGAGATAGACAAGATATATCGTTGAAATATGTTTCTGCATGAGAGAGTTATTAGTCTCTTTAAGCAAAGGGTCGATATTAAAAACTTTAATAATAAAAATATTTTTCTATTTGAAAATTATTAATCTTTAAAAAAGCACCCTTCACATCGTGATCGATTTTATTTACAAGTCTATTTCAAATATTTAGTGGGTAAGACATGGCGCCATTCTAAATGATTATGTCTGCTTTTCTTCCAAGCATTGCAGTGTGAATGATTTGTTTATGAACTAAGTTTTTTAAACAGTGGTTTTTATTGGATAAATAAATAAAGTATATAAACAATACCTTGCGAGCTTCAGAATATAAAAATTGCATTTATCAAAGTATGGACAATGCAAATATTAGAGTCTTAGCGATTGGTATATTGACTTCTACGAACGATCACCTGGGGCAAGCTCCCAAGCGCTGTAAATTTTCATTATCTAGTTTTCACTTTTACCTTTAAATTAAATTATAACATAGCAGTCTATCTGATGGCACAACTCTGTAGCAATAAGTTGTAGGTGAAGTTAGGCAACCAACTTTTAATTAATTTGCGAACTTGATACCACTGGCGCTGCAATTCTGTTTCAAAGTTGCCAAAACTTGAAAATGTAGTGCCGTTGAGTAATTTAACTGTCGGTTATTAGTGCAATGCTTTGGATTCATGTTTGCGGTGAGATGTTCAAAAAACCAGACTTTCATGATTTTTGCTGTCTTTGAACACTCGATATAAAATTTTTTGTTGTCATAAATGTGTTTTTTAGGATCCATCCTTATGGATATAAAAAAAAACATAAAATAAGTATTTCTTTTTTACTTCCTTTTTTCATTAGTATTGTTGTTTTTGGTCACACAAAGTTATTGTTGATATCTAAAATATTACGCTTCACAAGCTAGTATGACCTAAAATGTTTTATGTAAATAAAAAATAAATTTTTTATCACATAATCATTATATAACAAAGAGGGTTTATTACATAACAGTGCAGCGCTTTTACAATAAAATGTACAAAAAAAGTATACAAAATCAATGTAGATATTGAAATATATAAGTTATACTTGAATTAGAAAACTTTCTAACTAACTACTCTGATGGTGTAATAATAACGGAAACGGTTCTTTATTTTTATTACAAACAAAAATGCTATTATATGGTTAAGAATTTTGTATGCTTTATTTTTAGTTTTCTTATCTAATTTATTAAAGCACAAGATTTTTTCTCATAAAAATATTGTTTTTTTTTTATTTTTTCAATATTACGCCACACCATTGGGTAGCTTCAACAAAAAAGGAAAATCCCTGCAAAATGTCATCTGAGAAGTAATACATTTCTGATTGTTCCACTCGGCAGTCAAAATCTATTTTTTCTAATGATTTCTGTGAGTTAATCTTAGTGTTGTTAAAGAATTGTTGAAATAAATTTCAGCACTCTCTTTGCAGAAATAGTTTTTGTGAGGTAAGCGTTTTCCGTTGGAATCGTTGTTGTGTCACTGTAAATATTAAAGATTAATATCAATATTTTTAATACTTTAATCTAAATGGTGAAGCAAATATCAATTGGTTGAAAAGGAATAAGTTGAAAGAAAATTTATTATTGTGAAAATAACTTCAAACTATCATTGTAATTTGGTAAATTCTTCATGTATAAATTGTTGCTTTTGAGGCAGCTCTTCTTTGGCTTATACTTTGCGATTAAATTTTCTTGAAATTTGATAAAAATCCTCATCCATATGGTTGGTTTTGATATCTAAAAGTTTTTTTTGCTTTCATCCAACTCCTCTGTTGGAGTTAGTACCATTATCATATTTCATATTATAATATATTGTAAAACTTTATGTAACTTCGAAGTCATTTTTTCCATATTTTATGATTAAATAGTATGAAATCAACTTTCAAATTTATTCGAAATTTTTGAGCAACCACTTATTTTTAGAAAAAGTAGAATATAGAAAATAATGTTTACAAATGAAGTCCCTTGTTACGAGTATCTTCAATTTATTGCACAAAGAATAATAAACTACAAATGAGTGGTAGCTGACGTGCTACTGACTACGTTCAACTTGTCTACCATTGGATAATTCCTTATTGAGCCGATTTTTTTTTTCAAACCTTAACTATTTCACCTTTAATGGAAATGTTTTTTATTTATTTATTTATCTCTTTTTTGAAATACTGAATAATAATTAAGGGCATATTTGTTTATATTTAAATCATTATGTTAACTTGTGGAAAAGTGCAAATAGCGGATTTTTTTTAAAGAGAAGTAGCACTTCAGGCACTATTACCTATTTAGTTATTTTTGTAACCGTGCTACATTCATTAGGAAAGGGATATATAAGAGATAAGACAGGTGGTGAAAGGAGAAAGATAGAGTTCATTAGTTATTTTACTTCGCCAGCAAATATGTTATGAAGAAGTACCGACGAAGGAGGCCGCATGTTTCATTGTTAATTCTGAATATGTATTTATGCCATTAAACAGAAAACAAATTTTATTTTTTGATTGCCGCAGGGTTTGAATCCTGGCCAACCAGGTTTGTAGTCAACGTGTTTACCACTTTGACTACAGCAGCCTCAATTAAAAAGTTTTGCATATAACATCCTTAATTTGTCAACTAATGCAATTTTCCTTAGCACTATAAAGAGCTACTATATGACATTTATACCCCTATTACGGTTTACAACTCAACTAAGTTTGGTCATCTAAAAGACAACTCAACTTTTTTGGTTGTAATTGTTACAACTGCTACCGATGAGTTTAATTTTTTAAAACTTTTGTCAACTGTATTAACACATAGTTTTCAACGTTTATGCTACAACAAAGTTGAAACACAATGTAATTTCAACTTAAATTTGTTTTTTGGCAGGTTGAGTTGTAATTGATAATACCAAATTTAAAAATTTCAACTAAGGTAGAGTTCAGTTGTAAGCCGTAATAGGGGCATTAATCTTGTCAATTAGCTAATTTTTTATTATCTTAAATGGCGCTTAAGAAAACTGGGCGAGTCAATACCGAATGCAAAAATTGTAGTCGTTGTCTGTTAAGGGTGTTTCTATAGTAACACGTTTAATCAATAAAAAATTAGCTACTAGTCTTAGATTTTAAAGACAAAAAACTCAGGTATAAGTCATTTCATGGGAAGTCACCATAAAGTAAAACTGACACATTCCACATTTCACATTTAAATTAAATTATTTTTGTGTAGAACTAAACGGATGATTGATAATAAAATCATGTTTTCGTTTAGAAAAACAAAACAAACAAACAAACAAACAAACAAACAAACAAATAAACAAAATCTTAAACAGAGAAGCAATGGGTTTTTGCTGATTTTGTATGGAGTATCTCATATTTATTTCTATCTTACTCGTATTTACACAATTTGATGAGAAGTGAATACAAAAATCAATTTTTAATTGTAGAAAAAAAACTAAATTTGTTTAATTGTTATTCAATTCAAACAACAGAATAAGTGAATGGCATATAAAAATGCGATGATGTATTTATTCGTCACCAGTTTCACAACAATTATGCGATTGCATGTGTAAGTTGGTGCCTCTATCTGTCAGTCAGTTTGTGATTCCGCCAGTCTGTTTCTCATCTGCTTTGTATTGATTAAGGTCTTTTTGTATTTATTTTATAATGTTAATTATAATGGTGGTAGCAACCACAATGTCAACAGAAAGGAGGTGAAAAAGACGAAACAAAAAAGCACCAAACAAAAGTTTTATTGAAAAATCGTGGTATTGTGGCAGTTAAACTGTTCAATCCATTAATAAATGCAATCCTACGCAATCAATGTACAACGATAAGATTGCCAAAATGTGATAAAAAGAACCAAATCGCATTTGGTGGTGCATAAGTTTGATACAAACTGTGCATTTTTCCAGTACTTACTTACCGCGAATCGAAACTCAAACTGTGCCAACAAGTCATGATGGTTTCTTGCTTTTTGTCGTTGTTTCTTTCGTGTGAGTTTTTACTTAATTCAAATAAATGTGAGAAAATATATTGAAATAAATTTTTTATAAGTTTTACCCTTGAAAAAAACGCAGAAAGTACGAACCAGTAACATACTCTGTTGACTAAATATCACTTCACTCATCTGAATTTTCCTTTTTTCTTCCTTTTATTGCTTCGTATGCAAAATACAAAAATAATGTAAATAAAAATACACGTAAAGCTTATGTCTGTGAGAATTTCCCTAATTATTAAATATTAACAGGACTAAGTAGGCAAAACCAAATGTAACCATATTTTTGTTTAAAGATTTGGTGTTCGAATTGTATGCAGTTCCCTGAACTCAGCTTAAAGATAAACTAAGATGAAAGATAAAATTTTTGAGTGTGTGTCAAAATAAACGCGTTGGTGGTTTTACGTATTTATTTGTAAGCTTCAGCCAGTGACGCACTTAATATTAACTTAAATATTGACGAGGAGAATAATTCAGTTTAGATTACAACTGCTGTAAAGAATTAAGTTGTTACATGTAACTGTTGTGATGCAGTAGTTAAAAAAACTGGTTTGTGTTTTAGAATTTTACCAAAACCCTATAAGGAGCAGAGTTTTGAAAATTGTCAAACATTAAAAGAATTTTGCAAGAGCGTTTTGTTATTAAAAACATTGGAAAAGAGTTAATGGCCAGAAGCGTCTAATGTTTGTCCCCCATGACTAGCTTATGTTTTGTCAAAAATCATAGAAATGGATATTTAAATTTTGTCTAACATTGACTGGACTTATTTAAGTATCACTGCTTGAAAATTTATTATTAATTCAATTAATTTTAGCTTTAACAAAGAATAAACAATCGATATACACAAGAAACAAACGGCAGCTACATTAACATGTTTTGCAAGATAAATCCTTCGCAAAGAAAAGTCATTACCATCATTGAACTCTTTAAAGTTTAGAAAGTTAGGAAAAGTATTTTTTAAGGTAGGTGCTAAAGCCTAAAGCAAATTTAATTGAACGAGAGATTTGATTAAATGAGAATCTTACATACCTTTCACCATGTATGCAAATCTAGTTTAGTGAAGTAGACAAAAAGGCAAATATTGCGGTGACAAAAAATTAAATAAAATAAGAAAAAAAAACTACTACATTTAATTTTACATCAAAATGTCATTGACTCTTAATGGGCTAAGCATTTTTACAAAATCTTAGTAGTTCCTGAAAGATTTCTTTAAGCTTTTAAATGATACCCATATTGACCATATTTACAATCGAACATTTTTATGAACATTTCAGAGGCCCATAACTCGGGATCTTTTTAACAAACTGCGGGATCTTTTTATAGAGAACAAATCGAGAAAAAATCTAGAAGTTGTCACTCGCTAGTAAATAGATAGCGCAGTTTAGTTACAAGTGGTATGTCTTTAAAATATCGCTTGGAATTTTGTAACGTAGGCTTAGTACTCGTCATGTAAAGCTTCCCAGTAATAAATATAGAGTGATCAAATTAGAGTTATGAATTAGTCAACAAATTACAAAATCTGTTATTATAAGGCTGCTGAAATTTTAAACAATACCCGACGAGGTCAAAATAACATGAAACCCTTCATCTATAACTAAAGTTCCGCTCCTTTTAATATATCAATTTCGATTTCTCTCTCCTAATTTATTTGTCCAATTTAATTTCTTATTTTTATTTGTGTAAAGTTAATGAAAGCAAAATGTCGATACATAAATTAAAAGTTGAATTGCTACCCGTAAGTTATGCTGGCATATATTTACATTTTTGGAATTATCTTAACATAACGATCAAAACGATTTAAATCGGTTTTCCTTTTTTGTGCTTTTTAGTTGTTGTATAAAATTTTGGAATTTTATTTTTGCGTTCGTACTTACATATGACTTGAGCATACGGTTTAACGAGGCACAAAATTCAAAAGGGGAGCTTAATAAAATTAATATTGTGTTTTTGTTTAAAAAAAAATCTTTTTTATCATTTGATATTGGTTTGATGATGAGGATACCCAAACACAAGCAAGTGCATTGGGTCATTGTGTTATTGGGTATATTTTTACCATGCTGCTGATAAATCTTTGTTGTAGAGTTGGAAAGAAAAGTGAAATTACTGCATTGGTTATAAAATGTTTTTGCTCATCTTGGTTTAAACGCGAGTGTTTTAAAATATTTTAAACATCTTCAATACTGCAGCATCGTTAATTTTAGTCAGAAGAATAAATTACATCCGTGAATAAGCCAGAGGTAAAATGAGACAAAGTAATATTGATGTTGCAATAAAACTTTAATTCTTGTATTTTTTTTAAAAAACTGCTGGTACAGTGACCGATAAATGGGAAGGAACATAAAACTTTTAATATTTTAAAACAAAATAACTTTATATTTCAAATTCCAGTTATTGCAAATTTAAGTACACGCTATTTCTGTGACGATTTGATCAATTGTTTAACTGAACTGACAAAAAAGGTGTAAGAAATTTGTTGTTAAACAAACATTATTTTACCAACTAAATATTTAATTAGAGAAGTTAAAGGCAAACATAAACATTTAATAGTGATCGTATTTCTTACTTTTTCCTTCACTGGTCAGTGTATCACAAGTGTAAACGTTGATAAAAGAAATACATTAATGACTAAATTTTTTCAATAAATTAAAATAAATTGATTGAGGAAATATAAGCTGGATCCTTATTTTTTTTTTTTTTTTTTTTTTGTAATTTTATTTACTAACTTTAAATTTTGCAGCTCAATATATTTAATCTTGCTGAGTATGTGACATGTTATTAATACCATTTTTCTTACTTTATTTGCTATTTTTGTGGGAGATTCAGCGAAAATCCGAATGAAAATAAAATTTATGTACATAAAAATACCTTGTTACTGCGAATTTTAAGTTTAAAGTTGTATATCTGTGTAGCAAAGCATAAATGAATGAATTTTATTAGCTTTTCACAAGTAAAAGTACTCAATAAATGACATTTACGGTCAACAAATTGTGTGAAAAAGAAAAAGTGTAAATTATTAATACTGTTGCAATAAACAATATTATATTAAGACTTAAAGTTTCTGACAATTCAATTGTTTATACGAATTATTGTTGAGATATTTGTCAATATTATTGGGATTATACTGACTGAGGGATTTTATTTGCCGGTAATTTTTTGTAATTTATGTTTACTTACATTAAGTTCACTTTTTTACAGGATTAAACCTTATTGCTGGTGAGCCAAAACTTTTGATGTTGCATAAAGACTTATAATATACTCATATAATAATTTCTTCGCGTAAAGAATCATGTCGTAAAATTTTTTTTAAATTTTAGTTTTTTATTATTGAATTGTTGCCGTAGTTCTGGTAATACTTGCATTTCTGTAAATATTCTTTGTTTTTGTTTAAATTTGTGAATTTTAGAATAGCTAATAATAATTTTAATTTGTTTCATAAAATTGACTGTTAACTTTTGATCATGTCAATTTAAGCTTTTTGAAGTTTAGTTTTAACTGGCATAATGTATCATGGGTATTCGTTTAAATATAAATTTTATGTGACAAAAAAAACTTTCAAAAGCATTTTTACCTTAAGTTTCCAAAATAATATGAAACTATTCAATATATTTTTTATTGACACCAGTATTGCCGTTATTCGTTTTACCTTCTTATTGTGTTGGCACGTCTACAAGCAACCCACGGTGTCTTCCACATTTTTTAATTTTTTTGGTTAGATTAAAACAAATAACATTTTTGTTTGCCTTAATGTTTCGTTGAAGACCATATGTACCCATTATTAATGTCAATAAGTTTTCTATGAGTGGATCTTATACTGGAAAAATGAAAAAATCTATGTCGGCTGTAAAAATTTTCAAGATATTTTGATCCACCTAAAAGTAAGCATTTTTATCTATGAGCCCAAATATAGTTTAACAAATGAACTATCCGAAATAAACAACATTAACTATACTTACAATACAAATTAATTATTTAAAATTTTAATTAAAATTAATTTTGTAATCACCCCTATTCTGCGTTTCGATTAAGTCTCCGCATTCAGTTACGTTGCGATCGAAAATTGGTATTCTGAAGAAAAACGGAATCGAAAGAAAAAGAGGAAGAAAACAATGTTTACAAAATTAATAGCATCACTGTGGAATGTGGAAATGAAATAGCAAAAAAAGCAAGTTTGTTATTATTTTCATTAACAAATGTCAAATTTAATACAAAAAGTTGTATGTTTACATATTTAAAAATAATTTTTTGATAAAATTTAATAAAAAAATTGTTAAATAAAATGATAAAAATATAAAAATAAAAATTAGTTATTCATGGCACCTAATTTTTGTGCTGGCATTTTTGTTGGAGGACCTAGTGCATTGAGGATCCCTGCAACTTCCTCTCAAAACGCTGCTACTTTTTCCTCTGATCGCTGGTGGTATCCACATGTAATGTCTGCTTTAGATGCCATTAAATTTGCCAGTTTTTCATACTGCTCTGTTGTTGTTGTTTTTGTCCCGTAATACATAAAAAACACATCAGATTCAAGTACAAAAATTAACAATTTAAAACAAAAGAAATTTAATTAAATTAAATAAATTAGTTTGAAATCATTTTAAGGGTTTTTTAAACCGTTTCTGAACATTTTATCTCATTTTCTACTTACATTTTTAACTTTTTAACTAAAAAACACAAATAAGGAAAACTCCTCCGTTAAGAAAAAAACAACTGAGAAAAACGGAACTACGATCGTAATGCAGAATACATACAATCGAAAGAAACTGAGCGGAATCGAAACGCAGAATACCAAAGTTGTCAGACGGAGAAAATTTCGATTCGAATCGAAACGCAGAATAGGGGTGAATATATTTCCTTGAAATAGAGATTAATAAAAATAAAGAACATTATTACAATAATATCATCGTAGGCCTTATTTAAACATAGTTAAACAAAAAACACTTCCAATCGTACTAAATAAACAGCCGGTGACGACGGTCTTCACCGAAAGGTATGACAACAGTAAAAAACACTTCTCTATGCAATATAGCTGACAATTGACATTTAAGCGTTTATTTTCCTAATCCGAGCTTACAAAAAAAAAACAAAAACAAAACATCAGATCATTAAATAAGCAGTAGGAATGTTGCCAGGCATTTATTTTTTATTATTTCCATCTAGATTTGTGATTTACCACAGAGTGCACCGGGCGAAATTTGTTACAGTGTGCAAAAATTGTGAATGATAACTATCGACAAGTGAAACTAAGCAATATCAATTGTAATTTTTTAACTAAAAGTAACAAATAAAAAAAACAAAATAAGAAATGCAAGTAAAAAGCTTGTAGAAGATATAATCAGATCAGATATGTAAGTGCTTGAATTCGAAAATAAAAAAAATTTTAAATTATTGTGGGAATTAATTTTAAATAACAAATATATTTGTTATGAATAACTTTTTATTCAGCCTAAGTTCAGTTTTATTTTAATTTCTAAATTTATTAAGAAAGAAAAATAATTTAAAAATTTTAGTATTCATTTTTAAAGCACACAGTAAAAAGTAGACACCAGCAGAATGTAAAACGCTAATTTCTAGATCGCTACATCTGTCATCAGCATTCTTAGTATTTATCTACCTGTGACAGTCTACGATGTAAAAAACATTTATTTAACCAATTAGTATGATAATTTGATTTGTTTGAACGAAGTTCACATATTTTCCAAAGAATTTTTTATTGTTCTTTTTTAAAGTAACCTTGTATATGTTCCTGCTTTCTGCGATTTTTGCTTCACAACACAGCAGATTCTCTTCCAGTGTCATACTGATTGTTTTGACAGAAGCATGAATATGATTTATTTTACGTTTTTGTTAATAAGTTTTTCGCTTTTTAAAGATGAATTAGTTTCTAGGGAGAGGCGAAATTATCGAAGGGTAAGCATTTACTTCAATTGTTAGGGTTTTTTTTGCTTCATAATAAATGAAAAATTATAAAAAGAGGTAAAAGTTGGTGCGGCTAGATAAACTCATAAATTCAATACACCTCAAAGGAAGCACAGCGGTTAAATATTACTGTGGGTTGCTTATATTGTTTACATAAGTTTTGTTTATATACTTTTTACTATTAAAAAAATATTAAGAACCACTACAAGAGGCTCCCGAGCCGTCAAATAAAAAACCTAAACACCGCACAAAATTGCGTAAATTTTCCATCCGAAAATCTATATTTAAAGAAAATTGTACTTTACTCACCTAATTTTTATTACTATCAAAAAGTTTGTTAGTCACTTATTTCGAACTCTGAACTTAAGGTGATATTCACTGTTAATAACACAAATACAAAAAAATAAAAAAATCATGCCAGAAACTTTCTTTATAGCAATCAATGTTCAAGATTGCCATCAACGTCAAACACGCACACACACGCTATTTAACAAAACTCCATAAAAGTATTAAAAAAGAAGATGGAATATAATATCATTCAACAATAAATAAAAGGCATTAATAAATGAAATATAGAGTGAAATTGATTTTTATCAGCATTAACGATACCGCAGTATCGGATTTAATTTGATCTGTTTCGGTAGCGCGTTTGCTTCTTCTTTCTCCTCTTATTTGCTCTTTGCTAGCACTTATCAATAAACAAATTTAAATTAATTAAAATAAATAAAATGCCAAACAAGCTTCAATATCAAAATTCAATATTAATATCGTTAAATTAAGAAGAAAAAATGATTGCAAAAATATGCTTTAAAAAAATCATATAAAAATAATTAGTAGTGTAGTTGTAGGTCTACTAAAGATTATATGCCTTCACAGTGTATCTGAAATTGAAGTAGTATATTGAGAAATGTACTACACGTTGAAAATTAAAAGCAAGTATAATATGCTCTTTTTGCATCTCAATCAATTGAAAATCTTTTGCTGCCATTGCTGCTTGCTTTCAACATCTAAAGTCTTGATTGTGATATACAATATTAATTTCATTTTTTCCTTGTATATTTCATTTTGGACTCTACAAATGAATTATTGCTTTTAAACATGCAAATTTAAAACGTTCAAATAACATTTTAGTCTGAACTACAACAATATTGTTGCTCTGATGACGATGGCTACGTTGGTGCAGTAGCAATAATACTTATTCTGGAATATGAATTCCAATTCTTGCGAGGGAAACGCTTGAGTTGCTCTCCGCTGCTGACCATTATTATGTCGATGTGGTACAAGATTTTTCGCTTTTACAATGTTGCACGCTTATAACATGTTTCTTATTGAAATCTGTAAATACAACATGATATTATGAATTTGCTATAAAGTTATGATATACTTTTTTGACAATGATAGATACACATAAGCCGAAAGCAAAAAAAGATGTACTATTAATACGAAAGGCAATAAGAATTGTTATTAGAGTATTTGCTTTTTTAAGATTTTTTTATTTAAATTTTTGTATATCTTCTTGTGAGACATGACAAAGTAAATTATATAAGTATCTAGTTTTAGTTTTTTTAAATAAAAACTCATTGACCATCTCGTGACAAATATAATGAATTGCCCCAGAGTATATTCCGCCGAGTTTAGAGTTAGTTGATTTTGAACTGGAATTAAAATCATTAGGTTTAAGTGATTATGTGGAATATTTAGCTGCACACAGGAAACTTTTGGTAAATAATCGCTTGAATATAATAAAATGACAGAATCATATTAGCTTCACTTGTGCAATAAACAAAAAAACATAACAACATTAAAAATTAATGTGATAAAATTTTCTAATAGACACTTTTTTGTAAGCCATTAATTGTTTTCTTAAAAAAACAAAAACTAAGATTGAAAGAGAAAATGAAGCAGCCAAAAAATTTTAATTAATTTTAGCGTAGATAAGGATCGAGCGTAAAAAAGCTATGTTTGATTAGGGATCAATAATCAATTTATAAACAAGTGCTCTGCTATACCTAACAGATACTTAGAACAAAGGTTGACGTGGTAGCAGGAGAAAGCTGGTCCTTAAAACATGATTACACAATTTCAATATTGAATTTAGCTGCTGTGAGCACAATTTTTGGCATGACATTTATTTCCCTTAGAGACACAAAATCTACAATTTTCATTTTGGTAACACTCCGCTTTCATATTTATTTCTAAATTTTTTAAGCTCAGTTTTTTCTGTTTATTAAAAACAACGTAAAGCACGGTATTTAAAAAAATTTACAACTTATAAATATCAACTTTGCACAAGTACTTTTTCCAGCATTAATTGTACATATTTAAGTTAAAAGTTTGAGCCTTTTTATTCTAATAAAACTGTGTTTAATTAACGGTTAGGAAATAACACGTTGTTTAACAACAAATATTACCAATTGCAATGATGTTGATGATCATTGAGAGAAGGTTTAAGTGTAAGTGCAGTAAGTAGGGTTTGGGAAACGGGAGAAGCTATCCACAATTTGCCGTGAAAATTTTGGCTAAATTATAAAACTTTTAAGAAATACACTAATTGTTTGTCAAATATTTGTTTTTTATGATAACCAAATATTTTTCAAATATCTTGTTTCGTGAGAATTCTACTACATCTTTACGTATGATAACACAGAATCGGGCTCATTTCTGTACATGAAAAACTTTTTGAAAGTTTTGCTGTTGGTGTAGTAACCGATATGGAATTAAAAACACCAATTTTTAAAATTTTTGTCTGTCTGTGTTAGCATCACGTAAAAAATGCTAAATAGATTTGAATAAAATTTTGTGTGGAGGTCCCTTTGATCCTTGGTTCAAATAAAAAATACTATTTGTTTTGGAAAAATAAGTTGTTTCGTAGAGAAAATATAGATACAAATGTAAATTCACCCAATTTTACTGTAATAATGGTACTAAAATAGTTGTCAGTATATTTTATTTTTATGATTTAAAATTATTAACACAGTTTACAGATCTCTCCAATAAAAACTCAAAAACACATTTCTATAATTTTTAGTTTTTAAAAACTATGAATGGAACGCAGGCGAAGTGGGCACTGCTAGTAAAATATAAAACAGAAGCTTACTAATTTGTTTGAAAAGGAATATGAGTTATTCGAAGCCACTAACATTCGAAGAACGAACGTGGAAAACCTCAAAAACAAAACTTGCCTCAGTAGAAAATAAAAGTGCTTTTTCGATTGCTGGAAATTATGCAATGAAAATAAGAAGCAGAATGTCTAGTAACTTGTAAAACGAACTAACAATTCTACAATCATACCTTTCAAAAAACTAATTATAAAATAATTTTTCAGTATTTTTAATCTTTATTATCTCTCGCTATGTAGTACAAATGTACATATGTATGTATGTATGTTTTGTCACTTAAATTGTTTATAAATTTTATAAACTGTTAATACTTTTATTTAGCAATTGTTTTTATTGTTTGCTTATGTTTTATTAAAACTTAAAATTTTAAATTATTATTAAAACTTGTTTTCTTTAAGAATTGCTCCTATTCCGGAAATACCGAGAAATCCCAAACCTAGTAGTAAGAGAAAATAATATAAGCACAACACACTTTTTGCAAAGAACCTTACATTCAAAGATCTTTGTTAGAAACAAGGTAATAATTTCGTAATCTGAATTCTTACAATTCTAATAGCCAAACCTGAATTAGCCCGACAAACTGTAACTGTAAGATTTATCCAATCTTAAGCATCCATTCCTTGTTCTTAGCTCGAATTATTGTTCTTAGCTCATTTTATTCTTCATTTGTTGCATTTCACTGTAGGACACATACCTAAATCGCTAGAAGTCTATTAAATATTACAAAACGCAGAAAACATCCAATTGCACGGCAAGAAGTGACATATTTAAACCAGTTTTTAATCTCTTGATTTCTTTTAATTCATGAAATAAAATTTTTCTTAAAATTAAAAAAAAAAATTTATACAATTAACCTAACTCGGAAGGCTATGTATGGGTCGAGAAGAATTTTTCTTATTATTTTTCTTTCCATACCATTTTGCATTAAAATTCCTTTCAAAACGCAATAAACATTTTTTAATTTTAGTCGCAACTTTTTGAACAACTTAGAGAAGATAGATGTAAGTAATTACTAAAAAAGCCAACAATTTTTTTTTATTATTAAATTAACTTTCTAATAATTTCAGATGTTGAAAAAGTTTTTGGAAACTAATTGGCCTAAAACTTACAATCAAACCAAGAAAATAAATTTAAGAAAGCTGAACAGAGGAAGAACAGAGAATTACATTTTTGATTTTAAAAGTCGTATATCTCCTTGACTGTAAAAGAGCTATAGCCAGTATTTAAGATTTACAAAATCTCAAGAAGCAAGATATTATGCAACTTTTTTTTATTTTTCATACTCCTGAAATGTGCTATTTTAAAACATCGTTGTGCTTGCTCTGTAAGCAAATTTAAAACTTGCAATACAGCCGTATTAAGTTTAAATACGATTTGAATAACCAGTTGATTAGAAACTACAAAATTATTAGATTTTTTACCAAATCCCCCACTTTGCGTCGACTTATTTTTGACATCTAAATATCTATTTGGAGTTATTTCTTTTAAATATTTATTACAAATAATTTTCAGTTTTATTTCTATGATATATATAGAATTACACTTTCATGATATCATAAAATATTTATTATAAATAAAATAAAATATATTTCTTGGGAAAAGCATATGCTTGGCGGCTCTGCTGGTAATTATTGAAATTTTAATGTATTTTTAGATAAACGGTGCTGTTTGCATCATTATTTCTTAAATTTACTTATTTATTCGTCTTTTGTATTTTTTTTAAACTGTTTAAAGTGTTATGCTATAGTTTCGAATAGAAAACCCTATAAAAAATTTAATAAAAAAATGTATTAAATTTCAATGATGGCTACTACTTTGTTTTCTTGTTTCAGTTTAAAAAATTTTGTGCTTTGTTTTCTTTTTTTAGTTTTTTTATGACTAAATATTATTATCATATAAGTTATTAAATATCAGTAATAAATATCGATGTTTTATTTTGGTTCTAGTAAAATGGTCACAATGACACACTTTCCCACAGTACTAGGAGTACTGTTGTGATAATAAATTTTTAATGAGTAATATAAAATAAATTTACAAATTTTAAGAGAACAAAGCATGAAAAACATAAAAAATAGAAAATATTGATAAATGTTATTTAGATTTTAATGAAATATGAAAAAAAAGAAATCGATATTGAAAACGTTTTTTTGCTTGTTGTTGTTTGTAATTAAGTGCTTATAAATGGATTTCTTTGTGAAAAATTAAACTTAAAGTAAAACAGTATTCCCGTGTGATAGCCATAAATTGAACGTAGCCTTTAAAGCATACCTTTTAGAGCCTGCAAATATTTTAAAGAATGTTTATTCTGACGCAATTTGAATTAAAAACAAATAAATAAAAAAAAATTAGATGTAAATAGTGTACCAATAGAGACGCGATTTTGACATTTTTTAAACTATATGAACTTTGCACAGATCTCTGTTTACTAGGGCCTTTCTAGTTATGATAATAACGTAAAAAGCAAACGTGACTGATGATAAAAAACGTAAATTACATGGGCACATGCTAGACATAATTGGACTTTATTTTTGCCCCAAATTTAAGAAGAACCAAAACGCACCAAAGTTAAATTATGCAAATATATACTCCACCTCCCTATTAATTCCTCTAAAGCAGAAATCGTGAAACATGTGCAAAACCCTCCTAAATAACCGCAATATCCGAAATGACCGTGGCTGCATCCGCCTAAGAAGGAAGCATGTCTTTTACATGGTCGAACAGTAGAAAAATAATTTACATGCAAGAAGCAACAAAGAAAAATATATTTTTTCCAAAGGAACAGGACCCAAATAAATGCAATCACTAGAAAGTAAAATAAATTAAGCGAACTTAACTAGTTTAATAAATAATAGTTTTACCACTACTAGATTATCCATTACTAAAGGGGTAAGGTATTCCTTGTTAAAAGTAAAGTGCTACATTCGGCTATGCCGAAATTTATATACCCTTTACAATATCAGCATAAGAAATTATTTTTTTTATGTTAAAAAATGCATTTTTTTAAAAATTGTAATTTTTACTTAGGGTTGTTGTCCCAGCTTGGTAAATGAAAAGGTTACTCTCTAAGATCCTAGTGTAATTTATGGATGAATAAGTATTAAGTGCTTAAAGCACACTAATTCTGCCTAAATTTTTCTTTAATTTTTTATCATAAGATACCTGCAGAAATACAAAAGGGATGTCTTGATGTCTTAGAAAATATGGTGCAAAATCTTTCTTTCTTATGAAAAGTTCAAAGGCCCTTAACTAACATAATACGAGCTAGCGCAAATTTTTTCGATAAATGTGTTTTTCTTACTTTTTAACTTTCTATCGCCCCAAATATTTTTTTTGATTGGAGTTCCAAATGATATGGACAAATCAGGAGCAGGCGTGGTGTTTTTCCCGCTGTCTCAAAGGAAATGGACCGATCTTGTTAAAAGCAACATTTTCCAAACTATTTCAACACCAACAGGGGGACACCGCTGTCTTTATGGAAAAAAAAATTGTAGAAATAACAAACGGAACGACAATTTAAGATATACCCTTTTCCACCTGTGGTATAAAAACATAAAGTTTTATGACTCGAAAATGTCTTGAATTACACAATTATAACTACAATTACATTTTATTAAGGGTGTGTCTGACCACTGCATTTCACTAAAGCTTTTGTTTATACAAATATTCTGTTTGTTACAAGGTAGAAATTAATACGAATGGAATAAACATTATTTTAAAATTTTTTATTTCCCAGAACAAATCAGTTAATCAATCCATTTGTTATTAAAGCAAAAATTACGTTTTTAAATTTAACTTGTAATGATTAATCTTTGCATCAAGAAATCGAACAAAAGGAATTTTAACAATTTACAATTTTATTTTAAAATTAATGTATATTTATTCCAACTTTAAAAATTTTATTATTTCTTTTTTAATGGAAATTATTAACTAAAGTGTCATGTTTCTACTCAACTTTAATTATTGCATTTAATTGTTTATAATTATTGTCATTATAAATATAAAATTTAATATGCTTAAAAATTTCCACGAGAAAAATTTATTCAATTCTTAATAGATTTTTGTAGAAGCTTAGAATTTAAACTTGTAAGCACAATAAGATTAATATGAACTAAACCTTGCAAAATATGAAAAAAAATCTTGAAGTGATTTTTGTAGAAGGAATTAAATTATAAATAGTTTAATTATTGTTTAAAACTAAATGCACTTTGGCATTTAATGAAACTGTTTTTACAGTGTTGCTTTATTGTCTTCATATTTTTAATATTTTTGAATATTTTTCCATAATCACAATCTTCATTACCATTTTGACTTTTTTATACAGCAAACTCATGCGTGTGTTAAATAATGAACGTAAAATGTTTTAAATCGTCAGCAAGAATTAATTTATTTCCTAAAAGACATAATCAGCTTAAAAGTCCTATACAAACACAAATTAAAATCATAAATTTCAAGAAATACTCCCGTAAACGACAGATTTTTTTGAAGGTAAAACCGAAACAATAAAAAATTTAAGGATGTAATAAACGGAAGAGGTTTTTTTAAAGCCAATAAATAAACGAAAATTTGTGTACGAGTTTCCAATAAATGAAGACGTCAACAAAACGATTTTCTTTTTTCTCTCGTTTAATTTTTATCATTGTTTGTTTAGAGAAAAAAAATATAAAGGAAAATTACAATGAATCAAAAGACTTAAGCAACAATCTTGTTATTTCTAGTTAATCTAACTCTGTGTATTTTTGTAACCCTTTATTCAATTCATCTTTGTAAATGTTAAATTTAATTGTTGCAGCCACAAAGACAAAACATATCTTATATTTTCTTGTAAAAGTTAAATTTCAGTTCACGATTTTCTCACAACTACAGTTTTCTTAAAAAAAACCCTACGAAATTTGCGTTAAAATTAAAAAAAAAATCCAATTATTCATGTACTTAAGTTGAAAATCAAATTAATTTTGTTTTTATTATTTCTATTTTCAAAAGAACAATGTCAGTGTTGACGGGGTTGTTAAATAAAATCGTGATCTTTTAAAAACAAATTGAATTAAAAGTTTTTGCAAATATTGTAACAAGTTTTTTATCTATAGCTTGTACGCGGTTTATGGTAAAGTGATTAAAAATTATTTTTGTCAAAAATACATTTTTAAATAAAGTTAAGAAAATATTATATTAACGTATGCTACTATACGTGTTGTTTAAAGGGATCAAGCGCGATTAACAGAATTTTAAATTATTCCAACTAGATAATTATAAATTTATAATTTATTTAAATGTTTAAAATCCTTTAAATCCTTTTTGATTGAAAATGAAGCCCAAAGACTGCTAGTTAATATGAAGTTTAACATTAGGCTTATTACGATTCCTACCAGAACCTTAAAAATAGAAGCATAATTGTTAACCCTGTGCACTTGCATAAGCAACGCATATTTTAAATAGTCTTGCTTTCCTAAGAATCCGGAAAATTACAGAGAAATGAAATATGAAGCTTAATCTGTGGGAACATTAAAAATCAGATACCTGTCGAATTATTAAACAATATTTATATATTCCCATAACCAATTTCAAAAAAGTTATTCGAGTGCGGAATTCAGCATTTTTGGCGGAAGGACTTCCCAACTAGATTACCAACCTAATGATTTTAACAAGGCATGAGACTTTTATAATTAATTACTGAGAATTGATTACATTAATTATTGCAGGAAATAATAATAATAATCATTAGTACGAATTTTAAGGTATTCCTTTTTAAACTTAAAGAACTAGTTCCATTCCTACTTCCTTTATGTACGAGCTAATTAAATGTGTTTTGTAAGCATATAACAAAATTTGGTAATCACAAAAGTAACTTATTATATGGCAAGTACTTTTTAAGGTAATGTCCATTTTTGCTGAGTTGCACTTGAAAAATCTGTCCTAAGCGGAATCGTCAATCAAAAATTAGATCTTTTGGGGGCTAGCGATTAAGAAACATAGAGTCATTGATCTGACTTATTTTCTTGCTTATTGTTGTTCAGTATCTTTAGGACGATGACTTATCTAAGTATATAAACGAGATGTAGTGCATCTGCTCCACTTTTGTTCTTAATAACCATTAAATAAATAATTAAACCAACTATATATTCTTTACTACAATTACATATTTGTATTGTGGTGTCGAGCTTTAATAACTGTCAATCTTAGGGCAGCCACATTTTTAAGGAAGACTAATTCAATGATATTCCCAATCCAAAGTTTTCAACAAACAATGACTACATCTGCTCATGCAGCATAGATTTTTTATACTCGATCTTTGCTTTACGTAAGCATCAGCATACAGTTTTTAAGACAAAAATTCAGATGTGTGAGGGAAAAATTATATATGGTAGACACAATCTTACGCTATGCTATAACTAGTGTGTTAAACGATCCAGGTTCCCTGAATTTCTCCTGCAATTTTTATTTAATAAAATTATTTGAAGTCGATATAAATTCAGTTTACACTTTTTTCTATTTATTATATTAACTCCTATTTTCCGAAGGCCAAGTTTGTAAACTTAGTTTTAATTACATTTTGTAGGTTTTTTTTAGTACAATAACATTTTCTGTCATACAATCAGGTTGCAACTATTAATGTTAATAATGTTTTCATACAATTTTTATTTTTAGCTGATTTAAGCTGCAAACATTTTCCTCATTAAATATCCGCCGACATTTACATTTTACTTGCAATCTTTTACACAATCATCTAATTGCTCAATTTAATTATCTTCGGAAAAAAATCAACTGTTTAACTGTGATTGTCTGTACTTTACGTGATTTTATTTTGTTTCTCTTGTGGTATTTTGTCGATGTGAGCATTTATATTTGACAAAAAAAAAAAAAAAAAAAAAAAAAAAAATAATAAATTAAATAAATAAATAAATCGACAGAAAATTAAGCTGACATGGTTTTAAAATAAGACAGACTAACAACGCAAAAGAGTACTAATGCTTTTACGTTAAAATGTTGCAAGCTATAGGAAAAGTGGCTGTTGCATTGATTAACTTTAACGAATTACGGATAACAGACAAAATTAAAAAAGTCACCTTGTACCGTAGAAATTCAATGGAGTTGCCTTTTTTAATGTATTGTGCATAATATAACACAGGTTGTTAAAACCACGTATAATCGGTAGACAGGATACCCATGGGGAAATCTTTTAATATGTCTTAATACGGAGCATCATTTAGAGTCGGTAGTAGTTGATAAATATGACTTGAAACTATTTAAAGGACTTACAAAACCAGAAGATATAAATGTGTCCCATTGCTTAATTTCACTCAATAATAGCGTCCACATGTAAATGTTAAATATTCCAAAGGATGTACGTTTCTTATGAACTGCGATACTTCTACTAACCCTATCAAATGCCAATGCTTTGCTCTGCAAGTGACAATAAATTCAAATCTTGCAAGTATTTTAGGACACTTCTTATAAAGGCTTTTTTCAACAATGTAATAAAGCACAATTGTTTTTTAAGCTTCTAAAAATAGTTGTGGCTTAAATTTTCGAGGACGCCAATATTAATATTTCAGTGCGTTTCAAACTAAGTAAAAAGTTAAGAATACCGCCATTTCTGTGAAGTTTTTTGTAATACACCTAAATAAAAAAGTTTAACTAATAACAAATTTCCTTGATTAGCCGATTAAATGTTGAGAGACGTTCGATAATTACGATAAAAAGAAAAAAAAAAGAAAAATAAAAACAAAAACAAAACTGCACAAAGCATGTTGAGTGAACATAAAATTAAAAAGTTTTGTAAGTTGTAAAAAATCATTGTGGACTTTTGTAATAAAAAAATCGATTAAATACCTGGAAATTTTAAACCATTTTTGGTTATCGTAAAATACTTTTTGAAATATAATACTTCACAAAAGTTTTTTATTTAGTTTTTGTATGTTTTTTCTTTATGATATTCCTCATATAATGTTATGTCATAAGTTATATATAAAATATTTTTTTTTTATTTTTTAACAGGTCATTAATCACAGTTACTGTCGAATATTTTATTAAACATTAAGCTTTGTGAATTTTTAAGTAAAAAATATTATTAGCATATGAGAAAATATTTTTTTATTTATTAATTTATTACAGCTACAGTATACAGCTAGACATTACAAAACTAATAGATAAGTTAAAAGGACTATTAACTTTTATAAATTTATGAATTGAAGTACAAACAAGGACTTGGACATAAATTATTAAATCGTTTCTATTCATCACACGATCTATATTTTTCAAGCATCTTGTCACAAAGGACACAACTGGCAACTTACAACGACATCAAGAAAAAACATGTATCATTGCCTTATTGATTTGGCTTGAAAAATACGCAGTCATTTTCTAAATACGTTTTTCCCCAACAACGAAAATGTTTTTTTTTCTCTCGTATCATGCTCCATATATGCATTTCGATACATGTCGTAATTAATGATGAGAAGTATATTTTTTATATTCAGGCTATTTAGTGAACCAGTCTTACAGCAACACTTCGCTTAACAGTTTCATTATGTGTAGCGACGAGACATTCATATGTATTCATACAAATTCATGTTTGAGGACAAGCATGGACCCTTAGGAGAGCTAGCCGTCTCTATCACAGGAGGCTGCGTTCACTTAACATAGGGAACACCATTAAATAATTTATTTTTATTATCTCAAAATTTTGTTAAATGTTTTTTGCTGTTTAAGAGCTGTTCAAGAAAAAACGTGCCATTATTTTCTCTGTTGGAAATGTTGTTTTGATTTCTTATTTTTAATGTTATTATTATAATGTTTTATGAAAATATTTGACAAATAAATATTTTGCGCATAGTGAAGTTTGAAGCCGAAGTCAGTAAAAGAGACTGGCAGAGTGATTATCGAGTAATATTTATTTCAGGATAAAATAAAAAAGCGACACAGGCATTTTTTTAAGTTTTCTTTTCACAGACTATTTACTACAGCAACAATATTTAACTAGCGAAGAAGGGCGCTGTGATATGCAACAACAGTAATAAAAATTAGTCATTATAAAATTAATTTGTAGTTGGTGCTTGGCAGCGGAGAAACTCAAATCACTAGTGGTATTTTTACCTGTTATCGCTTCACAAAAGTTTTTTTTACTGTATTTCAGTTCCTGTAACCAACTTTTGATTTCTCCACAATAGATTACTTATAAAATTTTATTTATTGAATACTAATCCAATGATACTGAGAAAATATATTTCATTTCTGGATTTTTGCTTTTCAGATTTTTAAAGTAAATTATTTTTTCTCTAAAAATATTCAAAAAAAAATTCTAGAAAATAAAAGAAGACCAAGAAATCACTCATTTAGTAATATTGTTGCTTAAATTGATAAAAACAAATTATAAAAATATTTAAGTAAATATTAAATAATAATAAAAACTTTTTTAATCCGTTCCAAAATATGTTTTTTGTTTAATAATTTTTAAAGGAAGATTATGATTGATATTTAAAAATTCGTATATAAATAAAATCCTGCATTTAAACGTTTTCCGACTTAGTTTTAGTTTTAAATGATTCATGTTTTGCTTGCATTATAAATAAAAAGTATTAAATTAAATTTTCTCTGTATACAATAAACATGAATCATTCGTTTCTTTATTGTTAATTTTACTTGCAATCAATAACTTTTGTAGTTTTGAACAAAACAAAAAATTATCTTTTACATGAATAAAATCATAATTTTTTCGTTAACGTGACATAATAATACAGTCGCTTTTAAATTTGTCTGCAATTAAAATGTTTTATTTATTCATAATTTACAAGCCAGTCATAAAATGACAGTCACTTGTCAGAAAAAATAAAAAGCTTGTCTTTCATACTTCCTTCCATTAAAACGTAAAAAATTAAATGAAATCTTTTGATGACAGGTGCTATTGGTTGAATTTGGAATTATTTATTTATTTATTTATTTTCGTTAGTCTAGCACAACAAGATTAAGAATCTTATAAATTATAGTGCTAGTGAGATATACCAAAAATTATCATATAGTTGACATTAATAGCTTATTAATATTTAGTAACATACACTTAATACATAGTTTTTACCAAAAAACACAATAATAAAGAAATAATAGTTACATATTTTAAAAATGAAAAAAAAAAGGAAATATATTTGAAAATGAGAAAATTTAAGAATTGAAATATTAATTAATTAAAGTATCTATTCAAAAATTAAAATATATTAAATACATCATTAGAAAACAAAAATTAAACAGTGTAAGAATTTAACAAAAATGCTTTTTTAACTCAGATTTAAACTTATTTGCGTTGTTGATTGATTGAATGTGGTTTGGGAGAAGGTTCCAAAGACTAATAGTGTTTATAAAAAACTGGCGTTGAGATAATAGGCATTTATATTTTTGTTGTATAAGACTTTTTCCTCTATTCGATCTCGCAAATTTTAAACGTTTGAAGAGAGACGATGGCTCAGTTGTAGTTATTACCCTTTGCATAAACAATAAGGTTTTATATTTGAGGTAATTTTCAAAAGTCATTTGGTTAATTTGGTATGAATAATTCGATATCGAGTCGTAACGGCGTTTATTATATACATATCTGGCGATATTGTTGTAGGCAATTTTCAGCTTTTTAATGTCTGAACTATCGCATTTTGAAAAAATTTCAATTCCATACATTAGTGTAGGAATTAAATAAGTCTTTGCTAGCAGAAGTCTAACTTTGAAAGGTGTCAAGTACTTCACTGTCCAAAGATTGCGAAGCATGCTGTACACTCGTCCAACTACAAAATTTATGTGATTAGACCATGAGAGTTTATTGTTGAAAATAACTCCCAAATTTTTGGAAGAGGTTACCTGTTCAATGGTATCATCATTTATTTCAAGTTTTATGGCATCAGTGCAAGAAGCTTTACTTTTCGAAAGAAGTATGTATTTCGATTTTGCGGGGTTAATACATAAACCATTTCAAGTAGCCCACTTATTAACGTTAGCTAGGTCATCATTTATATTTTTTATAGAAGAGCGGATATTATCTATTGGAGTGCTGCAGTAAATATGGACATCATCTGCATACATGTGTACATTACAATGACTAATTATATCTGGTAGATCGTTTATATATAGACAAAAATGTAAAGGCTCAAGTATGGAACCTTGAGGGACACCTCTGCTGACTTTAAGTTCTTTAGAGCATTTGCCATTTAAATGAACAAGTTGAAATCTATCAAACAGATACGAAGCCAAAAGCTTACATGCTGATTGTGAAAAATGAAATAGTCTCAAGTTTAGCCAAAAGTATTGAGTGATCGACAGCATCAAAAGCCTTACTATGATCAAGAAGTATTAGGAAGGATACCATGTTTTCATCAAGCTTAGCTCTTATATCTTCAATAACGTTTAACAGTGCTGTGATACAGCTTCTGCCTTTAACAAACCCAGATTGGACATTAGATAGAAGACTGTGAGTTTGAAGATGTTCGCTAATTTGGTTACTCATAAGCTTTTCTGTAACTTTAGACAAAAACGGCAGGATGGCTATTGGACGGTAATCATTATTCGATTTAGGAATAGGGACTACTTTTGAGACTTTCCAGTCTAGAGGAAAAACAGATTTGGTAAAAATTGTGTTGATAATATGCGTGATGTATGGCAAAAGTTTGGGAACTATGGCTTTTAGAAAAATAGGGTTTATCTCGTCAGCGTCAACAGCATTTGACGCAATTGCTTTAAGACTACCTAAAACCTCATATTGGTGTACACAACGAAAACTGAAAGGGATTTTAATTGGAGCATAACATAGATCATTATAAATATTATATTTTGGTTGTGGAACGTTAATATTAACAAATTTTTCATTAAGTTTATCTATGTTTATATCAGCATCACAAGATGTGTTGGCTTTATATCCAATACCTATTTTACGTATTTCCTTCCATTTGGATTTGCTATCAATGGCTTCATTGAATTTTTTATTATAGTATAAAGTTTTCGCTTTGAGTATGTTATTAACAACTTATTTTCGCGCTGATTGAAATATAAGGTAAAGCTCTGTAGTTTTATATTTCTTCCATCTTCTATAAGCTGAATTTCGTTTCCTAATCAAGGCTTTAATATATGCGTTAAAGCAGGGATGTTGATGAGCTTTAATTTTTTTGTTCTCTGAGGGACACATGTGTTGAAAATCCTATTGACATGCATTTGTAAAAAGTGTATTTAGTCATTTACATCGTTTAGTGAATAAATTAGTTCCCAGTTCGTAGAGTCAAGATTTTGATTTAAAAGTAAAAAATCGATATTATTGAAATCTCGAAAAGTATATGACGCCTCACCGTTATTTACAGGAGTATCATAGATCACAAATAGCACATCATGATTAGAAAAAACAGGAGCCGCAATTTGATCATATAAAAGAATTTTAGTTTTCTGATTAAAGAAAACCAGATCAATAAGGCTATTAGAGGAATGGTGATAGTAAGTAGGAGTCTGTGTATTTACTGGAACTAGATTCAGAGCGAGCATATGCTCACGCAATGTATTGTTTGCAAGTAGGTTATTATTGAAATCACCAAGTATTAAAATGTGATTATATTGGAGAGAAACATTTTCCACAACTTGAAATAGTGTTTCAAAGGGTACATCTCTATTGGGTCTGTACACACAGCCAACTAAAATTTTATTCCCTTCTTTGGGAGATAACTCTAAAAACAGGTATTCAATGTGACTACTGGCTTTGGATTTTAATTTTACTTTGCATTTAATTTCATTTATGACATAAATTGCAACCTCACTCCCTTTGGCTTTAGTTTCAATTCCGTTAATAATAACTTTTCTATCTGATCGAAAAAGGTTAAAACCACTAATTTGATAAATAGAATCATCAACGTCTAACGGAAACCAGGTTTCAGAGATACATATTATATCGACACCAGCCGATTCAAATTATTGATCACAACTGTGTTAATTTTTGCAAGTCAACATAAAAAGTTATGAACACCCAGTCTTAATAAATACGGGAACAAATATTAAAAATATTTTGATCACAAAATTTTTATAAAAAGTTTAAGGAATAGTTTACCTCCGTAAAAAAAGTTTTATAAGACCAGTAAATCGATCGCACAGCTAAAATATATTGTAGTTGCATTATTATAATGAAAACTACTTAAGATATCTGCACTAATTCATATATGATTGAAGCACACAAATAGTTATTTAGAGTTCCTTTAAAATATTTCAATAATTCTTATTAATAAAGTTTTGCTTATTTTTAAGATATTTATCTAATTTATCTATGTATCTAAGTATTGAAACTTTTCAAGAGTATTGTAGTCTACTACTTTACGTTAAAAAGCTTATAACAAACCTGTGCTTAAGTTACTGCAGGCCACACTTAATTGTTTCTGGAACGCAAGCATCATTTGCAAACACAACAACGAATTCGAGTGTTGACGGCAAGTTTAGAGAGGCATAAGTTCAGATATTAATAAAGCAGAACCTTCATTGGATCTATCTTTAGATTAATCACAGATAATAATCATCCACAGTTCTTTGCAATTCGTAGCTAGTAATTTAATTTCCACACGGGTTAGCGGAAAATATATCAGCTCCTATCAATGCCTGTATTTGTAGGTTAAATAAAAGTGTCGAAAAAGCTTCTGAGCTTTCTTCTTACACCTAGGATCAGACTAGATACAACATACGTTTTTATGCAGATGTTGAACAACTTTTATCAAAAAAAAGAAGGGTTCGAAGAAGATGGATATGCAAAAAAAGCTACGGAACTGGTTCCAAATACAGAAAGTAAATCATTTAAAATATATATTCACTCCTAACGCAGGTACTGACACCAGTCAACTTTCGCTGGACCATCTAAAAACACAAAACCTAATCACCTGAAGGTTGTTATGTCTGTAAGTTTAAATATCAAAAACGATCCCGACTTTGATAAAATTAGAAACTAGATGCCTTCAGATTTACCGCTCATGGCAAAGAAAATAATTATTATTCCATTTAACGCCTACCCAACTGTCTGGAAAGTTGCCTTGGTTAAGATAATACATAAGTCGAGAAAAGACTCTTCGTATTTGGAGTTATTAGCCTAATAATTCTATTACTTACCCTGTCGAATTGCTCGAGAAATTGCTAATACCGAAAATAAAACCGAGATTAAGTGACAACTGATGCATCCAGCTTGAGAAGACAACACAGCGCCATTAAATATACTTACAGACTGGTACGACCCATAATTAATGTTTTGAATGAAAAAATTATATTTCTAAGGAGTTTTTATTGACGTTTCTTAGGCTTTGGACAAAGTTTGGCACTAAGGCCTTTTACTTAAACTAATGGAAAAGTTACCAGTGATTATTTAAAATCTATAAAAAATATATATATCCGGACGTCGGTTTATTATTAAAGACAGAGATTATGTAAGCCTTTCTTAATCAATACTACTGGTGTACCGCAGGGTATTATTTTGTGCTAAAATTTATTTTTGATTTATACAAGGCAGCAGCAGCGCCAATTTACCCATTCGGGGAAATTATCTAAAAAATGGGAAAGAAAAGTAAAGGAAAAAATGCATCCATATAACATTTACGCTACGGAGGGAATATTGCCACTCCACCCGTATTGATATGCTGGTTTAATATCTCGGTAATCATTTGGCTTCTCAACTAGAAATATTTTATAGATGCGAAGTTACCTTAAATTAACCTTAAAACTGCACAAGTTTTCTTTTTTATTGGTAAAAATTTCAAAAACTGCTTAGTAATGCTCTTCGGCCTTGCAAGTATTCATCTGCTAAAAATAAATTTTAAAATATATTTTTTTCTTAGTTCGTTATTTTTTAAAACGAAACGCTTAAAAAATTACCGTATACAAAAAGTTATCACTTTGTTTATTTTTATTGCTCAACCCAATATATGTGTTCTATTCAATTATAACTCTTGGATCATACCAGCACCTACTGTACTTTCCGATTTAAGACGTCAAACAAGAACAAAAGCTTAAAAACAATTAAAGCACCAGAAAGAATATAATAAGCAAATACTGCGAAAAAAAAAACAAAACAAAGTCTGTAACAAAAAGCTGTTTAAAAATATATTTTAAAGAAAAGCAGTTTAATGAACTTTGAAATTTATTAGTACTTAAAAAAAGGATATTCTTTGTATCTCTTTGTTAGCAGTTGCTTTAGTTAATAAATATACATAATTTTAAATTTTTTTTATAATAAAACAAGCACTAGGTCAGTTTTACAAAAAAATTATTGTTTATTATTTCTAATTTTTTTTTTAATATTTCGCCACACCGTTGGGTGGCATCTTCAGGAAACAGAAAATAATATTATTAAAAAAATTGTATATTTTTCAAAAACAAAAAATTAATTCAATTGAAAAAAAGAAAATTGTCAAATTAACTCGAAAAATTTTCAAAAAACAAAGCAAAAACAAATTCAAACATTTTAAAATATACATACTCATAAACTTTCAATACTCAAAAACACACATTCAAATTTTAAATTTCAAAAAATAAAAAATACATAAAACATTATACAAATACAAACACATAAATTTACTTAATGAAAATGTTACAAACAACTAAGTTAAGATACATTATAATGTTCACTATTTTTTATGCACTAAATGTCTGTAACACTGCGCAACATTATCAGTATTAGCCTTAAAGTTTATTCTTTTTGTTGTTGGTACTTTAATTATTTGTAACATCTCTAACATATATCGACGTTTATAATTAATTTCTATATTTAAAACTGATGCATTTTCTAAATTAGGAAGATGATTTAATCTGGCACAATGTGAAGATAATGCAGTTTTTTGTGAATTATTAACGTTTCTATATCTTTGATCAGATTTATGTCCAGCTATTCTAGTTTTGAGTTTATTTTTAGTTGTACATACAAATACATTATTACAATCTTCACTATCATTACCATTACAAGGTATTTTGTATACTAGATTTGACATGTCCCATTTTGGTATTCTATCTTTTGTTTTACTAAACAATCATTTTATATTTTTCAGAATCAAAAAATTTTGATTTTTCTATCCTTTCTGCTATTTCAGGTACGTAAATTAAAGACTTGTAAACTTTTGTTGTTGTCACATTTCTTGTATTACTTGCTCTTCCGTATCTAAATTGTTTAAATAACATGTTTATTACTTGCATTGGAAAATTATTATCGCTTAATATCTTTACAACTTTATCCTTATTTCTTTGGTAAAACTCCTTATCACTTATCTTAAATAATTTTTCTATTAAATTTCTGCCCGTATTAGTAATTACTCTCTTGTTATGTTTGGAATAAAAATTAATAATCCTTTCGGAAGCTTTCGGCTTTTGATACCAATCCATTTTTAATTTATTACCTCTTCTTAATAAGGGAGTTTAAAATCACATTCTATTTCTATTGTAAATTTTATACATTTATAACATTTATTGAATTTTTCCAACATTTTCTTAATTCCAGATTCAGAAATAATACAGAACAAATCATCTTCATATTTAGTCATTAATCTTGGCTTAATACTAAGTTCTTCAATGCACACGTCTAATAACCTCTCCATAACAATACCCGCCACAATTGGAGAAGCGGGGGATCCTATTGGATCCCATTATTCTCATTGTATATCCACATACATACTCAATTATCCAAATTGTTGCCACCACATTATGAACATCAATGAACATAACATGATTTTATTTTTGGTAATGATTTAAAGCATGAAGTAGAAGTGTATGACAACAATAATAAATTTTACTTTAGTGTGATATTGAAATTTCTCTAGGGTCACAACATGCATGAAGTTCATACACTAAACTTTATGAGGGATGTGGTTGTTCAAGCATTTGTTTTTTCCTTATGCTATTAACGAATGAGAAAAAACATTATTATTTTATGACCAACACCTAAAATATAAGAAAGAATGAGACATTTAGTGCCAGACTAAATGTTCAACAACAACAAAAATAAAAACAATTCCAATTCCCACGTTCCTTTTCAAGATGAATATAGCTTTTCAATAGTTTTGTGGTATACAATGCAGAATTAACCCTTAATCGGAAATATAAAAATTGATAACATTGCATTATTATAATATTTTAATATAGTACAATTTATTTTTTTACAGAAAAACGAAAAATTCAATTAATTCATTAGTTAGCTCATTCAGGCACAACGTTCATGAATGCGAACAAATAAGAGCAGGCTATGTGATATTATTAATCGCACATCCAAAGTGGGCGTAGAATATATCATGGCATGTATCGAATTTAAGGAGACATATATATTTTTTCCCAAATGGTGAAGCGTATAAAAATAGGGATATCCATTTCACCTGCAACACTGTATATTTCATACAGAATATTGTTGCTAGTTTATGCTAAAATATTCCTGTTTCTTTTTTTTTTTTTTTGTTTTAAGCACTAAATACTCTAAATTTCAAGACCAATCGTAAAGAACATAAATAAGTAAGTTAAATCTAAAAATATCTTCAACGTTTTTCATTAGATAAAATTTTTTGATGTGTCATCGTATTATTAAATTAAAATTAAATCAATAAAACAATTACGAGTATAAATAAACAAAGCTACTAAATATAAATTTTAGTCTTTTGCATCTATTTAAATAAAATTTAATCAAGATTTCGATTTGTCATTACGATATGACAATAAAAGAATAAACTGCAATTTCCTGTATCCCTTCAAACAGTTTGTTATTTTGTAACTTTCTACTTAAATTATAAGTTATAAATTTCTAACTTACTTAAAAAACTTCAGTTTTTTCTTACTATAAATTCTTCAACATTAAGCATTACTTTAACGTACTTGCAAGTGATATAAATTCATCGACACTCTAAGGTTAAATTTTTAAGTTTGTATGATTTCTAATGGTAGGATTCATTTAGAAACATTTTAACTAAAGAAGTTTACTGTAGTTTTTTTGTTGCATTTGTGACTTTGTGGTTTCTTTCGTTCTTTTAAAGAACATAAACCTAGATGTTCATATGACTGATTTTAGAGATTTTTGAATTTTATTATACAAAATGCATTATTCTTTTTCTTTTTTTGCGACGGTAATAGTGTTTTCCCAAAATGGTTGTGCTTTTCCAATTTTCAAAGCAATAATTTATACTGAATTTTGTTGAAAATCCTATATATTTGTGAAAAATTTCTTCTTTGTTTTGAAAATAAATAAGAAGCATGTCTGAATGTAAGTATTTCAGGTAATATGCAGAAGCGACTGGTTACTATTACTCAAAAACTAAAGGATATGAAAGTTATGTTAACTCTAAGGCAATAATGGAACCATACGACAAGATTTATGACTTCAGTTGGATTTTTTTAAAACATTTTTGTCATTATTATGTATAATGACGCTTTCGTTAAGAAAAAATTGAAGGGCATTTTTATTTTGTGAAAAATAATAATTGACATGCAAATATTGTTTAATATGAAATGATGTATAAAGAAAAATTTTTTCAGAAAGTTTTTTATAAAAATTTACTGTCAATCGCTATGTAAACAAATAAGTAATTAACAATATATTTGTAACCACAATTTTTTTAAATTGGTCAATGAAGTGCTTATACGAATATAACCGTTTATAAAATGCTTTCTTAAAACTTTAATTGAAAAAGTTCGTAAGAGCACTTTCTTTGTCTGTAAGGGATTTATTTTAAACATCAAATCCTTGGTGTTAAGGTTAATGACTTGCCTAATAGACTGCCATTGAGCTCCATCGGCTCTTTTATGGCTGTTGCATTAATCAACTTTAGCCATTTACGGATAACAGATACATATAATTAAAAAATTCACTTTGAAATCCAACGGAATTAATATTTTTCATAAGTTATGTAAAATACAACACAGTTTGTTAAAACCACATATAATCGGTAATACACTGTCTAGCCAGAGAGAACTCTATTAATAGGTATTAATACGGAGCATCATTTACAGTCAATAATAGCTGATAAATGTGACTTGAAGCTATTTAAACGACTTACAAAACCAGAAGAGATAAATATGACCCATTGCTTAATTTCGCTCAATAATAGTTTTAACAAGTTGATGTTAAATAATCCAACGAATGTACGTTATTTTCTTCTGAACTGCGATACTTCTGCTAACCCTAACAAACATTTGTTTAGGTCTTGCCAAGGATTTGCGCTGGAAATGACAATAAGTTCAAATCTTGCATGAATTTTAGGACACTCCTTTTGAAGCATTGTTTCAACCTCAATTGTTTTTTAAGTTAAAATTTTTCAGGATGCCAATTTTAATATTTCAATGCGTTTCAAACTAAATAAAAAGTTAAAAACATCGCCTCTTCAGCGGAGTTACAAAAAAGACCCCCAAATAGAAAAGTTTGAATAATAACCTTGTCCTTAATAAGTTGATTAAATGTTGAGTGACGTTCGATAAATACGATAAAAAGAACATTTATTTTTTTCACAAAAAAAATAAAAAATAAAAAACAAAACTACACAAGAAATAAGAAAGTATGTTGAGTGAGCATAAAATTAAATAGTTTTGTAAGTTGTAAGAAATACTTATGAAATTTTGTAATGAAAAAAATATCGATTAAATACCTGGGAATTTTAAACCATTTTTGGTTATCGTAAAATACTTTTTGAAATATGATACTTCACAAAAGTTTTTTTTATTTATTTATTGTATATTTTTTTTTTATGATATTCTCCTTCATATGATGATTTTTGTAAGTTTTATTTAAAATATAATTTTCTATTTTCTTAACAGGTCATTAGCCAAAGTTACTGTCAAATATTTTATTAAGCATATCAGTATATGAATTAATATTTTTTATTCATCTACTTAATACAGCTACATAATACAACTGGAGATTAGAAAACTAATAGATAAATGAAAAGGACTATTAGCAATTATAAATTTATGCATTGATCCATATATTCCGGCCATCTTGCATTTTGTAAAAGTTATATTGTTTCTATATCACAAAGAGCACAACTGACTACTTACAACGACCTCAAGATTAAATCATGTATCATTGCCTAGACTGATTTTATTTGAAAAATACGCAGTCATTTTCTAAATATGTTTTTCCTCAACAACAAAAATGCTCTCGTATCATGCTCCATGTGAGCATTTCGATATATGTCCTAATTAAAAATAAGACATGTTTTTGTAAAGATATATATTTGTATTCAGGCCATTTAGTGAACCAGTCTTACAGCAAAACTTCGCTTAACAGTTGAGATGTGTGTACTGATGAGACACACAGATGAACCCAGTATTTAATAGAAGACAAACGTATTTGTTATAAAAAAAATACATAAAATTCATATTTAAGGACAAGCATTGACTCTTAGGGCAGCTGACCTCCCCTATAACGGAGGACATACCATAGGGAACACCGTTCAGTAATTTAGTTTTATAATTTGAATACAGTTGTTAATTGTTTTTTTGTTCTTCTTTTTATATTGTTGTTGATATTGTTTTTTTTTATTGTTTTTAAGATTTAGTTTTTAGGTATCCCTTATTTTAGTGTCTTCTTTTTTCAGGATTATGTTAATTGTACTTTGTTGTTTGAGAGATACGTGCCATTACTTTCTGTGTAAGAAATTATGTATTTAATTATTTGTTTTTAAGGTTATTATTAAAATGTTTTATGAAAATTTTTGATAAAGACATATTTTTGCATAGTTTAATTTGAAATCGAAGTGATTTAAGGAGAGTGCAGAGTGATTATCTAGTAATATTTGTTTCAGATTTAAATATGAAGGCGAAACAGGCATTTTTAAATTTTTTTCACAGACTGTTTACTACAGTTACAATATTTAACGAGCGAAGAAGGGCTTTGTGATATGCAACAACAGTAATAAAAATTAATCATTATAAAATTAATTCGTTGTAATTGCTTGACAGCGGAACAACTCGAATTGCTAATAGAACAAAAGTTTGTTTGCTCTATTTCAGTTCTGGCAACCAATTTTTTAATTTCTCTACAATAGATTAAATATAAAAAGTTTATTTCGTGAATACTATTCTAATGATACTAAGAAAATATTATTAGTTAGTTAGTTATTAGTTTTTATAAAATTAAATTAATTTTTTTAAACAATATTTGTTTTAACAATATTTTAATTATATTGATAAAAATAAATTGAAAAAATATTTAAGCAAATATAAATAAAATATTTAATAATAATAAAACTTTTTCATTTACTTCCATAACTTGTTCTTTTTTTTAATACTTTTTCAAAAGAAGATTACGATTAATATTGAATAATTGCATATATAAATAAAATTCTGCATTTCAACGTTTTTAAATAGACGCTGAACAAATATTAAGCACATGGTGCAGACAAAGCTTAGACTTAGTTTTAGTTTTTAAATAATTCATGTTTTGGTTGCATTATAAATAAAATTTATTTAATTTAATTTAATTTTCAATGTATAAAATAAATATGAATCATTAATTTCTTTATTGTTAATCTTAATTGCCGTCAATAACTTTTGTAGTTTTGAACAAAAAAAAAAAAAAAAAAAAAAAAGGAGTAAATTATTATCTTTTAGCAAACGTGACATAATAATCCAGTCGCTTTTAAATTTGTCTGCAATTATAATATTTTATTTATTCACAAGTCAGTCAGACAGTCACTTGTCAGATAAAAATCAACAATATTGTCTTTCATACTTCCTTCCATTAATACGTAAAAAATTAACTGAAATCTTTTGATGACAGGTGCTATTGGTTAATTCTGGAATTATTGATTTTTGCAAGCCAACGTAAAAAATTATGAACGCCCAGTCTAAATAAATTTGGGAACAAATAGTACAAATATTTCTATCACAAAATCGTTATAAATTGTTTGAGTAGTACCTTACCCCCGTGAAACAGAGTTTTATAAGAAGCAAAAAAATTTTAGGTGTCTTGAAATTTTGCAATCATTTTTATTAACGAAGTTTTGCTTATTTTTAAGATATTAATAACACTAAATAATTAATAATGCAACCGCAATATAGCATATGCGGACACTCTCTAATTTAACTGAATCAAAAAAAAAACATATCATCAATTTTATATTATATCAGGAATACGTGACGTTTCTGTATCTAAGTTTTAAAGCTTTTCAAGACTATTGTAGTCTACTATTTTACGTTTAAAAGCTTATAATAAGCCTTTGCTTAAGTCACTTCAGGCCACACTTAATTGTCTTGTTTCTGAAACGCAAGCAGCATTTGCAAACACAAAAACGAATTCGAGTGTTGACAAGTTTAAAGAGGCATAAGTTCATAAAGTAAGTTTAGATTACTCACCGACTATAATCTTCTACAGTTCTCTGCAATTCGTAGCTGGAAATTATTTTCCACACGGGTTAACAAGCTAAAATACAGAAAATATATCAACTCCCATTATGAAGGATATCGATGCCTGTATTTGCTGGCTGAACAAAAATGTCTGAAAAGCTTCTGAGCTTTCTTCTTACACCTTTGATCAGGCTATGTTGTGTCATAGGTTTTTATGCAGATAATAAACAACTTTTATCTAGAAAAAGATGTGGAGAAAATGGATATGCACAAAATACCTTAGGATCTGGTTCGAAGTACAAAAAGCAGCATCTCTAAAGAAACATTTGGAAGGTTCTAATTCACCGTATTGGTCAAACTACTCATTATGGCCTGCAGTCTGATATCTGCCTTGGTTAAGATGATACCTGTCGAGAAAAGACTCTTAGAATTTGGAGTTATTAGACTAATAATTCTATTACTAACCATGCCTAATTGCTCGAGAAATTGCTAATACCGAAAATGAAACGGAGATTGAGTGATAACTATTGCATTCAGCTTCAGAAAACAACACAGCACCATCAAATAAACTCACAAACTGGTTCGAGCCATAATTAATGTTTTGAATGAAAAAATTATATTTCTAAGGAGTTTTTATTGACGTTTCTTAGGCTTTGGACAAAGTTTGGCATTAAGCCGTTTTACTTAAACTAATGAAAAACTTACGGGTGATAATTTAAAACTTATTAAAAATATATATAACCGGCCGTCAGTTTTTAGTTAAATACGGAGATTATGTAGGCGTTTCTCAATCAATACTACCGGTGTACCGCAGGGTATCATTTTGTGCTAAAATTTATTTTTAATTTATACAAGACAGCAGCAGCGCCAATTAACTCACTTGGAGAAATTATCAAAAAAATCGGAAAGAAAAGTAAAGAAAAAAAATGCATCCATATAACATTTATGCTACGGAGGGAATATTTTCCCTCTACCCGTATTGATATGCTGGTTAAATATCTCGGTAATCATTTGGACCGGCTTCTCAACTAGAAATATTTTATAGATGCGAAGTTATCTCAAATGAAACTTAAAACTGCACAAGTTTTCTAGCTTATTTGTAGAATTTACGTTCTTAGTCTTTATTCTCAAAGCCTATGTGCTATGGAATGCGATTGATAAAATTCGACGATAACAAAAGTCTTACTGATGGTAAATGCCGCTCCTTGGTATATTAAAAACAACAACATATTTCAGGCTCATAACGTGCCGTTAGTCAACGAAATCACAAAACAAGTGACTCATTATCTTAGAAAGCTGGAAACTAATCCGTATACCTTTGGCTGGAATATCTTAGAATATTGTGGTCGTTGTGGACACCATCTATCTCAAATAAACTAAATGTTACAAAAAAAATCATACTTTACTTTTTAAATACTGTATTTTTTTCCAGCAATGGCTGGATTTATACCATCTGTTAAATATTAAATTTAAAATCTTAATACTTATTGGTAGTTCAGAAACGAGACACTGGATACAGATTCAAAAGTTTTTTTTAACAGATTTAATACTTATTACTTAAATTAATTACATTTTGTGAGAAGACAATCTCTTAGAACAAAAGCTTAAGAACAATAAAAGCAGCAGAAAGAATATGACAAACAACTGCTGCGAAAAAAAAACAAAACAAACAGCCATGTCACAGAACAAAATTCCGTTCGGAAGTGGAATTGATTCCGTGTTTTGCTTCTATAGAAAACGTAAAACGAAAAAAGTTTTCGGAATGAAACCACTTTCAGTTTGCTATGTGGAATTGTTATTTTGAGCATTTTGTTAACAGAAAAACCATTCAAAACATTATTTTATAGGTAAGGCTATTCTTTACCTTACTTATTGATCCAAAATAGATTTATTTTAATATGATGTTAATAAAAAAAATTAACTTTTTCTTAATCCTTTATGAAGAACGAAAAAATAAACGGAATTTGTTTAAAAGATTTGCCGTACTTTTATTCTTTTTCAAAAAATTTCTTAGTAACAGCACTCAAAAAATATTGCTTCAATTTTCTTCTGCTGTTGCAATTAGAGATTTGCCGGGCATGTTTGATATTTTTATTTTAACTTTTTTAGCAATTCGCACTGAAACACAAATATTTCTTGAATTTTTATTGTTTTTTTAATTCCGCTCTTTTTTGTTTTGCTACATTCGTTGTTATGTTGCCATATTTTGCACAAACATAAGTGATTTTGAACTTTCTTCGGTTTACTAAAACCGAACGGAATCTATAGAAGCTAAAACCATTTCGATCGGAATAGTAAATTCGGAATCATTCCAATTCCGAACGGAATTTGTGACATGCCTGATAGTCTGTAAATAAAAGCTGTTTAAAAATATAATTTAAACAGGAGTAGTTTAATGAACTTTGAATTTTATGAATACTGAAAAAAGGATATTCTTTGTATCTCTTTGTTAGCAGTTGCTCTTGTTAAATATACATAATTTTATTATAAATTAAAATTTCGTTTGCAATTAATAGGTTTTAATAAGAAATTCATTTTTCTATCTAGAATTTCTAATTATGTTTTACTTTATTTTTAAATTGTCAGTATATAATCAAAAAGCATTCACTGCCCAAATCGAACACATGGTACTTTTAGTAAAGGTGCGGTCAGATTAGTCAAATATTTGACCCAAAATGCGTAGCCACTATTTTTACAAATGTTTATTCAATCTTTCTCGACATGCGTCATTACGAATAACGATTTATAACAATGTATTCAGTAGGATTTAATAGTTCTTAATAAGGATTTGAGAAGGAAAAGTATTTATTTCCATAATTTAGTGGTCACATGTTTTTAGTAAAATATTTGACTAATCTGAGTGTACTTTAAGAAGAACAATAATGATATCTTTAAATGTGACTTAAAAAATTATTTAACCTATCATCTGGAATGCACGCCTGTAAGTGTTCACTAATATAAAATATGTAGCCAAAAATTTTATGATATTTCTCTCTACACTTTTTGTTGATTGTAGTTTTAAATACGCGCCTTAACGAAAAACAGGTTACCTAAAAAAAGTTTATTAATTAGAAAGACAAAGGTGTGTACATATTCAATAGCCACAATGTTAATGATAAGGACATTAGCATTTAAAGGAATATTGCTAAAGTGCATTGCATAAATTTTTAATGGTTTTAGATTAATTGTTTTATCTATCGACCATAGAAAATTATTATTACTACCACACTAACAGGTTAAAGTATTCCTTATAGTCCTTATTTTTCATAAATATTTGCCTGATATAATGACATAATACCCATCAAATCATTAATATACCTTCTAAAAAATTTCTGTTAATTTTAAAATAATTGAAAGAAAAAGTATGACGGTGTAAGATATATTTTTGAACAATTTCTGATGGATAAACAGCTACCAGTTAACGCAGCTCCACATAAATTACTTAATCCTTCTTACGTCGAAGTCTGTAAAGTCGAAATCGTTTCACATGTGGATCTAACATGCTCACCAATGCAATATTACAACCAGCCGGGCAAATAACCCCATTAAAATATTTGATCTACAAAGCCTTTAGCAATTCCCGCTAAAAGTTAGAACTGACATATAATTTATTCTTACCAAAATTATACTGTACAGTATGAAATAAATTTCCTTAATTTTTGCCATTAGTCTATTGAAACGTTCAAAACGCTTTACAAAGTTATTTCTTTTTCATTTGTAATAGCCTCTTAATAATATTAATAAATTAAGCTTTAAAAATGTAGAGCTGTTATGCCGAAAAAATTAATAAATTCACCGATATTGATTATTGAGACTGAAAGCACGTCTCGATGGTCATTTCGTCAGAAAAATTCTCACAAAGGGTAGGGATGAAAATAATATTTTATAATTTCTTGAGTCCAACTTTAATTTTTTGAACATTCTGTGACCTTAAAAGTTGCAATTGCTAAAAAATGACGGGAAAATTAAGAAAAAACTTGCATTTTTTAGAGGTAGGATTATTTTGTCTAAGGTGAACTTTTTTCTCCTTGGTCCGATTTTAGAGCTTTAACATTATTGACTACAACAGATCTTTTTTCCAAGTTTCATTAATTTAGGGGCACTCAGTAAAATTTTAAGCCCAATATAAACTAGCAAAAAATAATGTCCTGCTAGATTGGCAAAATACCCGCTGTTTCTCATAAATCAAAGCACACCAACTGTTATATTGCACATGTTGCGTTATGTGCGTTTTATTTATGAGTTAAACTTAAATAAATTTGATTGCACATCTCACCTTTTTATAACTTACACAAAAAATGACATTTAAACACAGTTTATTTTTATCGTATAGAATGTGATTGGTTAACGCTTTTCCTCCTCGGTGCATCTTACATATTTTTCAAATTTTTGTTTTTAACGCGAAATACTGTGGGAATTTAAAAATGTTTGTTTTTCTATTTTTCTTATTATAATATTTGTTTGATTTTTACTCGCTTAGATACAATTACTTTTAAATAAATACTTTCCATATTTGGTTGAAATCGTTTAAATTCACTCAAGTAATTTGGTAATAATTTTAGTAAATCGAATGTTGGTTTTTCTTGTGTGTAGTATTTTCGGTTATATATGTGCGCTTCAAGTTTATATTGAGTTAATTGTAGAAAATTTTATTTAAAATTTACTGATGCATTGACAGATAAAATTGATTAACTTTAAAGTTTTGTTATAAATTTAATTAGATTTTCCTAATTTGATAATTGATAAATTTAAGTTTTTATGTAATAAAAAATAGTAAATTGACTTCAGCATAAATTATTGTAATTTATTTTGCATAAAATTATTAAAAATGCAATTTTTCTTATTAGTGGTTCGTTAAAATCTTTTTTTTTTTTTCTGAAGTGAAAATTGTAAATATGCTGTAATGATAAATATAAGAAATAATAATAAAATTATAAATAATAATAAAAATTTTTGTGAAAAAATAATTCTTTTTTTTCTCTTATTTATAGCCATAACGATCTCTACCACATTGTAATGTGAATATTTGCACAGGTGACCAGCAATCACATTTGCGTCTTAATTTTAACTATTGTCAAAATGAATTTCATGTGTATCTGTTACAGTGACTGAAATTTGCAAAATAAATTTTAATAAATCTGGAAATTCTTTAAAAGATGTTTCAGGTTTTCTAAGCCGTGCGTTTAAGAAGCTTAATCGCGAAATAAGTTATGGCAGGCTATATTTAAAACCCTTCCGGTTCAAAAAAATTTAGGGGGCTTGTACCTTTTTGAAATGACATCCGACTTGTAATTGTTATAATAAAAAAAAAAGTGTTCTCATATTTGTTTCTATATTACACATAATCTAGTAGGTTTCTTAGTTTCTTGATTATAAATTTAATTTATAATTTTATTAAAAAATTTTAATTTTAATTTTTTTTTGAAAAATTTCCGGTATGTTTACATTTGTGAACACTAAGTCTTATATATCTTCCGAGATTCTAAGAAGATCAACGTTATAAAAAGTAATCTAGGGAATCCTTTAAATCCGTAATCACAGTTTTTTTCGACCACTGCGTACATTTCCAAAATATAAAATAAATAAAATTAATTATATCTCTTATAGATGGCACTCACAGAGATTTTTAATGATTTCATTTCTAAAGGTTTTTTAAGTCATTTAAGAATCGAAGCTCTCGATTTTTAAGAACATAATAATAAAATCAGTATCTAAAAAATGAAATGGCTTAATAAAAAAATCTCCACGACTTATTTGGTTACTTGAATAATTAATTCAACCGGCTATATGGGTGTAGGGGGTTCAAAATAAAAACGTTGTGACTTATCAAGTAATAAAAAAACGAATTCAGATTATTTCTATTTTGGAAAAAAAGTTTTCTTGGGTATTTAAATAAAGACTATAAAATCTTGGAAGTTTTATATGACGTGCAAAGTTTTTCGCTTTTATTTATCTGTATTTATTCAAAGGAATAAGTAAAAAAAATTTAACATCAAAGAGCAGTTTGTTACAAATACGAAAATTAAGTTTTTTTCTTAAAAATCATAGTAATTGGGTGGATACAAAGTACACCAAACTGAAACTAATAAAATGAAAAAAAAAAAAAAATTAAAAATTTGTTATTTCAATCTAGTACTTAATATTTTTTACCTTAAGGTTGTGTAATTCCTTCCAAAAATATATGGTCTAACAAAGAATATTAGAATTCTAAACAAAATTTGGGTCTTGGCTATTTGGATTGAGACCCCTTAGTTTTAGTGTAATGGCCAAGGGGACCTGATTTGTGCGATATCATTTTACTGTTTATTTTCTAATAATGGATTAAAAAACTATATTTTAATTTTTGCAATTTAATTTCTCTAAAATTATCGGAACTACAGTATCATGCTAATCACTTTGGTGTACTGTTCAACTAAAACATGGCTTGTAAAATCAATATCTCAAGAATTTTTTTATGAACCAAAATTTGTCTCTAAGAAATTAAGAAATTCTATATTTATTACCACTTCTTATTTTAAACTTTGCTAAATATAGATTAAATTGAATCAGCGAATTTCTAAAAAGTACTTTACTCAATCAGATTTGCTCACTATTGTCTCCGTTCTGCATTATATAATAAAAAAAAGTAGTCGCTTTAAGTAGTCGCTGTTGGAATATAAAATGTTGCTCGTTTACATTTTAGCGTTTCTGTGTATTAGGTTTTACAACTGGGTTCAATATTCTGATTCTAGGCTCTCTGTGGAGGCCATTATTTGCTTTCAAAGTTGTAACTTTAGTTTTTTGTTCTTATTTGTTTAAATGGATTCTCTAAGTATAACACAGACTTTGTTAAAAATTAAATATAAATTAGATTATATTTCGGTGGCATGTCATAACTTGTATGGACAAAATTTCGATCAACGTAGAGTCATAACGTTCTCGGGTATTATAGATATATTTTATGGTATTCTGTATTAAAAAAATATAACGTTTTTATGAACTGGCTTGCAGAATATCTTTTGTGAGCGGAGCTGGTGTTGGTTATTCTATTTGCGCCCGGCTGAACGCCGTCTATGCAGGAAATCTTTAGTAAGCAATGCCGTTGTAGTTTCAAGTGCGGACATTATAACACTTTTATTAGTGCAATTATGTCTATACTAAAAACGACAAAATGTTCATGAACACTATGATGTAAAGTTCATAGACATTATGACTGTGGAAACCATGACTTGCCATCGAATGTGAAAACGTACGTAAAAGAAATTTTTGTAAAGGAATTGACATGTAAAACTGTCGAAATTTGCTATAACGTTTCGATCAAAACTCCAATTATAAAATGTTAGTTTTCTAATTGAACACAACTTAATTGTTTTTGATATTAAAAATCATTGTTATTCAACCAAAAATTTGTGTTTCAATATGTTGAACTTTCTTTCTAATGTTATTCAATTTAACGTTGGTTCCATTACTTACAATTTTAATATAATAACAGTCAGTACAGCTTAAATTTGAAGTATGTTACTATAATAAAATCTCAATTGCTGACACAGATTATTTGCTGTGTTACAGTTACTTGGCCATAAAGGGCAATACATGAACGTAAAAGAAACAAAATAAAATTATATATACAGACACAAGTACACACTTATAAATATCAAAAAATAATGACAGTTCTAAGACTGAAAAATACTTACATACATATGTATGTGAGTTTTAAATGTCTGAAGATAAAACAATAAAGGGGACATTGAGTGCAATTACAACTTTATATGTAGCATTTAGTTTCTAATTGAATGAGTGACGATCGAAATGCTACAGTCGGTCATATCGAGTACTAAACACTCATGAGTTATCTAAACTTGTCTCAGTTAGTTATGTAAAGTGCTGGCAGCATTTCAAAACGATTTGAATGTTTGAAGTTTTAAGTTTACTTAAGATAGAAATTATCTTTAAATTGCGTTACGTGATGGAACAGCTGATTTAAGGCTTTTTTTATTAGTTGTTAAGTTTTATTATGTTTCGCTTTGTGCGATTCAGTACAAATCAGAATTCGTCGTTAAGTAAGTAAAGAATTCTGTTATTTGTGTTATTTGCTTTATAAAAAATAAAATATTTTATGAAGTGCAGCAGCTATTTGTGATATTTAAATTTCTTTTTTTACACGTAGTTTAGCTATTTAAACCTAAAATATTTATAGAAAGAAAGTATCATTTGTTAAAAAAAGTTATAAAAACTTAAGTTCTTTTTACCGAAGTAGTAAAAAGTGGATTACAAAGTACATAAAATATTAAAACATAAAATATCACCAATTATTTCCCCAAAACAGCCATGTCATTTTTAAAGACCTCAGTTAGGCTTTCGACAAGTTAACTAGAACTTATTGATTAAAAATCTTTAAATAGTTGGATTTACTTGCAATATTCTCTAAAGATAAAATCATTTTTAAAATACAGCACACAATATATTATTTTTATTAGAGGAAAATTAAGTCGGGGCAGTATTCCTGGGCCTCTCCTGTTTCTGCTATTTATAAATGATCTCCCATAAGCCATTTAAATCTGTAATATTCTGCAATCTTTTTCTGTAATTCCCGCACCTAAGTCTAAAACTCGATCACTAAAAAGCTAAAACTACATTTCGGCAAAAAATGTTACAGAATAGCATTTGTAGCCAAAAAGTGCTAAATAGATTATTTCAGAGTTTTAGCGATGAAGATTTAGCTTTAGTGATTTACAGAATAAGGCTACTGATGTATGTTGATGATGTAGAACTTTTCTCAAAAATTTTAAAACATGATGATAACATTCAACTTCAAGCGAATTTTAATAATTTTTGTAATTGGTGTAACGTAAATCTTATAGGATTTAATCATAGTATAGGTAAATTGTTGACTAACTGTTGACTAGATCTTAGACCTTAAAATAAATTTCCAACAAAGAAGCTAATTTCAACACTCATATCATATTTACCATATATCAAAGTGAAGGAATTGTATCTAACATTATATAATCTTCTTTAATATTTCTTCACAGCCACACATTAAGACCCCGAGAACCCAACTTGGGACACATGAGCTTCCACAACAACAATTTTACGATCACATTGATGAACATTGACTTGCTTTACTACTTATCAAAATGTTAACTAAATAGTTTTATTCGGATGGACCAAATGGTTATACTAAATAAGTTTTTCAAATGTCAGACCATGAGCATGTTGTTGAAGGCTAAAAATAAGGAATCACAAAATTCACGTAGCTGAAAATATATTTGTTTATTCTCGGATTAAATATTTTAAATGATTATTAATTTATTAATTTTTCATTGCCTTTTTAATTAAATAATTAAGTGAATTAATTCATTATTTAACTTTAAAATTTTGTAATTTTTTGAGTTATTAAAAAATTTATTACGATACATATCTGAAAACACTTAAAATCTTGCATACGAGGGCTACTCTATATATTTCTGGCCTAATAGTGAAAATGCGAATATTTATAATCAAAAATGGTTTTTTTGTTTTTCAAAGTATTCTCCAGCATGATTTATACACTTTTGCATGCGTTGTCGAAGCACTTTTTCTACTCCGATTGAGAAACCTCTAAAACATAGTTTTTGAACACTTCAACAGCTTCTTCTGGCGACGAAAATCGTTGACCACGCATTCTTTTCATGATGTGCGGAAACAAGAAGTAGTCATAAGGTGCCAAGTCAGGGCTGTACGTCGGATGACCCATTAATTTGACGTTTTTGCCGGGCAAAAACGCTCTGGTTTGAGTCGATGTGTGAGAGCTCGCATTGTCATGGTGAACAATGATTCGTCTTCTCTTGTTTGTGGGTTTTCGAATTTCTCCGATGACTTCAGGCAAACAAATTGTAGTGTACCACTCAGAAGTGACCAGTTTTGCCGAAGAAACAGGCGACCATTTGCTTCGAAGTGCTTCTTCCACGAACAACTTTCGTTGGATTTTGCTCGTCTTTGAAGACCCACACGGTCGATTGTTGTTTCGTTTCGGGCTCATACGCATAGATCCATGATTCGTCACCTGTGACGATCTTATAAACGTCTTTTGAAGCACCGCAGTCGTATTTTTGCAACATTTCTTTGCACCAATCGACACGAGCTTTTTTTTTAGCGGCTTTCAAATTGTGCGGGATCCAACGAGAACAAACCTTTTTTACGGCCAGGTTTTCATACAGTTTCGAATGTATGCTGGTGGAAGAAATGTCCAAGGATGTCTCCATCTCTCGGTATGTTGATCTTGCACTTTGAGTTCACGCACGGCATCAATGTTCTCTGGCACAACAGCCGTTTTTGGACGACCTTCACGGAATTCGTGTTTGAGCGGGCTTCGGCCACGATTAAATTCATTATACCAATTTTTCACAGTGCTATAGGATGGTGCTTCATCGCCATAGAAAGATTTAAGTTCATCAATGCACTCTTGTCGTGATAATCCACGTCGAAAGTTGTGAAAAATGATGGCACGAAAATGTTCACGAGTTAATTCCATTTTTTTCTATATTAATTTTTTAAGTCACTGTAGACAACACAAATAATGGTCGTACGTCAAAACGTTTTGAGTACGATTATGCTTAAAAATGACAAACTTTCCAATGGAAATGTCAGATTGAACTTGGCAGCACTCAGTGTTGCCAGGCCAGAAATATATATAGCAGCCCTCGTAAAAGCAAACATATTTTCTGTGTTGCTTGGAAAAGTGTGTAATCGCTGCAGATCTTCGTTTTCACGCTTACAAAGCAAAACAAACAAAATAACTGTTATCCAATGATAATGCTTTGAGGGGATGCTGCGATGGTTATAGCGAACCAGAAAAGTTTATTTCCAATAAAAGACAATCTTAAAGTTAAATAACAAGAAATAAACTGTTATAATTAAAAAAACCCTTACCATGTTCCCATTAAAAGTTGTAAAAATATGACTTTCAAATAAAGCTTTAAATATGATCTTTATGACAAGGTCTTTTAATTAAAAATTTTAGCTTTTAAAGGCGTAGACCTAGAATATCGAGAACATGCGAGGGAGAAGTTAAAAAAGCAGTTTTTTTATGTTTTGGAATATTTTTTCAAACCGCTGTTTAACGGTTGCAATTTGAAGTAATGGAAAATCGCTTACCAATTTTCTTTACAAATAAGTGACATTAAAGATTTCGTTGATTTACAATTTGCTTTTATTAATATGTTTGGATGATGAGATGGAAGCAACAGCAATGAAAACAAAAACTCTAAATGTGAACTAACAAATACAGTAATAAGTATTAATTTAGCAGGTTGGCATATCAATTTTTTAGAGACTGGCTACTGTGAGGGGCATTAGTAATCAGCCTGTTTAGTCAACTAGTCACAATATGCTTATTTTAAATTGTTAGTTTTGTGGTCAAATTATAATTTGTGTCAGTACAATATGCTTTATAAGTGAAATAAAAAATAAAAATTAATAAAAAAAGAACACATGTTGAATTATAACTCACATATGTTGTTTATTTGTTTAAACTACCAAATGAACAAAACTATTGCTACTGTGAACAGTTTCATAGCAATTTAAAACAGACAAAAACTAATTTAAACAGACATTTTTTTCTGAAAAAAAATATAACGAGCCTGAGACAGAGACAGACAATTAGATATGAGTAGACCTTCATTTTCATACTCCACTTAAACAATTTCTAAAGAATGTTTTTTTTTTGTGATTAATGCTTGTACGTATAAATTTATGCAAAACATATTTAATTTTTCATAAAAAAGACATCAAAGACATTGTGTTTTTCAGAGACAAACAAAGAAGTTACTAACGTTCTGAGACAACGCTTCATAAACCAGCAAAACCATTCGTTCACTCTTAAGCAAACGAATGCATTTCCTTGCTGTTTTTGTACAATTTATTCGCTTGTCGTCTGTCATTAAAATAATATTTATTTCACCAGATTTGTTACCTGCATTAATTTTTTTGCTTTCGTACTTTTAAGTTTAAGAGAAAATAAGTATTCCTTGGTTGTAGAATAATGGCGACGTGTGTTTGATATTTTAAGTTAAAAGGAAAAAAACTTGTACCAGTATACACGCTTTTGTAAGATATTTTGTAATCAACAACCTTCGAGAACAAATAACACTAACTTTAGGAACGTGTATATCAACTAACTACAATGACTTACGTGTTACTCCTATATTCCAAAGCCATGGGGTTCTCCTACAGAGAACTGATTTATCTCAAATTAAAAAAAAATAATTCTACGAACGATCACAACACTTCTTGCTATATATTTAAAATAGCCAGTAGGTTATGATCAAGGTAATTTTAGGAAACCTGCACCATCTGGTTCAACACTATGATGGCAGTGACAATAAAAAGTGAATTTTATTGTTTGATTCTGACTGAAGTTAATTATCGTCAATCATTTTATTGTAAAGAGCAAAAAAGCTACGTTATACATAAACTACCTTTAAGTCTGTATAGCCTAAGGTGTTTGAATTCTGTCCAGCTTTCTCCACAGTTTCTCAGATTTTTCTTAGGTTTTGCGAAGAGCCTCAGGTCGTTTGCTGTCTTGTGGGTTAAAAACATGGAATTTTCTTTCGATGTTATCTTCTTTGTATGTGACCAAACCACAGTGTCATATTGGTTTTTCTTTCCGGCCCCTAGATAGCAGTAACAAAAGTTTACGAATCTTTAGCAGATAGGCTGAACTAAATTTAGTATAATTTTTATTGTTCTGAAGGCTTTATATAAAAAGTAAATTTAATCTATAGCCTAAAACAACTTCCGATTAAGAAATGCATTCAAGCCTAAATTAAACAAAACGATACTTATACTTCACATGCATTTAAAAATTAATTCCGTTTCCCAATTTGGTTCCATTACACTAATTTATTTTTATGTTTCAAGGCATAAAAAAATAGAAGCTATATTTTTTTGCATTGAATTGAAATTCACTCAATTTAGCACTCCGTATGAATTTGTAATATTTGAAACCTGTTGTGTTGCTATTTACTTCACTTATTTTTATAAAAAATTTTCTCATTCTTAAAGAAAATACTTTTTTAAGCGTTTTTTCGTTTTCAATCAACAAAAATATATAAAAAAATCCAGTGGCTGCCTGGATGATAGTAAATATATTTCTCACTTTTTGCAATATGATACAAAGTGCTACAATAATAAATAATTTATAAAACACCAAAAAATTTTGTAAATTTTGCTTTTGTAAATCACAACAATTCGACGAATAAGGCCACACGCTGTTTATTTATGGCAACACACAAAGTTTTTTATATGATTTTATTTTTCTTTATTATTTTTCTCTTTCCTTTATGAATAGAAGAATTTCAATAAGTGTTCAAATGTAAATCAAACTGTGGCTAACTGCTTAGCCTAGGTAATTTCAACACTCTACAAAGGAAAATTTTTTGAATTTTCCGTTGTGCTGTTTTATGATTATGATACAGCTCTAAAATTTGAATATAAATAAAAAAGTTCCAATATTTGGTAATAAATTTACCGCAAAATATTATGAATAGTAAAAATAATAAAAATTTGTAATGAAAAATGAAAGCAAATTATTGCAAATTTAAAGAAAATCCAACACAGTTGGCAAAATGCAGACTTGCCAGTCAATGTTAATCTAATATGTCTAATTGTGTAATTTTCTAGTAATTTTGTTAGAAAAATAAATTCAAAGTAGTTGTGACTTTTTTAATTTGGAGAAATTTGTTTTAAATTTAAGTTAGAACTTAACTTAATTAAGCAATCCCTCATGTAGGAATCCTTCTTATATGTAATCGCAAAGCACCAAATTTTACGAGTTACAGGAGAATTATAAAATAAGAATTGGCAAGTTTTGATTTTTATTCAGTAGAACAAAAAAAAAAAAGGCTTTTTAATTTAGAAGAAAAAAAAACAAACACATTTATTTACCAAAATTATGCACACTTACACTATTTAAAATTACTTTTTAAAAAACTTTGTAATTTGCTGCCGTGTAAGATTCTTCTTAAAAAAATTTACTTTTTTAAAAATATTATGGGCTTGAAACATTACAACATCTGAGAATTTTTATTCGCAAAATAAGGCAATTTATCGAATTTAATTAAATTTTTCGGGCAAAAATATAATAAATGCGTTCAAACCAGTCTCGATGTTATTCACTCGTAAGATATACACTGGAAAACTATAAACATTTCTGCCGAACTCACCAAAATTTTGTTGCATTTACCAACAATATTGGAAACATTTATACAAAAAAAAAGCCAACTGAATAAAAAACGGCCACTTGATTTTATGACAACAAAATCAACTATTGTCACAGTTTTGCTTAGTGCTAATTTTCCTGCAGCTATTTGTAATTTTCACAATATTTCTAATAACTGCATGTAATAGAAATGCAATTTGATCTGTACTAGATGCCATAATTCTTCTACCTTAGAAGGTGGACTTCCATTGTAAGCCAACTGTTGCTTATATATTCTTATGAAATTAAATTTTTAAAATTGATTTTGCAGCAAATTTCTTGAGTACTTAAGATACCAACATTCCAAACTAATAATCTATCATCACCACGTCTAACAGCTTGCTTCACTTGTTCATCCTGAAGATTTTCTTGAGGACTAAGTGCTCGTCTAAGTAATATCGATTAATTCTGGTATCATCTATTCAAGTTCTAGGAAAGCGTTGTGTTGTTCTTTCATTACATCTAAAGCAATATGCGTAAAATATTCTTTGAACAAACTTTAACGTTTATAACTTGTACAAAGATTCGCTTTTTTATTTACAATTGTCGACGTCGCGTGGTATTTTCTGCATCTTTTTGGATTTTAAAAAATTTTGTTACAACAATCAACGCTCAAACAAAATAAAAGCGTTTTTGTTTTCTTTATTCTAAAAGTTATGTAAACCAACAATTTTTAGTAACGTGAAAAATATTTTTAACGTTATTGGTAGAAAAGTATTTAATTTCAGCAAACATGTTAACGGTTTGTATTTATTTTAGAAAGTTGTAATTTTGTTTTGAAAAGCATAAAATATTATTAATAATTCTTTTTGCAACCTACAACCACATTGACATTTAAGTATTTGAACTTGAAATATTTTTCTAAAACAACTGCTGTTGACAAAGGCAACACAACAACTTACTCTTAAAAATAGCAGTTATTGGTTTTTACATTAATTAGAAATTGAAAACAGGGCACTTTTTCGAAACTTAATAACATTTTAAAATGATTTGCTATTGCCTTGGTACTGAAATCATACTAAAAGTGCCAAAAAGTGCAACATTTATGTAGAAAAATAAAAACATGAACATACACCCCAACACTTTTTGTATTTTTACTTTTGTTTTGTTTTCATTTTTGCAAAAAGATGTTTTACTTAGTTTCTTAAACTTTTTACAAGCAACAAAAAACAAAAAAAAAAAAAAAAAAACAAAATGACGGACTTTTAACTGTCACTTTTTGGTAGAGGTAAATGATTGTTGTCGCTGTTGTAGACATTGTAAATGATTTTTTCGATATTTATTTGTCTTGCAGTGCCTTAACAGTGTACAACGGCCATCACACTTCAAACGTTGACAATCGACTATAAAATTAGGGAGCGACATTTTTGTTTAATCTGTCTCTTTTCTCTTTTTGGCATTGTATCACGATTAATGTCACCCAAAGAAATTTTTTGGTTAATAAACCGCAGATAACTTTAATTGTCGTTATGAACAAAAGTTCATTTTCTATCATTTAGTAAAAGTGTGTTTACCAAAGATAGAGTTTTATGATTTTCCTATTTAACATCAACAAACTCCGTCAACAACGGATTAAAAATCGAACAAAGAAAGATGAATGGCTCAACTTTTCATTTCGAAATTTCACTAAAAAATAATATCTTAAACAAAAAGCAGGGAATTCATCAATCGAAAACTTTCAAAAAACACAAATCTATGTTTTTAAGCTTCAAATTTAGGTATAAAATAGCAATTTAAAAGAGGGAAAAAAGAATAATGTTTTGACTTATGTATATTATCATGTAAAAGAAAATGACAATTAACAGATAGACAATTCAGGAAAAAATTATCAGAAAATTAAGGAACAATGATACTTAAAAGCGAATAACCATGAATATAAAACATATGTTTAATTCACAAACCTGCAACGAGTGTGTTAAGTCGTCGGGTTTCACATTTGCTCGTAATTTATCATGTGTTTCATGTTTATACCCTTCACCACAGGTGGAAAAAGGGTATATCTACGTTTGTCATTTCGTTTGTAATTTCTACAATATCCATTTCTGACCCTATAAAATGTATATATTCTGAGTTATAATGCATAAGAAAGTCTATTAAGCAATGTCTGTCTCTCTCTTCATGTTCTTGTTGAAAAAAGCTTGAGCAAGGCAGTGGACGAGTTAGAGCAAATTCAATCTATCAGACATAGTTTCAAAAGTTGCTATTGAAAATCAGCAAGATCAATCTATGTTCTTTGAGGAAGCGGCCACAACGTTATACCTGCCTCTTATTTGTCCAATTTTGTGGAACAAATCTAGTTTAGTGAATTAATTCCAATCAAAAACACGACAGGACAATAGAGAATAAAACAAGTGAGAGTGCTATATTCGGCTTTGCCAATCTTTTATACCCTTCACCATTTATCTAAATCTAGTTTAGTGAAGTAACTCCAATCTCCTTTTAAAATACTTAATAAGAAATATAAGATTTTACCTGTTGTAAAGGTAAGATATCACATTTAATATATTATTAATACGTTTTGGGAAAGTTTAAATATACATTTGTAAAAATATTGGTTACGCTTTTTTGGTCAAATATTTGACTACTCTGAACACACCTTTACAGATCTCTTCAAAACTTTAAGGCTCAGAGGCTCGGAAAACATGGGCGAGCGCCAATTTTTTTCACATGATATATTTTTTTAATGAGTAAATCTATGGTAGAGGTTTAAGATAGAAAGCACACTAATTATTTTTCTAAAATCTTTGATATTTACTGAAATATTAAATGCGGAGAGTTGTTTTATTGTTCACTTATTACCCTTTTGCATTTTATTTTTCTCTGTAAATTTTAGGAATTGTACACTAAATAGAAAAACTCATTTTACTTATCTAAAACTAAGACTATACAATTCTTGCAAAAAAAAAAACGATTTCGAAACAAACAAACTTAAAGTCATATATTTTAATGAATAATTATTAATTATATTTATTATATTATATTCGAGAAATATTGCGTCAGGATTTTTTATATGTCGTAGAACAAAATATGAATGCAAATTGAATAAGATAGTTCAGCAGTTATGTGGTCACCCTTTATTTTTTACACTTTTTATTAAGCGTAAGTCTTAGTCTGTTCAAAAGATTGGCCATAAAAATTACAACCATTAGGGCACAAAATATTTAGATCTGATGGGTTAGTTGGAGTGGGAGGTGGTGTAGCAGTTTGTAGTAAAAACTGAATCGTTGATTATGCAATGCAATGATGTGCTTTTATTAGATGATTTTAATTCAAACCTTCTTTGTAGCTCTATGCTAATTAATTAAATGGAATCAATTGGTCTTTTACCAGTGAATACAACTTTTCCTTCACAACAAATAGTACTCTATTTGATCTTGTTTTTGTTTTTAAAATCTCAAAATTGTTACTGTATTATCAATTTTCTGCTTCTGGTTTCTCCAAGCATGACTTACTCTTTGCAACGTATAATTTTAAACTTGAACAGGAAAATAATACCTTTTCCCTTCGTGATTTTAATAATGTCAGTTACAATGTTGTGAACTGCAACCTTTCCGAAACAAACTGGAACTGTATGTACAATATGATTTCTGTTGATGACCAGCTTTCTTTTCTTGAGAACAATATTTAAAATATTTATGACAGTGCAGTGCCTATAAAAACAAAAATAAAATTACTGGAATTACAAAACAGTAATTTAATGATATTAAACAGGATTCAATACGACGTAGAAATTTATCATATTCACGATGGAAACGGTTTAGCACAATGGAGCTACGGAATGAATTTCATTCTGCCAGGAAGGACACAAATAGAAAGACTTAAGCGGACTATTATTCTCTCAAATTTGGGTCTGCCCTAGAATTACGGAGCACTTGGAGAACTATCAGAGACATTGCGATTGGCAGATCTGACAACAACCCAAACTGCGACATAGATGCTAATGAACTCATTTACATATTTGCAAATGATTCATTCTCATGCAGCTATGGTGTGGATAAAAGAAGTTCTGAGAGTAATAGAATCACCTATGAGCAGAATCTTTTTGGCTTTTCGTGTGTAAGTCAGGTTGAGGTTTTATCAAGTTTTAAATCGGTTAGGTCGAATGCAAATGGAATTGACGGCCTCCATCCGAAATTTATAAGAATCATATTACCATTTCTATTGCCTTATATTACACATGTATTTAACACTATTATCACTACTAGTCGTTTTCCTGTTAAATGGAAACATTCAAAAACAATTCCTGTCCCCAAATCGAGTGGAGAATATCGTCCAATTGCTATTTTATATTTTATTTCTAAAGCTCTTAAAAAAATTTTGCAACATCAGGTTAGTAAATTTGTAAAGAGGAATCAGTTCCTGTCTGAAAAGCAGTCGGGCTTCCAACCTTATCATAGCTGTGTAACTGCTCTTGAGGATGTATCAGAGGATATTAGATGTAAGTTGGATAGTGGTAAAGTTAGTTTCCTAGTGCTACTCGATCATTCTAAGGCGTTTGGTTTCGTAGATCATGACATACTATGTACTAAACTTAGATCTTTCTTTAATTTTTCACCAACAGCTATTAAGCTTCTATCCTCGTATCTTGCCTATCGCTTACAATCGGTTTATGCCAACAATACTTTGACGAATCACAAGGATCGATCTTAGGACCGCCATATTTACGTTACTGTAATGTTCATATGTATGCAGAAGATGTTTAATTGTATATCTCTGGTCCTCCGCAATCCATAACTGAGAAAATTTGCCAAATTAATAGTGATTTAGATAAAATTCATCCTTGGGCATGAGTAAACCGACTATGCTTAAATCCTCAAAACTCAAAATGCCTGGTTATACGTAGGAAAACAGTAAATCCCGAAATTGGGGATATTGTTATAAATAATTTGAGGATTGAAATTGTAACTACAACAAAAAACTTAGGAATAATATTTAATAGCAACCTAATATGGCCTGATCACATTAATACATTAATTGCAAAGATATACCTTAAGTTAAGAACATTATGGTCTGTACTATATCAAACTCCGTCGAGGGTTAGCATACTATTAGCAAAAGCTTATCAAATTCAAAGTCTTATATATGGCTGTGAGTTTTTTTCAAATTGTGATTACTTGTCTTCAAACTTTATATAACAATATTATCAAACTTCGAGATCATGTACCTATCTACCTGCTCAAAAAGCTTGTATGGCGTATCTTTTGTAAATCTTTTGAAAATAAGAACACTAATGTTTTTGCGGAAAATAATTTACCTCAAGAGCCTAATTATCTGTTTCAATATAATTGTTTTGCTAGATCAGGTGTCTTGTCTCAAAGTGGCAATTTTTTATAAATGCTTATCGTCTTTGGAACGCTCTTCAAAATATCCAGCAAGTAAATAGCAACGCATTGAGTCTTAAAATTTTTTTGTTTAATTACTTTGTTAAAATAACCCTTAACATGCTTGTAGAAATTCTGTTATTTAATGAAAGTAAGTTTATTATTACAAATATTTTCTGTTTTTTTTTTTTTTGTATACATACATATATAGAATGATTTTAGTACAATTAATTATGTTATACAGTATATATCCCTGTACAAGAATTATAAGACTTAGTCTTGTTGTACCAGGAAATAAATTAATAAAAAAAAATGTTCTGCTTAATGAACTGCATGAATGGGCACAATATATTAAAATGGCATAGTGTACAGAAAAATATAAAAAAGATATTTTAAAAACCCTTACCAACACTTTTTCTTGAGTGTTATTATCCTTTTTTCATTTCTATGTTACAAAAGCTGTTAGCTGTCAATTTTTATGTCTTTTTTACTTTTTATTTCTTTGTTTGCAAAAGATTTACATGCTTTAGTTATTTTTTGCCTCATTTTTTCATTAAAGAAAAATTTTAGTTACAGAAATTGCTTTAACAGCTTTTATTTTGTAAATACATTTGATCCTCATGATATTTGCTTTATGTAGTTGCTACAATTAAATAAAAATATTTCATTTTTTCCAAGACACTTTTAATGGTTGGTGACAATTTTCATTTCAACTGCAAGACAATTTACACTTTTCTTTCCAATCAACGTTGCAACGTTGATGTCTGAAAACTTTATTTGTTTAGGAAAAGAAAAATAAATTTTCTTGTTCAAAAGCATACATCACTATTCTTTAATTAATTAAGACATGTTGGCAGAAGCAAAAAATTCAAAAACGAATAAATCATAAAAATATTGTCTAACTCATCGTCAAAAAGAAAACTTAAAAAGGGAAGTTGTGGCATTTTGTACGGGACAAAAGATTATATTCTTTATTCCGGCAGTTGTTTAAAAATTTGGAAAACACTAAACTTATCTCATTTAATGGCCAATTTTAAGTTTTTTTATTTGTTTTTTAATTTTATTTAAAAATTATTGGCTTGTCTTTAGTTTATTTAAACTTTAAATGAGAAGTTTCCTAAAGAGCTATGCGAGCGGTAGCGAAATGGCCATCGAAACGTGCTTTCACCTTCAATAGTCAATATCGGTGATTTTAATTATTGGGTCGGGATAATCAGCACGATTTTTAAAGTTTAAAGTAAAAATTATTTGTTTTAGTTTTAGGTAGTTTTTTCTTATAAGTACGTTTTAGCAACTAGTTTAATATGAACTTTTTTGCCTTAAAATGAATTGAAGTTAATTCTGACTTTAGTTTATTTAATTTCTAAAAACCTTTTTAGGAAAAAAATATTTTACAAATGTATGCAAGAGTTTTCCAATGAAAACAAGAAAAATTAGACGCTAGCAGAATGAAATGCTGCACTTTCTGGACCGCTACGTCCTTCATAAGCATTCTTCGCATATATCTATTTTTGGTTGTGTAAACATCATCTATTTAACCAACTAACTTTGTAAATAAGAATACGAGTAGTACTCATATCAATATTAATTTGGTTAGACGAAATTTACACACAAACTAAAGTATTTCTTTACCGTTCTCTCTGAATTTAATCCTGTATATTCGTTTTTGCTTTTGTTCCAATTATCGATCGGACACGAATGCAATTTAAATTTTTGTCATTATTATGCTCTGAACACATTCGCCACAGCAGGCTACACGAACACACGGCAGCAAATGCTGCTAGCTTCAATTGCCGCCATATAGCCAGCTACAAAATTATTTTGAACGCAGCAGCTACATAATAAAAATATGATTATAGTGTATTGCAGTGATGTCACTTTAATATTTTTTTAGCGTTTTTTAAAAGAATCAGTTCTGGTATTTGATTAAAAAAATATTTAGATTATTGTGTAAGAGGCTATTAGAAAACTAAAACAATATTTTTTAAGAGTGCGTCGATTTTTCGTTTCGCTTGTCTTCAAAATTAATAATATATTGAACTATTTCCCTTAAATGCAAACGAAGTTACTAGTCTACAGCAATAAAAAAATACTCGAAACAACAAAAGGTTGAAAGCTATACAATATCGTGATATCTACCAAAAAAGCAATTGTGTTAAAAACTAACAGGTTTCCCATACAAGAAACCATCTACTAATAAAGATAGACAAATTGAAATTATCGTAAGAAAAAAGTAAATATATATCTAACTGAATGTTTTCCACGCAAAAAGAAATTGCAATTTGATATACACTCGAAAAAATTCCTTTAAAATATTTCGAGTTATTCTTCGTATATTTTCGCCACCACGATTGAAGTTCTTATTGTTTTTTCTTTTTTCCGAATAAGAGGTTTTAAGCACTTATTAGTTTACATGACTTATAGTACTGACATCACTCAACTGTCTATTGTCGTCAACAAAAATAGAAATTAGTTTAATTGGACTGCACGGCAAAATCAGTTTAGTCAACAACCTTTCGCCATATTGCCTTGCTGTCTTCAAAATAATCATTATCGTATGCACACATGTTTTCTATATTAGAAATTTTGCAGTCGGTAGTTGCTGTGGTGAATGTGTTTACAGCTTTACTTATTTATTCGCAGCATCTACTGCTTCAGTATCATATTGTCTGTTATGAGTTAAACATAAATGTGCGTACCGCTGTGCCGTGCGTTTATTATATAATTTTAATTAAAGTAGGATTTGAACTGTGGATATTATAAATGAATTGAAATTAATTCTGGCTTTAGTTCATTTATTTTAATTTCTAAAAACCTTTTTAAAAAGAAAAATTATAGATAATACCGTTAGTCAGCTACGTCTTTGCTTACAACAGTTGGGTCTTCCATCTAGTGGTACAAAATGTGCGTTGTTACTTCGCCTAAACAATGTGCCGAAAGACGAGAGAGGCGAATGTCCGACATTAACGGACAACCAGTCAGATATACTAGTAGTAGAAAGTGCTACATAAGAAAATGAAAGCAATTCCGAAAATGATAGTTACGTGGAAAAGAATAATGATAGTCAAACAAATGATGGTGTGTTACAGAAGGGATTGTCGTCCAGATCATAATAGTTTAAAGCAAAATAAACGAGGGGTAGACCAACAAAAGGCAGTTGAAAATATGTTTGGACAAAATTTTCTGAATATGTTAAAAAAATAGTTGCAGTTAATAAAAATAAAAAAGGAATACTTACTGATAGAGATAATTCCTGAATATGGAGGCGATGATTTTTCGGAAATATGGCTGAGTCAGTTTAAGAAAATTAATAGAATGTACAACGTTGATGAAAATACCGTCAAGACGCTTCTAATGTGTAAGTTAAAGGGAAGATCGCAAGTTGGGTTGCATTCCAAGCATAACTTCGAAGATGAAAGCGTGAAAAAATTTTTAAGTGAGTTGGATGACTTTTTCTGCAAGAAAAAAAAAATAAATTGGTTCTGCATCGAAAATTCGAGGGCCGGCGCTGGAAGTACGGCGAAACTTTTGCCGACTGTTACAATGAATAAATTATGTTGTCAATTAAATTGGCATTGATGAAGACGAACTGATCATCTGATCGAGGGTATCCCCAATACTCAACTACGATTCCAAACAAGTTTGCGGTGCTACACTAACAAAACGCAGTTATACTCGTAACTGTGGTTTTCAAAAATTCAACTTAAGTCAACAGGGTAAAGTCAAAAAATCTCAGACCAGATGAACGCAGAAGGAAGCAAATTCAGATGTTTTAATTGTAATTCTTTTGGACATTTTGCGGCAGATTGTCAAAAACCCAATCGTCACCTTGTGGATGACGGCGAATATGTAAGGTATTTTAAGTTTTATTTAAGTATTAGCCCTAATGAAAAATTTTTCCTAGAATGCTTAATGGACTCTGGTAGCGCTATCAGTTTTGTAAGGAGGAAAAATATCTTTAAGTTTAGGAATTTAAATAGTCTTCTTTATTCTGAGAGTATTCTCCACAGAATACATGGTTCAGAGTTAGATTTATATGATACATTTTTATGTTTTGCCAATGTTGGGGACAGGGTTTTCAGTTTGGAGATATTTGTTTCTGATGCGACAAGATTGCATGAGTGCGTTTTAGAGAGAGATTTTTTAAGAAAGGCCGCTTATAAACTGGTATCCCGTGATGAGGGTAAACACTCAAACGTTAACGAAGATTTTCAGAGGGATATTTTATCGGTTGACGACGGAGGCACTAATGGTTTTAATCTTGTGATAGGGAAAGATATTGGTGACGATAAATAATGTATGTTGGCTCATATGTATGAAGATTGCCATATTCTTCCTGAGCGTCCGTCCAAACCTATGGTGCACAGCTGTGGAGACTGGTTGATGATAAATGTTTTAGTTGTGGATCTAGGAGGTTATCTTACGTAGAAAAGACGGAATTGCAAAAGCTGTTAGATGAGTACATGGAGAAGGGTTATATAAGGCAAACCGAGTCAGAGTATGTCTTACCCATCGTCTTGGTGAGAAAAAAGACAGTAGATTTAAGAATCTGCGTGGACTATAGAATTTTGAATAAAGTAACAGTAAAGGACAGTACCCAATACCTCTTATTGATTACTTATTGGACAGGCTCTCCGGTCGGAAATTTTTTACAAAACTAGATTTGAAGAATTGATCTTTTCACGTATTTGTTCATCCAGATTCAGTTAAATAAAGATCATTTGTGACATCTTTAGGACGATTTGAATTTCTTAGGATGCCCTTTGGCCTGAGAAATGCGCCATCAGTTTTCCAGAGGTGTAATAATATAATTTTTTCTGACATGGTAGGGACGACAAGGTAATAATATATTTAGACGATATTACGATTAAGACGGTCAATGAAGAGGTACATTTTAATATAATAGAAGAATTTTTTTAGTCTTCTGTAACAAATCTTGGCTACGCAATTAATGGAGATGGCATAAGGGCCGACAATAAGGGGTTGAAGATTATAAGCGACTTTCCTGTACCTAGTATGGTTCATTCTGTACAAAGCTTTTTAGGTTCATATTTTAGGAGTTTTGTTAAAAATTTTTCTATACTGGTGAAACCTTTGTACGACTTGACGAAAAAGGATAAAAAATTTATTTTTGGTAAAGCAGAATTTGAGGCTTTTGAGTTGCTAAAGAATAATCTTATAGAATCGCCAGTGCTGGCACCATATGACCCAAAGGACGAAATCGAGCTTCATTGTGACGCTAGCTCTGTTCGTTTTGGGGCTGTTCTATTACATAAAGAGGCCGATGGTAAATTCCACCCAACTTTCTATTTTTCTAAGGGGACCAGAGATACCGAATCGAAGTGTCATAGCATTGAGCTGGTAATGTTGGCCATTGTTTACTCCATTAAGCGTTTAAGAATATATTTACAAGAAAAAATATTTAAGAAAATTATAGATTGTAACTCTTTGGCAATGACATTGAGTAAAAAAGAACTTAATTCTAGAATAGTGCGGTGGGCCTTAGAGCTTCAGAATTTTAAATACGAACAGGAACATTGATCGGGTAACAGGATGCGGAATGTTGATGCACTTAGCAGGTATACTAACATACTTGTAATAGAGTCTAACACATTGGAGGAAAACTAAGTAATCTGTCAGAATAGGGACGTAAGACTGAGGGAATTCAAAGATAAACTTCAAGAATCTGTACATTCTGTGTACGAAATGCGAACATTTGAGTTGCAAGCCTTTACACGTTTTCTTTTAAAAGTTTAAATGGTTTCCATGTACAAAGTTGAAATGTTAAGCCTTAATCGCACAACCGTACTTAATAAGTGGCTTAATTAACCATTTTATTAATGCGCATGTTAAAAAATGAAAATCTATTGAGATTAATTTCTAAAAAAATCACAATATCTCTGTTTGGTATAAGTTCATGTATTTTCCAAATTTGGTTTTATTCCCAATTCTTTTTATTTTTTTGATATTACTACTGTATTTCAGGTCTAAAGAGAATTGATTTGTATTTTTTTCTATCCATTATCATTTATCAATCTGTTCTACATTTTTCTACCACAATTAAGTTTACTTGAAGCTTATGATTTGTTTTTTAATTGTTTTGTCGAAATTATATCTAATTACATCGTCTGCCAGAGAGATAATAATTTCTATGGTACTAAATAGGTCAATAGCACAGAAGGACCAATTCAATAAACCCAAGTAGCCTGTGGCGACACAGCTGCCGGCCTAACCTAACTAAATTAGCTCAATTTTGAATTAATTCAAAAGAATTGGTGCACAGAAAGTTTCCTGTTGCAAACTGAAGAACATAAATGGATTTTTATCTTATAGTTTATAGAAAAATCTAGAATGTTTTGTCACTTATCATATTCATTAAACCGCTTAAAAGAATCTGTGACCTGAATGTCTTTGTTGTGATTATTGTCTATAGTTCTGACAAAAATAATTAATCTATTTATGACCTACTGAATTCAAATGATAAAATTGTTGAACAAGTTAATTAAGCCAAGCACCAAATGATGTATTATTAGTTTTAGTTTAAAATGATATTTTTCACTTTTATGAAAATCTTAATTTACATTTTCATACATCATCCGGCAAAACACATTGAATAATATCGTTGTTGTTGTCGTCCTTGTTTTTAGATATTTTTGCAGGTGTGGTTTTAGTAAAGCAAACATTATTATTAATTAAAATTTGTTATTGACCAATTTAATTTAAATTTTCTTGAACATAATTTAATAAAAAATACACCCTAAGACGTCTATAACCATATCGTAGAAACCTTGAGTAAAAAATAAAATAAACTTGTTTTATTTACATCATTTTTAACGTTTGATGACCATAATTCGCACATTAGGCTCCGGTCTTAGCCAATGAAAATTATTTCATTTTTTTAAATAGTGTCTGTTGTTGGGAGCTCGTAATTATTGAAAACCAGAGCATTTGTGTTAAAAATAACAATGCTATTGAAAATCTACTTAAATATCAGGTTGCATCTTTAAACTTGTTAAATTTCATGGTCAAAAAGTTGAGTATTTATGGCTTTGCCGAACTTTGAACTTGAATAAAGATTGAATAAAGATATTACTTTCAAATATATAAGCAATTCCTTAGTGTGATTTTTATTTCTGTTTTCGAGGTTTTATTTTCGTTTACTAGGCGACTCCTGGGTTTCCCGTCAATGGAAAGAGCTGTGTTACACTTAAAAACAAAACAACCGAAAGAAAACATCCTACTCTTCTCTTAAGTTATTTGGACACCTCTTTTAATTCAACTTATCACTTTGTTTGAACCAATTGTCCACAATTGGAAGCCATTGGAATCATTTTCAACTATTTTAATTTTTTATCTATACTGATATAAAATGAAAAAAAAAACTGAAATAAAATAAAGCATACCATCTATGGTAATTGATCCCCTAAGACAAATTGCAACCCCTCCCATGCATGCCAATTGAGTCCACTGTCTCCTCTCAGTATTCATTGGCACCCACGGCAGTCCATTGACCCCATTGGCAGTTTGGTGTCCAACTTAACTTCCCCACTAGACGTTGTGTTTAAGCCTAAGTAAAAAAAGCATAAAGCCTGGAGAGCAAGGGGAACACAACATTTAAAAATGTACCGATATAAATGTATTTGGTTTTGATACACGATTATTCTGTACTAACGAATTGAAGGGTGAGGGCTGTTCCTCATGAACTAATAACATCGGCAGCTGCATTTCTTTAAAGTGCCTTCGATTTCCATTCTATCTCCTCGTTGTTATAAATATGTATTGAGGGCATATTAAATGGTGATAGAGTTTTTTTTTTAATTTACTGTTTACATGGAATTACAATTACCCTGATTAGTTGGTGAAAAGCGGAAAACTTCTTCAAAATATTAAATGCATGAAAATGTTCGAAAGCGTCAAACCGAGAGACGCAAGTGATTAAAACTAAACTAACGATATCACCAACAAGCAAGAAAAGCTGACGAACTGACAATAATGGCGTTTATTAGTAGGGAGTGATAACTGAGTAGGGTCATGTGTATGAAAGCCGCTCAAACGACAAAAAAGTCAAATTATCAACATACTCTTGCAATATGCAGTGATATTTTTAAATTTTAGACTAAATGGTACAGTCAAACCAAAAAGAATTACTCCGAACTGACTGTTAGTTTTTTTATAGCCATCTCAATCTGAGTACTTGTATCTTTTACCAAACCAACTTAATTTAAACCTAAAAGTTTCAAACCGAATACTATTTTGCGCTCATAGATGCCTACATGGTGGAATTGGCTGTGAAATTCCTGGCTGGCGTGCGAACCTTAGAGAACTCCCTGGTGCGTGAGTGCTCTTCTAGAGTGGAGAATTCGGAGACCGTTCGAGTGTCGAAGTATCTCTCTCCTGTCGACTTGTTGACTCTAAAAGGAGTTGGCCTTCTCTATGAGGATGCAAACCTCTTGTTCTATCACAGGATGTTGCGTTCGCTAAATATAGAGTAATGCTCCCTGGTTTGTAACAAATAAAGCCCTTTATAACGATTTAAATGTCTCATATATTATAGATGAAATAAGGAAATTTAGTAGTAGATATGTACAAAGGCTTAGCGATCATGTAAATATCTTAGCAATAAGTTTGTTAGACGAAACAGATGAAGTCGAAGGCTAAAAATATATCATATCTTAGATCTCCCATTTAGACAATAATTTATAAGCGAAAATTTTATGTTCAAACCTTACAACCTTGTGCTTAATATAAATTTAAATAACATAAAATTAGAGTAATTTACATTGATATATGTACGGATATGAACACTATTTAATTATCTAATTGATCTTTACTTTTTTATATAATATATAGTTTTTAAATTAATCACATTTGCTTAATATTATACAATAGATTGCAAATAAATAAACGGGAAAAAAAAGTTTTTTATACGAGGGCTGCTATATATATTTCTGGCCTGGCAACACGGAGTGCTGCCAAGTGCAATCTGACATTTCCATTGGAAAGTTTTTCATTTTTAAGCATAATCGTACTCAAAACGTTTTGACGTACGACCATTATTTGTGTTGTTTACAGTGACTTGAAAAAATTAATATAGAAAAAAATGGAATTAACTCGTGAACATTTTCGTGCCATCATTTTTCACAACTTTCGACGTGGATTATCACGACAAGAGTGCATTGATGAACTTATATCTTTCTATGGCGATGAAGCACCAGCCTATAGCACTCTGAAAAATTGGTATAATGAATTTAATCGTGGCCGAAGCTCGCTCAAAGACGAATTCCGTGAAGGTCGTCCAAAAACGGCTGTTGTGCCAGAGAACATTGATGCCGTGCGTGAACTCATAATGCAAGATCGACATGCGACATACCGAGAGATACAGACATCCTTGGACATTTCTTCCACCAGCATACCTTCGATACTGCATGAACACCTGGCCGTAAAAAAGGTTTGTTCTCGTTGGATCCCGCACAATTTGAAAGTCGCTCAAAAAAAGGCTCGTGTCGATTGGTGTAAAAATATGTAGCAAAAATACGATTGCGGTTTTTCAAAAGAAGTTTATAAGATCGTCACAGGTGACGAATCATTGATTTATGCATATGAGCCCGAAACGAAACAACAATCGACCGTATGGGTCTTCAAAGACGAGCAAAATCCGACGAAAGTTGTTCGTGGAAGCAGCACTTCGAAGCAAATGGACGCCTGTTTCTTCGGCAAAACTGGTCACGTGGCGACTGTTCCGCTTGAGCAACATAGGACGGTCACTTCGGAGTGGTACACTACAATTTGTTTGCCTGAAGTCATAGGAGAAATTCGAAAAACCAGCAAGAGAAGACGAGTCATTGTTCACCATGACAATGCGAGCTGTCACACATCAGCTCAAACCAGAGCGTTTTTGACCGGCCAAAACGTCGAATTAATGGGTCATCCGCCGTACAGCCCTGACTTGGCACCTAAAGACTTCTTATTTCCGCACATCAAAAAAAAAAAAAAATTGCGTGGTCATCGATTTTCGTCGCCAGAAGAAGCTGTTGAAGTGTTCAAAAACCATGTTTTAGAAGTGTCTCAATCGGAGTGGAAAAAGTGCTTCGACAACTGGTTCGAGCGCATGCAAAAGTGTATAAATCATGCTGGAGAATACTTTGAAAAACAATATAACCATTTTTGATTATAAATATTCGCATTTTCACTATTAGGCCAGAAATATATGGAGCAGCCCTCGTATAATTGTAAATTCATGTTATTTATGTTAATATAAATTTGTTTTCTTTTTATTGTCTTTTGTATGATGAATTGTTAGTTCGTATTTTTTTCAATTTTTATAAATATGAATTTTATTATTACTCCTATTATTATTTTGTTATTTTTTTTTTAAGTTTTTAAGTTTCCTTAGCTGTAAGAAGAATTTTAAGCGCCTCCATTTTTTTACCCCTTTTTTTGGAATTCTTTTAATTGTTTTTTATTGTGTGAATGATGTACTAAAAATATACGTAATTTTAGTTTTAAATTTTGGAAGTTCTTGAAAAATACTTTAGTATGTAAGAAATTTTGTTTTTTGATTGTTTAGTTTTAACTTAATTGTTAAAATTTGTATGAAAATATTTGGGTCATAAACCTGAGCTTGAAACAAAAAACTTGAAAAACGAATATTATTTTTTATGAGAGCTAACGTTTTTCTTTTTATTTTTTATTTAAAGCAGGATATTTCAGTATACTAAAATGAAAAAAATAAACTCTGCAGAGACTTAAGTTTTTTTTAAGAACATATAACAAAAATCCCTTTTTTCTACAAACATTTGGACCTGCAATTTTAGCTGTACTTTCCCACAGTTGGAAATCACTACTAATACATTGCCTCATATCTGTTTAACATTTTTAATCAATTTCAAGTGCCACCAGGTGCTACCTCTTAATTTTTTGCGTTACCCAGTACAACATTTTTCAGCTGATTGATTCGCGATTCAATTCTGGTAAGGCTATTTTGTTTAACAAGAATTACGACTTTCATCTTTTTATATAACGTTCGCTACATAAGCAACATTTTCGCAGTTATAAATAAATGTATGAAGAAGAAAAAATATTTTTTGCCTAAAAAATTAATTTTTTTGTTAATTCATAAAAAATCCAAAACGGTAAAAAAGTGCCAAGTCCTATTACTTTCACGTAAAGTCGCATAAGATCATGAAAATCGATGAACGCGTTTTGCTTTTATTCACAGTTAAGTAAAGGTATAAATTTAAAGAATTTGCTGGAGATATGCACAAAATTTGCTTGAACAATTAAAACGAAAAAAGGAAAGTGCTTTTTTAATTATTTGGGGTTTTCCGTTATTTACCTGTACCTAGACTTGGACTTAGCAAGACATGAAACCAGTATTCTTCTCTCCCATATTCTTAGCCTTTCCATTTGTGCAGAAGATATTCTAAACCAAACTTGAAATGCACAAGATATAATAGGTCGGATCATTTGGCGATATAAAAGAAGCGCATTCCCCCTAATAAGCTCATGACAACCTAGAATTCCCTTATATGAAGCACACATTCGCTTAGTACGCTCCAAGACATAATTAATATGGCAGTAGAACTCAAAATTCTCATGAAATATTACACCCAGATATTTCATTCTGTCCGAGACAGTTATCACTTCACTACCAGTTCTAATGTTTGGAATAAAAATTTGCTATTGGGATAAAAATACTTGCGTCTGCCCTTAATCATTACAGCTTCAGCTAGCAAAGAATTCGCCCAAAATTGAAAGATAATCGTTAATGCAACTGTTGATAGTTTTGGCCCGTGGTCCAGAAGATGCAATGAGGATGCCATCTGCAAATACAAGCAAAAGAAACTCTGCGACATAACGAGAAGACTTAAACTAATATCTCAGTGCAATAAATAAGTGTATGGAAAATTATAACAGTAATCTTGAAGACACATTGCTTTTAAAAAAATTTTCGTTGAGCTAAACGTATACTTTGGAATAATTAAATTGCAATCGAAAAGAGTGATTTGAGCCTCTACGTGATGATGGCTGAAAACGGAATCCTTATTAACTGGTTGAACAGCATACGTCAGTCATACATGTCCAAGATAGAACTTAATCCTCAGCATGCGGACTCTGTCTATCTTTCGATATCCAGTTTATATACCAAACTGATAGCAACCTGCTACAATACTTCCCTGTTTTGTTATATGCTGATTGATTGTATACACAAAAAAGGATAGCGGATGTAAATATAGTAGAGACAAGAAGTGAAAAGTTTCGTTTACATATGTTTAACTGAACGAAAACCCAAGTCAAAAAAACGTTCAGCAAATTGCGAGAAATTACTTAAACTGGTAATTAATATTAGAAATCACTATCGTGACAGCTTAAAAGTTCTATTGAATTTAAAAACATAAAGATTGCCATCATTCATGACAACTTTAATATATTTTTCAAAGGAACTTTTACAAAGTTTATAATTTTTTGCAAAAAGATTTTAGGATTTGAAGTTACTTATTTTAAATCTTTTTAACCCTCTGGGGATAGGGATAACGAAATAAAAGCCAACCAATAACCCTTAGAATCGATATTATGTCAGTAAGTTTGTATCCGTTGTTCGAATACTAAAACGCTTTCGACGCATTTAGTTGTTTATGAATTCTGTAAACACTGTATTCTACGCTTCATGCTGTTTTTTCCCACATTTATTTGTATTTCCACTAAAAATTTGCTTACTAAAAGAATGTTTCTGAAATTGAATTAACTCTAAAACTGAATCACAAATAATTTATTAATAATTTATCAGAAATAAAACAGTGGTACAAAATTGAATGAAATAGGACAGCCTTGGGAGTGATATGTTTTTTCTTATAGGTCTTGTCAAGTTGAAGAAGAATCCAATAGTCAAATATGCCGGACACCTCCAAAATCAAGATTTATGGTTAAAAAACTGTTTTTTTTACCTTTTCGCACTCGCAGCGATCTCATTTTCAAAAATTTGGGTGTTATTGTCGAGCAAACAAAAATTTTGTAGATTTTTCATAAAATTTTCAACTTTGGTGACGTTCTTATACACTATTTTATTAATAAACTATAATACTATTGAATTTATTTAAACAGTACGTTTATTGACGATTACAATGCATATTTGGGCTTAAAAATAGATAAGCAATTGACTTATCTATTAAGTTAAAAATCAATGTTATCCTAAACACCAAAAAAATTGTAATGAAAGTTTAAGATATCCAAAAATATTGTTTTTTTCGTGTTCCTTTTAAATACAACAAAAATTATTGATTTTTTTAATATGACGTTTTTTTAATGTCTTCTTTTCACTTTGAATCTGTGTATTTATAAAAAAGTTTGAAATTTAATAAAAATCATGTGAAATTAAAAATAATATTAAATAAAAAATGTGTGACAATCGTAAGAAATTTTGCTATATTTATGGCTTATTTACTAATATCAGTCACCAGCGTAATTTTAAAAATAATATTGGAGTGGTAGTATTGTCCAATAATGGCTGCTGTAGTTAAAGTGGTAAGCACGTTGACAACAAACTACAGGGTTCAACCCCTGCGACAACCAAAAAATAAAAATGTTTTTTTCTGTTTAATGGTATAAATACATATTCAGAATTTACATTAAAACATGCAGCCTCCTTTGTCGGTATTTCTTCTTAGCATATTCGCCGGCGAAGTAAAATAACTAATAAAACGGCTATTTCTATCTTTCTCCTTTCACCACCTGTCTTATTTCTCACCTATCCCTTTCCTAAGGAATGTAGCACAGTTACGAAAAATAACTAAATAGGCATTATTGCCTGGAGTGCTACTTCTCTTTAATACTGGATACAGATTTCATTAACAAGCTAGGTTCCGTTGAAAGACGGAAGAAGAGTTTTGTTGCGCCAGGCGATAATTTCCTTGGAAATCGCAGAAACGACGACTATGTCACAGTTGTCAATGAGATTTTAAGTGCGTATGGTGAAATGGGTTGCAACATTACCATACAAATTCATTTTCTGCATTCGCATTTGGACTTTTTCTCAGATAAACTGGGCCAGTTCAGTGATGAACAAGTCGAACATTTTCACCAGGAAATGGCAACTATTGAAAAACTCTTTGAAGGAAAAAATAAGATAAAACTGTTTTCATAATATTGCTGGTCACTTAAACGAGAAACTGATGATGCTGATAAAAAAAAAAACGGTCAAGCAAACACTTTTAAGGTTAATAACCAAAAATAAAATTTGTATAAAATGTTTAAAAATATATTTTCAGGTCGAAGGCCTATTTGTGCTAGTACCTTAACTTTAAGTCTTTTAGTTACACTAATTGAATTAGGCAATAAAATTATAATAAATAAATAAATAATATTTTCATGAAAAGTTAAATAACTCAGTCAATTACTTATCTATTTTTAACCCTAAATATGCATTGTAATCGTTAATAAACGTACTTTTTAAATAAATTCAATAGTATTGTAGTTTCTTAATACAATAATGTATAATAGCGTCACCAAATTTGAAAAAAATTACAAGATTTTTGTTTGCTCGACAATAACACCCAGATTTCTCAAGAGTTTCTATATCATTCGAAATAAGTCAGTTTCTTCTTGCAAATCTTATAAGTGTGCAGGAGTAAAAAACCGTTTTTTTAACCGTAAATCCGGATTTTGGAGGCGTCCGGCATATTTCACAAGAAAAATAATATCCGGTCTCTGGTTTTTGGATTGCCGCACCTAGTAATTTTATGATTTGCTTTCTATAAAAGTTATAAAATTGATTGCTCTGATCATGTACATACGGTATTGAATATTTAATATATTTTGATACAAAAAATGCTCATCTGATTAGAATAACTAATATTTGTTTTTTTATTGCAGGAGAAATTTTTATAACTTTTTCTCACTAGCGATTTGATTACATTAAATAATTTTTCTATACTCGTAGTTGTATTATATTTTGATGTTGCAGTTAAAAAAACTTATCAGCGACAACATCGTGATTATTTAGTCAACAAATCAGTAACATTTAAAAATTTCAGATATTGTTTCTTTTATCATCGTCGTAAATTTGCTGCAACATACATTTGGCATGCGCCTACCTTAATCATTTTAAATAACACCTACTCACGACATGTAACTAAAATATGGTAAAATATATGTGGCAGCCAACAATAACCAACTGTATGAAAGAAACAAAAAATCCAACAACACTTTAACAAAGCAAAAAAACATTTAACATACTTTCCTCAAACCAATGCAAACCCAAAATATTGTTGACAAGAAGATAAGTTTTCCCTTAGAAATGATTTTAACTACTGGATTAAAGTATATAAGACGCTAAAATATAATGAATTTTTGAAATTTTCAAAATCTATAAGCAATAACCAGGCGATTTTTTAACAGACCATCCAGCACAACATTGCCTAGCACCTTTTTTTACCGCTGAAATGTCATACCAAAAAAAAAAAAAAAAATAAGGAGTAAGCTTTGTGTCTTTAAAAATAGAAATAAAAATCTAAAATATACCTACAATAAAATAAACACACTAACCTAAAAGGAATGACAAAAGCAATTGTAAAAAGAATATTTTGTACGACTTTGATAATGTTTGACAGATAGATGATTTGCGCGCCGATTAAGTTTAGCTGTATGAAATATTTACAACAAAATAAAGACGAAGAAGAGAGTACATAGCAGAAGAGGAGGAAACTTATTAATAACTATAAACTTTAGTTTTTCAGTTTCCTAGATATTGATTAGCCAAAGATTATTGAACTATTTTAATAGTGACTTAGTCACCGCACATGCATATGGGCACCCGTTTTATTCTCAAGATATAGATTTCTGCCATTGAAAAGAAACATTAAAATATCTGTTTATTATCGAGGGGGATGAGTAAATTACCAGATTTTGTCATTTATACTTTAAATCGAGTAAATCTATGTGCACTTTTACGCATTCACGGGGGTTTTTAATATCGTAGAAAATATATAAATTTTTGTGAAAAGCTACCTGGCATTCAATATGTTTTACAAGATTAGTTTATTATTAAGTACTGCTTGCAATAGTATGAATTATATTTTTAGCTTTTTTTTCATCATGTTGCCAATGGAGGTTGTAACATTGCAGTCGGCATTGTGGTTTTTCAAGAATCGTTGCACTAATAGTGTGGGACTCGATATTCAATGACGGCCTTTATACAAAAACATCTTAAAATTACAGCGTAAAAAAATAATGACTGCTAGGCTGGGTCTAAAGAAATCTTAATAAAAATGAATTAGCATCTGTGGCTAACATTATAATTTCCTTATAGTTGCTCTATTTATCACTTAAGGCCGTATCGTACAGTTCATCGCATACTGGAGGGTATGGTGATACCAAATTCTTGCTAGTTTAGAGAAGTAGGAGGAGTACTGACATTCTATGCATTGCATTATTTCTAAATTAAATGCTATCGTATTCAAGCGTAAAAAACGTCATTTAATGTCTTAACATAAAACTATTTTCATAGGACTAAAATAAAAAATTTACAATTGAAGTTCTATTTAAAACAGAAAAAAATGCAAAGATAAGACGAATACAATTCAAACACAATTAAGTTAAATTATTACAAGTATTTTATTTAGTCCCTTACTCTAAACTGTCTAGAACCAGCTAAGAGTAAATCAGAATTTGAATCAACTAACTGGATATTCTCTGTAAAGCATTACGTCTAACTTCAACAGCTTCTGCTACAAGTAGTACAGTTTATAACACTAAAGAAAGAAACCTTCAAAAACAAACGGTCTCATTTGTATTTTCTTATAATACCTATGATTCTTTATTAAACATCAACAGAAACTCATAATACTCTTTCTGATTTTTAAAAACAGTTTACGCAAAATCAGACATGAAAAATTCATGTGGGTGCAACATGACACATGGTTTCATTACAAACATTATCAGGAAAACAGCAACATTAGAAAAAATAATTTACTTAACCCGAACAAAAAAACAACGTTCATGCTCTTGCAGCCAAAACTAAAATGAATAAATGGAACACCAATACTTTAGAAAGTTATAATCATGAAATTAAATACTGTAAAGAGGTTGTTCAATATTTCTTGTTTAACATCTAATATATTTATTCATACGTTTATAATAACTAAAAAACTTATTGAAGAAAAATTATAAATAAATATATTTGTATAATTAAACTGTGTATCCCTTCCGAAATCAGTTATCATTATTAATAATTCCATCTTTTAGACGTGTATAAAAATTTAATAATTACTAATCAAATGCTACTACCAAAAAATCGACCCTGAACGTATCACCGCCAGCACCACAGCTGCCAGCTACCTTCAACCACCAAAACTAATATTAAATATATGAGTTTTACAATTTTATTATAAATTTGACAGTAGAAAACATGGGAAGTGGTTAAGCAGAAACAGAACAATATTTTAAATTATGTAAATGCGTATATTAATACATTACGCAGTTGCCATGAAAAATTTATTTCGCGAAAACAGATCGTTGCCCTACAAAATCCCGACTGAGTATTGGTAACTCCTAATAATGGACCTGAAAAGTGGAAAAGTATATAGTGTTTCAAGTCGCCTTTAAAACCCTCTTCATTCTTAGCCTATTTAAGTACTTTGTTAAGGTCGCTACTTATCACTGACATTACGTAAACGATTGCTTTCCGGCTGAGATTCTAAGTATAATATAGATTAAATAATAGCTATAGTTACTACAACACCATTGTTTAGAACTATCGCACTTATTCTTATTCTCTTAAGAGTTCGATACGCACAGAATAAAAATGAAACGCAGTTGTTATCGTTACATTGTCATTTATCCATCTGTCACAGGAATCTATCTCTGGAACCATTATAGCCAAACATTTAAAATTTTTCCATGGTTAATTAATATAATAATATGGTTATCAAAACAATAAATAATAAAAGGAATGTCTCATTGGAAATATAATTTAAATGTAAATAGAATAATATTTTAAACCGTTGCAGACAAACACTTGAAATAAATAAAACATAAATTATTAAATAAATAAATTTTATGTATTTGAAGTTGGTTTTAAGCTCTTCTTCACTCTTGCTTCTATTGTATCCTGATTTGCCGGAGTTTACTTCGCTTTAATATTATTAGCTCACTAAGGTTAGTGTGTAAAGCTAAACTTCATTAACGAAGGAAGTGAGTGGTTCGATTTGAATTGCTAAAATGAAAAAATTGTCACTTTAAATATTCTTAATTTTTTTGGAATTCACGACAAAAACGAGGAAATCTGCAGAATTTATTTTAAAAATATTTTCCTGCAAACACGAAGAGCTAAAAAAGTTATTCCTTTGTGTCACTTAACCTTCAAAGTTCTTCGAAAAGCAAATATTAATATTTAATATACAACCTTTCATAAAAATTTCAAAATTATAATATACCTGAACTTATTCCTTATTTAAATTATTCAATTAATTATAATACAAAAATATTTCGACAAATAATTAATTTCAAAAGTTAAAAATAATAAGAATAATAATCCTGCATATTGAGAGAACTGAAAATACTATTTTTGGGATGGATGTCTTTGAAGTACCTGTCGCTCGGCTCTGGTTACTTACCTGGCTTTTTGCTATCAAATTGCTTGAAATATTAACCAACAACTCCTTGTGAGGCTTCACTGTCATCTTTTTCGGTTTAATCTAGTTTTTGAGGAAATTATTCACCCTTTTATGGTTGGACTTGGCAAAATATTACACACTTGTGGCTCTGTAAACTTTTTCCGTTTTCCAGCTTAGAGTATCATGGCTCTTTTTTTCCTGCGAAAGATTATACTTTAATTTACAAAGGGCCTGGGCTAAAACACATCAGGGCAGCTTTTTTTAGTGTCATTATAGCTAAGTATAATTTGTACTTTATTTTTTTTTTGCTTCCACTTACGAAAAAAAATTCCATAAAACTCTACATGATTAATTGAATATTTATGTTTATATCTTGATAACAGCGTGTCTCGTCACACTATTAATTGAAGGTTAAAAAATAAATTAAAGAAACACAGAAAATGTTATAAATGACTTTTTTCGACTCGTTAATTAAAATTAAAAAAAATCGAAGGAGAAAAAACCGTAAATTGAAACACCTACAAAACAACTTTCATCTGTTTAGTTTCGCTTGTCGTCTATCCGTTTCTTTTGCATGTGAATTTCAATTTGTTTAGTTTTTTTTAGTGGGATATAATGAATTTGATGTTATTTTTATATCTTAAAAAAGGCAATTACAATTAACACGTTTTAAACAAATAAATTAACAATAAAAAGAAAAAAACACAATTAGGCAAATGCAAAAAAATCGAACGTTTAAAACTAAAATGCTGTATTTAATGTGTTGTTTAATAAAATCTGTACAAAATGCAATTAACATAAAGTTGACAATATTTTTATTATGGCATTTACTAACCATTTACAACTAAATGCTATTGGTAGCTTAACTTTAATTGCAACTACATTTAAGAGACAGTACAGCTGCACGTTGCTGTTATATTTGTTCAAACTACGCAATATAAATGGCTCATTGAACTCCCATGCATTTAGTTTATTTTTTTTTCAAATGCTTTTTTCCTTATAGTTTTTATTTTGAAATCTAGGCAACAAATTTTATCTTTTACGGCTCTAATTAATAGTTTGTTTATGCACAGTCAGTTTGCTTTCTCACTTTTTTTTTTGATATACCTTATTCAATTTTGGTTTTAAACTTAAAAAAAGGTGTATAATTTTTGCCATGACAATTTAAACGTCATCATATCTAATGACAATTTATATCTTCTTTATATTTTCGTACTTAGAAAAGTTGTTGTTCAGCGTACATTAAATTTGCCATTTCTTTTTTAGAAAACCTTTCACATTTTTTATTCGATAAATGAACAACTAAGTTTAATTTGTGTGTTAAGTAGTAGCAGGATTAAAAATTGAAAAGTTGTTAAATAATAGTGAACTAAGGCCAGGATTCACTATCATATATAATCGTACGACTTAATCACACAAAAATCTAACGGAATTCTGTCCTACTTTAAAAATCGTTTCAAAATGGCGTCGTAGGTGCCACACTATTATACAAAACCGATGCAAAAAACAGATACTCTTCACCTCTCAGATACTCTCTTCACCTTAAAAAATCAACTCTGATCGCATAGAAAAATTCATTTTATGAATTATTTCAAAAGATTATAAAATCATATAGATCTGTCAAAAAGTCTATCACACACATGCACTTTTAATCCACACCATCATACTTTTTGAGCACACATGCAATTTATGACAGGTCGTACGACTGAGTATGATAGTAAATCCTGGTCTAAAGTGGTAGTATAGAATAGTAAGTAGAACAACAATTCAAAAGTGTTTATATTTAGCCGGATATAATTTTGTTTAACAGGTAGAATACCAAGCCTTCAATTAAACAAAGAATTTATTTTTTAGACTTTGATACGCATTGTACTTAAGCTTATCGTGTAGCTGTTCACATATGTATTATTATTAATAAAAGATTTTAAATTATTTTAATTCAGCACGTCCCTTAGTACCTTTTGTAACGAAAAAAAACCAAACTGTTACAAGGTCACTTCTGTACATGATAATCGATATAGATAACAAAACACCTATTTTTGAAATGTTTGTGTGGCTGTGTTCGCATCACATAAAAACTGCTGGTTGGATTTGAATAAAATTTTTTGAGGTGGTCTATTTGAATCTTGGTTCAGATATAGAATTCTTTTCTTTCATAAAAATAAGTCACTTCGTAAATTAAATAGAGATACAAATGCTAAAGCAGCAATTTTACGATAAATTGTGCTAAAGCAGTTGTCAGAACATTTTATTTTAGTAGATGGATTATTTTTAATACTTTCTACAGAACTCCGCAATAAATATTGAAAAACCCATTTTTTTTAAATTTGTATTTAAAAAAATAGAAACGACACGCAGACGAAGTCGTGAGCACTGCTAGTTATTAACATTCCAAATCAAGTTCAATCACGTGTGACATGCAGTAGGAACTGAAGGGAAGTTATCTGCATCTCATCTTATAAGTAAATCCATTTCTTAGTCAGTTTTTCTGATTAATATTCCCAGATAGCAAAAAATGTTTTAATTCTTGCCATATGAAACTAACAATAATGACCCCTAATATGTATCAGATACACTCTGAAAACATTATGAAACTTTTAAAGTTAATTAACAAAAAAGTGTTAAGAAAATTAGGGCAAAAATTTTACTATCAAAATAAGAACCCAAAAATTATCCCATTGTTCGCTGTTGTATTCCGACAACATTACAGGTTAAATAAATCTGCCAATCGTACAACTTACCCGTTAGAGCTTGAGTGTTAACGATATATGGAACTCCTATGTCAGAATCTATTACTTCAGCTGATCTAAACAGGCTTGTGGCTCCTTATAAATATTATTTAGTATTGTTTTTTTTTTTTTATTAAAAAAACATATTTTTAAAAAAGATAAAGAACAATAAAACAATAAAACAATAAAATAACGATTTCAACAGAATATAAATATAGATTTCAAACGTTATAAAATGCCGTTATTTTCCCCCATGTTTTTTCAAACGTATTTTAGCTTGAAGGTTAAAACAACTTCGTGAAGAACACAGTTCGACAAGAAAAAAAACATTCACGGTAAGGAAACGAAACATATTGCATTGAAAATAGTATTCACAATAAGTGTTAATATTTTTGCAATCGGAAAGTATTTAAACGTAACTGCTTATTTCTTTTCGGAATTTTGACTCAGATTAATAAACTTAATACTTATGAAAGCCATTCTTTGATGTACGCATATAAGAAAATACAATGACCCTTCCATTGAAGTTCGTCTTTTGTAGCTTTTAAACGAAGACGAAATATCAGAAGTTTTTAAAATTAAATTTAAACGGCCTGCAAGTGGTGTAAAAAATTAAAATTTTCTGCTACAAAATATCTTCGAAGTCAAATAACTCCGTTTTTAATTTTTCATACGGTGGTTTGCTGCTCAGTTCTTCTTATTTTTCAAAAATAGAAAAAAAAATCAAACAATTTTAACAGATCAATTGTGGTTGGACCCTCAATAATGAAATTTTTAACAAATCTGGCCATCGGTTTTTATACTTGAAACTCTTAAGGAGCATACTACATATGTTTTAAATTTTTAGCAATTTATTTTAAATAACTTCCTAACCTTAAATATCAAGACTAATTAAAAAAAATATCCATAGTTGTTTACCTCTGAATTAATACAAATTATTTTGTTATTAAAGACATTTTTTAGGTTTTTAATCCTGTATCTTAATTTATTCTCACATTTCACTTTCATTCGTCACGTTGATTAATTGGCAGAAACCCTAAAGTAAAATTCCTTAAATAATAAATCAACAAACATTAAAACTAAGAATTTCTTTCAAAAAGCGGGCAAACTCACATAGCATTAATTCATATCTAAGAAATATTTGTGCCTGCACCTTCAGAAGGTCGATTTGTTCTCTTCAAACAAAAAAGAATGTTTTTTTTATTGTATTTTTTTCTTTTTGTTTTCGTCGAAAAACGCAAACGATCGTTATCCACACACATGTACACATGTGTGAATTTCTTGTTTATATTTCTTTATGTTCTGTATATTCTCTTTTTTGTTTTATAGATATTTCATACAAAAAACAATATTTTAGTTTGTATTACTTTTAATATCTAAGCGTTTATTTATTTCATAACTTTGTTGGATTTCGTAACATTATTTTTTTTTGTGGTTTCTGCATTCATAACACCACGGTCGACAAATACTCATATCGATTTCAAAGTAAGAATGTGCGCCCTTTCGTTATAGTATAAGACATATTGTGAAAGCAATCCCTAATAATGTGCCACACATTGATGGTGGATATTTAAAGTTGTATTGTATTTCATTTGCTGGTTTATTATACTACGATTTTTTAGGTTGAATGAATAATAAAAGAAAAGTATAATTTAAACGTTTGGGGTTTATTTTTTTGTAAATTTTTTTAAGTTTGAACAAAAGTTACTTCTAAATAAAAATTGTGTAATCAATTTTTAGTTACCAGTACCAGCACCTTCAACTTGTTATCCTACTTTCGAGCCTGGCTTCTTGCATGTAACTGAGCCAAACCGTTTAAGTCTGCTTCAACATCGGGACTATGTTTTTTTTCAGAGACTTGTCTTAGCTTTGCCCTTATTACTTTTTAAATCAGTAGCTTGATATGAATGCTTCTCTTCTTTTATTGGCAATTAATTTCAATTAAAGAATGGGTTTTTGTTTTTTATACAGTGTTTAAGCGCCAACGTTGTAAACACTCTTTTGCCCTTTTTTTGCATCTGTGTAAATAAAATAAAAAAGAGAAACAGAAAACAAAAAAAGGGCAAAAGAATGCGCGGCTGAATTTTTGTTCAGTTGCTTGTAGGTTTCAAAAGTGAATACGTGGTCGACTAAGTTTCGTGGCTAAAATTTCTGTAAAACAAAATGCAATAAAATAAAGTGTTTGAATCACAATAAAATACAGATATTTTGTTATCATTTCTTTAAATAAAGTACTCGAGTCTTCTTAAAGATTGTAAGCACTAAACAAATTTATGTACAAAACAAGTGGAACCAAGCTGTGTAGATCTTCCATTGTAACAGATAAACAAAAATATTCGAAATAAAATCTGTGTACACGTGCTAATTATTTAAAGTGTTTATTATAACTAAAAAAAATAAAGTAAATATAAAAATTTAACCAAATCATAAAAACCTTTATAAAGTTTAAAAAACAGTTAAACCCTCCATAGCAAAGGCGGTGTCAATTGTGTTAACTAATATGAATACTTTTTAGATAGTTTATGATAATATTAAATAGTTAATCCCTCTGATTAAATTGATCAAGTTTCCGAGAAAAAAGAAGGAACGTACAGTGTTGGCTTTGGATGCGCATTCACATTTCTCAGAAAGACGGCAGCAAGCTACTTGGACGGAACGCGAAGCGGTCATTACCCACAGCGTTGGACATCACTCATACAAACACATCCGGTAAGTCCTAAGTATTTTTCCCCCACAACTCTGTGGACGACCCCACCCACATCGAAGTGGAAGAATCCCCCTTGAACCCCCACATTTTTTGGTCCTTCGAGCCGGATACAACCCGGTACCCCCAAAAACCCCCTAAAATTTTCCTCCATAAGGAGAAAAAACCCCACCGGATTCCCATTCCGGACCTCATATCTATACGTTTTTATATATAAATAAAGTTTTCCTCCGTATAAAGGAAAACAAACCCCATACCCCTATCAGTGTTTCCATAAAGGAAAATCCTAAGCACTACGTGCTGGGCCCCACATTTACAACAAAAAAAATAACCCTTTTGAAAAAACAGCGGTGACTGTACACTTTTTCAAATTTGCATAATAATTTGCAAAAACCATTATTAGCGGTACTTGCGTTTTTTGCATTTCCAACGGTTTCTTATTTTTCGATTTCTTCTGCACCTACAAAAATAAGAAACCGCGAAATTTATATACATAAGCACATATATGATTGTTGGCATGCGCACATACATATATATACATACGTACACACCAAATTTGCTCAAGGTTAAATTCATGAGCTGTTAACATAACAAAATTAAAGACGCAAATTTGTATGTACATATTTTTTGTACCCACAATTTTGAAGAAAAAAGCAAACATACATACTTAAATACAAACAGCAGAGAAGTTTCTTTGACCGTCGCAAATTCGCTGCCGGCAGAGAAAAAGAATAAAGACAATATTCTTATGTGTGGTTGTATGCACACATCTTCATTTGCTTGTATTTTTTAAGAGCACACATTTGATAAATTAAAGAGATCACTTTTGTGACGTCACCACCAAAAACATTACTAAAGCAGAATACACAAGCGTAAAGTCAAAAAAATTGTCTCACTGACCTACATTAATATACGCATGAAGATAATAACAACTAATGTGTACATGCATAAGCTTGTGTATTAGGAACATAAGTAATTTTGGTGGTTGAAAATAAGAAAACAAATACGAGTACAGTAGTGGAAAAATATTGTGCATCTTGGAAATAAATTGTTGGATTTTTTTTGAATTGAACTAAATTTAATAAATAATTTAAATAAATTTAATTTCAAATTAAATTACATTATTAAATTAAATAATATCCCTTTAAAATTTACCCCCCTGTTTTTTAATAAATAAAATAAATTAAACGCAAAAAAAAAAAGGTACATCAGGCGTAAATTATTTTAATCGATATTTATTAACCATTTATTAAAAAAAAAAAAAAATATAAAACTTCATTTATTAATTTAAAAAACAAATATTTGCAAATTTTATGGTCGTCGACAAATTCTGCTCTTCACTGTCCCTTGTTCTTTTTGACATAACGGGCAATCGTATACGAGGGTCACCCCAAAAGGAAACGGGTACAAGTATACGAGGGTCAACCCAAACAGTTCGGGCACATAAAAACGAGGTGCAACCAAAAAAATATATATATTTTTCTTATATTTTATATTTTAATTTGTACCAATTATTTGAATCCATTCACTATTTGAACACGTTTATTGTCTTGTTGGCGAGAATTCCCCCTACTGTTTTACTCAACAATCGTTTAATTTTTATATCGTGAATCATCTCGGTCTTTTTCTTGATAACTAAATACCCCCCACTTGGGCAAAATAACAATAAAATGGCATCAATCAAATCATTGATCCGTGTCTCTGATCGCATCACGAAGCTTTCAGTTCATATGGATGAGAGCGCGGTTGACGGCCAGTCGATTCACGCGTGGGATGTCCTGAAAACAGAAGCTACACGGTTATGGGAAGCATTCGCGTCGCTATACGACGATGCTATCGAAAAATTTGATCCCGTGAAAGATGACATCGATATCGAAACTTTGGAGAAACGTTTTTTTTCAACTTTTGAGGTTTATACCAAAATGATCGCCAAAATAAATGAAGCCATCGAGACTCTGCGCAACCAGACAAAGCGACCTATTGCTCGGGAGGAACAGGCAACTCAACACCCCCTCATATCAGTACCCCCCTGCGATACAGAAATTTTCCACGGTGACTATAAGTCATGGCCAACATTCCGTGATATGTTTACGGCTCTCTATAAGAACAATAATCGCCTATCCCCGGTGGAAAAGATGTGCCACTTACTCAAGAAGACACAAGGAGAAGCGAGAGACCTGTTGAAAACTTGCCCCATAACGAACGATGGGTTCGAGATGGGATGGCAACACCTGGTACAAAGGTACGAAAATAAGCGCGTTTTGGTGAACGCGCAATTAAAATGTTTATTTAATATTTCCCCCCTACCTAAAGAGACTGGGCCCAATATTCGGCGTTTGCAACGCACAATTAATGATTGCGTTACGAATTTAACACTGTTAGGAATCGACACCAAAAATTGGGACCCCATTTTTATTTATATTTGTTCCACCTGTCTACCCGATACCACGCTCAATTTGTGGGAACACTCTTTGCCCCACAGCACAGAGTTGCCAGCCTGGAAACAAATGGATGCGTTCCTGACGTCTCGGTTCCAGACATTAGAATCAGTTGCAGATATCCGCTCAACCTTTTCACACTCGAATGTCTCAAATACGCCTAGAGTTCCGAATTATAAAAAACCGCATTCAAATGAGAAAAAACTTAACAGTTTTAATACCAGCGTGTTAGTCGACAAATACAAAAAATGTCCTTTGTGTCCCCATTCACATCCCATTAGATTTTGTTCAATGTTTCTTGGTATGTCTCTTGAAAATCGATACAATATAGTTAAAAAACATAAACTCTGTACAAATTGTCTCGCTACCTCCCATGAGCGTAGACAATGTAAAAGCAAATTTGTGTGCAATGCTTGTGGACAAAGCCACCATTCGTTATTGCACCGCCATGAGCGCAATTCCGCCTCAAATATACGTACCCCTGCAGCACCCCAAGCTGCTCCCGTTATATCTACCCCTAACCCCCATGAAAATAATATTCGATCACATAACCCCCCGCACAACCCGAATATATCACCCGGATATACTCCATCACATAGAGGTAACTACTTTACCCGCGGGGCTCCGCCCCCAACTAGTATTCACCCCCCTCTAGATGCGACCCCCTCTACTTCTCGTGAAGCGGCTGAAAAAACGCTGCAATCGTACTCAACCCAGGTACAAGCAACTACCCCCTCTATTATATTGGGCACCGCCCTAGTAGATATTTATAGTCACGATCTTAAATGCACTATTCGTGCCTTAATCGACTCTGCATCTGAAGCGTCGTTTATTTCGAGGCGCCTTCAAAGAAAACTCCATATCAGCACTCAGTCATCTCATGCTGAGGTCCATGGCATAAATGACTCATTAACTGCCACATCAACTCACCTGTGTCAAGTGCGCATAGGGTCTCCAATTAACCCTGCAATTAATATGTATATTGACGCCTATATCGTCAATAAGCTGACGGATCAACTACCGTATTACCCAGTATCCGCCCTCAAGGATGCAAACTTCTCACTCCTTCAACTGGCTGATAAGTATAGGCAAAACTGCACTGAGGTAGACCTACTACTTGGAGGAGATGTTTACCCCAAGATAATTAAAAACGGCGTACAATGGGACTCTAACCAATCCTTGGTTGCCCAAAATACCATTTTTGGCTGGATACTCACCGGCAAAATGCACACCCCCCAAAATCGTGTTACGATTCGTTCATTTTTTAATGAAATCACCCTATCAACTCAACTACAAAAATTCTGGGAACTGGAAGAAGTACCGAAGAAACACCGCTCATCCCCTGAAGACATATATTGTGAAGAGCTGTATAAAAAATCGACTCACAAAAACCCTGATGGTCGTTTTGTCGTGTCACTACCCTTTAAGCACGACTACCCCAACCCACTTAATGTAGGCGAGTCCCGAAACATCGCCATATCTCAGTTTTTACGCAATGAAACAAGATTGCTAAAAATTCCCGAACTCAAAAATGATTACGACCGAGTAATCACCGAATATGCCACTCTAGGCCAAATGGACAAAGTTTCCCCCCCGAGCAACGGCTCTGAAAACTACTACTTGCCACACCACGCAGTACTAAAACCCGATAGTGCTACCACCAAGCTACGTGTGGTGTTTAATGCTTCTAGCCCCTCATCTAACGGCGTCAGTCTCAACGATATGCTCCACGTCGGGCCTATATTACAGGCCGACTTAACTATTTTAATTCTTCGCTGGAGACTTTTTCGCTACGTATTTAACGCGGACATCGAAAAGATGTACCGCCAAATTCTTATAGAACCCTCTCAGACCCAATATCAGCGTATTATCTTCCGAAAATCCCCGAACGAGCCCCTTCAAGATTACCAGTTGAATACTGTGACATTCGGTGTCAACTGCGCCCCATACTTAGCCATCAGAACGTTGCTAGAGTTAGCCAATGAGGCCGAAGAAAATTACCCCCTGGCAGCTGACATTTTACGAAACTTCATGTACGTCGATGATGTTTTGGCTGGCTCCCATACTATTACGGCCAGCTTACAATGCAGAAATCAACTCCGCAACGTGCTTGAATCAGCAGGTTTTACGTTACGTAAATGGACGGCGAATAACAATCTTTTACTCAATGATTTACCCCCAAATTATCTACTAGATGAAGAATTTTTGACCCTTTCTGATTCTAGCATCACTAAAACGCTGGGACTGCGGTGGAACGCAGGAAATGATTATTTCTATTTTAAATTGAAATCTCACCCCGATCGCAAGGCAGTCACAAAAAGGTCTGTACTTTCAGAAATAGCCAAGTTATTTGACCCCGCGGGCTGGCTATCACCCAAAATAATTGTGGCTAAAATCATAATGCAGCAAATCTGGAAGGATGGAACAGACTGGGATGAAGATTTATACACCCCTACACTCGAAAAATGGCATAATTTTCTTGATGATTATATACACATCGAACAAATTAGAATACCCCGTTTTGTTAGTTTTGACCCCTCATACACTACCGAACTACACGGTTTCTGCGACGCCTCTGAAAAGGCCTATGCCGCTACTCTGTATCTGCGATCTGAGAACCAAGGTTTTGTCTCAACTCACCTTTTAGTAGCAAAAACCAAAGTAGCGCCGGTAAAATTTGTTTCGATACCACGAAAAGAACTTTGTGGTGCTGAGTTGTTGGCTACAATGGTGGACACAATACCAGCTCAACTCAATTTGAAAAATTACAAAATTTTCTTGTGGACGGATTCCACGATTGTCTTAGCATGGTTGCGAGGTCCCCCTAACCGATGGAAAACATTCGTTGAAAACCGCGTCAGCTCCATAATCGAAAAGGTCGGAATCGAACCATGGTCGCATGTTGATACGAAAAATAATCCAGCTGACCTGGCCTCTCGCGGCCTTACCGTCTCACAATTAGCGTCGAATACGCTCTGGTGGCAAGGTCCCCCTTGGTTAAGACTTCCACACGCTGAGTGGCCGTTATGCCCTGAAAATTTCACAACAGACGAAGAGTCCAGACCACTCTGTGTGCACTCTACCACGGTAAAATATGAAGACATACTCCGTAATTTTTCGGATTTGCCCAAAGCGTTACGAGTTATTAGTTACGTATTTCGTTTTTATCATCGCTTGAAAAATCATCAGAAATTCAACTCTAACGACCTCACCTCAGATGAGATTAACTTCGTTAAATCATGTTTAATTATTTCGAGTCAAAAACTTCATTTCGCAGATGAGCATAAAGAATTATGCAATAATCGCCCGATATCCCGTAAAAGTACGTTATTAACTCTTAACCCCTTTCTCGATTCTAACGGAATCATGAGAATTAATGGCCGATTGGCAAACTCCCCCACTCTTAGCTATAATGAGCGCTACCCTATTTTGTTACCCTATCACGCTCGTTATACTCAACTCTTCCTCAAATGGCTACACATGTACTCCATACATGGCCAAAATGCGCTTTTACACCGCCTTATGCGATGTCATTATTACGTACCTCGTCTTAAAAATCTAATAGAATCAACTATTTCTAAATGTCTCACATGCCTTAGACATAAAAGTGCGCTCAGCCAGCAGATGATGGCTGCATTACCCCCTGAACGAGCTACGCTCACCCGCCCATTCTACGACACTGGAGTGGATTTCGCCGGGCCCTTCGAAATAAAATCCTACGTGGGCCGTGGTTGCAAAATCACTAAAGGTTACGTCGCAATCTTCGTCTGCTTTGCTACTAAAGCCATTCACCTGGAAGCCACTGGTGATATATCTACTCAAGCCTTTTTAGCGGCCTTCGCCAGATTTTTCAGCAGACGTGGAACGCCTCATGCCATGTATTCTGATAATGGCACTGCGTTTGTTGGCGCCTCCAACATCCTACAATATGATGCCCACCAATTTTTAGCACTTGTACGGAAAGGTGTCCTAGCTCAAAACAGCTTCTCCCCGTTAGAATGGCACTTCATCCCCCCAGGAGCACCCCATATGGGCGGCCTGTGGGAGGCCGGAGTAAAAAGTTTTAAGTCCCACTTTAAAAAGATTTGCCACAGCCAACACTTCACGTATGAAGAATTTAGCACCATGCTAACCCGCATAGAGGCATGTCTGAATTCCCGGCCCTTGAGTCCAGTGACCAACGACCCAAACGACTTATGCGCAATAACCCCCGGTCACTTCCTCATAGGCACCCCCATTTTGTCACCCCCCGAACCCAATTTCTCCGATCACTCGTTAAGTTATGTCAATCGCTGGCAGAAACTAAAAATATTACACCATCACCTAGCCCGTCGATGGAAATACGAGTATCTTATAGAACTCCATAAACGGACAAAATGGAAGTACCCACAGCGAGATTTCGCGATCGGAGATCTTGTCGTCGTGCGACAAGACAATTTACCCCCACATCAATGGCGTCTCGGCCGAATTGATAAAGTCTACCACGGCCTGGACAGTAAGGTCAGAACAGCTGACATTCGCACCGCTACGGGTGTCATCACGCGCCCCATCGTTAAATTAGTGTGGCTCCCCTACCCCAAATCGCAATGACAACTAATCTTTGCCTTTATTTCGTTCTTTTCTTTTCTAGTCATTATGCGGCGTTCACCACGTAGAAGCGCTTCCCCGATTGAGCGCCAACGGGTTATCATTCGTTTAAAATCCACCTATGATTGCCGCCTGTGCCAAAAGGATCATCCATTGCGAAAATGTAAGAAGTTTACCAGCATGTCTGTTTCCGCACGAGAAAAAACGGTACGACGCCATCTATATTGCGAAAACTGTTTAGCACATTCGCATCGATCTAATAAATGTCGCAGTGCTGAATGTTGTAAAATCTGCAGGGGTAAGCATCACACACTTCTTCATCGCCCCTCCAAGATACGTCGTTCAAGCGGTACTGGCAATGTTACGTTGATACCTACCGTCATTATACAAATATGCCTAAACAAGCAATGGGTGCAAGTCCGTGGTCTGATAAACCCGTGTGCCACTGAAAGTGCCATCGCCGCCTTTATTGTCAACCGATATCATCTTCCCGTTGAACTGATCGACAATCAGAAATGGTACAAGATGACCTTTCGTTCACGTTTTGAGGGAGCAAGCACGTTTACCGTCACCGCCAGAGTTGATGACAAGTTACCCCTCAATCAAGCCAGAAAACCGCTGGACAGCCGAGTAGCTCATCATTATGATAACCTCCGTTTGGCAGACCCAGATTTCTATGGTAGTAACGCCATCAACGTCATCCTGGGAGCCGATGTATACCCGGAGCTCATCAGAAGCGGTCTTCAACCAGGCAGCCTTGCATCGCCCCTCGCACAGGACACAGCTTTGGGATGGGTCCTCGTGGGAAAGTTTGGCCTCTAGGTGCCACCAACGACTATTCATCATTTTTACATTATACATTTATTGAACTTATACATTTATTGAACTTATACATTTATTGAACTTATAAATTTATTGAACTTATAAATTTATTGAACTTATACTTATATTACACCCTAATCTAAGCTATCTTTTGAATTATTGAATTTGAATTTATATAACTTTTTATACTCTAAGTTGCAGTCCTGCAAGGGGGGCGGGATGTTTAAGCGCCAACGTTGTAAACACTCTTTTGCCCTTTTTTTGCATCTGTGTAAATAAAATAAAAAAGAGAAACAGAAAACAAAAAAAGGGCAAAAGAATGCGCGGCTGAATTTTTGTTCAGTTGCTTGTAGGTTTCAAAAGTGAATACGTGGTCGACTAAGTTTCGTGGCTAAAATTTCTGTAAAACAAAATGCAATAAAATAAAGTGTTTGAATCACAATAAAATACAGATATTTTGTTATCATTTCTTTAAATAAAGTACTCGAGTCTTCTTAAAGATTGTAAGCACTAAACAAATTTATGTACAAAACAAGTGGAACCAAGCTGTGTAGATCTTCCATTGTAACAGATAAACAAAAATATTCGAAATAAAATCTGTGTACACGTGCTAATTATTTAAAGTGTTTATTATAACTAAAAAAAATAAAGTAAATATAAAAATTTAACCAAATCATAAAAACCTTTATAAAGTTTAAAAAACAGTTAAACCCTCCATAGCAAAGGCGGTGTCAATTGTGTTAACTAATATGAATACTTTTTAGATAGTTTATGATAATATTAAATAGTTAATCCCTCTGATTAAATTGATCAAGTTTCCGAGAAAAAAGAAGGAACGTACAGTGTTGGCTTTGGATGCGCATTCACATTTCTCAGAAAGACGGCAGCAAGCTACTTGGACGGAACGCGAAGCGGTCATTACCCACAGCGTTGGACATCACTCATACAAACACATCCGGTAAGTCCTAAGTATTTTTCCCCCACAACTCTGTGGACGACCCCACCCACATCGAAGTGGAAGAATCCCCCTTGAACCCCCACATACAGTATCTTTTTTATTCCATTACATAATTTTTAAATAACAGTTAACCTTTTAAAACGTTATAATTGCTTAACGTAACATCGCTTTAACAGCTCTGGCAGCTTTATACATATCAATAACGAAAATTGTAACATAAAGAAAACTAACACAGAACTAGCGCAAAAAGTACTTTTTTAATATTAATTACACTCATAGATTCTTTCTTTTAACACCCTTTCATAACGCATAATAAAAGCTGTTTTAAGGTACATAGGTATGTTGAGCAAACAAAAAAAAAAAAAAATAAAATAAAACAACTACATATTTTTACGCATGATTTATATGGAGGCCACACGTATTTCAAATGGTTTCGTTATTCTTTTCTCTTGGTACTTTCTTTTGAAATTCAATACGAGTTCTACATTTTGTGTATATTCCCTTTATGATACTAAATCGATGACTTTTTTTATAACAGACAATGTAGAGATATTTATATAAATTTGTGAACTTAAGCCGAATTAAAATTAATTATATTAATATTATTAAATATGTTTATTGTGTTTTATAATTTTTAATTTAAATTTATTCATTTGCTTCAAAATTAATTGCTATTTTCATTCTTTTAGTTTGGAACGAAAATATAAAAAACTAAAAACCGTTCATGATAACAAACTTGCGGTCATTTATTACACAGTATCTACAGCTGGAATAAATTTCGGGATTATATTTGAGAGAACGCATATAGAATAATAAAACTGATTTGTTGCAATTAGTCTTTACCCCAAACGAGGGAAACAAGTGCTAATAACCTCATGAATTTTCATAATTATCTGGCAGTTGAGAAATAAACGTTCTGTTCCAGTGAATTGCTAAATACAAATTAGTAGATTAAACTTTTTTGTACCTTTCACCAAAAAAGTAAAAAAAAGGGTTATGTAACTTAGTTTGTCACACTGTTTGTAATTTCTACAACATCCATTTCCAACCCCATAAAGTATATAGATTTTGATTTCTTATGCATAGCGAAGTCGATTGAGTGATGTTCATCCATGTTATGTTGCAATTAACTCTACTGAGGCGCTAGATGAGCTAGAGAAAATTTAAATACGCCAATAGATCAGATATAGTGCCGAAGGAGGTGCTTTTTGAGGAGATCTTTTTGATTAAAGTTACTTCACTAAACTAGATTTACATAGATGGTGAAGGGTATATAAGATTTGGCATAGCCGAACATAGCACTCTTACTTGTTAATATAATTATTGATTTTTTTATTTCTACTTTTGTTAATAAATTTACGAGTTATAATACAAACATTTTTTTATGAATATGTATATGCTATTTTACTAAATGCATCATTTAAATTTTGATGCGAAAAGAGAAGCTATCCGCAAGTTTAAAACCATAATATTAAATACACGATGTATTAAGGGATGCCATATGGTAAAAATTGTAATAAAAATATGTGGAAAAATATTTAAGATTTGCATGGCATTTCGTAATAAGGAAATCAAATGGTATTGTCGTGATTGCCAAATATCTAACGAAACACTATATTTTATTTTCAATCTTTCACACTTTATGCAAGAAAAGAAAAATGATGAGTAGAAATTAAACTAACGTTTTAAATTTATATTTTTATTAATTATTCTTTACTTAAATTGCCATTATTAAGACTGTTGGTTAGAGTACTTTCTCCTTATTTTTACACTCGTAAAACCATTTAATTTAACAACTCACTGTTAAAATATTGTTTTTTATCTTTGTTTGATCATAATTCTTTTCTTAGATTTAAATATTTAATTTCTTTTTCTGTATTTTAAACTTAAACATAGTGTTGTCAGATTAGAGGACTTAAAGTCAAAATGGGAAATCTTTCTAAAGGGATGAAAATATAATGTTTGGAGATTTAAAATTTAAGCAAATTTAAACCATATAACTAATACCGTTTTTTTTCTGACAAGAAAATGTTACATATTTCTATGCAACACTTTTAACGCGTTACACATGTACTCACAAATTGTAATACTTTTTAACATTTCGATAGAACAGACTATTTCTTTTACATCTAGCGTTTTTATATGTTCAACGATTTTTACACGATTCAAGCGGTTTCAATCTCTCATTTATTTGTTTGCGCATGAGTTTTAGCAACACTTTATTTTAGCAATAACAAACGATCTGCTGTTCAGAATTTTTAACGAATAAAACAATTTGTATTTAAATAAATAAAAATATGAAATAGTCTTCCACAACATATAAAAGAATCCAGAGTAAGTAAAATGTGTTAATAAGTATTATTGTGATAGATAATTGTAAATCGATAAAACAATTTTTTTTTGATGTTTGGTCTGATGGAGATACCCGGCAGCTACTGGACTTGCATGCCAATTATATGGATAAAATAGGACCCTTAAAGAAGTTCAAAATGAAAAAAAAAAACATGTGGGCATTCATCGCAAGTCAATTTGCAGATAAAAAGCAGTGCGAAGAAAGGTATAAATCAGTATTAAGAAGAAAAAGAAATGCTGTGAAAAACAACAAAGTATCAAAGAGAACGGATATTGAATTTGAGAATGAACTCACAAAAATATGCTAAATAGATGACTCTATTGAACCAGAAATGAGCAGCAACATGTGCATCAAAGTTGAAAAAGGTGCAAATATAGATAGATAGTGCAACATATTTTATGTTTCGGTTTCCCAACCGATATATAGCTTCCATCCACACATCCAAGAACGTTTCGAAAACCTGAAATCTATTAAGAAATTTATTTTTAGAATTGAATATAAATTAACTAACGCTTTTATGTATACCTTTTTTTGGAAATTTGATAACTTCCGGGGCGATTTTATTTACTAAAATATCTAAAACCATCTTGAAGGATGTGTAAAAATTTGATAAAGACAAAAAATAAATAAAACAAAATATCATATGGCAAAAAGTGTATTAGGATTTTCAGCCTTAAAACAAATAAAGTGTTAAAACCATTACACATTTTACACTTTGCAATGCGACATTTTTAGAAAAGAACATTGCGTTTTTGGAACTATTAATTTTTTTCAGATTAGAACACAAAACAGTGCAAATGGTAGAAACTATGTGACATTTATTTCAAAAAAGAAAACGCTATAAGTTTGTCATTCCGTTTTTAATTTCTGCAATATCCATCTGCGACCCTATAAAGTATATATATTCTGATTGCGAATCAACTTTGCCAAGGCAATATATGAGCTAGAAAAAATTTTAATTTACCAATCGATCAGACATAGTTTCGAACATTTTGCTATTGAAAATCAGCAAGATCGGTTCATGTCCTTCGGGGAAGCGGGCGAAACACAACGCCTTCTTCTAATTTTTTGATTTCTACAGGTGGTTGTCTTTACTTTTTAGTACATTTTTTTTAAAGACAAGTAGCACTTTGGGCAATTAGTTAGTGTAACCGTGCTACATTTTTTAGAAATGGGATATAAGATAGAAAAGGCAGGTGGTGAAAGTATAGTCATTTTATTAAATATTTTTTTCGACGGCGAATGTGTTATGTAAAAATACCGAGGAAGCAGGCTGCTAAAGTCTGAATATGTAATATACCATTAAACAGAAAAAAACATAAAAACTTAGTAAATACTTTGGTTTTTTATGCTTTAGGGGTTTGTCTTCATTATTTAGTTCATAGTAAAAACATACAGCAGGAATACAAACGAAAGTTGATTTAACAACAACCCTATGTAAAACTTATTATAATTGTCGCTTATTTTAACTAAAAAACTTAATGATAAGAAGAAATTTCTTGTGCCGATTTCTATGTACAGGTGGTTATACATATATGGTGAAGGGAATAAAAAATTTGGCATAGCCGAAAATAGCACTCTTAATTGTTTTTAAATATTTTTGTAATTTAAATGTAAATTTCTATCGGAATCGAGTGTCGTGAGTTGCACCCAGTTTCTTTAGTAGTATTTACGGCCAAAGTTTGTGAAGAAATGTCCTTATTTAAAACTTGAAAAAGGAAAAAAATGAGATATAACACACCCCCTTAAAATATTATTAATGCTGCGAAAAGATTAAAAATAAATAACTAGTTATTGATTAGGTTAAAAAGAGGAAAGTTTTGGAACATTGAAAAGATATGTGGAAAACAATATTTAATTAATTTGCCGATAATTTCTTTAAATTTAAAAAGAATCTGGTTAAGGAAAGAGAACAAGTAAAAAAATACAAAAATACATAAAATAATAATTCTTGGAATTGTTCAAGACATGATATTTTAATATTTTATTTGTTGCCAAGATAAAAACAATAAATATACTCGTATGATGCTGAACATTATTTCTTCGCCTAAATAGTTGTCTTTATTTATTTTTACTTTCCCATTCTTTGATTGTTATTTCAATAAAGGTTTGAGGAATAAACAGTGTTACAGAGTGTTACAGTTTTGTTATGTTTACTCATTTATTAAATTTGATAAACTCTGAAAGTAGATCTAACAAATGCAAGTAAGAGGGCTGTATTTGACTTTGCTTAATGTGAAGTACACTGCCTGTCGCTTGAATAAAGAATCGCATTTTTTTAATTTTAATTAATTATATTTCCTAAGCTAAGGTTCAGATAATTTAATTTTTTTTTTGCACAACAAAAATTCAAGGTGTTGTTCTTAGTTTCTTTTTTATTTAAAAAAATTATGCATTTATGTATTTAAAGACATGTATTTCTGTGGTACTTTTTCATGTGTCACTTGGATAAGGAATATTTAAAACTAAGCAAACCTCAATTTATTTTAAAATTTTTGGTTTTAAAAATAAAAGTTATTATTTTCTAGGATTTAATTAGTAACGACTACTGCCACTATTTTTAGAAATAACCTTAAAAATGCGCTTTGGCATCGACTTGTATAATGATTTTAAGTAATTTAGCTTAATTTTAGAGTAATAAAAATATATTTTTCATTTCTTTAGGCAACTAAATCAAAAACCTTTAAATTTAGTTGTGCAAAAAATTTTTTTTCTACTCTTTAGTTTAGGAGATATAATAAATTAAATTTAAAAATTGTGAATCCTTATTCAAGCTGAAGGCAATGTATATATATCTAAGTACCGGTTTTACATAAAAAAGTAACAAGATCGCTCCAGATCATGGAAGAAGTAATCTCCTACATATTAGGTTCTGGAACACATTTCTAGAATACATGAAAACTATTCCCGCTGCTAGTGGAAGAGGGAAAAAAGTAAACTATTTATAATTTTTGTGATTTTGGTCTACTGATATTTTTTGCTGAGATTTGGATTTTTATAAAACTTACAATATTTTGGAAAACTTTTCGATTTCTTGTATAATTCGAATATTTTTTTCTATTTTTTTTTCACATTTTTGTGAGGTTTTCGTTGATAACTTCTGTACTATCCAAATTTTATTTTTGAATCTCGGTTGTTTTGTAAAAATTCATTTTTATTGAATTAATTAATTAATTTCTAAATCTTGAGAAAAATTATCAAATATTAAAATTGTTTTCTCTACGAAAACTTAAACATTCTTCATTTTCATTTGTTTTTAAGAAATATCGAACTTGTTTAGTTACTTTTTTAAAATTAATAGGAATTTTTTAGTGATATCCATTTTTTTTTATATTTATTTACATTACTCTTAGCAGATTTGATTTTATTGAAAGTAAGCTAATGATTGGAGAGCTAGATTCAACTTAAGTTAGCGTCCATAGAGACTAATTGATTCCGCTTTAATTTCTTTGAATGTTTTTTACTCCTTCCACTGTACTTTCTAAGCGACCCATTTTAATCTTTTGCAAAAAATATATATAAATGGGGTCGGAAAAGGATATTGTAGAAATTACAAACGGAATGACAAACTTAGATATAAAAACATATATCGGGTTTTTCAACAAGAACTTTGTTTTCTAAAACAAAATAAAACAACAAACTTAGATGAAGATGATTCAAATTATTGTTGTGTTGCGAAGAGAAAAGTTCGACAGTTGTGAGTGGAAAATTATGTCTTGCAAATGTCCACCACTGCCACACTGACTAATGTCAATTCATTTAATCACTTTAATCACGTTACCGTATTTCCAGCCTCATTTTTGAAAAATAAAAAACGGCCTAATCACACGTTCAGACTATATAGCGCACCATACAAAGACAAGTTGAGCATGCAAAGGCTTCTCAAGGATATTAGAACCCCAAATGCGGCAATCTTGCTTGTTAACAAGTAAAGATGCACTAGGTCTGAAAAAAAATTTGAATGAATTTTATTAGTGTATTTTATTTATATTTTGATCGAAAAGTAATTTAATGTTATAATTGATAGTGCATCTAGTAAGAATACGTCAAAGAACTAAATGTCAAAGCTATCATGTTGCTGGTGTTGTTACACATAAAAAAGATTCTTGTTAAAAACACTTTACAAACAAACAACAAAACATATTTATACATTTCTGCTTAAAAGACATTATAATCCTTTCTTAACACCCCTCTTCCTATGCCACTTAATATTAGGGACTATTTAGTACCCTTTCACACTATAGTACTGAGTCAAAAACTTAAATCCTATAGGAAAGTGTGATGGAGTAAAAGCAATATGTTATCAAGACATTCCATAACACCCAATTTTTTTAGAGATTTTTCTAAACGCTAACACTTTATCAGGATTGTATTTTCAAAAGCAAATGAAGAAATAACAAAAGTAGCTAAAAACAAAATATTAGAACTTAAACTCCAATGGGTTTAATTGCTAACAATGACTCATAAAGTAATACATACAGTATACATTTATAACTTTATAACTATAAATGTTTTTTTAATAACAAGTAATATGCATTTATTCAAAAATATTCTATTATAAATACAATGCAACTTCGAGAGTTCGGACATGTGCCAGTCCGATCACTCCAATAATTCGGGCGCTTCTATATTTCGGACAATTTAAAATTTTTACCTCTATAATTCGGACAGTGTTTTTTTAAGTAGGAAAAATAATTTAAAATTCGGGGTTTCCCGTCTTAAGCTCGCATGTGTTGCTATTCATGCTTTTATTTACATTTTGCGCTTTCATTACTTCAGTTTCGGTTCATTCTTTCGCAAGTTTGGTTATTTGATCCCAGTGCAAGTGCCATGCTTTCAAATAATAAACGCAAACATAAAACTCTTTCCTTAAAGAAAGAATGTGACATTTTACAAAGTCTTGATGAGGGAAAAACTATAAGGCAGGTTGCCGAAAAATTTCATGTTCCTAAATCAACGATTTGCGACATTCAAAAAAAAAAAAGGAGAAGATAAAAGAATTTATTTCAAAAACCTATAATGGACCTGGTAATATTTAAACTAAGATTCAAATAAACATTTTCATAATCGTAAAAACCCGTTTTTTAAGGAAATAGAAAAGTTATGAAAAAAGCAAAAAATCCTGAGTTAGAGGAATCCCTTTACACATGGTGTTTGCAGCAAAGAAACAAGCACATACCGATTTCCTCGGAAATTCTAAAAGCAAAGGCCAAATTTTTTTTATTAAAAGATGACGGGCAAGGACGATTTTTCAGCGAGTTCAGGCTGGTTAGATAAATTTAAGTCACGTCATGGTATTCGTTATCTAAAAATTTGTGGTGAAAAAGTTTCCAGTGATGAAAGCGCCGTAGAGCCCTTTAAAAAAAAGATTGCTGATATTGTTGCTGAGATGGATTTGAGTGAAGAGCAAGTTTATAGCGCATTAGCATCTGCAGCTTTCTGGAGGTTGTTGCCTGGTAACACATGGGTGCATACATATGAAAAGTCAGCCCCAGGCGGAAAATTGTCCAAAGATCGTGTGACAATTATGCCATGTTCAAATGCTGCAGGAACACATAAACTGCCTCTTTTGGTTATTGGCAAATCTGCTAATCTAAGAGACTTTAAAGGTTATAACATTTCAGTTGTATATAAGACAACTAATAAAGGATAGATGTCAACGTCCCATTTCCTTGACTGGTTCAAAAACCACTTTATTCCAGAAGTAAAAAAGTTTCTAACACAGGTTAACACCCTCACATCCTAAAGCGGATGAAATTAATTTTGATCCAAATTTCAAAGTCCTATTTTTACCACCTAATTGTACGGCAATCTTATAGCCTATGGACTAAAATTTAATACAGAACGTAAAGGTCACTTATAGAAAACGATTATTGCAACATATTTTATCAGAAATTAATGATGATGTCGACGTGGTTAAAGTTTTGAAAGAGTTTAGCCTTAAAGATGCTGTTTATTTCTTGGACTTAGCATGGCAAAGCATTAGTGAAAAAAATATTCGGAGAAGCTGGTCTGCATTGTGGCCAAAAACTGCATAATGCTGGGACGATGAAGACACGATATCGCTTCAGGCTCAGCGTAATGAGCTGCAGTCTGATAGCATTTATAATGAATGAAGTCCATCCAAAATATGATTGGAGCTATAAGTTTCGGTAAAGATATGACTGAAAAAGATATTAATGATTGGGCAACTGGTGCAAATGAATTTTCAATGGATTTTTCCGATGAAGAGATAATACAACACGCTGAAAGAAATGAATCTTCATTGCTGCTTACGGATTCTGAAGAGGACTTTGTAGTGATGGATGAAAAAAATTAAGATTTCTAATGCAAAAGCAAAGAAATCATTTTCAGTTTGCGTTCAGTGGGCTGAGGAAAATAATTTGGTTATGCAAAAAGCATATATCAACCAGCTCAACAAAGTTAGCCAGCAGAAGCTAACATCCTTTTTAAAATATATAAATTTAATTCACTTAAAATATGTACATATTTTAACAATTCAATGCAATACTTTAATGTTTTTTAATAAAACATAGTACAGTACATGTGTTTAACTTACTTCGATTTTTTCAATATTTTTACCTACGATAGACCGGACAACTCGATAAACCGGATGAGCCTAAAACTTTGTGTGTCCGGATTGTCGAAATGCACTGTACTTGTGTAAAATTTAATCTAATTTTCATAAATAACATCCGTTTTACAAAAAGTCAAGCCAAAAATATGACCTGTAAGACATGTAAGAAAATGAATTAAATTATTAAAGCCAATGTTGTGTGGCTCGAAATGAAGTCAAGTACACCATCCAACAAAGAAATTCATTCATCATTTTCGTTCTATGTATCACAACAACAAAGTTCACATGAAAGTAAAACACATTATTATGCACTTCATACACTTTGTACTTAAGCACAATGATAATAAACCAGAGGTAACAAATAATGGGAATAAAACAAAAATAACAACAGAAAACACAAAGAAAAGTGGTAAGAAACAGGGCAAAAAAGAAAAATAACAAAACAAAAATAACAACAGCCATATGCCTAGGCATAAACACACAACACGCCTTTCTTAGTTTAAGTGTTATCAACTGTTTTGTTTTGATTATAATATTCACAAACAAAACTCCTTAACAAAGATGGGTAAAAAAAAAAGCATAAATTTGTTGTAAGACATGTCCAATGGCAAAAAAAGCTCAAACCCTCAAACCTTGCATGATCAAACGGTTCCAAGAAATTGGTTCGAGTGTTTTTGGCTGAATTGTTGCTGGAAAAACAGATGTTTGAAATAAATGATCATTTAGTTGGCAAGCGAATGCTAATATGTGAGTTTATTAATGTCGGTAAATTATTATTATATGATTGCTCGTGCGGGTATGCAATAACAACAAATAAGGAATGAAAAACATGTACAATTATTAAAGAGAACATAAGGGCCTTTTTAGTTTTTAAATATTGTTTTTGTGCGTTTATTTATATTTTTTTAAGAAGAATCCAAAAAAGTAAAGAAAACTAAATAACAAGGGAAAATTAAATAATATATTTGATTAAACAGCCAGCTACAAATTGAAAACAGAAAATAATGTTCTTTAATGATAGTGGGTGTTTTTTTCCCCTTTATAAAGTATCTGCCTATTTGAAATGAAACAAAATAATTGGAAAAAATGTACCTATTTTTAAGTGATAACAAGCAACAAAAAAAAAAAAAATATATATATATATATATATATATATATATATATATATATATATATATATATATATATACCTATATATATACCTATACCTACATATGTATCTCTTGTCAAGTGAAATTTTTTAAATTACTATTTAAAGCAAATTTAATTAAATAAATACTCACTTATTATTAGCAACTGAGAACCTAATTGCATTACAAAATTGAAAAAAAAAATATAAAAAAATATTAAAATTTTTTTTTTTTGGAAAAAAAAGTTATTTAAATTCGTTTATTTAATCTTTCGCTGAATTAAATTACATAAAAATATAATTACAGAAAAGAAATAAATATATTTATAAAAAATATCATATTAAAAATAAACAAGAAACTTTAAACGATAGCAAAAAAATATAGAATAAATAGTAACAAAAAATTTTTATTTTAAAATTTACAAACCAAAAAAAGTGTATTAAAAAAATCTTTTACATTCAATTCTGAAACCAAAAAACTTTTGCTCGAGACCACGTAGTGTTTTAAATTTCCTTTATTATTTTAAATATTTTTGTGTGTACGTCTGGCTAATAAAAATAATATAGAAACAACAAAGTAAGTTAGTAAGTTTGTTTTGTTTTGTTTTTTTTTTAGTTTCTTAAAAATAAAACTTTTGTTGGCCATTCCTAAAACTAATCGGTTTTGTGTGTTTTTACTTTTAGATAATTTTTTATTTCTTGTTTTTTGTTCTTAATGTTCACAAAAATAATTAATATCAATTTTTTGGTTTTATATCATTTAAATCAATCTTTTTTTGTACCTATTCTTTTGCAATGTAGCTCAATTATTCTAAGCAGAATATAAATGTTGTCACGAATTTGCACAAAATCATTTGCTTAATTCACAGAATATTGTATGGTGTATTTTGTATTGAATACACTTTCTGTTTATATGCTTGTGAACACGTAGTGTATTATTGTATCAATTTATTTTGTATATTAAACGTCAAAAAGCAAATAAGAAGAAGAAAGGTAGTAAAATGGACAATAGGACTGAAAAAAGATAATTTTTAAATTTTTTTATGCGAAAAGTATAATTTTGATATGCTAAACAATACAAAATGCCTCTTGTTTATTTTCTTCTTCACAATGTGATATGGAATTCAAATGTAGTTGATAACACGATTACCAATACAACTTTTCAATTGAACAATACACAGTATACACAGATACAAGGGGTTTTGTAAATTAATCAATTGTTATTTTGCTTTTTAAACCCTTCACCACAAAAAATTTCATTTGTAATTTAAACAATATCAATTTCCGACCCCATAAATAATATACATACCGATCGGTTTATGTCCCTCGATGCAGTGGTCAGAACACCACGTCTGCCTCCAATTTTTCCATATCATTTGTAACAATCAAGTAACTCCAATCAAAAAATACAATTTATGGAGCGATAGAGAAATAAAAACTAAGAAAAAATATTACGTGAAAAAATTGACGTACGCTTATATTTTCCGAGTTATTGGCCTCTGAAATTTTCACAAAAAAGATCGATTGTCAATATGGGTATTATTTAAAAGCTATTGCAGACATCTTTTAGGAAATACTAAACTTTTCTAAGATGCTTAACCCATTAAGAGCCAAGCTAAAATATACTTACATACATTGTGAAGAGTATATAAGATTGTTACTTGTTATAAAGTAAATTTGAATTAAAGTAGATCTAAATTGCTTACACACCAAGTTCGTAAAGCTTAAAATGCTACAACGTCATGCCTTACGTTATTCTGTATTTCTAGATAAATTTTTTTAATATTTGTGACACACTACGATTGAAATCATTTGATCGGCTTTTAGGGTCTTAACATTAATGCCTTCAAAATATGGATTTATTTTTCAACATCAAACCATTTTTTACTTTCCAACGAAATATCAAAAAATCCAAAAATAAATAGCAAAGATAAGTTACTTTGGGAAATGAAAAATATATGTATGTCTATTTGTTTATCAGTGGCTTTTATGCAAATTTTTATTAAAAACACTAATTACTTTAGTCCAATAGAAAATAGATTAAATGAGAATTATAATCATTTAATGAAATAAAGAAACTACCAAATTTATAAATTGGAAGCTCGATTGACACCAAGATTAAATCCAAATAATACATTTTCTATTGACACATTTTTAAACTTTAACAGCAAAAATTATTACAAACATAAGAGACATTTACAAGTTTTTTTATTACGAATCGTCACTTAAATTAATTGCTTATATTGCTTTATGGTTTAAATAGTTTGATTTTTTTATTATAGGTTTTACTAGAGCCTTTTTTGGAAGGCCCATGTAAAGGATATATCTGGTTTGAGATAGCAAGTTTAATTTTTTTTATTTGATCTTTACCTACTTTATAGTTAGATTTAGATTTCCTTGATTTTTCTTGTTGATAAAAAATTTTAAAAAAATGTGTCCCCACTAGGAAGCACGTTACTTAATTATTAAATTTCTAAGATTTTTATTAAACTGTTTGCAGCTTCAAAAAGTATAAATTAAAAAATTTAGTAAATTTCTCTTTTGCATATGCAAAATTGATTTTTCTTATTTTACATAAAGAACATAAAACTAAGGCATGCACAAGTAGTCGGCATTTTTTAAATATGATTTAGCTTTAATAAAAATTACACTGACGTCCCTCATTGTAATATTTAAATAAGACAAAGATGAGTATTTTTTTAGTTGTAAAGCTAACTTAAACAAGCAAGTTGACATGTTAACTAAATAAAAATTTTAATATTGTGGATTAGGGAAAGAAATATGTTTAAACTTTGACTGTAAAGTGTTATTTCTCATAAAAAATTGTTTTAGTGCTCATTTTCATGGCTGCCGACATTAGGAACAAAGATTGCCTTGTTTTTTCAGTAGGCATGTTGACGTGTAGAAAAACATTATTTTCTTATGATAAACTCAAATTCCGCAATATTATTTGTTATTCACCTCTCCTGAAATTAGTTGACAGAAACTAAGTTTAAAATAAGCTCCACCAGTAGTCGGCACACATAAAATTGAGTATTTTAAGACCTGTCGGCAGAAAATTCTATTTAAATGGTAGCATTTAAAAATGTAGTAATAAACATTCTTCATGACATTTTGGCATCAATAAACATTTACAGAAAAATCCTTTAAGCCTTCAATTTGCTCAAGTACTATGCCAGCTACTCATGTAGATCTAAACCAAACGACTATTGATTCATCAACTAACAGCACGTTCTTTAAAAATGATTTTTTAAATCCTTAAATTTTCTATATAGTTAAACCCTTCGGTTTTATTGTTAAAATCCTGTTGAAGCTTTTATAATTAAAAGAAATTCCACCAACATTTGAAAAACATTTATAGTTCCCAAAATCATCACCGACAAAATATATTGAAGTTCCTTTAAATTCAATTTTTATTAAAACTATGATATTTGGTATGATATTTTATTTACATGCAGAAATGTAAATAGCTATTGTTTGAAACAAAAAATTTTGAATTCATGTGCGAGTTTTGTCTTTCCCTTTGAAAAAATACCATGCCGACAAAAAGGTTAGAAAATGACGACTATAGGAACAAATGGTACATTTGAGTAAACACGTAAAGTACTCAAACTTCATACAAGTATTGCTATAAACACTATCAACTCCACCGACCATCGAATACAAGATGTCAAAAATATAATACATGCGTGCTTATGAGAATAATTCTTTTAGCCGCTACACGACTACCGACTACACGGCTACTTTTGTAGCCCGTAGCCAACTTAGGCTAATTTCTATTTTTCTTTGCTGCAAAAAACAGATTAGTGCTGCCAATACAATAAATGCATGAAATGATGGCTTTCAAAATGCAATACATTAAATATCGCTATTAAAAGTGCGAAAAACTATTATAGCGGCACCATTGAAAAATAATAATCATCTGCTCATTTGTTTACACTTTTCATTTACTTTTTATTTGGCGCATTTTTCATTTACTTTTTATTTGTCAAATTTTCAATTTAGTTCTTTTTTTATCAATTTCTAATTTGATTCATTTATATTTATTTTTTGGTTTTTTTATTGAAATTGGTAAGTATATAATAGTCATTTTTACTGTTTATATGTATTTATTATATTATTTAATGTAAATGTTTAGTTCAATTTACATGCAAATACGGACATATGTCAAAACAGATGTTTATTTTTTGTAGTTATTGGTCGGTAGTCGTTAAAAGAATTAAGTAGCTGGCGTCTTGGCTATTTTTGTAGCCAGCTACTTTTGTAGTCGGTAGTCGATGGTCGGTAGCCTTTGATTGTGTTTATAGCACATATTAAACAATAATTAATTGAGTGTAAGACTAAGTATTTTTTGGACAGGACTAAAACAGAGAAAGTTGGGAAGAATTAGTGGATTAGGAATGTTAATAATCGCTTTCTTTGACGTCATGGAAAAATATGTAACATAAAATCTCTAACTAGAACATTTTCCCTTCGTTTTGTGGTTTTGCCGGCACATATGTATTTTTATTTTTAATCATTACTTAACTTTGATTGATCTAAGCTTGTTTGTCTTTCAGTTACTACGACATTTATCAGTTTTTGTATTGATTTCGTTTTTTACTATACTCATAGTCACATCTATTTTCTATTTATAGTTTTTTTTTTTGTATTTTTAATCTTTGACTGTGAAATGTACATATAAGAGATTAAAAAAAATGAGACCTATAAATAACGAAAGAATACTTTTTTAGATAGATAGGTATATGTTCGAAATTCTGAGGAGAAATGGACCCTACTATTTTATATAAAAATAATAAATAATAAAAAAAATAATGTTTCTTTCATAAAAAAATAGAAATTAAAGAAATACGTGATCTTAAGCCGGATTAAAATTATTTATTTAGTAATGATAAAATATTTTTGTTTTTCAGTAAAAATTATTTATACCTACCAGACTTTTGAGTAAGACTTTACATTAAAAAGAAAATACTTTCTCCTTAAAAAAGAAATTAAATTTTTAACGCTACATTTGTCTATAAAAATTTTCTTAACTCAATGCTTTGGCTTAGCTTGAAGAATTCAGCATTATGTTAATTTTAATCTTGTAGATCTGTCAGTTAGTATTATTTTTAGGCATAAGAACTTTAAGATATGAATAGTTTACTTTTTTGAATCGATATTAACAGAATTACATTTGTAGTGCAGAGGTAATATGATTTTCAAATATTTTATATTTTTTTCTCTTTTCTGCTTTTGGAAATAATTTTTGAAATAATAATACTCTCAAACGTTTAGAGATAGCCGTCCTAATTATCTTTATCGGGCTCTGGCTTAAATAAAAGCAATAACAAGAAAGAAATGCAACAATCATATCATACAAACAAATATTGTTTATAAATTGTGTGTAGTTCTTTTGAACTTAATAAGAATGAACTAAACTTTTATAAACATATGTTTACTAATGTTGCCAAATGTCTGCGTCACGCATTCAAACGACGTTCATATTTGCACAAGTTTGTAAGGAGATGCATTATTTCCAATAAAATTACCAACTTTATCTGAGTTGAAAAAAAAGCACGCGATTTAGATTAACAAGAGTTTACGCAATAAAGTCTTAGTGTTTTCTTTTAAGCCAATAAGTGAAACACGTTTTACTTTAACCCTTTCAGACATTAAAGAGAATTAGTTGAAATAAAAATCTGAAAATTTTAGAGTAAGCAAACTTGAGGCTGCTGATTAAGAATCTGCAGTCAAATTAGGGGTAAGACGTTTCACCTGGCCACCAGGTGATGTCCAATATATTGGACAAAGTTACTTGGTGACATGTTTTTTGTAAATAAATTTTATGCCAATAAATGTAATTAAATGAGACAAACATAACAAAAAGTTTTATTTTGTGTGATAATTTACAAAGCAATTAACTCCGCGTTTTACACAGAGATAAACGTTACATTTTTTGCAAATTATAAAAGTTTTTTTCGAACAACCATCCATTTTGCAACGACCTGGGTTTGGGTTTTCTAAAAATTCTGGTAAGTGGTTGTGGTTGTCGTGTCGAACTTCTTTAGATGGAGCAGTTTGCTTATTTTTTTTTTGCGTTTAGGTGTATTTTGTAATGGCTCATTTTGGACTGACGACATGCTGCTTTCTGGTGTGGTTTCTGGAGGACAGAAGTTCGAGATGGTCTGCCTTAACGAGGTACATCAATATCTTTATCTCTGTTTTGCAACTTAATTAAAATGTTTGCAACATCAGCACGAAAGTTCTGTAAATCTATTATATTTTTGTGTGGAACTCCATTTAATTTGCATGTTTTTTTATACTCCATCCATGAAGCAGTGAGCGCCAAATCAACAAAATGCATTATTACACGCACGGTCCATTTTGAAGTACGAATGTTGATTCTGTAGTACTGAACCATTTGATCTAACAGGTCCACTCCACCCATATTTTCATTATATAAACAGACGACTTCGGGACAATTTACTTCTATATATTTTGATGTCTTTTTGTCCCACCTCTTCGCCGTGTCTGATAAACCAACTCCCACAAAGTTCGAAGCTAGGTTTACTACTTTGTTGTCAAACCACCTGAAAACAAAATAATAAAAATGTATAAACAAAGTTGAGATCGGGTTTTAAAATCTACCTTGTAAATATAACTTTTCCGTTCTCACTGCAACATTCCAAAGCAGAACCTCGTCCACGCTTACTCAAAGCTTTTTGATCCGGCAAAGGTGGATTGCTAAATCTATTACTTTGAACAGTTCCTGCTGCATAAATACCTCTATCCAGTAGAATTTCAAACAGTTGAAAAGAAGGAAAGTAATTATCAAAATATAATTTATGTCCCTGAGATTGCATTGGAATACGTTTTGCCAAATGTAGTACAACTGCTGATCCACTTCCTGCGGTCTTGACAACTATTTCGTTAAGTTGTGTTGTAGAACCTTGGTAAATAATAAAATCATAGGGCATTCCACTTTTACCGCACAAAAAAAAAACACCTTGATACCCCATGGACATGGTTTGCCTTTAACATATTGCAGCCCTGTAAATTTTCCTTTAAATGGAATTATTTGCTCGTCGATGCAGAGATTTTCTTCCAAGGGCAGTTGGTGAAGCCAACGACGCACCTGTTCAATTGCAGGCCTTACTTTGTATAACCTGTCCTTACATTCCTTTGGTCGTACCGAAATATCTCTTACATGCAGATTGTTTCGTAATGAAAAAAGCGATTGATTATCATATTTTCATAAAACAATGGCATTCCAAAACGTTTATCGAAGTACATACGCACTCGAGGAAATTTTAAGCAACTCATCATAATATGAAGACCAAAAAATATACGTATTTCATCCGCGTTGGATTGTTTGAAGGATGAATTGCCTTGTTGAACAGCATATAAATTTGTATAATATGCAGCTTTGTTGTTTTCAGAAATATTGAAATGGCGTTTCTAAAACATTTATATCAATAGGCGGAACTAATGCAATAAGTTCTTGATTACGCACAAGCCTATTCTTCCAGACAATATTCTTTTTTTGAGTAAATTGGATTTTGGTGCCTTTACAGGAGCTTTGTGGAACTAAATCTACTAAATGGTTCAATTCAATTCCTAAAGTCGTAAATTCTGTTTCCGAAAGATTAGGCACCTCAAATTCATCTAAAACTTCTTCATCTTCAATTCCTTCCATCAATATTTCGTGGCTATTAACTTGCACAACTTGCTCAGGCAACTGACTAGGAGGAAACTGGTATTTAACTTTATCGTCTTCTGCATCGCTTAAATCTGAACTTTCTTCTAAGTGTTTCAGGATTTCCTCTTCACTTAGTTGTCGTTTTGAAGCCATTTCATGGCATGATGCAGCAATATTCGTAAATAAATGTTCCCTTGCAAAATCCAAAAACTACACACGCAGAGTAAATTTGTCCAATATGTGGACATGCAATAAAATACATTTATACAAGTATAATATTATGAAATTAATTGAAATAGATATACAAAAAGCTTAACAAATACTCAATTCATACTTACAAATTTTTTTAGAGCTTATAATAATGTTAAAATCACTTTAAACTAGCACTGAATATCACTATGTCTCACAGCGTTAAGGCACGTATGAAAAAAACTTAATTTTACAAAAAGTGATGAATAATTTGATGTTTCAATCACATTCGTATACAATCTAGTGATCACTCTTTTGATAACGATGTTAACGGTAAAAATTTGTTTATTTGCTTCAACACGAAATGGCTTTAAAAAGAGAAAGAGAAATGTCCAATTTATTGGACAAAGTGTCTGAAAGGGTTAATAGAATAGGAATGAATGATAAAATGAGTTTGCAAAATTTAGTATTTATATTTCAGAGTTGTATACATGTGGTTTGAACTCAGGGTTTCATATTTTTTAAACAATATGCTTTAAAGTTAATTTTTATTTAATTGTTAAATCTTTTAAATAGTTAAAATTGTACAAATATTTATAAAAAAAAGTATACGGGATGCAAATTATTTTTAAAATTTATTTTTCTTTATTTAACTAATTAATAAAGACGTTACTGATAAACTAACGTACATTAAAACAGTTTGAATCAACATTGTTGGCCGCTAAAGAAATCGAGCAGTTTTAACACAAAAACAAGTTAGATTGAGCAACAGTTACTGAAGCAATTGATTCAATCAGAGTCTGGTCATTACTAAAACAAAAGATTGTATAAATCATTTTTAATCCTAAATTTCCAAATAATTACAAAATTTGATATCACTGGAGCTACTTAATAAGAATTTTAATTAGAATTATTATTATTAAAAACTGTAGAGCTACAAATTCTTCAATAATAATAAAATTTCGCATTGAACAAGAAAATTAAAACATGGCTTTTCATTCCTAAGCTCAGCCATACATGAGTTTTTTTGAAGTAGATTTACATGTCTTATAAATAACTCATTAAAGATAGAATAATTTTTCATCTGGAATTTAACAACAAATAGGTCGAATAAATGAACTCAATAATTACTAAATAACTCACTATGAAAGTTTTTCCTTTCAACTAAACAAAAACATTTTTTGCAAGGTTATATTCTTTATATTTAAGCAAATAGCTTAGTGTATAGGTGAATAGTTATTACTGAATTTCCTTTGAATTTTTTGTTTGTCTTACAAATCCCTTTAAATTTAAAAATTTCCCCAGTTTTTGCAAGAGAAAACTGGCAGCTCTATTTCTTCCACATGTCTCTTTTCTATTTATTTTGTACTAAATATTTTATATTATTTTTATTTTAGTAGTTGTCCCTGCTGTTAGTGCTGTTAGTGTTAAGGTCGGGGCACATAGAATCCGTCATACGTTAAACTTTGACAAATTCAACTGACAAGTCAGTTAAAATACATGTTTTCTTATGAGCGTTGTCACAAGCAATGAGTGTCCGTCAACGCAAAGTACGAAAGTTGGTCAATTTTTAACTTTCGACGTACGTTGAATACTTTGATAGCTATCAATTGCTTCTTCTTCTTTGTTTTCTTTTAACTCTTAATGTGTTTCAATTGTATTCTGTAATTTTAATAAAATAATTTTGGTGGCAAAAAATAAAATACAAATTTAATTAAATTAAGAAGTGAATGAAATATTAATTTGTTTTAAAAAAGAATAAAAACAGAGAGCACACTTTGATTTAACATCCGTCAGCAAAGTATTCATTGTGCCAACCTCATCTGTCGTTACTTTGACTTTAGTTGAATTTGTCAAAGTACAACGTATGACGGATTCTATGGGCCTCGGACTTTAGTGTCACCAAATATATGTGTCTGTTATCCCTTCTTTCTTGTTAATTTTTTTTTTTTTTATAATTTTATATTTGATAACTGACGATAACCCATTTCAAGCCTCATGTGTTTAAAGAGACACACATCAACTAGTAATATTACGAATGTACCGAAGGGAAAAAATGTGTAGCTTTTAAAACTTAAAAATTAATTTTTATTGCATGTTTCTTCTTGTTATTATATAAATTAAGTAGGTATAAGAGGCAAATTCATACGTAATATATTCATTCATAATATATATATGTATATACATACATACATATGCTTCGTAGTTTGTTTCATTATTTGCTTATTGTTTTTCTTTCATTTTAAACCCAAAAACTTATTCCAAACTTTATTCTAATTTTCTTGTGCGTATGGACTTTATTATTAATGCTGTAATCTTTAAAATATATAGCGCCCTAATATTACAAAATTTATTTGACTTAAAGCAATTTTTAAGAAAATAACCAAATTTTTTTTATTTGCTATCCATACCCTGAATAATGTAATATATTTAAACATATGGAAGTGGCGCAGCTACCAAGACTACACGGCTTAGAGTTTAGTTCTAAGTATTGCTACAAGTACATTTAGTTTTTTCTTTTCTTTCTACTTCATTTTAGTTATCCATAAAAAACATCACAATTTATACCAAGTCTTTAACACCCCTCAAAATATTCAACAATACGACTTTAACAACAAATTGTGAAAAAATTATTAAAAAATTATTAAATGAAGTTTGTTGAAATGGCCTTAACTTATTATAGAGGGCATAGGTTTTTCAAATGTACTTTAGATATTTAGTGATTAAAAATAATATATTAACACTCATTGAACTCTGAACTCTAATTATGAAGTAACACGCAAAACATTACAACACAGATTAAAATGAAAAAGGGTAAAATAAAATGCTATTAAATAGAGCCCAAAAAAATACTTAAAATTCAATAGAAATATATGTTTAGATAAACAATCAATAAAACAAAGTACGAGGAAACAACACAGTTGGTCATTTTATCTTGGTCGAAAATCTCTTATGTGCTGTAAGAAGTTTTCGTGGCAGCAATGTAATGAAATCAATGCCAAAAATAAAATAAGACAAACTCTAAAAAGTACTCATTAACTTTCACAGGATTCGTTTAATTAGCCTTTTAATGGCTAAAGCACTCACTTTTAAAGTTCTTTACTTTTAAGAATGTAGCAATTAGGAATATTGTAGTCAACTTAAAATTTCTCGATTTTTGTGAACCAAGTCTTTAAGAAAAATAAAATAATAATAATTATTATTATTGAAGAATTTAATATACATGTTGTAGATACAGGTGAACCTGCATAATGTGGCTTCTGTAAAAAAACAACAAATAGCTAAATTAATGAAAATTCTACTGCACCTACATTTGTAAGTGTCAAAAATTTAAAACAAGAGTCAATGATTAAAAAAAAAGATTAGAAAAAACTATTACAAAATTAGAAAAAAGAAAACAAAGAAAACCTAAATTAATATCAGTACTTGGTGCTGAAAAACATGCAAGTGAAAAGCAAAAAATATCGTGTTTTATGATAATTTCCTTAAAAATTTATATATTGAAATTATTTTATTTGGCGTTCAACAAATTGTAAACTAAGAACAGAATTAACAGTTTTTTTAACGCTTTTAGAGAGCAGATAATATTTTAAACTCGTTAACAGCAGCCATAACACTTTGAAATCCCAGCAGGGTGTTATCTAAATAATCTTAAATAAAACATAATAAAACTAATAGTTCAAAATGCAATACATAATTAATTAGATCTGCCAGCAAAGTTCTGTTAGATCAATTTATTACATCAAAATGCTTTTTTTTTGGAAATTTAATAATCTGTAAAATAAAGCTCTTAAGTTTTAAATAAATCCACAACAAAGCGAACGTTTTCTTGTTTCTAATGTCTTTAACAATAAAAATATGTGTAAGAAATGCCATGTGTAAAAAAAACACCAATAAACCCGAGACTAAATTCATCGAATTTGCAATGTAAATTGTATTTAAAATCCTATCGATATCGAATCCCGTAATTTAGCCTCAATTGTAACGTTAAGTGGCAATTTTGTAAAATTATTTTAAGAACTTGTCTTCTTAACATACGCTTATGATTCAAATGCTAACACAAAACATACCTTTGAGCTGATATAGGCGATCCACAAAAAAAGTGTGGTTGTTATGAAACCCTTGTTTCAAAAATAAAACATACAGGCGACTATAGCTTTAAGGAGTTGTGTTCCAGGTCTGAAATTCCAACTAAAGTATGAGGGAACTATCAAGCATATTTGCATTTTTAAAATCTTAGTAATTTGAAGAGGTTGAAATGCTATATAATTATGCACTCGTCGTCCGGTGCAAACGCAGGTTAACCATTTATAGACCGAAAGGTGAAAGGTATAAAAAGTAATGAAGTGAAATTAGTTTTTTTTTCTTAATATTATTTGATATCAAAGAAGAAAACAAACTTCTAATAAATAGAAAAAGATGTTTGCTGTCACATACGAGGGCTGCTCTATATATTTCTGGCCTAATAGTGAAAATGCGAATATTTATATCAAAAATAGTTTTATTGTTTTTCAAAGTATTCTCCAGCATGATATATACACTTTTGCATGCGCTCAAACCAGTTGTCGATGCACTTTTTCCACTCCGATTGAGACACCTCTAAAACATGGTTTTTGAACACTTCAACAGCTTCTTCTGGCGACGAAAATCGTTGACCACGCATTTTGTTCTTGATGTGCGGAAACAAGAAGAAGTCATTAGGTGCCAAGTCAGGGCTGTACGGCGGATAACCCATTAATTCGACGTTTTGGCCATTGAAAAACGCTCTGGTTTGAGTCGATGTGTGAGAGTTCGCATTGTCATGGTGAACAATGATTCGTCTTCTCTTGTTGGTTTTTCGAATTTCTCCGATGACTTCAGGCAGACAAATTGTAGTGTACCACTTAGAAGTGACCGTCCTACGTTGCTCAAGGGGAACAGTCGCCACATGACCAGTTTTGCGAAGAACAGGCGACCATTTGCTTCGAAATGCTTGTTCCATGAACAACTTTCGTTGGATTTTGCTCGTCTTTGAAGACCCACACGGTCGATTGTTGTTTCGTTTCGGGCTCATACGCATAGATCCGTGATTCGTCACCCGTGACGATCTAATGTCAGATTGCACTTGACAGCACTCAGTGTTGCCAGGCCAGAAATATATATAGCAGCCCTTGTATCAATACTTTTAATTAGATTTCTGAATAGATTGGTTACCCGCTTAATAAAGCAAAAAATATTCTTAGAATATCAAGATAATATTCTTGAAGCACTAAACAAAATTCCAATTTTTAAGTTAACTCTATTGAATCTTAAGACCTGTTTTAGATGTTACCTTTATTTTTTAGTTTTCTAAAAATGTCAAGCAAAACGAAATTCTACATATTTATAAAAAAAGAAAGAAAGACAACTAATTGGCATAAAACCAGTAGTTTAATTTTTTTGTAGATAATTTTATACATAAATCTTTTTATTATATTCCAAAATGTTTGTTGCTGTTAGAGAAAAGACGAAATAGTTTTACAAATGATTACACGAATTGTTTGTTGTTCTTTTTTCTTAATGGAGTACTAATTCATCATTCTTTTTTATTCACAACGAAACAATATTGGCAACAAATATAAACTACGTGTCGTATAATTGCAACTGGGTTTATTTTAATAATTTAAGTAAAATCTTCGGAAACTGTTTTTTTAGTTATTCGCAACTTTTATTTCTCTTCAACATGATCGTACTTACAAAATTTAAGATAAATAAATAATACCTGAGCAATGAGTTGTTAAACATGACAATGAAAATATGCGGACAAACGTTTAATAAGAAGACAGACAACTGTAAAAGTATAGAATAAAAATAAAAAAAATAATAATCAGACAGAGAGAATACGTTTTCCGTACTTTCTCAATTTTTAATAAATATATTTGTTATAAAGTTGCGACTTTTAATTAATTTTTTATACAATTATTCATTACTTGATATTTGTGCTAACAAAAATTTCGTATTTTCGTTTACTTTCACCACAAAGAAGCTATTTGCGACGAGTTGCACAGGACAAGAGGCCAACATAATCAGTAATCGGTTGCAATATAAAGGCTAGAATTTAGCATTGAAGAATAAATAGATTTTAAATACAACCTATTTTTTACCCCAAAAACCTATTTTTTCATTGAAAACCTTGAAACTCAATTATCTCGTAAACTCTAAGTCCTAGAGCCTTAAAACCGGCAATCTATGATCACAGTTTTGATGTATTTTATGCATTTTATGATAGAAAAAGAAAAAAATATTTAAAAACCTTTTTTACCCCAAAAACCTATTTTTTACCCCAAAAATCTATTCTATCTATTTTTTTTTATTGAAAACCTTAAAGTTCAATTATATCGTGCTCTATAGGTCCTAGAACCTTAAAACCGATAATCTATTATCACAGTTTTAATGTATTTTATGCATATGATAAAAAAGAAAAAAATATAAAAACCTATTTTTTCGAAGGGGCTACAGCACTTTAACAAATAAAATATTGTAAAATATATTTTGAATTTCCAAAGAAAGAACGCTCTGGGGTTTGTACTTACTCTAAGGGGTGCCGGCAGTCACATGCCAGCTAGTCACTAGCCTGAATAAGCAATTGACGAATTAATTCTTCTTGAACTGTTTAAGGGTTCGAAATAATATCGTGCGATTTTTACAAGTCAGATTTTTCTTATTGAATTTTTTGAGTTAACGTAATTTAAATAGATCTGGTTATGTCGTGGCAAATTTTATCTGTAGGGCTTCACTGCGCAATCGCAAGGAGTTTCAGATGATGGTGTATTCCAAGGATATTAAAACTCTACTTAGAAATTCTTCAAACTAAATGGGAGTTTTAAGTAGCATAGTTACCGCTTTGCACAAAGCACCAACCAATTTCACAGCTTTGTATTCTTACCAAATATATCAGTAAAATATATAGAGTGCAAAACATGCACTGGCACGTCTTAATATAAGAAATTGCATCCCTTAACTTCACAAAAATATTAATATTTATAAATTTTACAAATAAAAAAAAATATTTAAGCGAGGTGTGTAAAGAAAAAGTCATTTCTAACTAATAAATTAAAATTATTAAGTTTTAATTAGTCTAACAGTAAAAAATATTTTAAAATAATAAAAAATAATATAACTTTTTCTTTTACTGTCACATCTTTTTGCAAGGTTTCTTAAACAAATTCAAATATATATTTCACTAATAGCTTACCTTAATCTTTAGGAAATAATAATTTTCTTATAGACTGCTTTTATTTCTGTTTTTGTGTACGTATTTTATAAATATACAACCAAATATATTTAGTAAATTTTTTCTCACAAGGTAAATTATTAGCTGCCTATTTATATTTTTTATTTCAAAGCTTTTTGTTTTTATTTCTTCAACCTTTTACACTGCTTCATAAAATGATAGAAAGTTGATAAAAAAAAATGCTCCCACGTTTATATAAAAGCTTTTCCTAGATTTTTTTTTAAAATATGTCTGTGAACTATAAAATTTCAAAGAAAATCGTCTAGATAAAATTATTCTAATAGAAATCAAATAAATTATTGAGAATTAAACAAATTGAGGTACGCGCTTATCTATATTTTCATTTTAGTTCTCTCACAAAGAAAAAAAAAAAAAATAAAATTAAAAAAAAATTAAAATTAAAATAAAAATTTTCTGCATTGATTATGTGTCTAATAATTTAACTATTAAATTTATTTTAAAAATGTTATCGGACCTGGCTGGGGCTGCTATAAAATTATTTAAATGTTCAAACCACGTGTAATAAAAAGCTGAAACAAAATTTGAAAACAACAATCTAACACGGAAGTTTTGACATTTAAAAGCTCTAGAATCTTGAAAGAATATAATGACCTTATGTTAATTATGAAAAAGAAAAAAAAATATAATTGAATCAAATTAATTACAGCTGAATATATTAATCGCTTATTTTTAATCTTAGAAATTAAAATTGTTTTGCTTTAACCTTTTTTTCTCTCGAAAATAATGTTGTTTAAATCTAGACAAATTTCTCATAAACACAGTTTGAAGTTTTTAAAAGGTTCTTAATGGTAACAAAGTTTGTTAAGAGGATTTTGAAGAAATTAACCGCGAGGCTTTAGCAGCTCATTAAATACGTGGTAAATAATATTGAAAAAAAAAAATCTTTAATCCAACCTACTGTCCCCACTCACATGAGTTATAGTCATTAAATGCAATAAAAAATAAACTTTTAGTCCCTTAAAGTTGTCTGAAAAATTTAACACAGACCGTGTTAGGGCAGGAGCTTTTTTTTTAATTTACTAACCGGAAGGTGAGGTACAATCTCAGCTACCCGTGAAGTTAAGATATTTTCTTAAAATAAATGCACCCAGATCTTAAACGAACAGCTTTTTAAAATAACAATACATTTAATTTAACTTAGCTTAATGGTTTGTAAACCTATTCTAAGTTTTATATTTTTTACTTAATACTGTTATTAAAGGTTTCTGAAACACTAGAAAACAAAACTAGCAATCAAAACGCAAATGTTTATTAAATGATATCATTTTATTCAACATTTTGAATACCCGAATAAAGGTCTATTAAAAACTTGATAGTTCAACCAAAATCATTTTTATTGTTTCGTTTTATTCAATTTCTATACCTCAATTATATTAAAAAAATATTTTTGATAACGCAAACTACGAATTTCTTTAACAGATTTTTTACTGAAAAACTACCAATCATCATAAACATTTAAAAACATTGTCTACAATATGTCTAATAAAGCACAAGTACATAGAAAAAATATATAATTATTAAATTTTTTAATTTATCATTTAATGCTGTCAAAATAATAATAAATTTCTATCTGAAAATAAATAAAAATTTTAATAGGAAGCAAAACCATTTTTCTATGTATAAAGTTTTTAATATTACAAATTTTGTACTATGATCTTGTTTCAGACTTGTCGCCTTTGTCTTCTTTTATATAAAAAAATAATATTTTTTAAATTCTAATACTTCCTGCAGTTATAATAATAAAAAACTAATTATGCATCTACGATAATAAATTACTCATTTAAGCTTGCCTGACTTTCGCACATACATACATTTTTTAATTAATATTAGTTTTTATAATTTTGTTATTTTGTCATTCTATATTTAAATTTAATTTAATTGTTTATTTTCTATTTTTTTTTACAGATTTTTTGCGCATTGCTGTTTTTTAATACAGTGGATTAAAAAAATATCCAAAACTCAAGGGCTTTTTACCACTATTCTATAAGGTGAGTTAAAGCCATATTTAAAAAGTTCATAGAAAAGAGCTAACAAATTCATCTTATGATAGAAATAGTATTATTTATAATACATAAAAAAAAGTATTATAACTATAATATAGTAAAAAATGGGTTAAAAAATATTATTAATAATTTTAAAATTGATAATAAGTATTCCTTAAGATATAATAAAATTTCTTACATGGGAATGCTTTTTTTAAAGAACTTTTCTTTTAAATAAATTTTTTAACAAGGTCATTAAACCTAATTAAAAAAAGCGAAAAATAAGACAAGTAAGAGTGCTATATCCCGCTATGCCAAAGTAATTGGTTAAGCAGTTTTAAAAATTTTAGTATTTCCTGAAAAAGCTTGCACAAAAAGTTAAGAGGCCCATAACTTTGAAAATATAGGCGATCGTAAATTTTTTCACTTGATGTTTTTTTTTTAATCTGTATCGCGCTATATATTTGTTTTTTTTTTATTAGAGTTACTTCACTAAACTAGACTTGTTCTAAATGATATGGAAAAATTAGAAGCAGGTGTAAACATGGACCAATCTTGCTGATTTTCAATTGCAAAAGTTTTGAAACTATGTCTGATCGACCATTTCTCTTCTTTAAACTGTTGAACAGCTTTTAAGGATTCTTCTTGCTACTGATCAAACTGCAAATTTTTTGCTTTATTAATAAAAAGCATTAAAAAACTGTTTCAAGCAAATTTCAAATTTGTTTGTGAAAAAAATAATTTTAAGATATTAAAATAGCGGGTTTTATATGATGTAAAAGCAGTCGAAAATTCAACATTTAAACAAAGCCGACATTTTAGGGCAGAAAAATTTAGTTTAATAAGCAGTTAAATGACCGAGCTAATCTTCTTAATAACGACTCTTTATAGGAAATTTTATTTTACTTTAAAAATAATCTTTTCTGTATTTTTGAAGCTGTTTTTTTTAAGTTTTAATCTACGAATGTTTTTTCAGTGCTTACTTGTTTTAAATATTCTTTTTAAAAACGGTAGCCATCAAATTACTTGAATATTAGCGTAAGAACACAGATAATTTGAAGGAAATATTCGCTATTTATTTTTTTCTTAAGAAAAATGTGGTTTGTTATATAATAAAATATACCCATCATATCGATCCCTACTGTTTTTATCAGTATTTTGATTTGCATTTTATATTGAAACTAGGATGAGGGAGATACGATTTGTTGGCCCTATTTAATATTATTGCAAGGTATCAAACCAATATTTTTAAACGCTGGCATTTACATTTTAAAACAAGAAGTTAACACTTATTATACCAACGTTATTTTTTTTTTGTCAATAAATACGGTTTTAAGTATATATTTCTGTGAGAGTTACTATGCTCATTCTTCGAAGTTATACCACTTATAGTTAAAATAAAAAAATTCACCCCCTTCATTTTCTATGTATTGGCCTGGTACTTTTGAGGCTACTATTTAATAATAATAATAATAATAATAATAATAATAATAATAATAATAATAATAATAATAAACTAGGCTATAGTTCCTTTCAGATATAAAAAGATATTTAAAAATTTTATGATACATAAAAATTTTTGAATTCTCACAATTACTATCTGTCGATATTTTTATAACTGAATTTTCTGCTGAACGCCTATTTGTTTTAAAAGACTTTAAAATTTCCTTTAAAACAACGTCTTATTCACGCTTTCTCGTTTCGTTTAAATTAATAAATATGCTTAATTAACATTCATAATTTATCTAGTTTTATTTTTCAAGGGTAATAAAAGCTATGGGAAAATATTTTCTCTTTAATTTAAAAAAAAATAATTTAATAGCCAAATACATAAGATGATAAAAAAATAACTTAAGAATTTAAGCAGTCGTTATTTGTTTTTTCATAAAAGCATTTATTAAGTAAATTATTTTAGTCAATTAGTGGTTATAAAAATTACATATGCACACATACGTATGTAATCATATAGAGTACTTTAAAAAAAATCTTCAATTGATTTAAATTTTAAATAAAGAAAATGAAATGAATACTTGTCTGCATTAATTTTAACACATTTCTAAATATAATCTAGGTAAAACAAATAAAAAGTACAACTGCTACGAATACAAAAGAAGGTAAAAAGATTTAAAGGCAAAGTTAATTTAAAGCAAGAATGAAAGTCTTCGTAAAAGAATACACTAAAAATTAAAATTAAAAATGTTTAATTAATTGCCCAGTGAGAATGAGTTATAATGCAAAAGCTTTAAAATTTCTGTCCTCTGTGTTTTAGTTCTTCGCAAAATATTTACGCACTGTAAGATTAATTGATTTAATTTTTTTTTAATTCCCTTAAAATATTTACTTTAAACCAAAAAACATTTTGTAATATTCTTACAAAAAATACATTATTAAAATATTACTAAATAGATTACAGTAATGTAAGATCTTGGAGTGGCTGCGAATACTTAGAGTATTGTAGAATCTAAAAAAGTATGTATATATTACTGATGTCCGCAAATGGAGCGCTTTACCCACTTGGGAAGGGAATTCCATTTTTAGAGAAAGTTCTTCTCAAAATTACATCGTTATTAAAACAACCACGACTATAATTATGCTTTAGTCTGCTTTGAGGGCCATTTAAAGACAAATTCGTGTTTTAAAACTTTTAGCTTTTGTACCCTTCAGCACAAAAAGTGGAAAAAGAGTATAACTAATTTTGTCAATATCCATTTCCGACCCCGTAAAGTATATATATTCTGACCTATTATGCATAGCGAAGTCAAGTCAGCGATGTCTGTCTCCGTCTATCCGTCCTTGTATGTGTTGAAATCAAGTGTGCCGATGTATGGATCAGCTAGAAAAAATTTAAATACGCCAATTGATAAGACATAGCGTCGAAAGACTCTGTTGGAAATCAGCAAGATTGGTCCACGTCTCTTGACGCAGCGGGCAAAACACCCTGTCAACCTCTAATTTTTCCATGTCATTTGGAACAAGGAAGAAACTCCATTAGAAAAAAATACATGGAGCGATGTGGATTAAAAAATATGAAAAAAATACAAGTAAAAAAATTTACGCTCACCCATATTTCCTGAGTCACGGGCTCTGAACTTTTTGAATTTTTTAAAATATCAGTATGGGTATCATTTCAAAGCTATTAAAGAGATCTGTAAAGAAATACTAAGTTATTTTAAATTGCTGAACCTTTTAAAAGCCGATGATATTTTTATGTAAAATTATATGAATTAATTAATTTTTTTTATATTTTAAATCTCTCTGTCATCCCAATATTTGTTTTTTTTTATTTACATATATGGTAAAGGGTATATAAGATTCGGCCAAATATAGCAATCTTACTTGTTTCTTATTATTTTCGTCTCTCGTATGGCTTTTGTTTATAACGTTTCGATATTATTTTTCTTATTGTCATTGAAAAAAGGAATAAAGATGCATATTTATATTTTAGTGATTAATTAAAATAACATGGGCTATTATTTTTTAAATCTTCTGTGCATATTTTTAAAATTATAAAATCTCCTAATAATGTTGATAAACTAAAAACAAATTAAAAGATTATTCTGTTATAATTACACAGTCAGCCAAAAGAATTTCTATTCGCCTTGTGATTTTTTAATTTGTTCTTAAGCATTTAATTCATTTTTGTGTCTGTGTTCAATGCACTTTGTTATACAATATCGCTGTAGGGTAATAATTACTATTTACTTGTTTGATGAATTAAAAATTTAGTCTGCTTTTATTTGCTATTCTTGTTGATTGTGTAACGAAAACTGAAAGTTTCTTTGTTTTTTAGGAGAATGGTTTTACTGCTGAAATTGTTAAAAAGCAGTTCTCCAAAAACCTTTTATATTGCAGTTGAATGTTTTAATAACACTTTTCTACGTAAAACTAGCAAAAGTTAAGGAAACTTTATATTGTTTTTGAAAGTATTTTTTTATTAACAAAACACAAGATTTCGTTGATTGATTTATGTTTAAGAAAATGTATATATAAATAAGACTGATGGGCGGTAACTCTGTTACTTTTTCTACAGCCGCAAGCTTAGATGTGTAATTTTGTGCTCGACCTTGGCCGTTTGTATGAAAGTAAACTGCCATATTAAAATATGCTTTATTGTATACAAACATTAACTTTTTGTTGTTGTGTATTTTGAAATCTAATCAATTTATTTCTAGTTCTTTTGAATATCAGCAAAAATTTTAAAAACAAATATTTATTAATTTCTGATAACACGTTTTTATTTTTTATTACAATAAATTTAGAAATGAAAAGTACCTACACTTTTTATTTTTGTGACTCTTTTCATAACCTCATTATCGTTATGTTAGCTTATGTTATTTTAAACAAAGCTAAATATATATTTTCACACTTTCGAAATTCTTTGAACGGTTTCGCTTTCTTATACTCTGCTTATCTATCAATATAGAAAATAACTTTAGCTAAATGAAAAAAGTTCCATTAAATGAAAACTAAACTTAAAATTAATTTTTTGATTCTCTCTTTATGTCTGGTCTCTCATATAAGTCTGATGATAAATGAATGAATGGCTATTAAAATTGAGCGCTCAGTTCTTCGCTTCATTTGAATATTCTATAAGTGTTATATACAGTTCCAGGAAAAAAAACAGGACTTAAGTGTGTTGTATTTAGTTTCAGATTGATTTATTTTATTTAAATATTATATTGATGATAGTGCTATATTACAATTACTTAATAGTGATGCCATATCTTTATTTTATGATAAAATGTTGGATATGCATACTAGTCATAAGCTTATTTTTGTCGAACAATATGTAAAACGTTGTCACATAATAAACTAATTATTACACATTTTTTAAGCATCTTCTCACTGGGATAGCAGCTTTGTCGTAGTTATGCATTTACAAAATCTAAGCTAATTACAATTTCATAGTTTTAAACCGATTTTAAAAATTTTCAATTAATAACTACAATCCCGAATATGCATTACGTTCTTTCAGTATGTAACTTCATGGTTTCTTTTTAGTTAATCAGTTGTAATGACAGATTTTAGCGTGATAGACGATCATAATTCATTCGTTACTAAAAATAGCTCAAATAGAAGAAGAAGGATAAGACTCAACATTAAAGTCAAAGGTTAAAATGTTCTAAAAGTATTAGTAAAACAAATTAAACATTTGAACTCTGTGTTTTGAAACTGAAATATATTAATTACAGTTGTCTTTATGCAAATGTTACATATTTTTGTTGTATTATTTACAATGAATTATAAAAACAAAAGTGTAAAAAATAAAAAGTTTAAAGGATTCATTTACAATTTAAAATAAACTTTCGTGTACACAAAAATATGAATAAATTTTAGCATCCCGGGAAAGAGTTAAAATATTTTATTTAACTATTTATTGTTAAATTTTCAAGGTAAACATCTTGCTAAAGAAGTTAGTCCTTTTTGTTATTAAAAAATTTTGTTTTATTTACAGACATGTATGTGTATGTATTCATACTTGAGAAGATCTGTGATATGTATCTGTGATATGTATGACTATTGAAAGAAGTTTCCGTATTACATTGTCCTATTTCATCACAAATTGTTAAAAAAAATATAGGTTGCCACGGATTTTTTTATTTTACATTTCCCCATTAAAATTACATTTTGTATCTCAGCACAATATTTTATTTTTAAACGAAATATCTTAATAACCAAAAATATTTTATTTTTTCCTTAGTGAAGGAGGGATGGATCAAAATGTTCAATTTTTTATTTAAAAATATTTTTTAAAGGTTGTCGATATTGCTTTACCAAAATTTGCTCATTTTATGCTTGTTTGCCTTTTAAAAAAGATAAAATTTATAAAAATGAAAATATTTGCAATTTTATAACATCTCATATATATATATATATATATATATATATATATATATATATATATATATATATATATATATATATATATATATATATATATATATATATATATATATAAAGAATAAATATAAAAAGAAAACAATAATAATTTAATTGGCTCTTGTTAATTATGTAAATGGTTATACACATTCAAATGGGTGATTTCTTGCTCTTAGATTTATTTCATTGATGCAAAGTTTATTTCAGAACAGAATTCTATTAAGCCGATAACGTGATGATTATTAAGATTAGTAGATTAAGTAAAAACTAGAAAATTCGTTCTCTAAAATTGCCTTTAAGAAAAGAAGGGAAGATTAAACAAGGAAATTAATTACCTTAAATTACTTTGATGAATTTCTTATAAGAATCGATGTTGTTTTTCCATTTCCAACTTAGAGATTTGTAGTTTTACTAAATAATATTGGCGAAAAACCGGGCATGAGAAGCAATGTACCACGTTGACTATTTTGGACGTATTTACGATCGTATGACATACGAAACAACAGATATAGCCAATGGGATATCTACAATTTTGCTGGTACATTTCCATTCTCTGTACGAAATTCATATATATATATAAAATTTTTTATTGTAATTATGATTAATTGCTTTTCTAATTATGTATGTATTGTATTGACTGATTTTTTCATTTTGATAAAATAATAAATTATTTTTTTAATTTAACGCGATAAAAACGAGTTGCCTCTAAATGCTATTATTATTAAAATTACTTTCGATTTACATGAAACGTAGTCATGTGTTGTGTGAAAATCTGTTTAATTTTAAAATAATTATTAACTCTAGATTCGATTGTATGAGTGAAAACATGTCAAAGTATTGTGCCATTCGGATACAACGCCTTGTAATATCCTAAATAATGATCTTTGTGTTTTTTATCATGGAGTAAATTGTTTTTGAAAAATAATTGTGTAAGCAAAAAACTATGTGTCTATAATGAAATGAATTAAGGAAATAAAACCCGATTGTGATAACGATTTTATATTTCATTACACGTTTATAAAAAATCACAAACATTCATATAATTTTTTAAATTAATAAACATATAAGCAATTAATTGCAAAATTAAAAACAAGTATCAAAACAGTAAACAAATTAATGAAACAACTTTATGTATGATATTATTCATATGTTGTAGAAACCTATTTATTACAACAGACAATTTGGCACCAGAAAAATAATAATTTAAAAGCTGCGAGATTGAGGTCTTTTTTAGTTTGTGTTTAAACAAAGTACATACTTACCGACTATTTCAACAGAGGTTTAACTCCTTCTTAGGTGTTGAGGTAAAAATACAACTATTAAACCGACCAGACACGTTGGCTGTTGATTTGACTGTTTCTGTCCAACTTTTATTTCGGCAGTTTTATTTGTTCGTTTTTACCTTTGAATAATAAAGGTACCAATGAAAAAACGTTAAGATATTGTTAACAATAAAAAGACACCTTAAACATCGAAAGATATGGAATGGTGCAAATCTTAGACAATATTGATGTTTTTCAATTATCTCATGCTAGGATACAAGCCTAGGCCACCAAACAATTCATATGGCCAGTAATTAAGGTGCGAACTATTAAAGCTACAGCAACATAGTCATTTGTATTTTTTAATAACATAAAAATTTTGAATTTTTTAACGGCTTTATTTTTTTTTTTTTTGCTGTTTTAACTTTTTGCCACAACAACGAAATAATTGAAAATAAAAATTTTTAAAATATTTTTTTTGTTACTTTTTTTAAACAATTATTTAAAATAATTTTTAATTTATCTGATTTGTTAAACTAGTAGCATTTTCCTAACATTTTGCAATGTACACGTAAATTGATTGTGTAAAACTTAATAAAAGTAGGAAAAGAAATGTGTAAACATTATAAGAAAAAAAGCAACGAAAAAATAAAAATTAAGACCAAACTTAAACCACAAAAGTGCATTAAACTTATTTCACCTTTTTTTCTTTTCTTTTTTTTCTCTTATACTATAATAAGCAACACTTTACGAAAGAAATCAATAAAAAAATTATGTAGCTTTATTTACAACAATACGTTGTTTAACATATGAGTGTGCAAATATTTCAAGCTTTAAAAGGTAGATATTTTTAAGGGTCTGTTATAAAAGGCCTTTTGGAAGTATGTAAAATTTAAGTAAAACAATATTGATTTTAAAATATATAAATAATTTTGAAAATACATGCCAAATAAAGCTGTTGATCTAGCAAATCAGCACTGAAGTAGAAAAGATGAAGTATAATTTACACATTATAACCCAATTTAGTGTGTACTCGGATTTGCGATTTAATGCTTGAATTAATTTTAATTACTTAAAACATTAAATATTTTGTTCTAATGTATAAGTAATAATACAAGATGTCTTTAAAACCAAAAAAAAAAGTTAAAACAAATACATAACAAAACTTTTTTAATTTTCAAACAGAAAGAGAAATATGTAGATTTTTAGGAATACATGAGGACATCAGTACATAAGTCTTGAAAATCTTTAAAATGCAAACCAATAGCCAGCCACAACCAAGTTTTCTTCACACACATTATAACAGAAAGTATAGAAATAATAATTCATAATAATAATTTTTTCCTCATAAATGTATTTCGGTTAATATGAGCGAAAATTTAAAATTTTAACTGTTAGTTAGAACAAAAAAAACTAATTTCAATTTTAATTTTAAAAATACGTGTATCTTTAGTGATTAGTTTATTTAATTAAATTTTTTCAATGTTTTAATAAAACGATTTATACCACATGGGTTTCTATAACATGGTGAGTCAAATAATGGTCAAAAATAATTTAAAATTTTATAAGATTGTAACTACCAAGGATAAATGAAAGCTGCTGAACACAACTGTTAGAACTGCATTTTTTAAAAGTATTCTGCCTGTGTTTGTGTTGTTATATTTTAGGCCCCAATGTTTTGTAATGTGTTTGTCCAGGTCCTTCCCTTTTGAATGCATTTTGTTTGCTTTTATAAATTTAGGGCCGGGCCTGATGAAACATGTCTTGCATATAAATATGCTTTTTGTTGAACTCTACTCGATCGTGCACACATATTGTCATGGTCTTAGATTATGGCTATTACAGTCTTTTCATAATTTGTAAAAGAAGAAAGTAAAGAAAAGAAACTAATAGTAGACAAATAAAAAAGCGCTTTATTTTAAAGCCTTGTAAGTGAGCAGCCTACACATATGGAATATATTACGATTTAATTAGAATTTTTTTTTAAGAACTTGGTTTTAATATTAAATATCTTTTAACAAAAAGAAACAGACAAATTTTCAAATAAAAATTTCTGAATTAACATTTAAATTAAACTTGAACGGAAGTTAAGGGGTAATAAAATGAATATATTAGAACAACTAGCTTGACCGAAAGCATAATAAAGTAAAATAAAGGACTTAAAGTAAAATAGAATAATTGTAAAAATCACTTCCGAACGTTTAGAATAAATATAACAGATCAGTAAATTTGAAACAGAATGTGTAATTAAAAATTTTTAAATTGTATTTTTAAATGTATAGAAATTCGGTACTGATTTGTTTATGTTCAACTATTTTATATTCAAGTATTTTTCTTCAACACAAACAAACAAATCAAAATTGTAAAAACTCAATTTTTAATTGATTAGAAATTTAATATCAGAGAAGACTAAATTTTGATAGCTTTCAATATTGTTCAAATTTTACGATTTTATTCATTTACATTTCCATTTTCTTTTTTATTTATTAATTTTTGTACAAAATATTGATTTATATTTAGTATTTGTACAATAACTGTTTTACAATGAGCTGACATTTTACAAACAAATTGCTTAGCTGATAGAGAACTGTATAAATATTTTTAAAAACAAACATTATTTTATAATTTTTTTTTGTCATGATTTGAATACAAAGGGGCAAAATAACATAATATGTTTAGCACAATCACAGTATAATTGTATTAAAATTATGAAGGCAGAAAAAATTTAATTGTGGAAAGAATTTCACAAAAAAAAATTTTTTTTAAATAAAAAAATATATTGTACCTGGTAACCATTTAATAAAATAATATTAACTTTTTTTCTTGACTAAAGTGTTGCTTAAAACAAACCATAATTTGTTAACTGCAAGCGTATTTTTTCTCAGAATATGTCTTTTGAAAAAGCTTTTTATACAAAAGATTCTTTAGTTTTGAAAAAAACGACAAAACTAAAAAACAAAATGTCGAAAATTTTTAATTTTGCTACAGTTTAAGTCCTTAGTTATGCTTCATTTCACAGTGTGACAAAAGCAAAAAACTTAAAAACAAATCTGTAGTTTTAGGTTAGCTGCACTGATTGAGACAAAGTTTCATTTGCAGGTATCAAATGTTTTAGATTTCCAAACCATACAGAAACCTAAAGTGCGGCAACTGAACTCTTGGATGCTAAGTTTACAAATAAATTAAGTTTTTAGTAAAAAATCACATTGTTTGGGCTCAAAAATGAATTTTCAATTTTCGATATAAATTATTATTAATTCAGTAGCTCATGATGTGGTCTTTCATCAAGTATAAACCCTTAGAGAGACCTTTCGTAGTTATTTGCTTATGAAGAGAAATTACTAAATTTTCAAAGATCTTAGTCAATATTATTCCATAATATTTCATTAATTACACATTTTTACATATTTATAGAAAAAAATACATTTTTTCAATAAGTAAAGTAGGTTTTAGTAAGTGGACTTTATTTGATTTTGTTTTGTAGTAAAAAAATAATAAATTATATTCTTAAATTATAATTTCTTAAACAATACTACAACCGTGTGAAGTAGCAGAAAAGATAGTTAGCCAAATTCGCTTTAAGAAGGCTGTGCTTCTTAAGCCATTGTGAATATTTAAGCTGTTATTTTCGAAGGTAGAATAAGTCAATTTCTTTGTGAAGGGACATATTCAAAGGTGCACTAACGAATTTAATGAAAAAGTTGAATAATTTAACCATTATCTAAAAACTGTGGTACCATTTTTTATCAAATAAAAAAAAAAAAATATTAAAAACCAAACGTTTTTATACGTAACGCTTTCAACAATAAATTATTATAAAAATTAAAAGGTGTATTATAAGGCCTTTGAGATCGCTGTTATAAATCATTTAACTGTTAAGCATCTCGTAAACAATTTTTTTAAACTGCAACCGTACATCGACATCCTGTTTATCAACCAGGACCTTTAAAGAACTCAACCAACACTGCCACATATAAGCTTTCTGTTTTTCGATATAGAGCTTGGCCATATCGTATGTTGCTGCAATATATACCGCCACTTTCAACCAGCTTTTTTTCTAATCTAAATTCCGGGAGGATAGTACTTGGGTTTCCATATACTCGCTTTTTTTAATAGCTCCTACGACAATAAATATTCATTATTTTTACTCGTGTCCCTGATGGGACTTGTGCCGATGATCTCTTGTTTCACACGCACACAGACATCTTTACCGCCGTAATTACAGCTGTTACTTGCCACTTTTTACAATACAAGATAATACTATTGAATACGATATTGATCAAAATTAAATAGGTTTTAAATTTAACTTTTGATCGATAGCTGCCAAAAAAAATTAGACAATACCTTAAAAAGTACTTGCAATGTATCGACTTACTTTTGTGATTGCCAGATTTTGTTACTCGCTTCCAATTATCAATGTAATCAATTCTCAGTTATTAATTATAAAAGTGGGAAGTCCTTCCACCAAGATTGATTAAATAATTCCACGCTCGATTACCTTTGATCAAATTTTTTTGCTGGGTGTATGCCGTAATTTGTTTACAAAAAATACGGACAACAACACATTAGCTTCTGTTCCGTAACAATACGTAACAGCACTAATAAAAATAAAAAAAATCTAAAATTTATTTCAGTTAATTTATTTGGCTTCTTATTAACAGTAATAATTTTTATAGACAAAATGAATTTTAAAATTAACTTGATCTTGATATTTACATTGTATTTTTCATTAATTTAATAGCATCTAATAGACCCATCTACATATTTATATTTTGGTTATTTTTCGATTTTCTTTTTTAATGACTTATTTCAATCTAAAATTATGCATAAAATACATTTCTATTATATACACAAATACATTTTTACAGGTATCAAAAACTAAATTCATAAGTTTTCGGCAAAGAACGAACGAGCGGTGGGTGCATTTAAATTTAAAACGCACAAAATTTTAAACTAAATATTTTTAAAAAACATTATTTAATTGTGATAAAATAAAAATACTAAAAAACAACTTTAAGTACAGTGTCATAACCAATAAACGACAGAGTTTAGTTACAATAATGCGCAAATGGAAATCGTTTCGTGAATCAAGATTTGGATTTTTAAACCATTTGACTGACGTGCCTTTGAATATGTGAAATAAATTATTTCATCCCAATTTTAAATTAACCGCATAAGTAAATAAACAACACAATGACTCACTTATTCTTAGTACAGTCGACTTTTGATAATTTTAAACTCATTAATTAGAATCTCTCGATAATTTGAACTGTTTTCCAGGTCCCTTGAAAAACACTCAATACATAGAAAAAAATCTATGTAATTTGGTCTCCCAATAGTTTGAAATTATTTCAAGGGAAATTTTAATCGGCGACTCTCTTTATTTTGAATTTTTTAGCTCTACGCTCTATATAATTTGAATTGTTTTAATATTCAAAAATAAAACAAACAATCATTTATTTTTGTTTTTTGTGATGTGCTACAAAATGAAATCTTGCCTGCCAACATTTTATAATTTGAAGTTCGATTGTTTTACACCTTATAATTTAAACTACTAATGTAATTTTGTTTCTGTTTTTAAAAGAAATTTAAAGCGTTTTCTTTAGTTTCTATGCCAGCTCTTTGTCTTTCTTTGAATATTTTGAAGTCTCGTTAATATGAAAACTCGATTATTTGAAGTTTTTCTTTGGTCCCTTGAGTTTCAAATTAAACTAAAAAATCTCATACAAATTGGAAGTTATTTATTAATGAAATAACTTTGAGCATCGGTTTCGCTCACAAACTTTATCTATATGGTATTTCGAACACCGGCTTCGCTAACAAAATATTTTCCTCCTTCAATAAGGACTTATTCCATTATTATGGCTACAGAGAAAACTTTTATTCAGCGAAGCCGGTGTTTGTTATACCATAGAGAACAAAATCTTTCCGTCCGGCTACGCAGGAAATTTTTGGTGAGCGGAGCTGGGGTTTGTTATTCTTTAGAGGTTAAACCCTTCCATCCGACCGAAACCGGCTACACAGGCCGAGAGGGCTTAATGATCTTTCTATGGTATATGGAACAGCGGCTTCTTTAACAAAACATTGTCTGTATAGCCGGCCTTTTGATATATATCTATAATATATGGTATGATCGGCGGGAGGTACCTGTTATACCATAGAGATTAAAATAGTTAAAAAGTGCCCGGGTGTATATATAATTTGTATTGGTAGCTATTTCATTTTTGTTGCTAATTATTTCATTTGGGATTTATATCATGTTTTCTTTTACAATATATTTTTATTTTGAATTAACGGTTAACTTTTTGGGTCTTGTTTTATTTTGGCGTTGGGAGTTATTTCGTTTTTTTTTAGTTATTTTATTTTTGCTTGGACTTATTTCATTTGGGAGTTCTTTCACGGTACCCATTTTCTGAACCACTATATATATATTTTTTTTAGTAAAAGGAATTTGAATTCAAACAACTTAAAAAATATTGAAAAAGTTAGAACTAAACTTTACGTAAATAAAGAAAATAAATTTCTGTTTGCACAGCGTTGCAAAGAAACGCCACCTGGTGTCATTTCTGAACCATGTCCCCAAAAAAGTGTGGTATATTAAATGATTTTGGATTTTTTATTCGAAAATAAATTTTATTTACACATTTAATAGAACGTGTCGTCTACCGACTTTATATTTTAAAACTTATTAGGAGTGATAATGTGGGTGAAGAGAAGGAAGTTTTAGAGAATCGCCTTCTAAGTTTCTGGAGCTAAGATCGCATTTGGTACGATTGGGTCCTGTAAACTTAAAAGTGAGTTAGAAAACAAGTGCTTGTGAGCAAAATGTATTAACACGAAATTTCACTTTTATAAAAATGTGTGTTGGACGTCATAGCATGCCGATCCCTTTTAATAATCTTTAAGTTAATTTTAAAGGACTCTACGCAATTTTGGTGTAGTTCAAGCCCACAAATCTTATCTCAACTTAAATGAAGTGTAATGTATGAGTTTTTGTTTCCAAAATACTTGTAAAGCCGTATATTCTCTCTTCATGTTTTAATAAAATTAGTTTCTAAAGAATGTAGCACGGTTACGAAAAGTAACTAAATAGGCATTATTGCCTGAAGTGCTACTTCTCTTTAAAAAAAAATAGTTAGAAGTTTTGAGATATTGTTAGAAGAGGTGGCTTGACGTCATATATTAACACAAACATTAAGTGGCAATAAAATGGAGTTGAATATAAAGTTTTTCTAAAAGCACCAAACATTTGCTTCTTTGTTTGTAAAGTTATTAATTTTTTTTAACTTTAACAAGTTGGCTACAGCTTTTTTATTGTTATTAATTTTGTGTTAAAAAGTTTGTCAGAAGTCTCCCTGATGTAAAAATGATGTCATGTTTTTTATAAGTCTTTTCATTTCTGTGAATAGATTTTAGATAAATTATTTGAAATCTAAACTAAAGAAAATGATTACAAAATTAACTTTATAATATATATTAAAAAAAGTTCCATTGAAAACTAAATTTTTTACCGAAACTCGTAACATGTTTATCTTAATTTCGAAATAAGAAACAATCTATCAATTCTTTTGAAAAATTAATGTAACTGACACGGCAAAAAAAAATACCTTTCTTCTTTAATTTATCAATAATTTTTTTGAAAGATCTATAAACTTATCATGGGTTTCTTTATTCTATTAAAGTATTTATTTAAATTTTAATATTGAACGACTATGTTGCTCTTAAAGATTACAGCTTGCTTGTTTATTTTTTTCAGTAGTTGTAGTTATAGCAATTTAATTATGTATAAAAATTTGACTGTTTGATACGATAGCGGTGTCAAAAGAAGTGAGTGAAGATAAATATGCCGAGCTAAATATGTTTTTAATATTTGTGACATATTAACGAATATGTTTTCGTATTAAGGACAAATCTGTAAATATGTTTTCGTATTTGGGACATATTTAAATACTCGTATAAAAGAGTATGAAGAGGGGTTTTGAAAGTTGTGGACAAATTAAGATAGAGTACAAGATGGGACCAACCGCATTGTAAGGCTAATAAATCACAGATATGTAATCGATTTAGACATTTTTATAAAAGTGTTAAGAATATATCAAAAAAATCATTGAAAGATATTTATGAACACACAACGTTCTTCTGAGGGATTTTGGATATCTGTGATTTATTAGCTCTAAAATGCGGTAGGTCCCATCCCGTAATATATTTTAGTTGTCCACGTTTAATGTTAACGTTTTCCATAAACAGGGTATAAGAACTTGTATTTAAAGAAAATTTTAAAGCAATTTAAAAAATTAATTGCTTAAGTTGTCTTAAGTTCACATTTATTTTAGTTTCTTAATTTATTAAGATAGAAAAACTATTAAATAGTAGAATCTAATGCAGTATTTTTTACATTCATTACCTGAACTCTTCGCATTTTTCTATCTTAAGTTAGATATATTGTTCACGTAATCTATTTAATAGTTTAACAAAAAACAAAAGGAAGAACAACTCATAAACCGAAAGCTTTCTTCGTTTTGCTCTTTATTAATTGTCGCATACATTTGTTCTACAAACCATCGGCTAGGCTTATTTCTTTTCTTTGAAATGAACGCTAAAATATGTAAATAATTTTTATTTCTTAATACTTTCACAAATTAAAGTTTTCGTAAGCTTAAGCCAAATTAAAATTGGCTATAATACTAAAATCCTTTGGTGGCTAACTAAAAAAAAAATAATATAAACAAATTTTTCTCACAAAATTTTTGGTATTTAGCTCGTAATATTTATTCCAATTGTAATCAATAAGAATGTACCTGTTCAATTAAGAATTAAAATAATGCAATTCAGAATTCTTTTGATTCAATTATATGATTTAATTAAATTTCTAATTGGTTTGTTTAAAGAATTCATAAACTTTTCAGTAAGCCAAAAAATAATTATGTTACGAGTATGTTTTACAGATCTAAGGCTCTGCAGAATAAACTGTGTTGGAGTAGATCTGTTCGATATTGAATTGTATTTTTCAGGCTGGTTCGATTAAAATGGTATAAATGTTTTTCTAGACCTCTCAAACTATAAAAAATTTCTTAACTATTCTAAAAAGAATTAATTATAAATTATTTAAATTTCTATATACAATCGCTATTATTTATAACATCCAATCATAATAAAGTTTTGTTTACAACATTTTATTTTGTATTATTCGTTTTGTATGTAAATTTAAAAACAATCATTTCCGTTTTAAAACATTTTTCATTATCATTAATATTGTCGTCATTGTTGTATCCATTTATACAATTTGCAAATATGTGAAATGCTTACGACTGTCGCCAGTTTTATGTTGATATAAAGAGGTATTAGAATAAATAAATAATTTATTAAAGAGATTTATTTACAAATGTTTTTATTTTAATTTGCAATGTACTTAACAGAAACTTACAGTTCATAGACGATTTACAATTAAAAAGTGACGGTCTTGAATGCAGAGTTACATATTGCAAAATAGGGATATGACTTCTAGAAACACTTCTCAATGTAAATTTATATTTTTCTTTTATAAAAAAACATGCAGTCGTTTTTGAAGGATACGATATATCTTACTGAATTATCGAAATCACAAAAATGTCTAACTTGCGGTTCATTCAGAACAATCTATTGAAAAATTTAAAGTGTTTTCTAAGTTTTTGTTCTTGTTATTTAAAGTCGATTTGCTACAGGGAATGGCATCCTTTTATTGTAGCAAAAGTATGCTGCAGATTGATCCGTTATTTTTAAATCTCCTGTCTTTCATATCAATTTTATTGAAATATAATGTCAAAAAAAATCTGAATAATTTTGCACGTACCAGAGTTGCTTGACAAGTCGACAAGACGACCATATGTCGACTGAATATTTACCAAAACCCTTAACTGGGAAGGATTTATTTAACGTATCAATTTATAAGTAAGCAGATTTTTTATGACGGTAACGAAAAATATATTCTCGTATAAATTCATTAAGTTTAAATAACCGATTGAATTGCCCATTCGAGTTATATTATAATAGACAGCACATTTATACACATACAAACATATTTTACATTTATTTAAAATGAAATTAGTTTTTTGTAGTTCGCTTTAATATTTCCGCTCATTTTGCCATAAAATCCTTGTATTTAAAACCTTTGTAATACTTTGCATCTAATGTATGCGCGCATTTTTCCCATAATATCTATATTTTGCTTAAAATACTTATCTGATATCAAATGTTTTCCTCGCCACTAATTTCTAATGCACTAATCGCCTGATTTTGCACTGGTTCTATAAAATCCAAACAAATATTTTTGGTGCTTTAAGTGCAGCTATAATTTCCATACTTCACGTTTGATCATTTTACCTCAGTTGATTCTTTTTGAACTAAAGAACAATTTATAAGTGATTATTACGCGCGAATTACTGCATTTTACTGCAAGAGTTGAATTATTTTGCTTAAGAAGCATTATTAGCACAAACGCTTTCAAATTTGCAACTTAAAATTTGCTATCTGGTTCACATGTTGCATACAAATTTTAAGATTCGTTTGCCTACTTCCAAACTGCTATAAAAACGACACCAATTGCCTTCTTCTGCCTCAAATGCATATTACGCATTAAATACTTTCTTTTCTTCTATTTTGTACACCTTCTACCACAATTTGCAAGAATCGATTATATATTTATAAAATCATATTTGCCATTTAAAATGTTTTTTTTTTCTGATTATTGTTGAAGTTAATAAAACCCTTCGTCGGTACTTCTTCATACCATATTCGCGGGCGAAGTAAAATAACGAACTCTCTATCCTTCTCCTTTCACCACCTGTCTTACCTCTTACCTATCCATTTCATAAAGAATGTAGCACGGTTACTAATATAACTAAATAGGTTATGCCTGAAGTGCTACTTCTCGTTTAAAAAAATATATATATGTACATTTGAGCTTACTGTGTCGTTATTCGGTTAAAGCATTTGCTAAAAATTACCTAATACAATTTAATTTTTTCAAGTGTATTGACAACTGTGTTGCATTAGAATTTTATTTCATATTACTTGTGTGTTCCCATTTTTGTTTTGAAAGACACAATTGATTACAAAGAGCTACTATTTTTTTTATTTTGATAGCTTTTTTCTATATGCGAGTTCACTGTTATTTTTAATCATATGTAGGTATTTATTTATAAGATATGTATGTATATTTTTTATGAAAACTATTTTCAACGGATTTGCTCTGTTTGTAATGAACAAAGAAAATAAATGTTTTATTCTTGTAGTTGTTTAAAGTTCATGGAATTTTTTGTAGCCTCTTCGGCTGCTTTTATATACTTTGTGTATTTTTGTTAAAATATCAATTTGTTTTCTTCATTATTGCTAATGCTGTTTGCTGTCTTTTGTTTTTTGGTGCACTTTTTGCAAAACAAAATGGTTTGATCTTTTACTAAGTGCAATGGAGTGACCATTATTAAGCTAGAGAAGCTGCGTTAAGAAATTTACACACACTTTTACGTTGTTGATTGCATTACAGCTTATTAGTTGATTGCAACAACTGCTACAAATAACCAATTGATAGGAAAATGTACAACATCACTTTAAGTTGTGTGTCGTTTTTTACCAATCTCTCCAGTTTACATTTAATAATGTGGACAAACTACACATATCAAACGTTCGATATTCTTTAAATTTATTATTTGGCTTTTAAATTAAGTTACAGGGCTGTATCAAAATTTCCAATAGGAGTAGTTTAAAGGGTTTTTAAGCTTTGATAGTACATGTTTACATAGCCAAGTTTTTTTTTTGATTCGCAAAGATTTTTCTTTAAGTAGTTTAAGGGTGTTTTTTAAAAGACATAGTTTTGAAGGAAGTGCTGTGCAAATTTAGCAACATCGGTCCTTACGTTTTTCAGATTTATTAATTTAATTTTGTTTGTTATCATTATTTTTTTGTGAATTGAAAACTCAAAATAAAAAATAAAAAAACTATAAACTACAAAATTTTACTTAAGATTTTAAATCTCGGGAGTAATTATTAATTTAACTTTAAACTTTAAATTATCGTGCTGATTATCCCGACCAAATTACTAAAATCACCAACATTGACTATTTACGATGAAAGCACGTTTCGATAGCCATTTTGCTACCGCTCACTTCGCTCTTCAGGAAGCTTCTCATTTACATTTTAAGTAAACTTAAGATTTTTATCCAAACAATAAAGTAGGGACAAAAATCAAAGTTTAAGCAAAACCAACAATAATCATCATTGATTTTATTTTTCTTTATCCACTGTATACGGCCGACTTTTTTCGGCTCTTTTATACAGTTAAAAGGTGTTGAAAAATAAAATAAAAAAAACTACAATAAAATATCACAAAACACTATGATTATGATAATTTATTTATTTTTTCACGGGCGCTTGTGATTTAATAATTAAAATTTTAAATCACGGGAATATTAAATAATTTAACTTTAAACTTTATAATATCGTGCTGATTATCTCGAGCGAATTATTAAAGTTTTACATAAAGCAATATGTTCAAAAACTATTAAGCTTTAGTAAAAATTGTTTTTGCAATAAAAATGTGGAAATTTTATTGAAAACCGAAACTTCAAAAAAAGTCTTAACCAAAATAATTATTTTTACGGAAATTTCATCAAAAATTTTAATTTTTCCGTACAACTGTACCTTGAAATTTTATTTAACAATCTTACCACAAATATCTTCAGATTATTACAGATTGACTATAAATAAATAAACAATTTCTTTGGTGAGCTATATCTAAGATTCGAATGTAGCATATATTTTCCTTGAGGAATGTAAACAAAATGCTGATTTGAAAATAAATGAAGAACTATTTTTGAATTTTCAACTACATAGTTGTTTTTTGTTATATTTAAGATTTGAAAATCATCTATAGCAAATGTAACTAATAGTAACTGAAAATAAGACACCTTTTCTTTTAATAACTCTTGTAAATTTACTACGACCCTGTTTTACTAAACAGTTTTTAAGTAACATTTGTCGGCATTTAGTTTAAAGCTACGAAACAAGTAGTGTAATGGTGTCGCAGTTGGTTATTTTTTCAAAAGTTGCTAATGGCCGCTAATAGACGTCGTATTTGTCTACGTCGCCAGAACCATCATCATTCTCGGCGTCAATGGGAGAGTAAATGGTTTTCACATTTACGATCAAATATTTTAATTAGTCTTTACTTATTTTCTTTTTGCAATAAAATGTCCAAACGCTGAAGCTGCAACCAAACTGCAGCTGTTCTGTTCTTCTCTGTTGTTGTTAACGATCAAATGTGAACAATATAAGGAACAAAAAAAAGCATATTAACCAAGGCAATTCTAGAAAGAAAAAGTTCTTTCAGGCTACTTTTAACCTTTCACCTTGAATGTAATTTTCTCTGTGTCATACTGTCTGCAGAGCAAGTAATTGCGCACTCTTTCATTGCTCCTTTATTTAAAACGCATGTGTAAAGGACGGGACAGAAAAAAGAGCAATTAAATGCGCAAAACACATGGTCTTTTGTTTTTTTAGCTCTGCTCTTTGTGCAAGAGCAATAAATTTGATTGCCTGGCTCTTTGCGCTGCCCATGAGCAAAAAGAGTGGCGCATTGCGCATGCTCTTTTTTACAACAACATTGCTTTGTTTGAATTTATTTGTTAGAAAAACAATTTTGAAGACAAGTTTTTTTTTAAGAAATAATTAAATGTGCATTTTTAGGAATCTTAATACCAGGTATTATCCTTTCTTGAGAAAATTATCGTTAAATCTTTGTTTCAATAAACGCACTTATAAATACGTACCAGGGGTGTAAGCGAATTATTTATATACACATGTATTTTAGTTCACTATTAAATGCAAAAAAAAATTAATTGAATTAAAAATATTATTAACAAATGAAGATAATTAAAATTTCATGTCGATTTTAAGTCATTTTTAACTTGATATTTTAGGCAATGACACTGAATTGCTAGACAAATTTCTTAAAACATTTAATAAAAGGAATCAAATAAGTGTTGTGCAGGTATTTAGTGGTTTTTCTCCGCAAAGGGTTCATTTAAATGTTTAACAGGCCGAAGAAACCTACAATACGCAAATTCTTGGAAATCAAAAAAGTGTAAGAAATAAAAATAAAAATTCCTTTTGGAAATAACATTTGTAAGTCTTAATTGTTTACTTAACCCTTTCACATTTAAATATGTACATACGTGTGTAGGTAGATAAAAGGATACATAGGAACAAAACTTGTAAAACAATGGTTTCATAGGAAAAACAAAAAATCAATTTGTTTAAAAATAAAGTTTTTGTTGTCGGCTTACATGCCTATTTATGTATTTTATTTACTTAATTATTTTCAGACTTTTATAAAATTCCTTACCACTTTAAAAAGTAATGCGCATTTTATGAGCTTTTGGCTCTTTGCGCAAAATAGGAGTGGAGCGAGAAATGCCCAATAAATAATGCGCACTTTATGAGCAGCTCTTTTCTATGCGCAGAGCAAGCGCAATACCAAGTATGCGGTGCTCTGCGTAAAGAGCAAAAAAGAGCGAACAGTGTGGCACAGCGCTGGGTTTTTCCTACCCTGCTGTCTATCCCCCCTGCTGCCTTTTTCTCACACAAATGCCAGCCAGACAGTCATGTATTCTGTGGTTCTAGCCGCCATATGTTGGGTGTTATAATCTTTTCTATTTAGAAAATGTATTTGAACGAATAAGCCAACAAATAAATATTTGCGGCAAACATTTATATGAAACAAGAAAAGAAGAGAAAGTAAAAGAATACAAAAATATTAAGATTATAATTTTAATAGAATTTATAGAGAAAATAAATCTATGACGGTCTAACATAGCACATACTGTACATATTTGCACTTTCTAAATGAAGATTAATTTAAACATTTTTCTGTATTAAAAATTTAAGCCCGGATAGAAAAAAAATATATTTAAGTGAATTGAACTTAAAAAAGGGAATACATTTCAAACTTTTTTCAAATATATTTTAAACGAATTTCTCTATATTGTTAATAGAATTTCTACTTACTGGCTCAAATTACACATAAATTACAGCATTACATTCCATAACTTTGTTGAAAAATAGTACATTTGTATGTTGAAAACGATAAACAAAAATATTTTTTCTAGTTTAAAATAGCAGCACATGTTCGGATGCAATATGATTGACTTAAAAGCTTAAACCCCTACAACTTTTTTACGCTCACATTCGACTGCTTTAAATATATATTTTTATTTCAATTACTTAAAAAAATTGTGTGGACACATGCTGCAATGGTGTTCGCAATAGATATATAATACTTGTACTTGTTCCACAAACACTTGTCTGTGACTGACGTTTTGAATAATTGTCTTGTTTTATTTTTTTTCGCAAGTGTTTACACTAACAGAAATTTCAGTTTTAGATTTAAAGTTAATTGTACATTAAAAAATACAGCTGTGTAGATTAACTGCTACGTCGTTTACGTTTTTGGAAACTTTTCACAGCTCATAAGATAGCTCTTGACTTAATTTAAGTCCGACGAGATTACTTTTGTCTTAAGTATTTCTGGATATGCCTTTAATCATATTGAAATACTCCGTCCACAAGCTGCTAAATTTAAATGAAATTTTTAAGTAGAAAACTATCAAACACATGTTTAAAAAGAAAAGAAAAGTTAAACTTTTCTAAATGATAAATTTTTAATTATGACTTTGTATATTTAGTCAGCCTAAAAAGTATAAAAAAACATTAACTAATATATTTTAGAAATAACTATGTATATTATTGTGTGCAAGGTGTATATGTATATTTCTTTAACACTCAAATTTTCATTATAAGTTCCACAGTTTGCAAAGAAAGATTCACTGAAAAGACCTTGTCAGAAGCAAAACTATATCAGTAACAAAAATAGCAATATTTTAATAATTTTTGTAATTCATTATGATATCATTATTATATTACCCACTCCATTATAAGACACACTCAACTCTAATATTAAGATATTTTTCTTAAAAAAGGCTTTCAATTTCCTTTTAAAATGCAAGCTTTTTTTAAGAAATTGGTTGGTTAAAAATAAAATTTTGCGATGGTTTTACTATACGATACGATATCTTACTGATATTTTACTATACGATATGCAATTTCATATGTTACAACATTTTTTTCATTAGATCCATATTTTAGCTCAAAAACGAATTTTGGCAACTATTTATATTTTCTATATTTATACTATAGTCTTTTATAATTAGTCTTTTATAAACTTTGTATTTTTAAGAAACTGAAATTAAGCAAATGCATGAAATCAATTCTTTTGTTTTTTTTTCTTCATATTTTGACATTTTAATTTAATATTAACTTATTTTATTTAAATGTTAGTTTTTTGAATTTTCAAGCAAACTGACCAAAGTTATTCATATTTTGGCGTAAAACGTATTTTTCTAGATCAAATATCGCCGAACCGTAATTCTTGTAACCATTTTTATCCTTGAAGTTTAAGAAAGCCAGACATATTCGTAAACATGTCACCTTTTGTTTGTTTCATTTTTTACTAACTGCACTAAAATTAATTTTAGCTTAAAAAACTCTAGTTAACCTTATAGAAATTATTTAATGTAGGGTATCCTATCAGTTGGCTTTTTTAGATTTTTGCCACATTTTTATTTCGATTGAACTTTTTTCTTTTTGTTCACGTTTGTTATGGCAGTTGTTAAGTAACTCTCTTATTTCTTTTTAATGGCGACAAGTTTATGTCTCAGTAGGTTTGTTCATTGCTATTAGAATTGTTGCTGGTATTTAAGTGTTCTTTTTATTATTGTAATTTTTTAATTTGCTTTTCGAGTATAATAAAAAATAAAAAAAATTACTTACGTTACGTATAACTACCACAAAAAACTGACATAAAAATCCACTTAAAGAAAAAATTATCAAACAAGTTGTAGAACAAGTATATTTTATTAAAACTTTTTGCAGTATTTTTTTTAATACGTTTTTTGTTTTCTAATGAATTTATTAAAATTAACTCAAATATTTATTGCACAATTAACACGTATTATACGAAACCAAAAAGAAAAAAGTGTTCGTTTATACAAATCAGAAACAAGTTTTAATTACCTTGTTTTTTCCAAATTCACATGTTTGGCTTGAGTTTTTTCCTTTTTGTTGGTTCTATTTACCTTCTCGTTTTTTTATTTAATTATTGTTTCATTGTGAAGTTCTTAAAATTGTGTAGTTATTAAAATTGTTGTAATAACCGTTTAAAAATTAATAAAGTCAAAAGTAGTTACTAAATACAATATGACAAAAAAAAATAAACTTAAAAATATAACCTTCATTCCTTCACTAGAAATATTATTTACATTACTAGACAGATAACAAGTACTTTTTGCAAAAACAAAAAAAAAAAAATGTTTTAATAGATAAAAACATCAAAAATAAAGCCCCTCATACAATGTCTGTCGGGGCTGTTTCTCGTGTTCACCAATGTCATCGTGTTATAACCTAGAGTTCAGAAAACCACAAAATTCTCGTACATAAATGTAAAACATACAACTAAAACTAATCCGTACATATTTTTCTTTCCATAACCATCCATGAATATGCTTTATTAAAATATTTATTTGCGTACACGTACAAACATCAACTGTACAAACTATCAACTGTTTGTTATAGTATAGCATTAAAGGACTGCACATATGTGATATACACGTATGTGCAGTCCTTTAACGTACCTTTTATAGCATCAGAGAATTGGGAAATTTTCAATAAACAATATATTTGTCATTTTTTAAAATTTCTATAAAAAAATTTAACCATAAATATTACATAAATTAATATATTTATTTATTTATTTATTTTCAGGTAAGTTCCCATAAAATATAAAATTGTCTAGCTTCTGGTGAGTTAAAACTTTTAAGTCTCATCAGCTTATATTACACTAGTCAATAATAATATATGGAAGCAAATCAATCAATGTTTGATAACATTTTCGTCATATTGTATTTATAAACCATTAACATTTTGTAATATTCACATGTGTAAGAATATGAATTATAAATATTTTTAAATAAATCTGATGTAAATCAAAAAAACCTTGGACTCCATTAACCTTGAAATAAGTAAAAACTGGTTGTTTATAGCAACACAGTAATTCTTTTAAAGAGTCACGGGTAATTTTTATAAACGTAACAGAGTAATAAATTAATCTTTTAATTACTAACTAATTTTCTACATGATCCAACAAAAACCTAAATAAACAACAATTTATATTTATTTAAGTTTTAATTTTATAAATTTATTTCTTAATTTTAATACTACAGATTATTCATATTTAAATAAAATAGGCGCCATATTAATGAGTTTTTAGTGATAATTTTTTTTTGCCATGAGTCTATTTACTGCTACATTTTTTCTTCGTTAAAAAATACACTTATTTTTTGCTTTTTAAATCATAAAATTTTAATATTTTGCTGAATTTTTCTAATATTAACGGCTATAAAATTTATTTATTATTGTTTAATTTTTTAATTGTGCTTTTTGTAGCCATCACTTTAAAATACATGATCTGTAAAGAGCTTTTTGTACCTTTATGTAATACACTAGAGCCCCGACTTTCGCCGTCCCGGTTTGCGTCGTTTCGATATGCGTCATTGCAAGTTCAAATTGCGTCGTTTTTGCACCAATGTACATCCTTTTTATTTCGAATTGCTGCGTTTTTTTCCGATTTGCATCGCTTAAAACGGTAAAATTTTTTTAAATTTTTTGCGTCGTTTCGATTTACGTCACGTTTCGTTGGTCCCCATCAACGACGCAAATCGGGACTCTAGTGTATTTGCTTTGCCGCTTTGAAAAAAAAAAACAATAAAATGCATTAATTAAAGATTGTTGTCTTTATTTTGAGTATAAAATCTTGTACTTGCTTTCAGTAGTGCAGAACCAATTGTCTGTCACATTTGTTCGTTAATAATTAAGGTTCTTCATTGTTTTTAGTTAAAAGTTTTAAGATGGAATGTAATTTTTAAAGTTAAGTTTTAAGCACACAGGTGGGTGTAACAATTTTAAATTATACTAAACTAGATTATTGTACCCTGCGTTGCCTGGGGCTAAATCTACTGCGTTTTTAGGCACAGGTTAAACTTTGAGCAGCTTTGTTTGCAATCAGGTTCCACTCCGAATACAGCAGAAACAAGATTTTGTAATCGAAGCTCTAATATCGAAGTAAACATATGAAAAATCTCAGCTTTAAACTGTCGAATACAAAATTCGATTAAGGTTGGATTTTTATTTTCTATAAAAAAAAACATGAAGCCAAAGTAACGCCACGTTTTACTTTTTCTCTCATCTGGGTTTTAGCTCTGGAAAAAGACTATGTCTATGTCGTGTTGGACTTTCTAGATGAGAATCTATCTGCTCAGACGCATAGAAATGCCAGCTTCTTCTTTTTTTTTCTTCTTGATTATTATTTGAAAATATAAGGAGTATCTTGCAGAAGTGAAACAGAACAAGAATACGACGACTAAATTGAGACTTTATCTTTAAGGATCAAACATGAGTGTCGACTTTTGTGAAGACGCAATTTCTTAGTCGTTGAAAGTAATCATGCTTTCATGACTTAATGCACTTGGTCTTGCTATATTTAGATCAATTCTCATTCTAAGTAACTTATTTTTCAAAACCTTTGTCATTAAAGGATAAAAGTTGTTAAACGTAAAACAATTTAAAACTCATCATATTACTTTTCTTCTGAATATTTTAGTGATTGTTAAAATTTTTTGGATTTTGCAAACATTTTATGAATTTATATGACTTCTGCGATAAAATTTGGATACTAGGTGACGATCATAAAAAATAGGAAAAGTTATACTAAATCTTTAAACGAACTTCAACTGACTTGAAGTTAAGTCTTTAGCTGACGAGTTACGCCGTTAAAAAATGTACAAAGAAGTTATAACTTTTCAGTATAGCAGTTTTATCTATTTTTTTATACAGTGTTTTTTTTAATAAATGAGTAAATATTGCTGTTCAGACAAAAATATTTATTTAGGTTTGACATTTCAGCACAAAAGCTATGCGCCAAATGGCGTTGCGCTTAACGCGCTAATTATGATAGGTTCTGCTTAAAGTCCACTTAACCATATGTGAGTAAAAGGTTTTTATTTTATTAAAAAATCATTCATTCATTTTTGTCTTCTCAATATTTTACGTTGTAATACCAACCATATAATTCTCTGATCTCATTTGCATATTACTTTGACAGTAAATAATTTGTTTCTAAAACAGTTTTGGATAAAGAAAAACAAATGCTGTCATTTCTGTTAAAAATTTTTATTAAAAAACAAATAATTAGATTTGCAATGTGCGAATCATAGGAACATAAGATCAATATCAGGCGTATAAACTTTCAAGAACATGTATGAATGGCATAACAATGAATTTTATTGTTTTAATAAACAATAATACGCAATTTAAAGTATGTTGATTGAACTAATTGTTAAGAAAAGATTTAAAGAGATCAATTAGGTTAGTGTGGTGATATACGATGAGACAGGGAAAAACAACTATACTTCTGAGAATATAAGATTAGAGCGCAAAGTTTAGCAGAGAATGACAAAGTTCAATATTTTTTATGTAAATAAATAAATTTTCTTTCTACTTTTCGTTAATATTTAGAAATATAATATTTAAATTTAATATTTAATTTTTAAAATAAATTAGAATTGACCGTTTAGTTTCTGTATTTATATTGTCGACGCATTACGCTGCACTTATATATTTTTTAAAAGTAAATATCATTTACAGCCAAAAGCCATGACATTATTTTTGCATTATTGAAAATAAATTACAATATTTTTATTAAAACTCATTAAGATTATCTGCTGTTAATTACAAAATTTTTACAAATGATTGATTTATGTGCAAAAGAAATAAAAAATTATAATATAAAGAAATATTACGTATGGACGTATTTATATAGTTGCTTTTACAAATTGTTTTTTTTTTCAAAATACTACAATTCTTATCGAAAACGAAAAGTCAATATTTAAATTGCAACTTAAAAAATAAAATTACATTTAAATAACATAACAAACACTAGTACAGCAAAACTCAAAACCAGCCATAAAGATAAGTTTTTTTTTGTTATTGTAGTTGTCGCTTAATCATAAGTCAACTATATGACTAATCCCTCAAATGAAAAGTAAATTGGTAGTAAAACCACCAAACGCTGCAAACAGTATTCCAGTGATTTACTAATATTTGTCATTTTGCTGCGTACCGGCGAGCACCATCAAAAGAACTCTTAAACAAACATATCTGCCAACTGTTAAAGATTTTTTAAATGTTTTTGTTTTGCTTTACGTTTTTGTATACATTTTTTTTTTTTGTTTTTTATTTTAAGGTGAGGTAACAAGCAAGTTATAACAAACCTCAAATGCGTTTGTTGTTTTTTGTCTGCAAAAATAACAGATATATTTTTGTAACCTTTAATATGGTTTGAATACATAAAAAATAAAAGTTCAAACGAGTTCATTTACTTCATTGTTTAACTCTCCTCTATATTTCTTTCTCAAAGACAGTAATTATGCCAGCATATAATATAAATCACAAATATTTATCTCCTTAATATGGTTAATTTGCAGGATGCAAAAAAATTTATAGCAAAATTGAGTGTAAATATTTAAGGAGCCGTAAAACCAGGAATAATAAAAGAAACAATAATAATTTTACGTAATTCAACGAAGGGGCAAACTTTTTCAAACTTATTATCAATATAAATATTTTAAAATTTTTATTTAACTACATAATCAAAAGGTCTTCGAAAACTGCTTGAGCTAATTTACACTATGAAACTTTTCATGTTGGTGAAACATGAAACTTTTGTTTGTTGTGAAGCAGGAGGGGTGCTTGAATTGAATTTGGAGAAGATGTTACTGTTGCTTATGTGGTTTGTTTTTTTTTTTGTTTTGAATATCGCACATTGCTGCAACTAAAATAGAGAATTGAAAAACATTGCCTCAAAAAATGCACAGTGTAAATGTGGACTTTTATTAAAAACGTTTTTATTTAATATGATCTTTAAAAAGTTGCTTGCGAAAAATTTTTCTTTGCTTTTTACACACAAAATTTATTCCAACTCAATTAAAATTTACTTTCTCGGCTTTGGTTAATTTTTTAGTTTAATTTTTACAAAGAAAAATAATTTTTCACATGTTTTCCAAAGAAAACAAGAAAAATAAGACGCTGGCAGAATGTAATGCCGTATTTTCAGGACCGCCAAATCCCTTATCAGCATTCTTCGCATCTATCTACCTTAAGTTGTGTACATTGAAAATATGATCCACTTAAACAACTAATTAATATTCATTTGGTTGGACGAAATTCACACACAACTTACTATTTTTTTCACAACTCTCAAAAATAGAATTTTATAAAATATTTTGAAATATATTTTTTTTAATAAGAATTGAGCTCCATAAATTATTCGAACATTCTATATTGCCGCAAGTACCAAAAATGGCAAAAATAATAAAAATTAAAAACCCTAATCTTAAATAAAAATATATTTTTTGTTAATTTAACGTACACTAATTCATATAAATACATAACTAGCTTAATTAATTAAGTAATTATAGAATCCTTTAGTAAAGGGGTTCTCATCAAATTCCTGCTCACGGACCCCTAGTAAACTAATAATTTTTTCGCGGACCCCCTTGAAGCCCAAGTTCAAAATAAAACTTTTATTATTTTTGAAAAAACTGTTTTTTCAGTTCTTTATGCGGACGCCTTGGATAGTTGCTACGGATCCTTAGGGGTCCACGGACCCCCATTTGAGAACCGTTGCTTTAGTTTATAGGCGCTACAAAAAAAGTAAATAAATCATTTTATATTTGGATTCTTTGACCCAAACCTTTTGATTTAGCAGAGCTCTGTTAAAAGGATTACAAAGCCTTGCTGAATAAATAAAATTCGGTTATTGCATCCAATCTGATAATTTCATGGACTTGGCAAAACCAAAGTAGTTCCTTATACACGCAATTTTTAACAGTGCAACAATTGTAAATATTATAAAGAAAACATACTCGTTCTTCATTCATTTAAAAATACCTCAAAATATTACAAAATTGCTTAATTGCCATGAAGTAAAAAAGAAGACAGAACTGTAAAAAAATTGTAATAGCAGTGGTGATAGTGATGGCGGCGGCGACATTCACAGTTAATGTATACAGAGAATGCGACGGTCTTTCTACATACTATTACAAAAGAACATAACTTATATGCCGTTCACAATTATGTGTTTACAACGTGTTTAAGCGAGATGTTTAATAAACTAAACACCACCGTTCACACTGTAAATATAGTGTTTTAGTGTGGCATTTGATCAGCTGTATAACAGATAGTTCGTATTAAATTAAAGCATCTAATTTACAGAAAAGTGATAAAATACTTAAATTGGAAATTATATAAATAATGCAGTGATAAATATTTAATAGTTATTTAAGTAAAAAAAAAAAAAATTTATAGTCGTTGGGCCTTTATTAAACGGATTAATAATGAAGCAATTGAAATTAGTAATGTCGATGAAAGTTAATATTTTCAAAAAAATTAATTTTGTTATTTTTAGGACGGCACAAACCTATTTTAGGAACTTTCTTGCCAAATGTTAAGTGAAGAAGGGATTAAATACTGTTTTCAGGTATATCAACAAACATTTCGCTAATTTGCAACAAATTGAGATGTTTGCAAAATGGCAAATGACTACATTACTGGAAAAAAGAGTTGGTATCCTCCTCTGCAGGGGATCCTAAAGAATACACACAGTTTGTGCACGTTTGCTAGAATTTTGCAAAACAGCTTGAAAATTATAAGGCTCTCAATATTAAAACCATTTTTCTAGTTGCAAATTAATGTCTTTAAAAATATGTTCGTATGTATTTATTTTGTTTTCGCTTTTAAAAATCCTGTTCAGTGAAACAACAAAATATAAAAAACAACTGAACACACTTCACGAGTATGTCTGAACCCTGGATTTAAAGTGTTTTGCGACGTGCTTAAATCCAAGATACGTCAGTTTCAAGTGTTTTGAGAGACAAGTAAATGTATGGGAAATCATTTCAAAAACAACTTGTTTTACACTTAAACACTTAAAACTTGCCTAAAGACATAAGTGTGAACGCCATATTACACGAATTTGTAGCACTAGTAACAACAAAGTCAGCTACGAAACATTAATACGAGTACTTGTATAGAGAACGCTCCTAATAATATAATTCATTGAACCATGTATATCAGCTTGCATTACAAAAAATGTAATTTCAGCACTTAAACACCAAACACCACAGCATTTAATTTTTTTTTCTAAATAGTTGCAAATATAGTCAGCGAAATGTATGAGATATTTTATAGAGAAATAAAATTTATTTTAAAACAAGTTTGTAAGAGTTTGTTGTTCTAGCGAATCTCAGTAGTTTTGTTTCTTGCAAATTAGCAGAAATCAGCGCTTTTGTCAATCACCATAGATATTGTATCAGCTAACGCATATAGTCAATATTTAAAAATTAAATGTCGGTTGATTGGGTAGTGCTTGGTAGCATTTACTGATGAATTGTGACACACTATACTGGCAAAGACACTCAGAACTATTGGATCTCCGATGTGCCGATTCCTGTTACAACTGTAGACTTTTTAAATAGAAAAACTAAATAATCAACTTAAAAATTATTAAATTATGTACTAATTACAGATTTGAAGGCATTGTAATGAGTTCGACTAAAACGGTACTTAATCAGTCTTACTTCACTGACCAAAAGAAAAAGTAAACCTGCTACTTTAAATAAATTACCTTAAAAACTTAAAAAATTAATAGAATAAACATTATTCTTTTATATCTCTGTTTAATTTCTAGCAAAAAACTACACCAGTTTTATTTTTCGCACTCCTGCAATTTTGTTGCTGAGCGAATCATAAAAACAGTGTCTTAAACATTTAATTTCAACTCAGAGCCAGAAGTTTCATATATTTTTGTGTGAACGTTTGTGTTGAGTATCGGTGCGGTTGTCGGTAGTGAAATGTTGGAATAGTGATTTTAATGATAAGTAAAGAATGATGTCTAGAACTAATTTATATAAGTTAATTCATTTTTAATTTAGTCATGTCAAAAAAGGAATTTCAGTTTTACACAAAAAAAAGGTTTTTGCAGATTGTTAAGTTTCTAATAATTAGCGAAGATAAGGATACAATTAAGAGAATAGTTAAAGTTCTGTGTATCTCTACTTTACTTTCCAATAGTTTAGAATATATACTAAGAATTTTAGAAATATAAATTAATAGTTAAAAAATATTTTGTTCTTATCTTAACTCATTTCATTATTCTCTTCAAATTGAAAAGTTTTGCATTTAAAATGTTAAGCTTATCGCTGATCTGTAAACAGTGAAGACCATTTAAATCGGATATTAACTGGATATCCAATTTTGCAATGGGTGCAATAAAAATAAGCAACAGAAAATAAAAATTCCCAATTATTGTAGTTTCAATTTCCCACAGAGTGAATAACCTCTAACTACACAACATTTTAATTTACCCATCACTCATTTAAACACAACAGTAAGAGAGTTAAAGAGTAAAATAAGGAAACTAATGAATATTTGTAATTTTGTTTACTTCCCACACCGTTATCCATCCCTCCATTACACTATCTGTCGTTCAATATGTTAAACGCGTTTTATATTAGTTTAACATCTGCTTCCTGGTTTGAAAGCAAAAAAAGTGTTCATATGTTTCTATAAATTTTAAAAACGCTTATAACGTATATAAAAGAACATGTATAAAATATGTCAAAATTCCTCTAACGCAACTATCTCAAATAAAAAAATAAAAAAAACAACTGCTGACTGTGGAAAAGAAGCACACAAAACAAAGACTACTAAATAAAATAAGAACTAAATAAATGATGACTTTTAAATGGATGTATTTAAAAGTCAGGAAGATAGAATAGATTGGATGGGTTGGATGATGTGTAATGGTTTATTTTGGCATGTGCTTGCAATGCTAAAACAACATCACGATCCTCCAGCCAGCATCGAAACAACTCATACAAAAACAAAAAAACAAACAAAAAAAAAACGCTTGCAATGTCCATGGGCCACATGCTTTTTTACACAATTAGTTATTTGTTTGAAATAGTCATAGAACAAAAAGCAAATAAATTGGACAAAAATTGATGGAATCTCATCAAACTAGCAGACACACATACTTTGATTAAAAAAAATTAAATTTAAATTCATTTTAAACAACAAAAATACTAAAAATCATTTAAACAAATCGGATACAATATCCCTTATACTCACAGCTGTAAAAACCGCAAAGAATTTTAAATGGAAAGCACTTAGAAAAAATGTATTCATAAAGCAAATAATAAAATGTCAGATATTATAAAGCCGCTCTATGGGAAGTCCTGTCATCTCTTAAAATTCATAAAACTATGCCAAAACCTTCAACATTTTACTAGACATTCGAGTAGGTAAAGTTCTTTGAAAGGCTGCCTGCAAGAGTTGAAAAAATCAACAAATATAAATTCTCATAGAAGATGGGAGATAGGAGTGGTCTGGCGACTTTGTTTGTATTTGTTTAGGATTAAAAAAATATTTTGAGAATTTAAAATAAACTCATAATTGCTTTAACAATATCATGGGTATGAGAACATAATATTCTATAACGAAATTAATTAAATTCAGGGAGAGGCAAATAACCCTTTTAACGTTTTAATTTAATTAAATTTTAATGTAGGAAAGGAAATAAGATATTATTTTAAAGTTTTACTTTTGTGACTGCAAATTGCAAGTTTTAGGTTAAGATATGAGTAAAAATCGTCACATTTAAGAATTATCAAAATTAAGAATTTTTATTCGTTATTTTTTTTTCACATTTGACTAGAGAATAAATTTTAAATGCATGATAATGGATATTTTTTTAAGTCCTTTATTTCATCCAGAAAATTAGACATTTTTTTGTCAATAATGAAGGAGGAATTTACGTTAAGGTCTACTGAGAATGGTCATTTTTTGCTTCAAGTATTAATAGAACTGATTCAAACTAAATGTAGTTTAAACAGGATGGCTCTATGTGTGATACACTAATCGTTACCATCAACTTTCAAAAATCAAATTTTGGAGATAAGTCGATTTCGAGAAATGGCTGGCTTATGATTAACTAGCAGCAAATGATGCCCTGGAGACAAATAATGCAGGGCTCATAAAAGTGGGCCACAATTGGCCGTCGATAATGTGCTTCGTTTAAATAAGCCATGTGGGCTATATTGTAAATGCTAACCTCTCAAATAAAATTGTTTATGATAATTTAATTTAAAAAACAATTGTTTCAGTATAAAGTAAAAGAAAAAATAATATTCGATACTTTAAGTTCATATTTGTTCCTGATCTTAAAAAACTTTTTTCAAAAACAATTAATATTTTCCAACCATTAATAAAACTTCGCTGCATTCAGTCTTCAATTTACAAATGTTGTGTTGAGTGTATTTGAATCGGCGTATATTTTAAAATGTGTTGGTATTAGCTGTTTATTATAACTCGAGAATGGCATAAAATGTGTCTAAAAAGTCGCTAACCTTATTTTGTTGCTGTGAATAATGCATCATCAAAAAAAAAAAATGACAAACAGACAGAGTGACGTAAACAATATACAGTGTACATTTTGCAAATATAAATAAACTTAAAATTACAAAAGTCAAGTTGAGACGAGGCGCTAAGTGTTATCGAACGTATCGAATTGTGTTGAATAGAGTTAAGTTAACTTGACTCTATCTAGAATTATTATCAAACAAATTCGTCCACTTACTGCAGCGTCATTATTTTTATACCTTAATGATGTAAAAACAAAAATAAATAATATAAAGTGAAATAAATACGAGATGAAATCCGACATTTTTGTTTAAATTTTTTAGACATTTGACTTATGAAGTTATAATTGAAGCGGCATAGTGGAAAAAACAACAACAACTAATATTGTAACATATGAGTAAATAAATGAAAAAATGAATGAATGGCACATTGAAATTATTGGTATATACCTTAAGGAAAAAATGCTAATAAAAATATACTTATTAAAAATTGTTAATGTCACTAACGTTGCAATTATTTTAGGGTGGAATTTCAAAAGAATACATTAATAAAATTAAAAGAAAACATTTTAATCGCTTCAGTGAAAAATATTGAATTTATATGATGTTTGTGATCAAAAACATTTAATGATTACAAATCTACTAGCCCAAAGTTATGGCGATTGCATTGTAACTTATCTAACGAAAGAATATCGTAATATAATGTTTAAATATAAAATTGAATATGTGTCACTACAATAGAAACCAGCAAGATCTTATAGATAGCTTTGATTATGAGGTCATGTAGTAGTATACATTTATAGCTGTTGTATTGAATTTTGTTTGATTAAAAACAGGAAATTTTAGTTCCAATCATACGCCAACGCATCGTCTCTACAAAACAAATGGAATTGTATTTTGTTTTTGTTTAAAACATGACTCAGTGATGTTTTTTTTTTTTTTTTTGTTGTTTACAGCAGAAGACAAAAGCCAATTAAAAATAATTAAATTTGGACGGATGGAGGGTGAACAAATCAAAAAAAAAATAATAATAAATAAGAATTTAAAACAATTTTACTTTTGCAAAAAAAAAAAAAAATATTAGCAATCATAAAATTAAAAAAAAAAACAAATAAAGAGTTAAAAGCAAAACAAAAGTATGAAATTTTACATAAATATTGACATTTTAATCAAATAATGCTATCAGAAAAAAAAAATAATAAAAAAAAAACAACTGAAATTAAAAATAATTTCTGTTATTGCTAAAAAAAAGTAAGCTAATACAACTATGATATTACAATAAGTAAATTAAAAACTGCAAAAAATTTCTGTGGATCTTGGAAGTGTTAAGGTGCGGTCAGGTTTGTCAAATATTTGATCAAAAAAGTGTAACTACTATTTTTACAACTGTTAATTCAAATTTCCCTAACACGTGCCATTACGAAACGATTTAAAATATAACAAATAATTTTTTTAAAAGCATTTAAAGAGTGCTAAAGAACGGTAAAACGATCCAGAGAATCAATTGCAGAATTTTTCCTGAAAATCGATTATTCCCGAATTATTTCGAAAATTTTATAACCAGTTTTATTTAAATCTCAGTTCTATGATTTATTTATTAATTTTTGTTTTTATGAAAATATGTATGTAAAGTATTATTTTTTTTTTCTAAAAGCAAAAATAGTAACTCAAAGCACGTAATTTAGCAGAGCCCTGCTTTAATGATATAACAAAGCTTTTGATTGCCTTGTAATAATTAAACAAGCAAGTTCGTTACCGATCATTAAACATTGAGTCAACACAATTTAGCCATCTAGTAGCAGATTTGAGATGTTTGCTACGTCATTCATATTGATTACCTTGACAGAGCAAACTATTGCTTGCAACAGCTTATACGCAGTAGTGCTTGTGCAAATATTAATAAGATTTATGTATAAATGTGACTTCTTGCTTCCTCCATAGTATTGTCAAAAAAGGTCTTTTTTAACGACCTTGAGAACTGCTATTTTTTAATATAAAAATGCTACTCCATGCATTGAGGAGGAAATATTCAGAAAAATATTAGCTCAGTTCACAATCTTGTGCATATCAGATGGAAATTTTCACAGCTGATTAATAAATAAAAGAATTGCTTTCCATTAAATGTTCTAAATAAAAAACATGTTTAAAAAATTTTTAAAATAACATTTAGTGGACTCTTTAAAAGACGATGCTGCTGAAAAGGTGATGAAGCAGTGAAAGCAATTATAGATGAAATGGCCAAAAATTTATCTGTTTTGTTGAAGCGCAGTACCTAAATTAAGCAATTGATCAAATAATGCTTTGGTATCGATGGATAAAGATAGACTCTAATCGACTTGATTCCCTGAATGTCAGTTGTCGGCTTTCAATTAGGAGTAAATATAAACTACTGTTTTCATGCAAAACAATTTCCTCAATACAAAACACCACGGAGATTGAAGGAGTATTCATAGTTGTTACAAATGGCATTTCTTCGAAATAGTTTTGAAAAAATTTTTGTACTTTAGTATTTGTTCGAAAAATGGATTTAAGATGGAATTAAATTTACATGATTTTTTATGTAAGCGATAGCGAAATGTCCAAATGCTCTACTTTTTGACAGCGTATATTTTGTTAGAATACTAGAGTATTAAATTGAAAGGAATCGAACACTATTAATACTTGCCAATAACAAACAATGTAATCTTTTACTTAAAAAGGTTCCAACACGAATTCATTGCTTCTTATTTATTGTTCCTCTGTTGTTGGGAAAAAAAAAATAATTTTTAATTTTAAATATGAATGTTTTGTTGCTATTGTTGTTATCTATTTCATTCAATTTTTTTTCTTATTGACTTTTAATAAATGACAGAAAATCATTTGTAATTCTTAACGTCATGATATTTTGTGTTTTTATTACAAACCAACATTGGGATCTTAACAAATATTTATAAACAAGCACGTTTACATATTTGCATGAATGTATGAAAGTATAAAACAAAATTTCATGCGTCGTTAGGTCCCTCTATCAAAAATATATCCGTTTTGTTTTTAACGACAATTTATTTATTCTTAGATTTCTTTGTAAAAATGTCTATCTCTATATAGTGTGTGATTACTGTCTTATAAAGTCTTATGCTTGTAAAGGGTCATCCAAATGTGACGCCTAGATGTCAGCACTATATAATTTTTACACGTGACATCTTTTCAAATGACATAAGCCATTTTGTTTTATTAGAAGGTAGTACAGTTTTAACCATGGACAGGTATACATTGCAACAACGCGTTTACATCATTCAAAGTTATTATGAAAATGGACGTTCTTTGAAAACTACCCATCGCAAAATTTTTGATTTTTTTTGGTGTAAATAATCGGCCAAATCAATCTTCAATTCAAAGATTAGTGAAAAAATTCGAAGAAACTGGTTGTGTTACTGATAAACCAAAAAGTGGAAGACCAAAAACTGTACGCACAAATGAAAATATTGCTGCTGTTGGTGAAAGTGTTGAAAATGAACCGACAATAGCAATTTCGCGTCGTTCGCAAGAATTGGGCATATCATATGGCTCCTTATGGAGGATTTTGCAAAAAGATTTGCATTTACATGCTTATAAAATTCAATTAACCCAGGAATTGAAAGAAAGAGACCATTTACAACGTCGTAGTTTCGCTAGTTGGTTTATTTAACAACGAACAACAGATCCATTGCTTTCAAGCAAAATTTTGTTTAGTGACGAAGCTCATTTCAGAATGGATGGATTCGTCAATAAGCAAAATTGTCGTATCTGGGGTGATGAAAATCCTCGTGTTATTCATGAAAAATCTCTACACCCGCAAATGGAATCATTGGGCCATTTTTCTTCGAAGATGATGCTGGAAATGCTGTTACTGTGAATGCTGAGCGATACCAATCAATGTTGAGAGACTTTTTATGGACACAGTTGAATCATATTGATGTGTCTGACGTCTATTTCCAGCAAGACGGTGCTACATGTGATACAACTCGAGAAAACATTACGCTTTTGCGATCAAAATTTCCTCAACGTATAATTTCACGAAATGCAGATTTCAATTGGCAATTCGTGAAATAGCACCAGCAACATGTCGGAAAGTCATTGAAAATTTCGATATTCGGATTGATGTCTGCAGACGCAGTCATGGTGGACATTTGAATGATATTCTATTCCACTTATAATTGTAATGGATCATACTTTTAATAAAAAAAAAACAGCTTGAAAAAATTGCAAATAGTTTGTGTTTTATTTCAAAGAAACCTGTAGGCGCGTTTTTTGGATGACCCTTTATATTAAAACGACGAAAAATCAAAAATCTTTAAGTTACATCAGATCTCGTTTTGCAGATAATGCTAAGGGAATATAAAAAACTAAGAATTCTAGCAATTGAATATATGCAAACATTGTCTTTATTTCTGCTACCACAGACTACACTATCGTTGTTATTTTACCAATTCTTTTTTTATATTGTTGGTAGAGTATTCTATTGTTTGACAGCAGAAAAATTTCAAGTTAAAAATAACAACAACACCCGCGTCAACGTTTATTCCTATCAAACACTTGGTAGAATGTTATGAAAGTGACAGATTTACAGGAAGATTGAGAAAAAAAACGTGTTAACTAATCTGTTGTTGTGTTAAAAAAATAAGGAAAAATTATTTTTGTTTAAGATCTTACTTGTAGTCAAATGATTTTTATTAAAGAAAACAAAATGAACGTGTGATTATTGTTTAGTTTCTTATTTTGTATAGATTCTATTGTTTGAATTATATCCTCGTCTCAGGGCAAGAAAAATATGGTATATATTGTTTCCTCTAATCATTTTCATTGTATAATAAAACATTTCAAAGTCAACGTTAGAATTAAAAAAATAATCTTAAGCGTGACTTTAAAGGTTTTTCATGATAGTTGCACAAAATATACTTTTTTATTTATTTTTTAACACAATAGTAGTGTTTCTTTTTGTTGCTGTTGAAAAAAAAACGTTAAACGAATTAAATTATTTTTTTCTTAAGTATTTGTGCTTACTATTACAAAGAACAAACACCATTTCTCTTGAAAAATAAAAAAATTTTATTATATGAGAAAAAATCACGAAATAGTATTTTTATATCTTAAATTTAAAACTATTATAGGTATTAAAATAAAATGCTTTGTAAACTTTGATTATTTTAAGTTATAGTTGAATTTAGTTGAGGCTGAATTGTAAGTCGAGATTAATTTGGTGATGTTTCTTTTAATACCCTTTTAAAGTTATCTAACAATTGTTTTCGTTAGCTCTCTTTATTCTGTAATTTCATTAGCATGATGGAAACATAATATTAATGCTTTCGAAGATACGAAAAACTTTCATAGCCAATATTATGGAATTCCTTTTAAACATCTAGAAATTAAAATGAGTAAACATTGAGAATAGGTTAAAATTAAGCCAATAGGAGTGCTAGATTCGTATATGCCAAATCCTATATAGCCTTCAATATATATGTAAATCTAGTTTTGTGAAGTAACTTTTAGGGTGACAGAGAATTAAGAAATAAGAAATCAAATTCTTACATAAAAATGTCATTGTTGCTTCATGGGTTAAGCATTTTTAAAAAAATTTGGTATTTCCTGAAAGATCTCTTCAAAAGCTTGTAAATGATACCCACATTGATATCTTCAAAAATATTGTGTACATTCCTACTTTTCTATGAAAAGTTCAGAGGCCCATAACTCGGAAAATATTTTTTCGCTTGAGGTTTCTTTCTTATTTTTAAATAGAGATCAGCCCACATATTCGTTTTTTTATTTTAGTTCTTTCTTTATTCTAAATGAAGAAAATTTAGAGGCAGGTGTGGTATTTTGCCCGCTGCCTCAAAAGACGTGGGCCGATTTCGCTAAGTTTAGAATGTTCATAACTACGTATGATCGACTGACGTATTTCTAGCTTATCTATTGCCTTGGCAAAGTTTATTGTAACCCAAATATGGACGGATATCAAACAATTAAATTCGATATGCATAAGAAATGGACATTGCAGAAATTAAAAACAGAATGACTTACTAAAATATATCCCCTTTCCACCTGTGGCGAAAAGTATAAAAATAATTAATTACAGTAAAACAGGATCAAAATCTCATATAAAATACAGTTTCTTGATTTTCGATATTAGTGTAGGTTTTTTTCTCATTTGATTTGTACAGTTTTAATATAAAAATTGTTTTACAAGAATTAACGTAGAATAAATGAGAATCTGATTCTAACTTTTTTTATTATGCCTCAGTTTATGGAGTTTCCTTGCTTTTTATAGGTAGTATTTTGATATCTACAAATTCTTAATAACTTGAGAACATTCAATATAATGGCTAAGCTTCGATTAAAAAAACCTTTGTTCAAATATTTTTGAAAAATCGCACGTTTCAAAATTGTAAGGCAAAACCTCGATATTTTTGTGGAAGTTTTTGGAGTGTATGCGACAATTTACAGGATTTCTTAGTTCATTTTTACGAAAATTAAGATTTTTTTTTAATTTTTGGTGTTCATTTTATTCAGTCAAGTACGTTAATTCAAATAGTTTTAAACCGAGACTAACTATAATTTGTAAGAGAATTACATACAGGTTAAGATTTTAGATTAATTCCATGCCTTACTTATTTTCACATGATCAGTTTCTAACAAAAAGATCAAAATTGCATCTTTTATTTATTATCGCGCGAAATAAGAAACACGTTACAAACACTTAATAATTAATAAATTAGATACAAAGTTTTTTTATTTTTAAAATTACAAGTAACTAAGAAATAGGTGAAATATAATGCAATAAAAAAAACTCTTATAGCTTTTAATGCAAATGTGCATTAGTGAAAAGATTTAGCAAGAACAACAACCACAAAAGTAAATGTTCTCTATGGAGCAATAAACTTCAATAAATATTGAAACTGATACAAATATTGAAATTGATATTAAACACTGGCTGGCCCCATAGAACACAATAATCTATTTTTCTCAAAACAAAAACAGAGCAAAACACAGAAAAAAACACAATTTTAAACAGCAGAAAACCATTAACAGCAACAGAAATGTCCTCTAGTTTGAAAAATAACAACTGAAACTACAATACAACTACCGACAAAGCAACAACTACAATAAAATCATACGATTGAAGTCACATAAAATTGTGAAGTTTATGGGACAATTTTAACGATTGGAATATGCATTAATGTTATTGTTGTTGTAATAAATGTATTTGGCATCCAAAATACCCGACAACGACCGACAGTGATCAAACTCTAAACTGCGCCGTATCAAATGCTGTGTTAACAAATATTTAATTTAAATTTTCTACTTGAATTGAATACAAATAAAATCATAAATAATTTTTATGAATTAATGGACTCTTTAACGGTTTCGTTGTTAAATAAAATATTAGGAAATCATAAATAATTCTTAAGTCAGTTTAACAGATGCAACTCCAGCGAGCAAGTTAACAAGCAGCCAAAAAAAAGCAAATTTAAAATATTTTTATTTTAAAACAAAAAATAATAATAATAATAAACCGAAATCTGTATACTAATTGAATTCGTTATTTAACTAAATAATCGAATAAACAGATATAAACAAACATTTTCGAAATATCACACTGCTCGACATTGATTTTAATTTCTATATTTTTTATTGTGCACTCACTGTCTAGTGAAAGTGCTTGTAAATGGATTTCGATTGTTTAATTATGTTTTCAAATATTAAAAAAAAAAATTATATGACATGGATAATTTTAGTAGTGTTGACACATGAATAGTAATTGAAGTCATAATTCAGGTTATTAAATAAACAAATAAATAAATAGAAATCGAAATCACACCAAGTGAAAAATCTAAATTTCCATATATGTACTGGTATAAATATTTATCTAAAGTTTAATTTAATATTTATATAAGTTATTCTGTGCTACAGTGTGGATTCAAAAAAGTTTCCAATTGCAGCCGTTTTTTATTTTTTAACTAACCCAAAGTAGGAAAGATGCAAGAAATATAGCTTTAAGCCACACATATTTTTATTGTGTGTTTTTGCTCTTTAACTCTGTTTTTTATACGGCCTTTAACATTAGTTATTTTCATTATCACTCCTAACTTGACAAACTAATAAACAAACATCGTTTCCTCTTTTTTTCTTAATTCTCAAAAAAGAACATTAAACTTCTTTAGTGCAGCAAATATGCAGATAAAGTGAATAAAATAAATGGTATAAAGAAACATTTAGTCTTCATGTTCTATATGTCGTTTTAAGACTAAAACCCGAATTTATTGACCAGCTTTTAATGTTTTAGATAAAAACATCGCAAACTTGCTACACAATCTAATGTCTAAAGCTGGAATTACTATTAGTATTTGTTTACTATGTTGTTTTTTGTTGCTGTAAGTTTTTTTCTATAACTTTTTACCAAGACGAAGTAATTTGTTAGAGTATTTCAAAAAAAGAATAAAACGAAATACAACCAATTACTTGTAAAGTGTTTTTAAGTTACTGATTTATTAAGGTAAACATTTTTTTTTAACAGTAGATGCACATTAAAAAAAGTAAATATTCCAAAACAAAAAAAATAAAAAAAAAATAAAAAAAATAAATAAATAATAATAATAAATTTTAAATGGTTTTATGTCAATACTAAAAATGATTTTGCTAATGCGCAAATAACTTCCAAATATATTGCATTTTGGTAAGAACAATAATTTATATTTTGTTTTCACCGTAATTTTTCTTGCAGAAGTGTACAGAGACAGTTTTTGTAAAATAGTTCACTATTTTTGTAGGTTTTTATAACATTTTGTAATATTGTTTTTCGACTTCTGGTCCCCTTGAACATAATCAAGGACAGAATTTTAATTCGACATTAACAAAACTTATAAGACACTTCATTCGGCATTGCATATCGAATGGAAACGTTTATTTTGTAACTACTGTAAAGATGTTAATCATGTCTGTTAGGGATTCTTTTGTGCGTTGTATGGAACTGAGTCATGTAAAAAGAATTGATGGGAATTTTGCTAAATATTTTTCCATTCCTTAATAAAAAATAAAAAAATTATATTGCTTTGACACAGTAGCTTTTAAATATGCTTTGAAGCCCGACCTATGCCTGGATGTCGCACTTGTGTGTTATTTATAACAAGGTCGAGTCAGCAGAATTATTTTTAAATAGTATTTGAATATTTCTTATGAGGTTTGAAAATCTTTTAAATAACTCATGGCGTAAGGTATTTTCTGCTGCGTGGCAATTTAAGTCACAAGAAAATTAGAAAAACTGTATTAGATATGCGATATGTATTCACTTTAATATGATGACAGTTAGCTCACATGTCGCCCCCATTAGTCTGCAACTGCCAATTCTGTGTTGTCGACAATTTGAAGACAAGAACCCATTGACTTCTGGACCTGGTTAAAAAGCTAGGAATTAGTATCTTCTCTAAAAAGATTTTTTGATTTCTTTGATAACTCTTTAGCAACTTTGATCATAACTTAACATTAACAGTCATCTATTTTTAAATAAGACCGCAAAAATGCTTGAAGTGAACAATAAAAAATCACAATGTTGCCTATACGAGCAGGTTTTGCTATTTTGCTGTAATCTTTCACATACATTTTTGTGAACAACAATAAGCGAAGTTCAAAATTTATTCCCGCCAGCTGCTTTTGATATTTGTGATCTTTTTTGTCTCACGTAAATAACAAGTCTTACTAAGAAGCAGGCGGCTTGATTGCTTAATCGAGTACATAGGAATGAATATATTTCTTTAACCAGTTATTTTTTCTACATTTTTCTATATATGTATATATATATATATATATATATATATATATATATATATATATATATAAATATATATATATATATATATATATATATATATATATATATATATATATATATATATGTATATATATATATATTGTTTTTCTCAAAAGAATTTTGTTTACAGCAATATCTTTCCCCCTGCATTTGCAATTGACATCGCGTTGACATTAACAAATTGGTTTTTTCTTTATTTTTATTTTTAATTTAATTTTATGAATATCTATTTATTGGTAATGATTTTCATGTACATAAATGACAAATAATTAACAATTTATTGTCCAAACATAACTTTAAATGGTCTTAAACTTAAAAATAAATATTTAAAACATTTTAGTTTGCAAAATCTCTTAAAGTATTTTGTTAAATTAAATTTTTTTTTTACATATGTAAGACGTACGATACAATCTTGTTCAAAATCAGTAATGTCACACATGATATTTTTTAGCTGAGCTAAAACGATATTGTATTTTAGAGGCAGTCAGAAAAGACCGGTTTTACATGAAATATGTATTTTTGGTCTCTACAAATTACAAACATGTTTTATCTGTGTTAGAAATTAAATAGCTAAACCGCAGTGTTATCAGCAGTTTTATCAGACAATTGCCGAAATATTCTTCTTTTAATTCACGGTTTGAATTAAGAAATAAAAAAACACACAGTACCAAAATTTTTTTGATTAAATCGGATCATATTCAAAATCTTGTAGTTCCAAAAAAGATGTGTTTAATTTGAAACTGAAAAAAGTAAAAAAGAATAATAGATAATGAAAAACAATTTATCTTTTTCCGCAAGGGTTCATATTTTGATTTAATTTCGAGAATTTTTTAGAAAGAAACATTATTTACAAATGTATGCAGAAGTTTTCGAAAGAAAACAAGAACAATTAAATACTAGCAGAATGTAATGCCGAATTTTCTGGATCGCTACACCCTTCATCAGCATTCTTCGCATCTATCTCTCTTAGGTTGTGTAAGTAATGTTTACAATGTAATGTTTCTTTCTAAATTCTTAAAAATTTAATTAAAATATGAACTTAAGCCGAAAAAATCAACCTGACTGGGAAAAAATTAAAAAAAAAAAAATAAAAGAATGATTTATTTAAAAACCTATAAGTAGAGCAAAAAAAAAAAAAGGGTTAGAAGGAAGAAAATATAATAAGTTTTTTAATAAATAAATTTTAAAATCAAAATTTACTTTAACTGTACCAAAATCTCTTTTTTAACCTTATAAAATCAATAAAGTCTTCTAACTAAGACACACAATTCAAAATCTTAAAAATAAATTACCGTAAATTTTTTATCCCACTAATGTATAATTCCTGGTCTGTTTATTCAAATATGCTTAAAATTCGCATGCAGATGTAGTTTTCTCTGCTTTTATTGGATTTGATTCTTATTCCCTGTCTTGATTGCTTCTTCGAGTGTGATGTATTAAAATTGTTTGTAGTATAAAGTCACTCTAATAACTTTATTTAATACTTATCATATTTGCAACATTTTTTTTTCATTGATAATTAAGCCGTTGCTGGATACAAAAGCAATGAACTTTATCGGAAAACTTGGCGTGAATAATTAATCCTGAACAATTTCAGTAGTTAATATTATTTATCCGTAGAATTATTGGTGTTAGAAACTTGTGTGAAAATCATTGCAGTAAACGATTGTAGGATAAAAAAGCGTAATACGTAATCTTAAAAACCTCCAGAGAAGCATCTTAAGAGAAAAGTGGAATATTTCCATATAATCAGAAAAAATGAGATGGCTCTAGAAGTTCATATGTCTTTAAAGCCGAAGAGATAAATATCACTAAAGCAACCCGGGATGGAATAAATATATACAAGGCAAAATATTAATTTTCTTGAAAGAGCTGAACTATTTATTATTTCGAAGTTCATAGAAAATCAGAAATATTTCAACCTGCTTGAACCCAAAATATGAAATGATTATGGTATTTACTTATACTGATTGCAGCAACTACAAAAGCAATAGCTTGAGTTAATAAGGTCTGTTAAATACCACCCGGAGAAACAACAAAATGGAGCTTTAATTAAACCAATGTAAATATAAACTTCCAAAATAATTTCCAATTTTTAATATTTTTGTTTATGTGTTTTGTGTAACCTGGTGTAACCTGAAAATAATACATCCAAAGTTAAAACGTAAAACATTTAAATTCAATCCATGCCATGTTACTAAACAAACTACCAGGGCCAAAGATATAAAAAAACAAATTTGTTGAAACGTCGCTAAACATTTTTTAATATTAATTCGGCCACACGAAAAAATTATCCAACGTAAACCTATCAACACGTTATTAGAATTTAACAAATTTTTATGGGATTTCTTATTTTCAATTTACTATTTCGTAATCACAAAACTAAAAAAAAAAAAACAAAAAACAAAAAATAAATGTTTTCTAGACACGCATTTGGGCAAAACAAAAATAACATTAATGTTGAAGTTGTCTTAATATTATTTCGTACCTACGGGCATTTTTATGTTCCAAATAAATTTGTTTATATATTGATGTAAACTACACTGGGGTGTGCCACTTAATAAACCAAAAATAGACACAAAATAAACAACTTTAACAAAAAAAAATGTTGAATAAATTTACGATAAATAATAACAACTCAGTACATGTTTTTGGCCATTAGTTGCTAAATCAAAGGCAAACAGTTACGGGATAGATTTATACGTACTAGCAATTACATTTATTTTGTCGTATTGCTTGTATCAATTTAAATATAAATTATTTGCTTTGCTTGGTGCCGTCGAGAGCTAGCCTCATGTCATCAAATTTTATCGCTCAGTCTTACGCCTGATCGCGCACCAGCAACTTCTACAATATTCTAGAGCACAATACGTTTATAGCATACGAAGACCCGCTTAGTTTATCACATTAGTTTTGGAAAATTAATTTAAACGTTTTTATGTTGAAACTCGTTCAGGGCAGAGCTCCTAGTTATGGCCATTTTTCGCCATACGGGGCGAAAATTTTAGAATTGCAACTGGCGATATCTAAAATACTTACTGATATTTTCGATTACAATAAAATAACAGGATAATTCCATATTTTGTCATGCTGCCTTGTGTATGTAATAATATAATAATTGCTGAACTAAACGTCAAAAGGTAAATTCTTTTTGCAAATATTAATGAAGTATGAATTTACCACTAAACGAATTAGAATTACCTGGTCAACCTGCAAAAACCGAGTAAGTTATTTAATTACTTAACAAAATACAAAAAAGTGAGAAAGTTCTTAACAACTTGTAGTCAAAAAAGCTTACATCCATAAGGACACGAGTTTACCTTATCTACATTTATCTTTTTCATTACAACTTTAATGCTAAACATCGATTTATTTTTCACCAAAAATCGCTTTTTAAAATTGTTCTGCTAAACTTTTCTAATCAATGATTTCTAAAATGCTTAACTGTTTTTTCGTCAAACTTTATTTATTACGAATAATATTTAGGGGATCTCGTAGTTCGACTTGTTGTTCAATATGTTTTCAATCACAACTATGAAATAACTATTATTAATATGTAACAACGTATTTATAAGCAAATATAAAATCCCAATTAAATATGTTTAATAGCTTTAACTAAATATATATAAGAATATAAACTGAAATAAAAAATATTTTTGATACTTAGGGTATTATTATTATATTATTTTTAACTCTTTATTATTATTATCATTAATTTATTTTTTGTTCTCTTTGCAGCTTAAACTCATTGGTTAATACCTCAAACATCTTATACGAACAATTTTTCGGAAAAATCAAAGGTATTTGTTACTTTACGTTAGAAATATATATAAATTAAAGAGGTCACGCGATAAGCCAGCTTTAAACCAAATTTTGGCTCCACAATTTTTACTATTGTAGGGAATTTTCTAATGCATTACGCAATTTGCATCTTTAAACGTTAATAGCCCCCACTAGAAAATTACTCTTGGTGCGCTTATACGACAAAAACAATATTCTGTGGTTGCAATATCCCGCATAAAAACTGTTAGTGTATTAAAAAGAGGTGTCCATAAATTAAACGAAATTAAAAACATTTATTAATTCTTTAGTGAAAAGTTTTTAATACCCCTATGAGAAACTAATTGTCTGACTGAGTGAATGACTGTCTGGCTTTTTGGTTGATTCAACTGATGTACTAAACAATAAAACCCCAGGTCCGATTACAGCAAACAATTAAACAGAAGTAAAGCCTGTAAATGAATGAAATTAACACGTTCATTGTTGTTTTTAAATTGTTATTCAAACCCGTTGTATGAAAAAAATTAAAAAAAAACAACTAGTAGTAGATTAAACATATTTAAAGCAAGTCTTGACTTAATTATCGTCATTAAGGTTCCACTTAAACTTTAATTTCAACATTAGACAGAAAAGTAAAAATTGTTTGGCCTAAAAATTAAAAAAAAATTGATAACGATGTTTTGTTTTTTTTTTTAATATAATATAACGAAAACTTTGAGTATAATTGGAAGAAAGAGAAGCAATCAGCTGAAGGCTGCTGTCAAAGAACGTCGCTAAAAGTGGTGGATAGTGAAATTATTCTCATATTCTTTCCACTTATATTGTTTCGCTAAGAAGTTACGTTTATAGCGTATAACGACTGAGGTAAATACGTACAAAAAATTATGATGTCGGCCAACTCGATCATTGATCTGTAAATTTTTTTTTTATTTCTTTTAAAACTTTCTTCTTTTGTAATAAAAATAAAATAGGTGAATTCAAGTTATTATACATACTAGGATATACATACACATACTAACGCAATTCAATTAATAATTAATGTCAACTTAGATATTTAATTCGTAAACACTTCAAATTATTGCATACAATACAATCTTGAAATGCAAATAATTTTACAATTTTAAACGATAAGTGTTGACAGCGTACGAAATACAAAACAAATGTCTTCATAATTTAAATAAATATGCGCCATTATAAAATATTTTATTATCTATATGACTTTTAAACTATTTTATTTTCAAGCAAAAATTGATAACAGAAAAAAAACATATGTGCGTAAATTAGGAATAATTCTACACATAAACAAAAATACTTTGTTTTATCAATGCTCTTTGTAGATATAAATATTGGAAATATTTCATCGTACTTTAAAATGCAAATCACTTAAATTCTGAACGCCTTAAAGTTTTCATTAATTTTGGATAAAAAGCTATTTGGACTTAAGAATTTTTCAATGGCGTTCACTTACTTAAAAAGGACATTGCAAAACCAATTTTCGTTTTCAAATACATATGTTATGCTTCAAATTTTATCCTTTGTTTTTTGAGAATTTTTATTATTATTCGTAGATGTTCTTATTTTTAACAGGCAGTGACTTTCAAGTATATTTTGAGTACCCTATGATAATAATGATTTTTTAATGACCTTTGTTTTTATTCTGCTCTGTATTAGTTTGCTCTTAATTTTCATCATGAAGTTTTGAAAGCAAAATTTGTTTGACCATTAATTTAAATGTTTTATATCAAAATTTAGAGATTAATCTTTAACCGCTTAAGGGGGAACACTTTAACACTTTATTAAGTAATTCGCCTAGATTTTGAATAAAAATATATTTTTTCATTAAAATTCGTTATAATGTAGTGGTGCCAGAGTCTTGCATTTGTGCAAGTGCGATATTTATTTGTGAAAAAGTCCACGTCTGGTACAATCTTGTTGCATTTAATATTATAAAACATTTTAATTAAAATGATTTTTCGGTATTTTGTTTTAAAACTGTGCTTGACTAGCTAAAATACTATATCTAAATAAGATTAAAGGATATGACACATTTTCATTTTATATAAGACTATAATAAAAATACTTATTTCTAACAACTTGTTGATATGTGGCGACCCATTAGTTGATGATATGGGGCAAAGTAAATTTCAGGGTATATTTCAGTGAATTCATAATGCTAATCAAGAAACATACATGTTATTGTCACTGAGGAAGCTACACGCATAGCGGATGCTTAAGATTACCGTTTCACTTTTTACAATACAACGTTATTTAAAATCTACCATGTTGACTGTTTGAAAATGTGCTTTAACATTGCTAATGGTATTCTGCTTTCGAAATATTAGAGCCAAGGCGGTTGCCTTCCAAGGCTATTTAGTTTTTTTAATATTAAAAAAAAGCAGAAACTTTCATAGCTACACTAATTTGTTCATTCTGTGAGAATCGGTTGTGACTCCATTTTTATTTTACGGTCTAACTACTCCGTATCCTATGGTGATTGCAAATTATATTTAAAGCGGTTAAAAAAGTTTTATGTGAAAATCCGTATAATCCTCATTCTGCCCAATGAAATTTCTTTCTTTACTCCGCGTATTTACTCGCGGTATTTCAGATTCTATTAGTTTTATACGAACCTTTTTTTTTATGGACAAATATTAAGTGCAAAAATTATTTTAAAAAATGTTTCTAAAGAAGTATTTCTTTTTTCAATTTTTATCTTATCTAAGGAAACGAAGGTGTTATTTATGGTGTTGCTTAGGAACTTGCAACGAAATACGTTTAACGTAAGTGCTTTTTTTGTTTGTTTCGTTTGGAATTGAAAGTAAGCTTCCGTTTCATAACCTTTCAATTTATTTCCGTAATAGAATTTAACACGGATGTATTGTAAGAGTTTTCTTTACTTAGAATTGTTGATTCTGTTTAAAATCGTTACCTTAACTGGTTGGCTGAAAAACTGTTATATTTATTTAAAAGCTACTTTATGTCAATTTGTTGGGCGTGGTATTACGGGGCTGGTACATAGCTTAGGGGGCCTTGAAGATAACTGCTCCAAATATAAAGAACCATGGACTGGATGCTTTGAAATTAATTTTTTTTTAAGTTTGCCTGTTTTTGTTAAAATCCTATTTAAAAAAAAACTAAATACGATTTTACTTAAAATTACTATTTCAAAGAAAAAAGTCACATTTAGACAGCACATAAAATAAGGCCAATATAAAGTTGGTCACTAAAAATCCTAAATCATTTACATTAAACTCATATTAGTATTCAGAATTGCAGAGTAAAATTTGTTTTAAAAATTATAAAAAGCCGAGCAATATAAATATTAATGTCTGAAACCTTTAACGAAAAAATATAAATAGATTTAATTATAGAATAAAAATATAAATTAAAATAATCCTGATTTTTGTACACCAAAATCTCATCTCACTCAAATTTTATATTTGCGTACTCTTAGTCACAGACTTATAAATGATGCCTATTCTAAAATTTTTAATATTATTTGATTATAAAATATTCCTTCTCATGCATTCGGAGTGGAAGCAATAAACAATGTTTGTGGCTAAAGTGCGACGTAAACTGTGTCAAGTATCTCATGACGCTAAATTGTCATAATAAACCCCAGATAGAATAAACTTCTTCCGTTTATGGGAATGTAAAGTAATAACCGATTATATATATATATATATATATATATATATATATATATATATATATATATATAATTAATGTCTGATTGTCATGCAATTGATACATTAACATCTTGTGTATTTTTTTATATTCAATTCAGTCGGTTGGATATTTTATATTTATGTATGTTGATTTAAAAATAAAATCACCCACATAAAATTTTTTTACATTTTACTGAAAACCAAATTCACCTTATCATGAATGTTTTATTTTTGCGTGAAATGTAGAATTTTTTCATTGTTTTGTTCACTTTTGATAGTGGAATTCATATATAAGTAACTTTAGGGTAAAGTCGGTCAAAAAATTTCAAAGTGACATTCATCTTAACAAGATGCAAGGTTAATTGCCTTGATATATGCCATATTATACATACAAGCTTTATAGGTGCGTAACGCTGAATCTAAGGGTCAGTCCAAAATTTTTTACTTAACAACTTTTTTTTTATATTTACAAATGCAATATTCAAGTTGTGGGAAAATTGTTCATGTGAAATTCCCGATACCAATTTTCAGTTCGGGTGAAATAAAAATTCCACGTGAACAAAAATTTCACTCTTTATTTACGAAAGGGTGAATTTGTATTTAACGTGAATAATTTAAAAGTAAAATTTAAGAATAACTGTAAAATAGAGAAATTGTTTTAACAGGTGATCTAGAAATCGCTGTAAAATTAACTAGCCCGATAGGGGTGGGCTCATTAACAATAAAATTTTTCTTTGAAATACTTTTTGGTTATTAATTAATTTTCAAACTTAATTTAAAAGTTTTTTATTATCTTCTTTTTTTGAATTGAAGTTTTTCTATCGGATCAATTTTAAATACTTTACAAGTTAGTTTGCAAGATAGGCATTTAAATTATAAATCCTTAAAAAAGCTTGCTCAAAAAATATATTTTGTTAATCAAAACTATGTTTTGTAACTAAGGCCTTATCAAAGTAAAGAGGGTTAACATCGTAAAATTGATATTTATGCTTATAAAATGACTTTTTAACTTATAGTTATATAATACTTCTTGCCTTTCTTGTATGGGTTACAACTTTAAAATGAGGTACTGATCGAAAGTTATGATAGAATGAAATTACTAGGACGTCTAGTACTGCAAGTTCCTTAAAACACTACCACGTAAAGTGTTATCGATCTAGTATGGCTTAGTTGTAGAAGCTGATTCCTGTAGGCTTATTTGTCCTTTCTAATTATTCGTTCTGCCCTAATACTATTGCCTCTTGCAAAATGGTTCGGTTTTTTCGAATAGTAAAGCAAAACTTATTTTTTTTAACAATGCATCAAATGTCGTTGACCGCCTTTTCGCCAAACCACGTTGGCACACATGATTCAGCCACATGACTCAATTTAAAATATGTTATAGCTCGTCGGCGCTACACAATAGGTTAGAAAATTTTTCAACATGCTGGTTATGTCGGTTATCTCCTTAACACGAAGATAATTATTGTAGTTCTTAAAATTTTTTGGCGTAAACATGAGATAACTTTTTATAAATACTTATATAAAATTTTTTAATGTGTACTAAATGTTATTTATTTGTTATAACATGAAACAGTTTAAGTAATAATTTTAGAACATTAAAAACTTGATTCTAAAATCTGTAAATTAATTTCTACAGGTTTTTTGATTCATTTTTCTCTATTTTCTTGAAGTGTTTTAACGATAAAGGACAACTTTCTCAGTGTGCACAAAATACGGGCAACGTGCAGCAAGTGGGCGCAGCCTTTCTGGTTGTCAAAGCAAATAAAAGAAATATCTCAAAAAAAAACAGTAATCAGCGAAAATCAGTAAACACAAATTTGAGACTGAGATAACATTTACTAATGTCCACGAAATTATTCATGTATAACGAACTTGGCGATAGATAAAAAATGCGTCAGGGGTTTTATAGGTCGTAGAACGAAATACAAATGCAGATTAATAAAGAAAATTCAGGAGTTATGCTGTCACCATTTAGTTTTACACCTTTTATTGCGTTTGTCTATAACTGTTCAAAAGATTGGCCATAAACATCAAATAACAACCATTAGGGCACCCTTTCGTTTCTCATCTTAAATATTTATATTGTAATGGACATTCTGCTTAATTTTCAACAATTTATCTGTAACAGTTTCAAAAATAGGGCCATATAGGTTAAATTTCATCAGCTTTAGGGATACCCTTTAATTTCTAATTTCAAGTTTTTTACTTGTTATAGCGGACTTAGCAATAAAAGTTCTGCGCAAACTGCAATCAACTGTCTACAACTGTTTAATAGTTTGGTCATATACAAAAATAACAGCAACTATTGTAATACCCTTTAATATATAATTTTAAATATTTAAACTTCTTAAAAAACCAAATAAAGTAGTGGACATTCTTTATAATTTACAAGTGTTGGTATATAACGGTTCAAACGATAGGGCCATATTTACTTCAAATATCGGAAAACCCTTTAATTTAAAAATTAAAATTTTATATTTATTATAGCGAACTTCGCAATAAAGGTTCTTTGTAAACTTCAACTACCTGGGTATAACTAATCAAAAGTTTGGCCAAATACATCAAATTACATAAAATATTGGGACGCTCTTTAATTTATAATTTTGAATGTATATACTCGTTATTAGAAAAGTCATAGTAATCGACATCCTTTGAAATTTTCCTTTTGCTATTGAAAGCTATAGCAGTACGCATTTTTTTAATGTTAAAGAAGTGCGCTTTACGGTTCAATAACACACTTTAAATTTTTAGGATTATGACCAATTTTTGAAATCGGTTCAGAATTAACAGTAGTTTTTATTTTCTATTTTTACTTTTTTGTTTTCCCAAATTTAACTTTTAAGCGACTGTTGCTTGTTTAAAATATTTTAAACTAATAGAAAGCTCATGTATCTTTATATGCAATCTTTTCATAAGTGTCAACAATATTATAGTCTTGCAAAAAAAAAATCATATTTATGATGGTTATAAGCATGTCAGGTTGCAAGCAAACCAGTTTGAACATTGCACCAAATTTTTTTAAAATGTTGAAAGACTCCAACACTAAAAAACTCTGACCAGATTGTTTGAATACCTAAAAACAGAAACCTAACAACTAACTGTAAATGTTGTAACACAAAAATGCTTATAGTAAAGCAAAACAAAAACAGAATTTTAGGAAACTAAAACCGAGTTTAAAGCTACATCTAAGCTGTGTTTGTTAATATTTCTTTCATTTTTCCGATTTTTTTTTTTTTTATTTTTACACAAAAAATTCCGTCTTAATTCATTTGTGGACAATAGTGGTTGTTTCTCTTTGTAAGTTTTGTTTCTGAAAGTTGCAGTCTCTATTATTATTTTTTACTCATAAGGTGTTTAGCTTTAATATTATTTATTAACCGCAACAGTCCTTGACCTTAACGGTTGTTATTAATTATCAACGTCATAATTATCATTAGCAGCCATTAAGATAAAGTTCATATGTTCATGAGCACACTTGAATAGATCGTTACATATGTATGTATGTGAGTTTGAATGAATGCTTTAATATGTGGTGCTTTTCATGCAGGCAAGTAAAGCCAAAACTTAAAATCCAATGAGGTCGCTTTTCAGCTTGAAGTTACAAAAAAATATAATTGCAATTAGTTCTAATGCTTATGCAAAAAGATACGCTTAACTTTGTTTCTTTGGCAAGTGATTTATGAAAAATATAATGTAATGTTTTTTTTCGTAAAGGTAACTTACAATAACGCTACAATTAGAGTTTTTTTAGTTAGTCATGCATACTTACAAAGACCATCACCTCTTTCCAAGATTGAAAGACCACTTTTTCCGGCTCACAATTTAAAACGTAAACTATTTAAATATAAAGATAAAATCAAAAATGTGCAAGCATATTTTGCTAAATTTTTGTTCCAAAATTGTCTTAACAAAGAACTTAACAAATATATATTTTAGATTCTACTTGCTTCATTTCTGTAGCTTAGGTAAGAAATTTCGTGCATGAAAATACTAATAAAGTAAATTATATTTATTCATTAACCCTATAAACAACACAAGCAATGTAAGTTTTGAGTATTTTTAATGTGAAAACGGCAACAATTTTTAAGGAAACACTAACTGGACTGATTTATTTCCTGCAGTAAAAAAAAAATTTAACGCACAATTGAACAGATTAGTCTTTACACACTAGGATGATTTAACTTTGACGTGAGCATATCAGAGGCGTATTTGAGCTTAGTACCATCCAGCTGGGTACCATCCCCATTCCAGGAACATAAAGAACCATAAAAATTAAAAACTTTGCAACTTTAAGAGTAAATGTGCTTGAAAACTTATTTTGTCTTTTCGAGGTTTCTCATATCCGCCGTTACTTATAAGTATTTATTAGTTATTTTTAATAACATGAATTTCTTTGCACGATCTTAGTCATTCTGCTTTTGCGCTTTTCAAATCAACTAATTATATAATCGCAAATGGCTTATATTTTAATTAGAATTTTATTTTTTTTTTTTAAAAAGTTAGAGAATAAAAAAAAATTCCTGACATTAAATCAAATTTAAAGATGTGGGGTTAAAACGCAAATTTGACTTTGCATTATATGTATGAGTTTTTATTTTGTAAAAATAACAACAACAAAAAAAATTCGAAACGAAAGAATAAGAAATACAAATTTTAACAGGATTTCTTAATGTCGTTTACGATGATTGCCAAACAGCTCACTTTTATCACAAATTCTTTTACTTTATATAAATTGGTAAACTCCAAAAACGGTGAATACAACTGTCCATATTATTTTTCATGTAACTGTATGTTCTAATCTTTTATTATAAAAACAACTTTCCCAAGGAGTTAGATAAGCTAAAACAAATTAAGAACGACAATCAATGCGACATATTTCGAAAGTGTTTCTATTAAAAATCAGCAAGATCAGTCTATATCCTTCGAGGCAGCAGGTAAAACACCATACCTGCCCCTAATTTTTCCATATATTTTTTCAACTCTTGTTTTTTTCCCTGCAGGTGGTTGCTTTATGATTAAAAATGAAAAAGGTAATAAAATTTGGTGGCTATTACTTGATACAGCAACATTTTCGTTTACTTATTTGGAAAAAAACAAAAAAAAATTTATGGTAGGAAAGAATTTCTGATGCCGAGTTTTATTCAGACCATTCAATGGGAAATCTACAGATGTGGTTATACATATGTGTGTGAAGGGTATATAAGATTCGGCATAGCCGAGTTAGCACTTTTACTTGCTTCAAAAACATATGCTTGCAATATTTGTTCATCATCATTTGATCAATTGTAACAAGTTGCATTAGCTCATCTCAGTATATACTTTTGATTTGTTCTAGCAAAGAAATATTTAGTGCTGTTGATGTAATAGTATTGCTACTGTTGGTGGCGCTCTCTAACCGGTACTTTTAATCATTTTAAGCGTTTTTGATTTTGTCGTCGTTTAGTTTTAGCAAATATTTGCATAACTTACTCTCCAGCCTACCTTTTTATTGCATATCATTATATAAAAATCTCCAATCGCGGTACATCTGGTGTAAATAACATATTTTTTAGTATTTTTTACAGTAAACCATAGAAATCAAAGTAAAGCTCATTCAATTGGAATAATAATTTTTTTGGTTTTATACAGTTCTAAAACGATACATGTTATTTTTTAAAAATGACTTTTGACTTTTTTGTCTGTCATTAAGACTATTGAAATACTTATTAATGCCTCTTTTGCTACTGATAATATTTCTCTTCCTAATGAACAGCTGTTGTTTTTTTAACTCCGTCAGAATTTACTCATGCAGCATATTGATGAAAGTCCTAAATATGGCTATGACAGATCAAAGTGAAAATGGTTATGTTAATGTTATGCAACTGATGCATATTTAGTGAAATCAATCGGTCAAACGGTAGTTTTTTTATGAACAAATTAGGAACACAAAACACATGCATACAAACATACTTCTGTTACATACGTAGCTGTTACAACTTTTATCTACAGATCGCAATGCTTTTTTTCCATTTTTAAAACGCATTGATGTCTAAAATAAAAACTTTCTTTTTTCCTTATGCTCTGGATGCAATAGAAGATGTTAGAAACAAAGCTACGTAATTGCAAAAAAAGGTCCAGAGATACACAAACCATGATTAGGTAATTCATGCACATAAAAACCAGTAAACACTTGAATTGAAAAAGTAGCAATAGGAGCAATTTGAAATTATTTGTATAGAAAACAAATTTGTCGAAAAAATCTTTTCAGACAATCGTTTTGTAAAAAAAATTCCAATAGATTTCTTTTCAAATAAAAATCTTTATAAAAACCTTTCTACTACTTTTCTATAGCACCAATTTGAAGTAAAGCTGCTTTTAACTGAAAACTTTTTGGAAAATTAAAACCAGTTTTTTGTTGCAAACTTTTGAACGTTATCAAAGTTTTCTTTGGAACATTATTGCAACAATTTCGAGCAGGTGAATATTTTTTTAACAATTACTTACGGAACGTGTTTTGTTTTTATTATTAATAAAATTAAAAGCATTCACTATTACAAAGAACCATCCGAAAAACTTTAAATTTAATTAGATTATTATAAAAAAAATTCAAAATTTATTACGTTATAAAATTTAAAAATTATCTATCACAAAACATAAATTTGACAATAGATAAATGATTAAATAAATAGGTTTAAAACAAATTATTTTAATTTTTTAAGTTTTCTCTTTCATCTTCTCAATACATGCAAGTTCTTAAGTTCTGCTCCGTTTCTTTATAGTTCCTTAGGTTTTAGCTAAGTCGTAGGTAGCTCCCTGCTACTCGTCAATGTATGTAAATTGTTTGCTGCTGTTTGAAGCGGCTTTAATTAACATAATCTTTATGAGAATTATGTTTCTAAAGGCTTGAAAAATATACATATTTTTTGGAGATTCTTATCTGCTTAAAAATAGGTAACTCAAATAATATTTGAAAGATTTAATTTTTGTTAAATGTAAAAAGCTTAACGTATTTGGTAAACTTAAAGTATATGAACCTTCTAATATTGTTTGTCAAATGCTTTGTAAGAAACGTCAATCATAAAGCAAAGTAACCCCATAAATGTAATTTTTTTAGAAAAGCAGAGGCGATAAGCCAGGTGGTGATGTAAAGAAATTGCCTCAATTGTTTAAGGCATATTTTGGAAAAAGTCTTGAAGACCTTTAGTATTTACTAGACACATTCATTTAAACACTGTTTGAATATTTTATAATTTAATATATCTTTTTGCCATTTTAGTATGAAAAGAGTCAGTGATTGGCACTAATATTTACTTAATTAAAAAAGAACTAAATTTTCAATTATTTCGAGTTTTGGTTTAATTTATAATGTATTCAGAAAAGATTAATGTTGAAAAACCTCGTATAGATACATGACAGCATAGCGAACATTGAAATGAAATTAAGACATAATTTTTATTTTTGCAAAGATTATTTTTTATCACGTGGATTTTCTTAGTCAAAGGTTGAATTAAATACATATGGAACTGCTAATGGAACTGCAGGGATAGAGTCGGAAATAGAAAACATAATTTTTTATCGAAAATCTAAAAAGAAGAGCAAGAAAAATTAATATGAAATAAAATGATAGATGGCAGACTGTTATATTTATTGAATTATCATTAAATTACTTTGTGTGTATTTAAATTTCAAATAGCTTTTCCATAATCTAATGAATCTTAAAATAAGGAGAACTAATTGACCAGCAAAAATAGATTTCGTCAATCCAGCCAGACATTACTTTCCTTTACAATTAAAAATTTTAAACTCGTCTGAGTCAATGAAACTTGACAGGAAAAAATCGCCTTAGAAGAACTTATCATGCTTCTGAAGTTTCCAGTACTTTAGTTTAGCAAATGCAACTTTTAAAGTCAGCAAAACTGGGCGGTGACATAAAATATTAATTTAAAAATAAGTAATAATTTAAAAATAAGTAAGTGTTAAAAGAAGTAAGCAAGCAAAAATATCTCTCCAATCCCAAAATACAAATATATGCGGACGTTTTCCAAAGAAAACAAGAAAATATAATGCTGCATGATCTGGATAGCTACATCCTTCATCACTATTTTTCTTTTTTTTAATTTCCGAAAAATATTTTTTTCAAAGCTTTTATGCCCAGGTAAAGATATCTTTCCAATTTTCAACCAATCCTACCAGCCAACAACAATAATAAAAATTAATTTTAATAACTTATCACTTTAAAGAATTTCTTTCATTAAAAAAATAATTAATTTATTCAGAAGTAGCAGTGTCCAGAACTTCATCCGAATTTAACTTCTAATTGTCTTAAAATTTGAATTAAGAGAAATATTTTTTTTGTAATATTTATTGCAGAGTTCTCTAAACAGTGTTTTTTCTATTTACAAAAATAAAATGTGCTGACAACTGCCTTAGTACAATTAAGCAACTTCTCTTTTTCGCTACAATAATGATGAATGGCATTGCTTCTGTTTTTTAAAAACTTCTTCCGCTTCTTCTGATAACAGTTTGTTGTCATGTATTAAAATCTTGTGTATTCTATGTGCCAGGATGCCACTCATGCAGAGTTACGTACAGTTTTGCTGTATCTAACCAATAATCTGAAAACTTCTGTAAATGGATATTAGATTAATTATTGTGGTGTGATCGTTGGTGTTTCATAGTCCAATATTTGGTAAATTCACAATCATCCCTAATTTACTTTTAAAATTTTTTTCTTCACACAGTTATTAAAAACCAAAACAGTTTATGGCTGACAAAAAGGTTTTTTACTTGTATCTAATTAAGCAAGGTGAACACAGATAAAAAGGGTAAAATTTATAAAAGAAATTGCGAAATAGCGCAGCATAGTTTTTTACAATATTAAAGAAGAAATATAAAGTTTTATAGTGACTTAAACCATTTTTAAAATTGCGACTGCGAAAACTTTACATAGTTTTTTTTACAAAAAAGTGAACAAGATATTTATTTAAATTTCGAAAGAAATTTCTTATCATTAATATTTAAAATAAGTATTTCTAAAAATTAATATTAGTAGCTGTTAAATAAGTTTTGAACAGGGCAAAAAACAATACAAAACAATACTGCAAACTTCTCAAAACCGTAAAAAGTAACTAAAAATATATGCAATTTATTCAACGTAATTGTATCAGTACGAAAAATCTAAAGCAAAGAAAAATTTGCAAAATACAACCATTTCTTAACGTGCATGTCTTCAGAATTTCATTTATTCCGAAGCGCTACAAATTGGTCCCATTGTAAAAGGAAAAATAAAAAAGTTCAAAATATAAGGTAAGCGTTATTTGCAGACAATTTAAATTTTCATAGATTGTGTCTCACGATGTTGCCTTGTAATAAGAGGCAATAAAAAAATAAACTTAGAACAAGCATGTGTTATTGAAAAAAGTTTTGGCGCTCATGCAACAGTTACTCTCTGTACTTCTCATTAGATGAGACACTAAAACTGTAATAATCTAATAGAATAGGAAAAAGTAAATAAACTACGACAGTACATCGAAGCATTGTTGTTGTCATCATAATAATTTTCGATAGCTGCAATACAATTGTAAAAAGTTTAAAAATATATTTGTTATTTTTACTACCAAGTTTAGTTTGGATATTTTCATTCTAGCCAACTGTCAGCTAATCAATTAATATTAGTATCAAACTGAACGAAGTATATATATTATGTGCCGTCTCATCATAAAACTATATTGATTTGTTTCGGGATACTAAAGACTGTCATTTAGTTAATTTATACCGCCTATAAAATTCAAGTTAAGGTTTATTGTTGGATTATATTATTTTATGTTCAACTTAAATAATTTACTTTAAATATTTATACTTTGTATTTCTAAATCAATTTATCTTTTTAGAAATATGTTTTTGTTTGTCATAATTTTTCAATTTGGTTCTTACTTTTTATTGAAACATCGAACAATAAACACCTATTATAAAAAGTAAAGCTAGTATTATTAACAGGTTATGGGCCGCATACCTATCCACATACGAAGGGATTTAAGTTGCAAAAACTAATAAAAATAGAATAAAATAAAAAAAAAATTTACTGCTGCAAAATGTCTTCAATGAATGGACGAATTCCGTTGTTAAATGGTGAGAATTATGGAACCTGGAAACCGCAAATGGAAGCAATTCTTCATAAAGCAAGATTATTACAATTTGTAATAGGAAATTTACAAAGACCGATAGTGCATGAAATAACACATCAGGCAACAGAAGAGCAAAAGCGTGTGCATCAAAAATCTTTAGAAGATCAATGTTCATTTGATGATTTGGAATTAGATGCTCGATCGGAGCTAATCATTGCAATAGAGCCTAATATTGTGAGAATGGTTATAAATTTCAAGAAAGCCTCCGAAATATGGAATTATCTTCAAGAAACATACGATCGCAAATCAACTAGGCGCAAAGCTGAAAATTTCCGTAAATTACTCAGTTTAAAAATGCATTCAGACGAGAGCGTATCAGACTATTTAATAAAATTTGACATCTGTGTTTCATGTTTATCTGAAATGGATGTTAATCTGGATGAAAGTTTTCTTGTTGTCATTTTACTTGATGGTTTGAGTGATCAATACAAAGAAGTACGCGCAGCGTTTGATACATCTAGCGAATTTCCATCGTTATGTATTTTAAGATCAAGGTTACTTGAAATTGGAGATAAACCTGAACGAAAGCAAGATGAACAAAATGCATTAAAGGTAAAGAAATGGAAACCGAAGCAATTTAAACACAAAGAAAAGGAAACAGGTATGTCCGATGAAAAATTTTCCTACAAGTGTTATAAATGTGGTCGTAAAGGACATAAGGCAAAAGATTGCAGAGTCAGGACTGAACACAATCAGGTTGCAAAAGAAGTAGGTGTTATAATTGATAATGCACAAGGTTGCGAAGAAGAGTTAACAGCTAATAATGTAACGAATGAAAAGTTTGACATCTACCTCCCATATGTCTTATGATGATTCATTATTCATTCAAATTAATAGCAATTACGTAGGAAAAGTAAAACTGGCAGACAATAAAGAGCTTGACGTTAAGGGAATTGGTACAGTTGAGCTAAATCTCAATTTAAATAATAGGAAAACCATATTCAAATTATTTAATACATTATACATTCCTGAGCTTAAAAGTAATCTAATATCAGCAACAAAGTTGACAGATGCAGGATTTCATATTTTGATGAAAAGTCATAATACCGAAATTTCAAAGAATAGAGTAATATATGCCGAAGCGAGAAAAGAAAACAACCTCTATATAGTAAAATCAGAAAGAAAATATAGCAACATTTGTAGAAAAGCAACAGAATTAAATTCAAATATAGAATTGTGGCATAAGAGATTAGGACATCTCAATTTAAGCGATTTATCATTTTTAAAACAAAAGGACATGGTATATGGTTTACCAAAAATTAATAATCATCCAAAGTTAAAATGTACTACATGTATTCAAGCAAAACAAACAAGAGAGCCCTTTCCAAGAAAAAATGATAAGTCTTCTACAGAAATTTTAGAATTAATTCATACTGATCTATGTGGACCGATGAAGGTCAAATCTGCCAGAAATAAGTTGTATTTCGCTACGTTTATAGATGACTACTCAAGAAAAGTTTGGGTATATTTTTTACAAAATAAAAGTGAATACTTAGAAGTATTTAAAGAATTTAAGAATAGCGTTGAATTAGCAAAAGACAAAAAGATTAAATGCATAAGAAGTGACAACGCACCTGAAATAGTTGGAAAAGAATTTTCAAAATATCTAAATGAATCTGGAATTCAGCGTCAATTAACTGTAGAGTATACTCCTCAACAGAACGGAGTAGCTGAGAGGATGAATAGGACTCTAGTAGAAATGGTAAGGTGTTTTATGTTGGAATCAAATTTACCAGTTTTTTTATGGGCGGAATTAATACGTACAGCAGCTTACATTAGAAATCGTTGCCCAACAAATTTAAACAAAGAAAAAACACCAGAAGAGTTATGGTCTGGAAAAGTACCAACCATTCGCCATTTTCGCAAAATAGGTTGTAGAGCTTTTGCATTAAATAACAAACCCGGAAAATCTAAGTTTGAACCCCGTAGTTACGAAGGAGTCTTAGTAGGATATGATGAAAAATCTAAAGCATATATCTTGTGGAAAAAGGGAACATCTACAATATTGAAAAGTAGAGACGTTAAATTCATTGAAAATTAAGTAAATAGGGAAGAAAATCAAAATGAGAAGAATGAAACGAATTTTTATGAATTTAGTACTGATATTACATCAAAGAAAAGTAATTTAAGAATAGATAAAAATAACCAAACAAACGCTGGATTAGAAACAGAAGAAATAGATGAATTTTTTGATAGTTTAGAACAAATCGATATTACTGAAGATGGTCAAGATGAGGATGAATTAGAACCAGATTCAACTCCCATTAAACAGCGATTAAGATCGTGGAATAAAGGAACAAATGTAGCAAATACAATTATAGTAAACAAAGAAAACGATCCAAGAACATATAAAGAAGCTATAAATTCGAATGACTCTAAAGAATGGATAGCAGCTATGAAACAAGAATACGATTCATTAATAAAAAATGAGACTTGGAATTTAGTCGACATACCGGATAACAGAAAACCTATTAATTGTAAATGGGTATATAAAACTAAACGTAAAACTGATGGAACAATTGAGAAACGAAAGGCAAGATTGGTTGCCAAAGGATACTCGCAAGAATACGGTATTGATTATATGGACACTTTTGCACCTGTTGTTCGTCAAAGTTCCATACGACTCATCTATGCACTTGCAGTTCAGAACGATTTAAAACTTCGTCAACTAGATGTTTCAACGGCATTTTTAAACGGTAACTTAGAAGAAGAGATTTACATGTGTCAGCCAGAAGGTTTTGTTCAATCAGAAAATAAAGTTTGCAGATTAAAAAAGGCAATATACGGATTAAAGCAAGCAGCTCGTCAATGGTTCAAAAGAATTGATGCAATATTAAAAAAGTTTGGTCTAGTACAATCTAAATATGATCAATGTATATATTATAAAAACGGTAATAGTAAAATCATAGTAAGTCTATATGTTGATGACATATTAATAGCATCAAATAATGACAATGATGTTGAGAAATTGATAAAAGTTTTAAAATGCAATTTCGAAATTAAAGACTTAGGAGAGCCTAAGCATTGCATCGGATTGGAAATAGAAATTGGAAGAAATGTTTTAGCAATATCACAGCCTGGATACACAGAAAACCTGATTAGAAAATATGGTCAAGAAAACTCAAAGCCAGCAAAAATTCCAATGCAGCCAAAATTGAATTTAGAAAAGAACCCAAAAATACCAGGGGAAGCAGAAACTGTTGATAAAACAAAATATCAAGAAATTATTGGTTCGCTTCTCCATCTCTCCGTTTTTAGTCGCCCTGACTCGTAGTGTAAATATGTTGTCGCAATTCTGCCAGGACCCAAGAAAACAACACTGGACGGCAGCAATACACATTATTAGATACTTTAATACGACAAAGAAATTTAAAATAATTTATCGCAAAGACAAGCTACCATTAGTTGGTTATGTTGACGCAAATTGGGCCACAGACGTTAATGACAGAAAATCTCAAACTGGTTTTTGTTTCTTTCTCGCAGGTGGTGCAATTGCCTGGGAATCAAGAAAACAACGTGTTGTAGCAACTTCCAGCGCAGAATCGGAATATGTCGCTCTTGCAGAAGCAGCCAAAGAAGCATACTACTTAAGATATATATTAAAGGAATTGGATTACCTGAATGATAATTCAATTTCACTGTACAGTGACTCACAAAGCGCACAAAAGATAGCCAAATTTGGAGGCCATCATTCAAGGACGAAACATATAGATTATAAATATCACTTCATACGTCAAGCAGTTGAAGACCAAATAATAGATATTCAATACAAGCCGACTACAGAGATGGTGGCAGATGTTTTAACAAAACCACTACCCAGTATCAAACATACGTTTTGTATTTCATCAATGGGTATTCAAGAAACCATTTAAGTTGAGGAGGCGTGTTGGATTATATTATTTTATGTTCAACTTAAATAATTTACTTTAAATATTTATACTTTGTATTTCTAAATCAATTTATCTTTTTAGAAATATGTTTTTGTTTGTCATAATTTTTCAATTTGGTTCTTACTTTTTATTAAAACATCGAACAATAAACACCTATTATAAAAAGTAAAGCTAGTATTATTAACATTTATTTTGAGTTTCTGTTCTTAAGCTTCTAAAGGCGTTGAAAGGTGGAAATTTAAAATAACAACTTTACAACTTCTGCTGAATTCGTCGACTTACGCACTTACGAGAGGCTATTAACAAACAATCAGGCATGTCACAGAACTCAATTCCGATCTAAAGTGGTTTCAAATCCGTTAATTGCTTCTTCAGAAAACTAAAAACGACAAATTTCTTCGGAATGAAATCACTTCACAAAGTGGAATTTGGTTTCTTTGAAATTCTGTTATTTGCGTTTCCTAAATTTACTTTTTATGTGTTCTACTTAGATTAGCCTCGCTGTTTACTTTAGTATGCAAAATTTAAATAAAATAGCGGAAATTCAATAATTTTCAAGAATAAACAAAATCGATCGGAATCTGAAGAAGGTAAAACAAAATCGATCGGAATTCTTAATACGGAATACAAACCATTCCGATCGGAATGTGTGACATGCCTGAATATTAGAATAAAAAGGAATAACATGTTAAGGTTGAATAAGAATTTTTTATATGCTTAAATCTTTTTTTACTTTTCACCACGGGGGGTAAAGGTAAATCTAAGTTTGTCATTGCGTTTGTAATTTCTGCAATTTCCATTTCCGACCCCATAAAGTACATACATTCTGAGTTCTTATGCATAGCGAAGTCGTTTGAACAATGTACTTTTGTATATCTATTCGTCAGCGTTCGTATTAAAGTCAGTTTGCTAAGGCACTAAATGTGCTTAAAAAATTTTCAATACGCCAATCGATCAGAAATTGCTTCAAAACTCGGTCCACGTCCTTCCAGACAGCAGGCAAAATATCACGCCTAATTTTTCCATGTCTTTAGTTTGTGGTTGTTTATTGTAAGTTGGGACAGCAACCCAAGCAAAACTTACAATATGGGAAAGAACAATTATTTTTTGAAACTTTATGGCAAGAAAGAATGTTGTATGCCGATTTTTATTTAAACTATTAAATGGAAAATTTGCAATATGCTAGATGTGGTTATACATATATGGCGAAGGGCATATAAGATTCGACATTGCCGAATGTACTACTCTTAATTATTAGCATTTATTAAAAACTCGTTAGTTTTTAAGGAATGATGCCACTTTGTTCAGATCAATCTATCATCTCTTTTTATGTCTATTTGATATTATATTAGCAAAATTTAAAAAAAATGTAAACAAAATTTAAAAACAACTGATTTCTTTTTTTTATTATTTTTGTATTTCTGCTCCTGTTCGCAATAAAACTACGTTAAAAATATCAACATTAAATTACATTCCTGTTCGTAAGTTGTTCTGGCAACTTCATATTGCTATATAAATAACATAATGAACTTGTACAACTTGGCCACCTAAAAGATTGTTTCCTAAATCTAGAAAATGCATTGCACTGATATTGTCAAATGAATAGCAAAAAAAAAAAAAAAAAAAAACAAACAAACACATAAGTTCTTCTTTAACTTAATGCAGGCCAAGAGTATGAATTTTATCGTATTTAAAAGTTAATTTTATACCCACTTCCCCACGTGCGAAAGAGATAATTTCTGCCTTACAAAAACCAACGTCCTTTTACCAATATTTACTTTAATTCCAACATAATTTACTTTGGTTAATTATTTTAATTTATATTATATTATTCGTTGTCTAGTCCAATTTGAACACTAACACTGGAATACAAATGACAACACATAAAAACACAAATTGTTTAACAATCTAAATAGAAAATTTGTTTGAATTCGAAAAACAACTGATTATGGGGGAACAATTCAAGTGTTTAACAAAGCAGCCAATATACAGCTTCATATTGTAAACAAAACATACCGGCCAGCATCTACAAACAGTGCGTTTTTAACTTGTCTTTCCCATTGCTGTGTACTATTCCACCACACAAGCAATAATCTTGCTTATCAAAAATGCTTTTAAACAACGATCTTTAAGCCATTTCTGCCGAATTAAGTGTATCTAAAAGAAGAAAAAAGGAAAAGAATTCTCTGAAAATTTGCAGTGCCAACTGAAATTTGTGTTTATGAGGTTGTAAGTATCGTTGTTGTTGTTTTGTATAACAACAGTTGCATTTATGTGAACAAAAAACACTGTCCTGCAATTGTGCAATAAAGATTTGCAAAAATTGTCATTTAAACACGGTCATTATTGGTCAATTGCATTAAACGTTTTACGCTTTTGTTTTCCTGAAAAACACTAAAAATCGATTTTAAATAAAAGCACAAGCTATTTGCGATCGAACGTGCAAAAAATTAAACGCATAGACAATGCGACAAATAGACGCATTGTTAATGTAAGTTTGCTTTGTTTTGTTGTCATGATTTAACCCTTTAAGAACAATTAATAGTTTTTTGCCTGTTTTTATTCTTTAAATAATCAACAAAAGTATCAATTGGACTTATAGGGTCTTATTAAAGACTATTCAGACTTACAGGTGTATAGAATGTAGTACATGTGCTATTCCATATTTAGCCACTTATCTTTCAAAAAATCATAATTTGTGTATTTAACCTTTTTATCTGCTCTTGTTTAAATTATCAGTTTTTACTTTTTTGGTAAAGTAAGCAATTATAAAAAAGAACTATTTAATCATGTCGTTCATAAGCTTAGGATCGTTACTTTGTTATAATAATCTATAGGGGCGATTTCTTCTTTAAGATAAGAAAGCATGTATTTCAATGTATTTACTATTATAAGTTATACAGCTACAACATACTCGTATTAGTTTAGGAGGTGTAATAAAGACTTTTTAATAAATTAAAATTTACGGTGATTTAACGCACCAATAATGTTTTTGATTTCGCAATAATTCTTAGTAATAACTCTTCGCTGTCTTCTTTACGTTGCTACTTTACTTCTTACTTAATCAAGCATTATTTTTGGATTATTTAAAACAAAAGAAGTTTAGTTTCAGAGATGACCTTCGTTTTTACCTGATCCCAACCTGTATTTGAAAAGCAATAACTTACCTTTGTTGTTTATGCTTAACGTTGTATTTTTTGCTTGCTTGGTTATTAAGTTATTTATAAAATCTTACCACAGTATAATGGAATAAAACTGGAGTACTAAACTAACTAACATGGCCAAAGTAAAGGAGCATTCCACTGTTAGTTGTAATATATTAGGATTAGTGGGTCTAGGCCTCGAAAGGAGTGTTTTTTATATTTGGTCTAGGATAAAAAACCATATTGTTTTTAAGGCCAAATGATTTTTAGATGAAGCTGAAAAAAGCGAAAGGAAAATCTTAGGCGTTGCAGAAAAATATTGTTGCAGATGTTTGTGTTGTAAGTAGAGTTAGAATTACAATCAAGCGAATGTTTTATTATATAGTTCAGGTAGATTTTTTATATTATTCTTTGTATGTTGAAAGATCAAAAAGCTAGATCAAGAAAATTTTTAAAAAATAATAGTTTTTCGTAAATTCGAAATCTACTTATATGTAGGTTGGGAATTTGTATCATTAGAAAGAAACTTGTCAACATTAGAGCCTGGTTAATTCTTAAGTGTGGTAACTCTAAAGGAGACTGATTAAAAGCTATAATAACATGGTGTCGATAATAAGTTCAAAGGTCTACACATAAAAATCATTGGATATAGATGCTTGCAAAGGACCAGGTACCTGTTGGCAATGCACTATTTACTTTATATACAAATTATATAGGAATAAGGCCAATATTCTTAAATTTTTCGTACAACCGATTTTAAAATGTTTTTCAAAAGCTTTGCTTTAATAAAAAACCTAAAAAAAAATTTATTAATTTTCAATAAAAAAGAATAGTTTACTAACACCGACATAAATCTACGAAAACCCACTTTTTGAGTTTTTACATTATTTTCAATAAAAATAAGTACAGTTAGAATAACTTTGTCGGGAATACGTAATATGGCTTTTACAAATTTTTTGGTTAAACTCTACGTTAATTTTATTTCTGATTTACCTACATATGGATTTGACATGTGGTCGTAAAATGTTCACAAAAATTTTTAATAATGAATGATGAGCAAAAATTACATTTGTTTGATTTAGATAGAATTTAATGCATACTATAAATGGCTAAATCCTTATCTATAACTTAGCGTATTTATCTATGATGAAAACTTTTTTATCGGGAAATTTAATACGAGAAATTGATAGAAATCACTAAAAGAATTAAACATTTATGATATAAAGAAATTTAAGCAGGCAATTTTTAAGAATAATAAAGATATTGATGTCAATAAAAGCTTTTAAGCTTTAAACAATTTTCTAGAAAAGCACTTTTTCATTTTTAGTATCACCAAACAATCAGCAGTTAAATTCCTTTTTATGTGTAGCCAACACTTTACGAACAAATGGCTGCAAATTCAACATGTTTGCATGTATTCGGTAACCCCTGTTTTACTTTTAATATGGAATTTGAGTTTTTCCAAATGCTGACATAAGGAAAGTTTTTAAGGAAGTTTTATTTTCAGTCATATAAAAGTTTTATTGAATAATATTTGGCAATTTTTATTTTCTAAAATTTTATGCTGACTATTTTTTTTAGTACAGCAAAAATGTATTTTTAAGATTTTGAGGACGTCGGTTAAGGAAAATAAGTCTTAAACTTAAATATTTTTATTTCGATTTTAGTATGTATGTATGTATGTTAATGTTTTTCTTTTTTCCTTACTTTGGCCGTGGTGATAGTTAATCGCTTTCAGTGATCTTATTTTTTGTGCGTTTTTATTATGGTCATGCTATAAAAATTTAATTATATAATTGTGTTCTAAGGAATTTTAAATATTGCCAATGGCATATCCACATGATAAAAATTACAATGATGAGTAATTTTTAGATGTATAAATATTATGAAATTCATTTTTATTATAAAAATAAAAACCTAGGAAATAAGCTGTGCAACGTTATAGTACGAAGTGTAAAAGTTTTTAGACGTAATTTAACTAAATCATACGCTTCTCGGACTTTGCTTCCTCTAGGGATTATAAAATATTTTTATTAATACAATTTACCAACGTCTAGGGTATTAGTGTGAAGTTACCAGAAATTTTGTTATAGTTATAATCCTAGTTAATATACAGACAAACATGGTGTGTTAAATGTTTTGTGTTTTTATAACATCTATCTTGCTTTAAGCTTCAATTTAGTTAGTTTAACGAGCAATATATGATAACCTACAGCGCCACCCCCTATATGCCTGAGAACTAATTTATCTCTAGCTGTTTTGAAATGGCCGATTTTTTTATTTTGCTACTTGTACAATCTAGGACTGCAAACCATATGGCAACATATGCGAAGATGAAAGTATATACACAAAAATGGTTTAGTAATTTAAAAAAAAGCTTCATAATAGTTCCAGAGATTTAAGCCTTTGGCACACAGTCATACATACATTGCAGCAATGCTATCCTTTCAGTTGGTCTAGGATTATTATTTGTTATTTTAATAGCTATTATTAAAAATTCTGGTATCGCCTTTATAAATTTATTATAAAGGTTAAAATATTAATAAAGATGTACTAAATTATTGTTTCATTAAAACTAATTTATGTCGATATTGATTTCACTTCTAGTATTAAAAATGTATCAAATATACATGTTTGCAGAAAAATATTAATTTTACTTGTTTTACTAATATCTTTACAGCTTTAAAAATCGCTTAAATCCGTCTTATAAGGTGAGTTTTTTAACTTATCTTTGCTGTGTAAATAGCTGCATAATTCAATACAAAATCTATAATTAGGAAAAAATTACAGCAAACATTAATTTATTTCTACAGTTTGAATTTTACGTTACCTACTCTTTAGTTTGAAGTAAAAAGGTACGGTCAAATTAGTCAAATATTTGACCAAAACGCGTAACCACTATTTTTTCAATATTTCCTGACACGTGTCGTTATGAATGACGATTATAATATCTTAAATGTTATATCATGTCTTTTATATTGAGTAAGATCTTATATTTCTTATTAAGTTTTCTTTTAAGTTTTCACGTTGTTTTGGTCAAATATTTGGCTAATCTGACCGTATCTTAATATTTAAAATTTAAATCACTAAAAATAAAAAAATAACCAATAAAGATAAAATTTAGATAGAAATCAAAATAATAATAACTCAAACATAAAATCTTTGTCGCAATGCGCTTTTATCTACTATTAAAAATGTCTGCCATACAGTTTTGTTAAATTTAATATAACCTTGGGCGTTGTTGTCTATTATCAAAAATATGAAGAATTCAAGTTGCCTTAAATTTCGACAAACATTTTAATCGGAAAGAAGTTGCAATTTTGATATTATAAAATGTGGCATGTCATAACGTTTAACAACATAATTACATTATGTCCATGGACATACTGTCATACTACGATTATTAACCACGCCTGATAAGACAATAGTGATTGACACTCTTTTCAACGTACTTTTTCTAAGTTTAAAATGAACAAGATACATACATACAATTTTACTTTGTGGAAGTAAATAAAACTCTTAACAATATCAAGGAGCAAAAATGCAGTTATGATTGATTATCTTGTTAGCTATTAACTAGGTTCATAGGAAAAGGAAAAAGGTAGGGTTCGAGTAGTGGATACTTATTTTACAAGAATTAAAAACCAATTACGCTTTCCTAAATTCGCATTCCTAAATTCCGTTAATGTCATGTAAATTTTATCCTTATTTTTCTAAATATTTTCTTCTCTCTAGAACACAAATGTCACGTATCGTACCATGGAAAGACCCGTATGCATTTCTAAAAAAAGCCTGGTCGTGCTTGCATAACCAAGAAAATATTAATATTTTTTTTAAATAGAAAGAGGAAGTCGCGAGTGAACTACATAAATAAATAAAAAAGCAAGAAGAAGAGCAATGTTAAATATAAAATATGAGCCATGATCAACGTGACATAAAAAGAAATATAACGTCAAAGACCATTATTAACTATTTGACTGTGTTCTTTCCAAGCAAAATATCATTTGTTCAACTTACATTTTGTTATGCTGATCAACACTGTTTGATTCTTTCTAACATTATTTTTAAACTACATACGTATTTTTAATTGTATAAACATCATAAATTCTTTTGAACATTATCTCAACTAATAACCTTTTTTCTACTTTTTTTGCCTCTTTAGGATTTTCACAGTTTTCTGCATACGTTTGGAGCATTTCCCAAAACTCTTTTGTTGTGGGCTTTCTTTGTGTTGTTGGTCGTATATATTGCGCTGTGTTAAAGGTATTAAAGACTTTAATGGTTTTAACTTTATTTGAACTATATCCATACAAAAATTTCTTTATTTCTTTAGTGTTTCATTAATTTTTATTGATCACGTTTTGACCCATCTTGCAAGGATTACAAGTAGTAAAAATCTTAATATCGATAGGTAAAGTTTTACGTAAAAATGAATTTTTTGTTTTTACACAACTATTTAGGTAAAACAAAAAAAAAAAAAAAAACAAAAACAAAAAAAAAATACATGTGTTTTCTTTAGTTTTAAAATTTCTTTATAACGGCTGTGTTGGTGTCTACTGATGATTTTGTCAAACCTATTACTAATCTTTTATCTAACACCGTTTATCAAGACAATCGCCGTGGAAAAATGAATGCCCATCATTGATTCGTAGACAGTTTCTGAAGTTCTAAAATTTCATTTTTTTATTGCTTCCAAAAATAGACAATAAACTGCATTGCACATTGGACTAACATCAAACTATTTTTGAATATAAATCAGTCATTTGTAAAGGGCTGTGCCGATTTATTTAAAATTTGACATGAGCATAGTATCTGAGCTTAAGTTTTGAAACCGGGTACCATCCACTTTTCAGGAATGGCATTGGTCTCGAAATTGAATACAGCGCACCTAAAATTTGTTCTGACTTTTGGCATTTCTTTTTTTTTTGTTTTTTTTTGTTTTTGTCTGATTTTTAAAATTATACATGGTGTTAAAGGCTTCGTTTATACCTCCAGAATTGAGCTTAAATCTGCAAATTATATGTATAAATGATCGAGTTTTTTAACCCTGATCGAATTTTTTTAAAAAGAGGGCACATTTTCATCAGATTTTATCTTTCTTGAAAAAACTTTAGGATTTTATCTTTTGTTACTCTAAGACTGATTGAGGGATATAAACATTTTTATTTCTGTAAGTTAACTATATGTGTGTACATTTAAACTAAATTTCTTATTAAATTGATCGTCCGCTTAGAAGATAGAGGTCCTTCAATTTGAACTATTTTAAGTCGAAAAATTGAAATGGCCATATGGATATGCTTTCCCTGCAGTAATACATTTCATTTTTAGTTTAAAATAATAAATATGTCATGAGAATATTATGACATATTTATATTTGAAGGAATCAAGCACAATTAAAGTAAATTAGCATATGTCTTTTGTTTATATTTTTAAAATTCGAAAAAACAATAAAAATGTAAAATTTTCTAAATGAAATCTTCAATGGTAATCAACAATTATCGCAAATTCTAACAGAATACCGAACTTTAAACAAACACAATTTAGATAATTTTTATTATTTCTCATTGATTTTGGCATTTAGTTTTTCATTCTTTTTGTGGGTGAGCAACGTATACAGCCAGAAAAAAAAAACGTTTTGAGAAAACATCTAAACGTCTAACGCACTGGTCTAAAAAGTAACTAGATCATTGAAAACACAATTCGTTTGATAGATTACTTATTGTTATGCTGCATTAACAACACATGATTAGGAATAAACAAATTACAACATACTTTTACAATTTCTTTGGCCCATATAGATAAAGTTTGATTTTACTTTCGCCTATATACTTTCAAATCAAATATTCTAAGTCTTAGACGAAGAAGATGTATTGTGTAACTCTGGTAGTGTCTAATTTTTCCTGCTTTCCATTAGGGATTATTTCAACATTTACTACGAATAAGAATATTCTTAATACTTTTGTTTTTCTTTGAAAATTAAATGTCCTGCTGGACTTGGCATGGGAACCCGACATTTTTAATTTTCACAGAGATTTTAATGTAACATTTAGAACAACTACACGTTATAACACGGATGAAAAAAAACATCAACTAACTCATTATCACAGGTACGTTGATGACAGAAATATATAGATTTCAGAAATAAGACAACAGACAATACCGACAACACTAAAAACAAGCAACACTCTACGAAACGATCTCAAGACTTTACCAGAAACAACCGATATATTTAGTATATATGACACTACTGTATCCTAATAAAAAAGACCAAAGACTAGACATTTTTACGAACGTTGAAATATACAAAACACGAACCTTTAACGGAGATATTATTAACGAGCAGGAGATATTATTAAAATACTTTTACAAATAAAAAAATCACCCACAGATGTCGCACTTACCTATCCAATAATAAAAGACGGAAATATTAAAACTATATAAACATATATAAACATGTCACATATCAAGCTATCCATCTGTATAATACCATTGAAATAGGCACTATCCTAATGGACAAAATTAACTGAACCCACCACTATTTATACAACAAAAACTGTACTTTATCTCTCCCCAGTACTAATCAAGATGCGGCCTGAAAATGATATTCCCACATCAAAAGCGCTTGCCAAATGTAACAGCCAATAAAACGACAGTCTCCGCCGAAAGGTATGACAAGAGCAAAAAACTTTTTCATATCAATATCTATATTTATAGGATAAATATTTCATATAAAAAATTAATTGTTTATATGAGTTTTAAAATGTCTTAAATAAAATTTTTTCTTCACTAAAGCATTGTGTGCTTTTTCGCTTAATTCCATTACACAACATTTTGCATTCATCCTATTTTCTTAAGTCTAGTTTTGCAATACTAATGATATACTTATGTATTTATTGCTGGAATCAGTGTAACTACGACAACATCAGGCATTGCTAGAGCAATTAATAATTTTCTTCAAAAATCATCTTTTTCTTCTTCTTTTTTAAGTGACATGAAACACACATAACACATAATAAAAAAGTATATGTTATTGCTTTAAAATAAATCATAAAAAATCTATTAAAAAATTATGCAAAACAAAACTGTTTTAGTTTGAAATACTTTTTAAACACAGTAAAAATTCTGACAACAATAAACATGACCTGGCGTTCTTCATACCCATCCACTTTAAACAACTTATGTGGGCAATAAAAATGCATTTTTATTTTTGCTTTTTCCGTAATAAGTTTTTATTAAGTATTTTTTAGCTTATTTTTGCAGGTAACAAATTAGATATATTTAATTTTTTCTAGATAGAGAAAGGCCAAGTAAAGTAATTTTATTTAATTGAAGTTTGAGCCTAAACTCTTCTCTTGTTTATCTTAAATTCAATTAAACTACTTCTCAAGAGGTAAGGATATAATTGTAAATTTTAATTTCACGCATCTAAAAAAATAATAAATGCCTTTTTAAAACAAAAAAAAAAAATTGCACGCACAAATTTACACAAGATTTGAATCCTACATATTATTTTTGCAGCTGATAGTTCAGGGTGCATAAAAAAATACTAAACAAACAAACAAAAAACGCATTCAACAGAAATAGTAGAATTTCTGCGATAGGTTTCAAAAATTTCTAAAACATTGTCGGAATATCTGATCTTGACAGCTGTGAAAAGAGAAACTAAAAAATGTCCGTAACTTGGAGCCAAAAAGAAGCGCATTTTAAAAGTGTTTAGAAAGAAATCCAAGATGCAATGCAATATGGACTCCAATATGGATCCTAAGGTAAAATCTTAAGCTTATAATGACTGAAGGTCGGTGTCTTCATGCTTACAATGTCATTTAAAAAAGAACTGAAGCTTAGCAATCACATGTCACTTTTAAAGCGTTTTTAGTGGTCTTAATTTGAATTAATTAAACGGTATTGATGCAATAATATTTAATTATAATTTCGTAAAAATAAACTAAAAAAGTGAGCTGTTAAACCGCTTGGACCATAATATTGAAACATTTCACTGCTATAGAAGAGGTGACATCAAGGTAAAAAATTTGGAAAGACGCTGCCAAAGCGCTTTAAAGAAGTAAAATGCGTTATTAAATTCTTATTTTTTCTCTGACTTTATTTTTACACAGAAAGTGTTTTCATATCATAAGACTTATCTTTTTTGCAATTTTTCGAAACACTAAAAAATTTGTATAAATATTTAATCGGATTTCATTTATTTATATTTAATAATAAGAGCTTTTTATAAAAGTTGTATGTAGATAGGTGTTTGATACTTTTTTACACTATTACAATAGCGGTATTCAGTGTTTAGTGAAACTGCAATTGCAACAGTTTTTCACATATTATGAGCGCCTTTGTTTATTTCAATTAGTTAAATTTAGTATGCCTATAAAATTTTTGGTATTTACTATAAAAGATATATTTTGTTTTCTTTTAACCATTCATATCATACATGGGCATATCGCATTATTTAAATAATGGAGTAAAATTTTGGATTTTACTGGTTACTGTATTTCTTTCACTGTTTACTGGAAAAAATTGCGGTAACCAGCAAAAACTTTTACTAGTTACTGCTGCATAATTCATTAAAAATATACTGCAGTATGCCCAAGTATGATTCATATACTTCTACTCTTATGGGTTTTTAAAATAAATTTGTTTTAAAAACGCAATCTTTTTCGGCGACACTTGAGCTTTTTTTGAATTAAAACATTTTAAAAATAAAAGAATATGACAAAATTGCACATAGTGGTAGACAAAAGTTTATTCATCTCAGTTTTACAAACACTGACTATAATAACATGAGCCTTTGTTACTGCAGATAGAATCTCTATGTTAAAAATGGTTTAAATAACAAATCTATAATTAATAATATTATTTGGTTTTTACTTTAAAAATGGTATAAGTCTTAAATCAGCGGTTGGACTGCTTACAATGTTGCATGACCTTCAAATAAATGAAATAAATTAAGTTTAAATTTAGGGATTTCCCAAGCATGCAACAGCTGCAAGATTTTTCAAATTAAATTTTATTTCGAAAATTATATATTTTACTAGGAACAATACTAAATATTTAATAGCATTACTATTTTAATAAGCACCCTTTGGAGTTTTCTAGTAACCTAAGCATTGTGTAAACAATTTAGGTCAGATAACACTAAAAAAAATTGTTGTTTTCTTTGACTTTATTATTATTTTTTTTTTTTCAATTAAGTACAACCTGCATTTTAAAATCAACAATTTTTAAATTAAATGTAACGTATCGGAGATAGTACAGGTGCATTTCAGACTCTTTGGAACAACAATTTCGCAACCATTTTTTTGTTAGCAAGCAAACCATCAGAAAGGCGGATTAGCAATATGATGATAATATTTCCAACATTTTTTTGATTTGCTTTGCAATTCATATTATTTCATGGTGTAACTGCAACCAACATAAACGCCACCAATTGTTCATTGAAATGTTTGATTGCTTGACTTTTTTAACTTGTTGCTTGGCAATTGTTATAAATAAATAATAAAAAAGATATCCCTCTAAAAATAAAATTACAAATAAATGTAATATTGGGAAAGCCAAATGAATGAATCTATAAAAATAAATTGGTGTGTTCAGCTTTGTGTTGCAGAGGCTCTTGCGGTAGTTGCAAAAGCAGCATTTTGCATGGGTTAAGCAAATTTTAGTAAAAGGTGTGTCAGTAGTTAACACAATTGACTTAAAATGTAAACAGCGTTGGCTTACAGTAACAAAAAGCAGAAAAAAACGAGAGATTAAAGCCAACAAAAAACCATTGCTAGTGGCAATGACGTCGCTGGTATGGCTGCTGACCCTGTTGCAGCACTTTGCAACATTACCTAGTGTTGCCACTAAATTTCTGTATTGTCATTGTTCTGCATGAATTCATTTTGCAACAATCTTTTGTAGATTATTTGCTGAAACATTAACAGTAGAAAAAACTATTTTTTAACTATAATTTCTACTGTGATGGAATCATGTAGCGCGATCAATAATACACAAGCACGCAAAAACTTTATCCAAGAAAAATATACAAAATAAAGGTTTTTTCATTTTTTTTTATAAATAAACAATTTTGACTAAACTGAAGTGGGAAGTGGGTTAATGCAAGTAATTGCTAAGTTGCTACCAAGAGTAAGTCGACATGAAAAATAATTGCATGATGTTGCTCATGTTGTAAAGTTTTATGTTTATTATTTTTACGAGTGCAAACAAAAAACTGCTCTCTGAATTTAATGGCTTTTTTCTTGTGGAAAACCTTGAAGTGCGCAAAATAATAAGAAATTTTATAAAAATAGGAAATTTGATTATTTGTTTTCATATTCAATTTCCTTCCCAATTAATTTATTTATTTGACTTCGGGTCATATGCCTTAAGAAATAAATAGTAAAAGTTAACACAAAAGTTGCATCCATAAACGGGTTAGCAAAAAAAAAACAAAGTGATGAAAAAAATAAAAACCAAATATTTTAAATCCTGTGTTATTTTAAATATTTTCTTAATCTTTAAATGTAAGAATTATCGCTCTTATTGAAAAAATTTTTGGGCACTTGGGATAAGAACCTCAATTATAATTAACAGACTGAATCTATCAAAGAAAACCGCAGCTGCAAATAAAAATATAATAAATAATTTAATTCAAAAGTTCTCACTTTGTACAACAGAAGACAGTTGCATCTTTTCATGCCTGAAATGGATAATAGAGAACGTTTCGAAATTTTAAAATGATTTGGCAGCCTATTGCTCATGATCTTGCAGCTTTGGAAGACGCTAGTTCACTTCACTGTTCTTTACTATCGCTTTATACACTCAAACCTAAATCGCTTAAGCCGCAGCGCAATCTGGGCCATAGCTTTTGCGCTGAAGTGTCATACCTAAATAAGAGCGTCAATTTTGTGGCTTTAACAGTAATGTTAAGTCATTCTATTTTTTTTATTTTATAAGACCCACTGCACAGCAATAAAAAGTAATTAAACTACTAAAATGCCCTAAAAACAACTAAATTGTCATTTCTTTTCAACAAGAAAGAAACAAGAGAAACTAAGAAGCAACCAACTTCACTTCTACTTTGTTAAAATCGGATTTTCCAATCGCTAAGCATTTACGTATGTCAATAAGAATTTATGGCAAATAGATTGAGATTTACATGGTAATAAAAGTTTAACTGTTATCTTAGGGTATATATTTTGTTTCGTTTTGTTTTGCGCTCAACAAATTTAATATCCCTAATAAAGAACACCACAAATACAAAAGCCAGTAATGATGAATTTTCTTAAACACAATAATATCTCTGCACGAATAAATATGACTTCCGGGGAGTTATTGGCAAAAATATTGCACCAATTGGTTGTGATATAATAACAAGAACTGTACCATTCTATCTGGACCATTATATGGTTGCGATGACCAATTTATAGTAGCTTCAAACAATACCTTAGTCATTACTAAAAAGTTTCCGTTTATGTGTCATCATATGAAGTGGTTTGAAATACTTATTTTTTTGCTAAAACTCCAATCACAATTAGATGTTTATATCCATCTAAAAAACATTTTTTACCTTAATTTCTTATTAGTTATGATAATGTGTTAAGTTTGTTTTTATTTACTCAAAGTGGGACTAAAAACAATTTTGGTTTCCACTTGGCGTTTCAGTTTGGAGATTTAGTTTAGTTGTAAGCTGCAGTTTAATTGTAATTTCTTAAAAACAAAATTGTAAAGATAGCGATACGGATCTCTACATTAAGAGTTTTTAGTCGCATAATTTTCAGAAACCAGTTTATTTTGTCACCAAATTTCCCCGTGAAAATAAAACCATTTAAACTTAAATACATTTAAACATTAATGAAGATATGCCCTTATTTAATTTGTATTTTATTACTAAAATATACAATATTTGTACCCTTGTGAGCGCTTGAAAGTTTTATTTATCAAGTTCACATCTTAAATATTCCTCATCGTAATTTCATTTTCGTTCCTTTTTTTACTGTAAATTGAATTAGTTACTGAGAAAACGTGTCTTCCACAAACAAGAGTGAAGAACAATTCTGTCCGCCAATTAAATTTTCATAATCCAGACGCATCTAAGTATCAAAATCAAATTTTTGTTAAGATCGAACAATTGATCTGTACGTTTACTATATGAGATTTGATGGGAAACATTATAATATTTTCTTTGATTTTTTAAAATCTTTTTATTTATACATTTTTATCTTGATAAATGGTTTTGAAGTACTGGTTAATGGATAATCAAGTTGCAATAATACTGAAGACAATGAAAATTTCAAATCCCAGGAAATGCACTAAAACATTTACAAATTCCCTAAATAATAAAATAATAAAATTCTCTAAATAATAAATAAATTTCATTATCTGGCATCATTGACTTAATGGCTTACAAACTGATAAAAAAAATCTCAGAGATCAAGTCGAAAGGTTTGAAGATCACTAGAGCTGTAAAAGAGTGGATAGAAACTTAGAACTATTATATAAACGCCTTTGAAACCAGATATATAGCTGAGTAAAAATTTCTTAGGCGGTTCGTCAGAATAGTTAGTTGAAATAGTGGTAAGCTGGCATATTAAAAGCTGGGAGCATGCTTAACCGCGCCGCGCCACTGATAACAAATGAAATTCAATACCAGACGATCAAAGTAATAACTTGCTTAAAACTTAACATTTAAATATCACCCACATCTTTAACCCTAATAATTTTATTCCACAATGAATTCGCTTTAAATTAGCAAATTTCTTGTTCTTGTTTTTTGTTTTTCAATATTTGTGGTTACTACAGAAGACAACAAAAAATACAAATGCTTACTGAAAATAGTGACGATGCAATTATTTAATGTAGGCTTAAGATAATGAACGACATAATATCAGGAGTATTAATGACGCACTTCTGCGCCAAATCTCTTTCTTTAATATTTCCGACTTAATGCTGAAAGCAAGTTAAAATGTTTCTACCTAAAAAAATATAATTATTGAAAAACAATATTAAGTTTGAGTGAAAGTTTTTCAAATAAATGTATTATTTACTTTTAATTTTTTTTTGTTTTCTGTTTTTATTTTAATGCGGTTTTTATTTTATCTCAAATACCAAAAAATAAACTGCTAATATAAATCTTGTTCCTTTCTTTGAAAACTTTTTTAAGTTTTGAGCCTGGTTAAAATTAAATTTTTGCTATATATGAGGCTTATACTTTGTGCTAAATAAATATCATGAAATATCTTAATACAAAAATGTAACTGACAATGGTTGCAAGTCAAGCTTTCATGTTTTTATAGTATTTTACTCTTTCGTTTAACGATGTTTTGTAAAGTTATACACTTTTCATTGTATTTTTATTATAATAAAACCCTAAAAAAATTAAATGTTTAGAAGTCTTGAATATTCGTGAAAAAATCGAACTTATATGTTTTTTTTATTCAACTGACAGTGTTTTAATATGTTGCTAGGTTTATTAAAAAATATTTCATGCGCAAAACACTAAAATGGCATTAAATATTTCTTTTATGTCTTTAGGCTCTAGAAAACCTTAAAAACTAAAAACAAAGAGCTTGATTTAGATGCAACTGATAATAATCTTAAGGTTTTCTCATCATCATCGCTGCTATCGTAGTCATCAAAAGCTTGTTCTGCATTTACTGAAATTCCTACAAAATATATATTTATAAGCAGAACAACAATTGATTTGATTTTTATCAACGAACAGACATATGTTTAATTTAAAAGAAATAGTTTAACCTCTTGTTCCAATTTTGTATAAAAATCATCATTATCACGTTACCGACAAGACACAAACCGGTTCAACTCCCTCAACAATAAAATAATTTACAAATAGGAATCTTAAGCACTTAAACACATACAAATAGACGTATATTTTACGATTGTAGAAGAACTGAGAAAATCGAAAAATATATACAAAAAAACAAGACTTAACTATTGAATTATTATCAGTATTCCATAACGTTTATAATGATAATGCAGCAGTTGATGATAGTAATTATTCTAGTCATTCTCATTACCATCATCATGATCATCATCATTGAACAAGCAGCTGATATATTTCTACTTATACTCTTCACTTCGTTCAATATTAACATTTTAAGCAGAAAATGAATAAGAAAACTTTAAAAGAATATTCTTGAAAAGATGTTTACAATGAAGATATAAATCTTATGAATCAACAGATGAGCGACATCATTCAGCAACAACTCAAACAACATACAGACGACGAAAAATTTTGGCATGAGGCGCGCGCGTTAACAATTCTTAGATTTCTATAGGCATCATATTAACAAGTTAATATTTGTGCTAACAAGATTTTGTTGTTCTTTTAGTTTTGTCGTCTTTTTCTATCTGTTTCTTCTTTAGATGAAACTAAGAAGGTACAAAGCTTTTTCAATAGCAAAAAAAGGTTCCAAATAAAATGTTTTTTAATGTTTATTGGCGATTTTGGATTTTTTTTCTTCTTGTTCATTCTTTTCTTTAACATAAAGCACAACAGATACTACCACGAGTTACCAACAAGAAAATAAAAAAAATAAATAAAAGCTTCAAGTAGCAACATCATCGTAATGTAGCAGCCATAATATCAACAAATACGTCTCAATAAAAGAATTCATTCATTACGAGAAAATTACTAAAAGGCACATAGAAAAAGAACGACGGACCAACGATAAAAAGTTCCCGCTTCTAGAGTTAAAAATAATATTTCGTATTTTAAGTTTTGTTATATTTGATTGCAAGACAGTTTATTATTAAATGCCGACAAACCTGTACGAGAAACAAATTTACTTTAGGCCGATAATATGCAAACACAGAGTTTGTAATCACATGCAATTTTGATACAGCGCGCTAGGTGCATTTAAATAGAAAACTAATAAATTGAGGAAGAGATCCCTCTTGCCTTCCTGTTTAAGAGCCTCGGGGTACTAATTTTCAGGGTCGCTCGTGCTAAGGCTCTGTCGCAGTGCTTCCGGGGTACAAAGGGGAACCAGTCCCCTAGTATGCTGAACCCGAAATCTGGGTACACTGATCTTTTTTTATATTGAAGGCTTTACCAGTGTTCCTATGGATTGCCGCCGATCTCTGTGACCAGTTTTTTGTGAGGTTCCTATGGGGTACTAGTGGTGGGTATGGCTTAGGTCGGTTTTCGCGGGGATGGTGCGATGCCGATCGAATGTACTGTTGCATTCTCAACATACGGAGTCGGATGGTCTCTCGACCTTAAAGCAAAGGAAAGTTTATGATCCAGCAATCCATTATCTTAGATCTGTTACTTTATTGTGCTACACTAGTAGAGGATGCTAGTCGATGCATTATAATTCACTCGGTGGTAAGACCACCTTAAGTTAAGGGCATAACGGCAAATACTAACTTTAATCCTGATCACATCTTTCTGTTTAAGGATGTCCGGCATTCCTGGGCGGATGTAGATGTAGAATATACGCTATACCATAATATTTATATTTTTTTTAAATTTGAATGCATTTCTTACATTTCTGCCTTTTGTAATGCAGTTTCTTTCTTCAATAATATTAACAATGTGTCTTTCCTAATATTGCAAACATTAGCATATAGAATCAACAGAACAATTTCAAAGACATCATGTTGTTATCTTGTTGTTGTTGCTATTACTTACAACAGATTAAATCGTTGGAAATACAAAGAAAACTCGTAGAAAATGATATGCCGAGAAGTTTTAACAGTCTTATACCTAGGAAACAATTTTTTTTATATCTGTTGTATTTGCCGTCTACATTCTTAATTCGAAAGACATTTGTGGACAAGGAAAAAGCTTTTTAAAACACAAAACCATGTAGATTTCATTAGAGATACAACTTAAGTTTATGTACCAAAATATCACTCTGCTGCACAAAAAGGCAAGAATCAAACAAACTTATAAACACAATTCTTGTTTTTGTTTAGTTTTTACGTCAGTCCTTAAGCTTCTTATGAAATCTTATTATGGTTTCCTTTGGACCTTAATAAAGTAATTTATGAAAATTATTTTCTCTACTTTTTAATTTATTATTTTATCTTTTTTTTTTTCTTTCTTGTAAGTGCACACGTTAGTGTTTGTGAAAACTTGCACAAAAAATTTTCGTGTGGTTTTGTCATAATTATAAAAATTATTTTGCTTTTTAAATATATTTATCGTGTAAAAAAACTATATATTTTTTGTGGTTGGTAAAAACACTTTTGGAATCCTGTTTTTTCTATAAAATTTTTATTGTTGTGCTAATGACTTAACACTTGCTTTTGCTTGTGCATTTGTGACCATGTTGTATTTTTTACTTGTATATGTTTTTAGCTCTCTCCCTTGTGCGGTTCCAAAGTACATTACGTATTGTCATGATATTCTAGCCATAATTTCCATTGCTCATACGGTAACACGAGCAAATTTTCTTCTGGATAAACAAATTTTTCTTCAATTTAAAAATATTTAAAAAAAATATATTAAATTAAAAGCAATTTTTGGACATCCCCGGATTAAACAAAATGCAAAAAAAAAGTAAAACGGTATTTGGAAAGCGAATATATGAGTAACGAATGTAGCCCGTCTACAGGCGGTTTTGGCTACTAGAGGGTTAAGTTTATTTTATGTGTGTAATTGAAAAACATCAATATTTTAAAGCTATTTAATTTTATCAATTTTTTGTACAAGTGAATGTAGGATTAATATTAGTCCTTGATGTTGGTTTGTTTAGGACATAAAGAAAATAATTTAAGCGCATATATTTTATTGAATCAGTTTTAAGTTGTTATGAGGTTGGTCTATTAAAGTCCAATTTGGTTACAGCTGGAAACTAGTGTAATCAGAATTTGTCAGCATGATCTGGCACTACCAATTTAATTATAATATTCAAATTCCACTCCACTGTTTCTTTAACGATCTCGTTAATAGCACATTCATTGTTTGCTAGCGGCTTAAGAGCTCTCTCGGTACAAAGTCACAAGATTTCGACATAGATAACGCTGAAAACATAGGAAATTTGATATAATATCCAACTTCCCAGCACAATGTTAAAAGATAAATTGGGTCGTTGTGATGCTTAAATTTACTCAAGTGAAAAAACAAGAGACAAAAAAGGTAGTTGTCCCATTTATTATGGTCCAATTTTGATCACTATTTTACAATATTTTGTACTTTTTGACGGACAAATTGCATTTTTCTGGACAGTATTATTTATATAGAATAAGACTATGAACCCAGATTCTTTATTAATATTTAACAAATATATCGATCTAGAGTTATTCACGACAACCTTACTAATGTAAGCAGCATTAAGTTTTATGGAAATTATTGAAGATGAGATCTCGAACACTTGTCAAAAGAATGATATTATTCTGACTCAGCAGTCGTTTCAAATAAATAGTGAAATTATCTTGGTGTATGCGCTAAATGTAAATCAATTACCTTCGGCTATATAAAACAGAATACTCTTTGCAAAAATTTCACATAAAAATATTTTATAAGTAGTCAATTTCGACGTTTTATTGAGAAACACGAAAGAAAAAACAAAATTATTGTTATGGTGTATTCTTAAGTGCTTTAATGAAAACACTTTATACAAAAAAAAAACTTTTAAATAACTTTAAATGACTCATTTTCATTATGAGACAATTTAAAACAACAAACAAAGGAGCAAAACAGCACACAAATATTGAACACACAAAAACAAATATTAATTTCAAAAAGTAAAAGAAAAGAAAAAAGACATCTGTAACCACAGGGACGGATAAAACAATAGAAACCAAAAAAAAAAAATTATATGCAGAAAACTTGTTAATATCGACTTTAAAAGCTTGTAAGCTAAACATTTTGTTCGTTTCCAATTTTATATCCCTCACAGTAAAATAAGTGCAGTTCTAAAAGGATTAATCTTTAGTGGAGCTCTAAACAGCACAAATTTCTCTTATTTATTTATTTACATCCTGTTCTTGTGGTTTCTTTTTTCTATCATTAAATTTATTTTTATTACTATTGTCACCATTGTCATTATAGATTGGCTCTTTTAGATTTTATTCTCGTCTTGTTAAGAAAACAAAAAGTTTACTATTATTATTTTTTTTTTTTTTGCAAAATTCCTACTTTACTTAAAAGATATTTCTTTATTCTGCCAAATCGTTTTATGTATAATTTTTTTACTCATTAAAACCCAGCAGGCATTTAATAGAGTTGATGCATTTATCATACAGTTTATAAAGAACTATTATCTTGAAGGGCTATAAAGAGCTAAGCCTTCAGGTATATTCCCGCTTAAATACTTGTTATACGTAACGAAATTTCTTTTCTAATAAACAATGACTAATTTCATGATCAACAATGAAAATTTTTAAGTTTTTAAATATAAAATAAAAAGTCAATTGTCTAATTTATTTGCTATAAATTCAACCAGTTCAATTTAATTGAAACTGTTTGAAGTGTATTTTTAGGCACAACACAACATGGCTGTAATAACTTCCTAGATAAGCTCTCATTGTTTTTATTCATAAATTGCTGATTTAAAATATCAAAACTTTTTTAAACAAAATGGCAATGTCGTTTACTAATTTCAAGCGACTTAACACCGTTCCACATTTAGGATCTTTCTAGCAGTTGAATATTGCTAGAAATGAAAAAATTTACCACCGCCTATTTTGCTATTTGCTTTCACTGCTATTCATATTCGTTGATAAGATTAATCATATCACACATTTTTCTGTTGACTGTTTAAAAAAATGGCTCTTCTGCCAAATTTTGCCTTGTCCACCTGATGAATGATAAGATTATTTTATATTTTCGGTGATGTCCAAAATGTCCTTCGCTTACTAAAGCTTTTCTGTACAGACGATATTTAGAATCCTATCCTCAGAGTAACATTAAAATAATAATAATTTGGCAATCGTTGCTTTAATTAATAAGAACTGAAGCTCTTATTTAACCATATTCTGTACCATTTAAACTGATATTGCTGACATTTCAACACAAGTTTATTCGAAAGTAAACCAAAAGAAATATTTACGTTAGTAATCTTAAAATAATGGAAAAATGTAGTTTGTGCAGCACAAATTAGTCAAGTAGAGTCGCTTGGACTCAGTTGTGGCAATATCACATTACACCCGGCATGGAGTATTGAAAATAACTATCGCCGCCAGATGTCATAGAAAATCATCAAACATGGCTCTTAAAGTGGCAGCAACATCAGCCTTTAAGAATTCTATGTCTTGTCTTGAAAGAGAAAGGCGATCGTTAATAAGAAGGATGACATATGTTCTTTTTTCTTGAAAGTATCCCCGAGTTCAAGCGCTTAACTCATAACTTTGATTTATAAGCTGCACGCTGTGATTTCCACCTAAAGAAAGCTGTGTACATCTGGCAACCCTGCGTGTACTCGTACTACTGCTTTTAATAGATACCAGTGGAATTGCGAATGACAAAGCATTTAATATATTCACACGATATAGTCTTCTGGCAAATTCGTTTGCCTTAATGACAGAAAGCCATCCGTGCATCGACAGCTCTTTTTTTAGAAATGCCGCCAGACTACTGAGAAAGATGCCAATATTTAACTCTCATTTTCTATAGAAGAGGAGTTCATTTCTCCTGGATGAAAATATGTTAGCCTTAAATACAAAGCATTCACCCATACAGAATGTTTATTCGAGAAAAGACTAGATCCGACACCACAGCTCGTCTTTAAACTAGTGTCACACTTTCCGTTAGAATTTTTCCCTCGCACCTTCATTCCTATAGGCTAAAAATATGAGCAAGAAAATAGTTGTGAAGCTTTTCTTGTTGTTCTCCATAAGCGTTACAATAACTCTTTTTTTAATAAAGGAGATAGATTTTTAAACAATATTTATAATTGAATTTTTCAAGTTTAAGGTATTTCACAAAAAATTATTTACACCTTTAAATGCATAGTCTTATGTAAATACACGAAGTTCATAGCAAAACGGTATCTTTTAAACGGAATCAACTAAGAGAAGCTTTAAAATATGCCATGATTTTAATTGCTCAAAAAAAAGCACTCAACTCCTGCTGCAATGTCAATAGAGATGCCATACGAACATGAAATAATTTTGCTTAAAAACAAAAAATTTTATTGTTTTTTCTTTGCTTTTGGAAGCATAGCTTTTAAAGAAATAGTCTGCGGGTAAGTTGTATAACGAAGAGTGAACGTGTGTGTGTTTCTACATAAATATTTTTGATAGTCCCAAGCTGTGAAGGATCATTAACATAAATTGCTTATTTTACATGTTAAAATCAGAGTAGTCAACTATAGAGACGGGCTTAAATTTTAGCGTGTTGGTATTATTTTGTTGTGGGTATTGTTATGCTTTACAAACACTATTCAGACATTTGACAATGATACTAAAAAAAATCAATGCTTCGGTTTTTATTTCTTATACAGGGTGTTCGCAAATATAAAATAAATCACCAACTCATCTGAGTGATTTCTTCTGAAGCTTTAAATTATGTTTTGTTGTCTCTTAATAAAACAAATAAAAAACATACCCATTCTAAACTTTAGCTGCAAAAAGATAATCTAAAAATTTATGGTGCTGCATTCAATAAAGTCGAATATATGTCCCTACATAAAACTGCTTCAATTCCTAGGGATTATGAGACGGTGACCACTAGAGTTATTGTTAAACTTTACTCAAACAATTGCGTATTTTTCTTTAGTTTTCTAGACCAACCTTTTGATTATTCCATGACTATGATCGCACCGTAAAATACAAATTAATCCCAATAATAGAATCACTGTAACTTAGACGAAGCAAAAACTACTTCCAGAATAAACTGTAGTTCCATAAAAAGTTCTAGCAATTCTTATAATTTAAATAAAAAAAACTAAAAATTAAAAATCATACATTAAATTATCGACAAATAATCTTCAACATTTTTACTTTTTTCGTCCATAACACCTAACAAAAATAGGTTAAGATTGACTTAATGCGATGTATTTAATAAAAGAGTGTTTAAAAGTTATAACAGAAACTTAAAATCGATTTCTTCTCGTTTCAAAAACTCTACTGGCAAATAGTGCTACTGAGAATTTAAAGAAATATCAAACAAAAGGTTATCATAGTTTATAAGTAGCATATTATGATTCTAATATATATGCATAATTCACAAAACCCCTTGTATCCGTTTATACTGTTAAAATACAATAGTGTATGCTTGGTGTTGGAAATTTTCATATAAAATTTCAATACACCAATCCACTTTTATTTTGCATGTTTTTGAAAAGTTGTATTGGTAAACGTGTTATCAACTACATGTGAATTCCATATCATTTTGAGAAGAAGAAAATAAACAAAAGACATTTGTATCGTTTAGCATATCAAAAGTATACTTTTCGCATAAAAAAAAATTTTGCTTTTTTCAGTCCTATTGTTGTTTACTGCACTGAAAATAACATCGCTATTATAATTACAGCATAACCAATCCATTGGCAAGCTCACCTCCTTAAAACTCCTATTTAAAGTAACTAACTAATTAAAAAAGAATCAGAATGCAGTTCCAAATCGTAGATTCTAAATTCTGATTCTGGGAGCATTTGATCAGCGGATGATGTTTAAATATTTAAACGTGATAACAATTGTAAAACTAATTACTTGAAAATCAATTTAAAACAAAAAATTAGTAGAAAAAAACTGCAATAAATTTGATTTCTGTGCAAAAATTAGTACTGTTTGAGTATTTCAACACGTGTATAAACACTTGTGAGATTTATATACATACTAACATATAAATTTGTTTTTAATAATTGCAGTTTGTATAATTTTAAAAAAGTAGAATGACGTTTTTTGTTTTGAACAACTATTTTTCCTTTTAGATTCGTTGTCATATATTCTCTTCGAATTTTGAATGAATTATTAATGAGTTAAAGAGTGAAATTATTTTTAATAAATTTATTAAATTATAAATACGCAAAATAATTTTAATCTTTAAATTTTAAGGCAAAGATGATCTGATAATAATGAAATGAATTTATGATATTTAGATTTCAAAGCGTTCAAAATATTTAAATGAATAAAATACTTAAAACACACAAGTCATTTGTTATGCTAAGCCCCGTTTTCATTAATCTAATTTTTAATATATATTTTTTTTAAAAAGCTTACCTATCTTAAGGTTTTAAAGAATGACCACTTGCTGCCAATTTTAATCAAATTTAACTTGTCGACAAGCTCACTATTGCAGCTAACACTTCTCCACCTTTTTAATAATTTTCGGAAAGAGTTAGAGCTAGCTAAAAGAAAAAAAAAATGATTTCGTCTGAAACAGGAAGATAAGAGCTGAACCTGTACGAATTGGTTGCCCAGCATTTTACAAATTACTGTTATGTTATTGGCTCTCGAAATAAATCATAGCTTCTTGACATGGTTCGTATCTTATGCTTGAATAAAATCTTAGTGAGGAAATGCGACTTCTGTGTCGCTTTGCTTAAAAGGTCAGATGGCACTGCCATGGAAGAAGCAAAGGCAAGTATGGGAGTGATAAAACTTTGCACGTTTAAAGAGAACAGAGTAATCCAAACATAAATAAATGTCTCATCCAATATTTCTTGCGGTAATTTGTCCAAGCCTAATGTTGGAAAGTTTTACTTATTTACTTTCAACACGCCAAAATCTTTTTTCTGAAATTATTTTAATTTTGCCACTACGAGTGGTATTTTTTTTAATAATGTATTATAAATTTAATCAATATCTAATAAGGGTATAACTATTGTGATTATAAATATAAACTTACTAGTTCCGCTACTGGCCATAATAATTGGTTTAGTTATAACTTAAAAGGCAACAGATTTAGTAGCTAATTGACTGTATAATGCTAAAGAAAGATTATATTCTCTTTAAGAGAAAAAAACACTAAAAGCCACCTTTAGTAAAATCATTCTCGAACCACAACTGTAACGAAAAAATTTACTGTTGTTTTAATTTACGTATTGGTAACTTTTAATTTATTGTACAATTTTAATAAATTATCTGAAGTTATGAAAACGTGCTTAAAAATTTTAATCAATTGTATTAAAAAACAGTTAAAGATATCTTGAAACATATTGTCGATTTAACAGTGAAGCCTTCAGCTTGCTTAATAACATTTGTTTGTTTTATTCGCAGGAATTGTACATCACGTTCTGTTATTTATTTTATTTGAAATTTCATTTAAAATTAAAACAGTTGAAACATAAAAATCGTTCATCATAATTGGAATTGCATATCACGCGCTTAGTTTAAGTGCGATCGGTTGTACGTGTTTTATGTTTAACAGAAAAACTCGTTTTAACTGTTTAGAATTGTTGGCCCGTTCAAGTTACATTCTGTTTTTCTTTTCTTTTGTTGTTTTTGAAGAAAACTCGTTAGTTTAGTATAATCAGCTACTTTGCAACTATACACGTCAAGCTAAAGTTCATTAAAAACATCAAAGGCTTAAAATATTTTTCCTAGTTATGCCTAAGTTTTAGTTCTTGTACTTTCTAATGTCTCGTTTCTTTCAGAACCGACTACGTGTTATTGCATGCAGTATACTTTAAGTGATGTAAATAAAATATGAACACAACAGCTCTTAAGAAGAAACGAAGTAACTAGCAAATAAACTTAAATAAGGCCTAATAAAAACTTAGTATTTTGAAATAAAGTTATTACAACAAGACGATGTGTAAAATAACTTCCAGTGAAAAACGTTAAAAACATTTCATTAAAGCGCTTATGTTTTTTTCCTTTTTATTATTTGTAAACAAAATAATTGAAGTTTTTTTATACCTTCGTTGCCAGTTATTTTATGTGGGTTTTTTCGGTTATTAAATAAGTATTGCTTATATTCAGTTTTTTTTTTTTTTTTCTATTATATTATTAGATAAGTGAATAATTTTTAAACAGAATTTAACCGATTTCAAGAGTTTCTCCATTTCATTGTAAAACATAAATAAAATGTATAACTGATAAGGAACGAGAAAAGTACTGAAATATTTTTCAAACTTGACATTTTAATGGAAAACAAAAAAATTATTTTATAATTATAGTTTGTATTTCTGCCATCAAAAGAAAACTAATGAGCACTCTAACATTATGTCGAAGGAAATTTTTTTATATTTAATTGATGCGTTTTTTCTTTTTTACTAGCCTAGCTTGTACAATTTTGATAAATAATATTTCTAGTTATTATTTTTTCTAATAAATTAAAATAAAAGATGATTTACTATTAAGATTCAAATACAATTGGTTTTGCCTAATTTCCTTGAAAATTCACACAAATTAAAATTTTTCTTTCTTAAATGCTAGAAATGAAATAATATGCATATGTTCATACAAAGATTTTGGGTTGCTAGAGGTTTTTAAATTTATTACTGTCTTAACGTTTATTTTTTAAACAGCTATTTGAATAGCGATGTAAATATAACGCTATTTATTTCGAAGTACTACGAGCAAATATGTTAACTAAAATGGTACAAGGAATAAAATGAAATTTAAAAGTACTCGGAGTTGCTATATACGTATGAATTAAAAAAAATATTTAATAATATATTCACATCGCTTATAATAATATCGCTGAGAAGAAGGTAATAATTCTAAGAAATTTTATAGAAAATTGTGCAATAAAGCTATGAAACAAATATGTAAATGAAATAGTATAGTGGAAAAAGTCTCGTTTATGCAGAATCGTTGTTATTTTTTTATTTTAATATTTTGTCATTTAAATTAACTTGTGATGTTTTTTTTGCATTAGTTAATAAATTACTTCTATGACATTCACTCTAGATCGAAATATTGTAAGAAGAAAAAATAAATTTTTTTTTTTTTTTAAATATACATCCAGGGCTTGACTTTTTTTTATTTAGAGAGCTAAAACTAATTTATTCAAAACCAAATAACTAAAATACAGCTATTTATCATTTAAAACGTTGTGATCAATTTTGTATTAACAAACTGAAATTTTAGCTGTTATTCCAAAGCAAAAACAAAATGTTTTGCATGAATGTTTTGTCAAGTATTCAAAGCTATGAATCAACTAAATAAATGCTGAAAGGTCTACTAATTATTAATTATAATAAACCATGCATCAAAAATTGTGCATCAAATGCAAAGTACATTTATATTAATATTTCACCAAGTAATATAACTCATTTGTAAAAGGAACAGCTGACAATTAATGCGTAACAAAATAATGATTTAGTGTAGCATTAACAGCTGCATACCATTGTAATAAAAATATCACCTACAATGACATTTTCCTTAAACTGAAAGTTTTCATGCAAACAAAATATGTTCTAAAGGAAAAAATAATTTTGAAGTTGGTTTATTATATACGCGAGGTAAGGCAGAGTTTTGAAGGCACTTGAATGTCATGAATATCTTTGTTAAATCACCTCACTGAAATTATTAAGAACATTGGTTTTGACTCTAAAAGTGTTTGAAGGGGATATAAAAACCTACAGACAATAATGAACTATTGAAAAAGCTATGTTTTTAGAAATATCTTTGTAACATAATATATACTTATACAAATTATAAAGGGTGTTCCAAGCTCTAAACAATATTCTAATTAAATTAAAAATATGTTTTTAAGGATACGAGTGGGATCAAACATTAGGCAAATGGCCTTCAGGGCTTTGCTGGTTCGTATATAGTCTTCTTTCGACCATCATATGATTTAAGTCAAGCTATATCTCTATTCCCAGAGGTCACCAAATAGTTACACGTTTTTTATAAGCTTATTTTTCAACATTCATATGTGGGTTCTCTGAAGTGCGATAACGAATTCAGGACGTAGGCATCTTACTTAAAATTTTTGCTTTCATCTAACCACTATTTGTTGAGTTAGGAATTATTATTTACAAACATTATTATTTACAAGCTCAATGTAAAGAGTTTTTAAAAATGTCATGGACTTTATTAGCCCCAGCTTGGCTTATGTAGTAATACAGCATTTGATTTAAATACGTGAGAGGATATTAATGAGTGGAAACTGGAGTAGAAACGCTGATCGAGATTCTATTACTATGCCCAATTAGAAAAGTAAAGTGAGATCTTTTTTTTTTTTTTTTATTGCTTAACAACTCTTTAATCTTGCTGCGAAGGGTATCAGCGGTATAGTGTTACCGTAATTACATCCCAATATCTTCACAAATATCTGTTGTTAAAGATATCCAGACTTAGAGAGATTTGGTGTTGCAAATTTTTAAATGAAATTATGGTTTTTTTCTCCCTATTCGGCTTCAAAAATTACTTTAGTTTGATGGCAAAAGTAAGTTTTCAATATTTATGCGCTTTGTTTTAATAGTTCATGTTAAATAATTCTCTTATTGTGGTAAGCAGATATAACAAAAGGTAGTTGGCCACATCCAAAAGAAAGAAAAAAAATGTAAAAGCTTTTCTATATGTTGACATTAAAAGAAAAACGGCTTAAAAACTAAAATACAATTTATAATTTTTCAAAATTAAAATATTAATAAATATTTTAAACAGTTTTGTATTTATAATTAATAAAATAATTATTAAATAAATTCGCTATAAAAATCGGTCGGTAAACTCTTTATAACTCAAAAAAATATTTTTTTAATGTGGGCGATTGTTTTTTAAATAAATTGAACATTTATATTTCTTCGAAAAGCGTCAAAAATTAATAAAAAAAATACATATGTATTTGACTTTTAACGTAATGAGAAATATTTTCATGCGGTTCAAACGTGATTACCATTTTAAAAATAAACTTATTTTCGCTTGTGGCGACGACAACCTAAAAACTTGAAACATTTTTAAAATTGATAAGCTGTCATTGCATTATGATTCCAAGGTAGCTTATAATATTTATTTTTATTATTTATATGTTTCTAATAGTAAGCTGGAAATCTCTTCTTCTTTATACACACATGCACGCACTAATAACCATAAAAACACATAAATTTAATTCGATTCTTTCTTAACAACAAACTAAATGAAAAATATTAGATTTTCTTCGGTTTTCAAAACATTTTAGAAATTCCTGGTGATCTCACATACAGAAATCTTATAAATAACGAAAAGATGAAACAATATGAAGTGTAGTTATTAGACAAAAAAGCCAGGCAAGTTTTTTTTAGATTAGAACTCAACATTTGATTTATGAAGTTAATCGTTAGTGAACCCTTTCATTTACAATTGCTTCCAACTCTTGCCACATGTGACAAATAGTTTCTTTTGTACTTTTTGTTTTATCGTTCGGCGACATAATTTTGAATGATTAAATATTGTTTTAGCTGACTTAAAACAGTATTTCCAAAAATGTTTTGGTTTTATTTGTGTGCATTATATGTTGTTTGAGGGTTTTCTTTTTTCATTTTTATACCCTTGCCCACAAAAAGTGAAAAAAGAGAAAATCTATGTTTGTCATTTCTTTTGTAATTTTAAACAATATCCGTTTCCGAACCTATAAAATATATTTATTCCTATGAATACAGAACTCGATTGAGCGCTTTCTGTATGTCCGTCCGTGTTAGTTGTAAAATGTCTTTGCAAAGTACTAGATGAGCTAGGGAAAATTTAGATATGCTAATCGATTAAAAATATTTTCAAAAAAAGGAAGATCGTTCCTTGTCCTTCGATTCAGCAGGCAAAACACCACGCCTGACTCAAATTTTATCACATCATTTAGAAAAATTAAGTTCCAATAAAAAAACAAATATGTGTGGCAAAGAAAATAAAAAACAAGAAAAAACTCAGGTTAAAAATTTGGGCTCGCCTACATTTTCCAGGTTATGTTCCTCTTGAACGTTTCATAGCAAAGTAAGATTTAGCACCATTATTTAAAAGATATCAATATGGATACCATTTGAAGAGGTTTTTCGGAAAATACTGAATTTGTTAAGAAATGCTTAACCCATTAAGATTTCCTTTCCATTTTTTTGGTAATTAAAGTTTTAATAATTTATGTCTTTGAATTGGAATTTACGTTTTTATTTATTATCTTCAAATTCCATTCTACACATGCAGCTGTATTTTTACTTATTTTTTGTTTGTGCTGGTTTGACCAATATATTTTACAACAAGATACGTACAACCATATGTTGTTCCTGCCGCTGTAGCTGCTGCTATAGCAAGTGTATAGTTAACAGCAGCTGTTGCATCTTTGTATTACATCACCAGTTTCTTGTTGTTGTTATGAGTTTTTACTTGTTTTACAGAAAAATGTTTTGGTGTGGTTACCAAAGAAATTACATGTGAATGTAAAGGGCGATTTTACTCTGACTAGAATTATGTATATGAATGGTAATGGGAAAAGGCTAAACATTGCGGCTTTAACGTAATTCTATATATTTTTGTGCATAAAAATGTAGCTTTCTTCATCTAAACCATTTTTAAACATTTACATTGTAAATGTAAGATAAAGAAGAAGTTAACAATTCTTGGACAAAAATTTTATAAAGAAGAATGTGGCCAATATGATTTGTTGACAACACCAAATACGCAAAATTTTTAAGCTAGCAGCGCAGCTGAACAACATGTTGCCGTTTAGTTATTTTTAATGTTTTTTTTTGACACAAAAAAAAAAAGAAATAAAAAATATTGTGTAGAATTATGCAGGTTATTTTTAAAGTGATATTTGCTGAGAACGTGCTAGGGTTTCATATATTGTTTAAAATTCGTTTTAGAGATTTTAAGGAAATATAGTAAACATTTTTTAGCGTTATACAAGATGCTAAAGGCACGAGGTTTTCACCTCCTTCTGCTTAGCAAAGGAAGAAGTGAAAACCTTTTTATAATTGGTTTCAAAATTGAATTAGATCAGATTTTTAACACTAGTGCTAGTTGCCTTCTTACATTAAATTTTTCGTAGCAGCAGAGTTCTGTTTTTTATTTTTTACTAGAAAATTTTGTAACATTAATATTTTTAAATTTGAAAACAGTGGAATAATCATTCATAATTTCTCCCATATATTAAGCCAAAAGCATACGCTTCGCGTAGGTTTATTTAAAATTTAGCTCTACTAAGGAACTATTAAAAATTAAATAGGATGTTTCTGCATTTGCTTACCTACATTTAGTACATTTAACAATGTACTTATGCCTAACTGAGGAAATTTATTCTTTTTTCCTCTTCTTCTTTTTACTTTATGTTTTTGGTATTCTGTTTAAAATTAACGCTGTATTTATCATCAGATACAGGAGAATTTTTCGTGTCTTTTTTTGTGTGTATTTAAAAAATTTTAAAATTTTCAGAGGCTCCCAGTTCTTTGTCAAAGTTATTTTGGTAAAAATTATTTTTACAGTTGATCCTAGACATTATTTTCTTTTGTTAAGAGAAGTGCACTTCTATGCCTATTTAATAAGTGACCATGCTATATTCTTTAGGAAAGCGATAGAGGAAAGAAAAGACAGGTGGTGAAAATATAGCGATATTTAAAACCTGGATACTTTAAGATATAATAGCCTTAAATTGCATAGAGGCTGAAGACAGATTTTTTAAATTGTGAAAAAAAATTACCACAATATCCTTTGCTTCCTCTCTCTAGTTTGCCAGTATTTTTTCTCGCTAGTGAATGTTGTTTTATTCAAGTTTAAAAATCGACCAATACTTTTAAATTTTGGAATGGTCGGGTCTGTAATGACTAAAATGTGACGATCAATGTTAATCAATGTTATTATGGTTATATTTTGAAACTGATAATTTATCAAAACTTACCAGATTAAAAAATACGTGTTTTGAAATTTAAAATTTTTTTTTTACCATATTAATAATTTTTTGTTATTTAATTTGGTTGCCGCTACTGATACATTGTTTTTTCTTAGGATTTGCTTTAAATCCAGCAGCATCACTTGTTTTCATGATATCAGAAGTTATTACACATCACCAGCATAAACGTATAGCTTTTGATGATCTGTATCTTAGTACTTTTGTAGCTTTTATGCCTAGCAGCCAAAAGCAGATCTCTTCTACCAGTTTTTCATATCTTTATTGTTCATCCGTTGCATTATCGTTCCAGATCTGAGTTTAGACATACAGAAACATAACGTATATGAAATAGCGTTTCGACTCTATAAACAACAGCTTGCAAGTGCCTTAGAAACTCCAGAGTTTTTATTCTTTAATCATTTTCCCGATTCACTAACTTCCGAATTCTTACTTTCCGCGGTTCGCTTGCTCCACAAATATTTATGTATTTTTTTACAAAATGTCTATTAAGTGTAACCCCTTAGCACATTTCGACGGCTTCGTCTTATCTGGTATTTTTAGTCTAAATCGTGGTTTTTTCTTATTTTTTATTTGTCCAGTTATGACTTATGTTCTTGACCATATTTTATTTCGTAAGAAATGTGAGCAGGAAGTGTATATTAGATACCCATTCTTTAGGGTGGATTCACCTGGCGAAATCAATGTGTAGAAGTTAAAATACGTTCATTCACTCATAAAAATTTGCAACGAAACAGCTCTACAAAAATCACTTTTCTAAAAAGTTGACTAATTTTACCGGTTCTTAAAAAAATTAAGTACTGGATTTTACTTAAAGAAGTCCTTGGTAAAAACCTTTATTCAGACAAGGGTAAATTGTTCTTCATTTTTTATTAAATAAGCTCTCTGAGTTACAGAAATGTATTCATTCAAATAAGAACAAGCACTCTTTTTACCCTAAAATATTCCACAGCTTTACGAGTATTGCAAGGTTTAACAAATATTATTGCATTATGAGGCGCATGCATCATTCTGCGTTGTTGCTTTTTTATTATCTTTAAAAGCAAAAATAAAATTGAAAAAAAAAAAACTTTAAGTAAAAGTGTGTTGTTTGTTTTGGCGTAACAATAATCAGCAACATCACTATTATGTTTGCCACCAACACTATCCCAACTGACTACCTAATGATGTAGCCTCATACCCGTTAGATAATCAACCTGCCTGCGTGCCTTTTGTAAGCCAAATTGATTTTCTGTAAATTTCTTTGCAATCGATTTGTCTGTGGCTGGTGGTATTGGTGTTGGTGGTAATCTATTATTTGTCTTGAAGCCATATAAAAATCTATTTATTCTTAATGCTTCACTAAGTATCTAAGTGGCTTACTTTCGCTTACACACAGCCTTAACAACCATATAAAAATGTACAATTGTTGTTGCTTGTTATTGTTACTGTTATAGTAGTTTGTTGTATAATTCTAATATGCAAAAGTATTACTTTGCTTAAGTCTTTCTACAACTTGATGATTCATTATTCAATGTCGTTTTTTCTTAACAGTACGTTTATTTCCTTTACCTTAAAAGTTTTTAAAGAGTCAGTATCATTTAACTGTTGGTTTGTTGTAATTTTTCTAACTTTTTGGTTTTATTTTTTTATATTTAAATCTATTAGTTACTCATAATGTGACCAACTTAAGCATCTTATTGTCATGTTTTTGATTCTTTAATCGGTCATTGTCTATTTGTTTCCTCGTTTTATTTTGAAGATTTAAAAAACATTCTTAAATTAAGCATGATTTTTTAATTTCAAATCGTAAATAAAATTGTTAATAATTATAAATCTCAAAATCCCTGATAAAATTCGATATTAGTAATAAATAATTTGTTTAGTTTTTAAAATACCAGCTTAATATTATTCGAAATTGAAGCGACCAACAAGAAATTGAAGTTGTTAAGAGAATTATGGCTTTTGGAGCACACATTCTTTTGAGCTCCCAACTTAATACAATTGCCAGTCCTAAATTTAAGTTAAAACACGCAAAGTGTGCTAATTCCTTAATGCTCTGGTCAAGCTTCCGAAATTTGTTTGCAACAAACTTATGGCACCAATAATGCGACTTAATTTTTTTTACTGCCCTTAAGTATGCAAAGTGTTAAAGTTGAATTTCATGATGATTAGGTCATATACGGAACCGTAGCTTTGAGACCTGAACCTAATAAGATGTGTTACTTAAAATGTTCCAACAACATTCTTTTTAATGACATAAAGACTTTCGCTATTTGGAAACCTTTCAAAACTTGACAAGTAATTTATGTTTTCGAAAGTTGTCACTACAACAGGACCCGCACATTTTGGCACCTGTAATCCCATGAAGTTTTAATTTTGATTTGATGGAGATACTGTTTGATTTGTAGCCTTTGCCAACTAGCGAAAATAGGAATTTCTTTATCAAGAGCTTTTGCTTATTCATATCAGGATTTCCTTTAAGCTCCACTTATTTTTACTGGATTTTCTAAACAAATCTTTCACCATTTACACCAGTACTGTACTTCCGTAGTGTTTTTTCTATTTATCCTTGTAGTAATATCAACGAGGCTTTATAGAGATTTAAGTGAGCAGTTCTTTCTATTTGGTTGTTAGCGTACCTTAGCAAAGAATATAAAAAACAGTCGATGTCATAAGAGGAAGATAAGTGAAGAACTTTTTAATACATTTCATTATGTCTTTCAGTTGAAACTAAAGCAGTCTAATGGCTTGATCTTCATTACTAAAACTTTCTTTTTGGATGGTCTTACTTTGATCTTCTCTAACTTGCAGAATATGATAATGTTTTCACATCACAAAATACCCACAACATTTTCGGGACATAACATTTAACATTTTGCTAAATAACTTTACAACAAAAAAAAAAAAAAAAAAAAAAAACAAAAAACAAAAAAAAAACGATAAACCAAAAATTTTATGTTAAAGAGAATAACGTTTAATATTTTCCTGTAAGCAAAAAAATCTATCTTTGTTCTTACAAAAACCATTTATCTTTAAATCGTATGGTTAAAATGTAACAATGTAACATTTTACAAAGTTTTCTATTATTCACAGACATTTTGCTTTGCAACCTAATGACCCACTCACTCTCTGATTTATCATAATTTCTTTACTCAAACAGAATTGAAGGCACGGAAAAGTTATACACATCTTGAACATCAGCAACATTAAATTTCAATCTTGGTTAAATAATGTTCCGTTTCATAATCTTGGCTGTGTTGTGCTTTGATAGCTTGGTTTTTATGAGAAAATAAAAAAGCAATTTCCTAAAAGTCGGCTAATAAAAACAAAAATAAAAAAATCTGAGAGGTTTTTCTTTTTTACTTGTATTCTTATTAATAAAACTGTTTTCGAATGGTGTGTTGCTGTAGTGCAAGAGTAATTTGATATGCGCTTGTTTTTCATTTACATGACGACGATCAATCAATTGCTGTTGTTGTTTTCTTAATACACAAACAAGGTCTTTTAACAATAATTTATCCAGACATTTAATAAAATTTTTATAAAACAAAACATTCTCCGTTTTGAAGATCTTAATTTTATTAGTTTTCTCATGACCAAACATAAAATCAATTAATATTTGTTACATCTTTAACTAAGATCATTTATACAGAAACTATTTAAAGTTTGTGAAATTTTTGGATGTAGAAAAAAATATTAAATTATTTTGGAGTCCCCGAAATTGTTTGCTTTTAATTAAATTTTATATTTTTATTTTATTTCTAATATAAATACAACTTTTTGTATTTTTTTTTGTCCGCAACTAACTATACAATTTTAAATTAAAACAAATAACAGTGCTAAATTCGGCTATGCCGAATCTTATATACACTTCACCAAGTGTATAAATCTAGTTAAGTAAAGTAACTCGAATCAAAATAACACAGAATAACAGAGAATTAAAAAATAAGAAAGAAAAATTTATTAAACTTTATAAAAAATGTCATCGGTTCTTAATGGGTTAATCGTTCTTTAAAAACTTAGCATTTGCTAAAAGATCTCTTCAAAAACTTTTAAATCTTACCCATATTGATATCTTAAAAATTGTGACGCACAATAGTACTTTTCTATTAAGAGTTCTGAAGCCATTATGGGCGAACGCCAATTTTTTCATTTGATACTTTCTCTAAATTTTTAAATTTTTATCGCACCATATATTTGTTTTTTTGATTGGTGTCACTGAATTGTTCCAAATGATATGGAAAAAATAGAGACAGGCGTGGTGTTTTAATCGCTGCTTTAAAGGACGTAGACCGAACTTGCTAATTTTCGATAGCAAGATTTTTGAAGCTATTTCTGATTGATTGGCGTAATAAAATTTGCCCTATCTTATCTACTGCCTTAGCAAAGTTGACTCACCCACACTAACGCAGATGGACAGACAGATATCGCTCAATCTACTTCGCTATGCATAAAAACTCAGAATATATATACTTTATGAAATCGGTAATAGATATTGCAGAACTTAAAAGCAGAATAATAAACTAAGATATACCCTTTTTACCGGTGGTAAAGTGTATAAAAATTTTGCGAAAATTCGGGGTCAAAACTAAAACATATTTGTGTCTATAAAAAGGCATACAATTAGTGCATCGAACGAAATTTGTCATGCAAAGCAAACTCCGCGATAGATTTGGTTTTATCTTCAACCGCTTTTTATGTTTGTGTCTGCAGAACTCAGTAGTTGTTGATACATTGGTTCCGCTTTAAAAATACGCAGCAAAAAATTAGACATTATCATAAAGAAAGTAGTAATTGAACTAGTTCTTTGAAGAAGAGGTGAATAACTTAAAAAATGTGCTAAGTATAAATATTAATTCCTGCATTAACCAATGTTATCAGTTATAAGTAATTGATTATAAAAGTGTCATGCCTTGTTAAATCCATGTATTACAAACCGTAAATGGCATCACTTTAAAATTAAAAAAAAAATTGCGTCTCACAATATCTCCCAATAGCAAAAAGTTATACAAAAATAAATTTAAAAGTTGAGTGAGTATCACCGTAATTGAAATAATTGTACTTATCTTTTGAACCGTTAAATATTTGATATTAACAAGTATATATATTCACAAATATAAATTAAAGAGTGCCCCAATGGCTCATTTGATTTGTAAAAATTTATAAAAAATTTTATAAAATTTGGATTTGCTACTTAAAAAGTGTCCGAATAATTTGATGTTTGTGACCAAACTTTTGAACCGTTAAGACAGGTTGCTGAAATTTACAAGGAAACTCGACTTAAAGAAACAAGATTTTAAGTTTGTCTGTTCTAAGGTCAGTTTTCCTTTGGTGGAATTTTTTATTACGAGGAATATTTTTATTAAATTAATTTACTTTAATTGTGCTTGATTCCTTCAAATATAAATATTTCATGATATTCTCATGAAATATTTATATTTAAAGGAATCAAGCACAATTAAAATAAATTAATATAATAAAGATTCCAAATAATAAACTTTCTTGTTGAGAAATATTTGTGTGTAAAGTTACCGATTTATTTTTATTTTTTGTTTCTATTTATTGCAGATTCATTAATTATTGTAAGTGTTGGTTGCAACCAAGAGCTATTCCCTACTAACACAATTTTCTATTTTCTATTAGCCATGCCAAAACAGAAAAAAAAACTCTTTTATAAAATAAAATATATATATATATATTCATTTTTTTCGACTTATGAAATATAATTATTACTTTTATAATGTTAGCGTTAACTTTGTATTTTCCTTTTTTTTAAGAATGAAACCAACCAAGCCAACCATTTATTATTTGTTTCTTATACTTTCCATTAAAACACCGTTAAAACACTTTTGTGTAAATTGAATTGAATTTGCCCATATAGTCGACATTGCACTGCATAAACTGTGTTAATTTCACATGTGTGTCTGAAGCAGTTTTTAAGAAGAGACTATATGATTAAAAAATCGCGGTTGTATGGAGACACCCTTTAATTCCTAATTTTATTTTATTTGTATTTATATAAGGACCACACACTCCTTGTTATTTAACTGTATGCCTCTAACGGTTTTAAAGATAGAAATATATATGTGAAAATCATGAGACGCTCTTCACTCTCAACTTTATTAGTTTTTGTAGCAGCTATTATAATCAACTTCTAGTTAATTTTGTTGTGTCTAACTATTACGGTTTCAAAGATAGGCCCCTTTAGCAGACGTTCGCTTTTGTCCTTTTGGTACGAAACGCTAAAAATATCTTGTGTTGTTTCACAAGTCAATATTATCCACATAAAGGATTAGCATTTTCATATTGTTCACATGATAGATAATGAAAAGTTTGTATAGGGCGACTTGTAGTGCATGTTAACACTTAATTATAATAAAGATTAGTTAAATATCCAAAGTGTAGTCCCAAGATATAATAAAGGTTTCTTCGAAAATAAAAAATTGCAATAATTTGCAAAAATTAATCATTAGTCGTACAGGGGATTCATTGCATACTCATATGTAACAACTTAAGAATTAAAGTGCTTTGAGTATACTAGGAACTTTTTATTATTATTTTTTTTTATTTTATTATTATTATTAATATAGAATTTAAACAACAAACCATTTTCTACAGAAGCTTCTTGCTGTATATTCTGAGTTATCGGTTCCCCTTCGTCAATAAAAATGTTTTCGTGTTTTGATTGCGTTTTAAAACAGTTTAGTAATTCTCAAAAATTTACAAACCAGTTAAGTATCGCGTCTTCCATCGCACGAATTTTATAGCAACCTTAAAGCACTTCCGAAGCACATATTATGTAGGTACAATGTCCTACAACAACATTCTAAATTTCTTTGTTTTTATACAGGAGGCGATTCACATAAAAATTTTTTTAACTCAAATTCTTGAAACGTCATGTTTTCTTATTTCTTTTATTAAAAAATCAAAGAAAATATTTAATAACAAGTAGAGTCCATAGAATTTAATATACACGTACGTTAATGTATATAAATATGCTTGCAATATACTATTTAATGAAAAAAGTACAAACCTTAATAAACAAACAAACAAACGTGAGTAATGAAGACAGTCCCAGTCCTTGTTGTTAACATTTACTTGCTAAACTTCTATACCAATTTACTATTAACGTTATTGTCGTAAAATTCAATGTTATATATGTATATTTTATGATAATATTTCTGTTTATTATATTTTTCAGAACAAAATTTTTTATTTTTGCAACTTCTTGATATTCCTTGAAATATCTACTCCGAAAAATGTAGCAACAGCATTCACATTAACTAGCTGCTGCAGCGGAAGAAGTCTAACTTAAATTAAAACATTTTGCTTGACATAAAATAGCTTTTGGTTGCTTCAGCATTTAAAGTACCGTCGTCTAAAGAATCACAAAAATAAACATAATAAACGCCAACGCTTTGTTACAAGTGTTTCAAATTTAAAACGAATTTAAAGTTAAATGAAGGCGATGGCGCCAAAGAGACTATATTAAATATTTTACAGACAGTAAGTCAACTTATTGTTTAAACCAATAAAATTCACCATTTAATGAAATGTAGCACCTGAATTCAAATCATTGGTAAAAGTAAAAAATTTAACAGGACTTATTTTTATAATTGTTGTAGCAATATTGGACAGCCAGTGTTATTTACACAATAGGGATGGGATAGTGCTTTAATAATCTAGGACATTTTTTTTAAGTTCGCAACAAATTATGGTAGAGGTGCGGTGTGGGTAATGGCTCCTCATCGGGATCCAAGCATACTTAGTTCCCATATCAATTCGGTTTGTTTAAATTAAGTGAGTATGAGAACTGAGGATGAACTATAGATTTTACACTGGTGTAGCGAAGCATCTTGGATAAAGCTAGTAAGATAATTTTTGAAGCAAATTGGATATTAATAGGACTGATATAAGGAAGACAGTAAACCTTAGTATATTAAATGATATCACAAGCCATCGAACGTACTTTAATAACAGTTATCATATTAAATCTAAAACTTTAACATTACAATTTTTAAAATCTGATTATTTGATTCAAGTTCCAAAAAAGTTTCTATAATTAATTTTTAAGTATGCTCCACTCTTAATGGGTTAATTTTAATACTGTTTATATCTGCTCATAAAAAGTGACTCATGCGCTTACAGTTGATTCTTGTCAAACCATTTCAATTTCAAGCCTTTTTCGTTTACTTTTTAAAAATATATTTTTTAAATTTAAATTAGCATACAATAAGATATAATAAATATTTATTTGTAAAAAAAAAATAAATTTATAACTACATAAAATTTCAATTTCATAATTTGTTTTACCCAAAACCACAAATCCGTGTGGGACTCAAAACAGCAAAGAACACAAAAGAACGTTTAACGTCGTTAAGCGTTTTGTCATTTCAATTTCATATTTTATTCAGAAAAGTTATTTTATATTTTACATGCAGGCACAAAATATGAAAAAATAATAATAATAATAATTTCAAAAGTTCTTGCCTTTTAAATGCAAATTAAGAATTGTTGAGCGTGTTAGTTGTTTGTTTTTTATTTGAGAAAATTATAAAACTGTCGTTTAGCAACGTGCTATGTGTTGTGAACTAGAAAGACTATTTGATTAAAAAAAGTAAAAATACAAGGTTAAAAAAATCTTATCATGAGTGCTAAATTGGGTTTTAAAGGGTAATAAACTTCACTTTTGTACACTTTTGATTGAATAAATATATGTAAGATGTGTGCATAATAATGTATTCGAAACATGAATTGTTTTAATACTAAATTATTGAAATGGCTATTCTATTGAAGGGTAACCATTACTTTTAATAATTGCGTTGATTTTTAATGAAAAAGTTTAATTGTTAATTAGCTTAAAAATAAAATCATTATCCTTAAAAATTTACTAAATTGTTTCAAAGCATAACCTTAAATAAACCTCATTCCTTGTTTTCGTGCCCTAAAAAAACACCCTAAAGTATTATATTTACAACATAACTTTCAAAATAGCAGTGCCCACGTTTTCGTCAACCATTTCTAATTGTCTTAAAAGAAGTTTAAAAAAATATGTTTTGAATTATTTATAGTAGAGTTCTGTAAACAGAGAAAAAAAATTATCCATTTTCAAAAGTAAAATGTGCTGATAACTGTTTTAGTGCCATTGTACCGATAAAATTTGGTGCCTTGACATTTGTATCTCTAATTTGTCTGCAAAGCGAAATATTAAAAAAAAAAAGGATTTTATATTGTTTGGTTTTAAATTATATTTTGTATTCTATATCGATGATATTCCGCACCAACACAAGCATTTTCAGAATATATTTCATGTACAGAAACGGATACCGTGAGATAACTCCCAAATGAAATGACTCCAAAAAAATGAAATAACTCCCAACAAAAAATTCAAAAACCCTGTTCAATTTTTTTGAGGTTATTTCATAGTTTTATTTCAAATAAAATAACTCCTAACTGGATTCTGTTGGGAGTTATTTCATTTATTTTGATAATTGTGAGTTATATCATTTTCATTGGGACTAAAATTGCATTTCAGTTCATTCAGATATTATTATAACGGTTGCTATAACTTTTTTTTTTAATTGTCCTCCATCAGTTTCGCTTACAAATTTTTCTGATATAATTTATGTTGAGAGTTATTTCATTTTTGTTGTGACTTATTTCTTCAAAATTAAAAAAAGGAGTGTAATACAAAAATAAATCTTAAAATTAATGGATGTCCTCACCTATCTCTGCACCGTTGTAGACAAATACTTAAAAATTGGACAGGATGTCGATTACTACGACAGTTATAAACATTCAAAACTATAAATAAAAGGGTGTCCCGATAGTTAATGTAGTTTGATGTATGTGGTCAAACTTTTGAACCGTTATAGACAGACAGCTAAAATTTCCATAAAAAAACCTGTATTGCTAAGGCCGCTATAAGAACAAGTATAAAATTTGAATTAAGAAATTAAAGGGTGTTTGCATGTTTGAAGTAAATTTACCTATACGGCCCTGTCGTTTGAACCGTTATATACAAACACTTGAAAATTAACAGAATGTCCACTTGTCTGGTATATTAAGAAGTATAAATATTTAAAATTATAAATTATAGGGTGTTACAATAGTTGGCGATATTTAATGCACATAATTAAACTGTTGAACATTTGTAGACAATTGATTAAAATTTGCACAGAAACTTTATTGCTATGTCCGCTATAACAAGTAGAAAACTTGAAATTAGAAACTAAAAGGTGCCCTAACGGTTGTAATTTCATGTTTATAAACAATCTTTTAAACATTTATACTTAGTCATAAATAAAAAGTGTAAAAAATAAAGAGAGAGCACATAACTGCTGAATTTTTTCGTTTAATCTGTATTCATATTTCGTTCTACGGCATGTAAAAAATCCTGACGCAATTTTTTTCGAATATAATAGGTGTGTTTGCTTGAAAGTAGTTTATTTTTTTTTCAAGAGTTATTATATGTATAGGCGGTATTTTTATCACAATAAATTAATAAAATATTTTCAGAAAAAGTGAAACACTATAGGGACACATACATATTTTATTTTCTCTTTTTTCAAAGTTATCCCATAACGATGATATTTGTCTTTAACGAACCTTTAGTCTACATGTGATTTTCCATATTAGTGCAAAATGGTTAATTTTTTTTTTTTTTTGGTAAATTGTCTCAAATTCCAAATTTATTTCAGAAATTGGACTGATAGGGTCGTATTAACGGCCCTTTAGGCGTGATGTGTACATGTGCCCAAGCCACTCACGCGATTTAAAAAATATTTTTGGCTCCAGTTTCATGTAAAATTAAATATTTTTGAGTAAAAAAAAAACTTTAAATTTAAAATTGAAAATGGTAACAATTTCCTACTATTGTCATTATTCATAGAGGTGGGCCTGTAAGCCACTATCTATTTGAGGCACTTAAATAAAATTCTTAAACAAGTAATCTCGAACCGAAATTAAAACAAGACCCGTTTCTAAATAATCTCATAAAAAATTCCTTTGCCTAACACTGTAAAATGTTTATTTTTGTTCTAAAAGTATTTACTTAAAAATTGCTTTAGTTTCTAAATTTTTCTAATCTTTAAACATTTTGATTGTATTCTTTTCAGTTGACCATTTTTATATTTCATTAAAGGAGATATTAGTAGAACCAATAGAATGATTGATTAGGGTATCAACAACTAGCGCGCTAGAGCAAACTCCCAGCAGAAAATTAGACATTACCTTAAAAATTACAAGACACATTACATTAGTTCGCAAGTAAGGGAAGAAGTAATCAAAATAGTTATTTAAGTTAATAAAAAGATACCTTAAAATATATACTTATGATCATTATTATGTCCTGCAACAGCCTTATTAATTAATTATAAAAGTCTCATGCCTTAAAATCATTAGGTTAGCAATCAAGTTGCTTAGTCCTTCCACCAAAAATGCTTAATTCCACACTTGATTATCTTTTTTAAAATTCTTTGCTGGGCTATTACACTTTTCTAAAATTTGCTTGTCAGTGAACGTGTTATTATGCATTAAATGACATCACAAGGGAATATACCACAATTTTGTGTGTAAATTCGGTATAAAATACTATATAAAAGAAGGTGAAATTTCTCTTATGATGAAATGACTAACGGTTTCACAAAATTAATTTAGTTAACATAAATAAAACAAGGAAGTCTGAATTTTAGGAAAACTTATTTGTCAGGATTTTTGAAATTAATAAATACAATAATAACAGAAAAAATATGCCACATGAAGGCAAATAAATCTCTGGTGAAAACAACTTCAACAAGTAAGAGTGCTATATTCGGCTATGCCGAATCTAATATACCCTTCACTATCTTTCCAAATATAGCTTAGTTAAGTCACCCCAATCAAAAACGCAAATTATGGGGTGGCAGAGAATTAAAAAATAAAAAAATTTTGGTACTGCATATATATAATTTTACATAAAAGTGACATCGGCTTATAACGGGTTAAGCGTTTTTACATTTTTAGCTTTTCCTTAAAGACCTCTTCAAAAGCTTTAAAATGATACCCAAATAATATTGAAATTTCAGGGCCCCTTAATTTGGAAAATATGGGCGAGCGCATTTTTCACGTTATTTTTTTTAATCTTTAATTCTCAATCGCTCCATACATTTATTTTTTCGATTAGAGTTACTAAATTGTTCCAAATGATATGAAAAAATTAGAGGTAGGCGTGATGATATGCCTGCTGCTTCGAAGGACATAAACCGATAGTTCTGATTTCCAATAGCACCTCTTTCGACACTATGTCTGATCGATTGACGGACAGACAGACATCGCTAAATCGACTTCGCTATGCATAAGGATTCAGAATTTATATACTTCATGGGTCGGAAATGGATATTGTCAAGTTACACACGAAATGACAAACCTTTTCCTTTTTCCACTTTTTGCGGTGAAGGGTATAAAAAAAATGTTATCGACTCTTAATAAGGAAAGCATTTAAAAAACGGTATTTACTAAAAGATCACTTCAAAAACTTTAAAATAATATCCATATCGATCATATTTACAATCGTACTTTTCTATAAAAAGTTAAGAGGCCCATAACTTGGAAATTATGTGCATCGCCAATTACTTATGTGATTTTTTTTATTTTTTGGCCGCTGTAGTACCTTGGCAAACTTGATTTCCACTTAAACATGAACAGGCAGAAAAAGGTTCTTAATTTTATTTAATTTTGACGCTGCATTTCTAAACAAAATATGATTGACACATGAAATGAATTGAAAAGAATATTGAATATTGCTCTAAAAATAATTTGAATAATATAAATTAATAAATTAATTAAACTAAATTTTATAAAATCATTAAATATTCGAAATACATAATGTCGCGGATTATTTTATCATGCGATTCGTTAATCGATTAATAATTTTTTGCATTCCTTCACATCTCTTTGCACGTACCGCATCCATCTTCCATACAATTTAAAATCATATATATATATATATATATATATATATATATATATATATATATATATATATATATATATATATATATATATATATATATATATATATACATATTTATTTCTTAGACACTTAAACATAAAATGATATTTTATATATTTCAAAACTGTTTCAAATTTTAAAAGGTTTAAAATTTCTGTTCGACCGAAATTGAAAAGAAATGTAAAACAAGACAGCTTTCTTAAAAACGAAGTCAGTTAAAGAATAAAAAAAAGACTAAAATTTATTTAAAAAGTTTTTTTTGTTCCTTAAATTAAGTTTTGTTTTAGGGGTTTTTGGCTGAAAAGTAAAACGTGTGTGTGTCTACTACCATTCAAATATTGATCAATTTGCCAATATTCCACGCATACAAAACGTGTTTTTTTGCCAAAGTTTCTTTAGAAAAAACGAAGAAAAACGAAACTTTATACAAACTTACGATTAATGCCCGACGTATAAATTCGTTTATCTTGACATTTTTTATTAACATTTAATGTTTGTCAAAGCAAATGCACGCACCTCTTTTCTCGGTCTTGTGACTTTGTATGGTCAATAAATAAAAATTAAATACATGAATAAATATCACATGTTTTAGATTTAACGAAAATTTAATTTGCATACAAATGCTTTAATCACTTCCATAGTATTTTCAAGTCAATCCAACTAAATGTTTGTAATTAATTAAAGTTTGAAATGTCTTACATACTTAAATAAGTGGTTTCTAGTTGTGCGTACAATGAGATTGTACGGTCCTATAGCTATTTTGTTTTTAACGCAAGAAAAATATAAAAAATTAATTTCCATCATATTTTGTGAGGTAAGTTCATCTTTAAATTGCCCACGAATGTTGTTGAAATATAACTGCAAACGATCTGCCTTAGATCGTGGGGAAAAAAATTTAATAATGATTTATTGATAAATCTATTAAAAACTCATTAAATTAATTTTAAAAAATACAGAGCTAAATTCATGGCAAAGAAATCCTCAGTGATAACTGTTTTTTTAAATTAAATTTTAACATTTAGTGCCAAGATGTATGTCAAATAAAAAATGTGGATTTTTGCTGCTTTCGATTTAGACTTTTTATTAAAATTTTTGCGTTTTAATATAATCTGGCCGATATATTTTTACGTATAAGTTTATACACTGGCTTTTTTCGAAATTTTTATTCTTTCAACTCTTAAATATCAAACTTAAAATTTTTAATTAACCTTTATATTTTTTTAACGTTTTAAATAAAAGTCATAAGTTTTAAGAGTGCATCACCTGTTTGTAACATCTTACTTATAAATTAATACTCTGGTTTACAAATTTTTGTTTAAAAAATAGTTAAAGTTTGCATTGTATTTCTCGAAATTAATACGTGTGTGCTGATCACAAAAAATATTTTTATATTTCGATAATTGAGCAGTTGATAGTATTAATCGACCTAATTAAACGTGTTAACATTGGTTGCGTTGCGTTTTAGGATAATCCCGTAAAGCTTCGTTTGGGGAGGTTGAAAAGATTCGATAAGAACTTGGTGTCAAAATTAGAGAAAGTGCAAACAAGATTTAAGCGATCGAAGCACTATTTTACGCTCGGTTATTTCCAAAATGGCCTGTAACATAAAAATGTTAAATAAAGCTAACTAATAATTATTTAACTTTATTTGCTTTATTCTAATGTATTTCGTACTGAGTACTATAATATCATACTTTAAAACATTGTATTATCAGTTATCATCGCGATAGAGAGCTACATTCATACCAGCTACCATTAGTTCTGCTCTTAATGCATTGTTAATTTCTTTTTGTCAGAAAGCTAAAGTTATCTTAGAATGTCACTTTACTCTCCATAAAAAATTTACCTCGATTTTCAACTGTCTTAAACCAGTTTAATAATTTTCAATTACGAAATCAAAATACAATTCGGGAGTACAAAAGAAAAATATGTGTATCAAATGCGCCAAAAAGTTGGCGCCTACTGTGTAACTATGTCAACTCACTGAGTAAACACTCCCACCAAGTGTTATGGTAGCACGTTGTTGTAATTATTTGTTATGAAGATGAGATGCGCTTGAAATTGCTCTATCAAAAAAAAAAAATGCATTCTGCACTTACATTAGTACATGGATCTCCTAAAATCGAGAGATAAACATTTAATTCAAAGACGGGCCCTGAACCGTGCATTTTAGCATCAATTAAACCTGGTTTCGTAAATCAGGTTTTTATTTTACTTTTTATTAATTCGTTTACTGGCTCTTACGGGTAGAATAATGTAAGTTTTTCTTACTTTGAGAACATTTAATTTAGAATCTCACTTAATATATAAGAAAATTTTTGCAACAAATAAGAAAAGCTTATTTTAATTTTGCATGCTGTGGTTAAAAAAACAACAATGAATTAAATTCAAATGAAAAATATTACGATGCTCCTTATTAAAGTATGCTATTTTGAAAAAATTGTTGTGTTGCCTTTCCCTGATAAGTATGTTTCCGAAAATCTCCTTTTAACAATTATCAATATTATTATTAATATTTTACAAGAAATATTGTCTATTGTTTAAACAGTTTAATCAGAAGCTTTTATTAAATGCCTTGCTCTAGATACTAACTTTAAATACAAAAGTAAAAACAATAAACAAAAATGAAAGTATTTAGTTTGAATGAAAATTGGAAAAAGTGAACAAAAATTGGGAAGTGTTGGCGAAAAATAAGGTGTGCGTTAGTAAATATTAACTAATAACGTTTGCTTTTTTACAGGCACTTACCTACAAAAGGAAAGATTTTGTTTGTTTCGAAAAAATTGACAGAACTGGACACAAATTTATGTGTTGGCCAAAAAAAAAAAAAAAAAAAAAAAAAAAACAATGTGATAGTTTGTTTACGTAAAGACAATTTTAAACAAAAGACATTTTGTTTTTGAGAAAAATTGGGAGAACTTGATACAAATTGGTAAGTTCTGGCTAAATATAAAATTCAATTTAATTTTTTTACAAATATAATTTTTTTTTTCTTTTACAGGCACTTACCTAAATCAGAAAATTATTCATTTAGAGGGTGGAGAATTGATAAAACTGAACTCAGAACGGATATTATTGCTGAAAATAGAAAGCAAATTAATATTTCATTAACACAATATGCTTTTTGTATGAACTTACCTAAAATTGGGAACGATTTGTTTGATTGGTGGATAAATAGCAGAACGTGAATAAATTGCTAAGTATCGGCTAAAAGTAAAATGAGCATTAGTTTTTTTATAACAAGATTTTTTTACTTAATTGCACTTGCTTGCAGAAGGAAATGTTGCAATTGCTTGATGTGGTTAATATGGACAAATAGACAGAAACTGGTAAGTCTTATCTGAAAATAAAAAGGGTATTTAAAGGCGCTTACATACTTATAAAATAAAAGTCCTTTTCAGGGCTCTAAAATACTTTAAAAAGAGATAAATTAAAACTTTCAAAAGCCCTTTTGAGGGCTTCAATATAACTTATAAAAGGAGATAAAATGAAAATGTGTAATAAATTAATAATTGTTGTTCTTACCTCAATTTATTTTATTTATTTTTCATATTTAAAGATCTCAGCTTGTTTGTGGTGTATTTTTGCTTGATTGGTAGAAAGTTGGCAGTGTCGGACCCAGAATTGTAAATTATAACTTAAACAGAAAATAAATTAAATTTTTATTAATACAATCATTTTTTTACACAACACTTAAATAGAATACTTCGATGTAAGATCGGTAGAATTCGAAGCAAATTGTTATTACCTGAAAATAGAATTTGCGTTACTCTCTTACTAACAGGAACTTATCTTGTTAGAATACTTAAAAGGAAAAATTAAAACGTTTTTAAGGAACTGCACATCCCAATAAAAAATTTCAAAAAAGGTAATCGAGTGTTGAATTAAGCACTTTTGGTGGAAGGACTTCCCTACTGGATTATCAACCTAATGATTCTAATAATTATTGATAATTGATTACATTGACTATTGCAAGAAATAATAATAATCATTGGTATGTATTTTAAGGTATTCTTCTTTAACTTAATTAACTAGTTTAATTACTGCTTCCTTACTTGCGAACTAATGTAATGTGTTTTGCAAGCGAGTAACAAAATTTGGCAATAACAAAAGTAAGTCATTATATGGCAAGTAGTTTTTAAGGTAGTGTTTAATTTTTTGCTGGGATAAATATCATACCTGAAATAATATAAAGTTGTTTACACCTTTGCATCTGGCTTCTATTAGAAAACATGAGTCAAGATTCGCTTGAAATCACCTACAATTTCTAACAAAGACTCCACAACACATTTTGCATTTTATACTACTTTATTTTTATCCGTTTTGAATCCTTCACAATCTGCATTGAAGAGCCAATCACGCAATTTTTTTTTAATATAACACTCTTTAGTTCTGGTTCAATTTTTATTTTTTTTAATTTAATGTTTTAAATTTCACAGAAGTATCATTTCAATCCACTGTTTTTACTTTCAACAATTTACGACGCACAACGTTTAAAACGTAGCCATATGCCAATTGGATAAAAGCATCGATGCATAGACATTTTTAATTCTTAAAAGAACATTCTATATATTGAAAAAAATACATATGTACATTATTAAACTGTTAAATTTCTCTTTTAAAGGTGTCAATAGTTTTGTCGGGCTTATTTTAAGGACATCTTTCTGTTTTTATAAAAAGAAGAAAATGATCAACAATAAAGTTCATTGGCTTGTATACTTCCTTTATTAACTCTATTTGAATACGGATTTTCTGAGGAAACTTTTTATATTATTAATATATTCAGTGAAATCAAAATCCAAAACGTACACTCTTATAATTAAAAACAAATGAATAGCTATTCGATTTAAGTTCATTTCTATTTTTATTTCTAGAATTTTTCAAAAAGGAAAATTACTAATAATTGTTTTCGTAAACTTTTTAGAGAAAAGAAGTCAAATTAGACACCAGCAGAAGGTAATGCAGCATTTTCTGTATCGCTATATCCGCCATCAGCATTCTTCACATATATCTACTTAAGGTTGTGGACATTGTAACTAATGTTTTCGTAAATATTTTTAAATTATTTTTCTTTACAAAAACTTTTTAACTATAAATGAGCTTAAGCCGAATTAATTAATTGATTTGTTTTACCTTTCTTAAATTTCAGTTTAAATTTTTTGGCAAAAACCATTTGTGTACTTTTCCTATACCATTGGAGCACCATCCATATGTATACAGTTGTCGTATAAAATATTATTAAATTATCTAATTATTTGACGTAAAACAGCTCAAAATTTAATAATTATTATTTCATATGTACAAAATTATCATTTAGTGTTCAGTATTTTTAATTCTTTTATACGTTATACGAACAAAGGAGAGAAGATCAAAAGTTTTTAAAGTCTTCAACTTAATAAAGCTCTCATTATTTAACTTTTTTGGTTCTTTTTTATTTGTTAATTTTCAGTTTCCTACTGTTACTGTCCAGCAACTGAGTCATTAATAACAAAGAAAACGTCATTTTTTCTATTATTATCATCGACGGATATACTCTTGCCATACATTACATAACGAGACTTACTACTTTGTGTTAAAGTGTACAATACAAACAATGAGAATGTTAACAAGTGTTTATTCATTTACAACTGACTTGGCTCGCATTGATGCATATAAAACATTTTAGTTGTGGAGTTACTGGTGGCTTTTTTACACTGGCAGCATTGTTATTGCGAATATGGTGTAATTACAATGGATTTAATAATTTAATCACAATTTTATGATAAACACTATAAACTTCGCATTGAAAGCAACATCAGAATAAGAACTTGGCAGAAATAGAGTTTAGTGCTTTTTTGTGCCATCTGTTAGGTGCACAATTTTACTACTTCTTTAGTCATTAGTTGTAAATTATTTTATTAAATGAAATAAAAAATTCCTTAACTATTAATACAGTCTATACTATGTGAAATACATTATTTGAATTGTTTCGCTTAAAATTATTTGCTTTTTTGTTTCCTACCCAACTTATTTATTCCCGGGTGTTGTGGCAACTATTACCTTTTAGTTTATTAAGAGTGAAGAGATGGTGGAAAATATTAAACTTGCTCTAAATACGACTTCTTTTTTGAACTTAAAAAGAAGTGAAACAGGAGGAAAAATTTACTAAATGATAATAAAATAAAAGAAACAAGTGACTATAGAAAGTTCCAAAGCTGAACATCTTAGATCGCTAATATAATAACAACAACAAAAGTTATTAACTAAAAATAATTTTTATATTAATAAGTGGATCGTTTTACTGAATTTAGTGAAAAATTGCTTTTAACAACTTATACAGTTAGTGCAATTTTGAAACTCAAATGTTTTGAAAACAAAATATCTTAACAAAAGGAATCTTTTGAACTATCCTTTAGTTTAGGCGCTATATGCAGCACTCATCATTTAAAGCTGCAAGATTTGGGTCAAAAAAATTTTAAAAATAGTTTTTTTTATATACTGCAATAGTCTAGACCTCATAAATTACATGAAAACGTAACATTATTGCAGTACGTGCGAAAAATCCTAAATACAAATTTGTATTTCTAACTGATCAACTGTTTGCGGAATAAATGTTCAAATTGATTTTTATTTTGTTTTCATTTCAATTAAAAAAAAAAAAAAAAAATAATAAAGCATTTAAAAACATTGATACATAAATACATTTCATTTTATATTATCAAAATGTAAGTGTGTTGAAACAACATATTTTTAGTTCGTTTAATATTTCACAAAATTTCAGCAACATATCAAATAATGCAATTTAATTTATCTTGATTTATAATTTTCTTACAATTCAAATTAAGAAAAATGTGTTTTTAAATATTTCTTGTGGCTGTCTGTAAACAGTGTTAAAAAACTTTCATCTATAAAAACAAAATGTGGTAACAACTGTTTTAGTACCATTATATCAATAAAATTAGGTAACTTCATATTTGTGTCTCTTTTTTCTCAGGAAATAACTTAGTTTTACAAAAAAAAAGTATTCTGTATTTTAAAAAATGTTCTAAGGGACTTCTGCACTTATTTATTTATACTTAACTGAAAAAATAAAATTTATATTTAAAAAAATGCTCGAGAATAATTTAATATATAACTGCCTATAAAAAATTCAGACAAGTAAAACTTTTTTTAGATCTTGAATTTCAATAAGGCAGAAAGGAGTCGTAGCAAAAGTCGTCAATAACGAAGTCCTAAAAAGTATATAAAATAATTTCTAACTAAAAAAAGGGAAGGTTTCGAAGAAACATTAACCGTAGTAAAAAGTTGATAAAAAAGCAAACTTTTAGCTTGAAATATATAAGAAGCCCTTAAAAAAAGTTCACAGCTTATCTTAATAAACGTGACTGTCCAACGGCTCACCAAAGCCTGTTCATGGTTGGCTTAAATATTTAAAAAAATTTTTATGAGACATAAAATATTTAACTAATCACTGCCACAATAATAATTATTTAAAATAGTAAAACAGAATTAAAATTATATATATACGCCCTTCTTAAATGGAATCACGGTAGCCAAAGAAGATATAAAACAAATAATAGTGCTATATGCAGCTGTGCCGAATCTTATGTAGTCTTCAACAATCACAAACAAAAATCGGCATAAGAAACTCTACCATAAAGTTTTTCTGTTTGAAAAAAACTTTTTTAATTGTAAGTAAGCAGAATATTCCGTTTTAGCTCGGCTTACTTAGAGCCTTAAGCATTAAACAAGGTCAAATAAGCAACTTAAGATTGCCGCAAATATCTTTGTTATATGAAAAATATATATTTTTGTACAATGAAACTTTATTTTACGAAAGTTAACACATAGCTCTTTTGTAGAAGGGTGTATAAGATTCAGCACACTCATATGTTGCACTCTTAGTCCCTTACTACATTTTTATATTTTTTTTTAAACGTATTTGTTAAGAATAGTAAAAATACAGCCAATTAAACATGCGTTGTTAAAACAGTTCAAAAATTTTATTAAAAAAGTTGTAGAAACTTTGTTGCATGTAATCACTGATATTTCCATCAATACCAATAATCTAATGATTAAAACTGTTCTTGTAGTTGGAAATACGTAGTTCTTAAAACTACTTCAATATTTCTTAAGCTCGTTAGAAAACTAAATCAAAATTTAATTGACAATACAAAAGCAAATTTAAAATTTTTTTTTAAATAATTGAAAATTGACGATAAAGCGAAAACTAATACTATTAATTTATTTCATGCTTTGTTTTATTTACTGGTCAGATTAGTTCCATCTGTTATTGTAATAGAAAGAGGTAAAACTGTTACAGAACACTCTGTTGGTGATTTTAAATTTTGTTTTTATATTGGATATCTGTTACATAGGATCTACATTAGAGTTAACATCTGAGATGAGCATCGATGAGAGAATTCTGTTACATGTAGACTTAAAATTAGTGTTATTTCAATCTTATAAGCAGAGTTCAGAAAGTACACACATCATACACACAATGATCTGTTCAAAACCACCAGTACATATTTTTCTTTTCAGACCAATTATGTACGTCTCTAAATTTTGAAATTTTCCGTACACATCCACGAATGTACTTTATTTAAATATTTATTTGCGTACACCTACGACTGTAGCTATTCTTCGTATACGTGTACGGCTAAAAACGTACATGAAAAAATGATAATAAATTCGTAGACGGAAAAAAGTACATGAAATCACAAATAAATGTGGCTGAGGTCTAACAATAACAGACTGCTAAATGTTTAAAAATACGTTATTAAATTTGATTTTTTTGATTATCTAATCTATCTATCTTTTCAATATCTAATAACCGAAATTCAGTTGAAGCAGTTAAGTAATCTTTCCGCAAATTTTTTTCTTAAGTTAATTAATATAATCGAATCATCATTTTTACAAAAGCTGTTGAGACCATAATACAACATTTGAAAATTATCTTTGTTGAGAAACTATTGCTTTTTTTAATAAAAACAGTTTTCTTGACATTCAATAGGCCTCTGTAGAGATTTTTAAAAAAATATTTCATTGGTTTTATTTGGCAATGAGTACTATGAATTTAACCATGTCGAATAATTAAAAAGGATTGAAGGCATAAAATAACAAAATAAATAAAAATTATTATGGATTTTCCTTGCGAATAAAAATATGTCGTTGAATCGTTAAGTGTGCACAACAACAGCATGTGGTCCGATTCATTTAATTACAAAGCTATTGCAAGAAATAAAAAGGCAACGTGAGCAATACAAACTACAGCATCAATAAACCAAGACTGCCAAAAACAGCAAATAAAATCTCACACTGTAAAAAGTGGTAATAAAATGAGGAAAAAATAGAAAAATAAAAACTAATTTCTAGCCTTGTTGTTACCTTGAGTGGCAAAGAGCTGCTGTTGCAGCCAGCTCCTATTTTTGGCCGTACGATAAACCTGTATTAGCCGCAATCGCAGCAGCCACAACAACAACTTGACCAAAAGCAAAAAAATTGGTAGAAAAATTTAGAAAAAAATTATGCATTATTAACGTTTTTATACCCAGAGGGCATTTGGCAACAGGTTGCTTTGGTAGACAAGCAACAGAAGAATACTACAAGAATAATATTAACAGCTGAATTATTTTTCACCGCCGCTACGGCTGTTTTGTATAAAAATGGTATTGTAGAAAACTACAATAATTTTAGGCAAATAGCACCGCCTAATGTGCCGGTTGTTAGTGCTTACGTTTAGCACTATGTTTTTTGTTGATTTATATTTATTTTGCTTAATTGTATTTCAATATTGTCGTTTTTTTAATATATACCATATAAAAATGATTAATATATTTTAGCCAGAAGGCAAATGGATTCAACAAACTAAGCCCGTTTATCAACACTCTTTTACTTACTGGAAAGTTATACATTGTTTAATATCTTTTACCACACTTGGCACAAGGAAATTTGACAAACAACAAAGAAATAAAAATTCAGCAAATGTTTGTGTAAATTTTTATTGAATAGAATATTGTGAGTTTAAGCCTAAATACTGCTCGCTATCAAAGTTGCTATTTGACAGATGACATAAAAAATAGACTCTCCAAAAACGTTCACAAAAAGAGGATAAAATTAAAAAATAACCTTTAAAATAAAAACAGAATAGAAGTAAAATTTTTCAAAAAGATAACAATTTTTTAATTCGAAAGTTTATTAGGTAGATAAATTGTGCATAAGTAGTGAATTATTTGCCAATTTCTTGGTGTCAACCTTAAACCCTCTTTAAAACTTTTTTAATCAAAAGATATTCTTAAAATAGTTCATTGTTCATTAAAATAAAGTGTTATGGTAAAACAAAATGTTGTATTGCCTCTTATGGACAAAGCTTTTACACTGTTTTATTAAAAAATTTATTTGTCTTAAAAATTCACCAAATAGAAATTACTCAAAAAAAAATTCCTATAAAAAAATTTTGACAAAATTGTTTGGTTTTTCATATTTTGATTTTTTAATCCTGACAGTATATAAAAATAAAATATTCGCGCGCTTTAAAAAATGTATCCTGCCTATTAACCAAGCCAATTTATCTTACACTTGACTAGTTTTACAAAAATATAAATGTATGTATGTACAATTTAATTTTAAATCTCTCACTGGCTCCTTAGCAAATTTATTATTGACATATATGTTAAGGTTAAAAACCACAATTACTTTCAGTTTATCTGTGTGATTACATTGAGCATTACAATATATTTTAAAAAATATTTACATGACTGCATGACATTTTTATGCAGTATTTCTTAAATTCCTTAAATTCTTTATTTATGACTGCTGTTAAACTAAAGACTACCAAATTATGCAAGCTAAAAGCACTTCTTTATTATTGAATATCGAGATTATTAGATACTTGCATTCTAGTAAGCAAAATTATTTATTATTTTCTATTTTTACGTTTTACTGTTTTAATTGTGTTTATTTAATCATTACATTTTTTTAATTCAACTTTTTACAGAATAAAGCTCCATGGCTATACGACAGTCTGCAATGCACGTTAATTGGCATTGCTAGAAAAATGGTCTTCTTCTACAATCATACCACATATCTCTTCGCCCACCTCACCCATAGCAACTTAATTCTGCTGCTGTCCCATTCGAAGACGATAACAACGACTACGGCGATAGTTATGAAAAACAATTGTCTGTAGAAAATAAAAAAAACTATAAACGAGCTAAAATTTGGCTCAGTGCTAAACGAACACACAAGAATAATTTAAACAATACAAAACTGTTGGAAGTTGATGTTCATGAGAAGAGTTTGCAAAGTAATGCGGCAGTAAAAAAGAATAGTTATAATGACGTTGAGGAAATTGTTAATAATAACAGTAGCAAAGTTTTAACAAAAGAATATACAGCTAAAGAGAACCAACCAGAGGTCGCACAAATATTAGGAGAAGGAAAAGAACCATTGCGGCATAATAAATGCTGTCATAATAATCAAAACAATTGTTTAACGAACGAACACGAACAAAAATTTAATTGTAGCAAATGTTGCACTAAATTTACCTACAAAGATCAACTGCAACAAAAGCTACAAAACCTACACAAAATCCTAGAAGAACGCTGTTATAGAAAATTAACTATCAAAAAGCCTTTAAAATAAAGTGACAATTAAATCAACTGTAATGGAAAAAACTCACAAGCAAGAAAACAGACCACAGATATTAAATTCGAAAATGAGTGTGAGAATCTTAGGAAGACAATTACGAACTTAGAAGCACTAATAGCAACTAATGAATAAAAATTAGCAAACACAACAACATCACAATTAATCCAAAGACTTAGTAAAGTAAGCGATTTACAACTTAGTGGAAGTAACACAACGTAAAAAAAGTAAGTAAAAAGTATAGAACAACAAAATCTACAGCTCCAGCCAGAAAATATACAACATTGCAACAATTTCTATTTGTTTTACTCGTAATTGTTATAGAAAAAAGATTGTCACATTTCCAATTCCTCCTGCATTAAGAACAACAACAAATTAACAACTACTTCAGAAACGGATGCGGTAAATAATAAAAAACGTAGCGTTGTCAAAAGCAACAGAAATATTGCTGGTGATTGTGAAACGTTAACAGTGCCACAAGGGCAAATGACAGCATCAAGTACTTCAACAGCATTGCCTTGCTTGCATAAATACTACAATAAAGCCAGCAACACCAACATCTCCCATAGCACGTTCTAATGTTAACACCCTTTCTTCACCTCTAACGACAACTGTTAATAAAACTACAATGGTGAAAGGTAGTTCTGCTAATGATTCGACAGCAATATCGTCAACAACGACATCACCAGTAACATCTCCAGCGACGACACCAACATCCGCCTCATTAGCAATAGAAAAGTCTTTAGCATTTGCAAATAATGCTAAACCTGCGAATAAGAAATGTATGGTAGTTCCAAAAACAGCGACAGCAACATGTACAATTTCTGCGTCATTAAAGAATACTGCAATTACAACAGCCGCTCTTTTTGCTGGAAATTATAAGATTTTATTTTTTATTTTCTTTATTAATTTCTGATGTCATTTAAAAAATGTACATGTACATATAATGTTATGAAAAATATATAAAGTATTTTCAGTATTTTAACAATTTCCTTGTTGGCGCTATTTAATAATGAAGTTTGCAATAAAAATATTTATCAAAATTTAAATTTAATTAAAATAAAAATTCTAATTAAATTAATGCCCAAAAACGAATTTGCGTAACGACTAAATGCAGAGTTTCGACGGATGGAACTGCATTTCATATAAACTGCGAACTTTAAGTAACGCTTTAGATCAGAACGTATGTATGTGGTTGTATCCATCTTTAGGCTTAAATAAATTTCATTATATGTAATTCTGCTTATAACCTAATTTCCTAGTTCTGGCACAAAGCATTGATTGAGCAGGGATTATCCTCTGAGTGCTGGTTTGAGATGAAAAACATTACACATTTTTTGCTTCAATTTATTATATTTTTGCAATTAAGGATGTTTTCTAATTATAATATATTTTCTACTTTTAATAAATTTCTTTTCTACAATTTTTATATTTCACAATACTGAAAATTAAGGTATAAAATATGTATTATTTATAATGTTCATACTCGTATTTTAGGATAAAATCTTACAGCCTACAAAAACCTTTACGTTATTAAATGTTTGCCTTTTTAAATAGCGATTGTCACAATTTTTTGCAAAAAACGTATTATCTGTCAAAAAAGCGCCTAAGTCCTAAGGCCAAGTATTCCGTTTTCTGCTTAAAGTATTGATATCGGTCTCTTCTTCCATAAAAAATTAATGGATTCTGATTATAAAGTTGCTTTAAACTTTTATAATTAGTTAACTAAATTTAGAGATCTGGGACTTACACATTGATGTGCACTTGTTTTGCCTATTGTAGCTTGGTGTCCACCAGTTTTAAGAAATATCAGGAATATTTAAAGTAAAATGAGAGTGTTTCTGTATTCTACTTTCGATTTTGGAGAAATGTCGTTTGACAGTGCATAAAAAATTTTCTTGCTGATGTTAAAGTTACCTACAAAATTAAGTAAACAAACAAAGAACTTACTGATTTCCCGGAGTGTCAAAAAAATCTCTTTAATTTCGTCGCGTAAAACGAGTATTCATTTTGTCGCTAGAAAAAGGTAGTTTCACTGATATAAGCATTTCGTTAAAACAAGTTTTCATTTCCTTGCTTTTTTATAACAATATTTTCACTTAATCGTTTTTCTTTCATGATAAAATATACATAAACATTTTTTTTAATAATTTTGTTTTATTTATTACAGTCAGCTGTTTTTTATTTAACCTAATTAGGGTTGCCGTTGTTGGTGGTAAAAACAAATTTAATTTCGAATGAGAAAAGGTAATAAAAAAGCATACATAAGTAATACTGCGATTTAACATAGTTTTCGTAATACAACGTAAGTCAACGAAAAAACGGTTACGCGTTTTACAATCAGAAACACTTACGTAATTGTGTATCTGTCGTTCGGTTTCGTTTTGCATTTGACGTATTCTATAAACAGGCTCTTGATCTTTTTTATAGGTAATTCAATTGACTTTCTTACTTTTTACAATAATTATTGCAACCTCTTCACAAAACAAATAATAATATTTATAAGTTTTTGTGATAACAAAAAATCCAACTTTCCAACCCTGTTATTGAAAGGCTTATGCAAGAGAATAAATAAATAAATATAATATATAAACGTTTATTATATTTAAATTTTCGCATACTACCGAAATTGTCGTAAACGCATTAAATAGAAGGATGGGTATAATTAAACCAACTATTTACCTAAAATAAATCAGTTTATCTAAAGAGTGTGGGGTCGCAAAAGGAAACATAGTAATTTCTAATAACGTCTGGTTTACTTTTCTTACAGTTACTAATTTGACTCTAACTAAAGAAATCTGAGATTTTAAAAGTTGTATTAGAAAGTTATAATACAGCCGTTCGTATATTCTCGAACTAAAAAATAATTTAAGTAACTCGCAAGTAGAAACAAAATTCGTTCACTAGTTTTAAGACTGAATTCAAGAAAGTTGCAGACAGATCAAATATAGTATCGAAAAAGTTGCTACTGAAAATCAGCCAGATCGGTCCATGTACCCTGAGGCAGTCGGCTGAACACCACGCCTACCTCTAATGTTTCCATATCATTTGGAACAATGAAGTAGGTGAAGTAACTCTTATCAAAAAAAATATGGAGCGATAGAGAATTAAAAAATAAAAAAAAAATATTCAGTAAAAAATCGGCCTTGCCCATATTTGCCGAGTTATGGGCCTATGAAATTACCGTAAAAAAGTTCAAAATTCAATATGGCCAATGTGGGTATCATTCAAAAGCTTTTGAAGCGATTTTTCATTAGGAAATTTTTATATATATTTTTTTTTTAATTTTCTGTCACTTCAATATTCGTTCTTATGATTGGAGTAACTTCACTGAACTAGATTTACATATACAGTGAAGGGTATATATGGCATAGGGGAATATAGCAATTTTACAAAAAATAACTAAATAAATATATAAAAATTTTAATTAATGAATAAGCACTACATTTATTATCATATATATTTTATTACTTATAAATATTATTATTTTTCGTTAACCCTGTTTTTTTTTTTCTTGAGAACTATTTGTAGATAACTAGCAGATCATATGGTGCAACTATAATTATTCACAAAACGAAGTGACATATAAAGTCGATATTAATCCTCGATATATTTAGAAAATATAACAACAGAAACCATAGAAACAAAAGAATAATAGTACATTAGACCTAAGAGATCAAGGAATGAAAATAATCACAGTTGGCAAAAAAGGAAATTATTGTGGACGAGTTAGCAGCGGTTTACAACAATTTGCAACTTTATAAGTTTTCGAGCCGATGACTTCTTTTTTAATTTTATCAGAAAACCATAGAATTTTTTACTATTGTATTTTCGCTATCTTGGCAAGTTGTACCAAAAGTTTTGATTACTATAACACAAAAAAGCATGGCCTTTATCTATTGGGCGGTCTTTTGATAGAAGATATTTGTGCTCACTGCGAATAGAATTTTACTCCATTTTGGAATAAAAAATAATTAGTTGGGTATCTATGCCCATGAGAAATATCTAAGAATAAACTCATTGAAGTTATATTAAAAAGAATTCTTCATTCAATTAAAAATATTTATAAAAAAGTTTAAAAATTTTACACTCAACTTAAAAATGCTTTTAAACTTTGCGTCATTGTTTTATATGAATTTGTGTATAAAACTAAAATAATCTCGTGTTTGATGTGCAAAAAATTCTAAATATTTTGCAATGTTTTGCTATAAAGCATAATAATCTCAGTTTACATACGCCATATTTAACAAATACAAATGTAATGTTGGTTTTTAGGGCTTAGTCATTGCACATAGACGCTTTAATCGTGTTTTTCGTTTGTGCCGCCATCAAAAACTGTTTATAAATGTGAATATGAATTTAAGGGAATAAAACGTAGTTTAACACCTTCTATACGACAGATTAATAAACGGTTTTTTATAACAGTCTTCTGATCTAGGCATGCAAATTGCAGTTAAGCCTACGCCAGAAAACAGAAGTATTGAATGCAAAAATTTTATTACTGCAGCCAGTTAAATAGGCATTTTCTGCTATGATTCAAAAGTTTAAATTAAAATTTTATTTCACCTCAGAACTAAAATATTCTTTTTAAATGAAGATTATGGTAAAATCTTAGTGCTGTTGTTACTCTTCTACAGGTTAATTTACTTTAGTTTTTTAGCCCTAAAAAGTATTCGCCATTGCTAAGTTTTAATGGCGTGTCTGTTACATGTGTATGGTACAAAATGTTCTTCTTTTCAAAATTATAGTAGAACAAATTAATATGTTTTTTTTAATTAAACTTCGGCTTTTATTCAATTTGTGCAAATACTTAAAATAACTAAACCCTGCATCTATCACTTTAATATGCAAAGCATCTTGTGTAAGCAATTGATACGTACTTCAACTGAATTGTATATTAACATATATATAAACAAGTATGCGTTCTTAATTTTGTAGGTCTATTTTGATCTTTTCCATTCATTTACTTACTCCATACCCCATAAATAACTTTGAGAGGCACCAACAATTACAACGAATATGGTTGGTCCTTATTTTTTAATGCTGCCATCCTCCACTTGAAAGTAATTGAATAGAAGTGCAGATATGGCGGCCAGCATAAAAACCATCTCCTCTACGTTGTTGAATTTCATTTGCAGCGCTTTTGATTACAATTCTTTAAGGGATATGAATATTGTTGCTTTTTTTATCTGGTATATGTTAATTTTTGGTTGCAAGTTGTCTGCTGTTCCCTTTTATTATGACTTTAGAAAAGGGATAACATTTTAAAGAAGTTGTTTGTTAAACGTATAAAAAAAAGAAGGATGGAAATGTATTATAAATATGTGTATTTCCTTTAATCAGAACACATATACAAATGATATGTCATTAAAACTGATTAGATTTTATGGGATGTGGACATTTGGTTATAAATGAGTTCTGATAGCTTTCATAAAAATACAAGATTTAAAAAGCTTTTTATGCGATGTCTAAGACGAATAATTTAAAATGTATTGAATTGATTAAAATAGCTTAAAGTTAGTTAATTGGACTATTGTATGTTGTAATAGTTTGTGAGTTTGCGTTTAACTAAATCGCGTTTATAATACGAGTAATTTAAATTACTTTTGTTAAATGTATCTTAGAAAAAAATGAAAATGCATTTATAAAAATGCATATATAAGGACTCATCAGTTTGCGTTGTCATATCCCCGCTAAGTTCAACAGTTCTTAATATTTGTTTAGCAAAATTTTTAACATTGTATGTTAATTAAAGCTAAAATCTGAATGAAGACATAAGGCAAACTGTGTGCATAGTTTTCCAACCCTGTAATTAGTTTTATTTTGTCATCCCAGCAATTAAATTTAAAACTTGACTAAAGATAAATAGCCCATATAGAAAATAATCCTGAGTATAAAATGAATTCAAATGCTAAATCAGCTTAAAATAGAGAAACTTTTTTAATTTTCCAACATCTTTCTAAGTCTTATTGATTACAGATTATTTAAATGAAACATGCAACGAAAGAAACTTTTCTACACCTTGTTTCTTATTCCTGCACATAATTTTTTACTAATGATGGCCAACAGGAAAAACAATTCCCCCTTTAAAATGTCTAAAAGAAATTATCGTAAACTAACATAATTTGTGTTTGTTAGTAAAACAAAATCTTTGGCACGATCTTCAACATATATCTTTTAAGCAAACAACTCATCTCAAAGCCAAAATAATAAAGAAAATACTACTAATCGACGACTTGAAAATAATGCAAAAGCAAGAAAATCTAAAGTCCACAAAAAAAATCAAAACATGACCAAAAGACTAAAAAATAAATTCAACCAGAAAAATTAAACACCAAAAAAAAAAAACAACACATTGAAATGTAATTTGGAAAAGGTGTTTAGCCTTAGAAAAAATTTCTAAAATTTTTTCAGGAGCGGTAAAACACAGTACATTTACTACTTTTGTGACATTAACTCTTGCATGCATGGGTATCCGATAATTTTATTTTTTTTTATTGCACAAATTATAGAAAATAATTCACTTTATGTTTTAAAAAGACTAATGCTAAATAATTTTGAATTTTGAGAATTTTTGTGCTGTAAAACATTAATATAGATTAGGTCGATCATAGAATTCATATCAGAAATAGACGTCAGATTAAACAAAAAACACAGCAAAAGTTGTAAGGAACAAACCCGCCTTAAAAACACATTTTTTCAATAACAATATCAGCAGCAAATTAAAAAAAGAATTATTTTGAAATTTTACATAACGATCATGACGTATTGTCTGAAACAAACATTTTTACAGCAATGCTATACTGTACAACACAATATCAAACGCATCTCGTACAAACAATCTGGTTATGTTAAGAAATAGCTTACAAACACAAAATCCTGAAATATTTTGCAGAAAAATATTTAACGTGCGAAAGGCAGAACTGTTCGATAGTAAGAGAGAAAATTATAAAGCAGGAAATCTTGCTATTTAATTCGCATTAAGAATAAAAAAATATGTTTTAAGTCAAAAATTTTCTAAAGTACCTACGCCACAAATTCCCTGGCCTGTGATGCAAATAATTTTAAATAGAAGTGTATTTATGTCATGACATTTACAATAGTTTTATTGATTATTATAAAAACTGCTTATAGTAGATTCACAGTAAATGTTATAGACTTTAAAGCGCTATGGGAAGATGTGAATTCAATTAAAAAACACGTAAATGCCGTTGTAACACAGTTTTTATGCATCTTTGACTTCTAACAATTTTTCTTTATAATGGCATGTAAGAGGCTAGAGTTATATCTCTGGCAACCTGGTAGCAGTCTGATCATTTAAGTACTATTGTAATCGACGTCGGGATTTTTTTTTTGTATTTTCATCGAAAAATATAACTTTAAACTACTTGTCGAACTATGTCATTGTATTTTTAACAAGCTGTACACGTTGTGATTTGCTTTTTTAATGCAGTGTTTTTTTTGCAACTATTGTCGGACGACGGCGCAAATTAAAAATGTGGTGCACTATTCTTTGACTGGCACTGAATCTACTTTTTTTCACGTATTTTTGATACCGACATGGCAGAATTTTATTCAATTCATATAAGTTTTCGTCTTTCTTTTGGAGTTGTTGCTGTTTACTTTCACGTTGTTTAAATTGTTTTATGCAAGTGTCTTTCCTCTATTGACTTTTTGGCTGCTTGGACCAGTCTTTGACTTTGAGAATTCAAAATTGAAATTTTTTCATTTTCAGAGTTATTGAGAGCCTTACCAAATCATTTTTTGAATAAAAATAATTTAAACTTTCTAATTAGAGAGTCGTTTATATTGAAAGAAATTCAAATTATATTCAATTTAATTCCTCATTCAAGTGACACGCGAAAACTAAAGCCAATACTTTGCAATTCGATTGTGCAAAAACGTATTTTATTCTGAAGTTTAGTTTAAAAAATATATTTAAATAAATGAAAAACTATGTGATTCCCTATTCAAGTGGAAGGCAGTGTATGATTCTTTTTTTTGTAAAACTTGCTTTTTAAAATTCACATTAGACATTGTATATTAAATGCCAATTGGGTTTGGTTTTAGAAAAACCGAATTCCTTGGAATCAAAAACCCCAATCGCAGAAAGTAAGGAATCTCCAGGTTTTTCATGTTTTTTTTTTTTTTTTTTTTTTTTTTTATTGTGTAAAATATGTATATTTGCTTCTGAAGAAATAACAATAAAAAATTAATTGCTTCGTATGCTGCTATTCATTCGATTCCAATCGTATTTTCCGTTTGGCATTTTGAGTAAATAAACAGGAACTGCCACAATATACCAAAATTTTTAAAAATATTTTTTTTTTCCTGTTAACCGATGATGTCACTAAATATTGTTGCGAAATATTGATAATAAAAAAATATTTTTATCTGCAGAAGAAATTAGGTAAGAATAGTGAACAGATTTTGAAACAGATAATTGCCGTATTAAATTATGGAGTTTCTGTCTGGCCATTGCAATAGTTGTTGTGCGACCTGTAGCTTAATTAATTTTGAAAAGAAAAACACGTTATCAGCATTCTTTATATCTATATACTCTAGATACTACACATACGCTGTAAAAATACTCATTTTGACTTGCCTATTTAATTGAAAATGTTTTCATTTAGAGAATATTTTCATTGTATTTTAAAGTACTTTAATTTTTAACCAACAAAAATCTACATAATTTTTAACATGTTTATTTAAACGTATCGATGTCACATTTACTTACTTTATCTTTCTAGTTTATTTTTATTTTTTTTGATAAAATTTTTCTAATACATTCTTAAATAGTCTTTGGCGCAATAGAGTGCTAATAAAAGTAACAAGAAAACATTGTAAGTTCACACTATCAAATTTAAAATTAAATCAATTACCACGTTAAAGCTAAATGTATTTTTTCTGTCGTTTTTTGCATTCCATTTTTAATAGGCAACAATTGAATGCTTTAATTGGCAAATCAATTAAATCCGTTAAACATTAGGTAAAAATATTGAAGAAGACTTTAGAATTATTTTTTAAATAAATAATTTTAATGCACGGTATTGTCATTTGAAAGCTTAAACACCTTCTGCTAAAAAAATTTGTTTTTCAGAAATACATTTAAGAGTTCAAAAGGTGTTTTGAAACCAAAGTGAACATTAAAAAAGAAATAAAAATTATTATCTCTTTAGATGTTAGATTTTTTTAAACTACAACAAAATCAGAAATAAGCCAGAGAGCATCTGGTTTTTTGAATTTGACAATTTGCTTATCGTTAACGTATTTTTACAGAAATTTTGGACTCACTTCTCTAAGCCATATCAATCTTCATAGAAAACATAATTACATTTCCTTTGATGGATGATGGAATTTTAACAGGTATTTTTTTTTTGCGTTTTGCGTTTTCTTTAAGAGAAGCATTCTCAAGCGGATGCTGCAATAAAAAATCATTTTTCTTAGCGTGAGGTGAAAGTAATAGAAAGTACATGCTTAAACACAGTATATGTTTAAACACAGAGCTGTACGGCCGTTACCTTGAAAGATTTTTTTACACTCATTAAAAAAATTGAGCTTAACACAGAAAAAGTAGTCTGACACTCAAAAAAGGGTTCAATGAAAATTTTCTTCCTTTGTTTTATGAAACGACAATTTATTTAACATATAAATTTTTTTGAATACCTTTAAACTTCTCATAGAATTACAAGCCCTATTCTAAGTTGTATATACTGCTTTTAAATATTAAATATAACATCCCGCTTAAACGTTTTTGTTTCATTTCTGTTTAAATAAATTACACAGTACCTCAGTGAAATAGAAGTTAAAGAAAAATTATTATTACTCTAAGTACAAAGCCTGACTTTTTGCCAAGAAAATTTCTCAGAAGACATACTGTGCAACTGAGTAATTATTAAAACTTTCTACGAACTAGAGAATGGCGAATTATTCAACTTTAAGCTATATCGCCTCGTGCATAGATCTCTTAATCGAAATATTGCTCGAAAACATTATTACTGGCCATAAAAATATGAGGAACTTTTAGGATACCGAAATAAGAAGATGAAAATGCAAACAGAGTAAGAAGATTCTTTCTATTACAGTTTACAATAAGTTTGCCAACATCTACATATCTTTTGAAAAACCCTTATGTTTTTCCTTATGTTTTTTGACTGAAGGTTATTAAAGTTATTTTTTACTGCTAATAATTGAAAATTGCGCAGAAATAAATCTATCCGTAAATGCTTTAAGTTTAAATACCATGGGAAACTTAATTAGAGTGACAATGCCAATGGAACATCGAACTTTGCACTTTATCAGTACGCAATTTGATTTTTCGCTAGAATGGGCCTTTCAAGTGGATTGAACCTAATAAAGTAATTTTTCGCCTGTCGCTTTAATTGTAGTTGATTTCCTTTGATAACTTTATTTCTGTACAAAAATTTATTTTTAAGCTGTCAAGTTGAACATGATTTAATCTAACAAATCAAGAAACAATTATTTATTGTTCTGCACACCATAACCTAAATCTTCATTTATACATCGCTAACTCGTTGTGTGAAAATTACAATTAAGCTTGACGTTAAAAATTTGAACTTATTTTCTTTTATTTCTATTTTTTAACCTAATTCGCTTTTACAATTATTTAAATAGCAATTCTGTCCTACAGAGTGTAAAATATTTGCCAGAAAAATAACAAAGTGCCAACAGGCTTAAAAAAATAATATTAAAATGTACTGATTTTTCAAGAATATAAAAAAAAATTAAGACACAGCACAGTAGCTTGAAAACGATTTATGTTTTACATTATTCGGTATATCATTAACCACTAAAAATATCTTAATGAAATTTTACAGAGGCAAGGAAGTTGTGTTTTCGTGTGGAGCGGCGAACGGTCGGCCCCTAGGATAAAGAAAGGCTTCTAGGAAGGCCCCCCAAATCTGGGTGTCATCGACATATACCTTTTTGGAATTCTCGTTTTAATTTAATTTTTAAAAAAGTTTTTTAGATCTTAAAAATATCTGTAAAGAAATGTGCTTACATTTTTAGAATATCTTCCAAATATTGCCGTTCCGAAATATCATGCCTAGAATTCTTTACAGAAAATATTGCTTACTTCAAAATTTATCAAAATTATTATTCATATTAACCGTGTAGCTGTGTTTTTTTATAAAAAAAATTAAGTTTTTTACAAGGATTTTTTTCTAATTTTTTTTTAACAAACAAAAAAAGTTTATAACAATCACTATAATCAAAACGTTGTTTCTTATTCCAAAGTTATAAAGACATTTAAGAAAATTTGAAACAGTAACAATCAATCATATTTAACACGTGAACGTACACACCCGTCAGTCGTTTTTTGTTTTTATTTTTTCTTATGTCATTTGTCAATAAAAATATTTGCTATCAGAAGGTGGAAAGGGGTAAGCAGTTCATTCCTTTCTAAACTGAAATCAAGACCACAAAGTGTAAAGTATATTTTATATTTGTATGTTCTATTGCACATTTATTTCTTTATGGTTTTCACATTGTTTAACTCTGGTTTTACTCGCATCGAAAAGAACAACACGCTGAGTGCTTGAAAATAGTGTTGCATTAAATTGTTCTCAAAACAATTTTTATTAAATTTTTTTGTTGCTGTTTTGTTTCGCGATACAACTTGATTTGGCAAATGGTTACTTTTCGTGAACTCTTTCTAAATTTGAAAGGTGTTGAAAAATCATAAATTAATGTAAATGAAAAATGTGGAGTTACTATTTTCTACGTACCAACTTCTTTTTTTTTTCTTTCAATTAATATGAAATTTAAGATTGTTATTGATTTCTAATTTGTTTGCTTTTGGGTCCTAAATTAAAATTTTTTTGTTCTGATACTTTTTTCTTAAGACCTTCATAAATGTTTAGAGATGGGAATTGGGTAAATACCCAATTGGTAAAAACCCGGTAAAAAGGGTAATTTGGGTAAAAATGGGTAAAAATTATATTATATGAAATTTGGCGAATAAGTGTATTGTAGACCAAAAATAGTCGAACTTTTATAGCTAGGAGTAAAAAAAGACAAAACAAATAAATTTTAATGTTGTAATGTTGTATTTATTTACACATACACATACATTCATTTTACATATCTTTCTACCTAAAAATAAGAATATGCTTTAATCGCTGTCACTCTCTTCACAAAGCAAGTAAGTATTATTTTAAAGCTTTTTGATACCAAAAAATCCAATTTTCCAACCCTGTGATTGAATAGCTTATGCCAGAGGAATAAATAAATACACATAAATACTTTAACGTTTGCATACTGTCAAAATTGTCGTAAGTACATTAAATAAACAGATGGGTATTAATTAACCGACCATTTACGAGTACCTAAAATATATCAGATTCTTTTAATGTTCAAATGTAACCCTGTAACGTCTGGTTTACTTTTTTTAAGTTTCTCATTTAACGCTACTAGAGCGATGGAGAATTAAAAAATAAGAAAAAAAAAACATCAAGTAGAAGAGTTATCGCTCGCCCTCTGAAATTTTCATAAAAAGTTCAATTATCAATATACTCAATACGGGTATAATTTAAAAGCTTTTGAGAAGATCTTTCAGGAAATGCTTATTACACTAAGAGCCGGAGACATTTTTGTGACCAGATTTACATACATGATGAAGGGTATATAAGATTTGGCCTAGCCGCATGTAGCACTGTTACTGTTAAATAATTAGTAATTACATTAACCATTGCTGCGATTCTCCACTTAGGGAAGAAAAAAAATAAACAATAATAAATAAGAAAAATCTCACTGTAGTTAATTAACAAATTTTTTATTTGATTGAAAATATTTATAATAAAAGTATAAAAATTGAACATTCAAATCAAAAATGCTATTAAGCTTTGCGTAATTTGTTTATATTTTGATGTATTTGTGTATAAAACTAAAATACTCTTGTGTCTGATTTGTAAAAAAATTTAAAAATGTTTACATTAAATTTTGCTATAGAACAAATAATCCCAGTTTACATATGCCATGTTTAACAAATGCAAAAATAGGTGTTGGTTTTTTGGGAGAAGTCATTGCACATAGACGTATTAATAGTCTTTTCCGTTTGTATCGCCGAGAAACACTGTTGAATAAAATATTTTTTGTATTTTATACATGTGAGTATGAGTTTGATGGAATAAAACGCAGTTTAATACCAGCTGTACGACAGTCAACAACAGTCCTTAGATCGAGTCATGCAAAGTGCACTTAATCCCACGCAAGAAGACAGAAGTAAATAATGCAAACATTTTACGACTGCAGCCAGTTTAACAGACTTTTTCTGTTATAGTTCAAAAGCTAAAATTAAAATCTAATTTTACATCAGAACTAAAATGTTTTCTAAATAAAATTAATATATTATTTTACAGCTATTGTTACTCTTCTACAAGTTAATTTACTTTAGTTTTTTAGTCTTAAAAAGAATTCGCCATTGCTAAGTTTTAATGGCGTGTCTATTACACGTTTATGGTACAAAACGTTCTTCTTTTCAAAATTATAGTAGAATAAATTAATATGTTTTTTTAAATTAAAATTTTGCTTTTAATCAATTTGTGTAAATACTTAAAATAACTAAACCCTGCATATATCACTTTAATATGCAAATCATCTTATGTAAATAATTGATACGTACTTCAACTGAATTTTATATGAACATAAATACAAACAAGTATGCGTTCTTAATTTTTAGGTCTATTTTGATCTTTTCCCATAATTTACTCACTTAAGTGCACATAAACAACTTTGAGAGGCACCGACGACTAGAACGAATATTGTTGGTTCTTATTTTTCAATGCTGCCATTCTCCGCTTGAAAGTAATTGAAAAGAAGTGCAAGTGTGGCGGCCAGCATACACAACATCTCCTCAACATTATTACGTATTATTTCCAGTGCTTTTGATTATAATTCTTAAAGGCAACTTTAAATGAATATTGTTGCCTTTTTCAGATAGTATATGTTAATGTTTGATCGTCTTGCAAGTTGTCTGATGTTCCCTTTTATCATCACTTTAGAAAAGGGATAACATTTTAAAGAAGTTGTTTGTTAAATGTATAAAGAAAAGAAGGATGGAAATGTATTACAAATATGTGTATTTTTTTAATCACAACACATATACAAATGATATGTCATTAAAACTGATTAGATTTTATGGGATGTGGACAATTGGTTATAAATGAGATCTGATAGTTTTCATAAAAATACAAGATTTATAAAGCTTTTTATGCGATGTCTAAGAAGAATAATTGAAAATGTATTGAATTTATTAAAATAGTTTTAAGTTAGTTAATTGGACTATTGTATGTTGTAATAGTTTGTGAGTTTGCGTTTAACTTAATCGCGTTTATAATACGAGTAATTTAAATTACTTTTGGTAAATATATCTTAGAAGTTTATAAAGTTTTAGCTCATTTTATAGATGTTCTCAGTTATAGCTTATGTTTATTAAAGCATAAATCGAAATGAAGTCATACAGCAAACTGGGAACATAGTTCTTGCAACCGTGCAGCTTGTTTTATTTTGTCATCCCAACAATAAAATTTAAAACTTGACCAAAGATAAATAGTCCATATAGAAAATAATCCCGAGTATAAAATGAATTCAAATGCTAAAATCAGCTTAAAATAGAGAAACTTTTTTATTTTTTCAACATCTTTCCAAGTCTAATTGATTACAGATTATTTAAATGAAACATGCAACGAAGCAAACTTTTCTACACCTTGTTTTTTATTTCTGCACAAAATTTCTTACTATTTTCCACCTTTAAAATGTCTAACAGAAGTTATCGTATACTAACATTATTTGCGTTTATAAGTAAAACAAAATCTTTGGCACGATCTTCAACATATATCTTTTAAACAAACGATTCATCTCAAAGCCAATATAATAAAGAAAACACTACTAATTGAGGACTACCACAGTACAGCTTGTAGCAGAGACTTGAAAATAATGCAAAAGCAAGAAAATCTAAAGTCCACAAAAAAATCAAAACATGACCAAAAGACTAAAAAACAAATTCAACCAGAGATTAAAAAAACACAATAGCAACAGAAAAGCTTACACATACTTGCAGACCTTGAAAAAAATTAAACACTAAAAAACAACACATTAAAATGTAATTAGGAAAAGGTTTAAAAAAGTTTAGAAAAAATGTCTAACGCCTCTTAAGCTTAAAATAAGTGTATAAGAATATATTTTTAGGAGCTGTCAAACACAATACATTTACTACTTTTGTGACATTAACTCTTGCATGCATGGGCATCCGATACTTTTATTTATCTTGCTTGCACAAATTATAGGAAGTGATTCACTTTAAATTTAAAAAGATCCAGGCTGAATAATTTTTGTGAATTTTTGTGCTTTAAAACAATATTATGGATTAGGACGATCATTATTATGTTTTTTTAAGGCTTAGTAGGTCTTCTTTAAAGGAGTTAATATCAAAACTAATCGTGAGATTGAAATAATACACAGCAAAAGTTTTAAGGATAAAAATAGCCTTAAAAAATTTTTTTCAAATAACAATAGCAGCAGCAAATTAAAAAATCCTTTTGCAATTTAACATGACGATCGCGATGCGACGCAATGTCTGAAATAAACATTTTACAACAAAGCTATACTGTACAACACAACATCAAAAGAATTCCGTACAAACAATCTGGTTATGTTAAGAAATAGCTTATAAAAACAAAATCCTCATATAATTTGCAGAAAACGATATGACATGCGAATCGTAGAACAAATCAAACAGCAGGATATAAATGATTAAGCAGGAAAAAATTTAATTATTTAATTCGTATAAAAAAAAAACTTCAATATGATTTAAATAAAAAATTTTCTAAAGTAACTACGCCACAAATTCCCTGGCTTGTGATCAGGTGTGTTAGGTTTTTTTTCTCAAAAAATCGCCAAAATTACAAAAAAAAAATTGTTAGAAACATCATTTGGGTTAAAAAAAATCGTCTTGGATTAAATTCTATGATTTAAGAATGTATTATGATTTTTTATATAAAAGACGTCTCTAATTACAAACAAAAACAAATCAACCTCTTTATTAAACAATAACACGTCTAAAATCATGTAGATTTTTTACAAAACAAACGTGTGTATGTTAAAGAAATAAATTACATTGAGCATGAATTAGTTGTAAGGTACGATCAGATTAGTCAAATGTTTGTCTAACTAAATGATAGAAAACAATTTTAGCTCATGAAAATATTATTTTATTTATACTATATACATTATTTAATTATCCGGTTGATGTTTTTTATTTAAACTTTTGTTAATGTTTACATTCAAATATTCTAATTGAGGCTGCTGTAGTCAAAGTGGTAAACACGTTGACTACAAACCTGGTTGGCCAGGGTTCAACCCCTGCGGCAATGAAAAAGTAAAAATGTTTTTTTCTGTTTAATGGTATACATATTCAGAATTAACATTAAAACATGCAGCCTCCTTCATCGGTACTTCTTCATAGCATAATTGCCGGCGAAGTAAAATAACTAATAAACTTTATCTTTCTCCTTTCACCACCTATCTTATCTCTTATCTATCCCTTTCCTAAAGAATGTAGCACGGTTAAAAAAATAACTAAATAGGCAATATTGCTACTTCTCTTTAAAAAAAAAGGAATTATTATTCAAATAGTTCTTAGCAAATAAAATTCCTTCGATTGTTTTCGTCTCCAAGGGATTTCCAATTTTAGTTTTATTTAAATTCTTATGTCATTACAGATATCGAAAAGCCGGTTAATTATTCCATATTTTGTTTTTCTTGTGTTTTAATCTTTCAGTTTTACATTACTTACATTCCAAAATCAAGAAACAATTAATTATTGTTTTGCACACTATAATTCAAATGTTCATTTATACACCGCTTATATACCGATAGCTTGTTAGAAGAAAGTTGAAATTAATCTTGACGTTATTAATTTTAATTTTTTTTCTAGTTGTTTAACAAATTCACCGTTTACAGTTATCCTAGTAGTAATACTCTCCTATAGAAATTAAATAGTTACCAGGCTACCAGGCTATGAAAAATATAATGTTAAAATGTGGTATTTTTTTAATAATATAGAACATATTAAGACGCAGCACAGTGGCTTAAAAAAGATTTATTTTGGGGATAATTCGGTATCTCATTAACTACCGAAAATGTCTTAACGAAATTTCTCAGAGGCAAAGCAAAGGTGATTCTGTGTGGAGCATATAATTTTTAAGAGTTCTCATTTTTTGAATTTAATTAGACCTTGAAAGTATGTATACAAAAATGTGCTTTCATTTTTATAATATATTTCAAATATTCCCATTCCGAAATATCTTGCCCCGAGTTCTTTGCAGAGAGGATTTTTTTTTAAATTTAACACAATTATATAAAAGAAATAATTGTTAATAAGAGCTTTTCCAAATTTTTTTCACCAATTAAAACAATACATTAAAACAAAACATTGTTTAATATTCTTGAGTTCTTAAGATATTTAAAAACAAAAAGTTATTAGTTAATCTTACATTATTTATTTATTAAAATATTCCTAGGTGTATAGCATCGCCCTCAAAAAAAATTTGGAACAGTAACTATCAACCACGTGAAGGTACACGTGAACATACACGCCCGTTAGTCGTTTTTTGTTTTTATTTTTTCTTATGTCATTTGTTTATAAAAATATTTGCTAGCAGAAGGTGGATTTCCTTCCAATTAGCTAAACTGAAACTAAGACCACAAAGTGTTAAGTGCATTTTATATTTGCATGTTTTATTGCACATTTATTTCGTTATGTTTTTCAGATTGTTAAGCTCTTAATTTGATTCTACTCGCATTGAAAAACACGCTGAATAGTGAAAAATAGTGTGGCGATAAATTGGTCTCAAAAAAATTTTTATAAAATTTTTATTAAATTTTTTTGTTGCCGTTTTGTTTCGCGATACAACTTGATTTGGCAAATGGTTACTTTTCGTGAACTGTATCTAAATTTGAAAGGTGTTGAAAATTCATAAATGAATGTAAATGAAAAATGCGGAGTTACTATTTTCTACGTACGAACTAATTTTTTCTTTCAATTAATATGAAATTTAAGATTCTTATTGATTTCCAATTTGTTTGCTTTTGGCCCTAAATTAAAATTTTGTTTGTCCTGATACTTTATTCTCAAGGCCTTAATAAATGTTGTCCAATTGCCAATTCCATGTACAATCCAAAATATGTTTTTTTTCATTCATTTGTTTAATCATTTTAAATTCATTCATTCCATTTTCAACGAACATCCACATGAAAAGGACAAAAAATAAGACCTCCCAAACTTTTCAATTTTAAATAATTTTAAATTTTTTCTGCTGCAACTGTTAGTGCAGTATAAATCTTAACCCTTGAAGAGCCTTCACAAAATATCAAATGTGTAGCTAATAAATGAATATTGTCACATTCTACTTACTATATCTTCGGTCAGATCTGTCAAATATTTGACTAAATTGACGTAACTGCTAAATTTTGTAAATATTTTTTGGTTTTTATTAAATCATTATTCGGAAATATAAAATCTTACTCTATGAAAAAAAGGTAAAATATCACAGTTATTATTTTATAAATCATGATTTGTAACGCTATCCTGGTCACATATTGGACTCATTGCACCTATATTTTCTTTGTACCAAATATTCAAATAGACGTTTATAATAAATTTGTCTCTAATTTACAATGTCGTATAATTCTCTTCAGTGTAAAAAAATTTTCTTTTCCATCTTCCCTTAAAGGGTTAAAAATACTTTGTAATATGCTTTAACAGTACGCATGTGTTAATGTTTACACAATTTTATGTAACAGCAACTTTATAAAGTTTGTGCTGCCGCAAACAGTTCATTGAGCAGTTGGCCTTATGAAAATTTCTTTTGTTTTTTAATTTGGGATTATAGTATTTTCTTACATGTCTGTATATGTTGAGGCAACCAGTTAGGATGGGCGCAATATTGACTGACTCTGTTAGCGACTGTTGGTTTGCATGATTTACGATCTCAACATTAAAATTGTGTAACCAGCAGCCGTAAAATAAAACAGAAATAATAAAACCTGAATTCAAACAAATTCATTGAATACAATACGATCATGTTGCTAGTATCGTTGAATATAGATTTGGTCGCTTGAATTGAAATTTCTTTTCTGGCTTAGCATATGACTTGGCAGCTTGCATTATTGCAATAACTTTTGTTGGATTTACTATGTTATTTGTGTTATTTTATTTTTTGATCCGCATCGCGATGCATCGGCCGCACACATAAGCAATAACATTTTACATTGTTGTTTGTTAAGAGAATTCAAATGTGTATACAAAAATGCCCAAATTGAGACACGGACGTAAAAAAATATTATTTTTAATAAAATTATATTTTTTTAAGTTTATTAAAGAAAGCGTTAAGGGTATTTTAAGTTTAGACATGAGTAGGTGAAAGAAACAGTTAGACATGATAATGGTTAAGAACGCAAATATCCTAAACTACTAAAGTACGCATTCCAAATATAATAGTCTGTGATAACAAAACACTGCTAAAGGAGTAACAATTCTTTAATGTCTTTAACATTATTGTAGATCACAAAAGGTTCCACAAAGCTTGATATTATATGTTTGCTTAAACATTGTTGTTTGTTTTTTGTATCTACTCACTTCTTCTTCATCTTTATTATGACCCTTGCTTGTTGCTTTTCATCGAAAATATTTAAGTTCTTAATAAATAGAAATAATAAATCACTTTGTGCTTTAGAAAATAAAAAATCCATCCCACAGCCAAAAAATTGCAAAAATTATATTGTCTGTTCAGCTTTTACAAAATAAATTTCTAATGAATTTAAGAAACGACAAATAGTCTGAAGGCTTAAATATCAGTTAAAAAATTGTTTTTCCTTTTAAAGCAAAAGATTTATAGCTGCTAGTTGATTAGCGTATGCCGTGTGAAAATCGTAAATTTTTTATATTTATTAATATTTTTTTTTGTGAAAAATGGAAATAATAATACAGTCATTTCAATTATTCGTTCGTACATGTCTTTTTATCGAATATTACCATTATTATTTATCAGCAATTGAGTTGCGTATTCCTCAAAATATTTCATACAAATGTAACAGTGAGTTTTAAATAACATAAAAACTCTACTGCTTTTATTAATTAATTATAAGTTTTAGTTAAAAAGCAAAACACATAAAATATTGTTATCTATGGTGGTAAATAAATAATAAATAAATAATAAATTTTATCAAAGTATTTTAATTTGCACTCAAAATAGGTTCTAATTTTTTGTAGCTTCTGTTCTTTTTACCAGATTTAACTTTGTTTAACTAAACATGACTATTTGCTAAATCCTATATAAAAGTCCAAATAGTCTATATTTAAACAAACAAGATTTCATTTAATACTTTCTAATTGGCCTCTTTTTAGATTTCTGATATTTTGAGGCACTTTATGAGGTACTTTTTTCTTTTTTATAAACAAGAAGTTGTTTTGCTTCATTAAAATTTAGAAATGTTGGTTGTAAAAACGCCAAGGTAATATTTTAATATAAGTAAAAAGAATCTTCTATTTTAGCAAATTATGAAAATATTTTATATAAGTAGCGCCCACGACTTCTTCTGCGTAATTGCGTACTTGATTATTTCTTTATTTTCTGTAGGAAATGACTTATTTTTATGAAACTAATAGTATTCTATATCTGAACTAAGGTTCTAAGGGACCCCCACACAAAATTTTATTCTAATCTATCCAGCAGGTTTTACGTGATGCAAACACAGACAGACGGACAGACAGAGAGATAGACAAAAATTCTAAAAATAGGTGTTTTGTATTCCAATTTGAATACTATCTACATCAGCACCAAAATTTCTAAAAAATATTTCATGTAAGGAAATGACCCCGTTAATGCTTTATTAAATATATATACATAGATATTTTCTTTTTGCAACAATTTTTTTCTGTGTTTAATTATCACAAAATTCTTTTTAAAAAGTATTTTAAATTTAAAACCATTTATAAAATATACAAAAAATATATTTAAGTTTATAACTTAAATTTTCATTGTACATGCATTACTTATTGTTGTTAGTTTTTCAAAATGTTAGGAACAAGTTTTGTCATAGAACTTCACTAATGAATCTAAATTATTATTATAACTTGTCCATATTTAACGCTCTCTCAAAAAAAAAAAAAAAAAAAAAAAAAAAAAAAAAAAAAACATTAACTTGTCTACAGTATTTTAAACAAAGACAACATTTAAAAACAATTGCAATAGCAACCAGCGACTGCTAAATGAAATACAAGGCATTTAAAAACATATCAAGATGCAGTTGTTACACCACTAAAACATACAAAAACAATAAAAAAGAGCCATAGAGTAAAAACATGATTAAATATGAATTACAAATGAAACAAAATAAATAAAATATAGTCACGCAGTGTATGACAACAAACAAAATACAAAAAAAAACATTTTAGAGTAAATAATAAGCTTTAAATTAACCCTTTAAAAGGGCACCTTAAGCAAAAAATTTAAAAAAGGGTAATCGAGTATGAAATGAAGCATTTTTGTGGAACGACTTCCAACTGGGAATGAGACTTTTATAATCAATTACTGAAAAGTAATTACAATGAATATTGCAATTAATAATAATAATCATTAGTATGTGTCTTAAGGTATTCTTTTTTAACTTAAAGAACTAATTTAATACTGCTTTCTTTACTTGCGAACTTATGTAATGTGCTTTGTAAGCGAGTAACAAAATTTGGCAACCACAAATGTAAGTCATTATATGGCAAGTACTTTTAAGATAATGTCTAATTTTTTGCTGGGTAACGACACAAAAAAAGGTTGTTCAAGTTTTTTTTATGTCTTAAAGTTACATTTATTCTTTATAAAATGAATATCTTCGAGATCAAAAAATGCAATGTGTTTCATTAACATGAGAAATTAACTGGCTTTTTCTCATAAAATAAAAAGGTTCTTAAGAAATTATATTTGTAGTGCTTCGAAAAAAATCAACTTATATTACATATTTTGCTTACAAAAATTTATAGCGATAGGTCAAATTGAATCCATATTGGATAAGTGAATGGGCAAAAGTTTATAATGCAGGCTAAGTGTTTTCAGTGTAGTTGTAAGCTTCAGAATATATACGACGAGGTGATGCCCAAATCAAATCTTGTATCCTCTTTGAAAAACTAGATTGATCCGACAGATAAAGATGATCGGTCTACGATTTCTTAATTCCGATTTAGCTACTGTTGTCAACAATTCTGTTAAATTGCTTAGATAAGTTTTCCAATATACATCATTGAATATGAAATTTTTGATTATTCAGAGGGTTAAGTCTCTTATAGTTTATTGTAACGATACTTTTGTAATTGCGACAATAGTAAATGAAAAGTACAAAAAATAAACAACAAATTATAATTGACATGTTTATTAGATAAACAAATGACTAAAGAGAAAGAAAAAAATGGATTTCTTTTAATTTCTGAATCCTTACGAACAAATACACAGAGAACATGACAATTTTATTAAACATAAAAACCAGTACAATAAACCTATAAAATTAGTAACAAAAAACATCACATGTCAACAGCAACAACAAAGCCAATGCCAGCAATCTGAAATTGTTAAAAATTCTAGCAACATGTGTCAAAAATTAGTTGCTGCTAAAGAAAACTGTTCCTTTATAAATAGTGAAACGGATGGCAAGAAACTCGCTGTTGAATAAAAAGATGTCACAAATGACAATTCAAACCACAAAGCATCATCGTCATTGCCGTCACCATCTGTCTCATCTTTATCTGCGGCAACGACAACGACAACGTCATCGTCTATGTCTACGACATCATTATTTAAATTTTCAAAAAAAGTCAAAGTCTTACAAATCATAATGCTGCCAATAAATACGGAAGCAATAAAGAGACTGCAACCAATTCATTATCGTCGTCGTCAAAAACAGCAACAAATATCGTGATACTCGATAAACAGCAAAATATCTTAAGTAATGTCTTGTCTAAAGCAGCTGCAATACAGCCATCATCATTAACAACGTTTTCGTAAATGGTTCCTCTTGTTTATAAGCAGCCAAGTGACACGTCAATTGATAAAAGTAACAACTTCTTACCAACAACAGGATTAGCAAAATTAGCTCGTGGTGATACCAAGCGTAACAAATAAGCTGTTTTAGATAATTTAGATTTAGCGCTCAATTTTCTCAACTTATAATTGGAAGGCAATGAAAATGATGATCCATATTTTGAGTTAAAGAATACGTAGAACGTGTAAAGGTGAGTCAATTCATAACTATTTTAACACGTTTTAATTTATAGTTCATGGCTGTTTGCGCTACTTAAAACGTTGTTCCAAGCTTCTGGAACTTGTCTTTATTGAAAACGTGCACAGTTTTTGAGGAAGCTTTTCTAGCTTTACACAGAGGCTAAAAAAAATAAGTGTGAACAATAAAATAAAAATGTAAGGGGTGTTTCCATAGAGGCAGTGATTTTGATAAATAAGGAATTGTTATTAAACTGTAGTAGGCAGAATTAAAGGTACATGTTTTGCAGTAAATAAGAAGAAGATAAAGCCAAAAATTAAAATACACCAAACAAAAGTATATCTTCTGCATCACAAACACTGCAGTGTACTGCAACATGCCTCCTCAACTGATTAGAACGTTTAAATGTATTTTAAACACATCACAAAATGCTTTTACGTTTTACAATACTTAATACTAATTCTAATGTTTAAATGAACTGTAATTTGTGCAGAAACATCATATCAGTAAACTACTATTTACAATTCTGTTAGGGGAAACACAATATCACCGGCTGATACATTCTAATGGATAATTCCTCAAAGGCAATTCTCGGCTTAAAATTGTTATTTTTTGGCTGATTCTCTTTTCTGGCAAAAAACAAACTAACAGGAATACGTTAAAGTGAATAGGAAAAAGACGTTCAAACGCCTTCGCTTAATAAACTAAATATGCACGAAAAACGTAAAAAATTGCTGCAGCTTAGAAAAGACTAAGACAATTTAATTCTCGTAGCAAACGAAATCTTTTAATTTAAAAATATTTGCAGTCTTATAAGTTGAATATACACCACTTCTACACTAACGTCTTTTACAAATCCCTTTAATTTTAAAACTCGCTATTAACTTTTTTTCGTACTATAGCCAAAAATAAAGTATATTTTAAGTTGAACCAGTTTATTTTTTCGTTAAAAATAAAAAAAATCGAGATTTAATTAAATTTGTGGATATTGTTATAAAAGTTGTAAAATGTAAGTTTATGTCACAGAATTGTTTTAATATAGCCGGTACTAAGTCATTTAAATATAACTTCAGTTGGTTTTAAATTTAAAACCGATTTTTACCTATAAAGTCTAGTTTTATGTGTTTATAGTACACAAAGTACACTTAAAAATAACTGTCGAAGAAGTCGAAAAGTACACTTTATTTAGCATTATGATTATGGTCCATTACGTTTAAAAATCAAAATTAATAATTTAATTCCTTGTTAAGGTCGGTTTTCTTTTCGCCAATTTAACAATTATTTTTTTGCTTATATATTGTACGATTATAACCGTCGTTGATAAAATTTATTAAAATTGCGTTAACAGCTACTATAAACTGTTTAAGAGTTTAGTTGACAAATAGATGTAGACATTTAAAAAAAAATATTTATTATTGTTTGCTATGTTATTAAAGAAAATACGAACAAAAATTATGTTAGGCATGCTGGCTGTAAAAATGAAAAAAAAATAGATTGTAACTTAGTTAATATTAGAAGGAGATGTAGGGAATTAAGTACTCGTATTTGTTTACTTTAAGTACTGGCTGGTTACATAAAGTCCAAATTGAGGGTAATATTTTTGGTAATTATTTACAATGCATGGTACCAATCTTTTATGTAACCATTCTCTCAATTTAATTCTCTTGTAGATGAATATTAATACCCCTGGTCGAATTCAGCTTTAATCTTTCCAGCTGTTCACTTAAACTCACTCGCACTTAAACTCTAAGGCCACAAATGTCGTCACAACGCTATCAAAGACATTTTTTAAGGGGTTTTTATTAAGTTTTTTCAATATTTCTTCATCTCAGCAAAAGTTAACAAAAAAAAAACAAAAACACACCCCTATATTTACCAAGTTATGGGCCTCTGAAATTTTTATAAAACGTTAAAGGTTAATTTGACCTTTGAAGAGATCTTTTAGAAAATACTAATATTTTTTAAAAATGCTTAACCCATTAACAACTAATGACATTTTTATGTAAAACTATTTTAATTTTTATGTAATTTAAATATACATGTACGACAAATAAAAAAGTGGAAACCTTAAATTTACCCTAAAATTTATCACAAAATATTTACTTGCGAATTAACTGCAAATATTTAAGATGCACCATTCATTCGCAAACAGTTTGGTCAATAAGTTACTAACATTCTCTATTCCCGAAATTCCTAAATCAAACCCAACAAATCCACACTTAGCTAAATATATGGATGGCAGATTTTGTGCTATCACTCTTTTCTTCCAGAATAATATCTCGATTATCTAATGCTAAAAAGCTGTTTTATTTAGAAACTTAAATTTCTACACCATTTAATGCAAATTTCCTTACTTACATAAATAACCCCTGTGTGTCAAAATTATTTCTGCATAAGTACATACCTTGACTTTGAGGCGCAAAGTAGCTTAGATTTTCTCAATTTGCTTCTTACCCGCATTTTTTTGATTCTGTTCTTTTTTTTTTTTTTTTTTTTGTTTTTGCTTCGAGTCATTAACCAGCCGCAACAAATCGGCCGTCACTTATTAAACATATTTATTAATTAAGAAAATATAAAAACAACTTAAGCTTTAAAATAAACAGCAACTTGCATTAGCGGCCATCAGTAGCTGTAACCTGGTAGCAGCAGCAGCAATAGTAGCAGTTGATATAATTGCAAACGCATCAACAATAAATTAAAAAAAAAAAAAAAAAAAAACAAAAAAAATCTTTGTTAGCATTGACAGCGGCAAATGAATTTTTTCTTTTAGTTGTTACTTACATTAAGTTGTTAATAATGTAATAAAAATTATGGCTGAATGACGATGCTGCACAAGCATTTGACTAAGGAACCAACAGTTTTTTTCTGTGGTTGTTTGTTTTGAACTTTCGTTATTTATTTTATTGTGTATTAAAGTTTTCATATTAAATAATTTTTTATTCAAAGTCATTACCTTTGTAATGTTATTTGATAACAACTCTATATAAGAGATCATATTTTAATAATATCTGTTTATTTTGAAATAGATTTTTATCATTGTGCACTATGAAGATATGTATTTATCACCAAATTGGTTAAAGTTGTTAAAAAAAAGTGTTAGCAGTTAATTAAGGTTTACTACCTCTAACTTTTTCATGTGATTTGGAACAATAAAGTAACTTCAATTAAAAAAAATAAATGTATGGGACGATAGAGAATTAAAAACTAAGAAAAAAATATCAAGTGAAAAAACTGGTGCTTGCCCATATTTTCCGAGTCACGGGGCTCTGATATTTAAAAATTTTTTAAAATATCAATATGAGAACCATTTCAAAGCTTTTGAACAGGTCTTTAAGGAAATACTAAAATTTTTACAAAATGCATAGCCCATTAAAAGCCGATGTCACTTTTATGTAAAATTTTATGTATGCAGTACCAAATTATTTTATTTTTTAATTCTCTGTCACTCGAATAATTGCTTTTTTGATTGGAGTTACTTCACTTTACTATATTGACCGAATATAGCACTCTCACTTGTTTTTATCTTGATTTTTTTTAAACATTATTTATGTGTTTTGTAAAAATTAGCTATAGAAGATGTAGAAAAGAGATACAATTATATAGTAAATAAATTAATCTAAAAAAAAATTCATGTAGAACCCTAAAGATTTTAAATAAACGTTTAATGTTGATCTTTATGTATTAATAGTCAGTGTCAAAACTTGTTTTGTTATCTGTTACCAAATAATAAAATAAATATATCAGCTATTAAGGAATTACAACAAACTAGAAACAAATAATTACATATACTTAAACAGACAGTTACTTTTGGCAACAGCACATAATTATTATGCTCATTTATATATTTTTTAAGATTTTTTTTCTACCTGTTAAATTTATTCATTGAGTGGGACGTGGTATGAGGCAATTGCAGCGTCTAAAAAACGTTAAATGTTAAGGGTTTTTACAGTTTCAACAAATTAATTTCTAGCAAGACTCCCGTTTATGGAAGTCAAAACTAATGAATTTTAGAAGTTTATATGTCAGAAATATCCAAAATATTTTTAACAGACGAAAATTAGTCTTTGTTCCAGAAAATGTGTTAATGGGGAATATGTCTCCTTCATTCAAGATAAATGAAGAGAGACTTGATTGATTAAAGAGATAATATTTACAGTGTCCCCCACCGAAAGTAGATAAATATAAAATTTACTTTACATTCTTTCATATTTTCTTTTGTCGTGTGCATGCATATTTCCATTATTTATAGCTTAAAAAATATATCACCAATGCACCAAATGAACTGAAAACTTAAAATTTTTCTAGGAAATCTGTTTCGGAGAAATTCTGCTGAAATTTCAATGATGCACGATTGCAACTAATCTCACTAATAAGAGAAAAATACCACTAAAAAATAAAGCTGTATGAAAACAACCAACTCTAATTAAAAAACACAACCAAAATGATCATTGCATTCGTTAAATTGTAAATGAATACCAGGATTTAAATAGTTAAATACGAATTTGCAATAAAAATTGAAAAGGCAAAGCTGGCAGCAACTTTAATTTTGTTGACATTACGTTGATTTTCTCGACAAGTCTTTTGTGCAACCAATATAAAAATATATAAAACCATAAAAAATTGGTCATTCAATGTAAGATTTGCTTTGTAGCAAATGAAAAAAATATAAAGCAACATGTTGCTGCTGCTGTAGACCATCTGAAGCTTCGGTTGTTGTTTTTTCATTGCATGCATGTCATGTGCTGTTATGTTTAAAGTGTGTTTTAGTTTTCGTTTTTGAAGTAGCACTTGTACTTTCATTTGACAGCTTTATGCTTTTGCCAATGAAAGTGACAAGAAACGTAAATTGTGTATAAAAAAACAACAACAATAAAATTCAAGTAAAAATATTGCGGTATTTTGTGATCTTAGTTTATTTCATTAAATTAAATTACGTGTATAACTAAAGGATACCAATCGAAAAAAATTGTCAAATATTAAAGTTTATATTTCCAAAGACCAAACAAAATAACAGTTAGCTTATTATTAAAAGAATTGAAAAATTATGCAATTTACGACTTTTATGGTCGTATTATAAAATCATGATAATAATGTTTTATATGTTGTACTTATAAAGCGGATAGTAGAATTATGTTGAAAGATCTGGCTTATCAAATATAATATTACTGATTCAAAAATTTGAGTAAATTTGGCAAGCCTAACTTATAATTTTATAAAATTTTATTCTATTATGGAAGATAAATCTTATTCAGTGACACTCTATTCCTTATTGTCAGTTTCAAGATAAAATATAAAAACAATTAAAAGAATAGCTGAATGTTGGATATCCGATGCCAATAGATGTGGAAAGTGCTTAATCAATTGAATGAGCAAAATAAGTGGTTTTATTTATAGGCGCTGCATTTTTAGGGAAGTATATCGGTGTTGTATATCTTTATTGTTAAGATTTCAATAATTTGCTATAAAAGCTTCCTTTCCGTCATTATTTGCGGTTAATCTGTTTCGTTTTTGTTTTATTTTTCTAATTAATATTTCTCCTATTCTCATCTATACAAAATGTTTAGCCTAAAAATCCACTTGTAGTTCTTTTATAGTATATTCACAATTAAGGGCCTATCGTTTTTCCATTTTTCTATTTTCTGTTGAAACAAATATTGCCATGGGCTGCACATATTTTCAACAGCGTACAGAGATGTGTACGATGATAAATACGTCAAATAAAAAACGTTTTTTTTTTAAATATAGCATGTGATATTTTTTTCTTATTTACAGTACAAATTGTAAAGCAAATTCTGTGTCATTTTAACAAATACGATAAGTGCGACACAATTTTCGATTTTAGGAAAAAACCCAAAATTTCGCATTAACAAATTGTATCATAACCAAACCTTAGGTAATCATTATGTTCTAAAAATAATAATAAAAAAAAAGAATATCAAAAAAAGTAAAGTTATACTAATAAGAATAAATATCTAAATACTTTCAAAATCTTTATAAAATTCACAGTCATAAATTAAATACTTTGTCTTTTTTAAAATACTTTAAATGTAATGTCATTGTCTTAAACAGTTAAGTTCCTTCAAAGATCCAGTAAGGAACTTTTAAGTACTTTAAATTTTTTTTCATTTTAAAATGTTTGAATAATCTTTCAAAGTAAACATTAGCTAAAATCTATTCAATTGCCATTTGTAATTCAAGTTACAGTTAATCACCGTTTCTGGTCAATTCATTGTGTTTGAGTCTGCTTGTGTTAGCTGAACAGTTACATGTTCGAAACTCTGCTTCCTGAATTAATTTTTAATTCATACCTTTACAATAAGTGACCTTCACTTCTCTCAAGTCTACAGCATTTTCGTAAAAGTTTGATTTAAATCTTTTTTATTGTTTTTGTTTTCTTTGCTTTTTTGTTTGATTTATATTTTAGTTTAAGCAACACGCTAAACTGTTGGATTCATTGCATTGGTTTGTTTTATTTACCCCGTCATGTCCTTGAAATGTATACAGCTTGGTTACATTTATTTTGAAATATTTATACGCTGATGTCTTTTTGATCAATGTCAATGTCGAATAACTCATTTTCCACGCCATAATTGTTTTGAATTTTGTAACGCGATAAAGTTATCAATAACATGCGATGCTATTATGTGGCTAAAAAACGCGATGTATAGGAATTTTAATATGCAGTTAATACGATTTTTAAAACAAATAATAATAATTTTAATATATGTAACAATAATGAATATATAATAATAATAATAATAATAATAATAATAATAATAATAATACTAATAATAATAATAATGTATTTAAATATTAAGGAAAGCAAGCTTTGCAAGATGTTGCGTGTAACAAACATATTACATGTTATCAAATAAAATAAATAAAATGAATTGGCAAATATCCTTAAACTTTTATTCTTTAAACTAATAAATACTTGATCGCAGCTATAGCTAGTAGATATGAAAGATATCACAGTGAATAAAAAATCTCTGGTAACTGCAGTGACTAAATTTATTAAGTAATAGTCCGAGTTAAAGCGTTCTCTTGTGTTTCTACACGTATAAATTTTAATTTAATTTTACTTTGTAATGAGAAATATTAGTACGTTTAACCCATTAATTTTTTATTAAGACAAAGAAGTTTTAGTGTTATGTAGCACCTTCTACTTATTAAGAACATCTACAGTAGTTTTCGCTTATAGTCCACAACTACAGTTGCACAATTTTTGTGGACTATAAGCAAATTAGGACTATAACCGAATTTTTTTTAAGCCACTTTATGGACTATAACTGAATCCAGATATAATACACATTTTGGACTATATACAAAGTATGCAATTTCTTCAATAAAACCACTTTTTTTAAACAAAATAAAAGTTTATTTAAAACATTTTTGACATTTGTTAAAGTTGCCAGAATTCTAAATAGAAAAGGTTGCCAGTTTGATTAAAAAAAGTATTAAGAAAAACAGGGTGGACTATATGAAAGTTTTTCTCTATACAATATTAGCTATGTATACAAAGAAAATTTGGCCTTTAAACGAAAAAGGACTATAGGCGAAATGGACTTAAGAACAAATAATTTGTATGAAATTCGAAAAAACCTGCAAGTGAATAGGACTGTTTTGGCTTACATCCGTTTTTAACCTTTAAGCGGAATGGACTATAAACTAAAAGTACTGTATGTGTTTTCAAATCTTTAAACATACGTAGATAATAAACAAAAAATAAACATAAAAAAATTGTGTGCTTTTTCTGTTTCAATAATAATCAGTGTTAGCAAATTTATAGTTTCTGGTTTTAAATGTAGATATCAATACATTCTGCATTACGATTATCATTTGCATAGTATATTATTTACAATATATTTTATATACTTCCTATATACACATTTATGCTTGAATAAAAAAGTTGAAACGGTAATTACGATAAATATTTTAAAGAGCGGCAATTTAAAAATGATGTTCACTGATAACGACGTTCCTTAAAAATCAAAAAAAAAAAATTCTTTTTTACATATTCCTTTTCACTCTTTGCTGGTTAGATCTGCACTTCTATATTAAAAATATCCATTTATTACAATTTTTCGTAGATATTTTGTCTACTTTTGAAAGGGTTCGCCTATTTAAATAATAAAAAAAAAATTATAAACAATTTCGAACAAAATTTTTAAGAGTATGTGACAACAGTTTTAGACATTGATATTTGAAACAAAAAAAAAAAACACATATTAAATTTTAAAATCGAAGTTTATTTGAAATTATTGCTTTAAATCGCCCAGGTTAATTGTTTTGTTTCTGTTGTAAGCTTTCAACTGTCAGTATTTGGCTTTATTAATATCAGCTATGCGATCGATTTGTAGTATGTATGTGTTTTGCGCATGTGTTCACTATCTCTTGAAATTGTACAGCCTTAGCAAATTTTACCATTACGCAAGTTCCATATCTGCAACAATGGACGGTTATTAATCATTCGCAAAATGTTTTTTTGTGGCCTTTAAATTAATTCTCAGTGCTCAGTAACTGAATCCATTAAAATAAACAATGTCGTAGAGTTCCATATGTGCATAGTAAGAAACAGAGGTAAACAAGATACTTACACAAATGGTGTCGGTATAGGATAACACAACTTCAGCAACCATAAATCTTTAAGTTTTTCTTCTTTGAAGCTTTGGGGTTAGCCTCCACTTTCTGTTAGTTCTTAAATATTTTTCTAAAAACCATTTAAATAGATATTTTCTAGGTGAAATATGTTTGTCAAGTGCTTTTACTTAGGCATGGAAATCGAACTTCCAGCCTTACTTTTCTACTGCAAGAACTGTAGCTTCAGCCCCATTTTCTAATTCCTTAAGTATTTTTTGCTGCATTTAGTAAGAAATTTTCTTTTCTTGTGCACTCATATAATTTTTTTTTTCAACTTAAGCGTATACCTATCAAGATAAAAATTAATACTAAAACTTACTATAAAAATAAAAGACCCCACTCAACTATGTGATGAAATATTGAAAAATTAAAAAAAATAAAAATTAATAAACAATATTTTTATTTTAAAAACATACCTAGTGCTTATAAAATTAGAAAATAAAATTAATTATAAAGGTCCAAGGAACATTAATATTAAATGCCAAAATAGAGGTGTGTATTGTTCTTTTTAAAGCAACTAATGGAAAAACTACTGAGTTTATTACACCCAGAAGTTCGAAATACAAAGTGTTCACTGCCTCCCGAGTGCACTGTATTATGAGCGTTTAAAAAATATACTTTAGAAATTCTTTCCCCAACACAATGTTGTCACCTAATAGTGAATGTAAATTCTGAATTTGCAAAATAATTTACCAAATAAAAAGTGGTCATAGTAGCATTCGAATGAACACTTTCACAATTTTAAAGGCAATTAATGGGAAAGAATTGGTAGAATAAGCTGGTCAATTCTGCAGAAAGCGTTTTGACATCTTACAGTACGGTCGGCGAAAAAGCATTTTATGTTATCAACTTAATATGAAATTGCTTCAGCATGACTGTATGGTTTTTTCTGGTATCTCGTTTTGTAACTTTATCCTAAGTACCGATCAAAATAATATTCTATTAATTTATAAAGAGTAAAAATTTTTTATTTTAAGTTTGCAAAATTTTTATTTCATAATTTTGATACATTAGTGAATAAATGTTTACAAGTAGTTTTAAGGAGTAAAAAATCACAAAAGCCTCAGGGTCAATCCATTAGAAATCACCCAGACCATGTTGCTCAACATTTTCGATTTTTCCAAATTTTACCACTTTCTCTCCAATACTAGGTGAGTTCAAAACTGCAGTAAAAAATTTTTTGGACCCATACATTTTTTATGCCGGCCATTTTAAGTTTGTATTGTAACTACTTTTTGGCTTAAAAGGAGTTTCACGTAAATGTATCTAATTCTGTTAGTTTTATAGATATCAAAACAAAATTAAAGGCTACAATTATCAGAACGATATATTCTTGATTTTTGTTCTGGGACTATGTTATCTAAATAGTGAGTACACTGAAAAAAAATATCACGAAATTTAATTGAAATTTAACTTAAAAAGGGTGGTTTAGTGCTGCAAAATTATTCAGAGGGACAAAGGCTCACTCCAAAATTGTTTTCTTGCATACATTTTATATAGGACTACTTGTTGTAGAAACCTCAAGCATGAGAACTTTCTTCTTTTTTTTATAAAAATTTGCTGTAATCGCGCCTTTTGTAATATTTTAAGTGCAATATCTCAAAATGGCCTGAGCTAAAAATTATGAAATTAATGCAGATAATACGCCCTTACAAAATTAACAAATGATAAAAATTTGGTGACTGAGACTCAACTGGTTAAGGAGTTATAGTGCATCAAAATTTAGCTAAAATTACGTTATACTTACATAAAATTTTATGACAATTAATTATACAAATTACCTTGTACTTAAAAGGAAGAAAATGTTTTCTTATTTCCCAAAATGTGCAAACTATAAAATAAATAAAAAATTTGTTGTAAATCCTAATAAATAATGAATTTATCTATATATATGTTCCTATTTTAATGCATAACAATTATGTCAGTACTTGTATTTTGCCTAGTGAATATAAAACAATTAAAAATTTGGCTTTGTAGATTTCAGTTATTGCATTGTGAAAATATGCTAGGTGGTCTCGATAGCCAATTCAATGATTTTCGCCGAAACGTTAAGTGTCAAACACTACATAAAAAAAATTATGCAAATTTTTTTTATATGAGGTTTGACGTTTCGTTTTGGCGAAAACTATTGAATTCGCCATTGCGACCACCTAGTATGGATTCGCCTTGATTTTATTATAAATGCCATAAAATCATAGAATATAAATACTGAGAAAATTTCTTTTTACTTCTTTTAGGTTGAAAAATAGCCAGATGTTGAATAAAGGGATTTTATGATAATTTTAAGATGTAGAAATCCAGATGTGGCAAGACCCATGGAATTTATGGCATTACTCCTAATCTTGTTTAAAAATTCTCATAAGAGTATTTCAGTCAAACTTGTTCAAAATAACACTCAGTTTCTTACAAACTTTCATATCGTGAACAACATTCTTTCAAGTTAAAGTGTTCTTTATTTTAAGTGAAACAGTAAAATTATATTTTTATGATGAATTGCTTTGTGGGTGAACTAGTTTATGAAGAGTGTCACAAACAAATCTATAAAGCTATTCAAAGTGATATAATATGGTTGAGTGACTTACGATTAGAAGAACAACAATTATTAAAACTGCAGACTGATAATGCAATCATTTCTATTGGCTATTACCATATAAATAAATATTTAGAAAATATTTAATATAATAATTAAAACCATTAAAAATGGATTAAGAAAAATTCTTCTTGATCATCTTTCCAAGGAAAAAAATGTTGATGTTTACTTAATACCAGGAAGATCTTTTTGCCAAATATGCTTTTAAAAAATATTTATAAACCAGCCAGAGGCTTCAGGAATTCGAATGGAAGAGGACACAAACTTCATGCCTGGAGCGCATGAGGTAGTGAGTGAAACTGCAAAAACATTCTGCCTCACAGAATAAGAAAATTTAGATGAGGACGTGACTAGTTATGACTTTACAGACAAAGAATATAATATTCTGATTCAGAAAGTAAAAAAAAAAAAATGCAGTATGGCCAATAAAGGGGATAAAATTAGAATTATCTGCGTTTTGCTTAATTCATGGTCTTGAAATAAAATAGTAAACGAATTCCGTGTATCTGACTATCTCGTAAAATTAAGTAGAGAACTTGTAAACAGAAGGATATTCTGCTACACCTCTTTCAAATGAAATACCAAAAAATAAGTGAATATGTCATAAAAAATGTAATAGAATTTTATGAGGACGATGAACACAGCTGGTTGTGCCCGGGAAGAAAAGAGTGCATGAGCTATTTATCCTTTAGAAACAGAAGTGTCCTAATCACAAAATCGGACGGTCGAAGTTCTATACCCTGCAGCCTAGGTGATGTGTCCTTTAATGATAATTTGACACACATAGCGTGTGTGTCTGAAAAACTTCTGGAAATTCTATCGAATTAAATTAAAAATTTACCGAAGGAGGTGTCTTTTAAGCAGTGGGTGCAAACTGACAGGGCAGACCTTATCACCCGGCTATTACCAAATGATGAAAACCTAAACATTCTTGTAGAAGAGATAGTAAAACTTAAATCTAAAATTTCACCGGTAATGTTTGCTAATTGGTAGTTTTTCAGAAAACTATACATTTTGTGTTCAGGATAAAATTCAAAGCTATGACTGAACTATCAGCCAGGCTACGCTAACTTTCATGGCAAGATGGGTATGGTATAAGTGATACCACAAAAAAGCCAGCCTGCAAAGACCATATAATAACCAAACTGTCACTCTAAAAGATATGTTTAAAATAAATAAAAATAACTGAATAAAATATGTTTTCGTTTCAGCTGAAGAAACCAAACAGGCTTCAGCTTAGCACACGAAACGGTTTGAATTTTGCTTGCCTGTGAAAGGAACGAGAGGGTATCATCGATTTGTTCCTATAACTGACAACCAAATCAGATGTTACACGACTTCAAGATGTAGTGAATTTAATAAAAACCAAAACTTCAATACTTGGAGGAAATTTTAATATTAACTTATGAACTAAGTTACAATATCAATTAATTTTCATTAACTTTTATGTGCGTTAACGTAATTTTTGCTAAATTTTGATGCACTATAACTCTGGAGCTATTTGAATCTCAGTCACCAAATTTTTATCATTTGTTAATTTTATAAGGACGTATTATTTGCGTTAATTTCACAATTGGCTCAGGCCCTTTTGAGATATTGCACTTTTGATATTGCAAAAACGCGTTTATAACAAGCTTCGAACAATTTTATAAAAAAAGAAGAAAGTTCTCACGCTTGAGATTTCTACAGCAAGTAGTCCTATATTAGATCTATGCAAGAAAACAATTTTGGGGTGATTCTTTCTCCTTTTAATATTTTTGCAGCACTAAACCTTCCTTTTTAAGTTAAATTGCATTGAGTTTTCGTGATATTTTTCTTCAATGTCCTCACTATTTAGATAACATAGGGACTAACATCAAGAACATATCGCTCTGATAATTTTAGCTTTTTATTTTGTTTTAATATTTATAAAACTAACAGAGTTAGATACTTTTGAGTGAAACTTCTTTTTAGACAAAAAGTAGTTAAAGTGCAAACTTATATTGGCTGGCACAAAAAAAGTATGGGTCAAAAAAATTTTTCTGCAGTTTTGAACTTGGAAAAATCAAAAATATTGAACAACAAATTTTACTCAATTTGGGTGATTTCTAATGGATTGAATGCTCATAATTTCAATCTCTTTCTCTGCTTCTGTATATTTTAATGCCTCTAAGTTAATTACCGACAACAAATGGGTGCCACTTCAAAATAAGTAATAATTCTTGTGTTGTGGCAAAAAGCTTTGTACAGTTGTTGCCGCTCACCGTTTAGATAAATCCTTCATTAATTTGATTCTTGCAGTTTCATTTAAAATAAACTATTTATTTTTTATTTATAATATATCCAGATCATTAGTCATCCTATTATCGTTAAGTTGGTCCAGTGAATACGTTAATTGTGTGTCCAGAGACTCAGGAAAGTGTTGCAAAGCTGTCAAGCGGTGATGTCGCATTGTCAACAATGGTTGATTATGTTGGTATAGATATTGTTGTAATTGCTGTTGCAGTAACAATTGTAATTTATGCGAAGACAAAGGATCAAATCGTGGAGCTAACGATTTTAATGATTTTCATTGCTGTTGCCTCAAAAATTTGTTGTCCGGTTTTAAATGAGGTGGAGAAAGGTTCGACTGTTGTTGTTGATATAATTGTGTTAGTTGCTGTTGTGATGGCATTGATCTTACAGATTTCTGTAAACTATTTGTGTCCGTTGTAGTTAATCGTATTGCTGGCAGTTGTCCATTATTGATATTTGCTGGCTGTGCCGAAGATGTTTTAGCTGACATACATCTTTTTCACCATTGACGTCTAGCATTGATGTCAATTGGTAAATGTTGTTGATGCAGTTTTTTTCTGCATTGTAAAATATTGATCATTGATTTTAAACGTTTTTTCAATAATGGTGATACTTGTTGTAATGCTGTTGAAATGTTGTCAAGTTTTTGTTCAGGTTGGTGTAATTTTCTCTTCATTTTCACCATTAAATTTTCTACATATTCCAACAATTTTTCTGCCAATAAAGGATGTTGCATTTCATGTCGTTCAACATTTTGTTCATTATAACAATAATGTTGATTTACTTTAATATCGTCGATTTCATTGCTGGTACTTCTTTCATCTATGTCACCGTTGTCATTTGCGACAGTAGTCATTTGTCTTTTGCCACGATTTGGATAGAAAAGATCATCGTACTTGATAATATCTTTGATTTTATCACGTCTGCCGCGATTTGGCACAAATGTTTCATAACGTTGCAACAATAAATCTAGATCGGGTAAATTATGTTTACGTCCTCTAGGCGGTATAAATGGATCTCCACCGTAATTTAAACCTGTCAACAGCATGTAAAATAAACATAAAAAGACAACAAAATTAAATTGTTAACAAGTCTTTTTAGTACGAAAACATCTTTAAGATTTATATAGTTATTGATAAATGAGTCTTGAGTAATTTTTATTTTCAAAAACAGAACACTATTTTATTAGAGCGTTATTAAGCTGAAGGTGTCAATTAAAAACTAAAGTGCTTCGATTATTCGTTTGCTCTTGGTTTTCAAGTTGTTAGCTATTAATATTGTGTCTGATCAAAAATTTTATATTAATTTAATTTATGTATGTGTATGTATGTTCATACTGTAATTTTTATTTGTAATCTTCTATGTCGATCAGGTGCTGTTAACTGTTAAACTAAAAATGTTTTTTAGAATTATTTTAAGATAAGACTTCAAAAAGCCTTATGTTTTCCGTTTAGTTTATTTCATATACATTTTTTTATACTTACCTCTCTTATAATCATTATCATCTTTATCTTCATCTTGATCATATTCACGTCTTACGACAATAAATTGTGGTTCGTCCACTAAAAGTGGTGGTTCTATGTGACCAGAAAGATTAAATTTCTTCCCCTTATATATATCCGGAAAATAATAGTCCTCTCCATTAGTAGTAACATTTGAAAACATACCATTTAAATCGAGCTCAGAAAAAAGCCCAACCTAAAAATTGCATTAATTTTTGCTCGGCAGTCAATAGTAAAACAATATCATCCTCATAAATATCATTATAGAAATTTAAAGAAGATTTATCATATCCAACAAAGGGATTATCGTCTCTGTTCTGTAGTTTTTTCAATAACGCGTTATTTCTGCAAAAAACAAAAAAGTAATGAATGCAACAGGTTTTTAACGATTAATGCAAATTTTTTTTTTAGATTTAAATAAAAACAACAAATGTAAAAACCAATTGGAGGATTTAAATTACATGCAAATAGTATGTGCGGGTAGTGTTTAAGTCATCAAACACTTGTACTTTAATTTAAGGATTGTCTGTTATTCTTTTCTAAACAACAACTGCGTGGGTTGAAAGTTGTTTGGTGTTTGTTGGACTCTGTTGGTTTTGTGTTAATGTTTGGGGTTTCAAATTACCTTTTTCTGCTGTTGGTGTAATAAATGGAAAAGTAAATTTTAAGAAACAAATTTGTGTTAAAAATGAACACCTTTGCTTGTATGCAGCTTAAAAAACATATGTTTTTGTTTAGTTGCTCAATTTGAGGTCTACGCATGAGTTTTTAAATGTAGGCTTAAGTTTTTTGTTTGTTAAGGAACACAAAGTATCTATGGGATGTGGCAGACAAATATAATAACGTATAAATAAAAATTAATGCTGGTAAAAATTGCGATGTTTAGTTTTTTTTTTTTAATCAAAAAAATAAAAATAAAATTTCAAGTGTGAAGAATAAAGATTTTAATGTTTGTGCTCAAAAACAATAAAATGGAAGAATTTCAAGACTTTTAAGTACAATACTTAATATATTGGTTATATATGATATATTTATATATACGTATGTACATATTAATAAAGCAGAAGCAGACAATAAAATAAAATTTGACAAAAATTCTTTTAATATTATTGTTATTTTAAATTAATCAGAATATGTCTTGACAGTTACATATAATTTGTATTAATTTGAGGAAGAAATGTTTGAAAGTAATATCTTTGACAAATCATAAAACGCATTGATATATTGGTGTATGGAATATCACAAGGAGTAAATCGCCTCAAAGACTACAAAAAACAAAAAAAAAAAAAAACAAAAAAAAAATAAAAAATACGATTGAGGATAATTCTACTTAAAATATATATTTTTCTTAACAACAGTTCCTAATAATCCAATAACAAAAATTGAAATAAAATACAGAATTGAATTCTGCATCATCAGTTTATATCACAGAATCAGCCTCAAGATTTACCGTTAATTTATAGGCAAACTAAAAAGAACCTTATTACGTTTAGAGATCTTCGAAAGTTGCTATATTGAAAAGCTGTCAGTCCTATGGATTGGCAAACTTGTTGAATAAAATAAATCCTTTAAGACTTTCAAGGATTGATTTAATTAGAAAATACGTTTGTTTCTTTGTTTTACTAAAGATCTCCAAAAATAAACAAGGAATACTAAAAACTTTTAATATTTAGTAACCAGATTGCTATCGCAGGAACAAAAAATTTAACCCCATCGTGTTGCATTTTAAATCTTGCATAATTTCCTGACATTGCATTATTTAAAATAAGATACACAAAGTTTAAGGATCCAACTTATAAAGTTTTTTCGAAAAGAGTTAAATTTATTAAGCTGATCAAAATGCATAACTAATTTTATGTTATCAAAAACTTCAACTTTATATTCGTAAAGATCTTTGTTGAGGGGCATTTGAAAGAAATTGTAAATTTATACAGTTGATCTTTCTTTAATGAAAATGTTACGTGTTGTATATTATTTTTTTTTTTTTTGCAATATTGTTGATAAGTTATTGTAACCGCCACTGTCTTACTATTATTGTGAATGCTGTTTTGTTTACCATTTTTATCCGTCTTTTTAAATTCTTTTATATGTTTAGATACATGTTAAGATATTTATAAAAACTTTGCAGATTCCAAGCGGAAAATATTGAATATAAACCCATAATTAGTAGCCATCTTTTTTTTAACAAATGTGTATTTTTAATAGCTGACCAAGCTCAGTACAGTTAAGACTGATTTTTAATTAAGTTAAATCCTACTAAGAAGCTAGCTCAGTTTCCATACCAAAAAAGTTTGTATTCAAGATAAAGCTTGATTTTAATGTATGTAATTAATGTTTATTTTATAGGAATTAAAACATTCAATATAAACCAATAAATTGCTATTCAAATTGTTTATAATTGGTGTTTATAATCTTATTGGAAATAGTGAGCTTGAGAAGCTTCACCCAACAAATTTTTAATTCTTTTTTGTGGCGTGAAGATCTAGTTGTCTTTGTGTTCCTGCACCAACGAAATTCATCAATTAGAAACTGGCAGACATTTCGTAAGTCCCAATAAAATGGATTCTTTTACTTTACAGGATCAACCACAAACTCTTATTCATGTAAGTACCACCGATTCCGAAAAGTGTCAAATTTGTCAGCAACCACTCACATCAGCCAATATAATCAAATGTAATAAATGCCACCTATCGTATCATCTTCAATGCGTCAAAGTTACCAACAAAAATAATCAGTGGTGTTGTGCTAATTGTCTAATGGATGCACCACCAATGTCACCAGCATCAGTTTGTAGTCAACACAGTCGAGCATCCAACTCTTCTAAAACATCTTACAGTAGAACTCAATTAGAATTGCAACATTTAGAAGAAGAGAGACAAATAGAAAAAGATTTTCTTCGAAGGAAATATCAAATACTGCAACAAACGCAGGAAGATGACGAAAGGCCCGCAGCAGTAACAAACTCAGTTCACCAATGGTTAAATAATCAACCAGATTTACAAACAAAATCAGCAGTGCCTAACGTGTCTCAAAACAACAACTTAACCTCAAACCAACCAAAAACTGCCCAACCTATTTTAGCATCAACTTCGATCAACAATAATATGATACCACAACAGCAACAAAGTAAATCAGCTTTATTTTCACAAAACATTCCATCAAATAATTTACAAAACCTTAATATTAACAACCTCGGATCCGTACGCAAGCATAATTTGTTTTCAAGTATTCCATGCAGATTACCTTCGTTCACTGACAACCCCCTAGCCAGCAGCACTCAGCATCAGCTCACACAACAACAAATTAATTCGCGACAGACGGTACCAAAAGAGCTTCCAATATTCAGTGGCAATCCAGTGGAATGGCCGCTCTTTAGCTCAACTTATGAATGGTCGACTTCTGTCTGTGGACTTACTAATGCGGAAAATTTGGTCCGACTTCAAAAGGCTCTTCGCGGTGATGCACTAAGGTCAGTGCAACATATTCTAATCCATCCCGACTGTGTACCAGCTGCTATTTCTACATTAAAACTTTTATTTGGTCAGCCAGAAAAAATACTCAACTCTATAAAAAACAAAATAAAATTACTTCCATCCGTAAATGCTAATAAATTAGAAACAATTACCTTTTTTGCTGTTGAAGTTCAAGGCCTAAAAACTATAATTGAAGTTTGCGAAATGTTTGACGAGTTAAATAATTTTTCATTTTTACAAGAATTAATAAATAAAATGCCGCCAAATTTGCAACTTAATTGGGGTATATACAAAACAAAATTGATGAAACAAAACAAAAAAGCAAATCTGTCAGAATTTTCTAATTGGCTTTACGACGTCGGTGTCTCTGCTAACAGTGTAAATTTGGAGAATAACTGCGCTGCTTCTTTAACAGAGAATACTTCACAGAAAAAACACACAAATGCATACATACAAACGCACTCATGGCAAAACCAGAAAAGATGTATTGTATGTAACAGCAACTGTAACAGTGTCTCTGAGTGTGATCAATTTTTATCTGCAGATCGAAATGAAAGGTGGAATATTGTACGAAGATACAACCTCTGTAAATTGTGTTTGCGTAGACATTATGGTGTCTGTAAAAGCAATGTTATTTGTAGAGTTGAGAACTGTAAAATTAAACACAATACTCTTTTACATTCTAATCAGAATATTGAAGATAATAGTGATAAATATGATAACAACAATAAAGAAATACATAATGTAAGCAATCAAGTTTGTCGTAGAAATGAAGTGGAAATGTTAAATGAAAACAATTGTTCTGAGACACATAATGTCAACACACAAAGTGCTAATTTAAACAAAATACTTTTCAAAATTGTACCCATTAAAATTTTTGGACAAAATAATAAATCCTTGGAAACTTTCGCCTTCATTGATGAAGGTTCATCTGTCAGTCTTGATGACTCAATTATTAATCAATTGAATTTATCTGGGGAATCAGAACCATTGTGTTTAAAATGGACAAATAATATAGAAAGGAATGAAAAGTCTTCACAAAAGTTGTTAATAAAATTGTCTGGACCAAATAATAAAACACATTTTGTTGAGGTCCGCTCTGTCCGTCAATTATTGCTACCAACACAGAGTATTGATTACAATAGTTTAAGTGAACAATTTCCATACTTAAAAGGGCTGCCGATAAAAAGTTACAAAGATGCTGTTCCCGGTGTTCTAATTGGATTAAACAATATTAAATTATGTACCTCAAATCGGATTAAAGAAGGCTTTTGCGGAGGTCCTATTGCTATATGTACTCGTCTAGGCTGGTGCTTATGTGGAAATATTAGTGGTAAGCAAAATTCTAATAATTTTTCTTGTGTTCATGTTTGTAATTGCAATGAGAACGAACTAAATAGTTTAGTAAAACGGTTTTATACAATAGAAACTGTCGGTGTCTCCGGAAATTCTAAAGTTCTTTGTAAAGATGATGAAAGGGCCATGGAAATGTTAGAAAAGTATACAATAAAAAGGCCAGACGACCGTTATGAAACTGCTCTGTTATGGCGCTATGACGATATTACTCTTCCTGACAGTTACAATATGGCAATAAGGAGATTAAATTCTCTTGAAAAGGTTTTAAGAAATGATGTTGAGTTATTTAATATTTTTAAAAGAACTTTAGCCGAATATTTAGAAAAGAATTATATAACTAAACTTGAAGATTGCAAAAAGGATGCCAAAAAGATTTGGTACCTCCCTATTTTTCCCGTTTTTAATAAAAACAAACCCAACAAAACGAGAATTGTATGGGACGCAGCATCAAAAGCTCACGGGGTATCACTCAATTCTTTATTGTTGAAAGGGCCAGATCTTCTTGCATCCCTTCCAGCAATATTATTTAGATTTCGTCAAAAACAAATTGCTGTTACAGGTGATATAGAACAAATGTTCCATAGAATTTATATAAGGAAAGAAGATCGTAACGCGCAAAGATTTTTATGGCGTGGGTGTGATATAAGGAAAGATCCTGAAATTTATGTCATGAGTGTTTTAATATTTGGAGCATCATGCGCTCCATGTATATCTCAATTTGTAAAAAATCTCAATGCTGAAAAATATGAAACGGAATTTCCCACAGCTGCAAACGTCATTAAAAATAATCATTATGTCGACGATTTCTTAATATCAACTGATTCTACAGAAGAAGCAATTGAGCTGTCAAACGATGTACATTTTATACATGCCCAGGCTGGTTTTAATCTTCGGAACTGGTGTTCGAATAATGCTACGGTATTGAAAAGTCTAAACGCAAATAAATCCGAATACAAGTGTCTTAATATTGCTGATAACATAAAAGAAGAAAAGGTGTTAGGCATATTTTGGGAACCATCTGAGGACTTCATAATTTTTAAAATTTCCTCCCAAATTCTAAATAGTGACGTACTTCTAGGCAACAAAAAACCCACCAAAAGACAAGTTCTTAAAATCCTCATGAGCGTTTACGATCCTTTGGGGCTAATAGGACATTTCCTGATGTTCCTTAAAATAACACTACAAGAAATATGGAGAAGTGGAGTTGGATGGGATGATCCTATACTCGCTCCTCAGGTAGAAAAGTGGGAAAAATGGTTAACGCTTCTACCAAAAATTAAGGATTTCAAGATTCCGAGATGCTATCTGAAATATATACCGAACTATGATGGTGCATTTGTAGAACTACATACATTCGTCGATGCGAGTGAGAATGGATATGCTGTTGTTGCTTATTTAAGAATATCGTATAAAGAAAATGTTGTCGTTTCGTTGGTTGGATCAAAAACACGGGTTGCTCCATTGAAGGTTTTGTCAATACCCAGATTGGAACTAATGGCAGCTCTTATTGGTGTACGTTTTGCAAAGAATGTAATGGATAGCCATGACATTCAAATTAATAAAAAAATATTTTGGTCGGACTCAAAAACAGTTTTGTGTTGGATTCGTTCAGACCACAGAAAATATCACCAGTTTGTGGCAGTACGTGTAAGCGAAATCTTGGACTTATCAGAAATTAAAGAATGGAGTTGGGTTGCGGGTAAAATTAATGTGGCTGACGATGCTACAAAGTGGACACATGTACCAGATTTCACAGATTCAAGCCGATGGGTATGTGGTCCAGATTTTTTGAAGTTACCTGCGGAAATGTGGCCCAGAGATGTAACTGTTGAGGAATCAACCGATGTAGAAATCAAACAAGTAAATTGTATTATAAACACTTCACAAACTTTTATCGAGGTTGAACGTTTTTCACGATGGTGCAGGCTATTAAGAACAGTAGCCTATGTAGTTAAGTCAATCTACAAATTGTCACCATTTCTCGACGATGAGTTTGTTATTCGTGTTAGTGGCCGAATAGACAACGCGAATGTGCCAGAAGAGATGAAAAATCCTGCAATTTTGCCTAAAAATAATTATATCACACAACTTATTATTTTAGATTATCACAACAGATTTCAGCACGTTCATCATGAAACTGCTATTAATGAATTACGTCAACGTTTTTATATTTCACATCTAAGAAATGTATTCAAAAGTGTCATAAAATCTTGCCAAATGTGCAAAATAAAAAAGCCCATTCTAGTGGTACCACAAATGGCAAAATTGCCCAGAGCCAGATTATCTACGTATGTAGCGCCCTTTACTTTCACCGGGATTGATTATTTTGGACCAATACTTGTAACAGTTAACCGACACAAAGAGAAGAGGTACGGCGCACTCTTTACATGTTTGACCATAAGAGCCGTACACATAGAAATCGTTAATTCCCTTAATACTAGCTCATGTATCATGGCCATAAGAAACTTTTCGGCTAGAAGAGGTACCCCCAGAGAATACTTTAGTGATAATGGGACTAATTTTATTGGCGCTGATCGTGAGTTACAGAAAGCGTTAAGCGATGTTGACAGCAATGTATTGGTACGAACTTTTACAACAGCGACCACAAAGTGGAATTTTAATCCACCTTCTGCTCCCCATATGGGTGGTGCCTGGGAGCGTATGGTTAGATCCGTTAAAACGGTCTTATCAAAAATTTCAACTGACAGAAGTCCAAGTGAAGAAATTTTAAGGGGCATGATGACGGAGGTTGAGAATATTATAAACTCCCGTCCTCTCACGTACGTTCCTATTGAGAACGAAAATATGGAGGCACTTACACCAAATCATTTTTTATTGGGAAACTCAAATGGCATGAAACCTTTGGCTACTTATGATGACACTGGAATCGTTCTCAAACAGTCTTGGTTGTCTGCTCAACAGTTTGCTGAGGTATTTTGGAAGCGTTGGGTGGCTGAATACTTGCCAATGTTGACATGTCGGACAAAGTGGTATGAAAAATCAAAACCGTTGGAAGTAGGAGACCTGGTAGTTGTGGTTGATCCTACAAATCCGCGAAATGTGTGGCCTCGAGGAAAGGTTATAGAAGTCTTTAAGGCCGATGATGGGCAGGTCAGAAAAGCTAAAGTAATGACTCCAAATGGAATTATGGAACGGCCAGCAATTAAGCTAGCGGTACTTGACGTGGCGAAGAAACTGGAGTAAGTCATCGAAACTTCTCGCCATACTGGGAGGGAGTGTAACCGCCACTGTCTTACTATTATTGTGAATGCTGTTTTGTTTACCATTTTTATCCGTCTTTTTAACTTCTTTTATATGTTTAGATACATGTTAAGATATTTATAAAAACTTTGCAGATTCCAAGCGGAAAATATTGAATATAAACCCATAATTAGTAGCCATCTTTTTTTTAACAAATGTGTATTTTTAATAGCTGACCAAGCTCAGTACAGTTAAGACTGATTTTTAATTAAGTTAAATCCTACTAAGAAGCTAGCTCAGTTTCCATACCAAAAAAGTTTGTATTCAAGATAAAGCTTGATTTTAATGTATGTAATTAATGTTTATTTTATAGGAATTAAAACATTCAATATAAACCAATAAATTGCTATTCAAATTGTTTATAATTGGTGTTTATAATCTTATTGGAAATAGTGAGCTTGGGAAGGTTCACCCAACAGTTATTATTATTATAATTACTATTATATGGTCAAACTCTCATTCATGTAAACTAATTTCCGACTACAAATCAAAGTCCATTTTAGCTGCTTTAAAATTATATTAATTAGAAACAAATCAAAAAGTTTTAAATTATAATGTAAAATATTTTGCTATCCACACAACACTTTTGGATCAAAAATATTAATTTTACTTTCTTGTGAACAGCACACACCTTTACTATGACTGCTGAAACTCATAGTATACTTTTACAAGTAACTTTTTATTGTTGTTACTGAAGATACAAGCTTTAATGGAAATATCGAAATGTATAAAAATATTTTTAAATGATTATTAAAAACAAATTTGCTGCATAGAATATTAAAATTAAATTTTTTTTAATTTTTTTATGCCCTAAGATTTGGAAACGTATAACTTTGGTAATTAATACACTATAACAAATGATTATTTCTATTTATTTATTTACATGATATTAAAACTACATTAATATAGAAATACAAATGCAAATACAAGCATTGGCTACTTTGGCCATCAACTAACATTTGTTTTGATTTTAAAATTATCTTAAATTTAAATTTTTTATTTGGAAATAAAATAAAAACAAAAATACATTAGGAATATACTCCCAAGTTGAAAGTTGTATTTTCGGCAAACATGCAGCACAGATGATTTTTCAAGGGCAGTTTTTGCTGCAGAAACAGTAATGCAATTTGAAACAAAACAACGGATAGCGGTGAGTCTTGTGGTATCCCGTTATTTAATAGAAATTTATTTGAAATATGTTGGTTAATTTTCACATGTATTGATCTACCAGATAAAAAGGATTTAACGTAATTAACAACTATTGGGCCAATATCTCACGACCTTAATGTGTCCAATATTATCTGTATACAATCCGATCGAAACCATTCTCAAAATCTATACTTAGTATAGAGATGATAATGTTTTAGAAATAAAATGATCAATATACACAAGATATAAACTCAAGTAGGTTTACAGCAGCAAGATTATTCTTTCCAATATACAATTTAATTCGATTAGCAATTATCCTATTCATTATTTTAGATGGACAAGGTAAAAGAAAAATTGATTAATATCCGGTAAATGAAGCTGGATTTTTGCTGAGTTTGGGTATAGTAAATATAAATGCAGTTTTCCATGAATGTGGAATGACACCATTTTCAAAAATTTTATTGTGCAGGTTAAATAGCGATCCTTTGCTCTTACTGGATAAATGTTTTATCATTTGGTAGAATATTCGATCGTGCCCAGGTCTTGTGACTTTAACTTTATTAAGAGTTATAAGCAGTTCAGGCATGTTTAGTTTTGAATTGAGTATACGAGCATTGCGGCTACTCATTTCTGCGGCTATGTACTTTAGTGAATTTCTTTTGGTTGCAATAAAATCTGATGAAAAATTTGTATCCAAAGAATAATCAGACGATTGTTTTGCAAAGAAGTTAGCGATTATGATCAGGTGCGTAATAAATCCATTATTGATCTCAACTGTTATATTATGACTAGATATAGCGTTTACGTTTTTCCATAGACTTTATAGTGGGGAGTCCCTGTTTATAGTTTTACTTAAATTTTCGAAACAAAGCGCCTTAGTCTTTGTAGATTCAAATCAGAATTTTGCGTTAGCTTTTAAAAAATAACAAGATTCTCTATTAAAGGATGTTTTTTAAGGACCTGCCACTTTATTATTTTATCACTACGGAGATATGTTAATAAGGAACTCCACCAAAGGACAAAGCGTTTTTGGTCTGGTGAAGTTTCCGGGATATAACAGTTGGATGCACTTCTTACAGTCTTTATAAATGTTGCATTGCCTTTGTTGGTGTTCTGATAATATTTCAACATGCTTCAGAGTGGTAGCAATCCTTAAATCAAATTGTTTCCAGTTAGCTTTCTTAAGGCTAAATTTAATAACAGGAATAAATATAAATTGTAGTTTTAATGCGAAAATGGTCGCTGTGGTGTAAATCGTGTTGAACAAGGTGTAATATCAATGTATGTAAAAGTGCTATTGGACGACAAGTGAAGAGGATTGCCATCGTTAATAACACATAAATTGTTTTGCATAAGAGCATTTTCTGTTATATATCCTCGTGAGTTATTAAAACTTGAACTCCATATTACCTTCCAACTGTTTACATCTCCAAATGAGATGATTGGAGTATGTGTATTGTTGAACAGTTCATTAAGGTCTTGCAGAGTAAAATTTTTATTTGGTGGTAAATAGATAAATATTATGGTAATCGTTTTTGTTAAATTTAATTTTTATTGAAATATTTTGCAATTTTGATGTATTGAGTTGAGCTTGATTTGATTTGAAAGGTTTGTTGTTTGTAGAGGTTGATATTTTTTAGTTGTTGGTTTTGATTTGCAGTGTTTGTAGTGCTTGTTGTTACATTTGTTTGGTTTTGGTTCTTAATATTGTTGTTATTTTGTATGTTGATTTTCTTTTTCCTTTCTTCGATCGCTTTATGTAGTTCTTCTGATGAAATGTCAAGAGTATCTCTTGTTGGTATTTAAGTTGTTGCTTCTTTATAAGTGCACTTATTCAAAGTTTTAAATTTCATAAGATTTTGGCCATGTTGAAAAACAGGACATTGTTTGTTGTTTGATCTATGTTGCTGATTGAAGTTGATATATTGTACTTTCAACATACTTTAACATACATCAAAATTAATTAAGCTTTTTATTGCAAAATTGTGATTAGCTAAAAGTATGTAAAATTTTTTTAATTGATTCCTAAGTGAACATATGGTAATAATTTCTTAAAAAAATATATAAAAAATAACTTTTTTTTTTTTTATTATAACTATCATTAATACATTTAAAATATTTAAAATATTTACAATAATTACGTTTTTCGAGATCTTACTTAATTAAGTATTGCAACAAATATAAACTTAATTTATTGTGTAAAAATATCTTAAATTTAGTATTTACATTAACGCTGTGTTAGGGAAAAAAGATAGGGAAAAACCTAGTAAAGATTTAAAGAAATTCTGAATCAATCCTTCTGTCAGCTTCATTGCTGAAGTTGAAGAAAAAATTAATATTACAAATTCCTTATTATATCATAATTTGAAGCTCTACTTCGAACTTCAAATCTTTGTGTTAAGTTAGATATTACTGATTTAAGCAAATCTTGTTGAAAATTTTGATGCAGTCTACTTGTTGGGTATCTTCTGGGTAAATTAAAAATGATTTTTAAATTTTTATTCTGGATTATTTGCAACTTCTTAAGATAAGTTTTGGCACATCTATTTGACCAAATTTGACACCCATATGTCATAATAGGCCGTATGCACATTTTATACAGTAAGATTTTATTTGTATAATTCAAAGTTGATTTTCGATTAATTAATGGGAAAAGGGCCCTTCCACATTTGATTGCCTTTTCACAGGTTCTTAGAACATGATGTCTGAAAGTCAGTTTTTTATCTAATTCAATTCCAAGATATTTAATGGTATTTAGGAGAGGAATTTCAACTCCTTCTACAGATAGTGGTATTGAGGGTATTCTTTTCGGAGATTTATTGAAGGGAAATATTATTGTTTGAGTTTTATTTTCATTTATTTTAATTTTCCATTTCTTAAAATATTTTTGAGCATGTAAAAGACCTTTTTTCATTCTTTTGACTATAGCGCTTGAAACTTTACCTGTTGTTATGATGGCAGTGTCGTCTGCGTATAGTGCAACTGATTGATCTTTGAGTATTTCAAAATCCGATGTATATATTGAATACAAAACAGGTGATAACACCGAGCCCTGGGGAACTCCCGCAGGGATGTTGCGCTGGGTGGAGTATTCAGTATCAATATACACTATAAAGGATCTCTCATTCAGAAAACTTTGTACCATCTTTTGTATGTAAATTGGATAACCAAACTTATGGAGTTTAAAGATTAAGCCATTGTGCCATATAGAATCAAATGCTTTTTCTACGTCTAACAGCACTATTCCAGTACTTTTTCGGTTACTTTTGTTATTTGAGATAAAGTTTACAATTCTCTTTACTTGGTGCATAGTTGAATGTTCTTTTCGAAAACCAAATTGCTCTTTCTGTATTATACTATTAGCTTCGGTATATTCATTTATTCTCTGTAACACGATTTTTTCGAAAACTTTATCTAAGCAATTCAGCATGCTTATTGGACGATAACTTTTAGGTGATTTTGCGTCCTTTCCCTGCTTTAAAATCGGGACTACTTTGGCTGCTGAAAATTTTAGTAATTAGGGTGTAAAAAGTATTTGTCATATTTTTCAATACAATAGGCTTTATTTTATCCAATCCAGGTGCTTTTGAGTTTTTCAGTGTACCTATGAAGAATTTTACTTCTTCCACTGACGTCAAGTTTTGCTGCATGTCGTCTGTAATACTTTGAGCATTCAACCAGTCTATGTGTTTTTCTACCATATTATCTACTGGGGAAGTCATATTGAATGTTGTTCTGTGACAATTTTCGAAAACTTTCGAAATTATTTCAGCTTTTTCTTTATTGTTATGCTTTACAACGCCATCTATTGTTAAACTACAAACGCTTTTTTTATTGCCTCTTATTGCTTTCGTCAACATCCAAAACTTTTTATTACCTGTTGGCAGCTTTTGTATATATTGGTACCAGCTGTTATTTCTGTCATTGTTTATGTTCAAATTTATTAGAGTGGTCAGCTGTTTTAATAACGAAATAATTATGGTTCGCTCTGAGTAATTGTTTGAACGTTGAAGTTTTCGTCTTAATTTATTTCTTTGCGAAATTAAAAACAAAGTTTGACAGGAAAGCTTTCTATGCCAGACTTGTGAATTACCCTGTGGAATTTGTTTAGATGCTTCTTGTACCAGGTAAGTTATTTTTGAAAGTGTTTCTTCCACATTTGAGTTCGATAATTCAATACCTTGGAAGTTATTTATTCTAAACTCATTATCTATCCATTTTCCTATTTCTTTCCAATTAGCTTTATGATAAAGTGGAATTTTAATGGACTTTTCTGTTAAAGAACCAAATATTGTGCAAGTCATGGGTGTGTTTCCAGTTGTGAAAAATCTAAGCTGGAATTGGTGAGAAGAAGATCAACAACAGATGGACGTGTCGGACTTGACGACTGACCGAAACGAGTGAATGAATTTGGAGAATATATATAGTAACGAGAGGTCATTTGATGATTAAAAAGTTTTTTGCCTGCCGTGTTATTTTTAAAACAGTTCCAGTTTGTATGGTGAGCATTTAAATCTCCGAATATAAAATAATCAGTTGTAGCTGTGGTTAAAATGTTTAAATCATTAATAAAGTCATTTGTATAATTTGGACAATAAACAGAAGTAAATCTTATTGGTCTATTATTTATGGTAACTATTATAGATATATTTTCGGCTTTTGCTGTTGGATATTTTGAAATGCGTTCATGGGGAATGGAGTTTTTGATTGCAATCAAAACCCCTCCACCATGTGTAGTACGGTCTTCTCTATAGACTTTAAAGTTTCTTAATTTGAAATTGTGATTTGCTTTGAGGAATGAAAACTATGTCTATTTGTTTTTGATGTAACACAAGTTCAAGTTCTATTATCGAGGCTGGAGTCGTTATGCCCTGGGCATTCCAATGCATAACATTTAGGCTCCATATTGACTTTTTATATAACATATCTAAGCATATTTCCAAGTACTCTCATTTTATCGTACTTGGTTTTGCATTTTTCTAATGCGTCTAAGGCTTCGAAATAAATATCTAAAATTTGTTCATTTGACAAATTATCATCTTGTTGAGTTCTTTGTTTTGAACCAGCAACTGAGGCATAAGAAACATTATTTTGACGTTTACCTAATACTTTTTGAGAAGAAGATGGCATCTCGTAACCCTTTGCCTCATGCCGCATATCATCTGATGAAATTGAAACAATGTCATCATGACGTACTTGTCGTACTGGTCGCCTGATATTAGTAGTTCTTTGTCGGAGCTGTAAATATTCCTTTCTTGAGGGACAGTGAGGATCGTCAGCACGGTGATTAACATTTTTTAATTTCTTTTTAATGCAATTGAAACATTTGTAAATAACAGGACCATCTTCTGTTGTTTTATTAAGTTGGCAGTTTGAGTAATCATGGGCTCCACCGCATCCTATACAGGCTTCAGCTCTAAAACAATTTGAAGATCCATGGCCATACATAGCACACTTAGAGCATTGAGTAGGACCTCTTGACCTACGTTGAGGACTTCTCCAGTGTACTAGAATACCGTAAACATATTTTATCTTAATATCCTCCCGCTTTGTTATCTGACTTCGGTTGAACTCCACCATATATAATGCATCGTCAGTGTTTGTGCGCGTAGTTGTTATTTCTTTTATGTTGACCAATTCTATGTTGAATGCATCTTTAAATTCACTTTTCAAGGTTTCTAAGCTAATTTGTGGTAAACCGAACAGCATAAGCTTAAAACTTTTATTGTCTTTTATAGGACGAGTGAAAAATTTCATCTGGGCAATCTTTAGTTTATTTACAGTTTCATCATACTCAGCTTTCGAGTTCGGTATTAATTTAGTACCGATGGAAATTCTTTTGTATTTACATATTTTACCAATCAGATTTATAACCTCAGTAAATTTATAACAATTGTCAACAACTATTGGTGGAATTTTAACAACCTCATGGGCGACTTCACTTTCAACGCTTGAGCCATCATCGTCTCCTAGATCAGAGAGCATCTGGAACCGATTATTACTAACAGATCTCTGCATTTTAAATCGAGGATTACTACCCCAAAATTTTTTACGTTTTGAAGACATTATTAATGAACTCACAAAGAAATATTTAATTTAATTGAAGGTTTTTATGAAAAAATAAACAGCTGATTTAAAAACACGTTTGAATGCTTTCAATAACAGCATGCGACTGATAAAAAATAACTTGTAAATCCTTGTAAATTAAAAATAAGATTACTGACGAAGTTTGTAGCGATCCATAGAACCCATTTAATTCTGGTACTATCTTCCTTTGACTGCTGTTTTACAAAATGCAAAAAAGGGGCGCTTAAAAATTTTGTGGGGAAAAAATATTATGCCATATTCGAATATTTAATTTATTTTAAAAATCGATAATGCAAATGCATAATGCAATGATAATGGTTAAATAAATTTTCAAAGATTATTGTGCCTTTAGTTAAAATTTAAAACTGATTAATTTTATTTATTGATGATTATACTAATACGAATACTAGTAAAATTTAAATGTTTTAGTTTCTTTGCTATTAAAAATATTTGTTCAAGTTTTATTATATTCAATTAAGCGAGGAAACTTAAATAAAGTTTTTTCTGAAATGTTTTTAACAAAGTGAAAAGATACCTTAAAAAAACTTCAAAACACTAATATTAACATTGCTGCTAAGCTAGTGCGGCAACAAAAAGTTCATCTTTAGAACCAGCAATAATAAAAAAACATTCAAAAAGACCTTGAGAGATTTAATAATTTTTATATATTCTTTTCAAGATCTTTCTTTTAAGTTCTTTCTACCAACACATATGTATGTTAGCTTAAATCATAAATTAAAAGTGTTATTAACTCTCTCTATTAACAGCGCTTAACCAAGGCAATGCACAGTGGTTCCACTTGTATGAAAAAGAGCGACAAAAATGGTTAGAATAAAGACCCAGCAAAAAATTTCAGAAAAGGTAATCGAGTGTGGAGTTAAGCATTTTTTGCAGAAGGGCTTTCCAACTAGGTTACCAACCTAATGATTTTAACAGGGCATGAGACTTTTGTATTAAATTACTGAGAATTGACTACATTGATTATTGTAGGAAATAATAATAATAATTTGTACTTATTTTTAGTTGTTCTCTTTTAACTTAAAGAACTAGTTCTTTCTTTATAAACGAACTAATGTAATGTGTTTTGTAAACGAGTAACAAATTTTTGAAAAAGTTAAATAAATATATTTTTCCCGTGCTTTAAGTCATTTTTTTCTTTCATCAGAACACTTATGTCTACCGACATATAAAATTTAGCACTTTATAGTTTTCAAATACATTTAACATATACAATAATGCACAAAATAAATAATACATAAAATAATACATTCAGGCATGTTCTGACACTCGCACGTTTTTTAAATCGCATGTGATTTCAAAAACGCCAACTTTTGTTTTACATGTTCTGAAACTCACGCGTTTTGCTGGCGATTTGCTTTTTTTCAAACTTATGTTCGAAAAACAAAAACATATGATTTGCCGGTGTAAAACATAAAAATCAAAAGAAAATTAAAAAAATTGCAGCACCCTTCTTACTTAGTTTAATTTCTTCAAATAAACATTAAACTAAAAAAAGATGAAATTAAAAAACGGATGCTTAGAGATAATTTCAATTATTAGGTATTCCAATTCAATAAATATTTATTAATTTAAAATTTTTATACAAAGCAAAAAATATTTTGGCGACAAATGGAATTTCTATTAGTGAAGTTGCATTTAGCAACTTTGAAGAAAAAGATTACTTAGGTCGTGAGTAATCAGTACTTAAAAATTATATTTGTTTATTTTGTTAGTTATAACATACACGTTCAAAACGCATATCGTTCTGAAAGTAATTGAGATATATTTATTAACGTACCTTAACACTTAAATCGCACATTTAACAGTCACCAAATGTTTGTTTAAGATTTCAAATTGTAAATAACCGCATTTTTATTTGACTACCGACTAAACATTTAACCGCACTAACACTAATATATTTTCGAACATCGATAAGAACAGCTGTTTTTATGAAACCGCAAGTACTCAAGAAAAAACCAACACAAACAATTGAATAAACAATGGACATATTTTAAATGTATTATTTAATACTCTATTAAAATATAATACTAATACTAATACTAAAATAAAATAAAAATAAATTTTGATAAAAATAAAAGAAAACATATTAATTTTTATTTGTGTATAATTTTATTGTTGTTTTAAAGTTTAGTTTAAGTGAAATTTATAACTTCACTTCAGTATGCGCTTGGGATTTGAAGTCGCCAAATTTCTTGCGATTGTGAACTACAGAACACCTTTCATGCGACTTCGACTCGCATCGCAAGTTTTAGGCGATTTGCGATTGTCAGAACATGCCTGATTGTTTTAAACTTGCTAGTCTAGCAGCAATTTAATTGAAGATTTTAATAGCGTACTTTTCTTTTTACATGGAAATTTTCTTTGACGTGAAATGAATGGGTCTGTATCTTTTTTATCTTTATTTTTGGCTTCTGCAACTTCTTCTGAAAGCTCTCTAATTAATACGTCGTCATTTACTTCGGAAGCGTGCAGTAGGATCTTGTGTACTGAAGGTAGGAGATAGAACCAGCCCTTTAGCAGTATCAAGCGCAAATGTTTTAAATTTATCTGTGTTTATTTTGTACCCTTATGACAGCTTACAGTAATGTTGCACATCTGATTATGAGCCCCTCATCAATGCCCAACAACAACAATTCTTTTGCATAAACAATTCTTTTGCATAAATATTGTACACATTTACAAAACGTAAAAAAGTTAGGATTTTACCGAATTTGAACCTTTCTTAGAACATCAAATCTCGAAAATTAAGAAACGTGGAAATATGCATTGACGGGATGTTTCTAAGATAATAATTACAAACAAATATGTAAAAACAAAAATATTTTTCAATAACAACAAAATCTTCACTCTCACAAATTCTTAAAATATATAAAAAAAAAATGAAAATATCTTCACTGGAAATAAACATGACATAAAACTACATACATGTGTTAGCATTTACAAACCAATTCGGTAATTGAATTCGATTGGGAAACTAACTTAAACACAAATAATTTTTACGGAGACTAGCAAATTAAAAAACCCTGTATTTTACTACAACCCCAACACAATTTATTTACAATATTCACATTAATTTCTATTTTAATAAATTTTACAACTGAAGTTTCACTTTGTTTTCCTAATTCGTTTAATTAACTTTCTACGAAAATTCACAATTTAGTTGTTTGCATATCAAAACTACCGTCAGAAATTATCAAAACAAATTAAGAAGAGAGACATTTGATGAAGCTTAAGACTAAAATTAACCTTATGCAATCAACATAAAAATAATCGCCACGAAAACAATGACAACAACAATTGTACCACTAAAAGCAAATATTATTTTATAACGCCATCTTTAGAGGCGGCAAAGACTTCTTTCTACTGCAGTCTTGAAGTTTAACATCACATCGTAATAATAAAAAATGAGGTCAATCCAATTAAAATAAAAAAGGAAATAAAACCTTTCCATATGCATGCCAAATTTCATGTAGTTTTTTTTTTAATTATATAACACTTTCTATGAAAAATCCCGTATCATGAGACAAAACGACAAAGGTTTTTTCAATGTACTTAGGTAAAAGTGCTAAGGAATTAACCCATTAAGTGGTCAAACATTGTTTGTGACAGCTATATCAAGGTTTAAATACTTATTTTAGCCGATCGAGATTTCCCGGTATTCTCGGGAAAACAGCAATTCTTGAAGATAACAATTTTAATGAAACTTTTTGCTTACAGATAGGCAGTCTGGGTTTAGGCCAAAACATAGCTGCATATCAAATTTGATTGATGTCTCGGAGGAAATTAGATATCAAGTAGACAAACGCAATCTAATATCCTTTTTTATTCTACTTGATCACTCTAAAGCATTTGATACTGTTCATCATATCATTCTCCGTCTCAAACTTAAACACATATGTAACTTTTCTGTAACAGCTCTAAAGCTTATAACTTCATACCTCAGTGGTCGCAGCCAATCAGTTTCCCATGTAACTAACATATTCACATAATGTTTAGTATATATTTAAATGATCTACCTTTACAACTTCAAACCTGTAAGGTACAAATGTACGCTGATGATGTGCAACTTTATATTGACTGTTACGCACCAGAAGGCGCCAACCCTATAAAATTGATTAATGAAGATTTAAATCGGACTCACATATGGGCCTCTGCAAACGGACTTAACTTAAATCCTAAAAAATCTGTGGCCATGATTACCGGCAATTCACAGTACTTATCACCTCTCTTACTCCCAATAAAAATTAACAACGAGATAGTTAATTTTGTTGACTCTGCAAAAGACCTAGGGATTATATTTAATAAACAGCTGAATTGGTTAGATCATGTTAAAACAAATTGCTGCAAAACGTTTATGACGCTAAGAAACCTTTGGATGTCACAATGCTATACTCCACTTCATATACGAATGTTGCTAACCAAAACTTACCTGTTGCCAAGCCTCATGTATGGTTGCGAACTTTTTTTTAGTTGCGATAGTGTGAGTAAACGCAGACTGATTGTAGCATACAATTACTTTGCCAGATAAATCTTTGGGATTAAAGGAAACTACAGTATATCAAGATATGCAACACTGACATATAATATGACATTTTGTAATCTGTTAAGATACCGAGTTCTTCTCTTCCTGCATAAAATTGTATATACTAGACAGCCCGATTACCTTTATCAAAAACTTTCTTTCTCTATATCAAGCAGAGGTAAAAGAATAAATAACATAAAACTGAACAACATTTCTTTATAAACTCTATTCGCCTTTGGGGCCAATTACCCCCTCAGATACAAATTATAAGCAATGCAAGCCAGTTTAAATCTGCAATTTTTAAATTTTATAAACAGTTTTGTTAGCATCCTTAACTACTTTTTAATTATATGAGTTTATTTCTTCTATCTTTTATTTGTTATATGATTATATTAGTTTTTTTGTTTGTTTTCTTATGTTAATATTATATATGGCAAAATATTTGTGCTAACATTCTACCCAATACTATAATATAAGACTTATTCTTCTTGTATTATATTTTACTAAAACTAAATAAATAAATTTTTTTTTAATAGCATTAAAAAATTCATAGTTTTATTAAAACATAAACAAACAATAAAAACAATTGTTAATAAATGGTTTAACAGTTCATGAAACTTAAAAACAATTCAGGTGACAAGAGATACATATGTACATTTGTACTATATAACGAGAAGTAACATTGATAAAAATACTGAAAGCTTACAAATACTTTTTCAGTATTTTATTAATTATTTTTTTGAAGGTTATGATTTAAGAACTTTTAGTGCGTTTAACAATTAACTATACACACTGTTGCTTGTTTTCGTTGCAAAATTTCCAACAATAGAAAAAAACCTTTCACTTAGGTTTTGTTGTCAACAATGCGTTATTAGGATTATCCATGTTCAAGTTTCAAATTTTAGTGGCTTCGAATAACTCAAAGTCCTTTTGAGGAAAATAAGTAATATTAAGTTCTGTTTTTATATTACTAACAGTGCTCACGACTTCTTCTGCGTATCATTTCTAATTATCTTAAAATTAAAATTTAGAAAAATGTGTTTTTAAACATTTGTTCTGTAAACAGTATTAAAACCTTTCCATCTACAAAAATAAAATGTACTGACAACTGTTCTTGTATCATATTACCGATAAAATTGGGTGACTTTACATTAGTATCTCTAGTTTCTTTACGAGATGACATATTTTTATGAAACAACGAGTGTTTGATATATAAACCTCTCGCAAAATTTTATTCAAATCCATCCAGCAGTTTTTACGTAATGCTATTACAAACAGATAAAAATTCTTAATATAGGTGTTTTGCATTTCATATCGATTACTATCTACACCAACCACAAAATTATAAAAGAATATTTCATTTACAGATGTATGATTGCAGTAGAATTCACACAAAACAAGATATTGAAAAATTTTTAAATGTCACAACCAAATATTTAAAAAACAATCAGTGTTTTTTTTTTTAAGTGCTAATGATTTTGAACTTCCCGTTTCCCGGGAATTTAGCCAATTTTAGCAATCTAGAAAATATACTGATTGTTTCTCAAATATTTTGGTTGTGACATTTAAAACCTTAAAAATATGTCGTTTCGTGTGAACTCCCAAACCCTAAATCACACGTGTTATTTGTAAAATGCTCCTTTTAATTCTGGTGGTGTTTAATTTTGCCTGTTTTCTTTCTTAGTGCATTTTTTTATCATCTCGCTACGTGGTAACTGTAGCAGGTAACACTTTAAGCTCGTGTTCAAATAACTCTCTTATTAATATGCAAAATTGAGTGGATTGAAATAATGGGCGTGGTACCGCCCATTAAAAGTGAAAAATACCGTGAAGCTAGAGGACTACAATAGGTAGAGTGTTGATATTCCTATTATGGTGGATAATCTATTAAAAAGCTAGCTAGATTTATGAGTGAATATAGAACTATTATTTCCATAGGTAAAACGAAATGCACCGATTATCAATTAATCAATAAAACTTATATTCTAACGTAGCAATTTTACAAAACCTAATTTAGCTTTCATTAATCCTAATGTGTGAAAACTATAAATTCTATAAATTAAGTCTTTTAAAAGTATTGAAAAAATTTGATTTATTTTATTTAAATTACTAAAATTATCCCCATTGATAATTTTGTTTTGAACTTAAGCTCTAATTACTAAAATATAATACAAATTAATATTAGTAAAAATCAAAATTTAAAAAAAAAAACTATAAACGTTTTTTTCGTAAATGAGTAATTTTTATAACAAAAAATTTTGCACAATTACATAATTAGAATATAAATAACAAAAAATAAAATTATATGTTTAAAGTTTTCATTACTTTACAACTCTGTAAATTTGCTTTTTTCTATTTCCTGTTTAGGAAATACTGCAATACAATTAACAAATAAATTTTATTTTCGACATTTATATGTGCCACATGTAACTCACCTGTCAGCAATAAGAGCACCATAATATTCCTGTAAGCAGTTACTTCCGTTTTCCAACGGACATTTTTTCGCCCAATATTCTGTTGATTTTAGAAATTCATTTAAAAGTGGAGAATCTTCTGTAGCAAAGATGCCAGCAACAAGGGGCATATTTTCTGGCTCTTTATGTTTCATATGCTGTGGCTCTTGTTCTTGATTTTGCGGGTAGACAAAAATATTGTTAATCATTTCTGGACTGGAGGACACACAATCACTGGTGTCGTCATATTCTTCAGTCGTGGCAACCTTTAGCAATGGAACTTGCATTAGTGTTTGTGTGTTCGAATTTAAATTTCTGGGTTCATTACTATCTGTAGCGGAGATAGAGCGCAAAAAGGGCAATAAAGATGCCAGAAATGATTTTAAAATATTATTTTCATTTTTTTTATTATTATCATAATTGAAGTGCTGAAGGCCAACGTTATCGCTAACGTGTAGCTGTGGGCTAATTTTATTTTGTTTATTTTTCGTGTGTGTTGTTTTTGTTTCCTGTGACTGTGTTGCTGCAATATCTTCCATATCCTTACGTTTTTGTAAAGTAAAACTTTGATCGTTACGCTTAAAATCCTTTAAAATTGAATATAAATCTTCTATCACTGTTGGTTCATTCAAATCTTCTTCCTTTTCTTTTAACAGCAATTGTTGCTGCGACTTACTGTCTGTGGTTGTAAAGGGCTTCTTAGACATTAGACTTTCGTCCAAAGATGAAGCTTGACGGATAACGGATGGTGGTAAAGATAATGCCACCACACATTTACAATAAAATATTAGTCCCATCAGAAATAACACAACAAGCGTGATCTTCATTATGGCCCTTTAAATTATAAATTCTTTGCTCCTTAGTATTCTGCTTTACTTATATTTTGCTGAAAGGAAACCACTCATAGCAACCAAATAGTAAATGCTTTAATAGCAGCTTTAGCTGCTTAGGCTAAGAGAAACGTTACTTGTTAATTCACTCATTTATTTTAAATGGTTTTTTATATCAATGGGATCCTACATTACATTTCGTGTCGCAATTTTCTTTAGAAACTGAAAGTATTTTGCAAAACTTTAACGCTTTTATAGCAATTTTTAATTTTTGTTGTTTTTATTCATTTATTCAAACCGACCTTTTAGCTTTTCTTAATTTTTTTTTTTATTCTTTTCTTAGTTTCTTTTGTCATACAATTACTTTTAGGATCACCAAGCAATCCTGTTTACGTGGTCAGTAACTTATATCTGGTTATATGTTTTTTAGCATTATTGTTGCGAAAATATTGTTAAGTGGCATTTCTTCGCCCATATGTTTGTATTGGCTATCGGCGCGTGAAATTAAAAAATTTTATTATATTTATTTGTAACAACAATTTGCAGTTTATGTACATTTCGTACATAAAATCATTACATTAATCACGTCACCAATAGAGTCTGCTCGTATAACAAACACAATATTTTTGACAAAATAATTTAATTATCTGGCATTTAATATTATATGTTAAGATATTTCAAAAACTTTTTAAATTAACTTGAGCTGTTTAAATTTATGTGGATAAAGAAAAACGGTAATTCTAAATTTGTCATTCCATTGGAAATTTCTATAATATACATTTTCGACTCCATAACGTACATATATTCTAAGTTCTTAAGCATAGCGAAGTCGATTGATGAGAGCACTAGATAAGCCGGAGAAAATTTAAATTAAACATAATCTCGATATTTCGCTGTTGAAAATCCGCAAGATCGGTTCATGCCCTTCGAGGCAGTGGGCAAATCACCACGACTACCTCAAATTTTTCCATATCATTTCAATATAATATCATTTAGTGAAATTACTCCAAAAAAAAAAAACATATGTGGGACGATAGAAGATTAAAAACATGAAAAAATAATCAATTGGAAAAATTGGCGCTCACGCATATTTTTCGAGTTATGGCCTTTAAACTATTCATAGAAAAGTACAACTATGGATATCATTTTAAAGCTTTGAAAAAGATCTTTCAGGAAATATTAAAATTTTTAAAAACTTCTTAACCCATTAAAAGCCGATAACGTTTTTATATGTATAATTACATATAGCGATTAAATTTATTTTTTCTTTTTTTTTTTAATTCTCTGTCTCCTCAATATTTGTTTTTCTGACTGGAGTTACTTTACTAAACTATACTTATATATAGGTAAAGGATACATAAGATTCGACATGGCCGAATAAAAGCCCCTTACTTGTTGTCATTTTATATATAAAAAATATATTTTTATATTCATTTTTAAGATTTATCTCCGCTTGCAGGCAGTGAAAAAGAGCTTATTGTCAAGCGCAAGATGTTAAGCGATTTTATATATTTTTTTTTTTAGATTTGCTTAACTCGATTGTTGTACTATATTTTTTTTCAAACATCTGGAATTTTTAGAAAAATGGACAACGCTTCTTTTGTTGAAAACGTTTTAACATTCTACATTTCAGTTCAGCTTGTAATAGATTATCGACATAACGGATGATAGAAAATGCATTCCGGAGAAGAAATTACTTTTTTTACCACACAATATCCCTAAAAACAAAACGTGATTGTAGAAAATATAATAAATGTATAGAACATCAAATAAAACGTAAATAATTCTTTTCAAGTAAGAAAAAAGATGAAGATGTAACAACAAGTATGGATCAAATTTAGAAGAAATGTACCCTTCATGTTATAAAAAACTTAACTGGCATAAAATACTTCAATTAAAATAACCGATCTAATATCACAACAGTGAAATGCGAATGTCAGTGTGTTTATTCTTTTATTTTAGGGCATTAATTATTCTTAAATGTTTATGTTACGTAATATATACCATGCCAAATATAATTTAAAGCTGTCGCATGATCAATTTCTCGATCTTAGTTTACTTATCATCGATATCTGTAAAGAAAATCTAAACGAAAGATTTTTTTATTGAAAATTTTAGGATGAAATTTACAATAGCTATTCAAATTTTTAACTTATTTTATTTTTACTGTATTACCTTGTAACAACCAAATTATTGTTTGCAAATCTATTATACACTAGTTTAAAATTTATCCAGTGAAAGAATCGAATCCTCTTAGCATTTTGTGTCCGCCTACCAGCAACAATTCCAGAGTATACAAGTTACGGTGAATTGTTAGCTGTCTTACATTCTTGCCTCAATATTGTAAAACCAAGTAAGGCATCGATGTAGGTAAATTCCCAATATGTTAGGTTTTTTCGTTGTGCAGCCACATCATTATGTTTTATAATTGGGTAGTTATGTACTCTGATCGTGAAAGTTATGTGAGAACACCTCAGTGGCGTTTCCTTTGCATTCATTTTTTGTTTTAGTCTTCTATCTCGAAAATATGAAATTGTTGCTGCTTCGACGCTAATAAATGTAATATCATCTGCGAACTTTGACAAATATGCATTTAAGCTTGTTTGTAGGGTTTTCGAAAAACTGCTAGTAGCAGTCACGTTTTGCTAAACAGTTCATTTTTTGCAGTCAAATGCTGATAATATTTTCGTTCATATGACTTAAACTATCTAACTAAAATTTCTAGGATGACCTTTTCATTTGTGTGTATTTAGTTTGCCGCTATGTAGTTTTTCCTCAGAAAAAGCGTTCTATATCAGTCTTATTCACAAAAAATTTAAACTGCTTAATAAGAGGTTAATAAGAAAAAATCGCTAAAGTAGTATTCACAAACGCTTAATAGCACTATTACGCTGTTATTAATCATTAATAAATTTCAAATATTTAATGTAGCAGTTACCCTGCTTTAAACTTTCAAAAAGTTGGTATTCCTGTTTTGAAAAGCATTTCTGCCGTTAAATTTGTTAGTGAAAAAGTGTGTAAAAATATCAATAAAAAAGAATACAGTGAATGTAATAAATATAATTTCTACAATAGGTAAGTTTTTCAAATATATTGATATAAATGCAAATATTTAGTAAAAGGGAAAATTATTGCAGATGCTCTTTCCCAAATGACGAAACGTCCTAAAATAATTAATAAGAGAAGTGATCCCTTCCAATTACCTAACCATCTATTTAAATCAAGATATAGGTTTAATAAGGATACGGTTAACAAAATTATAAACATGGTCAAGGATGACATAGATTTGGACAAAAGCGGCTGTGGAACTTCAGCCAAGTTACAGGTTTTGGTGGCTTTGCGTTGTTGGGGCCGAAGAGAGGTAAGTATGAGTAGCGATATCAATAGTTTTAGGTCATTACAAAACACATTTTCAGGTTCAAGAAGATGCGGCTGATCTTCATGGTCTAGGCTAAGAAACCTACTGTTTCTCGAATTTGTGCAAGAGTTGCTCAAGCCTTAGCCCGGATTGGCGAGAAACAAAATTTATATGCCTAAGTCTCTTATGGAAGAAGAAGAATTAATAAAAGAATTCAAATCAATAAAAAACTTTCCTGGAGTAATTGGTGCTATTGATTGTACGCACATTAAAATTAAAAAAACTGGTGGTGATATGGCACAATATTATATAAATAGAAAGGGATATTATTCCTTGAATGTGCAGGTAGTTTTTATTAAACATTGATTTAATCTGTTTAAAAATTGAGATACTATTAAGCTATATTTGTATGTTTTTTATAAAGGTGATTTGTGACGCAAAGCTTGTTATAAGGGATGTAGTGGCAAGATGGAGAGGCAGTACGCATGATTGTCGAATCTTTAATGAATCCCTTTTCAAGCAACGTTTTGAAAATAGCGATTTTAGAGGACGCTTGTTAGGTGACTCCGGATATAAATTGCAACCATATTTATTTACACTATTATTAAGACCACAAAATGCCAAAGAAATATAATACAATAACGCCCAGATTGCTGCGACAAATCCAGTGCAACGTTGCTTTGGGGTTTGGAAGCAGCGTTTTCGTTGTTTGTTAGATGGGCTTGCAATAAGTTTTCCAAACGCAAAAAATTTAATTATCGCATTATCTGTTTTACACAATATTGCGATCGAAGAAAACGATACTTTTCCAGGTAATAAATAACAAATTTTCTATTAATAGTTGCGAAATCTATGTTCAGCATAGAAAAATAATACAACGGTTCAAAAAATACGGCCATATAGAACAAATTACATTAATTTTGGGAACACCCTTTACTTTCTCAATTCTTGTTATAGCGGACTTATCAAAATATGCCCCTTGTAAATTTCAGCTGTCTGTCTATAACGGTTCAAAAGTCCGGCTACATACACCATATTGTATCAACTTTGGGACACCCGTTTATTTCCAAATCAAGATTTAATTATTATATTATATTATAGGGGAGTTAGTAATACAGGTTCTTTGGAAATTTCAATCAGTTGCAACTGTTTAAAAGTATGGCCTTATACCAAGTTAAAATAACTATTGGTGCACCCTTTAATCTATAATTTTAAATATTATCAGCATCGGCCATAGCAATCGACATTGCGTCAAATTTACAAGCGCTTATCTATAACGGTTCATGAGATAGGCTTATATGAGAAAATCTTCATCAATTATGCAACACCCTTTAATTTCTAAATTCAAATTATAAACTCGTTAATATAGCGGATTTCGCAATACAGGTCCCTTTTAAGTTTCAGCGTTTTTATTTTATTTTTCTAAATGCTTCTAAAAATTCACAAATTTGTTTTATAAATAAACAAAATAATATAGTGATGTGCAAACAGTAATGCCAAGCTCGGTATTTGGATACTTTTTTGTACTTGTTCAGTGAATCATTTTATAAAAAAAGGTTTAACACCATTTTTTATATTATTTAAAAATTTTTTCTGATATAAAACAATAAATAATGATAAAATAATGATAATTTAAGTTACATCAAATAATATTATTGCTGATTTAAATATTTTTTTTAATTATAAAAACATTATCAGGTATTTGGTTCATTGTTGTGTGCATCACTAAACGTAAATTGACATATAATATTACATGATGTTGCCAACATAAAACTACAATACTATTAAAATCGTATAATAGTTAATTTTGCGTTATTAAACGTTTGTGAATAAAAATTCTTATTAGTGGTTAATAAAACAAAAAGTGTTTAATAACTAAAGTACACATTAAGCTTACAATAAGAAATTTTTGTGAATAAGACTGTATTTATACAAGACCATTTTCGTTAAAATGAGAGTGAATGTATTTAATTTTGCCTCTCTAATCATTATTTTAGTTGCTAGCAGTGCCCACGATTACGTCTGTGTGTCATTTCTAATTTTCCTTAAAATTTAAGAATTTAGAAAAATGTGTTTTTAATTATTTTTTTCCAGATTTCTGTAGACAGTAATAAAAATTTTCTATTCACAAAAGTAAAATGTACTGAAAACTGTTCTAGTACAATTATGACGGTAAAATTGGGTGCTTTCACATTTGTATTTCTAGTTTCTCTACAAAATGGCATGATTTTACGAAAATAAAATATTATAAATTTGAACCAAATTTCTGAGGGATCTTCCCGTTAAATTTTATTGAAATCCAGTCAGCAGTTTTTACGTGATACGAACACAGACAGTTTTATATCGATTGCTACCTACACTAACATCAACATTTTTAAAAACTATTTCATGTACAGATATGACACCTTTACAGTTTTATGATATTTATAGATAAATAAAATGTATCTAGCTGAGATAATTCTATATAATCTCCAAACACCATAGTCGCGACCTTTACAGTCCTGTGAGGCAAAGGCACCTTGCTAATATTAGCGAATCAATCATTACTAAATAGCTGTCTTTGCGCATGAAAAATAGTTAAGGTAGGGGCGAAAATGTTTAAAAATAGTATTGAATTTGTCTACAACTTTTTTTATAATATTATTTCTTTACAACAAAAATCCAGACTCTAATATAACCAATCGAATGTTTCCTACTGCATTCTTTTAATAATTTCTTTAAAATACAATTTTAAAACGTTTATTTACATTTATCTATGTCTCAAATAATTATTCAATCAGTTGCTTAAGAAAAATCTTTGATCGCACTCTCTTTGAATTATTTTTATTTCTTGAAAACAATTTTTTTTCACTGTTTCTCAACAGTACAGAGCTTTTGCCAAGAGCATTTGTCAGTAGAAAAAATTTTAAATAAAAGAAAACGAAAAAAAACAGAAAATAAATCGTGCAGCCTTAGCGGCTTTATCTTTTGATGGATGTAGCAGGATCTTAACTTAAGTTATAGTAGTGAGGTTTTTTATTCATTTTCATTCAGTTAGTTAAACAACATCGCAGAAGACTCAAATGAAGAAAGAAGAATTGAAAATATCATTTGTTCAAATGTCATGTGAGAGCTAATTTATTGTCATTTGTAGTGTTTTTATTGTTAGTAATAAAGAAGAAGAAAAAATCTGTTTAAAATGGAACAAATTTAGAGTTAATGTTTTTAAAATTAAGTGGAAGGTTTTTTTTTATAATTATAACACCATTTCCGAAAAAAAGTATAGCCTCAGTCAGTTAATTTTATTTTAAAACAGAATTCTTAAACGTTTTAAAAATGCTTCATATCGGTTAAAATATCGCATTTATTTAGACTTTTATTTATTGTTCTATACAACTTCAAAATTTTTATTTTGTATGAGTGAAACTGTAAAAAAATGCTATTGATATGATTTTATGCACCAAGAGCTATCGAGTTATTCTTTATTACATTTTTTTCCAGCATGAAATGAATGATGTTTTTGAGTTGCATAAGACGCGACAAAAACAGCAACAGCGATAATTTCCTGTGGAACAAAAGGTACACGAGCAGGTTTTGGTTGTCGATGGTGTTAGAAATACTATGGAAGTTTAAATGGTAGACGCAATAAAAGAGCTGTCTCAAGTGATGAATTATCCCGATTTACAGAATCTGATAGCGACCTTGACACTGCCAGTTGTAGTGGTGGTGGTTGTAAAAAGACTGCTACTATTGCAAGAACCAGTGTTAGCAACAAATTACCCTCTAGAGCTGAAATAACAACTAAGAAAATAAAAATCGAAATTTTAATGACAAGCAGCAAACAACGAGAGCAAATAAAAATAAACAAAAACTAAAGATACCGACAAATACTTTGATCCCTTTGCAACTAGAAAACAAACAAAGTGATTCAACGAAATCATCATCGTTATCACCATTCTTAGCAGCCATGACAGAAGAAGATGAAGGAGAAAAAGATGTAGCCCTAGCAAAATCTTTAATGTCGTTTACTTCATCATCAACGCCAACATTTAAGTGATTTTGTAAACAATTGCAAGTTATATCGGCTGCAGAAGCTGCCACCGATGATGTAAATATGTGGGCAAACAAATTCTTGCGAGACTTGGACAACTTAATAGCATCTGATGAACCAACAACATCTTCTTCAGGTTCTTCATCGCCAACAACAATTATATACTGCTCATTACAATCATCATCTACAACAGCATCACTGATGTTATTGTCCGCTGTTGCCTCAGCCGTTATCCAAAGTCGTTATGGCAAGGGAACCCATGATCACAATACTGTTTCATCGACACTATCATCTGCAGCAACAACAAGATCAACAACAAATGGCATAGTTTTACGACCAGAAAATAATGTAAGTATGTAAATATTACATTACTTTAGATTTTTGTATTTTTTTTCGTTTCGTTGTTCTATTTTGAAAACTACATAACTTTGGTGAAGATCTAAAACGTGTATTCTTGTTCTCCTTTTTTTTTTCTTTTTTGCATTTTACGTTAAAATTCATTATTATAGGTTTTTTCATATTCGAATTTTTAAGAGGATGTCTCATAAAGTTAAATAAATAAACCAAAAGTTTGATCTCTTCTCTATATATTTTCTGCTGCACTCTGTGACCTCGTTTTGTTTTTACATTCTGCATACAAATATTTAAATAGTGCATGTTTTCCAATTTAATGCTGCATTGAATTTAATGTTTTCGATTAATATGATATTTAAACTGCAGTTAGTTGTCTTTATTTGTATTTGCATGCGCATTAAAAGGTCTGAGGGAAGGCATACATACTGCTTTTGCATTTGGGTTAAATATGTAAGTATTAGTTTTGTATATTATTCAGGTAGAAAACTTAGTTAATTTTTAAAGTTGATTTGGCCTTGTTTTCAATTCTAACATTTTCTTTTATTTGTCTAATAATCAAATATTAACTCACTAAATCAAGAAGCAGCTATAAAAAGGGATAATTTCCATCATCGGAGCAATTCCTTATGTCGACTAATTAATTGGTTTTGACTGTCATAAAAATAATGATTTAAATTATCTTTGTCATAAAAAATACTTATAATAATAATCCTTGTAGTGCAAAAATCTCATAATTTATAATCTATAAAAAATAAATCGGGCAAAAAAAGTTCATCTCTGGCAAATTGTAGCTTTAAATGGCTTTTGGAAGTATGACGGCAGTGGCGGCCTTAGGGGGTGGCGAGCAGGGCGATCGCCCGGGGCCTCGCTCTTGCAAGGGCCTCGCACAACAACCCGAGTAGAAAAAAACTTATATTTAAACTTTATTTTATCCTTTACTTTTAGTTATAACAATGAAATTTATTTTGTTAATCCATAGTAAAGTATTTTTTAATATTAATAAGTGCCTTAATTAAACTTCTCATTAAGATTTATTCAGTGTCACATTCGTATAAAAAGTAAGATTAACGATATAAAAAGTAATTAATTTATCAGTGATTAAAAATATTTTTTGTAATTATACTATAAAGCATATTTGACTAATTCACTACTATTTGAATCTCGCGCCTCGAGAGTTAGAAAACCCACTTGAAAGCGTAGCTTTGGGTGTGCTCGAAAAAAGCTATGGCTTCGAAACCGCTGCGCGCGCAGTTTTAAAAAAAATCGCAGATGCACTGAAAATTTATTAGCAAGAATTTAATAGCGAGAATACAACCACAGAAGGCTTAAGTTAGGCAAATACTTCTCAAAAAAATTTTATGACAGTTTGTGAAGAATACTTTGTAATTTTTACTACTTGTCATTTTGATTGAATTCTAAGGACTTCTTGTTAAGTTAACAATTGTGTTTAAATAAAAGCTATTTTTTTTAATCAAAATTGCGTTTTTGTAATGTATTTGTAAAGTATTTTTTTATATTTGTAAAAGTTATTACATTTCAATTTTAAAAAGAAATACATAAATTGTATATTAAAAAAAATACGCATGTAAATAATGTAAGAATACGTGTTTTTTATTTTCACCAACATCTGCCAACAGCAGTGTCCAGGACCACCAACATCCAAACAGAGATGAAAAGTTGCCTAAAGGTCTTATAAAGTTTGCTATTTTTCAAACTTTTTCTTTTTTTTAAGGATTTTTATTTAAAATTTTTGAAAAAAAATCTAAAAAACACTTAAAAATTTTAAAAATTCAAATTAAAACTCTAAAAAAAAGTCAAGAAAAAGTTGGGAAAAAGCTTAATCAAGCCCTTAAAATAACAAAAAAAATGTTACTCGCTTAATATTGTATTTATTATATAACTTTGATAGTTCGTTTTGTTCATTTTTATTGTTCGTATAAAATTCAAATCAAGTTTAATAACTTTCAACGATCTGGTAAGAAATTGATCTATTGTAAACTTGCCTTGTTTAAAATTAAAACAATTTCCTAATTTCTCCAGAAATATTGCTAAAAACATTTTGAATTAAAAATATTAATAAGTGGAATACTGTTACATGCAAAAGCATTTATCAACTACTAAGTAAGCTTTGTTTATTTATTTATTTGGAACGTGGAAACTTAAACATTATTTTAACAACTTCTGTCAACTCTACTTGTGCGTAGAGTCATGGCTACACTATTTTCGAACGCATTTGTTATTACCTTCATTTTGTTTATTTTAATTTGGGGAATTCCCGTGTTTCATTCCGTTCCTCAACTCTTGTCATCTTACACTTATTTTGTTAATAGTTCTATGTGTTACATAATCGTTTGCATGGTACATGCTCGTATCTTTTAGTAAGTAAATACAAATTAAGTGATATTAAGTTTAAGTGAATCTAACGTTACTAATATATTATTTCTGAATTAGTTTTATGTGCAAAACAAGATTTGTAAAATGAGTTCTCGTGATCGTGGTACCGGTAGAAAATTTGAGTCGGGTAGTTCCTAAAGGAAACGAGCTATCAAAAGAATGCAGGTAGAAGAAAATCTACGTGGGTCTTTATATAAATATATAAAAAGTGGTGATCAAGAAACCTCATTGACTGAAAATGACATATTATTGCACGCTAACCCTAACCCAGGTGAAACTATTTCTTCAACGTCGTCATGGGTGCCACTGCCACCTAGTAACAACAGCGAGAATAATGATTTAATAGCATTATTGTCTCCTACACTACCGTTGCCGCCGTCAACAATATCCAGCGAAGAATACGTGTCTAAGTCTATGTCGTCATCCATTGCTGGTAGAGTTGAAAATTTGAATCCTCAAAATGACCCAGATTTGTGGCCATTAACAATTACTGATGTAGACCGAACTGAGATTGTATTAAAAGGTCCAATCCGGGCTAAAGTTGATATTTTCCCCGTAAATGATAATGGACGACGGTTTAGCGAATATCATTACAGTAAAATATTATCTAATGGTGAAAAACTTGACAGACGCTGGATGATTTATTCACAAACAAAGGATGCCATTTACTGCTTTCCATGTCGGATCAGAAAATATAAAAATTGGATTCAGTGAAGGAGTGTGTGATTGGAAACACTTGGGTGATTACCTTAAGTCTCACGAATCAAGTCGACTGCACAAAGATTGTATGTTGAAATTGTTAAATTTAGAACACGGGTTAAAAAGTTGTGCCACTATTGACTCTTTAGCCCAGACTCAAATTGAACAAGAAATGCAGCGAAAGACTGCTTGCAATTGTAAATTTTGTAGCATCTCACAATTTGGCCTTCAGAGGTCATAGAGAGAAATTAATAACTGACTCAGATTCAAGTGAGACTAGTGGCAACTTTATAGATTTAGTAAAGTTAATAGCCCGATTTGATCCAATGTTGCAACTTCATTTAAAACAAGTAACAGACAAGACGATTAATGACCACTATCTCGGGAAAAATATTCAAAATGAGCTAATACAACTAATGGCAAGTCACGTGAAGACTAGAATTGTTGACAAAATAATAAAGAATAAATATTACTCGATTATTTTTGCTTGTACTCGTGACGTTTCTCGTGTTGAGCAGCTGTCAATTATTATAAGATTTGTTAATACAAATACAGCTGACATTGAAGAACATTTTATTGGCTTCTTAGCCGTCGAAAAAACTACAGCTGAGAGTTTGACTAATTATATATTCACAGAGCTAGAGCAACTGGGTATATCATTGCAAAACTGCAGAGGCCAAGAGTATGACAATGGTGCTAATATGCGGGTAGAAAAAAGTGGTGTCCAGAAACGTATACTTGAAATTATTCCACTTGCTTATTTTTTACCTTGTGGAAGTCACAGCTGGAATCTTATCCTAGGAGATGCAGCATCGTCTTGTGTTCAAGCTAAATCCTTTTTTGGTTTGCTACAAAGGCTGTACACTTTGTTTGCCGGCTCGAGTCAGAGGTGGGCTGTTTTAAAATCACATGTTAAATCCTTATCGCTAAAACCACTTTCCGAAACTAGATGGGAATGCAGGGTAGAATCAGTGAAGGCTGTTAAGTACCAACTAAGCGATATATGTGATGCTTTAAATGAGTTAGCAGAAAATAAAACAGATTGTCAGTTGGTTAGTTAATGCCATTCCATAGAAAAGGAAATAACTACCTACGAATTTGTAGTTTCTCTCGTCGTATGGTATGACATTCTTACAAAGATAAATATTATAAGTAAAATGTGGAAGAGCGAAAAAATGCACCTAGATGTGGCTATACAACACCTAGACGCATTCACACTTTGGCTTGATAATTATCGGGAAAATGGTTTCCAATCATCCTTGGTAGCAGCGAGAGAAATAGCTGAGGAAAATGATATTGACAGAAAGTTTAGAACCGTGAGAAAGAGACGTAAAAGAAGGAATTTTGATTATGAAGGTGAAGATGAAGTTCTTGAATTGCCTGCGGAAGAGATTTTTAAAATAAACTATTTTTATGTCATTGTCGACAATGTGCGCGCAAGCTGACAACCAAGATTTGAGGCACGTCATGAGAGCATATTTGGTTTCCTGTATAATATAAAAAGATTACAGGAATTTAGTGATAGTAAAATTTTAAAGCAATGCAGCGACTTGCAAATATCTTTAACAGTAGGAGAAACACCGATATTGATGGACATGAATTGTATGAAGAACTAAATATATTTATCCGTGTATATGAAGGATACGACGACATTATCTCGGTTCTTAAATATATAATAGAAAAAAATTTAAGTGAAGTCTATCCCAATATCGAAGTTATCCTCAGAATTATTGCCACCACACCTGTGTCAGTTGCGTCTGCAGAAAGAAGCTTTTCAAGGTTAAAAATTATTAAAACATATTCGATGACACAAGAGCGGCTTGCAGCCCTTTCTATTCTTTCAATTGAAAATGACGTAGCTCATTCCTTAGATTTTTGTGCTTTAATTAAAGACTTTAGTCTTAGAAAAAGCCGCAAACATCATTATTAAATCCTATCTTTTTAAGGCATTTGTCAATTTGGCAATTGTCATCTTTATGTTTGTTAACTTTAATAAATCTTCCAATATAATATTTTAAAACTCTAAATTTATTTATTTATAACTTTTTTATTTCTCCTCAATTATCAGAAATTCCTACTTTCAATTTTCATACTTTGCACAAAGGACAGGGGCCTCTAAACGATCTGCTGCCCGGAGCCTCGCAATGGTTAAGGCCGCCGCTGTATGACGGTATATTAATTATAATGATTATCTAACAACTGAATAATCATTGTATTAAAAAAAGTTTTTAATTTCATAATTTTCAATTAAGAAAAAAGTAAATTTTTTTCAAACAAATGTATAAACTGAAAGGACCAACCTACATTTTGCTACATATGAAGTTTAGTTAGGTTTTGTTGTATGAGAGAAGTTTATTTACATTCCTGTTAAGCTCATTCTTTTTTAATATTTAAATAGAAAAATGAAAACATTTGTACATTATTAACCATTTATAACTAATTTTTTGTAAATAACTTTAATATATTTCACTTCCCGGTTCATACAAGCCTTATTACTTGAGCAGAATCAAATAGACACAAAACAGCCTTTTTCAAATATCCATCCCTAGTGCAATCAATTCAGCAGTAAAATATAACTGATTTTAGCTTTTGCATATGTAAAATAATAAAAGGATTGTTGTCTTTTGTTTATGTTTTTTTTATTTTAATTCGGTCTAAAACAACTACTTTTATGCTTAAAGTCATTGTAAAGAAATGGAAAATACTATATGCAGTTTAAACTAAAAAAATGAAACAAATTCCTGATAAATTTAGGATTAGTCGGAACAAAAGCTTGGGTAAGGCATATTCATTTTTAATATACACCCATTTTGTCTTTTGCAATTTCCTCACATGTTTATATGAACATTTTTGGCTTCAAGCAACAAGCTATATTTTGTCTGTTTTTCTAACACGCTCTCTAGAGAAGCAATACTTGAACAGATTCAGCTACGTTTAAAATTAAATATTCAATGTAGAACAGCACCCCCTTTCATTCATTTGATATTTTTACGGATTTATATTTTTTAGTTCGATTAAACCATATTTCAAATCATTAATTATTTAATACATCTTTCGATATGCAGTCGTAGTGAAACTATTTTTTTTTAATTATAAGTTTTTATTAGTATTTATGTTGTTATTTAAATCTCTTTTGGATATAACATTTTGTAAAAAACCACAGATAGGAAAATTTATTAATTTTTTAATATCCCAATTAATTTGAAGAGGTTATAGCACATTTGTTCGGTATTCAAATAAAAAAAAAAAGATTATGAAAATAAATCAATAGTGATAAAATAATTTCGTAATAATTTAGATGACACAAGTTTGATAGCAACTTTAGAAAAGCAAAAATTAAATTAAAATGTGGTGAAACTGCTTTTTGATAAATATGCATAAAATTAAACAAGAAGTGCAATTCTTATCACTGTTCATGCAAATCAAAAGCTTAAAAGATTAAAAACAAATATACAAAGTCTTGCGAGGGGTGGCTACTCAGAATGAAGAAATGCTTCTTATTATATTATTTCTTATTTTTAAACGTGGTATACCTTAGTCTCGATACATTTTATACAGAAGATTACATAAAGTAACTAAGACGTCGATTTTAAAAAACTTTATATAACTATGCAAAAATATTTTGACTGATCCTCGTACCTACTTTTATGGTGACTAGTAGAATCAATGGGTGAGTTCAGCATGTATGTTAACACATGTTTGATCTCACGTTTAGCTTAAAGAACGACAGCGTACGATAAGTTTGGAGACAGAAATTTAACACTAAAACGATCAAAAAGCAACAAAATAAAAACTTAAAAATAAATATTAAAACACATGTAACCTTTTAAGCGACCTCATGACAATAGACAAGGTTGTCAACAAGCTTGGCCAACAAATATAGACGGCTTGGCTATAAAAAATTTGGCTCACTACATGCTTAACCAAAAAACATAAATGAATGTGTGTAAATGCAAACAATTATCTTCTACCCAATCTTAGCTGCTGCAAAAAATGTTGAAACTCTTAGCTTGCTCGTTTTGCAGTCCAGAAAGTGAAAAAATATTAAACTTACTACTGCAATCTTAAGCCAAATGTTAATATTAAAAATTAAGGTTTTTTGACAAAAAATATTATAAATCGGGTGTGCAAACGAAAGAAACCAAAAACGTATATTCAATAAACAGAATAAAATAATGCTAATGAGGCTAATGTTCTTTAATATGTTTTTCGCATACATATGCAAATCAAAATCACATAAACTTTTTCTGTTTGGCAGCATAAAATTTAACTAATATATAAAAACAATATACATAAATAGATTTTTTGTTTCTTATCAATTCGGTCATTTTTACTAAATAGGGAAAAAATAAGAAAAATATAAACACACTCGTTATAGCTGGAAACTGTAAACTAAAATTAATAACACGAAGACGACCGAAGGGTTTTGAAAGAAAATAAACAACGAAGTTTAGCCGTTTTTTTTTTAATTTATTTTTGAAGGCAGTGATATTCTAGCATTTGTACAGATACAATAACTTGTATCAGTTTTAGTAATCCCTTTTTTAAAAACATACATTGTAAAAATTTGTGATTAGTCTTAGCTAAAAACCTCTTTCAGTATTTCTACCACTAATAAGAGTGGCATGTACACATGTTGTGCAACCGCGTTGCCTGCGAATTTGTAAGCAGAAGATGCGAGCTGGAATCTCCACAGAAAATAATTGCTGTTGAGTAGCCGCTCTTAATGAGTTATTACAAGGCGAATAAATGAAAAATGCTCAAGCCTGCCGGTGTTCCGATTAGAAAAGAAAGAAAAACAATTATTGTGTCTGTGTGTTGGAACAGCAGTTGAGATGAATAGAACCTTTTTATGGAACAACTTTATATGTGAAATCCTTAGCTTAAAAAAATTATATTTTATGTTCCAACTCATAAGAAGTTATGCGTATCTTATGTACTTCGCAGAGAGATCGCGGCATCGATACTTAATTTTTGATTTCTAAATATAAAGAGACTTCTAAAATATTATTGAAAAATTAAATCAGTATCTGAGTAAATCAAAAAACAAGAAAAAGAAAACAAAACGTTTAGCAAAGCTTTATACCCGAAAGGCAAGGCCTAAAAAACTTATTTTTTTTAATCTCTAAAGCAGCGGCCTAATAACATAAAATCATTAGCAAATTTTTTAGCCCGTCTTCTCGATTGACGTCAAAAATTAAAAAAAAAACAAATTTGAAGCTTTGACCAATTTATGACACGTGTGTTTACAAATGCTTCTTGCTTAAAAGTAGCGATTACGGTTTGAAGTGGCCGAATATGAGTCACAGTTGCTGAGACCAACTTATACAACTTGTTGCAATTAAACTTAAAGGCGAAAATCTTCGATAAAATAATCCAATAAATTTAGCGTTTTCAAATTTAAAAACATGCGTTTGCCAGAACATGGCTATTTTCTAATAAAATATGAGTATTTAAAAGTAAAAATATCACTGAAAATTGTTGTTTAGCTCTTTGGAATATTTTATTTTCAAAGTCCTTATTAAACTGATAATATCGGCCCATTTATTAGTAGCACTCTTTAGCAAAATCTATATGATAAAATAATATTAAAAAATGTAACAAACTTTAGCCGTATTGTGAATTAGAGTTGCTACTCGTAGCAGCGTTTGACATAAATGCGTTGGATTTTTTTGATCATTGGTTTTTAAATAAAATTTTTCACTTTAACAAAAGTGTAGCGTTAACAACTCGCAATAGGTTGTACATTAAAATCAATGTGTCAGTTTAATTAGCTCCCTTGTACCTGTGCATATTGTTGACCTAATTATTTATACACAGTTGCATATAATAATAAAATTTTAATCTGTTTCGTTGTTTTGATTGTTTAGCATGCAAATATTTCTTTGTTCTTTTAGGCACTAAAAGTTGACCAGGGCCAAAGCCTTGCTTAACTCAAAACGCCAATATATTTATGGGACATTTTTTGTTTTGTTTTTGTAATATTGTAAGCCGCTAATGCCAAAAATTATTTAGTGTATGATTGGAAAATTTTGTCTTAAAATAAACAACAGAAAAAACATTTTTTTTTAATCGTATCGCCTTAAAAGACATATTACTGAATAAAAGGTTGCTTGCTCTAGCTTGCTGCTTCTCAACTTATACGTTATTTCTCCTGGTTGTTTCATTTTACTGCAGTGCTGTGGCCTTAATGTTTGATGGTGGTAATACCTTATTGTCTACACATGTTATTCAGCATTAAATTATTTTTTAGATAAGATCAACTTGTTGCTAAAAAAAAATACTAAAAAAACACATTTACTTATGCGATATACTTTCAAGCATAGAGCAATAAAATGCATATTGCAGTTTCAAAAATCTTGTAGGGAACGACAATGCCATGACAAAGTATTGCTAATGTGTTGCTATACTTTTAAATTTATTTTATTACTTCCAAAAAGGGGTCAATATTGGTACATTTTGTACGTCTATTATGTAATTATCATGAACTTTTGAGGAGATTTTTTTATGCTGGGGATAAGAACAAGTCTAAATGAATAATATAAATTACTTCTTTTTGTTGTAAATGCCGCTTGTAATATAGTTTTACTTAATCAAGATTTACGATATTATGGATAATTTGCTTCTAAAGGAAATGGGAACTTATCTTTAAAACTTAAGAAATATTTTTCATCTGAATTAAAAATGCAGAAGAAAATGTATTTAATAGTTTATGTGACGATTTAAGCCTGTTTATTAAATTACAAACAGCGTACTAGACTTTTATGCTTCTGCTGCCCGTAAATACTTGCCACCTAGACATCTGATAATTAGCCCAGTGCAGATAATTTTTTTAAACCCAGAAACAAAAATCTAGCAGTGTATGGGTACATGAAAAAATAAAATCGCGATTAAGAATTACGAGAAACTAAAAACCATAATAGCACTAGGATTAACTGCTCAATGCAGAAAACGAACAAGAATTATAAATTCACCGTTTTCGGCTTTTTAAGCTTTAATATTTTCTTAATCCCCATTTCAAACTTGGAATAATTTAATTTTTATTCAAATATCAGGATAACTGTCTTTAGAAAATGATAACAATATGTTACAATTATTGGGGTTCCTGTGAAAAGATTGATTTAATACGCTTTTCGAGTTACGATCTTAAAAATTCAACACAATAAAAAAGTATAATTAAAAAAGTTTATTTAAAAGCAATAGGTTGCTTCAGTTACAGATTAAAGTCAGTATAAATAATAGATTTGATGCTAAGTTTGAATAATGTAGCATATAATTTAAAACGCTCGATTACTCTTAATATACAAATCTGTTCCATTAAGTTTTGCATATTTGGTATATCGCCAAATATAAATTAGTAAACAAAGGAGAGTGAAGTATAGCAATGTAGTAATAAAAACCGAATTATTTTCTAAAACCAGAAGCAGAAAACAATGAGAATTTTTCACTTTATTCAATAAAATTTCTTCTTAGAATTTTCGTTCAAAAAATTGCATTACTTTCGGTAATAAATTGTTGTTGTAGATCCATTTCTAAATACAGTTTAAGTTTTCAAGTTTAATTTGTCATCTGTCCTTAACTTTACAAAAGAAAAAAAATTTTTGAAATTCACCTTCAGAAAACTTTAAAGGCAATGCACAGTGGGGCAGAATCAAAATATTTTGGAAATAATTCAGCCATTTTAAAACGGCTAGGCCGATTGATTCAAAATTTGGCACGAGCATAGTAATGAAGTACTTGAGCTTAAGTTTTGAAGGTGGTTACCCTCCACTTTCCATGGATGGCGCTATGTGGTCTCAAAGTTGGACACCTCGCTCCTGAAAATTTTTCTAACGCTTGGCATTTCTTCAATTTTTGTCTGATTTTTAAATATTTTACCTGGTCTTAAAGCTCTCGTAAATACCTACAAAACGGTGCTTTAAACTGTATGTTTATGTTTAAAAATGATCGAGTTATAAGCATTTTAAAATTAAAATTTTTGATTTTTTCCATACCCTGGTCCAGTTTTTTCAAAATATTGGGTACAATTTGCAGCAAATTTGTTTGATTTTTTTACCGTAGATAGCAAACAAAATTTGAGATTTTCTGAAAAAAATTTGAAAGTAATATCTTCTCTGGCTTAAAAACTATACGATATTCAATTTAAAAAATCCAAAATTATTGCATTTTTGTGTATTTGAGCCTAAGATGGGAGACTAATCTAATTTTTTAGATAGAAAAAAATTTTCTTAAGGAATATATAAAAATTTTTTATTTTGATTAAAGCTAACTATACGTGTGTACGTTTAAACTAAATTTCGTATAAAACTGATCATTCTTGTAGAAGATGTAAGTCTTTCAACTTGACCTATTTTACATCGAAATTTTGACTTTACCCCATATTTTCTAAAATCCCAAAGCTGGGATCGGAAAAAGAAGAATACTATAAAAAGCTATATATACTCCAAATTGTTTCAAAAAGTATTTCGTGATCCCTAGTCCATATGTGGACTTTATGGGCAAAAGAGTAAAAAATTCCAATTTTGGGATTTTTCGTCTTTATTTTGGGTATTATGGGATTTCCTTTAGCTTAATGTTGCAGATTTTTTTACCGTTTGATTTTAGTTAACAAACTACATATGCACAGAAAATTTTGTTTTTTTACACAATTTTTTACACAGGCATGAAAATTTTTACTTCCGTAACATAAATGTATAAAAGTGAGATACATATTGAAACACTCATATTTAAGAACGCATAGTTTTGCACGTAAGAATGATATTGAGGTGAATCTTTTTTTATTTAATAGGAAATTGCGTCATCTTTATTCACATGCATAAAAAAAAAATAAAAAAATGGAACAAAATTTTAATATTCGTTGCTGAGCTCCGAAAATTTCGAAAAATTATGGTAAAAACGGTCCAATTTGAGAAAAGTAAAAATATTAAATATGCTATAAAACTTTTATTAATTAAGCAAATCAGATAAAATTTTCTGTGCATATGTAGTTTGTTAACTAAAATCAAACGGTAAAAAAAATCTGCAACATTAAGCTAAAGGAAATCCCATAATACCCAAAATAAAGACGAAAAATCCCAAAATTGGAATTTTTTACTCTTTTACCCATAAAGTCCACATATGGACTAGGGCTCACGAAATACTTTTTGAAACAATTTGGAGTATATATAGCTTTTTTATAGTATTCTTCTTTTTCCGATCCCAGCTTTGGGATTTTAGAAAATATGGGGTAAAGTCAAAATTTCGATGTAAAATAGGTCAAGTTGAAAGACTTACATCTTCTACAAGAATGATCAGTTTTATACGAAATTTGGTTTAAACGTACACACGTATAGTTAGCTTTAATCAAAATAAAAAATTTTTATATATTCCTTAAGAAAATTTTTTTCTATCTAAAAAATTAAATTAGTGTCCCATTTTAGGCTCAAATTCACAAAAATGCAATAATTTTGGATTTTTTAAATTGAAAATCGTATAATTTTTAAGCCAGAAAAGATATTACTTTCAAATTTTTTTCAGAAAATCTCAAATTTTGTTTGCTATCTACGGTAAAAAAATCAAACAAATTTGCTGCAAATTGTACCCAATATTTTGAAAAAACTGGACCAGGGTATGGAAAAAATCAAAAATTTTAATTTTAAAATGCTTATAACTCGATCATTTTTAAACATAAACATACAGTTTAAAGCACCGTTTTGTAGATATTTACGAGAGCTTTAAGACCATGTAAAATGTTTTAAAATCAGACAAAAATTGAAGAAATGCCAAGCGTTAGAAAAATTTTCAGGAGCGAGGTGTCCAACTTTGAGACCACATAGCGCCATCCCTTCAAAACTTAAGCTCAAGTACTCCTCTACTATGCTCGTGCAAATTTTGAATCAATCGGCCTAGCCCTTTTCAAATGGCTGAATTATTTCCAAAATATTTTGATTCTGCCCCACTGTGCAATGTCTGCTTAGATCTAGATCAAGCAAACTTTGTAATCGTGGCTTTTGTGTACATTTGGTTTGTATGCTTCAGTTTGAAAAACACAAACATAAAAAATACATAATTACCTAAATTTTAATGGTTAAATGTTACACATGAAAATTTACAACTATTACTAGTTCAGTAGTGCTACTGTAACTGATTATCAGAGGGACGGACTGTCTTGTTTTTTGTTATTCTTTTTTTTATGTGATGTGTTGACAGCCTGTAATATTTTTTTTTTTTTAGTTTTTCATAAAAACTAAACTACAGTTAAATAAATTTTATATTTCGTTGTTTTTATCTCCCCCAAATGTTTCACATTTTGTTTGCCTTTTTAATACTCTACTATTTAAATGCAACAACAGTTTTTATAGTTAAGCAATTTTGCCTCTGCTTTAATAAAGTTTTTATTTTCAGTCAATATTTATTTTTCGTTTATAATATTAAACTTTTGACCTAAAATGTTTCTGTTTCTGTTTGCTTTTGTTTTTTTTACTATTAAATTAGATGCAATAATATTGAGGCAAAGGTAACTTAAGTTAAAAAGTTATACTCATACATGTTATAGGTGTATGATGTTATAAAAAAAAGTTGCAGCCTTCCAATTGTCTTCTTTTTGAAAGTAGGTAATGTGTATTTTTATTGATAATCTTAAACTAGTAAACATTAATTAAAAAGAAACTATTTCAGCTGTTAAGGAAATAAGATGTTATCTTTATTGTTTTAAATTAAATAAATGTCAAGATATTTTCTTCTTACCCATGAAGTCTTTTTTTGTAATAAAGTGAAAAATAATAAAATGAATAGAATTCATTTTCTTATTTCTTATATGTGACCGTAAATACAACTTTTATTACTATATTTTTCGCACCTGCGTTTGTGTGTTGGGTATTAAGACATTATAAGTTGCTTCATTAGATATTGAGCAGGCCGTAAGACTTCTGTAATATTTTTAAGAATTGGTTTACAAAGCGCTCGTAGTCATAATTGTGATGTTTTGCTTTCAAGGTATTGAAGTTAAGACGATCACCCTAACTTAATTTACTCTTTGTTAGAAGCCAGAAAGAAGATAGGCGGCCACAATTGTGGCGAATATGTGGTAAAAGCGATAAATTTGCGTTCGGAAAAATTCTACGCAACGCGTGCTATAGTTATTTTATGATAAAAACAGAGAAATGGCAAGCTCGACGTTCAAGTTTTTAAAGTTTAAACTAAATTTTTGACGAAATTTTTGGTTTGGTAAATTTATACAAATTTTAAACTTTTGACCAATTTAAATTGTAGTTTGCTCGAATTTCCTACTTTCTTAAAAAATTAAGGTTTTGCTATTTTGTCGACTTCATTTAAGATTTCGATTTTTTGTGACCATCAGATTTAAAATAATTTAGAGCATGGCTTGAAAAATATTATCTGTGCCCAGAATTTTGTATGACTCAAAGGTGCTTTTTATCAGTATTAGTTTGTCCACGGCTATTCTATCTCTGATCAACACCTATGGTCTGAAGAAAGCAGTCCAAATAAAGTGATATCTATGACATTGTTTTAAGATATAATATGTTAATTTGATTAATTATTTTGTTCTCGATTTTAGACTAGCGCTTTATTTTGTTAATTACCGAAGCAATGCCAGGAAAAAAGTTCTAAGGGTATTGTATATTTTGTAAAATTTGTATAAATTTTAAACTTATATTATATATCCAATTCTATGCAACATATAGTCGTTGCACAGATTGAAGGTCCCAGAATGCCAAACCGACTCTCTTGTGGTTTAATGTTCCATTTTTAATTCGAAATGGTGGCAGGGTAAAATGGGGTCCCTAGGATCCTCCAAGGCAAACTAGACCCATTGCCAAGCCACACCGAAGCCCCGCCGTCTGCCAGATTTTAAAACTTCGGCCTTCCTTAAAAAACCGATTATTATATACTCCTTGTTTGAAAAACCTTTTCTTTTTTAAAAGTTTTAATTCCCACAAGTTAGCAAACAGACAATCATGCTCCCCTTTAAAAAAAATTTCAACCTTTAAATTCTGTAAAATAAAGTACAAGTATTGAAGCATAACCTTGTGATAAAATAATGAAAAACACCATTTTTTTATTAAGACAAGCCCATTTTTTAATAGTTTCTTCCACTTTGATTAGTGTTAAATAGATCAATGCAATTGTTGTGGCTACTGAAACTTAAATTATTATTTAAGTTAACGCTAATCAAGCTCACAGGAAATTGCTGTTCACCGAACCTAGTAATTTGTACTAAATGTTGCTTTTGTGTGTAGTTATGAAGAGAGCGTTCTGTTTAAGTTATTCCCAGATATCAGAAGCAAAATTTATTTTTTAATTTCTTAAAACTCTTGTTATAAGACGTTCGCACTTGCATGTTAAACATTTAAAAAAATATTACAAAAGTTAATTTCCTGATTGCATTGTACTCAATCTGTATAATTAAATTGCGCACTAAGACCCACTTTAACTTGATAAAGGCACAGGTACACACTTGGGCAAAGGCCTAAACATTTGCAAGCACGCACGCTGCTTTTAAAACAGATGTTTTAGTAATGATATTCTGGTAAAAAAAAACATACAAAAAAAGGCCTCATAACATTAATTAAATGAATTCTAGTGCAGTTGACAAGATTTAGGTCATTATTACGATGCGAAAAGTGTGCGCATAAAATTAAATAACCCAAAATAAAAAAGCAGTGTTAAAAATGCTTTACCTTTTTTGATGGCTGAAAATATCAACGACAGACGGGGAACATCATCGCACAATTAAGGGTCACTTGCCAAATTAAAATAAATGTAATGACAAGCGAAAAAAAGTTGTCTTTTGTTCTTGATCATTTACTTGTTGCTGTTCATGACAGAATTTGAATAAACAAAAAGCACCAAACAAGAACAAAACACCTCTTTTATGCTTTATGGAGTAATGGTTACCTGGCATCTCTTTGGTGTTTAACATTGAGGTACTTTGCGTGTTTATATCGCTTAGAAAAGTGATCTTATTTATAGTATGTGTGTAGCTGCGTTAGTTTAAACAATTATATTTTTAATTCGCTTTCTACAACGTGATTATTGTTTTTGCTTGAGGTTTTTGTTTTTATATATTAAGTATAACCTGGTCCAAATAAATTATTTAATATTCGTATACTTTGTTTATGGATTAACTAGTTTGAAAACAATAACAATAAATGATTGTGCTCTTTAAGTTAATAACTTTTTCAAAGAAAAATTCTAAAAGAGTGTGTGGCATTAACTAAATATTTTTTAACATAATTAATGTTTTTCTGTATTATTATTATATTTATTACAAAAGGAGAATGTAAATCATTTATTCTACTGACCTTTAAACTTTAAACAGCTAAGAAAATGTCAAACCCTTTTAATTCTTAAAAAGTACCTAAAACGGATATAATATTTGAGCCGAATGAAACATTTCCCCAAATGTTGTTTAATTTTTAATGATAATGTCGTAGTTACAAGAATATCTCTGGAAATTTAATAAATAACTTTAGTTTCAAAATAAGTTTCTTTAAAATTTTTGAGGGTTTCTATATCTATTTCTAATTAGATTTTCTATATTTAGTGTTACTTAAAACTTTATTTAAAAATTCTTAACTCGTATGTGTATAATTATTTTTCTTAGTTATGGGTATTTTATTGTTAGCTCTATTTAAAGCCTTTAAATAAGCTTTATAAGTAGTAGTGACCTAAAAAGTTTCATATTTTGTTCAAAATTATATCAAGTTTCCAAATTATAAATGTTAACTTTAACACACAATTTCGTTATAAGTTAAGTCTGCTTCGTTTATTTAGTTATCAGTTTTTTCATCACAGTGATATGTTATCGTTATAAAGTTCAAACTCTTTTTATGTGAAAGCAATATCAAAACCTTAAGGAATTTTAACTAAAGTAGTAGCTCCTAAATATACAAAGCAAAAAAAAACAGAATAATCTAAATCATTATGTACCCAAGCAATAAATTTATTTCATATTTTTTTCCATTTTTACTAAAGAAGAGGATGCCCAAAAATTAATACTAGACATAAATTTGTCGCTATTTGTGAAGTTAACTTTTGGAAACCGTCTAAAAAAATTCACAGTTTAGAATAGAAAAAGTGGAGTAATATACACCTTTTCAATGCTGAGCAATATCTCAAATATAATAAATTAAATGATGAATTTTGAGCAAGATAAACTTATGACAAATCACTAGGAAATCCAGGTATATACAGCTTTCTTTGGTACGGATTTTAGACTGATGACATAAATGTTGAATATACTTCAAACATGAGGCTGGAGGCGCAGCGACCATGGATACTATTTTACTTCACGGGATACCACACATATATTTTTCTTAATTTAATGATATTGATGCGGATAATACCCTTTTCTGCATGACAATGAAACACTAAGTAGGCGGTGATAAAATTCAATTATTACATGAATCTTCTGGGAGTCAATTGTAATCTAGTGATAACAAAATTGTGTATCTCATATTTCTATCTCAAAGTTTCCACAGCCACCCATAATTTTTACGTGAATTACCAGCAAAAACAACAAAACAAACATAAAAAAAAACGTTTAAACAGCATTTACAGGTTGCAAAAGTTCCTTTTTTGCAGAATCCCTAATGACTCGTTTATGGTATGGACACGTTATTAAAATTTCGTACGCTTCCAGCTATATATTTGCTGTTGTAAATTGGTCTTCAGTTTTTTTTTTTTTTTTTTTTTTTTTTGCAATATTCTTTTAACACACAAATTTTCATAGTTATATGTTGGGTTTACCGACAGTTAAAGTGCTTTGATTTGATAATTATTATCAGTGACGTACACAGACGTGACCATTATTATTATCATTCCTGGCTGTCGTTGTAACTACATGACCATATAGGAATCAATGAAAACAATAGCAAATTTAGCACATGATATCAACCGATTTTAAAACTGAAACGATTTTTAAGCAATAAAAAAATTAAAATCTGGAATCATATAAACTTTCCGTTTTTTGTTATTGCATTCTTAAAATTATTTTCTAATTTTTTGTATATTTTAAGTAGAATTGATGATGAATTGAAAACAAAAATAAAGTTTTTCTTATTTCTTTCTTAAAATTAAACAAGTATCAAAACTAAACTGAATGCATTTTTATTAAATCAAAAAATTAGTGCTTATTTTATGATTTATGCTTGCTTCCCTTTTATGTGACGAATTTATAGTTTCAAACAAACAAAAAATAAAAAACTCATAGCAATTCTTAGGATTTCTGTGTATACTTTGAAAGTATACATACAAATCAAAGGTTATTATTAAAATTTGATTTATTTTCAAATTAATGAAGTATCAATTTCAATTTCGTTTTTACGTTCATTATAACTTTTTCTAGTGTAGTGCTTTTTAAGACATTTGCTCAACAAGTTCCTTTTGTGTAGTGTTCTTTAGAAAACTTTTTATGCATGCCTTGTGAACAGACATTTTTATTGTATAAGTTGTCAAAAATGCTGACAGTTGCTTCTGTATTGTAGGCATGCAAACAATAATTATGGCTATTCATTAAAAAAAAAAAAAACTCACGCTTTTGGAAACAAACAACATTGTTTTAGCGTTTCTTCCTGCTTCCTGCTTCCTTTCCATTTCTATTGTTATATGCAGATAAAATTGTGCTAATTAAAATGATAATATAAATCAAATATCATTTATTTTAACCAATTATAATAAAATTGTCGGCATACGTCAAATCACTATCTTATTATAAACAAATTTAAAAAAAAAAAAATAAAATGCAAATAACACAGGTCAGAGAAGTTTTAATTTATTTAGGTTACTAAGCCATGTACGCATATTTTATATGACAAAAAGATATAATGAAACGAAAAAAAAAACAAATCTTCATACTAGTTTGTTTTGAAGACTTAATAATAAAAATTTTAATAACAAAATATATGAAGAATGGAAACTAGAAAGCCACCAAATTGATTTTCTGTTTCTGATGTGAAAAATTTTGTACTTTGCAGTTGTAAAAACATAACCCTATTGTTTTCGTTACAATATTTGTGTGTCTGCCATAGTCTTCTATCTATGGCGCCATAGACCTCTGACGATTCAATTACAACTGCATGTAATGTGCGCTAATAAAATTTTTAATTTATAATAGTTTACCTGCTTGCAATATTCAAACTTATGCCGTTTAATAGTCTTACAGCCAAAAGAAAAATTTGTTCAATTCATTAAGCAGCACCATTATTTATCCCTGGTATTTTTTAATGCCTCAACGAAAAGCTTACCAGATTAATATAAGAAAATTTTATTAAAGCAAATAAAAATTGTGTTTATATTCGCACTTAATTTAGTATGTTATATGCATACATATATCTATATGTTTTTAATCTTTCGTTATATTATTTGCTTTACTATTTTTTTATTTTTAAATATAACGCTTAATATTTTTATTTAAATAGGATTGTTATTACACTGTACATGTTTTTTGTTTACCAATTGTACATGTGTATATAAGTGAAAATTTTAATTAAAAAAGTATTTATTACATAAATTTATTTTACTTATGTGATTAAGTAATAATTTTTTTTTTAATTACAAATTAACAGTTGTAATTTTTCAATTACATGCAATGTGTCACTAAAAAAATCAAAAATTTACAATTACATGTAATTAAGTAATTGCATGTGTAATTAATTGCAAAATGTAATTCACATCCACCAGTCTGGTAGTTAAACACTTGAAAATTTTACACTTGGTGCATTCTTATGGCTGCTACAACAAAAAGATAATACAAAAAAGGTAAAACTTTTAAAGTCTCATCATAGAGATATTTTTTCCGTAAATTACACAGAGTAAATAAAAGGGTTTTACCATAAATAATCTAATTTAATCTGGTTTTGTAAACCATAATATACAAAAGAGTGGCCCATACGTGGCAAAGAACATTGTTTTTGAGTCAAACTCGAACCTGACTGACACTTTATTTTTCTGATACTTTTATTATTTACTCGAATATAAATAAAGACTTGTTTACTAAAAAAAAAAATATAACGTTTCAGAATAATTCATATTTTTTTAAACCTTTGATCATTATTTATATAATAAGATACTCTATTTTTTAAACCGGATTTAGTTTATTGTAAGAATTTAAGTTAGAGAAGACAACAGACTTGTGTACTTTATAAACAAACTAGTTCGTTTTAACAATTCAATCGATTGAACTAAGTGAACTTGTTCATACCTTTAAGTATACCTAGTTCATTTTTTAACTATACTTTGAACTACCAGCCAAGATAAACTTGAATCCATGTTTGTGTTTCCTTGTTGAATACTTCGGATATGAAATCAGTGCTGCCACGCATTTTATGAAAAATTCTTATTATCAATGCTACGGTGTTGTTGCCATCATATTTTGATAAGAGCATTTGAATTTCAAAAGCTTTTGACCTAAAGAAAGCGTTTGAACTAAAAATTTAAACAACAGAACATTCGAACTAAGAGAGATTTACAACTAAGGAGAGTCTTTGAACTAAAATTTGATTTAGTTCGTTATTAAAGTTTGGTCTTAAAGAAGCGATCACTAAGTTGAACTAAATAGCACAAATCTAGAAGCCGATGTGTTAAATACGGTAGATAAGTAAAACCTGAAAACCATTAAAGGCGACTTATTTCATTTAGATTTTGTAATTGTGTTGAGAATTTTTTGTCAAGAAAACGTACTTTTCAACCAAACTATTAATCATTAACTTTGCTTTGAACAAAACTTAACTGCAAACGTTCCGTAAAAAAACAATCAAATATTTTAATTTTTGCATTCAGTTTCTGTTTTTTTTTATTCTCTCATAGAATTATAGCAAATTACATAAAGTAACGTAATAAAATCTCCCTTTAACCTAACTGCATCATACTATTGTTTGACGATGCCTTAAAACGGCCTGTACCACACATGACGATATTGAAGACTTGTTTTACAGAAAAACATATTCTGAACCTTGTTTAAATACTTCAAGAGAGAAAAAATCATCAAGTACAATACGAACATTTGTACTGATATCATTGCATTCGTGGTACCAATGTTCGATGGATAAGATGCTTTATTTGCCTTGCAATACAAGTATCTGTCATTGCAGTTGGCATAAATGACAATTTCGTTACTAGTTTCCTGTTTTTTGTTTTGCTTATTTATATCTTTGCAATTGACAATTAATTCAAGAAAGCATCAGAAAATACAGTCAACACGATTTTCATTTATTTCGCATTTCAACGTTGCTACATTGCCATCGTCAGGTTTGTTTGAGTAGAAGCAAACAAAAACAGTTTTTTGTTGAACTTACATTCACAATGTACGCAGCATTGAACCGAAACGAACTGCATAAAAACCAAAATTTATTTTAATGATTTACTGGCCATTTCTGTGTGGTACTGCAGGGTGTTTTTATTTTATTTATTTTTTTCGTGCAATATTTTGTCAACAATCATCAGTTTAACGATATAGTTCCGTGATTTAGAAATTTGTTCATTCCACAAAAAACAATTCGTATCGAAAAAACTGGGTCTTAATGTGCGATCGTAAGTAAGAAAGTACACAAACGTTTTCTTCAATTTTTAAAACTTACGTTCGTAGTAAGATATAACAAGAATTTTGTCGTTGGCTGGCGTAGATCAATATTGTCCAGAGTCGACTAACGGATCCACAAACCTTACGCTATAACTAAATTGATTTACCCCTTTCTGGGTATTAAACTATACATATCTTTATTTAAAACTTTGATAATACACATATATTTACTTCAGTAAACTACTAACAGCCATGCTGAAACAAAGATCAACTGGGAGGGAACCGGCTTATAGCGGCTAAAGTTAAAGTTCAAATCAATCAGGGGAATTTGGGCTTATATTCCTAACATTTTCATGACACTAAAATAAGTCGGCAGTATCCAGGTAAATACTGGCAATTGGTCGGGAGTTTCGGACATGGCCAGGTAGGTAGAATTAAAATAGCAATTAAAAAATAGCATAAAATGAATATGTAAGTAATACACGCCAAACGAATCTGAAAATGTAAAATTATTTATTGAATTAAATGAAATTAAATTATAAGTCCGCTATAGTGATGGGTGTTTCTTGCAAATTAATATCTCAGTATAATTTTGGCCAGGTGATCGCCTCAGCTGTTACGTAGATTTTTTAATCACACACTTTTTGCAGCAATATCTGTCGTATTTCACCATTTTTACGTTTCAAATAGTCATTTATTTCTAGATTATCAGTGTAGACAAGTGGCTTGACTTATCCACAAGGGAAAACGTAATGGCGTTCAATCACATGATTTTAGCAATCAATGAGCATGACCTTTACTTGAATTGACTGCTCGAAAATATTTCTTCTGTAAACCAATGGCATGTGTCAATGTGTGTTGAAACGACGTGTCAGCAGATTTATTGTCAGCCAATTCTGGTACAAAGTATTTATTTATCATGTTTTTTTACCATTTACCATAAACGGTAAAAATCTGCCTATTATCACTGTAAAAGACAAGGGATTCCCTCGGTCCATAAAGTGTGTCAAAAAGCAAAATTCTCTTGACAAAATAGGTTCGTTAATAGCTCGACCTGGCAAAAATGTTTCTATGCCTGTATATTATAAAATGCTCAATCAAACTAAATACTTAACAACTGTCAGCTATCAAATCGTTTCGCGAACAAAGCACTATTGCAAACCGAAAAACCTTAAGAATTATTAAAATTTTAATATGACCATAAAACAACTTAGAAAGCTATTTTTAGTTATGACAAATCTTATATACCCTTTATCATATAAATATATAAATCTAGTTTATTGTAACTACAATTAGAAAACCTAATAATTTTTGCATAAAAATGTCATTGGCTCATTATAGATTTAAAAAACAATTTGAGTACTACCTGAAAGCTCTCTTTAAAACTTTTAAATATTAACCATATTGCTGTCTTAAAAAACATGACGTAAAATTTTACTTTTTTATTAAAAGCTCAGAGGCTTATAATTCTGAAAATATTGGCTGTCAATTTTTTCACTTAATGTTTTTTTTTAATTCTATAAATTAATTTTCTTTATTGCAGTTACTTACTAAACTAGATTTGTTCCAAATTATATGTAAAAATAAGAGGCAGGCGTAGTATTTTGCTTGCACGCCCGAAGGTCGCGAATTGATCTTGCTTATTTTCAATAAAAAGATTTTCGAAACCATGTCTGATCGATTGGCGTATTTAAATTTCTTCAGCTGCAAACACGAAAAAATAAAATAAAAATTCAAGACTGCAATCAAATTGTGCAACTTCAAAGACTGATGTGCAGGGTAAGAAACGTGGTGCGGCTGTGCCTGTTCTAACTACGTACAATGCAAATATTAAAACTGTTATTAGCACTATTGATAACTTGCTAGGGCATAAAAATTATAACATTAAATTGTTAGGAAAGAGTGTAGCAAACATAGAGGTCTGCATTCTCGAGGATTATCAGAAGGTGAGGGATCTACTCGAAGAGCTCAAGGTACATTTTTACACCTATACGCCAAAGAGTCTCCGCCCCTATACGGCGGTTATTGAGGGTCTTCCTGATTCTTTTGAATCTGAGGAGATTTTGGGATACCCGAACGGTTTCCAGATTAGTGCGAACATTATTGGCTTAGCTCGATTGGGAGGTGACAAGTGGGTTGTTAGGCTGACAAGGGACTCAGACATTGAAAAACTGTACGCCATCCGGTATATATTGAGGTGTCGGGTAAACATCAGAAAGTTTAGACGCACTGGTATCACACAGTGCTTTAATTGCCAGCGATACGGACATGTATCCTCGAATTGCCGCATGCCCTATAGGTGCGTTAAGTGCGGGGGAGATCAAGGTCCCGGTAAGTGCGAGGTGCCTCCTCGCGGAGAAAATGTTGCAGAAACCTTCGTAACTGATCCTGTTTCTGGACAGGTCTCGACAAGGGTTGGTCTGCCTATAAGATGCGTAATTTGCGGTGTGGAGGGTCACGTGGCTAGCTCGAAAGAGTGCCCGCGAAAACTTGCGCTACTTCGTAAGCTTGAGACTAAAAAATTGGCTAAGTTTTTACTAACTTCTCGTGTACCTGGTCAGAGTAGGGTTAAGTACGGGGTATCGTATGCTGCTGCAGCTGGTGCTGCCGCGGTTCAAGAGCTCCCTAAAATGTCACCTTTAGGGCAAAATAGACGTGAAAAGGCGGAAATCTCAATAGGAACAGCTATGGCCCATTTTGACATTATTGATAAGGACTGTAAACGCTTTTTTGGCGGCAGACTTTTAAATTGTCTTGATAAAGTTGGTGGCTTCGCGGTTAAATACCGCGAGTTGGACAATGACGGGGACAGGTCACGTGCTTTGCTCGGCATGCTTTTGACTTTGAGACATAATGGCTAGTTCTATTAAAATTATTTTCATTAACGTGAACTCGGTTGTTTCAAAACATAAAAGACACTATTTGAGTTTATTCCTTACTCGACAAAAACCGGACGTACTACTTTTGGCCGAGCACCGTTTAAGTTCTCGCCATAGATTCGACATGACTGGATATAGGGTCTTTAGACGGGACCGGCAAAATGGAAGAGGAGGAGGTACGGCTGTCCTCATTAGGGATGATTTGCATTCGAAGGCTGAATAGTGTGTATTTGATTGTCATTTCAATGTACCTTAAACCCAGTGACATGTTCGCTGTGGAATACTTTGATGAAATACAGCCACTGGTACGTAATTGTAGTGTGGTAATTGGTGCGGACCTCAATGCAAGGCATCCTTATTGGGGAGATCCGCCAACGAATGCGAGTGGTCGCAACCTCCGGGAATTTTTGTTATCTAGTCCCGACATTGAAATTCGTCAAACTAACGGACCAACAAGAATTAACAATGTCTCCTCTTCCTACATTGACTTCTTCTTGACGTCTGTGGACGTCACTGCAGTAAGTACGGAATACCTTAGGACATTGGACTACGAGTCCGACCACAAGGCTGGAGTCATAGAACTAGCGACTAGCGACTTTATGATACGAGAACGCCCGTTCAGGTTTGACTATGATAAAATGGACAGACGAAGATTTACGACCAGACTGGCTCTAAATCTTGACACGTGTGGACTGCCTATTGATAGAAACGTGACAGCGACGGAAATTAATGAGTGTGTTGGGGCAATGGAAACGGCCTTCCAAGACGCTATGGAGTGTTCACAGGAGCTAGAGGATTAAAGAAGCTGCCACAGCACATTCTTCATTTTATTGACGAGAAAAAGCGACTAAGACGAATATTGCATAGGTGCGATGACCCAGGTAGACGAAATATTCTAAAAGCGGACGTTCGAAATTTGGACAAAATAATACAGGGGGCCATAGCAACTTTTGAACGAGACCATTGGACTAACTTTCTTCAAAAAATTCGACTTAACGACAGGACATTTAGAAGCATAAAGACGGCTGCGGGACTCTACAATCGACCCGTAATTCGAAACTTGGTGGATGTTGATGGTACGATTGTTTCTAACAGTTCTGAATTGGCTAACCTGTTGGCAACCCATTTCTTTCAGATTAACCATTTGGATCAAAGTGCCCATTCAGATTTATTCGGTACGAATGTGCGGGAAATTGTGTCGTCTTTGGACAGGACGGCACCTTTAACAGTTTTCGGCAGGACACATACAGCTGACGGAGGACTGATTAATTCAAGCACGAACGTAGACGGATTAGCTTTCATTGACTCTGCATCTGTGGGCATCGCGTTGAGGCGTAGATCAAATAAAAGATCCTGTGGAATGGACGGGATATCTGATATTGTATTGAAAAGACCTAATGTTGTAGCATGGAAATTTCTAGCAATAGTTTTCAACCATTGCTATAATATGGTTATTTTCCGAAAGCGTGGAAATCGGCACTCGTTGTTCCTATACTGAAACCCAGATCGGATCCTAGTGTGTGTGGAAGCTATAGACCCATTTCCCTGCTGTCTGCCTTTGGAAAGTTGTTTGAGTTCTTTCTCCTGGCAAAAATAAAAGATGTAATAATTGACAAGGACATCTTAAAGGACTTCCAATTTGGATTTAGAAGTGGACTTTCGAAAACGCACGCTCTGACGGTACTGGTGGACATCATTGCCAGGGGACTGAATAAGAGATGCCCAACAATAGCAGTCAGCCTTGACTTTGTCAAGGCTTTTGACACAGTTTGGCATGATGGTCTTTTATTCAAAATGATAAGCATGGGATTTGGTGTGGGTATTTGCGTATAGTGGACAACTTCTTAAGAGACCGATCTTTTAGGGTACGTGTGGGTGATGTTAGGTCTAGCGAGGGCTTGATTTCTGCAGCAGTGCCACAGGGCTCGTTACTAGGTCCGGTGCTATACAATATCTTTGTTTCCGACATACCACAACCGCCGCGGGAGGATCTGTTACTTATGTATGCCGATGATATTCTGATTGCCTCTTCAGGTGCTAGAGCAAGGAATATTGATGACCGACTGAACCGATACTTGACGGTACTGGCGGACTATTTTACAAAATGGGGTCTTACCTTGAACATTTCGAAGACTGTCGCCGTAATGTTCAAGGGTAGGCGCAAATATATTTATCCGAATTGTAGACAATACGTACCATGCTTGACTGTCGGACAAGAACTGATTGGGACTTCGGACAGGCTTAAATACCTGGGTGTCACCTTCCATGAGAACTTTGAGAGCTATCGGCATATCGACGACATTCTTGAGAGAAGCAAGAGAATTTACTCTGTATATCAGGGAGCTCTCAAAGAAAAGGGGGGTCTTGATAGGAAAGTGCGTCTATTAGTATACCGCCAAATTATCCGTCCTATCATCTCCTATGCCCTCCCGGCTTGGTTCGGTATTTCATCGCACCAGATGGAAAGGCTACGGAGGTGGGAGAGATTAGTTTTGGTTGCTTGTCTTGGGCTTAGGCCTTATGTGGGACCAAACGGCGAGATTCGCAGGCCATCATGTAGATCAATCTGTAGTGGAAATGGCTGTGAAATTTTTGGAGGGCGCACGATCCTTGGAGAATGCTTTTCTGCGTCGAGAAATCTGGAGGCTGTTCGGATGTCAAGGTATCTGTCTCCGGTAGATCTATTGACCATTAAGGGTGCTGGGATTCTTTACGGGGATGCAGACCTCTTATTTTATCATAGAACACTCTCTCAGTATTCAGAGTACTGTTTACAACACAGCACAATAGTTTTATTTTATTTTTTTTGTCAATTCATATTTGTTTGTTTTTTTTTTTTTTAATATGAATTTTTTTGTTTTTCCTTTTTTCTTTCTTTGTTTTTGTTCTTTTTGTTATTATAGTTCTAAGTTTTTAGTTTGTAACTTACTTTAAGTGTTTTATTTTTTTTAATAAATTTTAAGAGCTTCCTTTTTTTCATCCCTTTTTTTGGAATTATTTGTTAAACTTATTTTAGTTTTATAAAAGAGTTAATTTGTACAAATGTACAATTTTGTTTTGATTAATCTGACAGTCTTTAAAAAATAGTAATGTATGCAAGGAATATTTTTTATAATGTTGTATTATTTTTTAAGACTTTACTTGTTTGTAAAAATTTGATGGGAAATAAATATGAATCTGAATCTGAAAAATCTTTTTTCACCTGTGGTGAATGGTACAAAATCTCTTTTTTCCATTAATGTTTCGAATTCTGGCCACTTTATAAGGTTTTATAGGATAAGTAGAAATTAAAGTAGAACTCTAATAAAAAATAATACGTTAATAGACAAATTTTATAGCCTTTTTGGAAATTATGCCACCTTAAAACTTTTAACCCTTAATATTAAAATACAATGGTCAAAAAATCTACGAAATAACGAAGAAATCAATGTTGGAAAAACTGCCAAAATAGCCAAACCTAAAGATGGAATTTTTTTAAACAAAACATTTTCCTTCACTAAAGTTTAATCATGAAAAAATCCTTAAAAATATTCTCATGAAAACTATATATTTGCACGGAGCCCAAAATCCTTGCTTCACTCTCTCATCATGTGCGTATCAACGAGCTTCGCCATATAAAATTTTGAAAGCGAAGTATATTATATTAAAACGATTCAGTTTGAATCTACCTGCGAAGCATGAGCAATTTCTGCCTTTTCTAATTTTTATCGCAAGTTTATATGAACTAGCTGTATATAAAAGTAAACAAAAAAAGTAAAACAATGTTAAAAGTGGTGTGTATATGTATGTAAATACAAAAACAAATAATTTAATAACAATTTAAAATTAAATAAGATACAAAGTAAAAAAAAAGAAAAAAATGAAACGAGAAATTAAAATTAAGAATAAATTATTTAAATATTCTTTTTTGTTTTGTGCAAAGTCAAAACGAAGCGTATAGTTTGTGTCGTGTAAATGGTATTCTTCGCAATCATGATTCGTAGAGCGAAGAAAGCGCTTAATTTTGCCGTTTAAACATACTATTAATCGGGAATAAGAATTTTCCTTAGAAATTTATTTACTTTTTATTTCGATTTGTTTAATTTGTTTTGAAACGATAGATTTACTAAAAACTACTAACGTTATACTTTTAAAGGTTATAATAAAATAATTTTTTGCTGCATTGCAGTGTAAAAACATCTTGCCTTCGGCAATACTGTGTTAATAGTGTAAAAAAGTTTTGCGCAAAATATGGCAGTGATTAACGACGGCTTTTGTCTAGAAGCAATTTTTGAGAAATAATAAGAAACCCTTTTTACATAAAATTTCGCTCAACATCCTGAGGAGGGTGCAGAGAATGGCTTTCAATATGGCTGCAAGATGATTGTAAATTATAATTTTTTTTAATTAAATTTAATTATAAAACATTTATTTTTCAAGTTTAAACCCATTTTTTGGTAGAGGGTTTAAGAGCCTTTAGGAACTTACTGTAGTGCATATAATATCACCTCCCGGTCATTACATTTAATATAGAACTTCAAAAAATGTTTTTTTGTTTTCGGCCGCTGATCTATCTCTGTGTTTTCAGAAATTTAATGCGATTGCGTTGAAGCCTCATTCATTTCCAAGCACTTTATTATTAGTTGATAATTTAAAAACCTAAAAAAAATACTTTTGATTTTGATGTTTTCTGCAATTACAACATTGTTTAACATAAATTTCATTGTTATTAGTTGGCTGGTGTTTTAGCTAATGCATTTATTTGAAGGCCTATTGACAATTGTTGGGACTGCTTCAACATGTTTTTGTGTGTATAATTTCATATAATGTCGCCAGTTGGCTGATTTTTTAGCATTCGTAATTGCACTTACTGCACTCGTTTACAGGATGCAGTGGCTTCTACTTTTTTCTTTCAATATAAAAGTACACTAATATATTTAACAAACCATGTTGTATTAATTAAAAACCAAAAATGTTCATTTATATAATTTATGCAATGAACAACTAAAAAAAGATTTCCAATGCGAATCGATATCCGCGTATTTTTTTACGAGTGTAAAAGTTAAGATATGTGGTATTGAATAATTAAAACTATGATTTAAACAGCGTAATTGTATTTCTGCTTTAAGTGAAATAATGCAGAAAGTTATTTTTTTTTAAATTAATGTTGTCGTATAATATTCAACGTAATTTTTTTATAATTTATGGTTAACCTTGTCTAGAGATGATGTTGTGAATAAATTAATTTAATTAAACATAAAAAAGTTGAAGTTTCAAGGAATTAGTACCGTTGAGTCGTCGCAATATGTTTGTTTCTTACCACGGTTTTAAATTAGTTTGAACAAAATTGAACACAGCACAACAGTAGATAATTTTTGGGCTTTGCAAATTATTAAAACTGTAAAAATTTTATTACTCGTTTTGCGGTAATCAAAAAAAAAATCATCTATTTAGCAGAATCTTTGCATTATTATATATTTAATGAAACTTTAAATACTTACAGAGTGATTTGTTACAAAATTAAAGTATAAAAATACTACTTTAAAAAATATCTTTTCTATTATTGTTTTGATATCATCGCAAACCTGTTAAAATCATTTTAAGTTTGTTTGAGTAAAGATTTTATGGATTAATTTTTTTGTTGACACTTAATCTTAAATAGAAATATTAAAATGTTTTAACCTTTAGTGCCAACAAGGTGCTTGAAAGGAAGTTTGCGCAAAAAGTGACTGGTTATATCTAGCACTTCTTGAAAATAAAAAATTTAAGAAGGCCATTAGTATATATATTTTTCCGGTTTGCTTGTTAATGTAATCGTTTTCATAAATTGTTTTATGTCTAACTGACATACTAGATCTCATTTTTCAGTAGAAATGAAATCTCGTATACAACTCATGCTGAAATCCATGTTTGTTCGTAAGATAAAACTCCTGGTAGTAAAAAATATAAAATACTGATTTCTTTATTTAAAAATAAACTTTTTTAATAAAAAAATTATATAAATTTATATATAAAAAAAGTAATTGTTTTGAACACTTTGCTTAGTACCACTTTAATTATTACTTTTTTCAATATGCCAATCGATTTATTCATCCAATGAGACGATTATCATTGTATAAGTACCTAGTAAAATTTATCTTTTCTTTGTGACTAAATTTACATAACGGTGGCATGCCAAAGACGTAATCTCCATCAACGTAGAGTCATAACGTCCATGAACATTATTGGTATATTTTATATTTTTTGTTTATGTTTTTAAGAATTGGCTTGCAGAAAATCTTTTGTTTGCCAAGGCGGTATCGGTTATACCACAAAGAAGGAAATTCCTTTTTCTGTACAAGGGCGGCTATGCAGAAACCTTTGCATGCGGCCGAAGGTCGGCTATGCAGGAAATCTTTGGTAAACGAAACTGTTGTTGTTTTAAGTGCGGACATTATGACACTTTCAAAAATAACAAGATGTCCATGTTATAAACGACAATATCCATGGGCACTATAAAAAATGTTGTTTTATTATATATATATATTTATATATATTAATAGCTTCCGCTAAATTAAATCGAATGATTGTACATAGAAAGTTCGATCAGTCAGTGCACGACAAGTTGAAAACGTTGAATATAGAAAGATTAAAAGAAAAAAATAGGCTTATACTGATTTGACACAACATGTCGCTTAAGGCTTCAAAACCATTTATATTTAAACGTCAGACGATAAAATTAACTAATTTTCAAAAAAACGCATGTTTTATTGTTTGTGTTTTTAAGGTTACTTTAGGTGTGATGAGCACTAATAGGTTAGATAAGACATAATAACATATATATGTAATGTAATAATGAATATATATAATGTAAAAGCAAGTTTGAAAGCAAATTTTATATTTTGAAAGACCTGAACTTAAAAACTAATACGTCGGTTGTAACAAGTGCTAAGAAGCAGTGCTAACCGAACAGAATTTCTAAAGTCTGAATAACTTCTTCGGAATTAACCCATCGGCATAAAATAACCAAGTTTTCTGCTCATATAAAATTGTCCTCATCAAAAGTTTCAAAACTGCATCATAAAATTAAATAACCCTCCTTTTTGACCCAAAGCGCAACCACATGCTAAAAAGAGGTCTAGCCAGCAGCATGTGTTTGTTTTTAATTAAAGAAAATTTATATTTAAAAGTTTTGTACAAATTTAGTTAAACGCGAAAATGTAAAAAAAGTTAAAAAATTTACTTAGTAGCCAAATATTTTACAAAAAAAAAAAAAAATACCAGTTATTATATTCAACTGTTTTTGTAGAGAAGCATTTTAAAAATCCTCAAATTATTACTGATCTTATCAGCACGAATTAAATAGTAACAATACATTAAAAACAACCTTCAAATTTATTTTAGTTTGCTATTTTATAGCCTAAAGCATCGTCTTTGATCTTGTGTTTTGCATCCAAAAAATAACTTACTGTGGCCATGAATTTTGCTTACAAAAATATTTTCTTTTATTTTTTGCTTTTTTATTTTTACTAACAAGGTTAATGCTGAAGATTCCTCCTAAAAAAAGACAATGAAATAAAGAGAAATAGAGGCAAAAGTATGCACATCAAAATGCAAATAATGTCAATAATGATTAAGAAAATGTTAAGCAACATATACAGTCAAAACATTGTTGTCTTTTTAATGTCTCGTAAATTTGTATACAACCTTGATGGGTAACTTCGTTCGTTTTTTTTTTTTAAATTCGTATATAAAATATATTTTTGCTGTTTTAAAATAGTCACAAACGCAAGGTACTTAACAATAGACCAGCCGTATTAAATAGTCTTAGGTATACCATGGTCATCATCATCATCATTGTGTTCTTAAACCATGATTTAAAGACACTTTTTTGATTCAACATTCCCCCTTTTCTGGTGTTTCGAAGTTGAGATTATAAAAAGTGTGGAATTGTGAAATGTCCTTTGTGTTAAACATAAATATAATGCTCAGACGCATTTATTCAAAGGCGATAGTTTATTTATACACACAGAAGAAAAAACAGAAATAATGATTTTAAATACAAAGAAGTTTAGCAAAATTTTTGAAAAAAAAATTAAAAAAAAAAAAAATACAATACCTAAGTAGAAGAAGTAGTAAATTGTCAATGCAATGATAAAAATGATAAAATACTGTAGAAAAGAGCTGCCTACAAAATAAAAATGATGCTAACGATGACAGAAGAAACGGCGATCATGAATAAGATCAGCGTTGAAGCAAAACTCATTACGCATTCAAGGTCTTAAAAAAAGGCAATATAAACTGAAACAGAATTTTTTTTAGTCACAGAACCTTTAAATTTATTGCACAAAAGATGCTGAAACAGTTTTTTAAAAGATTCACTTACTTGTGCGCAATCTTGGTGTGATCTTTGATAAAATAGTAAGAGAGTTACATTTTATAGAATGGAAAAATCTGAGCACAACTACTTAAAAAAAATGTTAAAAAAAAAAAAAAATATATATATATATATAATATTTGCCGACAGGTTGCATGGAATACAATTTTTATATTAAAAAAGAAATATGATAAAAAAACACGGCTTCGTGTCGGAAAAAAATATGTATTAGTTGAATCTCCATATGAAACTTTATTGAACAGCTCCATCATTTTATAATAAACTTATAACCGGAAGCTTTCGTTTCTTTCGAACCATCAGTATGGTATAATTTACTTTCTACAGTTTTCAAAAAAAAAGCTATTGATAACCAATTTCAGTAAATGAATTCCAGCAATCATGAAAAGAAAACTTTTCTGTTTGGGATCAGAAGCTACACTCAGGCAATAATGCCTACTTAGTAGTTGTGTTAATTTCTCTTGAACAACAAAGAGCGCATTAGATAGATGGTTAGGAATAGTGGCAGAATATATGTTGTTAAATTACCAGTTGCTTGCATATGATCCTAGGTAACCAAAGCAATCACATTCTTCTTGTGGCCCTTAATTTTAAGTTTATAAAATCTTTAAAAAACAAGGATTAAATTTCTTCCTTAAATTGCGTTAAAACTTAAAAATTTTTTGTAGTGCATTCTTTGAACATGAAGTCAGGTATTGTTATTTAACCAAGTGCAATTACGATTCATGACATTTTGGAACAAGTCGCTTTCATAAATAGTTAACAACAGAGATGGCAACTATTTAAAAAAAAAACAAAATAAAAGCTTATAAACGAATCAGCTAGTATTTCAAGCAACTGTTGCGTCCAACATCTAGCCAACTTACATAGCAGCTTAGCAACACAAACAGCCATTTGGCGGTGTATCGTACAGAAAAGATACTGATAAGACAGCATGGGGTTACTTTTGGGCAGAAGATGAGAAAACGAAAAAGCAAAGGAAAACAAAATTGCAAAGGAATTTGTTTAGTTTCTACTGCCGACATGAATATCATTTGATCATGTTTTTTGTGTACTTTGTTTACTTTTATTATTTTTTATTTCATTATCTATTTTTAAACATTATTTAATATTTTTTTTACCACATTTACAACATTTCACTATTTTCCTATTCTAGGCAACGATACCATTACAATCGTTTAACCTTGATTGCGGATGTTTAGATAATACAATTGGTAGAGCAACAAGTTCAGGTGGCAATGTGACTAAAATGAATGTAGCCTACCTGAGAACATTATCGGCACCAACACCATCACCTTCACATGATATTTACCACATTTATATCATATTCGTGGCAATAAGGCAACTTGTGGTGTTATCTGTACACAAGTGCATCTGGTAGTAAGAAACAACAACAACAACAACATAATACATAGTCTATCAGGCGGCATATTTAATGCTGCATTCGATCAATATCAACATTTCAACCAACAGAAGGAATTACAACAAAAAAATCTGACAAATTTCAAAAGCAACGAAGCCGCTTTAAGTAACTTAACCGATGACTGCTCAAAAACATCTAGTGACACTAAGTTAACAATGTCAACAAAAGCAACTTCAACAGCCATATTAAAAATTAAAGAGACATCTTTGCAAATGGTACTTTAAGAGTGACTACTTACTTTGTTGTCAGATTTAAAAACTTCCCAACAAAAACGTTTACGTCAGTTGAATATTGAAATAAGTAACATACGCAATACGTAAATAGATCAAAGCAAACAATTGTCAGCCTTAATGCAAAAAAATCATTTTTGCATTGAGAACACAAGCCATAGCGTCATCACTAGCAATAATAATAATAAACATAAAAATCTTATGACAACATCATCGTCATCATAATTTGCCATGGCGGCGTCATTACCAAAAAACGTTATGTGTCCTGCATCACTAACTCCCCCCTTTCAACGAACAGTAATGTAATGACTTGTGTTGCTTGAAAACAAGTAAACTCTAGTCCGTTAACACAGCACAATAGTACAACGGCAACATCATATGCAACAAGTTACCTGTTACATAGCAGTAATGCTACCAAAAAAGGGTTACCCTCTACAATCTGGAAATCTGAGGAATTTATATTAAGGAGTGTGGCGCCATCGATGAAGACAATAAGTGTGTATCGCTATTATTTACAAAGTTTTGATTGTTACATAGAACAAAATGTAAAACATTAAAGTTCGATTCTGTTTTTTTCTAATCCATTGAGACAAAAAAAAGTGTTTTATTTAACTTGTGCCGCTGTTAGTTTGTGTGGCCTCCTTAAGGAATTTTGTCGTGTTTTACTGGGTAAACGTTTTTGTTAATATTTTCTTTATATATTCGTTGAGGTCTCCTGGTTAACACTAAAGTAATATAATATTATATTTTTTATTAAAATTTCACTTTTTCGGCTTTGGTTCACTTTTAGTTTAACTTTTATAAGAAAAAATTATTTTTTCAAAATGAAAAAAAGCCGAAAAAAATTTTTTTAATTGATTTATGAAGATAACTGGTTCAACCCCTGGGACTAAAATTAAAAAATATTATATTTTATAAATTTTGTATTACGAGGGCTGCTCTATATATTTCTGGCTTAATAATGAAAATGCGAATATTTATAATCAAAAATGGTTTAACTGTTTTTGAAAGTATACTCCAGCAAGATTTATACACTTTTGCATGCGCTCAAACCAGTTGTTGAAGCACTTTTTCCACTTCGATTGAGACACCTCTAAAACATTGTTTTTGAACATTTCAACAGCTTCTTCTGGCGACGAAAATCGTTGACCACGCATTTTTTTCTTTATGTGCGGAAGCATTAGGTGCCAAGTCAGGGCTGTACGGCGGATGACCCATTAGTTCGACGTTTTGGCCGGTCAAAAACGCTCTGGTTTGAACCGATGTGTGAGAGCTCGCATTGTCATGGTGAACAATGATTCATCTTCTCTTGTTGGTTTTACGAATTTCTCCGATGACATCAGGCAAACAAATTGTAGTGTACCACTTAGAAGTGACCGTCCTACGTTGCTCAAGCTGAACAGTCGCCACATGACCAGTTTTGCCGAAGAAACAGGCGACCATTTGCTTCGAAGTGCTTCTTCCACAAATATCTTTCGTTGGATTTTGCTCATCTTTGAAGACCCACATGGTCGATTGTTGTTTCGTTTCGGGCTCATACGCATAGATCAATGATTCGTCACCTGTGACGATCTTATAAACGTCTTCTGAAGCACCGCAATCGTATTTTTGCAACATTTCTTTGCACCAATCGACACGAGCCTTTTTTCAGCGACTTTAAAATTGTGCGGGATCCAACGAGAACAAACCTTTTTTACGGCCAGGTGTTCATGCAGTATCGAATGTATGCTGGTGGAAGAAAGGTCCAAGGATGTCTCTATCTCTCGTTATGTCGCATGTCGATCTTGCATTATGAGTTCACGCACGGCATCAATGTTCTCTGGCACAACAGCCGTTTTTGGACGACCTTCACGGAATTCGTCTTTGAGCGAGCTTCGGCCACGATTAAATTCATTATACCAATTTTTCACAGTGCTATAGGATGGTGCTTCATCGCCATACAAAGATTTAAGTTCATCAATGCACTCTTGTAGTGATAATCCACGCCGAAATTTGTGAAAAATGATGGCACGAAAATGTTCATGAGTTAATTCCCTTTTTTTTCTATATTAATTTTTTCAAGTCACTGTCAACAACACAAATAATGGTCGTAAGTCAAAACGTTTTAAGTACGATTATGCTTAAAAATGACAAACTTTCCAATGGAAATGTCAGATTGCACTTGGCAGCACTCAGTGTTGCTAGGCCAGAAATATATATAGCAGCCCTCGTAACGATTTTGATTTTTAAATGAAAAATAAGCAAATTTATTTTTATCACATTCAAATTAATCTTGATTTCTGCTATTATATTTATTATTTATTAATATTTTTCACTCATTAACAATACATAAAAACTTTAATTTCATTAGGTCCTAAGAAAGATGTATTATTTGGTTTAAGATTAAGTTAAACTGTAAACAATTCCTCCAGTTCCTTTATAGTTGTGATTTCACCAGTGTGTGTTATATAAACGATTACATTTTTTTCAGTTCCCTCTTTTGAAAGAAAATCATATTCGAACTAGCTTTCTTGCATAATCTAGCTAGCTATCAGACAACTCTTGAAACATGATAAAAAATCTACAAAGCAAACCGCTTTTAAAGAACTTAGGTGTTGACAGATATTAACATTACTAATGACTTTGTGATTAATTTTTCTTATATATTATTAAGGTTTTATTGCTTTTTTTATTGCGCTTAAAAAAAGAAGAAATAAACATTTCAATTCATTAAGAACTCCTTGAACTGTCAACTGTTTTTCAGATACGAATTATGAAATCTACTGACATGTTGACACTCAAGAATTGAAAGCGCAGACAAAAAGAAAAGCAAAACAACTCATGAAATCATACATTAGCACTTAATTTGTTTAGCAGCGCAACAAAATTATTAAAGTCTTATACATACCTATTACATATTAATTTTCTTTTATTATTTTGTTCTCATTAGGTTCTACTTCATTCTCGGCTTGAGAGAGAGCATCTGGTGTTACAAAGTTTTGGTAAATCTAGCATATCACTAGATAGCTCAGGTGTAGAAAATGATAATAATGAGGATGGTATTTGTAAAGCTACAGCACATAAAGATATGTCCTATTGGAGAGGTGTATCACATTGTCATTATAATCGTTATATGCATTCGGATAACAAATCAATAACTAGTTTAGATACACTTAGAAATATGAAATTTACAAACAGTAGTTCACATCATCTGATGATGCCTTAAGTTTATGCGATGAACCTCATGATGACGACGATGATATAGCGGAGTTAAATGATGGTGAAAGTGTAGATAAGAAGTCCCTGAAGGAGGTCATTTAGGGAGGTCATCATGGTTGAGAATGATGAGGATAAGGATGATTTTTAAGTGGTAAATTACTGTGATTGCGACTTTGTCAAAGATGGTGATAATAGTAGTACCTGTTCTGGTAGTGCCAGAACCAATATCTCTCTAAACAATGGTTCACATAATGATGCTAGTGGTGTAGTCTTAAGACGCAAATTTGCTAGCTCACTATTCGTCACAAACAGTTTAAAGGTCTCCCATTTATAGAAGAGCACAAACATTTCGCAATCACACCTTAGACACTTCGTCATTACCGAACATTTACAGCCCTATGCCCAGCCAGCAAACGCAATTTTATGCTCACTTAAGACACCGTCACAGGGATCGTAATCAGCTCTCGTTGGCATTGAGTCAAGAACACTTTCAGTGTTTGCTGGCGCTTACAAATTTTAATGAGCTACCGTCACCTAGCAGTGCTTCGCTGCATAGTGGTCATCAAATCTTAGATATGCAGGAGCTCTCCGCAAATTCGAATTCGGCGCCTTTGTTATTAAAACAGGAAAGACGACGCGATAACTTTACTAACCAAAATGTGGTAAGTGTTTGCCAATTGGCTGATATACATACATTAAGTTGAACTTTTTCTCAGATCTATTTCTTTGTTTTTGCATTCAAAGTCTAAATAAAGGCTTTTTAAGAGAAATTAGAAGTTCCTTTTGATATAAACTTGCAGGTTATGTAAATTGATTTTTTTGTTAACTGTTATTGTTATTCTTTTATTTATTGCAAACCCTTTGCTATTCCCGTTCTCAAAACAGTCGCTATTTAGCAGATAAGTAACAAACTTTCAACGCTTTTTCAATGGTTTTATTGTTGGGATTTCTGTGCCTTTTATCCTGTCAGGTTTACTTAGAGTATTAATCCTCTTCTTTAGTGACGTTTGAATCTATGTAAATATTTTTATTTTGTAAAGTTTTTAATGTTATTTTAAGCATGCATTTATTAACATCTTTTACAAGCAGAAATCTAAAACAAGTTAATCATATATGTAAAATTTAAGCTCACTAGTTCAAATATTATTACCTGTATAATTTAAAAAAGTTTTTGTGCCTAAACGGTTTCAGATATTTAAAATTGTTATATTGAAATATTTGCTTAAACAAAAAGACAATGATATATTCTTGGATCTATTTTAAGATTCACAGTCCCCAAAATATTTATTAAAAATCTATACCATAGTGTTTAGGAAATTTCTTTGAAACAGTTTTTAGCACAAACTTAACCACACTCCTAAACACTGTCGTTTAAAAGGTAACTTATCATATGCGATTAAAGACCTCATTAGTCTTTACTTTCTGTTGCAGTTCTGTTCTGTGCCGTTCTGCTTTTTAAATTATTGTGATTAGTTTTTCTGTAACAACATATCAGCTGTTTACAATAAACAAAGAAAACACAATACACAATACAAAAAAAAAAAATAAACTTTTCACAAGAACGTAAAGCAATAATTGAAAAATTACAAAAATGAATAACAATATTGATAACGCATCAGATTCTGAGTTTGATTCAGATATTGATGATGTACTAATTGTTGGAAGTTTTATAAATTTGTGCAAGTTGTATCAAAAAATACATTCAAAAAAAGTGAAACAAAGAAGGAGGTGGTATGCCCGACCTATCAATAGGGATTTGTTATCATCGGGGTACCATCAAAAAGTTATTAAAAAAATTTAGGAGATAGATGAAGATCAATTTTTCTACACACGGGAATGATCAAGGATATTTACGAGCTTTTGTTAACTCTAAATAAAACTTCGTTAAGAAAGCCCGGTCAACGTTTTTGTTAAATTTTCAGTATAACATTAATACGAGTATTTAGAAACGTAATTGTATTCATAAATATGTAGATATTTAGCGCATTGGAGTTCTATTCAGCCGATTGCAACATAGTTTTAAAGACGTGTGATGTAATATGGTGTTGTGTCTCCACTAAATGAAGCGAGCCCACGACTGCACAATATAAATATATTGAGGTAAACTTCAAAAAACATGTGGAATATTACAAACTGCGTGGTAGCAATCGACAGAAAGCATATAGCTTTGAAGTGTCCACCTAATTCGGGTTCAATGTTCGTCAATTATAAAAAGTTTTTCAGCATTGTACAGATGGGCGTTTGCGATGCTAATTACACATTCATCGTGGCTAGCGTAGGAAGCTATGGTGCCAAAGTGATGGAAATATTATGGTCGATATTTACTTTAAAATATAAAAAATCTTATTAAAATTATTGTATTTCCCTTTTATCAAAATATCGTTGTTTTAGAAGAACGTTAATTTTATTTTTCTCTTCAAAGGAATCTTTCGTACGTGTCCTTTCGGGCAATCAGTTTTGAACAACACAGTCCTTGTGACACCACATAAACCGCAGTCACCATTTCCCCATTATTTTATAGGGGATGCAGCATTTCTTCTGAGGTCAAACCTTATGCGACGTCACCTAAGAACCAATCTTGAAAGAGAGAAAACAATTTTTAACTACAGGCTTTTCCGAGCTCGAAGAGTTATTGAAAATTCTTTGGTATTTTAGCAGTTCGTTCGAGAATACTTTTAACAACTCGAGCGTTCACGAAGCAATTGCGAAGTTATTGTTTTGGCATGTATTGCACTACATTATTTCATAATGCTTAATGACCAAAAACGTTGGTATTGTCCAGGAAATTTTGTAGATCGCGAAGCAGAAAATGGCAGTGTAAACGAAGGTGGAAGGTAGTCGACCATTAAGATCGATGACTTCATTTATTCGAAGGTCATCTGAAACCGCCATTCAGTTAAGAAAACGCTTATCGGAATATTTTTGTAATGAAGGCGCAATTTCTAATCAAAGTCTAATTTAAGGTTGTTATTTTAAACAACTAATTACCATTTAAAGTTAAATTAAATTAAAGTTAATTATGAAGTTTCTTGTATAAGTTTTTTATTCATAAAAACATATAATTTTCATTAATTAGAAATTAAAATTTATATATTATATAAACAGGAATTCATTAAAAATATTTGTTTAAAATTTTAATATGAAATAATAATATAGTACATAAAATGCATATTATTTTAAAATTTAAAGCCATTAATTTTATATATTATATATATATATATATATTATTATTCGTAAGGAGATAATAAATATTTCAATAAAAACTAGAAACAAAGACGAAAATAACAAAAACACGTAAAAGCTTAGAAGATCCTTAGTTATAAAAATATTTAATAATATGATTTGCATTTAAGCATTTCTCCAGCTTCAATAAAAATTTCATCAGTGTTATCTAAAATGTTTTTCTTTTTTTTTTTTTTTTTGTTGCACTTTCAATGAATCACAAATAGATTCTAGTTTTGACTTAGGTGTTAATTACGACGATAACGGTACAATAGCATGCGCTTGTGATTCCACAAAAGAGTATTCTTGCATTTATATTTTCAAAAAACTTCATCAATAATAAGCGACTCTGCCTCTGTATTTTTACTGGAAGTCGAGAGTGTTTGTTCAACAATGTTCATTGTTGAACGCACTCTGAAAATAACATTGTTTTAAACTTAGGACAATTATTACTATAAAATGAACTTACTGACTTGGAACTACATGAAGTGCCAGAAATTCTAATTGGCTCATTAGATGCCAACGATGATTAAACGTTGCGCCACTACCAGATGCAAGTTTTTCGGCAAATCTGTCTCGCAATGGCGTCCAACTCTATTATAACTTTTGTAAACGTACTGGAAACGCATGCGTATTTATTTCAATATAAAATTCAATTTATTAATAATTTGGTATTTGCAGTAATGTTAAAACTAGAGATAACTTATAATCTATTTGGTATCAATTATAGCATTTCCATTGAAATTTGTTGCACGGTTACCATAAACTCTTTTCCTTTAAAAGGATGTTATTAATATGTGCCATACAGTTTTAAAAATAATGTTCCTTATGTCTTACCAGGTACATCCATTTCTTTTGAAATTTGCGACCAAACGGCATGCAATTTGTCTGTAATTTTTGCTAAATTTATTGTACAGAATATCTTTTTCGCCTTTTTTAATATAAATTTAATAAAACCATGGCGAAATAATTTACCAGGTGGTGGCAGTGGCGAATTTCATTCATTTTCGCCGTTGCAGAAAACTTCAAACTTCATATAAAAAAAATTTTAGCTGATTTTTTATATATGGAGTTTGACATTTTCTGCAACGGCGAAAATGAATAAATTCGCCACTGCCACCACCTGGTAAATTATTTCGCCATGAATAAAACTTTAAATTTAAAACTTCAAAAATAGGTTTGTTTACAATTCTGCCTTAACTCCTAAATATGAAAAAGAAAATAAAAAGTGGTATCATCAAACACAACTCGAAAAAGCAAGCAACTACACATTTAATTCTTTTCTCAAACACAAATAAAAAACCAATGACAGCTAAAACATAAATAAAAACAATTGTTGGAAAATTTGTAGGAATTTGTTAAACGTTACTTAAAAATGTAAATTTACAGATTTTTAGAAATTTAATGGGTAAGTTGATTAAATTTAATTATTTTTAAATTGCCTGTTTCACTAACACATTATTTTACAGGCTCGTACCTAAAGCTAGAAATTCTTTTTGGGCTGGTGGCAAATAGGCAGAACTGGTGAAAAATTGGAAAGTATATTCTGAAATTAAATGAGCATTTAGTTTAGTTTGTTTGAATGAATTGGCATAACTGGACACAAATTGGCAGGTGTTGGATAAAAACAAAAAATGCATTAAAAATTACAAAGCCTTAATAAAAAAATAATTATTATTATTTACTTACAGGCGCTTTTAATAAAAAAAGGCCCTTGTAAAGGCTCCAAGACATTTTTAAAATTAGTTAAGATTAAATCTTTAAAAGCCCTTATAAGGGCTCAAAGTAATTTAAAAAGAGAAAAAATAGACTTTTGAACAGCTTTTTTAAGGGCTGCAGAATTATTTTGAAAAAAAAATAATAAAAAAAAAGTGTTTAAAGCCCTTTTGAATGCGTAAAAATAACTAAAAAAAAAGAAGAAAGATTTTAAATTTATAATGAGATAGACATTTTCTTTCATACCTTGTTTCGCCTCTTATTCATTAATATATTTTACGATCTCATCTTATACTATAAGCATAATCAAAGGCTACCGACCATCGACTACCGACTACAAAAGCAGCTGGCTACAAAAATAGCCAAGTCGCCAGCTACTTAGTTCTTTTAACCGACTACCGACCACTAGCTACAAAAAATAAACATCTGTTTTGACATATGTCCGCATTTGCATGTAAATTGAACTAAACATTTACATTAAACAATATAATAAATACATATAAACAGTAAAATTTACTATTATATACTTACCAATTTCAATAAAAAAAACCAAAAAATAAATATAAATGAAACAAATTAGAAATTGATGAAAAAAGAACTAAATGGAAAATTTGACAAATGAAAAGTAAATGAAAAATGCGCCAAATAAAAAGTAAATGAAAAATGTAAACAAATGAGCAGATAATTATTATTTTTCAATGGTGCCACTATAATAGCGATATTTAATGTATTGCGTTTTTAAAACCACCATTTCATGCTTTTATTGTATTGGCAGCACTAATCTGTTTTTTGTAGCCAAGAAAAATAAAAATTAGCCTAAGTTGGCTATGGGCTATAAAAGTAGCCGTGTAGTCGTGTAGCGGCTAAAAGAATTAATCTCATAAGCACGCATGTATTCTATTTTTGACATTTTGTAGTCGATGGTCGGTGGACTTGATTGTGTTGATAGCATTAGTCTTTAAGATATCTGTGGCGATGTAATGAATACTTATTCCATCTTTTTAGAATTTTTTAAGCAAGCTGATCAGTATTGGCTGAAAATAAATGTGTATTTTTTTATTGTAACATGATTTATTTATTAGTGGCACTAACATGCAGAAGGAAATTATAACGTTACATTTATTTGATGTTATTCATTTGATTTGTTTGTGGTGTTGTATTGACTACATAATTTTGTATGGCTGGTAGAAAATGTGTAGTCGAATTCAGGTATTAATTAGGGTTTGGAAAATTCCCGGGAATTTCCGACAAAAACATTCAAACGGGAAGTTTAAAATCAATAGCACTTTAAAAAAAATACACTGATTGTTTTTCAAATATTTTGGTTGTGAAATTTAAAAATGTTCAAATATCTCGTTTCGTGTGAATGTGAATCTGTGCATGAAATATTAACGATATGCAATACAAAACACCTATTTTAGAATTTGTGTGTTTGGCTACCCGTCTGTGTGAAACTAGTTAAGTCAGCCAATTTTATCGGTACAATGGTACTAGGATAGTTGTGAAAACTATACAATCTCAAAATTTTAAATTTAGAAATATGTTTTTTACACATTTGTTGTAGAATTCTTATATCAAGTGAATTTTTAAGTGCAGTTTTAAAATCATATATTTCAAAAAATGATTAAAAACATTCTGTTTCACTATTTTTATCTTTGTAATCTCTCGTTGTATAGTACAATGTACAGACGTATGTCTTGTCACCTGAATTATCTTTAGGTTTTATAAGCTGTTCAAACCATTATTTAACAATTATTTTTATTGTTTTGTTTTAATAAAACTATGAAATTTTTTATTATTATGGAGACCAAAGACGAAAGATGATTAACACCGATCAAAAGGATTCTTATGTAAAATTGTTAGGTTTAAGGTAAGATCACCTATTATAAGTCCAATATTTTTAAAGACTAAATTTTTCAATTAAGAAAATAAGGAATTTTGTCTAACTTTTTTTTTAACACAAAATTTTCATAAATACCAAATACATAAAAAACTTAAGATCTTACTTAGTTAGTTAGGAGTGGCAGCCTCTCACGACGAAACTCACTTGAGAACAATTGTATGGCCCGTTGTGATACCACAAGGAAGGCGGCGTGACTCCCCCTACTCAATTAAGAACCATAAAGATTCCCGGATGAATTTCGCTATGTCCCCTATAGAGTGAGATGATAGCTCCTTAAGAATCTTAACGAAAGGAGAGCCCAGGATTCTAAATCTTCTTCGAGCTAGGGATTGCCAATGGCACAGGAGGTGCAGTACGGTGTCTGCCTCATCCTTCGAGCCACAGCTGCGACAGAAATCATTATAAGGCAAATCCAGTCTTTAGCATACCTGCCTATTTGACAGTGATCATTAAGTACCGAGACCGTAATACTTATGGATTTTCTGCCCAGTCCGAGCAGCTGCCTAGTTTGCCTGAGGTCCAGTGAAGTCCAGAGTTGTCTGGAGATACAGCAGGAACTTTCCTCCACCCACAATTTGCGAGGCAAATTAAGGTAGTTGTTCTTAATAGCCAGTTTAACCGTTGCCAGAGGAATTCCAACGTCGGTTAATAAGAAGACGCTAGGAAGCAATGTGCCTCGTTTGGCGAGATCGTCAGCCTCACAGTTTCCAAGAATATCCCTGTGATCAGGAACACAAAACAGGTCAACCTGTGATCGCTTCGATAGTGTGTTTAGTGATGAGCAACATCTCAGATCTTAAAATTAGCGAAATAAAACATCGTTGCATTCCTTTAACCACTGATCTTATGCAAACTCATTCAACTAAATCAGATCTTCTATGGTGGTCCTTACGATAGTTTTTCTTAAAGAGATTTCATTGCGTTTTTTTAGTTTTGTTCTTCGCTGCGATGAAGTAAATGAGTCTTTAATTATTTAGTCATTTTTCAACGGTCGTTGTTAGCATCGTGTGCAAAATTCTAGTTTCTTCCACGTCATCTCTTTTATTAACTGTCCATCTTTACGTCTTTTTTTCCCTCCTATGTAGGTAATCTCAATTGGTTTTTTTTACATTAAATTTAAATAAAACGAATATAATATATATTTAGCAGTATAGAGTGTTTGCTATGCTTTTTAGTCGTTAATTAATTTAATAGACTTTGACATGAAGTTATTGCTATTTTATTTATTCATAAAATTTTCTTGATGAGTTTGTTGGCTTTTGGTATCTTTCTTTAATTTTGCCTCTCAGATTGTTAATGTTAGCATCTAAAGACTTTGAATACTTTTACTATGTGATAAAAGAAGAAATTTTTCTTTCTGCTTTCTGTCCTGATTAATAGATTTACGCAGTTTAATTGAAAAAATTCAATTATATTATGTAAATGACTATATATTTCACTGCAACGTGTACCATCAGTAAATCTTTAAAATCACATTTACTTTAGTTGCTATGTAGTTAAACGGAGCTGAGATAAATTCTAATCTGGCAACATATATTGAATATGGAAATATTCTATACTCCTGTGATCTTATATTTAGGTATTTAGTCAATGTGATTAAAGGCTAATGAAACAATATTTTAATACAAAAATAGCTTAGGATTTTGAGTATGTGTGTTTTTAAACTAATAAATAAACAAAGTTTCAAGAATTGTGATAAAGAAAAATTCAACTTTACTTTTGCAAGAGAAATCGAAAGGTTAACCGCAATACCTTAGCACAATGGTGTTAAATAAATGTTGTATAAATGCTTCTTTCAGTAAAAGACTCTTATAATTTCAATAGTTCCGCATTTATACTTTTATAAAAGAAACTTTTACTCCAAAAACATTTTCAAAAGTGAATAGCGAACTCATCAACCCTTGAAGTCTGCAATTTGCCAAGTTACAAAACCTTATAATAATCCGAATAATTTTTAAAAACATTACAATGTTTGCGCGGTAGGTATGCAAATGAATTTTGTAGTAATTGTCAATTTTTTAGTAAAAACTGCAAACTCCTAAAAAGCTGAAAATTTTTCATCAATGTCGATTATAAGGAAAATGTTAACGTAAATGGTGGAACAAAATATTGTCTTTGCTATTACTTAGTTAACTAGAATTTATTTTATATCAAAATAAAAGAAAAAACTCAGTGACAACATAAGCATTAATGAAAATTTTTTTACAAAATATTAAAGTAAAGTACTTTAATTTCGTTATAGTCCTAAATTTTGCACGATATATTAAGTAATATTATTTAATTAAACTGTGATGATAAAGTTATATGGTAGCATTTTCAAGCCTCTCTAATAAGTCGTTTTATATTTAATATATGAATTTACACACTGATAAAATAATTTTTTACAAAAAGAGCCATTAATGTAAATTTGTGTTATTTTATTTCATTCTTTTCCACTAATGTTACAATAAAATTTGTTTTTTTTTATAACTAATTGAAAGAAAATAACGTATATATATATACAAGCTTATTATATCTAAAGTTGCCTGTATCGAATTCTACGAACTTTGAAATATATTATAGCCGTGTTTACTGTATTTTGTAATGGGAAGAGTAGTTTTGTAGATAACATATTAAAAATCGCAGAAACGGCGACACTTATCAGATCCATTTTATCAATTCTGTGACCGAAGGTAGTCAAATACAGAATTCAATTGGATTTGCACGTTCAAAATTATTTTTTGAAGCTATTAGTTGATTTTGTGAAATAATCTTATATTTCTTTTATTAAAGCTATAGTTTTTTTTCATGAAAGGTGTTACACTCTGGTATTTGTATTGCTCAGTTTTTCGATTTTAACTTCTTAACCGACTTAAAAAAGAAGGTCTGAATATTGCTTTCTGTTTATGCCTCCAAAACTCGGTCATTTAAGGATCGATTTAAACAATTTTCTTTTTATTTGAAAGGTTATGCTAACAAAATTGATGTAATTCACCTATATGGCCGTATCATTATAACTGTTAATGTACATTTATTTGAAAATTAGACAGAATGCCCACCACATTGTTTGGTATAAAAATAAAAATTAATATTTCAAGTTAAGAATTAAATTATAATTAAAGTAGTTTGATCTTGTATGGGACTAAACAGTTAAAAAGTTGTAGAAAGACAATTGAGATTTACAAGAAACCTTGTTAGTTTACTACAACAGCAAATACAAACCTTGAGTTTGGAAATTAAAGAGTATTTCTAGAGTCAATGTAATTTATATATGCGGCCAAGCTTTTGAACCGTTAGACTCAGTCGGTTGCAATTTGTAAATAACCTGAAATGCTGTCTGCTTCAAAAAAAAAGCATAAAATTAGAATTTGATGAAAATGCTGAGTGTCCCAATAGTTGATATAATTTATTGTATGAAGACAATCTTTGAACCGTTCTAGACAGACAGCTGAACTTAAAAAGAAATTTGTGTTTCTGTGTCCGCTATAAAAACTAGTATAAAATTTGAAATTAGAAGCTTAAGAATGTTCCCATAATTGATGTAATTTGACCTACATACATATATGGCCCTATCGTTTAAACATTTGAATATGTAACTTAATTGGAATCCATGTGAGTTTTATTACAATTCTTATTTTCTTATACGATCGAAATTTTACATTCAGATCTGCTTAAATCTACTTATTTAACTAAACTTAACAATAAAACTAATAAAATGCAGTAGCCAAAGACTACCGCAAAACATGATGACACCGCACCTCGTGTCAATATTTACTTACGCAAAACTATTTTAAATTCACAACCACATCCGTTGTAGCAAACGCAAAGTCAGCAGAATACCACAGAACATTTGGTGGAAAACAAATTATAAAACTTAATATTGAATAAGCAATGAACAACACCTCTAATTACTGATTAACCCACCATGAGCCGAACGCAACATTTAGGAATTAACGTCAATTACGTTAACTTGTTCATTTGACGGATAGTGATGGAATTATGCGATTTTATGCCAAAACTGTTGTAGCTACTTTTCAAAATTTTGCAAAATTACTAAAATGCTCCTTTTGATAACATATATATATATATAGTTTATAGTTTAGTTTAAGTATACAATGTAAGGGCTAAAATGCAATGGTATACAATAAATTACAATTGCATGTGGTTGTTTTAGGATGACCTATGGCTAAATTTATCTACAAACTTTTAACTAAGTGCCTTTTTTTTACCTCGCTGCTTTGCTTCTTTTAATATTTACGTACCAATATTTTTGATCACCTGAACAGGCATATAAAAATCGCATGATTACATTAGATATCATAATTAAAATAAAACATCATGGCGATCACAGTAAAGTTTAAGACATTGTGTTCTCTTTTGTGGACTGATGCTACAATATGACCTGATAGAATTAAGGCCATGAAAAAAATTATTAAGGCTACATACAACTCCAGAGTTGATGTCATTGGTACTTCAAAACTGAAAAAAATTTTTAATTGTTTGATCAAAAAATAAAATCAGTTCGTGGAAACAAAAATAAGCTTAAACTTACTTGGATGGATACTGTTGCAAAATTCTCAACCTACATCGCAATAGGTGGAGCTTCCTGAAAAACTTTCTTCAGTTTTAAAAAATAATGTTTCTGATACGTTCAAAGAATTGTTAAAAACAGAAAATCGGCCTGCCGAGGCAGTACACATCGCCAGTATTCTTCCTAGTACATCTCGAAAACGGTTAAAATGAATTGTTAACAGCATACCTACTCTTAAATCTCAGTAAAATTTTACGAAGGAAGAAGCTATTGTTTTGATGTTGGAAATGAGAATTAGCCGAAATAAGTACCAAAATTTGAGAAAAGCTCTACTTGAGAAAGGAGATGCAATATTACCATCATATAAATCTATTTAAGAAAAAAAAAGAAAGCGATTATGTCATCTCAATCTCAAATAATAGTTGATGAAACGAAAGCTTGTATTGCACTATCTTCTTTGCTAGAAAAGACGGCGTCACGCATTATTTCTGATTTTTCTACTCACCAACTAGAAAAGCTTAAAAACTGCGATGTAGTACTAATGTCTAAGTGAGGATGTGCTGGAATATTAGCCCTTCCTGAGTACAAACAAAAAAATAAAATAGATTTTAAGAGCATATTCATGGCATCCTTACTACCACCAAGAATTTGTTCATTCTCACTGGTTATATCTTCATCAGCGCTTGAGAACACCTTTAAAGATATATGAAAATACACAACCCCAGGTTCCAAAAATTTTTGTAAGCCAATTTGTTTTGAGTATGTAAAGGATTCAATTACTACAACAAAAAAGTTAGTCGAGCATATCAAAGAAAAAATAAGATCATTGAGACCAATATCTATAAAAACAAAAGATTATAATGTTAACGTATCCTTTCAACTAAGGTTATTAATGATTGATGGAAAAGTTAGTAATGCTATTACGAACATATTTTCTTCTTGGAAAAGTTCCATATGCGATGACGAAAATTCGGAATTCTCAGACACAAAAAAACCAAGGTAGTCAACGAAGAAGTTCTAACTTTCGGAATCTCCCCCTTCATGCTACAATAAGATTTTTGGAGCATTTTCTGTATATTAAATACGAATTAAAATACAGAAGTACAACAGAAAATTTAATAAAAAAAAAAAACAAACAAAGAGCAACGATGGACTAAAAGCTCTAAGAACTTCTACGGAATGAAGAATTCAAGAAGACTTTAGAGTACCATCGGGGTTAATATTCGATAGCCCCTTCGTAGTGGGGGAAACACTTACGACGGAAATACTGCAAGAAAATTTGTGTCGGATTCTGAAACTATGTATTTCAAGCATAACTGGAATTGAAAATGAGTGGTTAACGTAGTTTTAATGACAATTAAAAGCAAAACTTAAATTAATTATTTTCGCTTTGAAGAATATCCATGGAAGGATATGACGCCCATAGAACATAAAATATTATATCATGGTAAAACAGTTATAGAATCGAATATTCTTCCTCTTGGAGAATTAACAGAAGAAGCCCAAGAAGCAAGAAACTGCGAGTTCAAGTACATTCAATTATTCAGTCCTCGAAAATGTTCTAGGCAGTCGCAAAATGAAGACTTCTTCTACAGTCTTTTACTATTTTCCGATCCTATACTCTCATCAATTAAACAACGTGGGATTACTTATGAGACTTCTTCATTTTCTAATAAAACTGAATTAAAGGATTTACTTTCTCTTTTAGACATGCATCATGATGTGACAGATTATTTTATAGAAAATAAATAATAATTTTAAGAAAATAAAAAACACTTTTAAGAAATATTCATAAATAAAAAACAGCCAAAAAAAGCTTATTATTACCTAAAGTTTTTAAAAATGATTGTTAATTTTAGAACTGCCTCACAGTTACGTTTATGCAAAGTATAATTTTTTCAATTTATAAAACTGAGATACATACATATTGGAACGCTTATATTTAGGGACATAATAAATAACATTGCGGTGCATCTTTTTTTATTTGATAGGAAATTGCATCAACTATATTTGTATACACAAAAAATGTAAAATATTATAACGAGATTTTAATTTTTTTGCAGATCTCTAAAAATTTCAAAAAATTATTATAAAAACGGTCCAATTTGAGAAAAGTAAAAATATTAAATAGGCAATAAAATTTTCTTAGTTTAGGCAAATTACATAAAATTCTCTGTGTACATTTAGTTGGTCAGCTTATATCAAATGGCAAAAAACAACAACAAAATAAAGAATTCCCAAATTTAAGAAAAAAAGTCCACATATGAACTAGGGCTCACGAAATACTATCAGAAACACTTCGGAGTATAAGTAACTTTTTACAGTAGTCTTGTTTTTCTGATCCCAGCTTTGTAATTTTAGAACATAAAGGCTTAAGTCAAAATTTCAATATAAAATAGAAAGACCTCAACCTTCAACATGAATGATCAATTTAATATGACATTTGGTTCACAAGTACACACATATAGTTAGCCTTAACAAAAATAAAAATTTTTATACATATATTACTTAAGAACATCTTTTTTTATCAAAAACAAAAAAAACATGATGGTCCTTTTTAATATAAAACACACAAAAATGCCATTATTTTGGAATTTTTAACTTGAAACTCTATAATTTCTAAGTCAGAGGAGATATAATATTCAATTTTTTGTTTTCAAAATCTTTTAGATTTTGCTGCTTTATTGAGGCAGAATAGTTTTTGATTTAGTTACTGTTGTGCTTTGTACGTCTTTTTAAAGACTTTCTCCTTTGGAAATATCCTAGCGACTTTTAAACATATTGGAAATAATTTTGTAAATATCTGATTATAAAACTTGTTCTTAATCTTATAACTAAAAGCGAAAGAAAACTAAAAATAAAATAAACTTGCAAGAAAAAAAGCTTTTAATGAACTATTTCTTAATAAATAAAATCAACAGTATTGTCATTTTAAGGTTTAAGCATGAAACAAATAATTCAAAAGCCGAAAGCAAGCTTTAGGCTTATGTTCTTTAAATTTATGAAATACTAAAATATAAAAACAAAAGATATTAATCGAAAGTTTCATTCGTCTGCAACTGTGATATTTAAAAAAGTCATATTAATAATTACATATTTATGTTTTTACACATCAGCTACATCGGAATTTTATTATTGACGACCAAAAACTTTTAAATTAACTGAATGGCTGGTATTACTGTTGTTTAACTTACATTTATTTTTTGCTTTAATATGTATTCAACGTTTATTTCGGTTGGTTTTTTTTTTTTTTTTTTACATGGAAACACATTGTCAAAAAAGGAGTTTTATAAGGCTTTTTTTGCAATTCTTCCTTTTTTGGCTGTCATTTAAGTTTGACAGACTGCGGGACTTTCATCCGTGAAAATCGTTTGTCTCAATTCTTCAAGTTACGATATGAAACACAAATAAATTTTAATGAAATAGTTTTTTAAACTTTTATTGTGTTCACCAAAAGTTTGCCACTTCGTTTGTGATTCATAACTTATATACTGCAAATTTATTATTCCCAGAGGTTCTCTTACCAATGTATTCTTTTAAGTAAAGTTCATGGAAATTACAAATAAGTAATATATCTGTAATATATCTTTTATTTAATATTTAAAATTTACTGCAAAAAAAAAATCACCTATTAAAGCATTAACTTGTTTTTTGATTGAAACTTTATTAAGTTTTTAATTTAATTAATTATTTATTTAATTAGAAAAATTATTTTTACTTTTTTACAGGCGGGTAAAAATTTTTAATTTTCATTATGAGGTCACTCATACTTAAGAACGGATAGTTTTGCACGCAAAAATGATATTAAGGTAAATCTTTTTTGTTGAATAGGAAATTGTGTCATCTATATTCAAATATATATATTTATATAAAATGTCGAAAAACTTTTGTAAAAGCAGGCCCAATTTGATGAAAGTAAATATAGTAAATATGCAATAAAATTTTTATAAATTAAGAAAATTCAATAACATTTTCTGCGCTTGGTTAGTTAATCAACTAAAATCAAGTGGCAAAAAATTTGCCACATTGAGGTAAAGGAAATCCCACGATTCCCATAATTCAAAATATAATTTTTTTACTCTTTTGCTTATAAAGTCAACATATGGACTAGAGCTCACGAAATACTCTCAGCAACAATTCGGAGTATACATAGCTTTTGTATAGTAGTCTTCTTTTTCCGATCCCAGCTGTGGGATTTTAGAAAATATAGGATAAAGTTAACATTTCGTTGTAAAATAGGTCAAATTGAGGGAAACCTATCTTCTACAAGACTGATCAATTCTATACGAAATTTGGTTTTAACATACACACATAGCTTAAACAGAAATAAGAAAATTTTTAATATTCCTTAAAAAAAATTTTTTTTGCTATTTAAGCTATTTAAAAAATTCGAATGGTGACCATTTTTAGGCTAAAATACACAAAAATGCAATAAATTTTGTTTTTTTGAATTGAAAATCGTATAATTTTTAAACCGAATATTGAGAATTTTGGTCGCTATTTAAATAAATTTGCTGAAAATTGTATCCAGTATTTGGAAAAAACTGCTTGGGTATTGAAAAATCAAAATTAATTAATTTTAAAATGCTTATAGCTCCATTATTTTTAAACACAAACGTACAGATTAAAGCACCATTTTGTAGGTATTGACGAGCCCTTTTGGAGCTTTGAGACCACATAGCGCCATCCCTGGAAAGTGTATGTTACCCAGCATCAAAACTTAGATTCGCATACGTAAATGACAAGAGCATTAGCGATCAATCATAGGCCGAAACGTCTGCCTTAGAATTCCACTCACACCATAAAATTACAATCACTGATAATGGAAATATTCTTCATCGCGTAGAACAAAGTTTATATTCCATTCTTAAAGCAAAAATAAAAAAAATTTATTGAAACTTTTGTATACATGTGATCTTGCATCTTTCTCTTACTAATGAATGCTTTCTATTATGAAACACATATATCTGCACTGCTCATTCTACTGCAGTTTACTATTTAGTGATGACAGAAGTGTTCATCATAGTTGATAGATATACCAATCACAGTTGACAAGTCACACTTGATGGATATACCGGTAAAAAATGATGGATATACTCTCAATTGATAAATCGAAGTTTTTTAATAAAACAAAATTTAATGTTTTTTTATGTATAGTGGCTCTCAGCTTATTTCAACCACACTTTTTAAAAAAGAAAAAGTCGGTATAGCTTTTGATTAAACAAAATATTGGAAAAATTCGAGTAGGAATTAATAAAACACTTTCTTATCTTCACAGCAAATATATGTTTTATTTTAAAACTAACATATTTATAAACATAAAAACTAAAAATAAGAAAACTTATATATTTCTGCAGTCACAGCTTATATCAACCAGCTTATTGTTAGACCTGTTTAGTTGACATCACTTACTGTGTAACGGTAAATTTCCAATAATTATTGTTTGAAGTTATGTTTTTAATTATTTAGATAAAATTTTAGTGTGATTTTTGTAGCTGGTTGATTCAGAGACACATTTTCAAATAATGGGACGACGTACTACAATTGAAGAAAGAGAATTAGTTATTCGCCACTATAAAGATGGCCACTCTCGTCGAAAAATTGCTGAAATGGTTTGTTTAAGTGATTCGACAGTGCAGAGTATTATTTATAGATTCAGGCACGAAAACAGAGTAGTCGATAAAGGCAGAAAAGCTCCAAACAAAACTTTTAATGAAGCAGATGAGCGTTATATAGTGAGAAAGATAAAGAAAAACCGAAGCTATCCGCTCCAAAATTAGCTGCAGAAGTTAAAAATGACTTGGGCAAAACTTGCAGTGCAGAAACAATTCGCCGTGTCTAAGAAATCATGACTTTAACAGCAGAGTAACCCGAAAAAAATCATTTATAAATAAAAAGAATCAAGCAGCACGACCAAAATTCGCCAAAGATCACATTACCAAAGACTTAAGATTTTGGGACCGTGTGATTTTTGCGGATGAATCAAAATTTAACATCTTCGGCTCTGATGGTCAAACTTACGTACGGCGTAAACCAAATACAGAGCTGCAAAATAAAAATTTAAAACCTACAAAAAAACATGGTGGAGGAAGCGTTATGGTATGGGCCTGCATGTCTTCAGGTGGGGTTGGAAATTTGCAGTTTATTGAAAATACAATGGACAAGAACCTATACCTCAACATCCTAAAAGCCAACCTACTGCAAAGTGCCGAAAAACTAGGTATCAAAGACGAGTTTCGCTTCTATCAGGACAATGACCCAAAACACAAATCAGGTATTGTCCAGACTTTGCTAATTTGGAACTGTCCCCACTTGATGCAACCGCCGGCGCAATCACCTGATCTAAATGTCATTGAAAACTTATAGGCAATATTAGGCCAAAACATCCGTCAACATCAGATCTCTAACCGGAAAGACTTAATAACAGCATTAAAGGAAGAATGGTCGAAAATAACTCCCGAAACGACACGAAAATTAGTGAATTCTATGCAAAGTAGACTAAAGGCTGTAATTGATCAAAAAGGAGGACACACCAAATTTTAAAATTAAAAAAAGAAAAAAACAAATAGTTAAATTTTAGTTTTTTATTACTGGTTGAAATAAGCTGTGACTACGGAAATACCTACATTGTCTTATTTTTAGTAGTTATGTTTATAAATAAGTTAATTTTAAAATAAAAAATATATTTGTTGTGAAGAAAAGAAAGTGTTTTATTAAATCCTACTTCAATTTTTCCAATATATTGTTTCATTCAAAAGTAAAATCAACTTATTCTTTTTTTAAAGAGGGTGGTTGAAATAAGCTGTGAGCCACTGTATATTTATTTATTTATTTTCGTTAACACAGTGCAACAAGTTTCAATCTTATTTAATAGTACTGCGAAGGTGCAGGCAATATGTTAATAATAAAAAAAAGTTGATTTTACTTATGAAAACTTAAATGATTAACAAATTATCAAGTTATTATCAATAAAAATTATAAGTTACACAAAATCACAACTAAATTAAACAACAAAAAATATTACAAAAGATATTGCAAATTTATAATAATACTATTCAAAATGTGTAAATTTTGCGCGTCTGAAGTGCTTTGCATTGCTTAAAATTTGTATAGACCACGGAAGTTCATTCCAGAGACGAATCGCATTTACAAAGAAATGTCTTCCAGATATTTGTCTTTATACCGAATAGAGTTTATTTTGCATCCTCTATTAGATCTAGAAAATATTATTCTTTTAAAAAGATAATCCGGTTGTTTAGAATATATAATTTTGTGTAAAAATAAAAGCGTCCGACTTTTTAATTGATTGTCGAAGGATATATTAAAAATCGTAAAAGACAAATGCGATATGTGATTTCATCTTGAAAGTCCATATACGTTTCGGGCCACACTATTGTAGTCCACTCTGAGTTTGTTTTTGCTTGCTGAAATGCAACTAGAAAAAAGTTCGCAACTATATGTTAAAATAGGCAGCATATATGTCTTAGACAGTAGCATCCGTATATTAATTGGTGTATAAATATATGTAAGCCATAGGTTACGAAGCATAGAATAAATTTTTCAACATATATTCCATTAATATGACTTGACCAAGTGAGAGTATCATTAAATATGATTCCAAGATTTTTGGCATGATCAACTATATCAATTGTGGAATCCCCAATAAATATTGGTGGCAGGTTATAGTGTATAATGTCATTTTTCCTTATCATCATTGCTTTTGATTGTTTTGCATTTAAGCAGAGTCCATTTGTTGAGGCCCATTTGAAAACATTATCGAGATCATTGTTCAGTTTTGAAATGCAATTGTTAATATCAGATGACACACAACTAATAATGAGTTGGACGTCATCTGCGTACATCTGAACTTCAGAGTGAACGAGTTTCTTTGGCAAATCATTACAATAAATCGTATACAATAATGGACCAAGTATAGAACCTTGCGGAAAACTTTTCGGCATTGGGCATCTTGTTGATTTATTATTATTCGAGTATACCAGCTGATCCCTATTTGTTAAATATGAAGATAGTAATTTGACGTCAGTATTAGAGAAATGGCACATATAATTGAATTTTTGACATAATATGGTGTGTTCGACAATATCAAATGCCTTGGAGTGATCAAGTAAAACTAAAAACGATATAAGGTTGCTGTCAATTTTTGACCTTATCTCCTCGCAGACTTCAGTAAGGGTGGAAATGCAACTGTGGTTAGGTCTAAAGCCTGACTGTTTCTCTGACAATAGATTGTTTTCATAGAGATATTTTGACATTTGCGTATGTAGTAGTCTTTTAACAATTTTCGACAAATACTCGTATGGCAATATAACAATTGGTCTGTAACTCAGGTTTAGGGATGGGAATAATTTTAGCACATCTCCAACCAGTTGGGAAAGTTAACGATGTTATTATGGAGTTTGCTAAGTGGGTTATTTGTGGCAGTATGTGACATATTATCAGCTTAACAAATTTAGGATGTACACCATCTTCGCCTACAGAGTCAGATTTAATATTTAGCATTGCTTCTAGGACATCTTTCTAAGTTATACATTAGAATTGAAAGTCATCTGCGGAGTTGTAGTAATTAATGTTTGCTTGAGGCATTGGAATGTTGGCAAATTCTAAATTTAGTTTGTTGACATCAACAGAATTGTCCGGTACTAAAGAGCTTCGCACTATACCCATCGACCGGATTTCACTCCATTTCTTTTTTGAGTTAACGCCTAATTGAAATTTCTCTTCATAATATTTGCATTTAGCAACTTTTATTTTGGAGTTAACATTTCTTCTACAAGCCCTGAAATATATGTAGAGCTGAGAAGTTTTAAATCTTTTCCACCTTTTATACACTATATCTCTTTTTTATCAATTAAGTGTTTGATTTCGTTTGAAAGCCAAGGGTTATCGTTTTTTATAGTTCTAGTTTTGATACAAACTTATTTTTCATATAAGTATTGAATATTATGGTGCAAAAAATCCACTTGCTCATCTACAGTGGGCATGAAAAATGTCTGACTTAATTGCAGATAGATCTGTTGACAAGGCATTTAGATCAATGTTTTTGAAATCCCTGAATGTTGTTGTTTGATTATCTTTTGTTTGATTTTTGTAGTCATAAAATCATAGGACATAAAGACGAGATCATGTCCAGAAAATACTTGGGCAGCAAGCTGAGCAAATAAAAGCATTCTAGAAAGATTTTCTATGAAAAAAAGGTCAAGCAAAGTACTGCTGGTGAAATTAAAGTGTGTTGGCAAACTATTATTTACTAGTGTCAGACCGATTGAGCTCATTTCATCTCTTAGGCTGCTATCTGCTTAACTATTGGCATTACACATTTCTTTTTTAATATTTACAGTATAAAAAAATATTTTATTCATAATATATTTAAAGTAAAAGAAGAGATACCTCTATATATGAATAATTTAATACGCAATAAACAAATAACTATTTGTTTGGCTAATATGTACTACATACCTCGCAGGGAGTTATTAACTAAAGATCGCTTTGAGAGGGATTGCTGATAGCACCTCCATCTCAATTATATTTGTCAAGTAGGTCGTCTGTAAAAACTGGGACCATAACAGTGCTGACATACTGCGATGTTCCCTAAATCCTATGTAAGTGTGATGTATAAAAAAATACATATACCAATGTAACATTATTAAAATACTTAAAGCATGAACTTTATTTCTTTGCATTGCTTGTTGCGTGCGGTTTTAATTACCGTATCCCTTTCATAAAGTATGTCAAAATTGTAAAGCTTTACTTATGTATTTTTTTTTGGACATGCTGATATGAAATCCGAAATTATGGTCAACTGGGAATTGTTCATGCCCAAAAAAATTGCAAACATGTAGTCGCAGAAATGTACAGATAGTTATGATGGTAACAGATTGCTTGTTTTACTTGCATATTGTCTTGGAAAAAAGAGAAAAACAATGATTTAAATTATTTAAATTATTTAATATGTAAAAATAGAAAAAATCTTACTTGTTCTGTTTCTGTCCATTTTGTAACGTAGGAGAAGATAACAAACTCGGAGAATCCTCAAACTTTTTTTTACAGAGTTGTAAAAAAAGGAGTATTATTGTTGTTCATAACAAAAATGTAAACAAAATTTGACAAAAAATAAGACCTTTTAGAAACGGTCACAATTCGTCAATTTTTAATAGATTTTAAAATAAAAGTTAGAAATGAAAAGCTCTAAGCTTGCAGAATCAGATTTTCAGGTTATCACTTTCGCCATTTTAAAAATGAAGAAGCTACACCCAAAACATGTAGTCATTAATTGCGATGGTTTTTTAGTTATAGAAACAAAACTAAAAGCCGTGCTGACTGCCGTCAATCGATAGAGGCTTAAAGTACGAATCGATCGTGGTATATATCGTTTCTTGCAAGGCTGTACGAAAAAAGTTATAAGCCAGCAAACTTTTAAATGGTAAAAAAATCGCTCGAAAATATAAGTTAAGTTTCTGGCTTATATCTCGAAAACTATTCCGCGTGCACGTATACTGCTATATGCAATCGAAAGAGGATAAAAATACGAATCGATCGAAAAAAGTTATTAAGCGGCAAGCTTTTTAAATTTGAGAAAATCGCTGAAAATGATCATTTTAGTTTTTTGCTTATATCTCGGAAACTATTCCGCGTGCACATATACTTCTATATACGATCAAAAGAGGATAAAAATACGAATCGATCGTGTTATAGTCTGTTTTCTGAAAGACTGTACGAAAAAAGTTATTAAGTGGCAAACTTTTCAAATTTGAGAAAATCGCTGAAATTGATAATTTTAGCTTTTTGCTTATATCTCCGAAACTATTCCGCGTGCACATATACTGCTATATACGATCAAAAGAGGATAAAAATACGAATCGATTGTGGTATAGTTTGTTTTCTGAAAGACTCTACGAAAAAAGTTATTAAGCGGCAAGCTTTTTAAATTTGAGAAAATCGATGAAAATGATCATTTTAGTTTTTTGCTTATATCTCGGAAACTATTCCGCGTGCACATATACTGCTATATACGATCAAAAGAGGATAAAAATACGAATCGATCGTGTTATAGTTTGCTTTCTGAAAGACTGTACGAAAAAAGTTATTAAGTGGCAAACTTTTCAAATTGAAAAAAATCGCTGAAATTAGTTTAGTTTTTCCATATACTTTAGAACAAACTTTTCATACAAAATTCATTTTAAAATAAACTTGAAATCAACATTAATTTGTATGCATAAGGAAGTATATATTAAGATTCTAATAGTAAGATTTAAAATCAAAACTAATTTTTAAGGCAGTATATGTTTAGTTTTTGATAGTAAGTAACAAAATAAAATCGATATCCCCTCAATTTAACATATGTACATATATAATAATACACTGCATATTAGAGTATATTATTAAAGATATATTAAGCCATATTAAAACAACAATTAAAATATATTTAAATTATTTGAAAATCAAATTCAATATTAAAAATATAATAAATAAAAAATTTGTGTAATTGTTACAAAAAAGAATTTATTTGTAGGGTATGGTGAAATATTTTGTTTCAATTCCATTCATCCTATTTGCTTGGTCCTGCAGCACAACATAGGTTTTCTTTGCGGACGAATAATGGAATTGGTTTAAGGTAAAAAACTAAAAAATAAAAGAAGGGGAGAAAATAAAAACTGCCGCTTAATCATTGTTGCCATTCCAGCTATATAAAAAATGTGTTATTTGTTTAATATCTAATCCGTTTGTAATATCCCTTTGTATTTCTAAATTAGTTTTAATCTCAATTGTGCGATAATAAAAACCTAGTTTCTAAAAAGTGTTAAACTAGTTGATTTATTCACTTTAGAATTTTCGTATATAAAAATGGGTTTTTAAAAATTTCACCTCAAGTTGTTTGCAAATGTTTCTAGACTATAAATTCAGTTAAAACCTATATTATTAAAACTAGTTCTAACTATATTTTATTTTTTTAATTTTTCTGCTTTTTATTAATCACAAAATTTAAAATCGTTTATTGAAATTTCCTAAAAATCAAAATTAATAGAAATTATGGAGGATATAAATAATATATTATAAATAAATATATATATATATATATATATATATATATATATATATATATATATATATATATATATATATATATATATATATATATATATATATATATATATATATATATATATATATATATATATATATATATATATATATATATATATATATATATATATTAATAATTTTGTAGTTGTCGTTTAAATATATATAAAAAAGATCACATTTAACTTTTTTCAGATGTGTCGGTCATTTGAAATTTAAAATTTTTCATTGACAACACTGTACTAAATGGATTTATTTTTGTAAACAAGAGTAGTTTTACAATACAGAAAGGAAAGCGTGAGGTAAGTATGAAAATAAAATATTTTTGTTTTTTTATTGAATTTTCTTAAATATTTATATAATTTCTTTGCAGGTTACTTTGCGGGATTTTGCATGCGTGATGGGTAATGTATCGTTCCTTCTTGTTATAAACATGATTTTAATGTATTTTTCTATTTTCTTTTGATATAAAGGAACAGTGGACAATGAAAAAAATGATCTTTAGCGCTATTATTACATTTTATCGGACTGATGGTCTCACAGAACATAAGCTTCACTTTGCCCAAGACTATGAACCAATCATTACTCTGGCTGAGGCTGTAGAAAAGCTAAAACCTTCAGTTCTTATTGGATCAGCTGCAATTGGCGGCGCTTTTACCAAGGAAATACTTGAAATGATGGCCGAATTCAATAAATGAATAATATTTACATTATCTAATCCCACCAGTAAAGCCGAGTGTACAGCTGAGCAAGCTTGCACATATACCAAGGGTAAATGCATTTTCTTCTCTGGTTCTCCCTAAGATCCTGTGGAATATAATGGCAAAACGTTTTATTCTGGCCAGGGAAGCAATTCATATATATTCCCTGGCGTTGCTTTAGGTGTTCTCTATGCCGGTTTGTTAACCATACCGGAAGATGTGTTCCTGATGTCAGCTGAACGCTTGGCAGGAATATAATCTATCAAAAAAAATTTTTTTGTTTCAGTCATATGGAAAAATAATAATAATTATTATTTTTTTTTTTTGGTGTGATGGTTTAAGGGTAATAAATTTCAATTTTTTCTGTTTAGCCAAGTACCAATTTATTTTTAGTTTATTTTAGCCGTTTATCATATTTGACTTCAAAAATTAAATCGGGACTTACTTCAAATTCGGAGTCAAAAATATTCTTTTTAAATTTTCTGGATTGTTTTGTTGCCATTCCCTTAACACGTAGGACATCTTTATTAATTTTTTCTTTTTGGTTGGGAGCCTTCCTATATTTTTAAAATTTGGACACTTTCAAACTTGTATCTAACATTTCGAAAGGTCCTAACTTTACGCTCCTGTCATTAAAAATATATTCTGAGCTTTTATTACACCTTCCTCGTTTTTCATTGAAACGATATTGAAAGAACCTAAGTCTATATTGCCGCTGTTAATATTTTTGGAGATTTCATTAAAATTATCATCACTTCTTATTAAAGTGGAATCTCTATCTAAAACTTCCTTACTGCATTTATCATCTTCATTATCACATTCATTGTGAGTATTTTCAAGTTTATTTTCTACATGTTTTATATTATTATTTTGAAATAAAATATTATCAAATAAGCTTTCAAAGATACCCTTTAACTGATCAACAAAATTGGCCAAAATATCCTCGATTCTTCAGAAATTCACTTCTTGATTGCTTTCATACTGTTAATCTGTAAAATAAAATATTAAATATAGCATGTAATTAAAAGAAAAGGCATAAAAATATGAATTGTTGCAAGTACGAGTGCTATATTCTGCTGCATCAAAATTTATAAATCCTCAACTTGTCTTTGGCAAGAAACACCAGAATAATAAGAAATTTATATACATTTATTACACTTACCATTATAAATGAAAGATTGTCCTATTTTTGTTCTTTCTGTTTCTATATTAAAAAAAAATAAAAAAAAAATATATATACTATGAATGAAGCTCTAAATTTGGAAAAATATATACATACATATTTATGAATATTTTAAAGATTAAAATATTACACTTTTTTCTAACAATTACAGTTCTTACCATTAAAAGATTTATATCCATTATCTGCATTCAATATTGCACTTTCTGTTGGTCTTATTTGTGGCCTTACATTGGATTTTTTTATAACACGCAGGCTCATTAATGCTTCGATGGCATACAATTCATCCGCCGTTAAATATTCAGTTTCTGGGAGAAACAGTTCACTTTCTGTTGGTTGTGGCAATTCATTGTCTTTTTTCATACCACGCAGACTCATTAAGGCTTCCATAACATATATTTCATCCGCCGTTAAATATTCGATATCTGGATAAGAGAGCTCACTCTCTATTGCTTGATTCATCTCACATATGCTGATTAACGCAATTAAAGCACACATCTCATCCGCGCTTAATAAAACGTTTTCTGGGAGCAAAAACTCTTCTATTCGAATTTCTTGGAAATCCTCTAAAAGACATAGGTCTGTGAAATTTGGATCAACACTAGTTTCATCAATATTTTCAATTGGGGGCAATGTTTTAACCGATTTTAAATCGAATATATTGTCTATGCTTAAATGCGTGCTTTCAAAGGTTGAAAGTTCATCCAAAATATTGCTTTCCAAATTTTTTAAGACAACTAATGCACTATTTTCATCACTACTAAGAACTCTATTTTTTAATGAAATAGGTTCTTTTATCTAAAATAGTTATAATTTTATATCTACGCATAACCTAAGTCGTTAAATGTTAAATTTTTACCTGTATACTCTGAATAAGGTTTTTTAAGAATTTGCTACAGTGTTTCTTTTTTCAAGTTTTTTGAAACAACGTTTTATCTAAAATATTAAAACAATTCACTTACTAAAATGTGATTGTGTTCAGGCGCAGTTACTTACATTGCTTAACATCATTTTCCTATTTTTATGATTGTCACGAATTTTGCAAAACACGGGCTTACTTGCATTATATTTTTCCATTATATATTCGTATGTTTTTCTATAAATTTTTTTTTTGGATCTAAAGCTAAGATCACACGATTGCCGTAATGCACCAAATTGGTCCAATTTTTATTGTGTAGATATTGTGCACAATACTAAAATTGTTCCAATCAAATTTTCTGCAGTCACACGATTGCCCCATTTTATTAAAATTTTATTGGTACAAGTTGGTGAATAGTAATTTTGTGGCAATAAATTGTGCCTGTAGTTCATACGATTGTTAAGCAATGCGGCAACACCAAGAAATAGCTGTTGCAAACTTTGTATTTTGTTTGTTGTATTTAAAATGTTATTTAAAAAAAGCTAGCGGCTGCTTCTAGTGTTTTTTATAAACTTAAAATACAAAAAAATATAAAAAATAAAAGAATTTTTAAAAAATGAACAGTATGGGTCCGAGATTGGCTGAAAAAACGGGCTACTGATGGTGCATTCCAGAAGACTCTAAAAGAGTTCCAAGAAGTAGACAACCAAGTTTTTTTTGCTAAAAAACTTTATTCGAATGGATGATGAAACGTTCAATGAGTTGTTGGAACTAGTGTCACCGTATATACCTAAATATATGTAAATAAAACAAAAACTATTTATAGTTGTACAGATATATGTTGTATATATATATATATATATATATATATATATATATATATATATATATATATATATATATATATATATATATATATATATACTTACAACAAAAAACGGGCACGCTGAAAAAAAAAAATATATATATATATATAAATGTATACGAAAAACTTGAAGGCACTCAACAAAATGAAAATATTGACGCGTATTGGATACTTTGATTGCCGCAAAAAATCACAATAAATATTGGTACATTTTTGGAAGTTTTATTGCCGCACAGTTGCATGTCAAGTAGTCACACGATTGCCGCATCAGGGTTGCATTTGGTTGGTAAAAACAAGCACAATATTGACCGCGATTGCCGCATGAACCAATTTATTGTGCAATCACACGATTGGCATACAAAAAATGGTAAAAATTGGTGCATTACGGCAATCGTGTGATCTTAGCTTAAGCCACTTAAAATCAGCTCCATTATAATTTTTCGTAATTTTGTAGTGTCTCGCATTGTACTTAAAAAAATGAAATTCTAAATAAAATCAATTCATTGAATATATCATTCATTTCATGTAGTACGGCCCTAACTCACATAATTGTAACTTTAGAAAAGAAGATAAAAACATAGTAGAAGCTGCAATTACCAATATATATATATATATATATATATATATATATATATATATACTTTATTAATGTAGTTTTTTATTGCACCTGATATACACTTTGTGATAAGTTTTAATCTGTGAAATTGTATTCTTCTTGAAAAGAGATAATTTGATTGCACTGTATGTATACTTTATTCGGCCACTGTATGTGTATACATAAATACATATATACTATATTTTATAATTTCACTTGTTTAACGCGCATTTTGTTGTTCTTTTTTAAATATGTTATTATATTTTAGTTTAAAAATATCTTTTGCAAGTATGCCGAAAATTTACTTTTTTATAATTCGTTTATTTATTAATATTATATTTTACATATTCTCTTTAATACATTATTTTAGATTTGCACATAAAACAAACACAAATATTTTAAATTTTTAGTTCTCTTTCAAACTTATTCTTTATAAAAAACAGTTAACAGTTATAAATTTTGTTCCATTCAATTGTTTCTACCACTGCGTAAGGGGTGAAAAACTTTAAATTAACTAAAAGTTTTTTTCAGGAATTTTTAAGACTTTTAAACAAGCCTTCCAAATATAAGAAAGGGCGGCGAGGAGGTAGGAGGTTTACTAGAGGAAGACTGGTAAATATAAATACATATAATTAAGTGTTAAGGGTTTTATCTTTAAAAGTTTGTGCATTTTATTTCCATTTAGCAGCAACAACAATTTGGCAGCAACCACAATATAGTTATCAAGTTAATAACTGGCAGAAACAACCGCAACAACAATACAATTGGCAGCAACAACCGCAACAAGAATACAATTGGCAAAAACAACTTAACAACAACTGGCAGCAACAACAGCAATACATTTGGCCGCAACAGTTGGCATATAGCCAGCAAGCGCTATATTTGCAGCAAGTTTATGCTCCACCACTGTCAGTTGCTGCCACATCAATATCTGCGGTTCCTCCACCGATTGCTGACGCTTTACCACCAATTGCTACTGACGCTCCACCACCAATGGCTGTTGCAGCTGTTCCACCACCGATTCCTGCTGATGCTTCACCATTAGTAGCTGTTGCAGCCGCTCCACCACCAAATGCAGCTGATGGTCCACCAGCAGTGGCTAATGCAGCCGCTCCACGACTATTTGCTGCTGATGCTCCCCAGCCAGTTTCAGCTAATAAAACTTTACCTATAAAATAGTTATAACTTTAGGGTGCCTAATATGTGAAATATTTTTGAACTTTTTTGTGTTTAGAATTTAGATTTTGTGTTCCCGTATTTATTTTTAATCGCCCGTATTCTAATTGTCAACACCGACAATTAACGATGTTAGACAACATCCTTTTGCCTTTTTCAATTTGTCATTCCAATTGTCGTTATCGGAAATTGTCGTTCTCTACCAATATGAGTTTGGCATTCTAAAATATGACGGTGATATTGTGTTGAATCGGCACTGGTTTTGTCGTCGCCATTTTAGATAACGACTTGAGCTGTTTTGAAGCAATAGAAAATTAGCTATGGAAAAATCGGTTAACGAGTCGTGAGCTGAACCTGCATATCTCGCATCCAAAAACCTAATTCGAATTTTTTGATCATAAATCTATTATTTTGAATTAAAATAGATGTGATTAAAAATAAACAAAACAAAAAATACTTGTCAATCTTATAATCATAATATTTAAACTAATAAATTCGTTACGGTTAAAGTACAAATGTTAAATTTTATTTAATAAATTAAATTTTATTTAAAAAATTACAATTTGAAAGTAATTACATTCATCCTTATTCTATTTGGCGTCGTCAACAAGAGACGACCTCGTTTTTCTTCGTTTATTGTAAATCGGTATTCTCGTTGTCAATATTGTCATTAATCGATGACTGTCGACATATGTTTGGTATTCCCTAAGAACAATTGATGTTGATGTTGCCGTTTAGTTTGTCGTCGCCATTTTTGGTGTTGTGTTGTGTCGTGTGCTAAAGAAAACTTAAAAAAAAACATAGAAAGAGTACGGTGACTAGAACACAAATATTTTTTGAGTTTTTAATAATTTCCAAACTGATTTTTGTTTTGCTACTCGTACATTCGTTATAAAAATGTAGGTTTTCGGTTTAATATGGTATCACAAATTCCTTCTAATTCCGAACTGAATTTTTGTGATGCCTGTATATTTTTGATACGTCGGATTCTCTGTCCTGTTTGCAAGGTTTTTACCGAAGATGGATAAGCGAAAATAAGTTTCTTAATATTGGCGACCGGCTTACTTGTATTTAATTTATAAATTTAAATAAGTGTATCATCCATTTATATTTTAGAAGCTAAAGACGAATAAAACACCTGAGAATTTGAATTGCTTTTTATTTTTATATCTCGCAGTATTATTTTAGTAATTTGCTTACGACAAAATCTGATCATGTTGTATTTTATTAAGAATCTTAAAAAAAAACAAAACAGTTAACTAAATAAAACAAGTAAGAATTTAGTGAAGCAACTCCAATAAAAAAAAAAAAACATTGGGTTGACAGAGAATTAAAAAATAAGAAAAAAAAATAAGTGCTATATAAAATTTTACATAAAAATGTCACTGGTTCTTCATGGCTTAAGCATTTTTTTTTTCATTTTAGTATTTTCTGAAAAATCTCTTCAAAAGCTTTTAGATGATATCCACATTGAACATGTTAAAAATTGAACTTTTTCATACAAAAATTTCATGATTCGGAAAATATAAGCGAGCGCCAATTTTTACTTGGTTTTTTCTTATTTTTATTACTCTATCGCTCCATATATTTTTTTATGGGAGTTACTTCATTGTTCGAAATAAGTTAGAAAATTTAGAGAAAGGCGTGGTGTTTTGCCCTTGTCTCGAAGTACATGGACCGAACTTGTTGATTTTTCTCTAACAACATTATCGAAGCTATGTCTGATCGATTGGCGTATTTAAATTTTCTCTAGCTCATCTAGTGCCTTGGAAAAGCTGATTTCAACCCGAAAACGGGCGGACAAACGGACGTCGCTCAATTGACTTCGCTATGTAAAAGAACTTAGAATATATGAACTTAATGGGGTTAGAAATGGATATTGTAGAATTTACAAATGGAATGATAGACTAAGATGCACCCTTTTCAACCTGTGGTGAAGGGTATAATGAAATAAATCTCATTCTAATTAAATGACAAAACACTTTTTAATTGTATAAATTTTTATTTTTGAGTGCTATTTAATATATAAAAAAGCATTATTATTCCCACAGTAAAAAATTAGATAAAAATAAAATAAATAAACTTTAGTACATATGAGAGCTTGTTTTCTTTATATAAAAATTATTGATAAAAATACAGTTATAGGGTGGTCAGCAACCATAAAAATTATAAATTAAAATAAAAATTATTTCAGTTGCGTTTTATAAAAAGTAAAACAGTAACAAAAAAAAAAAAAAAACAATAATACTCGTTCTAGAGTTGAATAAATATACATCATGAGGTGCAAACTTTACATATAAATGAACTTTTTTTCTTTTTAAACTTTCCACTGCACTTTTTGTTTTAATGTTTACAATAATATTTTTTAATTTCAAGAATTTTCACACATCACAATTATGTTATTATGTTATTGTTTAAAATATGTATGCATATGTGTTTGTGTGTGTGTTTTCAACACTATAAACTTTAAACACGACTTAAAGTTTGTTACTCCATGAATAGACCTCTGGTATAGATGATGGATATGATAGGTCGTACATTTGCGATTTGATAAATTCACGCTTGTTTTCAGGTTCTGGACGAACAGTGGCCAAGCCTGTAAAAATATGGAGAAAATGGGTTAACGCATACCTTAGGATTTTAGTACCTAATGAACATGACTAAGATTTGAATTTTTCGTTGGTTTAACTTGCCATTTTTGTAAGCATATTCCATAATATACGCAGCTGTTTCAATAAAACAGTCGGTAATTTTACTTAAAGGTGGATAGAAGCTGGAACACATCTTCCGGTATGGTTAACAAACCGGCACAGAGAACACCTAAAGCAACGCCAGGGAATATATATGAATTGCTTCCCTGGCCAGAATAAAACGTTTTGCCATTATATTCCACAGGATCTTAAGGATCTTATATATATATATATATATATATTAATAATTTTGTAGTTGTCGTTTAAATATATATAAAAAAGATCACATTTAACTTTTTTCAGATGTGTCGGTCATTTGAAATTTAAAATTTTTCATTGACAACACTGTACTAAATCGATTTATTTTTGTAAACAAGAGTAGTTTTACAATACAGAAAGGAAAGCGTGAGGTAAGTATGAAGATAAAATATTTTTGTTTTTTTATTGAATTTTCTTAAATATTTATTTTATTTCTTTGCAGGTTACTTTGCGGGATTTTGCATGCGTGATGGGTAATGTATCGTTCCTTCTTGTTATAAACATGATTTTAATGTATTTTTCTATTTTCTTTTGATATAAAGGAACAGTGGACAATTAAAAAAATGACCTTTAGCGCTATTATTACATTTTATCGGACTGATGGTCTCACAGAACATAAGCTTCACTTTGCCCAAGACTATGAACCAATCATTACTCTGGCTGAGGCTGTAGAAAAGCTAAAACCTTCAGTTCTTATTGGATCAGCTGCAATTGGCGGCGCTTTTACCAAGGAAATACTTGAAATGATGGCCGAATTCAATGAATGAATAACATTTACATTATCTAATCCCACCAGTAAAGCCGAGTGTACAGCTGAGCAAGCTTGCAAATATACCAAGGGTAAATGCATTTTTTTCTCTGGTTCTCCTTAAGATCCTGTGGAATATAATGGCAAAACGTTTTATTCTGGCCAGGGAAGCAATTCATATATATTCCCTGGCGTTGCTTTAGGTGTTCTCTGTGCCGGTTTGTTAACCATACCGGAAGATGTGTTCCTGATGTCAGCTGAACGCTTGGCTGAACTGTGTGAACTTGAAGATTTGGCCAACGCCAGCTTCTATCCACCTTTAAGTAAAATTACCGACTGTTTTATTGAAACAGCTGCGTATATTATGGAATATGCTTACAAAAATGGCAAGTTAAACCAACGAAAAATTCAAATCTTAGTCATGTTCATTAGGTACTAAAATCCTAAGGTATGCGTTAACCCATTTTCTCCATATTTTTACAGGCTTGGCCACTGTTCGTCCAGAACCTGAAAACAAGCGTGAATTTATCAAATCGCAAATGTACGACCTATCATATCCATCATCTATACCAGAGGTCTATTCATGGAGTAACAAACTTTAAGTCGTGTTTAAAGTTTATAGTGTTGTATACACACACACAAACACATATGCATACATATTTTAAACAATAACATAATAACATAATTGTGATGTGTGAAAATTCTTGAAATTAAAAAATATTATTGTAAACATTAAAACAAATAGTGCAGTGGAAAGTTTAAAAAGAAAAAAAGTTCATTTATATGTAAAGTTTGCACCTCATGATGTATATTTATTCAACTCTAGAACGAGTATTATTGTTTTTTTTTTTGTTACTGTTTTACTTTTTATAAAACGCAACTGAAATAATTTTTATTTTAATTTATAATTTTTATGGTTGCTGACCACCCTATAACTGTATTTTTATCAATAATTTATATGTAAAGAAAACAAGCTCTCATATGTACTAAAGTTTATTTACTTTATTTTTATCTAATTTTTTACTGTGGGGATAATAATGCTTTTTTATATATTAAATAGCACTCAAAAATAAAAATTTATACAAATAAAAAGTGTTTTGTCATTTAATTAGAATGAGATTTATTTCATTATACCCTTCACCACAGGTTGAAAAGGGTGCATCTTAGTCTATCATTCCATTTGTAAATTCTACAATATCCATTTCTAACCCCATTAAGTTCATATATTCTAAGTTCTTTTACATAGCGAAGTCAATTGAGCGACGTCCGTTTGTCCGCCCGTTTTCGGGTTGAAATCAGCTTTTCCAAGGCACTAGATGAGCTAGAGAAAATTTAAATACGCCAATCGATCAGACATAGCTTCGATAATGTTGTTAGAGAAAAATCAACAAGTTCGGTCCATGTACTTCGAGACAAGGGCAAAACACCACGCCTTTCTCTAAATTTTCTAACTTATTTCGAACAATGAAGTAACTCCCATAAAAAAATATATGGAGCGATAGAGTAATAAAAAATAAGAAAAAACCAAGTAAAAATTGGCGCTCGCTTATATTTTCCGAATCATGAAATTTTTGTATGAAAAAGTTCAATTTTTAACATGTTCAATGTGGATATCATCTAAAAGCTTTTGAAGAGATTTTTCAGAAAATACTAAAATGAAAAAAAAAAATGCTTAACCCATGAAGAACCAGTGACATTTTTATGTAAAATTTTATATAGCACTTATTTTTTTTCTTATTTTTTAATTCTCTGTCAACCCAATGTTTTTTTTTTTATTGGAGTTGCTTCACTAAATTCTTACTTGTTTTATTTAGTTAACTGTTTTGTTTTTTTTTAAGATTCTTAATGAAATACAACATGATCAGATTTTGTCGTAAGCAAATTACTAAAATAATACTGCGAGATATATAAATAAAAAGCAATTCCAATTCTCAGGTGTTTTATTCGTCTTTAGCTTCTAAAATATAAATGGATGATACACTTATTTAAATTTATAAATTAAATACAAGTAAGCCGGTCGCCAATATTAAGAAACTTATTTTCGCTTATCCATCTTCGGTAAAAACATTGCAAACAGGACAAAGAATCCGACGTATCAAAAATATACAGGCATCACAAAAATTCAGTTCGGAATTAGAAGGAATTTGTGATACCATATTAAACCGAAAACCTACATTTTTATAACGAATGTACGAGTAGCAAAACAAAAATCAGTTTGGAAATTATTAAAAACTCAAAAAATATTTGTGTTCTAGTCACCGTACTCTTTCTATGTTTTTTTTTAAGTTTTCTTTAGCACACGACACAACACAACACCAAAAATGGCGACGACAAACTAAACGGCAACATCAACATCAATTGTTCTTAGGGAATACCAAACATATGTCGACAGTCATCGATTAATGACAATATTGACAACGAGAATACCGATTTACAATAAACGAAGAAAAACGAGGTCGTCTCTTGTTGACGACGCCAAATAGAATAAGGATGAATGTAATTACTTTCAAATTGTAATTTTTTAAATAAAATTTAATTTATTAAATAAAATTTAACATTTGTACTTTAACCGTAACGAATTTATTAGTTTAAATATTATGATTATAAGATTGACAAGTATTTTTTGTTTTGTTTATTTTTAATCACATCTATCTTAATTCAAAATAATAGATTTATGATCAAAAAATTCGAATTAGGTTCTTGGATGCGAGATATGCAGGTTCAGCTCACGACTCGTTAACCGATTTTTCCATAGCTAATTTTTTATTGCTTCAAAACAGCTCAAGTCGTTATCTAAAATGGCGACGACAAAACCAGTGCCGATTCAACACAATATCACCGTCATATTTTAGAATGCCAAACTCATATTGGTAGAGAACGACAATTTCCGATAACGACAATTGGAATGACAAATTGAAAAAGGCAAAAGGATGTTGTCTAACATCGTTAATTGTCGGTGTTGACAATTAGAATACGGGCGATTAAAAATAAATACGGGAACACAAAATCTAAATTCTAAACACAAAAAAGTTCAAAAATATTTCACATATTAGGCACCCTAAAGTTATAACTATTTTATAGGTAAAGTTTTATTAGCTGAAACTGGCTGGGGAGCATCAGCAGCAAATAGTGGTGGAGCGGCTGCATTAGCCACTGCTGGTGGACCATCAGCTGCATTTGGTGGTGGAGCGGCTGCAACAGCTACTAATGGTGAAGCATCAGCAGGAATCGGTGGTGGAACAGCTGCAACAGCCATTGGTGGTGGAGCGTCAGTAGCAATTGGTGGTAAAGCGTCAGCAATCGGTGGAGGAACCGCAGATATTGATGTGGCAGCAACTGACAGTGGTGGAGCATAAACTTGCTGCAAATATAGCGCTTGCTGGCTATATGCCAACTGTTGCGGCCAAATGTATTGCTGTTGTTGCTGCCAGTTGTTGTCAAGTTGTTTTTGCCAATTGTATTCTTGTTGCGGTTGTTGCTGCCAATTGTATTGTTGTTGCGGTTGTTTCTGCCAGTTATTAACTTGATAACTATATTGTGGTTGCTGCCAAATTGTTGTTGCTGCTAAATGGAAATAAAATGCACAAACTTTTAAAGATAAAACCCTTAACACTTAATTATATGTATCTATATTTACCAGTCTTCCTCTAGTAAACCTCCTACCTCCTCGCCGCCCTTTCTTATATTTGGAAGGCTTGTTTAAAAGTCTTAAAAATTCCTGAAAAAAACTTTTAGTTAATTTAAAGTTTTTCACCCCTTACGCAGTGGTAGAAACAATTGAATGGAACAAAATTTATAACTGTTAACTGTTTTTTATAAAGAATAAGTTTGAAAGAGAACTAAAAATTTAAAATATTTGTGTTTGTTTTATGTGCAAATCTAAAATAATTTATTAAAGAGAATATGTAAAATATAATATTAATAAATAAACGAATTATAAAAAAGTAAATTTTCGGCATACTTGCAAAAGATATTTTTAAACTAAAATATAATAACATATTTAAAAAAGAACAACAAAATGCGCGTTAAACAAGTGAAATTATAAAATATAGTATATATGTATTTATGTATACACATACAGTGGCCGAATAAAGTATACATACAGTGCAATCAAATTATCTCTTTTCAAGAAGAATACAATTTCACAGATTAAAACTTATCACAAAGTGTATATCAGGTGCAATAAAAAACTACATTAATAAAGTATATATATATATATATATATATATATTGGTAATTGCAGCTTCTACTATGTTTTTATCTTCTTTTCTAAAGTTACAATTATGTGAGTTAGGGCCGTACTACATGAAATGAATGATATATTCAATGAATTGATTTTATTTAGAATTTCATTTTTTTAAGTACAATGCGACACTACAAAATTACGAAAAATTATAATGGAGCTAATTTTAAGTGGCTTAGATCCAAAAAAAAAATTTATAGAAAAACATACGAATATATAATGGAAAAATATAATGCAAGTAAGCCCGTGACAATCATAAAAATAGGAAAATGATGTTAAGCAATGTAAGTAACTGCGCCTGAACACAATCACATTTTAGTAAGTGAATTGTTTTAATATTTTAGATAAAACGTTGTTTCAAAAAACTTGAAAAAACACTGTAGCAAATTCTTAAAAAACCTTATTCAGAGTATACAGGTAAAAATTTAACATTTAACGACTTAGGTTATGCGTAGATATAAAATTATAACTATTTTAGATAAAAGAACCTATTTCATTAAAAAATAGAGTTCTTAGTAGTGATGAAAATAGTGCATTAGTTGTCTTAAAAAATTTGGAAAGCAATATTTTGGATGAACTTTCAACCTTTGAAAGCACGCATTTAAGCATAGACAATATATTCGATTTAAAATCGGTTAAAACATTGCCCCCAATTGAAAATATTGATGAAACTAGTGTTGATCCAAATTTCACAGACCTATGTCTTTTAGAGGATTTCCAAGAAATTCGAATAGAAGAGTTTTTGCTCCCAGAAAACGTTTTATTAAGCGCGGATGAGATGTGTGCTTTAATTGCGTTAATCAGCCTATGTGAGATGAATCAAGCAATAGAGAGTGAGCTCTCTTATCCAGATATCGAATATTTAACGGCGGATGAAATATATGTTATGGAAGCCTTAATGAGTCTGCGTGGTATGAAAAAAGACAATGAATTGCCACAACCAACAGAAAGTGAACTGTTTCTCCCAGAAACTGAATATTTAACGGCGGATGAATTGTATGCCATCGAAGCATTAATGAGCCTGCGTGTTATAAAAAAATCCAATGTAAGGCCACAAATAAGACCAACAGAAAGTGCAATATTGAATGCAGATAATGGATATAAATCTTTTAATGGTAAGAACTGTAATTGTTAGAAAAAAGTGTAATATTTTAATCTTTAAAATATTCATAAATATGTATGTATATATTTTTCCAAATTTAGAGCTTCATTCATAGTATATATATTTTTTTTTTATTTTTTTTTAATATAGAAACAGAAAGAACAAAAATAGGACAATCTTTCATTTATAATGGTAAGTGTAATAAATGTATATAAATTTCTTATTATTCTGGTGTTTCTTGCCAAAGACAAGTTGAGGATTTATAAATTTTGATGCAGCAGAATATAGCACTCGTACTTGCAACAATTCATATTTTTATGCCTTTTCTTTTAATAACATGCTATATTTAATATTTTATTTTACAGATTAACAGTATGAAAGCAATCAAGAAGTGAATTTCTGAAGAATCGAGGATATTTTGGCCAATTTTGTTGATCAGTTAAAGGGTATCTTTGAAAGCTTATTTGATAATATTTTATTTCAAAATAATAATATAAAACATGTAGAAAATAAACTTGAAAATACTCACAATGAATGTGATAATGAAGATGATAAATGCAGTAAGGAAGTTTTAGATAGAGATTCCACTTTAATAAGAAGTGATGATAATTTTAATGAAATCTCCAAAAATATTAACAGCGGCAATATAGACTTAGGTTCTTTCAATATCGTTTCAATGAAAAACGAGGAAAGTGTAATAAAAGCTCAGAATATATTTTTAATGACAGGAGCGTAAAGTTAGGACCTTTCGAAATGGTAGATACAAGTTTGAAAGTGTCCAAATTTTAAAAATATAGGAAGGCTCCCAACCAAAAAGAAAAAATTAATAAAGATGTCCTACGTGTTAAGGGAATGGCAACAAAACAATCCAGAAAATTTAAAAAGAATATTTTTGACTCCGAATTTGAAGTAAGTCCCGATTTAATTTTTGAAGTCAAATATGATAAACGGCTAAAATAAACTAAAAATAAATTGGTACTTGGCTAAACAGAAAAAATTGAATTTTATTACCCTTAAACCATCACACCAAAAAAAAATAATAATTATTATTATTTTTCCATATGACTGAAACAAAAAAATTTTTTTTGATAGATTATATTCCTACCTAAAAGAGCTCTCTTAGGGGGTGGGAATTTTCAACTAAAATCACTTTAATTATTTTTGATACTATTAAATTTTAGTTCTTTTGTTTTCTTTTACGTGTTACAGAAGGATATCGAATCCATTTAAAACAACAAAGAAGCTTTCTATATATAGGCACTTACACACCAAAAAAAAAACAAAATTAATTACTAATCATTAAGCAAAATAATATTAATTATTCACTAAAAACAAAAACTATAATTCTAAATTCTAAAATTACTTTTGGCTTAATAAAAAAAATTCTCCTTTTTTTTGTTTAATTTCAGGAACTGCTGTAACTTAAACCGAACTCATCCTGATCCAGTAGAAATCTTTTTATGTATATATAATATTTTAGTATTAAGAACAAGCTCCGCCGCCTTTTCGTTTTCTTAGGCTGACACCGTGTTACCAGGTAAGTCTTCTCTACCACTAAAATTTTGTCTTCTCTTTTATTTCCAGAATTGGCTCTTTTAAATTCGTTCTTGGTCCTGAGACTGATGATTTTCTTGTCACTATTTCTGAATAAAATCTTTTTATGTTTCAGCTTTTTTGTCTCTTATTTTTGAATTAATTAAAATTGTCTTTTAAACACTTCTTCCTTCTTTATTGCTCACCAAATAGTTTCAACCTTCTTATCGAAGTCTTTAATTTACTCAAGTATTTCAAATGTATTTTATGGTTTCGTGTTTTTATTTTTATTTAACTTTTATTTTATCCGTTGTTCTTATTTTAATAAATGTTTTTGTTACAGTTTCTTTTCATTTATTTCACTTCTAAAAGAATTTTAGAAGTCCTTTTGTGTTTTATTTTCTTGTCCTCTTTTATATTGTTATTTAGTTCTTTAGAATCCTTTTAGGATGTCCTTTATTTTTCACGCCTGTGTATTACTTCACATAGTTTTATTATTTAAAACTTTTCTATATCATTTTATACATTAAAATTTATTTTATTATCCTTTAAGGATGTCCTTTTTACACTTTCCTTATTTTTAATATTTTTTTTTTCAAATTCAAATCATTTAATACCCCTTTATAAAAATGAGATTTAGTTATTCAAAATATACTTGCATATTTTTAAACACGATTATTTCACTTTTGCAAGATTAATAAATAATTACGAATACAAGTTATCAAGTTTAATCATGATAATTTAACATAGCAATCAGAAAGAGTGAAAAATAGTCAAAAAGTAGTTCGACTACTTTCAAAGATTACTTCTTATTCATTCTGATTACTCAAGTGTACAAGCCAAGAACATCTTTTTAAATGTGTTTAATCTAAAGTCCATTTAATTATTATTTGGGTCGTTGTAGTCATTAGTAATAGTTTTACAATAGACGTTGGTACAATTCGAGAAAAGTACCTTTGCATAATCACGTTGCATTTGTTTATGCATTATAATTAGGGTTTGGGAAACGGGATAATTTTTTTGGCTTAAACCCGGGAAACGGGAAGTTCAAAATAATTCAAATATTTTGGTTGTGAATATCAAAATTTTCAAATAATTCGTTTCTATTACTTAAGATATAAAACAAAAGCTTTTTTATTTGCTTAAAAAGGAATTAGAGTTATTTGAAGCTACTAATATTCGAACAACGAACATGGATAATATTTATAACGCATTGTTGACAACAAAACCAAACTCAATAGAAAGTGAAAGGGTTTTTTCTATTTCTGATAGTTTTGCAACGAAAACAAGAAACATAATTTCTAGTGAATTGTTAAATGCACGAATAGTTCTAAAATCATGTCTTTCAAATAAACCTAAAAAATACTCTTTCAGTACTTTCAATCTTTATCTCTAAATGTACATTTGAATGTTTAATCAGCTAAAGTCATGAATCAAGAAAATAAGATTTCGCAGGTCCGTTAGTTTCTTGCTCTATTTTATGTGACGTAGAAATAGAATATTTTTCGTAAACATATTAACGTTTGTGTGAGAGTGCAACTAAAAAATCTCTTACACTTTTTACAACAAACACACAATTTTTATTCTGTTATGACGTAGATGCGCAGTAGAAATTTTTTTTGTATGGCTTATGCTATAAATACAATCAAAGGCTACCGACAACAAAAGTATCTGGCTACAAAAATAGCCAAGTCGCCAGCTACTTAATTCTTTTAACGACTACCGACCACTAACTACAAAAAACAAACATCTGTTTTGACATATGTGTTAAAGTTAAGCAAAACAACCAAAAAATGCGCCAAATAAAAAGTAAATGAAAAATGTAAACAAATGAACAGATGACTATTATTTTTCAATGGTGCCACTATAATAGTTTTTCGCGTTTTTAATAGCAATATTTAATGTATTGCGTTTTTAAAACCACCATTTCATGCATTTATTGTATTGGCAGCATTAATCTGTCTTTTGTAGTCAAGAAAAATAGAAATTAGCCTAAGTTGGCTACGGGCTACAAAAGTAGCCGTGTAGTCGATAGTCGTGTAGCGGCTAAAAGAATTATTCTCATAAGCATGCATGTATTCTATTTTTGACATCTTGTAGTCGATGGTCGGTGAACTTGATTGTGTTTATAGCATTAGTGCGCAATCTTGTTTTATTGATTCATGTTTTTAAGTTATGTAACTGTTGATACTACTCTTTAACAATTATTTGTACTATCTGTTTATGTTTTAACAAAGCTATGAACTTTTTTAATATTATTTCATTAAATAAATTTGTTTTCTTTAAAAATTGCTTGCGATAAAATTTTTCCTGGAAATGAAAACTTGCGGGAAATCTCAAATCCTAATTATAATACACATTTTAACTTTGTTATGTTTTTCGTCTTAAATGCCTATCAAATTTAGCAAACAAATAAGATCTGTGTTTAGAAAACTTGATAAAATGAAAGTGCTGTTTGTATAAGCGCTACTACAACATGTGTTTTCGTAATTTATAGACAGGCTACTATAACGTCCCTAACACTTTAGCATTGTAAAATAAATCAAAAGTTGTAAATTTTTTGAAATTGAATAGTTGTCTTGTTACAAATAACAAAAATTAAAATATTTTAAACCTACGTTTATTCATTTTAGTTATAAATAAACAGGGAACTTGTTTTTGAGCTGGTAGTGTTTAAGGCGAAAAACAACTCTGAGAAGAGTAATCTACAAAAATATGTTCTTGTACAACTTGTCCGCCCAACAGATTTTTACTCATATCCATCTATTATATTGGCAAACTAAAATTAAAAGCAGATATATTTTGTGGAAAAAATGAAAAACGACTATTCAACTTTTGAATAAAATCCCACGGTTAAACTGCAAATAAAATACAAAAGTCATTGTCAATATCCCAAACAAAAAGATAAATTATGACAAAATAAATAATAATAAAAATTGAAAGCAATTTATAATAAAAAATTTATATTTTAATAATAAATTTACGTTTTAATAAAAACTTAAATAAATTTGTTTCTTTTCCAGCAGTCTATCCTAATAAACTGCCTAACAAAACTGTCTTTATTTATATCATTTTATTTCTGGCTAATGCTTAACAATTTGACTTAACACTCGAAAACAAATTAAACAACATTAATACAATAATAATTTAAATAGAAAACTTGCAATTAACGTGCGAGCCAAAATTAGGTTCAATATTTTACAAAACATACCAGCAAGGAGCAACAACCAATAAGTATTCAATTTGCTTTTTCTAGTTTTTTCTTTAAACTATTTATGTACAATTGGCTGAATATATAAAAAAATTAAAAATTCATAGAAATCAATTGGTTTTAATGCAAAGATATTTGTGATTGAATTCACAATAATTAAAAAGTATTGACAAAGTTTAGCGTGTTTTAAATTTTGACGCAGTTAAAAGAAACCAAAAGTCTACGTGTATAGATATCTACATTCTTAGAGTTTTTAAAGAGTTTCTAGGTAAATCCTTTCTTATATTGTTAATTTCAAATTTTCGAGACGGTTTGGATTTTTTCCTACTCTGAAAATCTTAATTCTGTGCTTGTCTACCCATCACATAATGCACAAAATTAAACAACTCTCGCGATTTGTGGAAAGTTTGTTCATTTTGTAGATTAATTAATGTCGAAATGCTATATAATACTGAAAGGAGTTGACTTTCGCTAACGAAACATGCATCATACACCTTATTGTTGAAAAAGGAAAATTTTCCTTCATCCTTAATAAAATAGTTTTCGAAAATAGTTTTTCGAATTTCATAACTTGTTAGTAGGAATCAGGCATTACTCATGTCTTTATTAGCCAACAATTTGAAAACAAATTGGTAAGTTTTTTATCAAAAATATATTTAAAAATTTTTTTTACATATTGGTCAATTCAAAAATTAATTAAGAATCTCGTATTTTGCATATGTTTCATATTTGAAAAATATTTTGCTGCCCCTTTTAAAAACTAATTGGGAGAACCTTGCACCTCGACTTTCATTGTATTTCAGAATATTCAAAACTCATACCTTTGAGGTTATTTTTGGCCCAGTTAAATAACGGAGTCGAGTTGATCGCTTGTAAAACAGAAACAGCACTTTAAAATTAAATCTCTAAATGCCCCAGAATAAAGCTTAATTATTCTAAGATTTACTTATTTGTAACCCGGTTTTGGTTTGAATAATAATAACACAGAATTACCAGTCTAGTTTCTGCCATTATTCCATTTGCTTTTGATACATGATTCTATTAGGCTTTTTTTAATGAGGTAAAGACCATGGGTTTTAACCCCCGGTAATTTGATTTTTAATTTTAATATGAATACATGAGCCGTTTTGCAATTTTTCAACATTATCTGAGTATATTTTTGTGCATTCACCTTTATTTTCCATGTCTTCAAACGTTTTTATAAATTCCTGAATAAAAAATATTACGTTTGATGTAACTGAAAAAATTTTGAATTGAACTATAAGCAAAGTTCTCGCCCAATGCGGGTTAAGCTTGTAAGCAAAAATTCTTCATGTCTTCAGCATATGAGTTACGTCCTAGTCTCTTTTTAATGTAATTAAAAAACTGTCACTATTAACTGCTTAGTAAGTAAAGCGAAATATAGGAGTTTTCAGTTACATTTTAATTTTCATTCCTAAGCGTTGCTTAGCTTAACTAACCTACCTTTTAAGTAAAAATATTTAGTTTTAAGATTCAATTAATGAAATAAACAGTCAAAAACTTAAAATAAAAGATTGTTTTGTCACTGCAACGTGCACGATGTATAACAATAAAATTAAAATGCGACACAGTTATTACATAAAACAAGAAGATAATAATTAACTTTCTAAAAGAATACATGCATTTAAATTTTCTAACAAACATATAAATTTCGAGTACAATATGCTACATGGCGTATGTGCTAACATTAATCAATAAAATAAAAAAAATATATAAATAAAGCAATAAAAATGCATATTTACATATTTATTCACTTCAATTAATTTTTTTAGAAGATAGTTATTCTTTAAGTTCTTGCGGAAAAATTGCTTTACATGCTGATTTTATTTTTTTTTTCCTATGGTTTTCTTACAGAAAGTTCGATTTTCTTTAAGATATTTTGATAATCGTAAATAAAAGGTTAAATTTTAAAGCAAATTTAATTTCGGTTAATTTTTTATATTCGTTTAATTTAAAAACAGTGGAAGCGTAACATATATAAAATTGCTTTAAATAAAGTTCAAGGTTTTATACTTTAAGAAGACAGTATTTTTCCATTAAAAAGTATTTGCCACGTAAGCAAAATTCACGCCACACTTGCTACACTGTTTAGTTTAAAGTCTTATTTTTTACATGTTGCTCTAGCGCACATCCCTACACCGCAAATTTGACGTGTCCGCCAGTCACAGTTCAAAAAAATATAATTTTCTTTAATACTTAGTATTTTTTGTTAAAGCCGCTATATACACATTCTGCGGAAATTTCAAAATTTTAACTATTACTGTTCCATTGATAGGACCTTGACAAACGGACATACATACGTTGTGGAGAAAACAATAGGGTTACGTTTTACACAGTGTGTACGGATCCTTACATATGTTGTTAAAGCCACTTTCACACTATAATACTGAGTATAAAGATTTTCGGGATGTAACATAGATCGCTTCCACGTAGTGCATCCTGGGTAACGCTAAATGATCTATACCCCCCCCCCCCCTGGCACGACCTTTTTCTGTCCAAGGACCTTTCTTCCGATTTTTCGGCACGTTTTTGTTTGACTTGGGCTGGTGGTTATGGCTTCTGGACCTAGTAACACCGGGGTGAAACCCTGTAGGAACGGCTCCAGTTGAAGGTCATAACTATCTCCGTCCCGTTAAAACCCTGGCAGGCCTCATAGTACGTTCGATACCCGTCACCGTTAAGTTGGTGGTGTAGGTTTGGTTGAGTTTACTCCCAATTAGCAACGGTCTGCCTCTGAGCACCCGACCCCATGAAGGCTGGTGCCAACCCTCGCATGGCCTCCCTGCTTGCATAGATAACCATGGGACCTTTGAGTTGACTACACATACGGGTGGAGATAGCGGCTATGAGTGGGGACCCATTTCATATGGACAAAATTTTAATTTCAAATACAAAAAAGACCACAAAGGCCAACCCTAAAAGGGAGCCGGTTGTATTGCAACGGCAAAAGCCGGCAATCCACAAACAACCTTCGTCTGTGACCTCTACCTCCAGACCACAGCTGGGCGCAGCGACTCTGCTGTCTGCCTCGACATCCCGCACCGCAATCCCTAAGGGTTGCGTAATGCCCCCTTTGAGCACCACAATCACTCCTGCTACAGAACAGAGTGAAAGAGGGGCTCCCCCGCATATTGGTCCAACTACTGATGTAAGGGCATTGGTTAAGCCAGCCCAAACAACTGGTAGTCTGGGCCCTAGCACGTCCTCCTCTTCTCGTGCACACATCAACGCGTCGACGCGGGCGTATAGGACCAGGAGATCTGCCTACCGGATCCTGCAAAAGTTTGGTGGGCAAGATCCGAACACTTTGTCTGAAAAGGACCAGACTAAACTTAAATGGGCCAAACAGAACTTGGAGTCTCGCCCTCCACCTAACTTGGCACCTCAGAAACGACAAAGGTCGGCTGAGGAAACCGCTACGTCAGCCCCTCAACTGCCTAAACGGCCAAAAACTTTATCATCCAAACCGGTGTCCTCACGTCCTCTTAGCGAAATAGTTAAGGATAGCCTCGTTTTGGCCATAATAGACACTAGTAAAAGTGACGGGACTATATCTCCAGATAATTGGAGGTTAGTCCAAGCGGCTCTTCGCAGTGTCTATAAGGACATAATTCGAAGTGACGAAGGTAGGCTCGCTTCCCCTATTGACAATACTTAAGTCATGCAATAATATAAAATCAAAAAGAGACTCACCCCGTTCATTGACATCCGTGCTGCCCCACATATGGTGATGAGCGTTAGCATCGGCCCCAATGATGACCGGCGTTTGACTGCTGTTAGCCTCTGCAACCAGAAGCTTTAGCAGATCATGTGGTGGAGAATTACCATGATCATGGGCCATATAACTGGAGACCACCCAGACATCCTTCGAGCCCGTCTCCACTGCTATGGCAACGCTGTCTCTGTCACTGAATCTGCGAAGAAAGAAAGCGTTAATATTATACTTAATCATAATACAGGCCCTGGGTTTACCTTGACCTGTGACGTAGACAGTTTTGTAGCCATCCATAGATAGTCCAGAAACCCGATCATTAATAACCCATGGTTTCTGGACCAGAACAATATCCTCTCCTTTCTGTGACAGGCGGAGGAGTAAGGCCGCAGAAGCAGCGATGGAATGATGAAGGTTAATTTGCACAACCCTCATCATCATTATTTTTGGCCGTAAGGGTAGCGTCGGAATCTCCCATTAGACAGGAGTGATTCCTCGCTTTTTGCCAGGTATTCGGATCCGAGACTCATTTGCCGGAAAAAGTCGCCAGCAAACTCAGATGAAGAGATGACACTTCTTGTGTCATCCGACATATCTGAACCGCACATGGAGGCCGGAGCTAATTGTGAAGGTTCAGTCCGTCCGGCGGTAGCCTCTGGTACCAGAGGTTCCGTGGGAAGTTTAGAATTTTTCGCTAATATTCCTACTAGAGTCAACCGTTCGTCCGTCAGCTATCAAAATCCTTCTAAAAACGGTCAAAGGCGTCGCCCTGTCTAAAGTAGACACCAATTTTCGAACACTCACACTAAATGGATATGCACGCGCTGTTTGCCAGGACTTACCTGGAAGAAACAGTCTGTAAGCAGCCATCATTATATATTACAGATATCTTTATTTTCTTAAAAAGTCTGTTCAATGGCCGCGTTCAAAAGTAGCTATGACACCCTGTACTATTTGGCCAATGTCCCGTAAGTCTGCTTTCAAAATATTATGTCTATACGCGTCTTCACATCTATGCAATATTTGTCTCAGTCGTTTCTTTTCGCCAAAGAAATGGAGTATTCTCGGCTTCAACAAGCCTCTTCTTCCTATGGAAACTTTAGAAATGGAATGCTCCATATCATCCTCAAAGGCCAGTCTCAGTTCATCAACGCAAATTTCAATATCTATTCGAGTCACGTTCCTGTCAAGTGAAAGACCACATGTGGCAAGAATTGTAGAGAGTCTTCGCGAAAATGTCCGTCTACTTAGTTTGTCCGAGCTGTATCATGTAGGCTATTGCGCTGTAAAGCCGCGATTCATTAACAAGTCTCCACGGCATTGTGATTGGATTCATAATCCATTGTCCTGAGTCAGTCCACAGTATTTATTGTGCACAGTTAGAAAAAATCAATGTAGGACGATACATGAGTATTTATCCTACTTGGTCCGTCAGTTTGCCGTATGTACAAGTCCGGGTTCGAAAGTAAAAACTCTCGGGGGTTTCGTCTACTCGCATTTGTATACATATCTCCCCAATACGGATGCCTTGCACTGAGATCAGCTAATCGTAACGTCGCAATTTCGCGACAACTTTTGCACTACTTCAAAATCTGAAGAAGCGAACGACGATTGAGGTCTAGAGGTACATTGAGATAACAATTAAGTCAGGAGCATTCAACCACCGAATTAACACAGTTGCATTCTCAATACATCCTGTATAAAGGTATCTCTTATGAGGGTAGCCTCACCGCCTCCGCGTCCAGAAAAATTTATATCCAGTAATGTCCAGTTTATGACGAGGAATAAGATAATACTCAGCCACTAATAGCACGTCCGGCTTATGTCTACCTATCGCCAAACTTAAGTAATTAATAAATTATCCATTCTGTCGTTAATTCTTTAACAGTCCAAGTAAAGCACGTGATTTCTCTTCGTCACAATTAAATTCACAATATTCAGCAGTCCTCCACTGAAGAAACGTTGTCTTTGTCAATGTAGTCATACTGTACCGACTTTGGACTGAAGCCTCAGGCAGCCTCAGCAGCTGCAACAGCTGCAGCATATGAAGCCCTAGTTTTACTCGACTTTGCTTAAAAGATTGATAACTTCGACGATGTCCACCCCTGGAGACTTTTTTAATTCCATCTTGCGGCTGAGATCAACCCTCTTCGGACATAACTTCGAGTAGGACACATGGCCTTCGGTACCGCAGCCAGCGCACTTCACTGGCATAACCACTTACTGGCGTAGTGTGTAGTTACGTCAACAACATAATTTTTGTGTGAACGTAATCAAAGCAATAAAAACAATGCAATTTCCTTTCTCTGGTACGTATTACAAAAATAAAATTAAATAATTATAAAAACTGTTTGTAAAAAGTCAAAAAGCTTCCTTAGAACTTTATTTTTATTTCGAATAATCCTAGTTACATCGCCTTTATAAAAAGAAATTTTAAATGCGAACAAGTTTTCAGTAGCGTAATTTAGTACGAAGAATGAAAAAACTGTTATTTGTTGACAGCTTCTTTTTAAATAAAAATTATAGATGATAAAGGTTTTAATTTAATTTGTAAAAAGGTATTTCTCAACGCCCTAAAAAGAACTTCGTTTTTGTTTTAAATGTGCAAATGTAATTGATAAACAACCATATAGATGAAATTTTTCATAATAGAATTTTTGTTGCAAATTAAAAAAATGTTAGAGGAAAGAGATAACTAATTTTGCGTTGATTTCGAAGAAAAAGCTTTACCGAAAAGTAATTGACATAATTTTTGTACAAAAGTCTTAACTATATTGGGATATATTTATTCTTTACTACAAGTGATTATTAAAAATAAAAGAATACGAACAAAAGAACCTCACCAGTCGATATTAGTGGTATTAAACTAAAAATTAACCAATGACAATTTTAAGCAGATTAAAAAGAATGCCATGTTCACCTATACCTCTTCGTACTAAAGTACCAAAGGTAAATTGTTTTATGCGCTTTAACGAGCTGCTAGATTTTTGTAGTAATGACTTCTGTTAAAAAATATCAATAAATTAACTAAGAACTTGTAAACATCTTAAGAAACAAAAATAATAAAGTGCTGCTTAAACAGGCCACCAAAAATAGCAGCACTTAAAATTCATTAGCATCACATGCATTATGTGTGTGCATATTCGTTTACCAGCCTTTCGTCCACAAATTGAAAATAAAAATTTACTGCTGTCTATCTTTCAATTACTTCAACTTCTTATCATTTTGTGACATTCAGATAAAAAAAATAAAATTCAAGACTTTTCTTTGTTTCGATATGTCTTTAAGCTGAAAATAATTAAAAAAATCGTTTAATGATTTGAAGATTGTTGGTAAAATTTTAAAAACTAGTTATTGTTAAAAATTTCGTTTTTGTAAGTTTAATTTTGATTGCAACTCAATGTTAACTATTAGTTTACCTGTCATGAACAACAAACACTTTGAGTAAGATATTAAATTAGTAATAAGAATTTCCCTGGGCTGACCAGTTACTAAGCAGATTTTTCAAAATGTAAATTTAAGATCTAAAGAGTAATCTTTACTTTAAAGCATGAAGCCCTACAATGAATAAGCATTATTTGCCTAGAAGCATTAAACAAGTGTTGCTGTTTCTTCAGCTGAGAAAATAAACCGTTAGTCTAAGAAATTGTTAACTTCTTTCTATTATCAACACTTTTTTAAAGCTATAAACCAAAAATTGCGGTGACAGAGAATTAAAAAAAAATTAAGTAATACATATATATTATTTTACATAAAAATGCCATCGACTCTTAATGGGTTAAACATTTAAAAAAAATTTAGTATTTCCTTAAAGATCTCTTCAAAAGCTTTAAAATGATACCCATTTTGATATTTAAAAAAATTTTAGAATTTCAGAGGCCCGTACCAATTTTTTTACTTGATATTTCTTTCTTATTTTTTAATTCTCTATCGCCCAATACATATGTTTTTATGATTTGAGTTACTTCATTGTTCCAAATGATGTGAACAAATTAGAGGTAGGCATGGTGTTTTGCCCGCTGCCTCAAAGGACACGGACACGGATTTCCAATAGCACCTCTTTCCACACTATGTCTGATCGATTGACGTATTTAAATTTTTTGTTGCTGATACAGTAAGTAGCCAAACTTGGTTTTAACACTAACACGGTCGGACAGACGGACATCGCTCGATCGACTTCACTATGCATAAGAAGTCAGAATATAATACTTAATGGGGTCGAAAATAGATATTGTAGAAACTACAAATGGCATGACAAACTTTTCCACTTGTGGTAAAGGAAATAAAAAACTGTTATTAATGTCTGTATTTCTTTTATCACAACAATAAAACTAATTCAAGTTTATGGGATTTGGACAATTAATTTTTTATGGAATTTTATAGCGGTAATAAAAATGAAAAATATAAACATTTTCTTTTATGATGTCTTAAAAACAATTATTTAAAATGTGCAGAATTGATTATAATAATTTAAAGCTAACTGGACTATTGTATAATGTTCTGTGTTTGTGTTTAATTTGATTTTGAATTTAATACAAGTAATTTAAATTAATTTTTTAAATGTTTAAAGAAGGAGGGGCTAAGGATGTCAAACAGGCAATGATGCTGAAGACAGATTTTGGGGGAAATATATTTTGTTACTTTTTCATTGTATCCTAATAGTAATAAAGTGTTATTACAGCATCTTCGGCCTCTTTAGTGTGACATGAACAAAAATAGCCCATCTTTATTTTGAAGTTTACTGATGTTAGTTGTTCATAAACTATTTTAATTGAAACATGGAATTAGACAAACGTATCTACGCTTATTTTTATTCGCAACCGATGATTACTTCCTGCAATAATGTTAAACAGGAGAGATAGTTAAAGTAATTTAACAAGATGTGTGTTAACAACAAAAAAGGAATGCACTCAAAATCTTTGGTACAATGTTCAACATAATTCCAACTAAACAAAGTGCTAAAAAACATATAAAATTTAAGATGAGAAAATAAGAAGCTCTTTGCTTTCCTGGGTAATTTTTCACCTTAATTTTTTTAGTGTACATAACTAAATAGAAAGGGCTGTGCTTTAGTTTCTTAGCATTATAATAACTGTATTTCGGAAGAGGCGTACTCTAGACCCGTTATTTTTCTTTGCAACACTAACAACACTAACAACAATTAGTGGGAAACAGGTTCCAGAGGGCGAGTTGCTAACTGAAATGTCCTTTAGCTATGAAAATAGGTATAAAAATATAGGGTTATTTGACTGTTAAACTATGTGGCAACGTTTATACAGGTCCTTACCGCTGCTTCTCTAGATCAGTTTGGATTTTGGTTTCGGTTTATAATAAAAACATTAAAGCAGCGGTTGAATCGGACTGTCCTCAGTGTTACAGGTTAAACTTAAAGTCAAACCGAAATGAATTCTTTGGTTTAAAAAGTTTTTTGGAGAGAAGAATACAAACTATATACAAATTTGTGTGCTTATTTTAAAGAAAACGGGAAAAACTAAATACCAGCAGAATAAATGAAGCATTTTCTGGATCGCTCTATCCTCCTTCGAAATTCTTTGCATCTATCTTCCTTAGGTTGTGTTCACTGTTAACTTTGACTCCACCAACTTATACTGTAAATAGGAATACGAATCGTTAGATATTTTTTTGGGACGAACAAATATATGTGACAAGTTTTCAAAAGAAAAATGAAAAAAGCTTTAGGTTGTGCGAAGATTTTTTCTAACTAAATTCATATTGCTTGTGGTTCCTAACACAATAGATATATTACTAACTTAACAAATCAGATAAACCATTTTGGGAAACTATTTATTGCATGCGACTATGCTTTCTTCCATTCAAACGAATTATTGGCAGTAGGAGAAGGCTTCATGCTGTAAGACAGCAAATAATAGATTTTCCTAGATAAAAAAGTTCTTGTGCTATCCCTTATTTCTCTCTACAAAAATTTGCCAGGAATTGCTACTGGATAAATAAGTAAATAAAGCCATATATGCTCGTTGGTTCCGACACTCAATATGATTATACGACAATATCTTTCGATAGATTCTAGTCGATAACTAGAATTCACACTAAATTAAGGTTTGATACGAAATTTAAAGTAAATAGCCCGTATGGGAAAAGTTGTATACGGATAATTTTAAAATGATAAGTAAAATGAAAAACAAACTTTTCGAAACTAACAACAAAATAAGTACCCAACATTAGCATATCATTTAAAGGGTTGCGTATCGTTTCTGATACCAATCGCTTTTATAGTCCTTTTCATTATGTACTCTTACATCTAGATTATTCTATTAATGTTTTTACATTATCGAAAGACTTTACAGCAATAAAAGCCTCAAATTAAACAAACTTTTTTAGGCCATTTGGTGAAATTAACTGTGCCTATTTTCATGGTGAAGAACGTATGATTAGAGTCTTTAAAGTTAATTCTTCAGAGAAATTAAAAATATTTTTTTTAATGTTTAATCAGATCGGAAATAATATACAAAAACAGTATTGTGGATAGTTGCTTCGAGAACATAACGAAGGTGTCAAAAATTTTTATTCGCTACGCTACGGTTTTACATTTAATATAAATAAATTTTAGTACATTTTGAAGTATTGAAAAAACAAAAACAACAAAAGGAATTTTTATTATTTGGTGATCTTGAGCTTGAAACCAATTGGCATTTTAAATTAAATACAAACGGTGTATTAAAATCAAATAATAAAAGAAAATATTTTTATTTTATATTGCTTACTTATTTTGGACATCTTTCTCCCAAAAAGTTCCATAGCGAATCTTAAAAATATAAGTATTTATTGGAATAAATGTTCATAATCCAGAGTATTTTGACCTAAAAATAAATTTATGCGCACTAAAAACTTTTCATTATCTTCTTCTTCTAGGATGGTTTTCAATTATTTCAATAAATTGCCACAATTACTCGGATTATTTATGTGTCCTCGAAATCAATTTTTTTTTAATCTTATTTTACTACTAAAAATTATGAGGCGTTAAATTAAATGTTTTTGTCAGCTGAGTTTATGGTAGATGTTAAATGTCGTCAATGTAAACGAATGTTTCACATTTTCTACATCTTCCATGTCTGTCAGCGTAAAAAGCCTATAACTTTCGATCTAAATCAAAATAAACAAGTAAGAGTGCTATAGTCAGTTATGCCAAATCCATATATGTATAATCACATGTACCACACTGCAGATCTCCCGTTGAATAGTTTAAATAAAAATCGACATAAGAAAATCTTTTCTCGGTAAAATAAATCTTTTTCTTTTTAAATTGTAAGTTTTAATTAGGGTTGTTGTCAAAAGATAGTAAATAAAAAAAAAACAAATAAATGGGGTGGAAGAGATTTTAAAAATAAAAAAATTAAGTTCTAAACATACTTTTTAATCACAAATGTCATCAGATCTTAATGGGTTAAGCACTTTTGATATTTCCTAAAAAATCTCTTCAGAAGCTTTTAAATGATACCCATATTGAAAAACCTACTTTTCTATGAAAAGTTCAGACGCCCATAACTAGGAAAATATGGGTGAGCGCCAAGTATTTCAGTCGACATTTTTTTTTCTTAATTTAATGCCCTTCACCAAAAAAAAGTGGAAAAAGGATATATCTAAGTTTGTCATTCCGTTTGTAATTTTTAAAATATCCATTTCCGACCCCCTAAAGTGCATATATTTTAAGGTCTTATGCATACAGAAGTCGATCGAGCGATGTCTGGCCTTCCGTGTTCGTATTGTTAATTTTTTAATTAATTTTGTAGAAAAATTTTTGCACATCCAGAACTAATCCGTGTTTTATCTAATGTGCGCGTGTATCATACAAATTTAGATCTGTTTTTTTTTTTGTGTGCCCTTCAAATGAAGTACTTTCGATTACAGCACGACATCGTATATTTATTTTCATAAATTGTACAAATGTTTGAAACACAAGTTATTTCACCAAAAGTGTTTTGGGACTTATTTCGAAACCTTTTTTAAATCACAGAGCTCTTTATGTATTTAATAAAAATCTTTTGCATATATTGACTCAAGCAGATTTCAACGTGTTGCAACGAAAAATTTTGGAACAGGCGCTTTAATTGGCGCTTTACAAACTTCCTTCGTAAAGTTATGAAAACAAGTTCTAGCATGTTTCTACAAGAGATTTAACTATTTATTTGTCGCGAAATATTTGTTATATCGTTACTAAAATTTACATAAGTATAAATCTTAAAAATTTTCTCTTCTTTACAATGTCATATAATTCTTCCCACCTTGCAAAATTCAACAACAAACAATTTATTTTATTTTAGACTATTTTTCTTTTTACCAGTTTAGACACAGTATTGGCGGACACTGTTACCACCTTTTTGCATGATTTACGATCTCAATATTAAAATCCTATAACGAACAATCGTAAAATCATACAGAAAATAAGAGCATAAAAATACCCAAATAAATTCATTGAATACAATATGATTTCAAGAATTGGGCGTTCTCTTCTGGCTGACTTTTATTTTTGTACTTTGTACAAGTAATAGTTCCGCATCGGCCGCACGCATGAACAATAAAATTTTATTTTTATATGTTAAGAGAATATAAAATGAATAAATTGAAAAATGTATGCACAAAATCCCCAAATGGATGTGCGGATATAACTAAAGTCCATTCATGAAATTTTATTTTTCGAAGCAAAAATATTATCTGTGTTTATTATGAGATTAAAGTGTATTACGTGACGCCAAAAAAAAATTAATTTAAGACAAATTAATACCGACGGTTTTTAAATTCATACCCTCTCAGCAGCTAATTTTTGGTGTGGAACATATTTCTATTTAATGCTAAAATATCAGCGGCGACTGCGCCGAAAATAGTTTAAGCTTTTATTTTTAACTACTTGGTGGCCTAGAATAGTTAGCCTATTATTTTTTTCAGCAGCAAAAGGAAAATACAATAGATAACTTTTCAGTTTGTAAATAATAGCACGCTATTTCCAATCCAGTTCATGTGTATTTAACAGATGTAATAATATTTTCCAATTTTGCTTCAGAACCGCAAAACAAAAACTACAAGTGCGGCTGAATGATCTGTCTGGTGAAAACTGAGCATTCCTACACAGTTTCGTATTCAACAAATTTGTGTACGAAAATAAAAGAATGTAATCCCTTTAAAGGCAGAATTAGTATTTACTTTCCGTTCCGTGACGAATCAGCTGATCAGTTTCTGTTAAATGGAAAATATATATTTGTGGTTTGTTATAACTTTGACGTTCTGTTCTGTTCCGTTCGAATCAGTAGAAAATAGAATTTAACTTTAAGTTACTTGGTAGATGTTTGGTGGGATGAAATTGTAAACAAGCCATTTTTGTCATTGTAATTGTAGTTTATTTTTTGTTGTGTTGTATTTTCTTTGTTTATTATAAACAGCTGATATGTTGTTACAGAAAAACTAATTACAAAAATGTAAAAAGCAGAACGGCACGGAACAGAACAGAACAGCCACAGAAAGTAAAGACTAATGAGGCCTTAAAACCAAAAAATGCAAATAATATTTGTAAATATGTGTATACAAACATATGTGTAAAGAAGAGCTTGGTTTCTAATTAACTATTTATGTTAAACATTTAATACATTCAATTGTCCAAAATGAAATTAAGATGTGAATGAATTCACAACGTATTAAGAATATTTTTATTAAATTTTCTCATAAAAAATAATGGCAGCTGAAATGAATTCTTCATGATTTAAAAAACTCTTGAATGCATTTAATTCAAAATAAAATTTTAATGAGCCCTAAATGCATGCACGTAACGAACAAAATTAAATTTGAACACATTTATAATGAATTAAAAGTTCATTCCTTCTAAAAAGTACATTAATTTCAAATTTTAATGTTTTTATTGAAGATTTTAAAGAAAAGTAACTAGATTTTTAATTGGGGAGCTTTGCAATTTTTGGTTCTATTAAAAAAAATGTTTCTTACTTTGTGCAGCAAAGCTTACAGATTGGTCCCATTTTGAAATATTAATTACTAAACTAAAATGTGTCGACATGCAACACAAGTAACTTAAATATATCTTTTGAAGCACAATACTTCAGATTTCCAAAAAGTGTTTTTTTTATGTACTAAAAAATATCTATTGATATGTGCATAGATTTATCTTTTAGAAACACTTTAAACTTACACGTAGTGTATGTTACAATACTTTCGATAAAAAAAAGTATAGAAACTATAATTTAACTTATAAGGTGTAGTGGACGTGTGCTTGAAATCTTACACATAAATGCTTTATTGTCAGAAAGCTCAAAAAATTATATTCATTTCCTTCTAGGTAATTGTGTACTATTTACATCCATAAGAATGTACTTATTTTTTAGACATATATTTTCTAAGAGGTATCATTATGAATAAAATATTGAAAATACAATAAAAAAAAAACACTCATATCTTTTTAATTTACCTGTCGAAAAAGTAATTTAGAATAGCAATTGCTATCGTTATTGCAAACAAATCATGAAACATATACAATTTCTTCACCGTTACATATATTATTAAAGTAGCATGCCTGCTTACGTGTTACATATTAAAAATTTCAGGCAAAGCGAGTGAACAATTCTCTTATGTTTGAATCAAATTCTGCATTTGTAAAAAATAAATGATTGAGATAAATTTGCGCACAAACTCGGAAAATTTTATTAAAACACTTATATATTTATTAAGAAGATATAATTAAATTACTAAAATAACCTGCTTTCTAAACTTCATTTAGAAATAGAACATTTTTTTGTAAAAAAAATATTATTACTGGTGTCGTATTTTCGCTATTGTTTTTAAATGTCTAAAAAATAAATGTATAAAATCTTGGGGAAGTAAAATTTTTTGCTTTTTCCAAAATATAGATGGATAGTTTAGAGTAATATACATTTTGTGCCAAGTTAGTTTGTATCAAATGCAATCGCGACTATTTTTAGTTTTTGTTTGAAGAAATAAATTATTTTTTAAATAAAACTTAATTCGATTCGATATTGTTTTTTTGTATAAAGATAACGAAGATTTTAAATATATTTTTATTTTCTCTATTAGAAGTTTAACAAAAAAAAAATAAAATTTTCTGTTTACTGAATCAATCATGTATTTAACTAAAAAAGGAATCAGACATTTTTCTTTTTATTTAAATAAAAATGCTTATTAATTTTCAATGTGAAAACATGTTTTTTTTCATTGGATTTACTACATTGTTCCAAATCATGTAAAAAAATTTGAGGTAGGCGTGGTGTTTTGCCCACTGCCTTATAGGACACCGACCGATCATGGTGATTTCTAATAGCACCTCTTTCGACACTGTCTAATTGATTGGCTCAATAGACTTTTATAGGAGCTACATTACTAAACTACATTTACATAGACGTTAAAGGGTATACAACATTCGGCATAGCACTCTTACTTATTTGTTCATGTTAAAGTATAGATTTTAACGAACATTAAGTACATATGTATGTATATACGTTTAAAATTGTAAGTACTATACGTACACATAACGCTATCATCTCCTAAGAATATTGTAGGTCAGAATGTCAAATGAGTTTTTGAAAAGACATAAGAACAACAATAAAGCTTTATGCTTTGAATAGATAGTGTTGTAAGATGAGTTCAAAGAATTAAGGAAATTTAGTTGAAATTGAATTTGTTTTTCTATTTTATCATTTTTTTATTTCTCTTGTCAAAATTTCTCTACATCAATAATTAGTTTATGTTGTTTTCAATTTCTGTATTCCTTAAATGCAGGTAAAGATTTCTTTGTGGCAACAATAAAGAACGTATGTATAAATAGGATTATCTTATTGATAAATGAGAATCAAGGCCAGAAGATAGATTTCTTTGTACAGATTTTTTTGCGTAGTTTCTTTGCCTTGCAATTTTATTTTAAGTATTTCGTTATAGATAGTTGATTTTAATTCAAGTTATATTTACATATAATATTAATATCGTTAGTTATACTGTTATCGTCAAGTTGGTTGAATGAATACGCTAATTGCGTCTTTTGAGACGTAGAAATTTGCACTTGTTTTTGAATTGCAGGTACTGCTGCGTTGTCACTGTAAAGGCTGCGAGGTTTCTGTAAAGGCTGTATCTCTGTTGCTGCGATATCAATGGCAATTTATGCCAGAACAAAATTGCGAATTTTTAATCTAATATGAACGGTCTGTCCAACATTTTTGAAAACATTAAGTTAAAGTTCCTAACAAACTATCACTTTTTCTGGATGCATTTGATATTTGAAATGAAGGTAAGGGTTTTTGATATAGCGCCGAGATTTGAATACGACTATTAAGAAAGTATGATTTTACGAACGTGTCGGTATTCAATTAGAATTTCAGCAAGTCGCAAACTGAAAAGCAGATGTGAAGTGAATGGACGTTTGCTGATTCAATTGGACGTTGAAAACGTATAATGCAAAATTCTTATCAATATCGTGTATGAAATACTAAGTTGTTGAAGCTCACAGCCAGTCGATGTCCTTTAATTGAGTTGCACCCTTTCGGCCCCAACAGCTACATTCTTTTCCATGCATACCTCACGGTCATGATGTATCTTGCGCTGTCCACTAGAAAGTACAAACTTACGATGGGATCTTCACGTGGGTCAGAACTTTCTTTAAAAAAGATGTTGTCCAAGCATATAGAGACTCATAGTGTTTTATATTGAATTACAGTCAAAATAACATATGACACTTTTTGTCTACCCGGAATGCCCTTCAGAAAAAAATTTGTTGATATATTAATAAAGCAGAAGAATTGCGTTAGTTGCTAAAAAGTTAAATGAAGTGTTTATTTAATTCGTTGTGCCTTAGTTTTTAGTTTAGATTAAAAAAAATCGTAATATCCTTATTTTTTATAATTTCGTTTTTCACTATATTTTTTAACCCAGATGAGTTGAGTTTTATGACTTAATTTTTTATTTTTAAAATTATTATTGGTCGGAGTGTTAAAGCATTAAAACTAAATTAATAATATTAAACTGACTTAAATGCGCATATTATTTTAGTTCTAAATTTATTAAAAAAGAAAAGATTTTTGCAAATTTCTGTGTCACTTTTTGCAGCACTTTCTGTATCGTTATATTAAAGTGTTTAATTATAAAGTATTCCTCGTATTCTAAGATCTTAAATTGTTTGATTAAATAGATTATACTTAAAATCTACACTACCTAAGGTATTAAGATGCGTATAATACTGAGACGAATCGAGCCGATCTAGAAAATGGTTTATTACATAAAAATACCAAAAGCATTATTAACACGTTTTAAATTAAACTACAATTATACAGATTATGTAGTGCTATTTCTGTTATATGGATAAGGTTGAATTACAATCGTAAAGTAATTTTCGCATGTGTATTTGGCTTCATTTTTGATTTGTACTAGGATGAGCGTATAAATTTATGCACAGTGTGTACTATTAGTACGCTATGGAAGCAAGTATAAAATATTTAGTATAAAAGGTGACACAATGCATATGAGGCCCTTATCTTAAATTTACCCAAATTAAGTTTTGCTACGTCAGCTGCAAAAGGTTTAATAAATAATATTAAAAATGAAAGGGTATATGTTTCGCTACCCTTGGTGTGTGAGTTAAACTCTCGCTTTGCGGATTTATTTTTGTTTCTTGCAGTTTGTTAAACACTCTGTTTAAAGAAACGGATTCAAAAAATTTAATCATATTTAAATATACACAAACGTCAGTAATTATAACTAGTTCACAGAAGATTGCTTACACACTACTACGAGCCTTTCTTTACTCATATAAAAGTTTATAAAAGTGTTAAGGAAACGTTTAATACAAAAATTACTTTTCTTAATACTACGAGTGCATAATCTTAAAACACATGCTCTTTTTTTCTCACTTGTGGGCAAGTTTTTATAAGTTTGCATCCGTAGAAATTGACCAATTCAATTATGGAATTCTCGCATTGAGAGGACCACTCAGATCTGTTTTATTTCTTACTTGGATGCAAATAAGTCTTCGGCTGATCCTCAAACTGGGCCTTTAACAGAAGTAGATATTTTTTGTCAAAAGAAATAGATTCAAACGATCATGTGTGTTTTATCATTGTTGATGATGTTGATAGTCAGAAAGGGTCTCTTATTAGGTTAAATATCTGCTGGAGGACCTAATTAAATAAAGCATCATAAACTAGAAAATACCTTAAATATGGACAAAAAAGCAGCAGCTTCTACAATGCAACTTGGCCGAATCTTAGTTTATGGATGGATTTAGTACATGTGAAGAGATGTCAGGAAGTAAGTAATTGAATGTGGATACAATTTGTGTTTAGCGAGCACTTTGACTGTGCCTAAAAGAGGTAAAAACAGTTATATTTGAAACTTTAAAACAGAATTTTAGAAGTAATACAAATTTCTCTGCGCTGAAGGACATAAAGAGGATAACACCTGAGCAAAAAAAAAAAATCATTTTTTCTCTTCTGAATAATACCAATTTCTAAGTATTGGAGACAAATAAAAAATACATTTTTCTGTATATAATAATAACGAAAAAAGATACACAGAGTTTAAGGATAATATATGTTTATGTTTCCAGAGAGAAAAGAGAAACGCATATAAAAATTTTACCATTTATTTTTGTAAAAAACTATCACTAGTTTTTAATGATCCCTTACTAAACTTACGAAAGCCAAACACTCCAAAGTTGAGATATAAATTAAGGAATTTAGTTTAAATGCACAGCCGCGTTAATATTAAACCTTATTGACCACAAAGATTTAAACGCGTTAAAGCAGATATCGTGAGACTTTTAAAATAAATGTTGATAAAAATACTGCAAAATATTGAATAAATAATTATTATTTATTTATGAGAAATTGTTGCACTGGGTGGCCTTTTTTTATCGTTGTCGGCTTGGCCTCTTTATTGTAATAATCTACCGCACTGATTACAATAAGCGATAATATGCCAACTTTTTTCATATCCAAGCAAATGAAATGAATAGCAGTTGCAAAAAAACACGTCTTTTATCTTTCGACTTGAAGTTTTATCATGTTCGCTGTTACAGAAAAAAAGACTTGCTCACATTAAATGTATTTTTGTTGTTTATTTCATCATTCATAATATTATTGTTTTGTTACTGGGTTTAAACAGAGCTATTGTTTGCGTTCCCTTAATTCTTTGAATAATTTTTTATTTTTAGAGCCTTTGTAACCACTGCTTTCCTTTAATGGGATTTGTTAGCTATTCCTTTAATTCGATCTGTTTTATAGCTTCTTTCTTATGTCTACAGCTACAATTTCATTTGTATGTCTTTCGAAAAGAAAGTGATTAATGTGATGTTAATTTTGTAGTTTATAACTTTTGTTTTCTGTCTTATTTTTTTTTTTTTTTTTTTTGTTAATTCTCTTATCAGTTTTTATATTAATGTAATTTTTTATTTGGATGGAGTAAATAAAAAATAAACAAAATGAGTAAAAGTTAAGTGTTTAATAAGATAAAAAACTAACTCGTAGGGAAAAATAAATTTTTCATTTTATTTGTTAAATATATGTGGTCACGATATTCTACTTAAGATGTTTAATGATGCTAATAAAGGGGTTAAAGTAGCGTTTCTATTGTTATAATATTTTATTAAGATTACACTACATATTTGAACTACTATTTTTATACCTTGCACTACAGGAGTAAAATGGTATAACCAAATTGTCATTTCGTTTGTAATTTATACAAAATGCATTTCCAACTAGTTAAAGTATATATATTCTGAATTCCTATGGATAGTGAAGTCGATTAAGCGACGTACATCTGCCTGTCTGCCTGTCGGTCTGTCTGCATTTGTGATGAAAACCCTTATCAAGACATCAGATGATTTAGAAAAATTTTAAATACGCCATCGATTAGACATAGTTTCAAAAATGTTGCAATTGAAAATTAGCAAGAATGGTTGATGTCATTCGTGGCAGCGGGTAAAACAATATGCCTGCCTCTAATTTTTTCATATCTTTTTTAACTTTCGTTTTTATCCCTGAAGGTGAGCATATCACCACCTACTACTAATTCTCCACTGAATTTTACTATCTGTTAAAATTATTCTAGGCAAAACTTGATATTTTCGAAATATATATACATGAGCATATTTACGTATGCATAGATTTTTACATAGATTTATACATTCTTGTGGTTATACACACCTGATGGATGGTGTATAAGATTCGGCATGAACAAACAAAGTACTCCTACTTTATCGTTATTGCTGTTGCAATCAACATTATCTGCGTAATAGTTAAATAAAACAGCAATGATGTTACCAGTCGTGTGTGAATGAGGGCCAGAAGGCTCATTGATGGCAGTGTGGTATTTAATTTTATTTATAAACAAAATATGATATTGTTAAGTGAGGTAAAGGTTTTATAAATATTTCAAAACTACTCCTTTGAGCAATTCTGCAATCCTGTTAATCAACATATTTTATAAGTTTGTTGTATAGTCTTTAAAAAATGTTTTTATATCGGCAACCGCTTGAATGAACAGTTATTTATATAGGATTAACATATCAACTAACTTAAAATAAACTTCTGAGAGCCACCTAATACATCAGTCAATGTCTATCGATTAATTGAGATTTTGCCGTTTTTAAGTAATTTTTAGAAAAACAAATAATAAAAGCAAGGGGAATGATTCTTCGGCAAATTACGGCATTCGAAATCAATCGAAATTTCTACACATTTGCCTCCTGTTTTACGAGAAAAAATAAAAAATAATCGCTGTATGGCAAAAGAATTAAAAGGCTATAACAAGTTACATTTGCAACCAACTTAAAAAAAAGAGGTAAAAAATCTCAGAAAAACAAGATAAGCAAAATGACTAATAAGCAAAATGAATTGCATGTAAAATAAAAACAACGAACAACAACGATTTCATCACCAATAAACAAATATTAAATAGAATTTACGACGCGTCGCACATTAGTTTTAGTAAAATTATTAATTAGCTTTGTTATATATTTTCGTAAATAACAATTGTCATAGATGAGACTTGCACTAAAAAAATTTGGAAAAAGTGGCATATAAAAAATTTCGTAGAACGAAATATAAACAACATCAAAATTTCAATGTTGATCAACTTTAGTGGACTGCAGCAGTTCAGCTGCTCCTAACTGCTCCTTTCCAAAAAAAAAAAAAAAAACAGTAAAAGCTAAGTAAAGTGATAAAATTGAAATATTACACAGTGACAATGGCCAACAATTTACCGCGGCTTTATTTAAAAAAATGATAAGTACATATCATATATTGCATTTGAAAACAGCATTTTATTCACCGCAGTCCAATGCAGCAGAGCGGGTTAATCAGTCTGTAGTTACAGCTATTCGGACGTATCTAGGCAATGATCGCAGGGACTGGGATTTATATCTGCCAAAAACAGAGTGTGTCCTACGTTGATCGGGTATCATATTTTTTCAAACAGTTCAGACTATAAATTAGCTAGAAGATTGCAATCTTTGTCGGATCATAATATTGTTAATATAGAAAAAAAAAATGATAGATTAACAATAGTAAGGGAAAAAGTTAAGCAAAATTTAAGTGAAGCTTATCAAAAGAGTGCACGAAGATATAATGAAAGGGCAAGAGTAATGAAATTTTGGGCAGGACAGGAAATATACCGTAAAAATTTTGTATTGTTTGAATTTAAGAAGAATATTAATTCCAAATTTTATTCAAACTATGTTAAAGTGTGTCTCTATATAAAGGCCCTTACTCAATGATTTCACTTTTATTTTTCACATTTTAATTGAATTTTTGTGTCAGGTATGCTATATGAGGAAGCTCAGGAAGCGAGGATAAGACACTATTGAGCCTATAGATTACATCATTCACTAAGTGTTGGACGTTTAGCCACTAATGAAGACGTAATACTTAAAGCTGCAAATCAAACAATTGGAGTACGATAATGATGTAAAAAATTATTGAAAGAGTATGGGAGATGGGATCAGGTATTTATTTTCAGAAGCCTATTCTACGGTTATAATATTAATTTTTAGTGAAAATTGAATTATGCCACTTTTTTAATACAAGTTGCATTAAAAGTGCGCGTTAAAGTAAACGGATAATTTTCAAATTTCACACATATAATTCTGAGTAAAAATGCTATATGCTAAAACACAATGCCATAGGTCAACTTTTACAAAGCCATTCGCAAATGATAAACCCAATACTTAGTACGTCCTAGAAACTGTGCTGCAAAAGAACTGCTGATAGATGTAAAAAAAAACAAACAAAAAACAAAAAAATTAACTAAACTGTTTAGCGCATTTCGCTTTCTTGATATATTCTGTAATCATTGACTCGAATGCGACAGTTAGCAGCCATCGAATTTTCCATCTTTTAATTTGCACAACAACACAAAGAACATTGGAATAAAAGGTTAAAGCTACGCCCATAGTATATCTAACTTAACACTAAACAGTTTTGATTTTATTTCCCTATTTGGATACGCTATCTTACGACAGAGCATTGAGTGACCTACTAGTAAGAATATGTAAAGTAGTTGAAGTGACGAAATACTTTTCGAATTAGTGGCTTAAGCTTACCTTGAACATTTGGTATGAAAAAGATATTGTCAACCACGATTTCTAAAAATCAAGATGGCATGGAACTTTGTTAATTAACTTTGTAACAATTATCTTTCACGGTTCTGATGATTTCCTTTGAAAACAGATGATTTGTAGATCTACAATAAAACACAAGAAATGAAGCAACAGATTTTGTCAAGTGAAGCCGCCTTAACGAACACAAACAAAAATGTTGCTCTTTATGATTTTGGATTCATTTTATTTTTCCAAAGCGATCCACATTGGTTGCACCCATACGACAAAAATAAAAAAATATCCTGATATATTGGGCTTGTAGCGAAACAATTAATCGCTATTGTCATCAAATGTCTCTCCTCTGAATTTGTTTTGATAATTTCTAACGGTAGTTTTGATATGTAGAAATAAAAAGTTGATTAAACGAATTAGGAAAACAAAATGAAACTTTAGTTGTTAAAATACATTTAATAAAAGTGCGAGACTAAAATTATTAATGAAATAATAAGTCAATAGATTTTGTTGTGGTAGTAAAATACAGATTTTGAGGAATTATTTTGTTTTACATGATTTTCTAATCTCCGTAAAAATTATTTAGATTCTTACTTAGTTTCCCAATCGAAGACAATGATCGAATTGGTTCGTAAGTGCTAACACATGTATGTAGTTTTATGTTATGTTTAATTCAAGTGCAGATTTTTGCAGTTTTTTTTATATATATTCAATACACTACCCAACCTCTTTATTTAATGTGTTTATTAGAATTTGTGATTTATGTCGTTTGGTTTAAAAAGAGTGAAGTTTTTGTTGTTATTAAAAAGTACTTTTGTTTTTATATATATTTTTTTAATTCTTATTGTACAAACTTCATTTGTACAAAAAATATTTCAATTTAAAAATAACGGACAGTTATTTTAATAGTGTTATAATGAATTTAAATAATGAGAATATCGCTTAACTTTTTTTAATTAATTGAAACATTGAATTGAATTCGCTTAATAATTAGTAACTTATTTAGTTTTCGTGGTATCTAATTTAAGAAAAAATATCAATTGTAGTTTAAAGCTTGTGCTGTTAACATCAGTAACCTTTCCTTCAAATCTAAAAATTATATCCTTTAAATCTAAAAATTATTAAAACTAAAATTGTAAAACCTGAAATTTTACTGAATTACATACATATATCCTGAGAAAAAAAAGGAAACCAAATTTATTGTTATTTGCTCAAGAAGAAATAAACCTACCTATGTATGTATACTTACCTATTAACCTGAAAAGAAGAAATCCAACTTACCCGTGAAAAGAAGATACTTACCAACATTTTACCAAGCCGACGAAACCTGCAAATAAATACTTACCCAAACAAGTACTTTATATAAGCCCCAGCTGCATAAATCAATTATCAACCACAAAATTTAAATAATTGCCCAAAATTATTCATGGTCCTATTGAAGCAACAATAAAAACCAGCGAAGATAAAACTCAGTGTCTCTGCAAACGGAGAGCAAAATACTCACCACAATCTACATAAAAAAGGAAAAAATGAGGTAAACCAATTATTAAAAGTTCAAAGTCATCAGTCTTAAACAAAACACAGTAAGTCAAAGATCAAATATACCTACATATGTACTACATAAAACTAAAAAGTGAAGAAAATTAAATTAAAAAAGAAAAGAGTGCTAAAACACAATTAAAAATTTAGAATTAAAATAATTAAAATTATTTACTTACTAGAATAAAGTTCTGTGCAAAATATTTGGAAGAAAACCGTTAGTAAATATATGTATATGAATATATATGTGCATATGTACATACTTATGTGTAAAAATGCCGGTACTTACGGTACTTTTTAAAAAAAAAAAAAAGGTCAGAAGTGAAAAAGTGAAAACAATATACGTTTATATATACATATATATATAAATATGTATATATATGTGTGTACGTTTACATATGTATATATAGTAAAGAAATCTTCCTAAAGAATAAAAAAAAAGGGAAAAGGCAATTTAAAGCAAAAATTAAGCCAATTTACAAATGTACAAATACATACATATGTACAGAGAAAAAATTAAAAACAAAAAATTTAAAGTTAAATATTTTGCGGTTATATATTGTGCATTGTTACATAAAGAAGAAATTCTTCAAAAAACATAAATACCAACCTAACAAGTGTGAAAGGAAATTTTGTACATATCTACATATCAAGAACACAAGGTATTTATTTTGTTTATGCACATATGTACATTATTATTATATCACATGCAGAAAAAATGGATGCCGCTATATCCATAATAAAAAACCCTTTAAGTTCTAGAAAGTTCATTTGTACATTCTCTTTGGTATTTTAATTGTGTGGTGAATTGTATGTTGTGCAATAACCAGGTCTCTTTCTTTGTTTTCTCTTAAAGTTAATCCAAATACATTTTTCTAATTCATTAAAAAAGATTAATCTCTTAAAAACAAAACATACAGTCCACTAAAAAAAAAAAGTAAAGAAAATAACATTTTATTACAAAAGTAAAACACAGTGAAATCTTAAATTACAACTACACTTGTTAAAGAAAAAATTAACAAACAAAAGATATTTTAAAGCGATTAAGAAAACAAAGAACAAATTGGATTAATTAAAAAATTTAAAAAAATAGTAGCGTGTGTCTTTCAAATTAATATTTAAATTTAATTCTTTAAAATTTATTCATAAAAAATTGATAACATAAAATTTTAAATAACATTATTTAAAAATAAATTATTTATGACAATTGGTTTAACTTATTCTTCTTAAATTAAAATGTCTCTTTATGATTTTCAACCCTTCAATTACTCAGCTTTAAAAAATCTTATTTAACTCTTAAGGAGATATAGAAGAAAAAGGTAATTTAAAGACATTGTATTTCATTGTATAAGAAATTTTTCTCTTATTTATTTACAAACATTACTTACTCTTTGCATTTTTCTTACCCTGTATATTATACTTACTCTTTGCATTTTACTTACCCTTTATGTTATATTCACTCTTTCAAATGTACCTACTCTTTTAATGCATTTATAATCTGCAAATTATACACCCAAAAAATTGGTATAGTTCAGAATTACCATAACAAAAATAACCTTACGCTCGAAAAATTCACTAAGTAAGAATATTAAACTTACATACCAAATAAATTCGTTATACAAAACGGAAATTTCCTTTAAACTAAAAAGAAAAAAGTAACATTTAAAATTTTTTTTTGAAGGGAAAATAGCTATAGATGAAAAATAAAACATAATTTAATAATTTTTAATAAAGAGAAATAACTCAAACTTTACATGAAAATTTATTTTTTCCAATCACATAACATGTATGAATAACGGATCGCTCTGCTCTATATTTACTTGATTATTTTGCAAGCTGTGCGAATTAATGAAAATAAACGTATGGAATTTTGTGTTAGAATTAATATATATTCATTTTAAAACTAGAAAATTTTTCTAGTGCTATTACTCATAGCCTCTATCAACTGGGTAAAAATAAATTTTTACGAAGTTTTTGATCAATTTCTATTCATTTTGTTGCTATTACTCATAGCCCCTATCAACTGGGTAAAAATAAATTTTTACGAAGTTTTTTGATCAATTTCTACTCATTTTGTTACTAAATTTTTTTTAGTGCTATTACTCATAGCCCCTATTAACTGTGTAAAATACATTTTTACGAAGTTTCTCGATCAGGTTTATATTCATTTGTTACTAAAGTTTTTTGCTATTACTCTATAGCCCCTTTCACTGAATATAAACAGATTTTACGAAGTTTTTTCCTCGATTTTCTATACTCATAATTTTTTTAAAAAACATCTAGTGCTATTACTCATAACCCTACCCAGCGAATATAAATAAAAAGAACGTTATTACTAATTTTATTCTCTATATTTTTATTTCGCCTATTGGTTTCTGTTGTTAATATTCTTATTCAATAAGCAACTTTTCCCTTAGCATACAGAAACGTAACCCATTTAAATTCAACACTTTTTTTTATCTCTCTGAAGTGTAATAGGTGATATACGTTCATACAACGTTTCTATATTACAATTGTTCTCTTGTTCCCTAAACCCTACAACTCCCGAAATAAAAGTCTTTATTTTCCTAAACATTTGTCAAATACTTATCTCTTTATTCTGTTATAATACGTAAATATGCCTAATACATTACGTAGTGATTACAATCCCTCTCCCAAAGAACATTTTCAGTTTGATTGCGATCATTTATTGAAATTTTGTGAAAAGTTCAATACAACCCCACTTGAAGACCAAACTGAGACGATTCTCGAGGTCAAATTGAAGGACTTAGATACAAGGTGGGGAAGAGTAGATTCTTCCTACGAAGGTGTCATATTAACCAAAAGCACTGAAGTTACTGAAGAATTCAGGCAAGAGGCGGCCGATAGATTTGAAAGATGCTCAGAAGCTTACTACCAGTGCACCTCACAGATGTTAGACTTAATGAAGGTACTTCAGTTAGATAGCCCAAGTAACCCGAGATTTCAATCGACTTCCAGATATTCTTCGTACCCTATTGCTTCCGGTCAAACTTTCATTCAAGACAGCTCAGTTAATTGCATAAAACTGCCTCCCTGTGACACAGAAGTGTTTTTAGGCAGCTATGAACAATGGCCCTCCTTTCGTGACATGTTCACTGCTGTGTACATTAATCACACAAAACTTACCCCAGTCACGAAACTCTATCACCTTCGAAATAAAACGAAAGGTGAGGCAGGAGCAATAGTGAAGCGATATCCCTTATCACATGATAACTTCGAGCTTGCGTGGAATGCACTTAAAACACGTTATGAAAATAAACGTGTCTTAGTCGACAATCAAATACGAATTCTTTTTGATATCCCATCAGCAAAAAGTGAAGATAGCGAATCAATAAGAAGAATTCAGTCATCTGTAAATGATTCATTAGCAACCCTAAGAACTCTTGGTGTCGAAGTAGAGAGCTGGGATCCGATTCTCATTCGGTTGATTTCAACTAAACTCCCAGATGTAACTCTAGCCCTTTGGGAACAGTCGCTTACAAATCCCCGTGAGCTTCCAAAATGGACTCAGATGTCGCAATTTCTGATTGATAGGTATGAAGCAGTAGAAAGGTTTAATAGCATAAAAACTTCGAAAGATTGCTATACTATCACAAACCCTAAACCAAAATTACAAACGTACATATCGCAAGAGAATTTGTACTCGCCTTCTTGCAAGTTATGCAATGAAAATCACTCTCTTAGAATATGTCCTAAATTCCGTGCTTTCACAGTACAACAGAGAGTCGATTTCGTTTTTAAAAACAAGTTTTGTAACAACTGCTTAGCCTTATCCCACCTCAAAGCAAACTGTAGTAGTAAACATACTTGTCTCTATTGCAAGAAGCCTCATCACACCCTGTTGCATATGGGACGGGGAACTCAAAACTTCGAAAACACTCGGCACAGAGACAGTTCAAAAGTTACCACTGAAGGTAATCAGAAGTCCCTTACAAAAGAATCTCAACATGTTAAAAATGATGAACTTCCTAGTTCATCACGGACATTTCATGCGAATTGCTCTATAAGCAATGAAAATATTTTATTACGTACAGCACTCGTACAATTAGAGCACAGAGGGGAGCTCTTTACAGTAAGAGCACTAATTGACCCGGGATCACAACGTACATTTTTAACTGAAAGAGTTAGACAACGCCTTCGAATACCGTTTCAAAAGTCTCATTTCCAAATTATTGGTATTGGTGGTCAAAAACATTCGGCTACCAAAGAATGTGAGGTGGTTTTATATGCAAAAAGACACACTCTCCGAGTTCCTATTAAAGTAATAATATTGCCTAAAGTGACAAAATACCTTCCCTCCCACTCTTTTGAAGTCCCTTACTTTCTTGAGCTTGCTAATTTAGATCTGGCAGACCCGACCTTCAACAAATCGTCTCAGATAGATCTTGTTCTAGGCAATGATTATGAGCGCTTTATTAACCTTGAGGGAATTAAAAAAAATATTTGTGGTAAAACTACTGCTTATAACACTATTTTTGGATGGGTTCTCAGTGGCCCTATAAAACCTCAGACAATTCAGGCATTCACAACGTCAGTGATTCCATCTGACACTGTTGATCTCAATAATATCTTAAGAAAATTTTGGGAACAGGAAGAAATTTCTGTAACTCGGCCAAAATCACCTGAGGATGAGATCTGTGAAACATTTTATACGAAAACAACCACACGAAATAAAGATGGTAGATATATTGTTCGACTACCTTTTAAGAACGAATATCCTGATAAAGTCTATTTAGGCTCATCTCGGTACATAGCCTTAGCTCAGTACTCCAACATGGAAAAAACCCTATCCAAAGATCCCAAACTTCAAGAACAATACAGAACAGTTCTTAATGAATAGACACTAGACCACATGGAAGAAACCCCATCATGTGAAATTTTTACCCAAGGGAAATTTGAATCCTACTATTTACCACACCATACAGTTGTGCGCCCAGACCACAAGACGACAAAAGTAAGAGTCGTTTTCAATGCTTCAAGGAAAACCAAATCAAAATTCTCGCTTAATGACATTTTGTATACTGGCCCAACCTTACAAAATGACTTAATATCTGTAATTCTCAATTGGAGAAAATATAAATATGTTTTCAGTGGTGACATACAGAAAATGTATCGTCAAATTCTAGTTCATCCAGCAGATAGACCTTTTCAAAGGATTTTATTTCAGACCCAAGTTGATAGCCCAATTAAAGATTACCAGCTAAAAACGGTAACATTTGGTGTAAATTGTGCCCCGTACCTCGCGATTAGAACTCTTCTTCAGCTTGCATCAGATTGTGAATCGGTGTACCCTAAGGCAGCATCAGTTCTTCGTAGTGAAACGTATGTTGATGACATTCTGTCTGGAGGTTACTCATTAGAAGAAACCGCTCTCACTCAAACTCAGCTCATTAGTGCATTAGAATCAGCTGGATTCCCACTTAAAAAGATCACTGCAAATGATCCTCGATTACTTTCCCACATTAACAAAGAGGACTTATACGATGAAGATTTTCTTCGATTCCACGACACAAGTGCCACTAAAGCCCTTGGTATCAAATGGAACGCACTTACAGACTTATTTTCTTACACTTTTGTTCCAATTAATCAATCCATAAATATAACAAAGCGGCAAATTCTCTCCTCTGTCGCAAAACTTTTTGATCCCGCTGGGTGGATTGCACCCATTGTAATTAGAGCAAAAATACTGATGCAGCAACTATGGCTGGAAGGAATAGGCTGGGATGAAGAAGTTTCTTTAGACTCTCTACAAAAATGGAATGAACTCTTAAAAGATCTGTCACAAGTAGAACAGATTTCTATATCCCGTTGGATACGCTATTGTCCAACAGAATTAATTCAATTACATGGGTTTTCCGATGCCTCCAAGGCAGCATACTGTGCAACATTGTATATAAGATGTCAAAATAAAGATGGTAATATCTCTTCAAGCTTATTAATAGCTAAAAGTAAAGTAGCCCCTATTCAGACGATCTCTCTTCCCCGTTTAGAACTGAATGGTACGGTATTACTAGCAAATCTTGTTAACTATGTGATTTCATCCCTGGGGCTCAATGTTAGCGAAGTTAATCTCTGGACTGATTCCTCTATAGTACTAGGTTGGCTCTCAAAGCCTCCATCAACATGGGAAACCTATGTAGCGAATCGGACTTCTCAAATTCACAAATTGGTACCCGATGCAACATGGCATCATATTCCTACCAACGACAACCCTGCAGATCTTGGAACCCGTGGTTGCCAAGTTAAAGATCTTATTCACAATTCCTTATGGTGGCACGGGCCACAATGGTTAACAAAACCATCAACAGAGTGGCCTCAACGGAATCCATTAAAACCCGCTGCAGACCCTAAAGAAACACAATCTATGCACGTTGAAGTTGGAAAAGACGACCTTTTGGGTAACTTTTCGTCATATAAAAGAGCCCTTAGAGTTTTATGCTACGTTTTTAAATTCTTCAACAAATGTATAAAAAACGTCAGGTCAGATGTCCCTCTTAATACGTCAAGCAATTTAACTCAGAGCGAAATGAAGTCGGTTAGATGTCGACTCATCATGCTTACACAAAAAACCTTTTATTCTGAGGAATATAAGTGTTTATCTAACTCCCTACCATTAACTGATAAAAGCTCACTGAAAATTTTAAACCCATTTATTGATACAAACTTACTTATGCGAGTAAATGGTCGCTTAAGTCAGTCTGCCCTCCCTTACAATGAACGTTATCCTATAATACTACCAGGTAACTCAAGATTATGTAAGCTTTATCTCACTCATCTTCATGAGTTTCTTCTTCACGCGGAATGTAGTTTAATGTGCAGAATGACACAAACTGAATTTTTCATTTTCAGACTGAAACCTCGAGTAAAAGCAATCATTCGCAATTGTAAAACATGTATAATACACAAGCAACTAGCATGTTCACAGATAATGGCACCACTTCCACCGGAAAGATGCAATTTATCATCACCGTTCCAAATAACTGGCATTGATTTCGCGGGGCCCTTTCAGCTCAAAGTTTCGCCATTACGCAAATCCATTTAAGTTAAAGCGTACGTTAGCATTTTCATTTGTTTCAGCACAAAAGCAGTGCATCTAGAGCTTTGCTCGGACCTTTCCTCATCTGCATTCCAAGCGGCGTTCGCGCGATTCGTTGGGAGGCGGGGCCTACCCCAAAGGGTAATATCTGATAACGGAAAAAACTTTTTAGGAGCTAGTAGAATACTCAAACAAGAATTTAGCACATTCTTAAGAACCGCGGCTCAGGATGCATCTCAAAAATATCTTACCCATGGGTTTGAATGGCAGTTTATCCCGCCACACGCACCTCACATGGGTGGCCTATGGGAAGCCGCGGTGAAAAGCTTTAAGTTTCATTTAAAGCGAATAACTGGCGCTCAAAGCTTTACGTTCGAAGAGTTTTCCACTATCCTGTCTAGAATTGAGGGTGTTCTGAACTCTCGCCCCATTTCAGCATTATCAGAAGACCCATCAGATTTAACAGCCCTAACTCCCGGTCACTTCCTAAGAGGAGCTCCATTATTGGCTTTTCCGGAGCAAACCTATGCCACTATGTCTCTCATAAATCGATGGGAGAAGTTAAAAATTCTCCATCATCAATTCTCAGTGCGATGGAAAGAGGATTACCTTAAATCTCTCCACAAACGATATAAGTGGAAAACCTCAGCCCCAAACTTACAGGTAGGAGATCTTGTCGTTGTAGTGGATGATTTACAACCTCCTCATGAGTGGCGGTTAGGAAGAATTCAACAGACACACACAGGTCCAGACAATAATGTACGTGTCGCAGATGTGCGCATAGCCACAGGAGTTATCACTCGACCAATTGTAAAGCTTTGCTTTTTACCATTTTTGAACGATGAAAATTCTCCCTGATTCTGCATTTTGTCTAACATTAATTAATACCAATCTCTATATTTTTTAAGATTTTTCTTTTGACTATAAAACACCACTACTCATCTTAATCTTAGCTCATCCGTTTCATTTCATTCACTAATAGCTTTTGTATAATTTTCTCTAGAAACAACCGTCGCCTGACAGCAACTCGCCAAAGCAACAGCCGTAGTAACCAGTTACATCGGGATTCTAACGTCTACAAGTGTGTCCTTTGCAAGAAATATCATGCACTGCGATTCTGCAGGAAGTTCTTGAAGATGAGTATCAAAAACCGGGAAGAACTGATTGACAGACATCGATATTGTATAAATTGTCTCGCTCGAAGCCATGATCTGCGAGCATGTACGTCAATGGACACGTGCAAAAAATGTGACAGATTCCACCATACGTTACTGCACCCAAAACCACAACGACACAGGATCACCAAAACCAATAACAACAAACGTCAATATCAACGTCAAAAGCCGTTACCACAACAACAGAAAAAGGAGGACGCTACCGTGTCCAGCACTTCAAATACAAAAGCTATTGTAGAAGCCATAAGATCGTTGGCTAATGTTCTTTGCGCCTCCGACCGGTCATCTTCTGTTGCCTAGGGGCAAGGCCGGCGCTATGTACAAACTTCATTTGTACAAAAAATATTTCAATTTAAAAATAACGGACAGTTATGAATTTAAATAATGAGAATATCGCTTAACTTTTTTTAATTAATTGAAACATTGAATTGAATTCGCTTAATAATTAGTAACTTATTTAGTTTTCGTGGTATCTAATTTAAGAAAAAATATCAATTGTAGTTTAAAGCTTGTGCTGTTAACATCATTAACCTTTCCTTCAAATCTAAAAATTATATCCTTTAAATCTAAAAATTATTAAAACTAAAATTGTAAAACCTGAAATTTTACTGAATTACATACATATATCCTGAGAAAAAAAAGGAAACCAAATTTATTGTTATTTGCTCAAGAAGAAATAAACCTACCTATGTATGTATACTTACCTATTAACCTGAAAAGAAGAAATCCAACTTACCCGTGAAAAGAAGATACTTACCAACATTTTACCAAGCCGACGAAACCTGCAAATAAATACTTACCCAAAGAAGTACTTTATATAAGCCCCAGCTGCATAAATCAATTATCAACCACAAAATTTAAATAATTGCCCAAAATTATTCATGGTCCTATTGAAGCAACAATAAAAACCAGCGAAGATAAAACTCAGTGTCTCTGCAAACGGAGAGCAAAATACTCACCACAATCTACATAAAAAAGGAAAAAATGAGGTAAACCAATTATTAAAAGTTCAAAGTCATCAGTCTTAAACAAAACACAGTAAGTCAAAGATCAAATATACCTACATATGTACTACATAAAACTAAAAAGTGAAGAAAATTAAATTAAAAAAGAAAAGAGTGCTAAAACACAATTAAAAATTTAGAATTAAAATAATTAAAATTATTTACTTACTAGAATAAAGTTCTGTGCAAAATATTTGGAAGAAAACCGTTAGTAAATATATGTATATGAATATATATGTGCATATGTACATACTTATGTGTAAAAATGCCGGTACTTACGGTACTTTTTAAAAAAAAAAAAAAGGTCAGAAGTGAAAAAGTGAAAACAACATACGTTTATATATACATATATATATATAAATATGTATATATATGTGTGTACGTTTACATATGTATATATAGTAAAGAAATCTTCCTAAAGAATAAAAAAAAAGGGAAAAGGCAATTTAAAGCAAAAATTAAGCCAATTTACAAATGTACAAATACATACATATGTACAGAGAAAAAATTAAAAACAAAAAATTTAAAGTTAAATATTTTGCGGTTATATATTGTGCATTGTTACATAAAGAAGAAATTCTTCAAAAAACATAAATACCAACCTAACAAGTGTGAAAGGAAATTTTGTACATATCTACATATCAAGAACACAAGGTATTTATTTTGTTTATGCACATATGTACATTATTATTATATCACATGCAGAAAAAATGGATGCCGCTATATCCATAATAAAAAACCCTTTAAGTTCTAGAAAGTTCATTTGTACATTCTCTTTGGTATTTTAATTGTGTGGTGAATTGTATGTTGTGCAATAACCAGGTCTCTTTCTTTGTTTTCTCTTAAAGTTAATCCAAATACATTTTTCTAATTCATTAAAAAAGATTAATCTCTTAAAAACAAAACATACAGTCCACTAAAAAAAAAAAGTAAAGAAAATAACATTTTATTACAAAAGTAAAACACAGTGAAATCTTAAATTACAACTACACTTGTTAAAGAAAAAATTAACAAACAAAAGATATTTTAAAGCGATTAAGAAAACAAAGAACAAATTGGATTAATTAAAAAATTTAAAAAAATAGTAGCGTGTGTCTTTCAAATTAATATTTAAATTTAATTCTTTAAAATTTATTCATAAAAAATTGATAACATAAAATTTTAAATAACATTATTTAAAAATAAATTATTTATGACAATTGGTTTAACTTATTCTTCTTAAATTAAAATGTCTCTTTATGATTTTCAACCCTTCAATTATTCAGCTTTAAAAAATCTTATTTAACTCTTAAGGAGATATAGAAGAAAAAGGTAATTTAAAGACATTGTATTTCATTGTATAAGAAATTTTTCTCTTATTTATTTACAAACATTACTTACTCTTTGCATTTTTCTTACCCTGTATATTATACTTACTCTTTGCATTTTACTTACCCTTTATGTTATATTCACTCTTTCAAATGTACCTACTCTTTTAATGCATTTATAATCTGCAAATTATACACCCAAAAAATTGGTATAGTTCAGAATTACCATAACAAAAATAACCTTACGCTCGAAAAATTCACTAAGTAAGAATATTAAACTTACATACCAAATAAATTCGTTATACAAAACGGAAATTTCCTTTAAACTAAAAAGAAAAAAGTAACATTTAAAATTTTTTTTTGAAGGGAAAATAGCTATAGATGAAAAATAAAACATAATTTAATAATTTTTAATAAAGAGAAATAACTCAAACTTTACATGAAAATTTATTTTTTCCAATCACATAACATGTATGAATAACGGATCGCTCTGCTCTATATTTACTTGATTATTTTGCAAGCTGTGCGAATTAATGAAAATAAACGTATGGAATTTTGTGTTAGAATTAATATATATTCATTTTAAAACTAGAAAATTTTTCTAGTGCTATTACTCATAGCCTCTATCAACTGGGTAAAAATAAATTTTTACGAAGTTTTTGATCAATTTCTATTCATTTTGTTGCTATTACTCATAGCCCCTATCAACTGGGTAAAAATAAATTTTTACGAAGTTTTTTGATCAATTTCTACTCATTTTGTTACTAAATTTTTTTTAGTGCTATTACTCATAGCCCCTATTAACTGTGTAAAATACATTTTTACGAAGTTTCTCGATCAGGTTTATATTCATTTGTTACTAAAGTTTTTTGCTATTACTCTATAGCCCCTTTCACTGAATATAAACAGATTTTACGAAGTTTTTTCCTCGATTTTCTATACTCATAATTTTTTTAAAAAACATCTAGTGCTATTACTCATAACCCTACCCAGCGAATATAAATAAAAAGAACGTTATTACTAATTTTATTCTCTATATTTTTATTTCGCCTATTGGTTTCTGTTGTTAATATTCTTATTCAATAAGCAACTTTTCCCTTAGCATACAGAAACGTAACCCATTTAAATTCAACACTTTTTTTTATCTCTCTGAAGTGTAATAGGTGATATACGTTCATACAACGTTTCTATATTACAATTGTTCTCTTGTTCCCTAAACCCTACAACTCCCGAAATAAAAGTCTTTATTTTCCTAAACATTTGTCAAATACTTATCTCTTTATTCTGTTATAATACGTAAATATGCCTAATACATTACGTAGTGATTACAATCCCTCTCCCAAAGAACATTTTCAGTTTGATTGCGATCATTTATTGAAATTTTGTGAAAAGTTCAATACAACCCCACTTGAAGACCAAACTGAGACGATTCTCGAGGTCAAATTGAAGGACTTAGATACAAGGTGGGGAAGAGTAGATTCTTCCTACGAAGGTGTCATATTAACCAAAAGCACTGAAGTTACTGAAGAATTCAGGCAAGAGGCGGCCGATAGATTTGAAAGATGCTCAGAAGCTTACTACCAGTGCACCTCACAGATGTTAGACTTAATGAAGGTACTTCAGTTAGATAGCCCAAGTAACCCGAGATTTCAATCGACTTCCAGATATTCTTCGTACCCTATTGCTTCCGGTCAAACTTTCATTCAAGACAGCTCAGTTAATTGCATAAAACTGCCTCCCTGTGACACAGAAGTGTTTTTAGGCAGCTATGAACAATGGCCCTCCTTTCGTGACATGTTCACTGCTGTGTACATTAATCACACAAAACTTACCCCAGTCACGAAACTCTATCACCTTCGAAATAAAACGAAAGGTGAGGCAGGAGCAATAGTGAAGCGATATCCCTTATCACATGATAACTTCGAGCTTGCGTGGAATGCACTTAAAACACGTTATGAAAATAAACGTGTCTTAGTCGACAATCAAATACGAATTCTTTTTGATATCCCATCAGCAAAAAGTGAAGATAGCGAATCAATAAGAAGAATTCAGTCATCTGTAAATGATTCATTAGCAACCCTAAGAACTCTTGGTGTCGAAGTAGAGAGCTGGGATCCGATTCTCATTCGGTTGATTTCAACTAAACTCCCAGATGTAACTCTAGCCCTTTGGGAACAGTCGCTTACAAATCCCCGTGAGCTTCCAAAATGGACTCAGATGTCGCAATTTCTGATTGATAGGTATGAAGCAGTAGAAAGGTTTAATAGCATAAAAACTTCGAAAGATTGCTATACTATCACAAACCCTAAACCAAAATTACAAACGTACATATCGCAAGAGAATTTGTACTCGCCTTCTTGCAAGTTATGCAATGAAAATCACTCTCTTAGAATATGTCCTAAATTCCGTGCTTTCACAGTACAACAGAGAGTCGATTTCGTTTTTAAAAACAAGTTTTGTAACAACTGCTTAGCCTTATCCCACCTCAAAGCAAACTGTAGTAGTAAACATACTTGTCTCTATTGCAAGAAGCCTCATCACACCCTGTTGCATATGGGACGGGGAACTCAAAACTTCGAAAACACTCGGCACAGAGACAGTTCAAAAGTTACCACTGAAGGTAATCAGAAGTCCCTTACAAAAGAATCTCAACATGTTAAAAATGATGAACTTCCTAGTTCATCACGGACATTTCATGCGAATTGCTCTATAAGCAATGAAAATATTTTATTACGTACAGCACTCGTACAATTAGAGCACAGAGGGGAGCTCTTTACAGTAAGAGCACTAATTGACCCGGGATCACAACGTACATTTTTAACTGAAAGAGTTAGACAACGCCTTCGAATACCGTTTCAAAAGTCTCATTTCCAAATTATTGGTATTGGTGGTCAAAAACATTCGGCTACCAAAGAATGTGAGGTGGTTTTATATGCAAAAAGACACACTCTCCGAGTTCCTATTAAAGTAATAATATTGCCTAAAGTGACAAAATACCTTCCCTCCCACTCTTTTGAAGTCCCTTACTCTCTTGAGCTTGCTAATTTAGATCTGGTAGACCCGACCTTCAACAAATCGTCTCAGATAGATCTTGTTCTAGGCAATGATTATGAGCGCTTTATTAACCTTGAGGGAATTAAAAAAAATATTTGTGGTAAAACTACTGCTTATAACACTATTTTTGGATGGGTTCTCAGTGGCCCTATAAAACCTCAGACAATTCAGGCATTCACAACGTCAGTGATTCCATCTGACACTGTTGATCTCAATAATATCTTAAGAAAATTTTGGGAACAGGAAGAAATTTCTGTAACTCGGCCAAAATCACCTGAGGATGAGATCTGTGAAACATTTTATACGAAAACAACCACACGAAATAAAGATGGTAGATATATTGTTCGACTACCTTTTAAGAACGAATATCCTGATAAAGTCTATTTAGGCTCATCTCGGTACATAGCCTTAGCTCAGTACTCCAACATGGAAAAAACCCTATCCAAAGATCCCAAACTTCAAGAACAATACAGAACAGTTCTTAATGAATAGACACTAGACCACATGGAAGAAACCCCATCATGTGAAATTTTTACCCAAGGGAAATTTGAATCCTACTATTTACCACACCATACAGTTGTGCGCCCAGACCACAAGACGACAAAAGTAAGAGTCGTTTTCAATGCTTCAAGGAAAACCAAATCAAAATTCTCGCTTAATGACATTTTGTATACTGGCCCAACCTTACAAAATGACTTAATATCTGTAATTCTCAATTGGAGAAAATATAAATATGTTTTCAGTGGTGACATACAGAAAATGTATCGTCAAATTCTAGTTCATCCAGCAGATAGACCTTTTCAAAGGATTTTATTTCAGACCCAAGTTGATAGCCCAATTAAAGATTACCAGCTAAAAACGGTAACATTTGGTGTAAATTGTGCCCCGTACCTCGCGATTAGAACTCTTCTTCAGCTTGCATCAGATTGTGAATCGGTGTACCCTAAGGCAGCATCAGTTCTTCGTAGTGAAACGTATGTTGATGACATTCTGTCTGGAGGTTACTCATTAGAAGAAACCGCTCTCACTCAAACTCAGCTCATTAGTGCATTAGAATCAGCTGGATTCCCACTTAAAAAGATCACTGCAAATGATCCTCGATTACTTTCCCACATTAACAAAGAGGACTTATACGATGAAGATTTTCTTCGATTCCACGACACAAGTGCCACTAAAGCCCTTGGTATCAAATGGAACGCACTTACAGACTTATTTTCTTACACTTTTGTTCCAATTAATCAATCCATAAATATAACAAAGCGGCAAATTCTCTCCTCTGTCGCAAAACTTTTTGATCCCGCTGGGTGGATTGCACCCATTGTAATTAGAGCAAAAATACTGATGCAGCAACTATGGCTGGAAGGAATAGGCTGGGATGAAGAAGTTTCTTTAGACTCTCTACAAAAATGGAATGAACTCTTAAAAGATCTGTCACAAGTAGAACAGATTTCTATATCCCGTTGGATACGCTATTGTCCAACAGAATTAATTCAATTACATGGGTTTTCCGATGCCTCCAAGGCAGCATACTGTGCAACATTGTATATAAGATGTCAAAATAAAGATGGTAATATCTCTTCAAGCTTATTAATAGCTAAAAGTAAAGTAGCCCCTATTCAGACGATCTCTCTTCCCCGTTTAGAACTGAATGGTACGGTATTACTAGCAAATCTTGTTAACTATGTGATTTCATCCCTGGGGCTCAATGTTAGCGAAGTTAATCTCTGGACTGATTCCTCTATAGTACTAGGTTGGCTCTCAAAGCCTCCATCAACATGGGAAACCTATGTAGCGAATCGGACTTCTCAAATTCACAAATTGGTACCCGATGCAACATGGCATCATATTCCTACCAACGACAACCCTGCAGATCTTGGAACCCGTGGTTGCCAAGTTAAAGATCTTATTCACAATTCCTTATGGTGGCACGGGCCACAATGGTTAACAAAACCATCAACAGAGTGGCCTCAACGGAATCCATTAAAACCCGCTGCAGACCCTAAAGAAACACAATCTATGCACGTTGAAGTTGGAAAAGACGACCTTTTGGGTAACTTTTCGTCATATAAAAGAGCCCTTAGAGTTTTATGCTACGTTTTTAAATTCTTCAACAAATGTATAAAAAACGTCAGGTCAGATGTCCCTCTTAATACGTCAAGCAATTTAACTCAGAGCGAAATGAAGTCGGTTAGATGTCGACTCATCATGCTTACACAAAAAACCTTTTATTCTGAGGAATATAAGTGTTTATCTAACTCCCTACCATTAACTGATAAAAGCTCACTGAAAATTTTAAACCCATTTATTGATACAAACTTACTTATGCGAGTAAATGGTCGCTTAAGTCAGTCTGCCCTCCCTTACAATGAACGTTATCCTATAATACTACCAGGTAACTCAAGATTATGTAAGCTTTATCTCACTCATCTTCATGAGTTTCTTCTTCACGCGGAATGTAGTTTAATGTGCAGAATGACACAAACTGAATTTTTCATTTTCAGACTGAAACCTCGAGTAAAAGCAATCATTCGCAATTGTAAAACATGTATAATACACAAGCAACTAGCATGTTCACAGATAATGGCACCACTTCCACCGGAAAGATGCAATTTATCATCACCGTTCCAAATAACTGGCATTGATTTCGCGGGGCCCTTTCAGCTCAAAGTTTCGCCATTACGCAAATCCATTTTAGTTAAAGCGTACGTTAGCATTTTCATTTGTTTCAGCACAAAAGCAGTGCATCTAGAGCTTTGCTCGGACCTTTCCTCATCTGCATTCCAAGCGGCGTTCGCGCGATTCGTTGGGAGGCGGGGCCTACCCCAAAGGGTAATATCTGATAACGGAAAAAACTTTTTAGGAGCTAGTAGAATACTCAAACAAGAATTTAGCACATTCTTAAGAACCGCGGCTCAGGATGCATCTCAAAAATATCTTACCCATGGGTTTGAATGGCAGTTTATCCCGCCACACGCACCTCACATGGGTGGCCTATGGGAAGCCGCGGTGAAAAGCTTTAAGTTTCATTTAAAGCGAATAACTGGCGCTCAAAGCTTTACGTTCGAAGAGTTTTCCACTATCCTGTCTAGAATTGAGGGTGTTCTGAACTCTCGCCCCATTTCAGCATTATCAGAAGACCCATCAGATTTAACAGCCCTAACTCCCGGTCACTTCCTAAGAGGAGCTCCATTATTGGCTTTTCCGGAGCAAACCTATGCCACTATGTCTCTCATAAATCGATGGGAGAAGTTAAAAATTCTCCATCATCAATTCTCAGTGCGATGGAAAGAGGATTACCTTAAATCTCTCCACAAACGATATAAGTGGAAAACCTCAGCCCCAAACTTACAGGTAGGAGATCTTGTCGTTGTAATGGATGATTTACAACCTCCTCATGAGTGGCGGTTAGGAAGAATTCAACAGACACACACAGGTCCAGACAATAATGTACGTGTCGCAGATGTGCGCATAGCCACAGGAGTTATCACTCGACCAATTGTAAAGCTTTGCTTTTTACCATTTTTGAACGATGAAAATTCTCCCTGATTCTGCATTTTGTCTAACATTAATTAATACCAATCTCTATATTTTTTAAGATTTTTCTTTTAACTATAAAACACCACTACTCATCTTAATCTTAGCTCATCCGTTTCATTTCATTCACTAATAGCTTTTGTATAATTTTCTCTAGAAACAACCGTCGCCTGACAGCAACTCGCCAAAGCAACAGCCGTAGTAACCAGTTACATCGGGATTCTAACGTCTACAAGTGTGTCCTTTGCAAGAAATATCATGCACTGCGATTCTGCAGGAAGTTCTTGAAGATGAGTATCAAAAACCGGGAAGAACTGATTGACAGACATCGATATTGTATAAATTGTCTCGCTCGAAGCCATGATCTGCGAGCATGTACGTCAATGGACACGTGCAAGAAATGTGACAGATTCCACCATACGTTACTGCACCCAAAACCACAACGACACAGGATCACCAAAACCAATAACAACAAACGTCAATATCAACGTCAAAAGCCGTTACCACAACAACAGAAAAAGGAGGACGCTACCGTGTCCAGCACTTCAAATACAAAAGCTATTGTAGAAGCCATAAGATCGTTGGCTAATGTTCTTTGCGCCTCCGACCGGTCATCTTCTGTTGCCTAGGGGCAAGGCCGGCGCTATGTACAAACTTCATTTGTACAAAAAATATTTCAATTTAAAAATAACGGACAGTTATGAATATAAATAATGAGAATATCGCTTAACTTTTTTTAATTAATTGAAACATTGAATTGAATTCGCTTAATAATTAGTAACTTATTTAGTTTTCGTGGTATCTAATTTAAGAAAAAATATCAATTGTAGTTTAAAGCTTGTGCTGTTAACATCATTAACCTTTCCTTCAAATCTAAAAATTATATCCTTTAAATCTAAAAATTATTAAAACTAAAATTGTAAAACCTGAAATTTTACTGAATTACATACATATATCCTGAGAAAAAAAAGGAAACCAAATTTATTGTTATTTGCTCAAGAAGAAATAAACCTACCTATGTATGTATACTTACCTATTAACCTGAAAAGAAGAAATCCAACTTACCCGTGAAAAGAAGATACTTACCAACATTTTACCAAGCCGACGAAACCTGCAAATAAATACTTACCCAAACAAGTACTTTATATAAGCCCCAGCTGCATAAATCAATTATCAACCACAAAATTTAAATAATTGCCCAAAATTATTCATGGTCCTATTGAAGCAACAATAAAAACCAGCGAAGATAAAACTCAGTGTCTCTGCAAACGGAGAGCAAAATACTCACCACAATCTACATAAAAAAGGAAAAAATGAGGTAAACCAATTATTAAAAGTTCAAAGTCATCAGTCTTAAACAAAACACAGTAAGTCAAAGATCAAATATACCTACATATGTACTACATAAAACTAAAAAGTGAAGAAAATTAAATTAAAAAAGAAAAGAGTGCTAAAACACAATTAAAAATTTAGAATTAAAATAATTAAAATTATTTACTTACTAGAATAAAGTTCTGTGCAAAATATTTGGAAGAAAACCGTTAGTAAATATATGTATATGAATATATATGTGCATATGTACATACTTATGTGTAAAAATGCCGGTACTTACGGTACTTTTTAAAAAAAAAAAAAAGGTCAGAAGTGAAAAAGTGAAAACAATATACGTTTATATATACATATATATATAAATATGTATATATATGTGTGTACGTTTACATATGTATATATAGTAAAGAAATCTTCTTAAAGAATAAAAAAAAAGGGAAAAGGCAATTTAAAGCAAAAATTAAGCCAATTTACAAATGTACAAATACATACATATGTACAGAGAAAAAATTAAAAACAAAAAATTTAAAGTTAAATATTTTGCGGTTATATATTGTGCATTGTTACATAAAGAAGAAATTCTTCAAAAAACATAAATACCAACCTAACAAGTGTGAAAGGAAATTTTGTACATATCTACATATCAAGAACACAAGGTATTTATTTTGTTTATGCACATATGTACATTATTATTATATCACATGCAGAAAAAATGGATGCCGCTATATCCATAATAAAAAACCCTTTAAGTTCTAGAAAGTTCATTTGTACATTCTCTTTGGTATTTTAATTGTGTGGTGAATTGTATGTTGTGCAATAACCAGGTCTCTTTCTTTGTTTTCTCTTAAAGTTAATCCAAATACATTTTTCTAATTCATTAAAAAAGATTAATCTCTTAAAAACAAAACATACAGTCCACAAAAAAAAAAAAAAAAAAGAAAATAACATTTTATTACAAAAGTAAAACACAGTGAAATCTTAAATTACAACTACACTTGTTAAAGAAAAAATTAACAAACAAAAGATATTTTAAAGCGATTAAGAAAACAAAGAACAAATTGGATTAATTAAAAAATTTTAAAAAATAGTAGCGTGTGTCTTTCAAATTAATATTTAAATTTAATTCTTTAAAATTTATTCATAAAAAATTGATAACATAAAATTTTAAATAACATTATTTAAAAATAAATTATTTATGACAATTGGTTTAACTTATTCTTCTTAAATTAAAATGTCTCTTTATGATTTTCAACCCTTCAATTACTCAGCTTTAAAAAATCTTATTTAACTCTTAAGGAGATATAGAAGAAAAAGGTAATTTAAAGACATTGTATTTCATTGTATAAGAAATTTTTCTCTTATTTATTTACAAACATTACTTACTCTTTGCATTTTTCTTACCCTGTATATTATACTTACTCTTTGCATTTTACTTACCCTTTATGTTATATTCACTCTTTCAAATGTACCTACTCTTTTAATGCATTTATAATCTGCAAATTATACACCCAAAAAATTGGTATAGTTCAGAATTACCATAACAAAAATAACCTTACGCTCGAAAAATTCACTAAGTAAGAATATTAAACTTACATACCAAATAAATTCGTTATACAAAACGGAAATTTCCTTTAAACTAAAAAGAAAAAAGTAACATTTAAAATTTTTTTTTGAAGGGAAAATAGCTATAGATGAAAAATAAAATATAATTTAATAATTTTTAATAAAGAGAAATAACTCAAACTTTACATGAAAATTTATTTTTTCCAATCACATAACATGTATGAATAACGGATCGCTCTGCTCTATATTTACTTGATTATTTTGCAAGCTGTGCGAATTAATGAAAATAAACGTATGGAATTTTGTGTTAGAATTAATTTATATTCATTTTAAAACTAGAAAATTTTTCTAGTGCTATTACTCATAGCCTCTATCAACTGGGTAAAAATAAATTTTTACGAAGTTTTTGATCAATTTCTATTCATTTTGTTGCTATTACTCATAGCCCCTATCAACTGGGTAAAAATAAATTTTTACGAAGTTTTTTGATCAATTTCTACTCATTTTGTTACTAAATTTTTTTTAGTGCTATTACTCATAGCCCCTATTAACTGTGTAAAATACATTTTTACGAAGTTTCTCGATCAGGTTTATATTCATTTGTTACTAAAGTTTTTTGCTATTACTCTATAGCCCCTTTCACTGAATATAAACAGATTTTACGAAGTTTTTTCCTCGATTTTCTATACTCATAATTTTTTTTAAAAACATCTAGTGCTATTACTCATAACCCTACCCAGCGAATATAAATAAAAAGAACGTTATTACTAATTTTATTCTCTATATTTTTATTTCGCCTATTGGTTTCTGTTGTTAATATTCTTATTCAATAAGCAACTTTTCCCTTAGCATACAGAAACGTAACCCATTTAAATTCAACACTTTTTTTTATCTCTCTGAAGTGTAATAGGTGATATACGTTCATACAACGTTTCTATATTACAATTGTTCTCTTGTTCCCTAAACCCTACAACTCCCGAAATAAAAGTCTTTATTTTCCTAAACATTTGTCAAATACTTATCTCTTTATTCTGTTATAATACGTAAATATGCCTAATACATTACGTAGTGATTACAATCCCTCTCCCAAAGAACATTTTCAGTTTGATTGCGATCATTTATTGAAATTTTGTGAAAAGTTCAATACAAACCCACTTGAAGACCAAACTGAGACGATTCTCGAGGTCAAATTGAAGGACTTAGATACAAGGTGGGGAAGAGTAGATTCTTCCTACGAAGGTGTCATATTAACCAAAAGCACTGAAGTTACTGAAGAATTCAGGCAAGAGGCGGCCGATAGATTTGAAAGATGCTCAGAAGCTTACTACCAGTGCACCTCACAGATGTTAGACTTAATGAAGGTACTTCAGTTAGATAGCCCAAGTAACCCGAGATTTCAATCGACTTCCAGATATTCTTCGTACCCTATTGCTTCCGGTCAAACTTTCATTCAAGACAGCTCAGTTAATTGCATAAAACTGCCTCCCTGTGACACAGAAGTGTTTTTAGGCAGCTATGAACAATGGCCCTCCTTTCGTGACATGTTCACTGCTGTGTACATTAATCACACAAAACTTACCCCAGTCACGAAACTCTATCACCTTCGAAATAAAACGAAAGGTGAGGCAGGAGCAATAGTGAAGCGATATCCCTTATCACATGATAACTTCGAGCTTGCGTGGAATGCACTTAAAACACGTTATGAAAATAAACGTGTCTTAGTCGACAATCAAATACGAATTCTTTTTGATATCCCATCAGCAAAAAGTGAAGATAGCGAATCAATAAGAAGAATTCAGTCATCTGTAAATGATTCATTAGCAACCCTAAGAACTCTTGGTGTCGAAGTAGAGAGCTGGGATCCGATTCTCATTCGGTTGATTTCAACTAAACTCCCAGATGTAACTCTAGCCCTTTGGGAACAGTCGCTTACAAATCCCCGTGAGCTTCCAAAATGGACTCAGATGTCGCAATTTCTGATTGATAGGTATGAAGCAGTAGAAAGGTTTAATAGCATAAAAACTTCGAAAGATTGCTATACTATCACAAACCCTAAACCAAAATTACAAACGTACATATCGCAAGAGAATTTGTACTCGCCTTCTTGCAAGTTATGCAATGAAAATCACTCTCTTAGAATATGTCCTAAATTCCGTGCTTTCACAGTACAACAGAGAGTCGATTTCGTTTTTAAAAACAAGTTTTGTAACAACTGCTTAGCCTTATCCCACCTCAAAGCAAACTGTAGTAGTAAACATACTTGTCTCTATTGCAAGAAGCCTCATCACACCCTGTTGCATATGGGACGGGGAACTCAAAACTTCGAAAACACTCGGCACAGAGACAGTTCAAAAGTTACCACTGAAGGTAATCAGAAGTCCCTTACAAAAGAATCTCAACATGTTAAAAATGATGAACTTCCTAGTTCATCACGGACATTTCATGCGAATTGCTCTATAAGCAATGAAAATATTTTATTACGTACAGCACTCGTACAATTAGAGCACAGAGGGGAGCTCTTTACAGTAAGAGCACTAATTGACCCGGGATCACAACGTACATTTTTAACTGAAAGAGTTAGACAACGCCTTCGAATACCGTTTCAAAAGTCTCATTTCCAAATTATTGGTATTGGTGGTCAAAAACATTCGGCTACCAAAGAATGTGAGGTGGTTTTATATGCAAAAAGACACACTCTCCGAGTTCCTATTAAAGTAATAATATTGCCTAAAGTGACAAAATACCTTCCCTCCCACTCTTTTGAAGTCCCTTACTCTCTTGAGCTTGCTAATTTAGATCTGGCAGACCCGACCTTCAACAAATCGTCTCAGATAGATCTTGTTCTAGGCAATGATTATGAGCGCTTTATTAACCTTGAGGGAATTAAAAAAAATATTTGTGGTAAAACTACTGCTTATAACACTATTTTTGGATGGGTTCTCAGTGGCCCTATAAAACCTCAGACAATTCAGGCATTCACAACGTCAGTGATTCCATCTGACACTGTTGATCTCAATAATATCTTAAGAAAATTTTGGGAACAGGAAGAAATTTCTGTAACTCGGCCAAAATCACCTGAGGATGAGATCTGTGAAACATTTTATACGAAAACAACCACACGAAATAAAGATGGTAGATATATTGTTCGACTACCTTTTAAGAACGAATATCCTGATAAAGTCTATTTAGGCTCATCTCGGTACATAGCCTTAGCTCAGTACTCCAACATGGAAAAAACCCTATCCAAAGATCCCAAACTTCAAGAACAATACAGAACAGTTCTTAATGAATAGACACTAGACCACATGGAAGAAACCCCATCATGTGAAATTTTTACCCAAGGGAAATTTGAATTCTACTATTTACCACACCATACAGTTGTGCGCCCAGACCACAAGACGACAAAAGTAAGAGTCGTTTTCAATGCTTCAAGGAAAACCAAATCAAAATTCTCGCTTAATGACATTTTGTATACTGGCCCAACCTTACAAAATGACTTAATATCTGTAATTCTCAATTGGAGAAAATATAAATATGTTTTCAGTGGTGACATACAGAAAATGTATCGTCAAATTCTAGTTCATCCAGCAGATAGACCTTTTCAAAGGATTTTATTTCAGACCCAAGTTGATAGCCCAATTAAAGATTACCAGCTAAAAACGGTAACATTTGGTGTAAATTGTGCCCCGTACCTCGCGATTAGAACTCTTCTTCAGCTTGCATCAGATTGTGAATCGGTGTACCCTAAGGCAGCATCAGTTCTTCGTAGTGAAACGTATGTTGATGACATTCTGTCTGGAGGTTACTCATTAGAAGAAACCGCTCTCACTCAAACTCAGCTCATTAGTGCATTAGAATCAGCTGGATTCCCACTTAAAAAGATCACTGCAAATGATCCTCGATTACTTTCCCACATTAACAAAGAGGACTTATACGATGAAGATTTTCTTCGATTCCACGACACAAGTGCCACTAAAGCCCTTGGTATCAAATGGAACGCACTTACAGACTTATTTTCTTACACTTTTGTTCCAATTAATCAATCCATAAATATAACAAAGCGGCAAATTCTCTCCTCTGTCGCAAAACTTTTTGATCCCGCTGGGTGGATTGCACCCATTGTAATTAGAGCAAAAATACTGATGCAGCAACTATGGCTGGAAGGAATAGGCTGGGATGAAGAAGTTTCTTTAGACTCTCTACAAAAATGGAATGAACTCTTAAAAGATCTGTCACAAGTAGAACAGATTTCTATATCCCGTTGGATACGCTATTGTCCAACAGAATTAATTCAATTACATGGGTTTTCCGATGCCTCCAAGGCAGCATACTGTGCAACATTGTATATAAGATGTCAAAATAAAGATGGTAATATCTCTTCAAGCTTATTAATAGCTAAAAGTAAAGTAGCCCCTATTCAGACGATCTCTCTTCCCCGTTTAGAACTGAATGGTACGGTATTACTAGCAAATCTTGTTAACTATGTGATTTCATCCCTGGGGCTCAATGTTAGCGAAGTTAATCTCTGGACTGATTCCTCTATAGTACTAGGTTGGCTCTCAAAGCCTCCATCAACATGGGAAACCTATGTAGCGAATCGGACTTCTCAAATTCACAAATTGGTACCCGATGCAACATGGCATCATATTCCTACCAACGACAACCCTGCAGATCTTGGAACCCGTGGTTGCCAAGTTAAAGATCTTATTCACAATTCCTTATGGTGGCACGGGCCACAATGGTTAACAAAACCATCAACAGAGTGGCCTCAACGGAATCCATTAAAACCCGCTGCAGACCCTAAAGAAACACAATCTATGCACGTTGAAGTTGGAAAAGACGACCTTTTGGGTAACTTTTCGTCATATAAAAGAGCCCTTAGAGTTTTATGCTACGTTTTTAAATTCTTCAACAAATGTATAAAAAACGTCAGGTCAGATGTCCCTCTTAATACGTCAAGCAATTTAACTCAGAGCGAAATGAAGTCGGTTAGATGTCGACTCATCATGCTTACACAAAAAACCTTTTATTCTGAGGAATATAAGTGTTTATCTAACTCCCTACCATTAACTGATAAAAGCTCACTGAAAATTTTAAACCCATTTATTGATACAAACTTACTTATGCGAGTAAATGGTCGCTTAAGTCAGTCTGCCCTCCCTTACAATGAACGTTATCCTATAATACTACCAGGTAACTCAAGATTATGTAAGCTTTATCTCACTCATCTTCATGAGTTTCTTCTTCACGCGGAATGTAGTTTAATGTGCAGAATGACACAAACTGAATTTTTCATTTTCAGACTGAAACCTCGAGTAAAAATCATTCGCAATTGTAAAACATGTATAATACACAAGCAACTAGCATGTTCGCAGATAATGGCACCACTTCCACCGGAAAGATGCAATTTATCATCACCGTTCCAAATAACTGGCATTGATTTCGCGGGGCCCTTTCAGCTCAAAGTTTCGCCATTACGCAAATCCATTTTAGTTAAAGCGTACGTTAGCATTTTCATTTGTTTCAGCACAAAAGCAGTGCATCTAGAGCTTTGCTCGGACCTTTCCTCATCTGCATTCCAAGCGGCGTTCGCGCGATTCGTTGGGAGGCGGGGCCTACCCCAAAGGGTAATATCTGATAACGGAAAAAACTTTTTAGGAGCTAGTAGAATACTCAAACAAGAATTTAGCACATTCTTAAGAACCGCGGCTCAGGATGCATCTCAAAAATATCTTACCCATGGGTTTGAATGGCAGTTTATCCCGCCACACGCACCTCACATGGGTGGCCTATGGGAAGCCGCGGTGAAAAGCTTTAAGTTTCATTTAAAGCGAATAACTGGCGCTCAAAGCTTTACGTTCGAAGAGTTTTCCACTATCCTGTCTAGAATTGAGGGTGTTCTGAACTCTCGCCCCATTTCAGCATTATCAGAAGACCCATCAGATTTAACAGCCCTAACTCCCGGTCACTTCCTAAGAGGAGCTCCATTATTGGCTTTTCCGGAGCAAACCTATGCCACTATGTCTCTCATAAATCGATGGGAGAAGTTAAAAATTCTCCATCATCAATTCTCAGTGCGATGGAAAGAGGATTACCTTAAATCTCTCCACAAACGATATAAGTGGAAAACCTCAGCCCCAAACTTACAGGTAGGAGATCTTGTCGTTGTAATGGATGATTTACAACCTCCTCATGAGTGGCGGTTAGGAAGAATTCAACAGACACACACAGGTCCAGACAATAATGTACGTGTCGCAGATGTGCGCATAGCCACAGGAGTTATCACTCGACCAATTGTAAAGCTTTGCTTTTTACGATTTTTGAACGATGAAAATTCTCCCTGATTCTGCATTTTGTCTAACATTAATTAATACCAATCTCTATATTTTTTAAGATTTTTCTTTTAACTATAAAACACCACTACTCATCTTAATCTTAGCTCATCCGTTTCATTTCATTCACTAATAGCTTTTGTATAATTTTCTCTAGAAACAACCGTCGCCTGACAGCAACTCGCCAAAGCAACAGCCGTAGTAACCAGTTACATCGGGATTCTAACGTCTACAAGTGTGTCCTTTGCAAGAAATATCATGCACTGCGATTCTGCAGGAAGTTCTTGAAGATGAGTATCAAAAACCGGGAAGAACTGATTGACAGACATCGATATTGTATAAATTGTCTCGCTCGAAGCCATGATCTGCGAGCATGTACGTCAATGGACACGTGCAAAAAATGTGACAGATTCCACCATACGTTACTGCACCCAAAACCACAACGACACAGGATCACCAAAACCAATAACAACAAACGTCAATATCAACGTCAAAAGCCGTTACCACAACAACAGAAAAAGGAGGACGCTACCGTGTCCAGCACTTCAAATACAAAAGCTATTGTAGAAGCCATAAGATCGTTGGCTAATGTTCTTTGCGCCTCCGACCGGTCATCTTCTGTTGCCTAGGGGCGAGGCCGGCGCTATGTACAAACTTTATTTGTACAAAAAATATTTCAATTTAAAAATAACGGACAGTTATGAATTTAAATAATGAGAATATCGCTTAACTTTTTTTAATTAATTGAAACATTGAATTGAATTCGCTTAATAATTAGTAACTTATTTAGTTTTCGTGGTATCTAATTTAAGAAAAAATATCAATTGTAGTTTAAAGCTTGTGCTGTTAACATCATTAACCTTTCCTTCAAATCTAAAAATTATATCCTTTAAATCTAAAAATTATTAAAACTAAAATTGTAAAACCTGAAATTTTACTGAATTACATACATATATCCTGAGAAAAAAAAGGAAACCAAATTTATTGTTATTTGCTCAAGAAGAAATAAACCTACCTATGTATGTATACTTACCTATTAACCTGAAAAGAAGAAATCCAACTTACCCGTGAAAAGAAGATACTTACCAACATTTTACCAAGCCGACGAAACCTGCAAATAAATACTTACCCAAACAAGTACTTTATATAAGCCCCAGCTGCATAAATCAATTATCAACCACAAAATTTAAATAATTGCCCAAAATTATTCACTTATCATTTATAATATTTGAGATTTTGTGTTCTAAGAAAGGTTTAAATTCGGTCAAATCCCAAATAGTGTTCGACGAAGTAATAAAATGTATTGATTTTGAATGCGAGGTACGTGCGTTTTGTGAGTAACGGAAACATGTACAATATTTATGCAAAAGTATTGTTGACATTTGGAAAAAAAACCATCGCGTAAAATAAAATGTTTTAAAAAATCATTCAGAATGGCTGGCTACCAAAAAAGTTTTTTCCTTAAAACTGAAGAACGTATCTTCGCCACCTAAGGAACTAGCATTAGAAGCAAATAAACGTGTTCGCCCTACATCTGAATTCTCAAATTCCGTATAGGGAACAAAACAACGGAGAATAGAAAAGTTGGCTGAAACTGATGGGACTGTAGCGGATGGCTTACCTGGCGCATATTCACAGCCAGCATAAATTTGTTTCGATTTAAATGTTGCTCAAGTTCTTGCATTAATTGAAACAAATTTAACAAAACATCAGTGCTTGCATATCCGAGACTTTCTAAACTCGAAGGTTTCCTTTAGTATGCTTCCTGGTTACGAAAAGGTGTTGAGTGAAAAGAAAAAAGCTATCCAAATGTAAAATCTATCGCCATGAGTAAATCTCAGGCTGAATAGATTTACAAAATTTGCTTGACCATAGCTTTACGTATTTTATATCAACAATATGAAGTCTGGAAAGACATATTTAATGTTAATGTAAACAACCTCGTTTTGATAGAAAAATGGGGATTCGATGGTAGCTCTGGTTATAATAAATATAAGAAACGTTCGGATCCATTCATTTCAGGTCAAAGAAAATAGCCATGTAAAAGAAAAGTACGCTATTACAATCTGCAATTGAATTGCTGCAATAGTAGCAAGTTTTAAACAATGTATTATTTATTTTATTATTTTACATATTATTGTATGTAATTTAAGAATATAAAGTGCTAAATTTTATATGCTGGTTAACATAAATATTTTGATGAAGGAAAAAATTAACTTAAAGAATGGGAAAAATATAAATATTTAATTTCTTCTACTTTTTCACAAACAAATGTAAAAAATTGACGATAGGGTCATGTGACCACGGCCATTTTATCAGTATGTCGTTTTTATATTGTCAGAAATATACTTTGTAAATTTTAAGATGATTTCTTTATTGCAACTATTTTTGTCGCTCTCCTTCGCTTCGCACTCGCAACAATCTTTTGTCAGTAATATTAAGTTTTTTCTTTATTACTTTTATTTGCCGTTCATTTCGAAATCAATTACCACTGCTTCAATTAGGTAATATATTTTTCGCATTTTATTGGTGCCAACAAAAAAAGATTTAAAAAAAGTTAATATAGTGTGGAATTAAGCATTTTTGACGGAAGAACTTCCCAACTGGATCACCAACCTTATAATTTTAACAATGCATGAGACTTTTATAATCAATTATTGAGAATTGAATACATTGACTATTGCAGGAAATAATAATGATCATTAAAATGTATTTTAAGGTATTCTTTTTTAACTTAAAGAACTAGTTCAGTTACTACTTCTTTTACTTGCGAACTAATGTAATGTGTTTTGTAAGCGAGTAATAAAAATTTGGTTACCATAGAAGTAAGTTATTTATGGCAAGTTCTGTTTTATTTGCAGCAACAAATATTTATTAACTTGATAACATGCTTGTGTGGTGTTCGAAGAATTTCTTATTTTTAGAATATGTTGAATTGAATTAAATAGTTTCTTGTGTATTTCGTACATCGAATTTGCATCAATTTGTTTTAAAACATATAAAGGCGATGTAGCTTTAGTAGGCTATCTCGTGTAAAACAAACAATTAAACCGACGATTTATTTTTCTTCATATATTTGTGATCTAATCATGTTTTTCATTGTCAACAAATGTTCAAATATCGCCAAATAAATGAAAAATTCCTAAAAGCAACGCTTAGTTTATAGACTCCAAAAAAATAAAAGTTATAAAAAATTTGATTTATTACTTTTTACATTAATTTTTTTATCCGAATAATTCGAAGTTGTTATTTACAATAATAAGACAAATGTTTTAGAAAGCTTCCGAAAGGATAGCAAAGCTGAGAAATTAAATTTAGTCATAAAATTACTTTCTATAAAAATTCTTTTGTCTCATAACCACTAGTTAAGCTTTCCTACTCCTCTTGCTAAACTTTTTTTATAATTTATAAATTCCTAATTTCTTCTAAGATGAAAAAATATACCTCTGTCTGCAATAATTATGCTTGTAGTTTAGTAAAAGCATTTACACTTCCTCCTTCACAACTTTTTACTTTTTAACTTTATTTCCTTTTAAGACATGGCTTCCATAGTTACTCTTTACTTAGTTAATCTACGTTAACTAGTTTTTACAAAATAGTTTCAAATAGAAAAATGGGAAATAAAAAGAAAAAGAAAAGCTGAAAAAATTAAAAACATTGTCAAGCTAAGTGGCTTTTTCGTTTGACAGATGTATCAGGATCTTAAGAGAAGTCAATAAATGCGTTTGAAAGCTTTGGTAAAAGTAGCAAGTTTTTTATTTTCTTTCAATTTCATTCAGTAAAAAATATATATAATTCTTAAACAATCTACGTAGTGGATAAGTAAGAAGAAGTGATAGGACAAGAAAAAAAAAGAATATCATTAAGAGCTAATTTATTGTGAGGTGTGTTGTGTTTATTGTTAATGTTTAAGAAGAAAAATAAAGTTGAAGTTAATGTTTTTAATTAAATAGAACAAGTTTATTTAAACGTATAACACCATTTCCTGCATAAGACATTAAAAATCACAAAATAGGGTTTGCAAGTATCTGTGTTTTTATAACTTCGCTAGGAAACTAACTGAAAAATATTGAAAATTGTTAAAAATACTGTATGGAAACAGTCTTAAGTTTTACTTTAATCCAAATGGCTCGTCACTTGCTGATAATAATTTTACGATTATGCATCGCGTAGACATTTAAAAAAATGTATGTGTTCGAGATTTTATACAATTTATTTTAAAACTTTAAAACTGTTGACTTGGTTTCAAACAATTTCGTTTTCGCTTTACTTTATTTCCAAGGGGATTTTTAATTGTTAAGCTAAAAATCAATATTGTTTTTGAGTTACAAAATAGGGAGAAAATGTTGGTTGTCGAAATATGTAAAAAATCCAATCATAGACACGATGAATTACCCTGGTCTACAGAAACTGGTGGTGTTATAGTTTATGATATTGTTGTCAAGTATGCTACTATTTTCACCAAAAGTTGCAAAAGTTGCAGTACTACAATGACAGTTGAAGAAAATGAACTGGCAAGTACAATGATAAACCAAAAAAAAAAAACGACAGAAAAAAAGTGCAAGCAAAAGTTAGTCAGAGATGTCATCATAGTCATAACTATATTTAATAGTCATGATAAAAGAAGAATAGCAATACCAAAGGCGGCCCTAATATCGTCGTTTGTCTCATCTGCCTTACCGTCAAAGTGTGTCTTTTTAAACAATTTTAAAAAGCAGAAGTTGACACTAATGACGTTCATATGTGGCTTATACTTGAGAAAATTGGACAACTTAATGGCATCTGAAAAACTTAAAACATTTTAATCAGGCTCTCTGTCACCAACAACGAAACTTAACTGCTCATCACAAATATTATTGGCAACAATACCAACAATGTTAAACATATTCGTTATGGAAAGAAAGCTGGTGTTAATAATACTGATCATGATACTACCTCATCCACGATAAAATCTGCACCAAAAATAACAACAACAAATAGTAAGTTTTACCACCACAAATATTAATTTACTTGCGGTTTTTGTTTTGTTTTACTTTTTAACCTTATCCACATACCTATGCTGCAGACTTAAGACCTGTGCTGCTTTTCGCTTTTGCATTTCAGCTTAAAGATCGTTGAAGTCATTATAAACTTTTTCTAATTTAAGATCTTGAGACGACGGATGTCTCATAAAGTTAAATAAGTTAACCAATGTTCTAATCATTTTAATTTTATTTTTCCAGTTAAACTTTGTCACCTCGATATATTGAAATAGTGTACATTTTCCGATTTGAAATACGTCATACATGTGTATATACATAAATGTGTCGCTAAAAAATATACTATATTTTTTATTTCACTACTAGAATTTTTGTCTCACTAAAAGTGTTTGAAAAAAACTGACTCTAATTAAATCATGAGTATTGGGGCAAATTTCAATAGAACAGTTTGTTAAGGTAACTTACAATTATAGATACAATATTCTACCAGGTATGTGTTTTAAAAATAAATTATAAATTTCTAAAGTTTAAATATATGAACACTTACATATCAATAATAATGCTAGCAGAAGTTGTATTATTAAAAAATAATAATAAGACATAAAAAACTGTCCCAATATCGCACAATTGATATTGACGAATACTTTAAAGCGTAACTGGTAGACATTTAAGTTTTTACGATAAAGTGTGGTTTCATAAGGAGTGATAATTGAATTTATTATAGGTTAATTAATATAAAATGAAATAAAATATTCCCATAATTTCTGGAGCACGAATTCATTCATAGGATGGCCTTGTAGTGGCTTATCCTCACCATCTAGCTTTTCAGGACATTTTTCATGATTTCTGATTGCATCTCAAGAATGGATGGAATAATTTTTCCCTTAAGGTTTTTAATTATTCCTGTATTATTCGCAAAGCATGGGTCTATAAAGGCACCCCGAAAGATAATAATTAAAAGGGTAAATTTGCAGGCCTAAAGTAGTTAACAATAGTCGCTAAAATAATAGTGACAACACGATTACTTTAATTTAGTGCGCAAAAGCTTGGTTATGTGATGAGCTATGTGACATGGCTTAAATCACGACGAAATCAATGATTTAACAGGTTTATATCTGTTTTCAGAAAAGATGGTTTTAAGCTAAATTTGGTAACTGCTTGTAGGTTCTCTAAGCTCCAAACTGAATGGTCGCTCGCCTACAATGCCTTATTCAATGTGACCATGTATGTAAATAATCCGATATTTTCTCATGCTAATTTGCGAATTGTAAAGTAATTAAGACTGAAGCCGATCGATGTTCTTGGATTGAGTTTTACACTCTTGGCTACAGCAGTCATGTTCTCATTAATATATAGCGTAAAAAGATGAGGATATGAACCGTTTCCACTACCATTCAAGCCTCACGATTTTATTGCGATAATTTGCGTTTAGCTCTCGCGAAGAGTGCTTTTTTCTGCCAAATCAAGGTTTGCAATATTTCTAACGTTGCACAAGCATAGAACGATTGCATTTGGGCTGCAGAGGTATGATCCTGAATGCGAGTCAATATTTCGGGAAGACAAAATAATCAGTGTGAAGATAATTTAGGATTTAAAAAAGCCGCTTAAACAAGATTAAAAACTTTTACAAGATTTCCTGTTTGGATGTACGAGTCATAATTTGCATATTTACCCGTAGTGTGTGTCTATTATTATTTGTTTACCCATTTATTTGACGTCCACTGCTTATCAGTCATATACAAATTCGAAGAAGCAATTATATTTTTACTAATTACCTTAAGCGTTTAGCGCTAAATGACTCTTAAGTTCTATGCCATTGCTTAAAGATATTTTCTAAAATTTGTAATGAAATTTCTAAAATTAGTCCCATAACAGCAACTTGCCTCGAAGCGATATTTTTCTCTTTCAAACCATAGCTAACAAAATGTCTAACACTGAATTAAATGTTTTCTATCACTAGCGAAAGTAAAAAGGTCAGAGGAAAATTATATTAAATTAAATAAGACAGTGTCCTTGTGCCATTAAAGACAATATATGTTTATTGAAAATTTTAGGTTAACAATCCGAATGATTAAGCAGCTGGTAGATAAAAATTAAGTATAAGATAAAGAAATTACCCAATAAGTAGTATTGTTTTGGGAATTTATCAAAATTCTAAGACGGCAGATAACCTACCATATGGGTTTTTAATATTGTATGAAATATAATCACTACTCGTAAATAAGGTGCTTGATGTTAAATTGGTATTCAAAGTCAGTTTTGCGTCAACGTTAATGTTTCTAATTCTTATTGACCTTTGCCATTAGTTTTTGCAATTCAAAATTAGTTAAATACTGCCAGCAATAACATTGACGACATCTTCTGCATTTCCCACACTGATTAAAATGTTTACTGTTTGCACTAACGGTGTTTAGTTAGACAACTAAGAGTGGGCGGCAAGGCCAATGGTGGAGAGTTAGTATTCTCAAGGTGTACGAATGTTCGGTGGAATATATGTTTTTTATTTAAAGAAAGCTTTTAAAAGGCAGTTGCCCTTAGGCCTTTAAGTTGTGTTTTGGCTTATGGTAAATCATGGAGGAATCCTAATCTTTTAAGTTCCTCTTGATCATTTTGCGTCAATCTTTCAATGTATTATTGAAGATTCTTAACTCAACATGAAATAAGAGTTTGGGAAATTAGTCTTGATTTCTTACAATCTTATATTTTGATGAGTTGCTGGCTAAATATAACTGCACTCTTAAAATAAACGAAGCTAATAGAATACAATCAATAACAAGTAACGTACACGAATTTATTTTTTATATTATGCTTACATTTCCTAACATTTAAAAAAAAGCAATCTGTATGTTTCTTAGAAAATCTGTTCGCATATCGTCGGCTTAATTCTACTCATCAGGTAACATTTACCCAAATTTTTAGAAAAGCCAAAAGTAATTTTCTTGCAGTATAAAAACTTCAAAAACAAGATGAGAGTTATTTTAGAAGCCGATACAAAATGTTAAAGCTTTACAAAAGCTGTCAACAAGCAAACCACATTTTTATTTTTTCTGCAATAGGTTGGATACATGCCGGCTTTTAGGTGTGTTAAAAATATACACAAAATTTTTTTTTATTTCTTAAGAAAAAAAAAAAATATGCCAACAATTTGCACATGCACATGCAATTGCATACATTTTATTTAAAATTGCTTTGGGAGTTTTTATATTATTTTTTATATCTGTGCTAAGCTCCCATTAAAATTTTAAAATAAAAATGCCATTCGTTTGTTGGTTGGGACAGCTAGTATCTATACTATCAGGTGTCTTAAGCCAGCTCATCAGGAAATCTTAATCAAAATGTTTAGAAAATCCAAAAACATTAATTTTTATATTATTATTCCCAATTAATATAACATTTATATCTTTTCTTAAAAAATAGCCTTGCTGTGTTTAGAAATATCCATAACATTATTTTTTATTGGTACAAGCTTGAAACGTTTTGGTTTAAAATCCATTATTATACTAATTCCAACGTCGGGTAATGAGGAGACGCTAGGAAGAAATGTGCCTCGTTTGGCGAGATCATCGGCCTCATCGGGCCCAAAACAGGTCAATCTGTGATCGTTCCAATAGTGTGTTTAGTGAGGAGCGACACCTCAGGAGCAGCTCAGATGTACAATATGTACCAGCCAGCATCCTGATTGCCGCCTGACTGTCCGAAAACTTCCAAGTGCCAAGGCACTACTTCGGATGTTTTTAGAATAGACATTACCTCAGCGTGGGAAACGCTGCAGTAGTCAGGGAGTGTAGAGGAGAGTCTCAGTCCAAGGTTATTGGAGAAGCTTCCGCAACCGACTCTGCCGTCCAGATTGGAGCCCTCCGTGTAGATGTCAACAGTATTACTCACTACCACTTTGTTAGTGACCAATTCCTCGCTACTGGGAATGTGGTTCTCAAACCAGTAGTCCAGAGCAGGTATAGAAGAGATGTAGTCCACCATTGATGGTATAGACACATCCCTAACTATAATTTTGTAGCGACCCATATCAGGTCTAAACCAGCGTGAGAGGGCATTAAGTCTGGCTTCACAGCACTTGGCCTGTTGCAACACCAGGAGTTTGGTAGGTATCCAGTGCAGAAGGGCATGCAGAGCATTTGTCGAGGTAGTTCAGAGAGCCCCAGTTATTATACTAGCGGGTGTTCTCCTGACTTTATCAAGAGGCTTTTGGTTTACCGCCTTTTTGAAAGCGGGCCACCAAAAATCAATACCTTAGAGAATTTTTGGCTCGATGACTGCCTTATAGAGCCAGGAGGTGATTCGAGGCTGTAGTCTCCATCTAGGTCCTTAAATTCTCTGGCAGAAGTAGGGCGCGCACTTCGCCTTCCGAGCTATTTCGGCAATGTTCGCCTTCCATTGAAGTTTGGGGTCCAATATCAACCCAAGGTACTTTACACTTTTACTTACACTGAGCACAGTGCCGTTCAGATTAGGTGTAGCAAAAATTGTATCTTTGTATTTCCTTGTGAAGAGCATAACCTCCGCTTTGCTAGGATAAACATCGAGATCAAATTCACGGTACCATTGAGACAGGACATTGAGTGAATAGTTTATCCGCTCTGTAAGTGTAGTTAGGTATTTTCCCGAGAACGCGATAGCAATGTCATCAGCATAAGCTATCACCCTTTACCCGTTTGGTCCAGTCGCCGTAGCAGCGTATCGACTTCCAGATTCCAGGCGAGGAGAGACAACACACCACCTTGTAGAGTGCCTTTTTTCACTACCTTTTCCATGTGAATATTTCCCAAATTTGCCGTGATGATACGTGTCTTTTAGACTTAAGAGGGCCCTTATAACGGCATTGGGGCAGACGTTATTGAAACCTCCTTCTATGTCAAGAAACAGTGCAAGCGTAAATTCTTTATTTGAAAAGGACTTTCCACATCAGATATTAATACTTTTAGCGCCGTTTCCACAGATTTCCCTTTCGTATAATCATGCCGTGCGCTGAAGATAAAGAAGACAGGATTATTGGCCTAAAGTTTTTAGATTAAATATAAGATGCCTCTCCCGCCAACTTTGTCCGCTGGGATGATATTGCCAATTCTAGGAGACTTAAAGGCATCAAACGATATGATGGCCATTTCTATGTGAGCATTGGTCACAAAAAGTGGGTGCGCAAACCGACACGGAATTTATAGTCCTTTTTTCACTTCACCAATCCCCCTCACTACCAGGGAAATGAGTACCGGGCAACGTCTCCAAGGTATCGATTACAGAGTCCGTCCATTGACCGTCCGACCTTTGAATGCTCTCAATAGCTCTCGGGGACGAGAAAAGCGAAAAGACTTTAAAAAACCGACCATATCACTAAATTGTATTTGCGTATGCACATGTTTTTAATTTTTGTACACAAAATTGTAATTTTTGAAAGAATGCAATAAATTATTTCTATTTTTTCAAAAGCCGCTTTAATGTTTTTTAATCAATTTTTACGACTGTGTGGCAACTTTCCCTGAAAGAAACGAAAATCATTCCAGATTACTTAAGAAAAACGTTTTCATCGTTCATCATCAACGTTTTTTGTTTATTGGTACTAGTACTTAAAAAATATAATTTCGGACAAATAATGACTAAAATTAATTTCACATGCGTTTTAAACCATTTAATAAAATATATATGTAAAAATAATAAATGTTTGCGTAACCATTCATATACCCGATTATATTTATATAAAAATAATTTTTACTTTGACCTGTGCCGTAATACACCTTGGGGGCCTTTGAGCTCACAGTCTTTTTTGACTTAGTTTCTTAGCATTAATAACTTTTTTGGCAATTTAGCCCACAGCATATATATATATATATATATATATATATATATATATAACACCGACATTATAATATATATACAATTTTTGCAACAACATCGTTGTAAACCAAATTGGCCATGACAGTGGTATTATTAAAAAATTTATAATTCTGTGACTTAAACTTTTACATACCCATTAAAAACATAATGCTGCAACAGTATTCCCTTAAAAGGAGCAAGGCTATTAAAGAAGGTTACCCCGCTATTACTTAGTCAGCTTATAAAACGATATTAAGTAATGTTGGTGCCATTAAACTTGCAACTTTACCCTTTTTACTTGGACATTTTCTGCTTTCTTTTTAAACTCAGTTTTTTTTGTGGCATTTTTTATTTGGTTGAGACTTTTCCTTCATTTTTGTAAGCTAACCTATAACAGCAAATTTCAACCCATTGCAAGTTTCCTTTTCCTTATTTTGTATACCCTTGGCTTCAAATAGAAAGGGTATATGTAAGTTTGTCAATCCTTTTGTTGTTCCTACAGTATTTATTTTCGATCATAAAAGTATATATATTCCTTATCAAATACTGGCTTCCATAAAACTGGGACTATGGGCAGACACTTGCTAAGTGTCGATGACATTTGCATTAGACAATTACTAGTAACTACATTTCGTTGACACTCTTAAAAAGCTACATTCAAGAGTAATAGCTAGTGCTAGCACTGTAAAAAATAAAATTTTTTTTAAGCAAATATAACAAGAAATTCTTGGTTTGAAAAGTTAATGAAATATCTATAATTAGACTATGCGTCTTAAGTCTTTAGTTTTCTAACCACCTTTAAAGTAATATTTATTTAATTTATGTTCAATCACATTATATTCTTGTTTTCTTTAGAGGTACACTAATTTGTTCTCTTTTAATGTTTGATTTAGCTTTTTACCCTTAAGAGTGTACATTGCGACAAGTGTTCTAATTAAAATATTTGTTATAGTTCATTTTGGTTTCAAAATCATATTCCTCGTACTTAGGGTTTGGGAAATGGGAACTCCCGGTAGGGAATTCCCGTGAAAAGCTATTCACACTTTCCCGGAAAAATGTTGGCTAAATCCCCGAGAAACAGGAAGTTTAAAATCATTAGCACTTTAAAAAATATATTGATTGTTGTTTGTTTCGAAGGTACTAACATTCGAACAACGAATATGGATAATCTTTATAATGTATTGTTGACAATAAAACTTACCTCAATAGAAAAAAAAGCATTGTTTCTTTTGCTGGAAATTTGCAACGAAAACAAGAAGCAGAATGTCTAAGGAAATGTTAAACGCACTAACGGTTCTTAAATCATATCTGTCAAAAAATAATTAATCGCTGTGTGTAGTACAAATGTACATATGTATATATGTTCTGTCATCTAAATTTATTTTTATTAAACTTTTAATTTTATTGTGCTATTTTCCCGATATTGATTATTGGAGGTGAACTTTAAACATTTCATCAATTGTAACAGGACCGTAGTATATACAGACATTATATTCAATAATTTTTTTAAAATTTTTATTTCAATATGGAATAAGAAACATAAATTTTTGGAATTGGTGCCTGTTTTTCTTGCAGTCTTAATACTCTTACTTTAGTAGTGCTGCATATATGGTTTATATATTTACTTTAATAGAGGTACCCGTCAATTGGTAATTAATCAGGATGTTGCAACATAGTTTTTAGATAAAATTATATTATTGTAAACAGATTCAAAGATTTTCTATTTTTAAACAACTATTTTAGTACCATTATATCAACAAAATTACGTACTTTCACATTTGTTTATTTTCTTTGGGAACTGACTTATTTTTACAAAAAAAAAAAAAAATTATTCTAAATTTGAACCAAGGTTCTAAAGGACCACCTAGAACAATTTAATTTAAATCCATCCAGCAGTTTTTAAGAGATGCGTACGCAGACAGGCTGATGAAAAGACAGACACATAAAATTTCCAAAATGGGTGTTATTTATTCCATATCGATTACTACCTACACCAACAACAAAATTTTCAATAAATATTTCATGTACCGAATTGACCCCTTTACTGTTTTCTTTATGAATAGATATAAGTTAAGATTAAATTCCTTTTGTTTAGTGCACGGCACTTTGTAAATTTATAATTGAAGTTAAATTAAGGAAATATTATTTAACTTTTGTTAACTTAAATAAAATCTTATTCTTACTTTCAAAGACACGAGCCGATGACCGTTGTTGGAATTTCAAATTTTCTTGATAGTGCGGACTCATTGTCAGTTATGTAACTGTTTTCTAAAACTAGATAACTTAAAAAAATTTTCACTTTGTTAGTATCTATAGTGAAAAACCTTATACAAAATACTTTGTTCAGTTTTTTTTCGCGATAAAAAGTATTGGTTCGCAAATAAGTCAATTTTATAAAAAATAAAAATGGAAACGGAAAAGGAAAATACAGTTATTTGTAAAACACTAAATTGTTTTTTAGGTTAATATTTTAATTAAGTTGTTATTAATTATTACTATAGATAAAATAAGAAATTAACGTTGTTATATTAGTATTTGTTACAAACCAATTTCGCAATAAATAATTTGGTTGACTAAGAAAATTTTATAGGTTGTTTAAATGAATGCTGTTGTTAACTGATTTTCTTAAATTATTTATATTTTCTTGGCAAGTTATAACGCTGATAAGCTGCAAGACACGAAATTTATAAATTGTTGCTAAAACTTACTACTATTTAATTAATCCAGTAATCTTCAAGCTGTAAAAATTGAAAACTATTTCTTTCATTTCATAGCAATTTTAAATTATAACATGTGTTGCATATGGCCAATGTTTACCTAACAATGAAAAAAACAATAAGTTTTAGATTAAAGAGAAAAGCTAATTCGATATATAAAGGAATTTTTTATTGCATTCCTTTAAAATCTGCTTTAAATAATTGATCAGTGGATGTGTGTTAGTAGTGCAAGTAGTTATTGTGTTGATTTTATTTCTTAAAATTGAGATTTTGTTGGCAGTAACATATTATTTATATATTTTTTGTTGCCTCTTCTTATTCGCTTGAAACAATAAAAACAGACTTTGTGGCGTCTCACATAGAATTCAAAATAAATAATTACCATTAATTTGATTGAAAGTTGTGCTAAATCTACTTCTTTATTATTATTATTTTTTTTTTGTTCTGTTTTTTGTACAATTTTGCCTCAGTTTCATTTTTTTTGTTTGTTGGCTGGAAATAATTCTTGTTTATTATTGCTTTTGTTGTTAAATCAGTATAATTTTATTTCATTATTACTTGGTTTTTACAAAAAAATCTTTAAAGCGACCTTGATAGTTTTTTTTTAATGTTTATAGCTTGAAACAACACACATACATATTTACCTTTAGCTTTTTTAAGATGGCTGATAATTACAGAGGATTTTTTTTTTTATTTTAAATAAACAAACAATACATTTTGTAAGCAAAGCGCCCTTTCAAAAGTCATTAAAAATGAATAACAAGATAAAGATAAGGTTGTTGTGTATGTATTATTTTAACTGCTGTATGTGTGTTTTGGAAACAGCCTCATTACTGTCTTTAATTTTAAATAAAATTACACATCAGTACACATACTCCCATATAATTTAAAATGGCCTGGTAGGAGGTAGGCCCTTAAACAACGATAATTTTAACAGACTGTTTGCTATTTGAGTTCAATATTTAGGTAATTACATACAAATATGTACATAAACAAACCATGATAAACTTCCTGGTTATGTAAAAATCATTGTTTTAAAGGCAAAATATATTGTATTAACATTTTGACATATATAAAAAGAGATTTAAAATAAATTTTACAGCATTAAGCAAACAACCTTGTAAAATGTAATTCCTTGATATTAATGATTTGTTAAACAAAGACTGAATTTCGTAATGTTTCAATAAATCAGCAATGTTTTTGTCATTATTAAATGCTAATAAATTATTTAATTGTTCGTTGATAATGAACAAATATTTCAATTTTTGTTTGTTTTTGGAATTCGGAATTCTAAGATTTTTTAAAATATACCAACAGTTTTTAGGTATTTTCTACAATATTTTCATATCTGTGAATAACGTTTTTAACAAGTGAATGTATTATAAGCAAAGCAATTGCACAGATTGTTGTTTTAAAAGCAAAAATTTCCATTGCTTTGAAAATAGTTAAATAATTTTTTGTTGTTTATTTAAGAATCTAATCATAAGAGGTTCTTGCAATATATAATTAAATTTAATTAGTTATAATTACATAGTTTTTTTTATAGTACTTAAAGAAAATTTTAATAAAATATTTGTTAATACAACGTTGTAAGACTTTTGGATTATAGTGTAGGCAACTAAATCTAATTCGACAATCGCGTCAAGATAGTTAAAAAGATGGTAATAAAGTAAAAAAGGAAATAAAACACACAATTGTTTTCCATTTTCAAGACTATAATTTAACTTATATCTTCTTTCAAAACTTATAAAGAAGAAAAATTGCATATGTGCAACTGATGTATAGGAGCTTTGATTTACTGTTTTTCGTTATATTATTATACAAAATTGTCCAGGCAATTTAAATGAAATTTTTGTTGTTTGTGGGTGATAAAGAATGTCTGTTTCTGAGAACTAACTTATTTATTCTAAAAACTAATCTCTCGATTACAGAATTTTTTTGCTCAGTTTAAGTTGCAAATACAGGGTGCATATAAGCTACAGCGTCTAGAATATCTTAAAAAAGAAGAAAACAGGCAACGACGTGTACAATAGGCTGGTAAATATATAAAGAATTAAAAAAAATATTTAAATATTTTCCCTCAAGAATAAGAGACAAAAATTTAGTTATAAAACTTAAAATAAAGACGGAAAATACATAAGTAAGTAAATCTATTTTTAGATTTGCATTATTCATTTGATTTTCGCAAATAATACAGCTTATTTTAATTTTTCGGCACTTATTACTTACAAAAAGATTAAAAATATTAACGATTAGGTGGCTATAATTCCACCTTATTTATAAAGCCATAAATAAATAGAAGTTGGTATTTTGTTTCTTGGTTTCGTACGGTTGTAAGGCAAAAGAGCAAAAATATTTGTAAACAAATCAGTGAAGTTTGCAATTGTTTTACTTAAGCCTGCAACTAGAGGCCAAAAACACTATTTATTCACCAATTAAAAAAAACAAGCTAACTGTCACCACAAAATTAAACTTCAAATATTTTTTGTCTGCTCTACAATATTGGTTTTTTCTTACTGCTTTTATTAATATTTAAGATGGCTTCCGTTAAAAACATTATAATGAGAGCTATGCATTTTAGACCATCTCATAGCAAAATAGTATTGTATACACATGAGATTATTTTTTCTTGTTTTTTTTTGAGTATTGTAAATAAAACTTATTTTATTAAGACGTAAACTTGCTTAATGATAAAAACTTAAACATTATACGAAAAGCAAAAGCCTTTAAAATTAAATGATTGATTTTTTACTTTGTATTCAAGATTGAATGTTTAAATAAGAGAAGTAGGCTTTTATTGTGTTTCGTTTTATAAAAAAAATCCAATAGTCATTTTTATTATAACTTAATCCTTTTTTGCACATTAAAAAGTGGCACGAAATAAGTTTTCTTATATAATGTTACTATTATTTAAATTAATAATTTCATTTTAACAAACAAAAAAACATACTTCTGAACATATAGCGTTTTTAGTGTTTTCAGATGCAATTTTTTAGACAGATGTCAAATTTACTAACGACTGCTTAATTTTATCGAAACTTCGGCTACATACATATTTACATTAGGGACACAACTTTTTACAATTTTTTTAAATATCAAAATGGCCCTATCCATATTATGTAGTGCATAAAAATAATAAGAACTATATCTTTAGATTTTCGATATCTTTAAAAAAGATTCCGCGTCAAATGCAATCAAGTTTTGGATCAGTAAGTTCTAAAAAATAAAAATATTTTCTTTATAAATTCATTAAATGATTAATAACTAGGAGAGGCTTTTAAATACTTTATGGAGCACAATAAATTTCCATGCTAGATGGAATTCTCGAGCAATTCTTGTGATTATAGCTTACATACTAATTTCAAACCATTGGTACAATAAAAATGACTTCGAAGCAACAAACAAATAATTATAGGGCTATACTAATGCCCAGAAATGCTTTCTAAGACATTGGGTGAAAGATGAAAAAACAGAACGCAGCAGCTTTTATTCGGAAAGCGCCATTAAAGTCGTACAAGATATTTTCCCCCAATGCAAATTAACAAGAACTCTCAATCTAAAGTTAATTTCACTTAACAAAGATAGTTTTTAGATTGTATTTTTGATTACATTAAAAAACGTAAAAAGTTAAATAATTATAAAATAAAAACTTTTGAAAAAAATAAAAAAAAAAAATCTTAAAGGGCTTTTAGAAATCGGCCTCTACGCGGAACGTTTTTGTTCCGAAAAGACCTGAGGAAACATTTTCGGTTTCAGCACAACATCCGATACAGCGTGGTGATAGCGCCTTATTTGGGTTGTACCCTAATGTACATAAATATATGAAAAATGTAAGCCATTCTGAATTTTATTTTTAGTTTCAGTTTATGATGAGTTTGTAGCTGTTACAAATACAAGAAGATAACTGCCAATTTATTACTTAAATTGTACATACATACATATATTTAAATAAACATTTTGTATAAAAATTAAGACTCCAATTTCTATAGTGAGTTATAATTCTTTTGAATAAAACATTCGACCTTTCTTATTCAAAAAAAAAAAAAAAAAACGTTTGAGTTTAAGTTAGTGACAACTAAAGCTGCACATTCCTTTTACCGTGTTTTGTACGTTTTTTACCTTTTACCACTTACATGCAACTTAAAGTAGAAGTATAATTTTGCGTACATTAATATGAGGGTAGTATTATGCCAATATATTAAATAAAATTGATTAAATATGACTGTCTGATTGCAAACCGGCTAAAAGGTGCACAGCACAGGTAACTACAGGGCTTCTTATTATAATTGTTTTATTTAAGCAAAAGCTAATACTTTTTAATATTTAGGATGCAATAAACACTGATAACGACCCTAGACTTTAAAAATGCAAGAAAGAAATATTATTTAACGCTTTTAATTGTTGCAGCCTTTATCACTATTTTACAAATTTCATACTTATGTATCATCTTTGATATAAATACAGAATTTATAATTTCTAAGACATTGGCGTCAATTGAAGCTAACGGATATACTTCAAAATTTTTTTAAAATTTATATTTTTTAGCGTTTTATATCTGTGCAAATTATGAATTGAAATCTAGATATCTAGTTATTTCTCTAGATCAATTATCATTTTTAAGGCAGGTTCACATTAATTTATATTGTAACAAGTTATTGAAGCTTGAGATAATTTTTGGTTTTCTTTAATCTACTTAAATCATCACTCCTCTCTATATAATTACATACAGTTTTCTTAACCCAAATTATAAAATTACCGAAAACCATGCATTAACATAAATTAAGGCAAATAAAATTGCTGCACGCCGGATTTAACAATTATGTTGCTTTTTATTATTACTAAGTTTTCGGTCTTGCTCTTGCAGTCAAAAGTTAAATTGGCAGCCAAATGTTGTCAATTCAATTTAAAATATTACAGATCTGTATGCAATCAAAGTTTTTTTCTTTGCTACTTTATTCACTATAAAATTAAAAAGACACTAAAAAAGAAAACTAAACCAACCATGAATTGACTGTGAAAAACAAACTAGCTGCCACTTGTACCTCCGAATAGTGGCAAACAATGGATTAGAAAATTTTGTTTTTATTTAACAAACAAAAACAGTAAAAGTGGGTAAAACACTCTTAGCTTTGATTTGTACTTATTTAATTTTTGAATAGTTAAGAAACGGTCAGATATATCAAATAATTTGTCAAAACAGCGTAGTCTATTGTAGCAGGTATGGCAGTAAGAAAATGAAGTGTGAAAGCAAAAGCTTTACGTGACAAGTATTTGACTTTTAAAAGTAGCAGTGCAGGTTTAAATTATGTACAACAAATGCTAATATACTTTTTTACAATATAAGGGTAATCATGTAATAGACGACAAAATCGACCACTTTATTTATAAAAGAATTTAATAATGATGCTATCAATCAGTAATTTATCATTTATTAAAAAAAAATCCTCTTCTGCAAGTAATACAAAAAAGATATTTATAATAATAATAAAAAGTGAAAGAAAGAGTTGCTAAAACACAAGCAACGAGTTATTTTGTCTTTATCTAAAAATCTGTGTATAATTTTTATGAATTATTGTGTTGACACTTGGGAGCGGCTTGTAGTAATGTACACAACCAATACATTTTCTATTTATTCTTCTACATCGTATCAATCTTTAAGGTTTTTAATTTTCACATAAAGATTTTGTTATTGCAATGTTGCATGTTTTTGATATTTTTACAAACATTAAATTCTATCTAAAAGTTTTCTATGTTGCATAAACAGCTGGGGGCATAAAAACTGAAACATATTTCATTTGAAATTAATGTCATTATCATAGTGATGCTTATCTAAACCCATTTTGAATTTGCTTTAATTTTTATTTAATTAAGCGCTTAATATGTATATTTGACTCAGGTTCCAGCTCAAGTGGCTTATGATTAAGTGTCAATTCTGAGTGGCAAATTTTTAAAATTGTAATCAGATAAATGAACATAACATTTGTGTTCATCCTATAAATCGAGCAGGGTTCATTCTCAAATCTACGTAATCAGAGAGCTTTTAGTAGCACTGACGTTTGTCTGTGAAATTATTTGATTCGCTGGTGAAAGAGTTATAACCAGATTGACAAAAAAAAACACACAAAAAAAAAGAAAAGCAATTTCTGCAAGCTCCACCTACACTTTCACCATCCTAACTTATTGTAGCTCAAAAGGCAAACAAAAATTAGAATTAGTTTTTTTATGAGCGAAATTTATATTTCTTTCTGCTATAACTTCTAAGCTTGTGGTCAAATTTTATAGTCTTTAATGAGCATTGCTTATCACATTTCAAAGTAAAGAATTTAAAACAAAATTGGCTTCTAACAAATTTTAAGTTATAAAAGACTTCACGATTTTTTTTATAGATTTACCGATGCATGTATGCAAAAAATCAAACTAAAGCTTAACGCATTCGATTTTGAATATTGAATGCATTTCCAAAATTCCAAGACCATAATTGCATAAATATAAATAGGAGATATTTTTAAACTAAATGATTAAATCTCCAATCTAATAAAACATGCTAAAAAATTATCTAATTTTAAATTTCGCATCTAGTGAATATTTTTATGTATTAACTAATATTTATGTTGCTGTTTTATTTAATATTTAGGTTTTAAAATATGAGGTGCCCCTCCTTTTATTTAAATAATAATGTTCGTTTGAAGCACGTTTCTTTAAGGAGTGTTTGAGTGTTGCTTAGGCACGAAGCCAAATAAAATTTTGTTTTTAATTTTTGTAGTACTTTCTTTACGACAGTCTGTCGTTTTTAATGTCTCATGAAAAAAGTACAAGCAATCGAGCAAAATAATGTACATTTTCCAGGTGGTGTACCAAATTATTTTTAAGAAATTAATGTAATAAAAAATCAAATAAAAATGTAACCAAAAAATAAAAATTTTCATTATATTTTAATTTTTCATTAAATTACTAATACGCCAATCAATATTTTGGAAAGTCAATTTTTTACTAATTTTTCTGAATGCATTTCAACTTTTTCGTCTCATGAGGTGTGTGAATTAATGGTATGATGCAAAAAAAAAAAAAAAAAAAAAAAAAAAACATTAAATGGGAGACATAATATTTTCAATAAAATTAATCTATTTCTCTTCTTAGGTGGTTTTAGAGTTAATAGAAGAGCTTTTTTCTCATTAAATTTCGTATATACTTCGTTACAAGAAATATTCAAAATTATATAATATTTTTTAGTTGCACATTTACTCAAAAATAAACTGATTTTTTTTGTAATTTTGGAATCTTTTGAATTGTCACAACATAACGCGTGGATTATATATATGTATACATATAAATAAATAAATATATATATATATATATATATATATATATATATATATATATATATATATGTATGTATGTATGTATGTATAAGGAAAAATGTTTTTTCACAATTCTTCTTGTGGCAAAAAGGTTAAAAACTATATATATATATATATATATATATATATATATATAGTTTTTAACCTTTTTGCCACAAACAATATATTTATTGTTTGCTCAAACGGAAGATTTCTTAAAAAGGGGGTAAATTAAGGTCACATAAACATGGCCCTCGATATCACTACTTTAGATTTCATTCAACCTTTTTTTATTTTTGTTCCTTCACTTTTATTAGTTTTTTAAACACACAATTTTATTTCGCTATTACAGATAATGAATGATCTATTGATTTTTGCTGCTAATATGTATTGTACACAAAGGCTATCTAATTTCGTTTTATTTATTTGTTACGTTGTATGTGCAAATTTTTCAAAATAAAATGCATATATAATATGATATAAATTCAAGAATTTTAAAAAATAATCCTTGAAAGTAGATATTTAACAACGACAATATTACCGTTATTCAACCTAAAAAGGTCTGGTTTGTTATTAAATTTTACAGTCAAATAAATTTAACATTTTTAACTTAATTTTTTTTTTATTTTATTAAAATGTTTTTTATTTGTAATTTCTTCCCAATTATACCCTTTATATCAATCTAAGAAACAAATACACTTTTAGTAAAAACATAAAATCTTTTTACTTACCAAAACTACAAAAAAAAAGAAGCGAAAACAATTTAAACAAAAAGGTTTCTTACAAAAGATAAAACTAGCGTAAATATAATTTGCCTTTGATATTCAACCTCTGTGTTTTTTTTATTACGTCTTACAAGTATGCGGTTGTATTGCTGTCTTCAATGAATTTGAAAAATTCTACGACGTCTTGAAATGCTTCATTTAGCTATCATTTTTTTTTAAATGAGCACAAGAAAGTATTTGTTTCTTTCTGTTTATACGATCAACAAATTTAGTGATAAGTTCTCTACAGTTTTTGTTTGTTACAACTTAACTTCAGTAAACCATTTATACAAAAAAAAAAAAAAAAAAAAAAAAAAAGAAACAATGTCTGGATAGTGTGTTCAAATATATTTGTGCAGGTCTCTAAAACTATTTAATTAAGAATTAGGTTACATAAAAGATCTCCAGCTTTGCAGATAGCTGAGATTGGCTTCGTGTTAATAGTGGTCCAAGAAGCTTAAGTTGGTAACGGGTAGTGTGCAGTTGTTTCGAAGTACTAAATACATATAATGTTTTCTTTTTAGTTGTCAATATAAATATAAAAAAGTAAAGAAGTAAAAGTCATTATCAAGTTTGAGTGTTTTAATAAATATTTCTTTTACTGATAATCAGGTTAAGAATATTTTTCTTTTTTTTTCTAATTTAAGCTTTTAAACTTAAACTTATACATGTAGCCAAGTGTGGCAGAGGCCACACTTTATTATTTTGTTTTTCACCATATTGTTTGTTCAGCTGTAGTTAAAGAATGACACACTTTATGCGGATTTGTTATTTTTACTTCGCACTAAGTTTTTACTATATTTATTTCAGTACCAGTTGTAATATTTGCTAAAGCGTAAGAAAATATTTTCGAAAGTTTAGTTGTATCTATTAAACTTTAAATGATATAGTAAATATTAAAAAAAAATATTAAAGGAAACATTTAAAACAACGATTTCAAAACTCTTATTCTCTATATTTTAAAGAAACCGCCTCCTTTATCCCTTTCCTTAAGAATAAAGCACGGTTTATTCTTAAATTTGTCTCACCCAATATATATATATATATATATATATATATATATATATATATATATATATATACGAGGGCTGCTCTATATATTTCTGGCCTAATAGTGAAAATGCGAATATCTATAATCAAAAATGGTTTTATTGTTTTTCAAAGTATTCTCCAGCATGATTTATACACTTTTGCATGCGCTCAAACCAGTTGTCGAAGCACTTTTTCACTCCGATTGAGACACCTCTAAAACATGGTTTTTGAACACTTCAACAGCTTCGAAAATCTTTTACCATGCATCTTTTTCTTGATGTGCGGAAACAAGAAGAAATCATTAGGTGCCAAGTCAGGGCTGTACGGCGGATGACCCATTAATTCGACGTTTTGGCCGGTCAAAAACGCTCTGGTTTGAGCCGATGTGTGCGAGCTCGCATTGTCATGGTGAACAATGATTCGTCTTCTCTTGTTGGTTTTTCGAATTTCTCCGATGACTTCAGGCAAACAAATTGTAGTGTACCACTCAGAAGTGACCGTCCTGCGTTGCTCAAGCGGAACAGTCGCCACATGAGCAGTTTTCCAAAGAAACAGGCGACCATTTGCTTCGAAGTGCTTCTTCCACGAACAACTTTCGTTGGATTTTGCTCGTTTTTGAAGACCCACACAGTCGATTGTTGTTTCGTTTCGGGCTCATACGCATAGATCCATGATTCGTCACCTATGACGATCTTATAAACGTCTTTTGAAGCACCGCAATCGTATTTTTGCAACATTTCTTTGCACCAATCGACACGAGCCTTTTTTTGAGCGACTTTCAAATTGTGCGGGATCCAACGAGAACAAACCTTTTTTACGGCCAGGTGTTCATGCAGTATCGAATGTATACTGGTGGAAGAAATATCCAAGGATGTCTCTATCTCTCGGTATGTCACATGTCGATCTTGCATTATAAGTTCACGCACGGCATCAATGTTCTCTGTCACAACAGCCGTTTTTAGACGACCTTCACGGAATTCGTCTTTGAGCAAGCTTCGGCCACAATTAAATTCATTATACCAATTTTTCACAGTGCTATAGGATGGTGCACTCTTGTCGTGATAACCCACGTCGAAAGTTGTGAAAAATGATGGCACGAAAATGTTCACGAGTTAATTCCATTTTTTTCTATATTAATTTTTTCAAGTCACTGTAAACAACACAAATAATGGTCGTACGTCAAAACGTTTTGATTACGATTATGCTTAAAAATGACAAACTTTCCAATGGAAATGTCAGATTGGACTTGGCAGCACACAGTGTTGCCAGGCCAGAAATATATATAGCAGCCCTCGTAAAATATTTTCTTTTGCTGTAGCAAATATTACAACTGGTACTGAAATAATGATATTATGATAAAGGTGTTGATAGTATGGCCACTTTATTAGTTATTTTAGTTCGTCGCCGAATGTGCTTTGTAGTACTATCGACGAAGTAGGCTGCTTGTGTTTTATCAAATTTTGAATATTTATTTATACCATTAAACCGAAAAAAACATATCTTTCCTCTTTGGTTGCCGCAGGGCTTAAAGCCTCGCTAATCTTATTTGTAGTCAACGTGCTTACTACCATGACTATAGCGGCCTAAATTTTAAGCTTAGGGATACTTTCACAACCCGCCTTTCTTCAACTGAGCTTTTAATAAAGTTAATTATAAACTAAATTTCATATTTTTATGTTCACAAACTTTCTATAAATTGTAAAGTTAATTTTAAAATCATTGGACGTACATGCAACTAACCATCGCATCAATGTAGTGACAGCAATATAAGCAGAGTGACAAACTTAGTGGCCTAATTGTGTAAAAAATCATTATTTGGTTTTTTTAATTAAAAGTATTTATTCGAACTTAACTTTCTCTAATAATGAGTATAAAATGACAACTCCAAAAAAAAAAAACTTATCACACAACTTAAGGTGCAAATGGACTTGTAATAACCTAAAAGTTTCTATCTGTTAGACAAATTCCTAATTTAATTATGGAAACGATTTTAAGTTATAGCTATCATCGTGTTTTATTTAATTTATAAATAAAATAATAATAATAATAAATGGCGTTTTAATTTACTACGAAGACTAGTAATTGAACTATTTTAGGATGTAACCAAATGAAAAATTTCTAGTCAGGCTAATGTTCATCTTATTTTTAAGGGCTAACTTTACTAACAGAGGAAAATTATATATATTTTTATAAGTATCTTCTTTTTGTTGTTAGCTTAAAATATCAATTGACCAAGTTGTTACACGTGCAGAATTTAAAAATTTTTCTAGCAGTAACACCCCGACCTTGTTTATTTGTATAACTGCAAAAACAGAAACTTACATATTATTTGCTGGTCAGTTTTTTAATGTACGAAATATTGAAATTGAGATGCCTTGAACAAATAAAGTTTTGAAGGTAAAATAGAACCACAAGGGATAATATTTTCACAAGGATAAAAGCTGATTCTAAAGAAAGTTTGTTGATTCTAAAGGAAATTTTATAGGTTTTTTAAGTACAAAATATTTTGAACAGATAGCCAAGCAGCACAAGTTTTCAAAAAAAGTTATAATCTCCATATACGGCCATCTATGGAAACAACCTTGAATACTTGAGACCTGTATTTTTAAAATGTATAATGAATGCCCTTTGCATTTGTTTAACTGTTGTCTTACCAGATATTTGGGCCTATATTCCATATCACCTAAATAGATAAATAAAAACGATTTTTTCTTTTATTCTTTTGCTAAAGCGGTTGCAAAATGGATTTCGGGAGTAACAAAGACTTAAAATACATATAAAAAATTGTTCTTTAAGAAATTATCTTATATCTTTAAAGTCTTCACTTAAATCAGATCTCAGAATAACACATAATACGCATACAAATCTCGTTTAAAAGTTTAAGCAACCACAGCTCAAAGAAATATACACATTATTTTTTTACATATCTATAAATTATCTTTCTATATTTTGTATGTTGCCGAACACATATATATGTTGCTTTTTTAAATATTTGATTGTTTGGCAAGAAGGAACATGTGTCGTGTACCAAAAAAAAAAAACATTTATGTACAAAATATTTGAAGTTCGTATAGGTGTATCGAGAGCACGATTGATGTACGATACACACTCTTGATTGTATATAACGTTAATACTTTTTGGCGCTTCAACAAGAAATACATGACAGTATTGTTATACAGACTTTATCAAATGACACTTATAAATTAAGAGTTTATTTTGTTTTCGTACATTTTAAGTTTTTTTTTTAGTATAAAAAGATATTTCTAGTTATTATAATACTAAAAATATACAAAGCTTACTTGCGTTTTTAACGAAAGGATTTTTTACAAAAAAAAAAATTAAATATTAAATGTTCGTTTAAAACCCATAAAAATTTTAAGGTTATTATGTATCGACCATAATCGGTAAAAACAATCTAATAGTATGTTCATACATACATTTTTTTTGAGTCAATATTCTATTTATTAACAAAATTAGTTCAGTTTAGACGCAATTGGTTTGTGTCTGAGGTTTCTAAACAGTGTAGTTTTCTACTTCATATTATAACAATTTCGTGCTTATCGCGCAATAAATTATTGAGATTTTGTATGGAATATTGAGCTCAATAATGGCTTTTATTGAAAAAATCTGAATATTGAATAATGTATGAACAGCCTATAACTCGTTTATTTGTTTTTTTTAGCAATTTGAGTGTATTACTTGTAGCTTGTTGACGTACGTGTTATTTAACTAATTTGTTTATGGACTTTGAAGTGTGTTTTATGTTTCTTTTTTTTTCTTTTATCATTTTAAGAACTTGACATTTGTTTTTTGCTTTAGTTTCTAAGTGAAAGCATTAGCCAGTTCGCTATAAATTTAAGTTTTAACCACTTCTTTCATCATGTTTCATTTTTATTTTTGTAAGTTTTCGGATACAAATTAAAATGTTTTAAATTAAACATTCTACTGGTTATTATTTTGTTCTGCCTCATTTCTAAGTTCCCTCAAATCTAGTTTAAATTAGATTTTAACGTAAATGTAGTAAGTAAATGCCACTATTTTTGTGAATGATCATACCGTTAGACACATCAAAACTGAAACTAGGTATAAGCCTATGGTATATGATGATGCTGTATAGTTTTTGGGCAAAATCGGCAAGGGGAGAGATGAAGATTACTTGGCACACCAAACCAAAAATCATTATTTTATCGAGTATACGGAATAGTCTCTTGGTTTTATATTAATTTACGTTAATCGTTTTTGATTCCTTTAAGTATAAATATTTCATGAAATATTTATTATTTAAAGCTACAAAATGAAATGTATTACTGCATATCCACATAACCATTTCGATAGTGCTCATATTGTCTCTTAGTTTTCTTTTCAAAAGTAGAAAAGTCGTATTAACCACTTTGATTAATACATGTAATAGCTTAGTGACCATATCACTTTCCGCATCCAAAGTCATAAAAGGTAACTGTTTTGGTTTAGCTACAATGTCTGTCCGATTATCTCTGATATCATAATAGTTATTTACTATCAGCTAAGTTCGGAAAATCGCCGGAATTGTAAAGTATTGCAATGTGGATGACTGCGTTAGTTTAATAAGATGTATGCTTTCCTTTCCGTTTTACCTTTTCAGATACAAAAAAAAAATTTTAACTGGTAATTATATATTCTATAACTCTAATTTTCGTCAAAGTTTTCTACAGTTTACCTAGAAAGCTGAAAAAAGTTTTTTCGCCAAATAACTTTATATTTGAATACCTTTTTTAAAAAAGGGCAGTGCTTGACGTTGTCTTCGTATCACACATTCTTACCAAGAAATAAGATATCAGATAAAAATATAACGTTAGTATCAAATAATTATGCAATTATTAATTATGTCATTTATAGTAAGAAATTTATGTGTGTATAAGCATAAGTTTAGTATTTACAATATCCATACTTATCCCACACATAATTATCAAAAGACTCGTTCTTGAACATAAAAGAGCATGTCATAAGTTATACACCATAAGCAACTTCATAGTTTTTTAAGCATTTTCATGAGCAATAGTTTTTATATAGAGCTTCCCACTGTACGATTACATTTTATTATAAAGTCCTTTTACTAACAACAAAATATATGTTAAAGCACATTACTAACAGACATTATCATTAAATAAAATCATTTATTGCTTGTTAATAGACAATTGCACGAGTAACTGCTTGAATGCATGAGTTTCAGAAGGAAAGAGTAGTATGGAATGTGTCTAAATAATAACAAAAGAGTAGCTATATGTCCAACAAAATACTAGCCATTTGTTAGTTATGAAAATGGTTCATAAAGGAGCCTGTTCTCAATTTATTTAACAGTCGGAAAGCTGATCTAGGTTAAAAAACTAACGCGGCTTTGTCGCTATCATTTAATGTGTCGCATTGATTAAGGTTGTACTTCAATTAAATGTATTCTTTTTATTAAATGTCATATATAAATAAAGAAAAAAGCTCTGTTGGTAGAGTGGAGCATAGTGTCCCTCAGACAGTGTGCTGGGGCCGCTGTTATTCTCTCTGTATAAAAAGCCTTGATCTCTATGGTAAACTCTTCATTTATGCTGATGATATTTGTCTTTTTTACCCATTTAAACATGAGGTAGCAGTTAAAGCATATATGGAACGAGATGCAGATTTATTGTGGAATTCGCAAGAATAAATAAGCTTGTCATACACGCTAATAAGATGCAGTTAATTCGTTTTAAGTCGCATAGTCCTTCAAATAATTTATTTAGCGTTTTTATAGTTGGCACGGAAGTTCATGAAGTGAACACTGTTAGATATTTAGGCATAAATTTGCAAAGTAACCTAGTCTGGGACCAACATACTCAATACCTTAAGTAAAAAATTTGCTCAGCGATTGGAATATTGCACAAATTTAAAAATAAATTCGATGTCAATACGAAAACTCTGATCAATAATGCACTAGTTCAAAGTCACTTAAATTATTTGACGATCATATATGGTTCCAAAAAAACTACTGATCTAAAAACACTGCAACGCAAAAAGTCGTACGCGATCTTCCTATAACGTATTCTACTACGTCTTTATACAATAACGTATGTAAAACTGTGTTACCAATTTATGGAACATACAAACTTTATCTTTAAGTTTTGGTCTTCAAGTCCTTGCATAATATAGGACATCACACAATAAGCTATTCACGAAATCAAAATATAATCAACAAAAGGTACAACTTGAACTTAGCAGTCGTATGCTGTATACTGGAAAAAACAAAGCAGCGCATAGAAAACATGGGTAGTCGAGAATTTAATAACTTGCATGATACTTTGAAATCTGTCAATAGAATCTCAATGTTCTAATGTAAATTAAAAAAATTTTTAATAGAAAATTTGCAAAGAACTGTTATAATAATATTAAAACATTTAAATTGCCCGAGGTACTTTTATCTTTATGTATATTTTATTATAATTTATTAGTAGTTTTTTTAATTTTTTGCCAACTCGCCTCTTTAATGCCTATAAGGCTTCGAGGCCCTATTATGAACTATTTGAAATATTAATGTTGATTCTTAGTGGAACACTAAATAATTCATCGTTAATACTCAATGGTCTTTTAAGTACCAAAGTACATTATGAAATGCAAAAGAGAAGCAGTTGAAGGAAAAGATACTGGGGAAACTACTTTCCACACAACAAAATAGGTTGATAGACAGTTCTTGAATGAGGACCCTGCCGTTATGCCTTAAAGTTGACTAATTTTTTAAACTAAAGAAACATTATTAAAAATATTAAGGAGCAGTAAGGTACTCACTGTCTCCACGAAAGTGCTTTCTGGTAAACTTACAGCTGATAAAAGTCCATTAGGACGAAAGGGAAAAGTAATTGTTATAGAAGGAAAATCGTTGTAAATAATTTTTTTTTGATTTATAAAGTTAAATTTGACCTGAACTCTATTTTGGGATCAGAACTTTAATCTATGTTACTAGCAGCGCCCACGACTTCGTCCGCATATCATTTATAACTTTCTTAAAATTAAAATTTACAAAAAAATATGTTTTTACACATTTATTGTAGAGTTCTGTAAACAGGGTTAAAAGCTTTCCATCTACAAAAATAAAATGCACTGACAACTGTTCTAGTACAATTATACCAGTAAAATTGGTGATTTTTACGATTGTATCTTTAGTTTCTAATCGAAATGACATATCTTTATGAAAAACAAGCATCCTTTATTTGAACCAAGGTTTTAAGGGACCTCCTCACAAAAATGTTTTCAAATACATCTAGGAGATTTTACGTGATGCGAACACAGACAGGCAGATGGACAGACAAAAATTCCAATAATTGCAATAATATTATCTACACAATCATAAAAATTTTCAAAAAATATTTTATGTACAGAAATGACCCCGGTACTGTCTTATTAAAGGTATAGATTAAATTCAAACAAAGGAAAAATTGAAAATTTTAGCATTAACGATTGGACATATCGGTAGCTTAGACCGGACTGCCAGCGGTGTTTTAAGTTTCTTAATTTAAGCAATAGCACGAAACAAACAAACGCTAATAATGAATCATTGTAAAGCCTATCCGCAGACCATTTAAAGTTTTAATTTATAAAAAGCTTTCAAGCTGCAGACTCGCTAAGGAAAATTTATTTTAAAACATACAAGAAAATCGCAAAACATTTTTTCTGTTTTTTCAGTTGTTATCTACTCGCAGTCTACACGTATATGTTATAAAAGCCATATCGTAGAAAATCGTGCCTCAGTAGGGTCAAACAATACTCAGAACAACTTCAGCTGCTTGGATTTTTTCTGGTCTTTTAATTGTAAAAAAAAAGTTTCTTCTTTTTTAAAGAGCTACAGCTAATGCTCGAAAAATTTTCTTAGAAAACTAATAATTAAAAGTGAAACTTTGAAGTTATCCCAGCAAAAAATTTCAGAAAGGGTAACCGAGTGTGGAATTAAGCATTTTTGGCGGAAGTACTTCCTAACTAGGTTACCAACCTAATGATTTTAACAGTTAAGATTAAGTTATCACTTGATTAAATAGTTTTTCGTTGATGAAAATTACCAAATATATGTTTTCTCATTTATAAACAGTGATTTGCCACTAAGGTTTTTCACACAGGAGTTCAGAGTTTTTAAAGTTTAGCTTAATTAATAGATTCTTTTAAGACTCTTTTATCAACAGCTTTCTTAATATGTTTGCTAATAATTTTCTTAATCATCTGTCACTTTTTGTAGTTTCAAACCAACTTAAAACACCCACAGATTCACGAATGTACATAGAGTAATCAGTTTGTCTCTCGGTTCATTCAACATCATCTGTATACAAGCCAAGCGATTGTCCATCCGTTAAACACAGTCATACTTTCAGGAATCACCAAAAATCTAAAAATGTTAAGTGGGGTTAAAAGCTTTAGCTGTTCGTTTATTTTATTTGGTTATTTACTGCATGATTGACTGGTATTTGTGTTTTTTTTTTTTTGCTTTAAATGGCATCATTAGTGATATTACATATCATATTTTAGCTGTTGTTGTTGTTGTGGCTAAATTAAAATAAATTTATGATAGTTTTTCATTACATCCTCATCTTTTTTAAGCGTTTCTTGCTTTTTGGGTTGTTTTTCTTGAGTTATTGCAACAATTAAATAATCATAATTTAAAATTGTCGCTCATAATGTAATAAATATGCACCGTAGGGAAAGCTTTTAGCAAACATAAGAGCTCTGAGCAATAATAATTTTATGCGTGAAGTTCATGTGAAGTGGCTACGTATAAGTGAATGCGTATTCGAAGTATCACTTGTTACTCCTCTTTGCTGACTGATAATAAGATTTTTGTTATCTGATTAAAGTAAAAAACGTGTTACGAGCTAAACTCTCAGGTACTTGGCTGTGTAAGTATGAAGAAAACGTCACGAAATCAAAACTTAAGGTATATTTAGGACCCAGATGTGCTCAATTCAAAAACTAAAAACTGCATGTTAAACTATTGAATTTACAGTGTGGCTTTTAGCTTGTTTCAACCAGCCCCTTTGCAGGAAATGTACCTTTATGCTCTGAACACATTTGCCACAGCAGGCTACACGAACACACGGCAGTAAATGCTGCTAGCTACATTTGCCGCCATATAGCCAGCTACAAAATTATTTTGAACGCAGTAGCTACATAATAAAAATATGATTATAGTGTATTGCAGTGATGTCACTTTAATATTTTTTTAGCGTTTTTTAAAAGAATCAGTTCTGGTATTTGATTAAAAAAATATTTAGATTATTGTGTAAGAGGCTATTAGAAGATTAAAACAATATTTTTTAAGAGTGCGTCGATTTTTCGTACAGCAATAAAAAATGCTCGAAACAACAAAATGTTGAAAGCTATACAATATCATGATATCTACCAAAAACACAATTGTTTTAAAAACTAAGAGGTTTCCCATACAAGAAACCATCTACTAATAAAGATAGACAAATTGAAATTATCGTAAGAAAAAAGCAAATATATATCTAACTGAATGTTTTCCACACAAAAAGAAATTGTAATTTGATGTACACTCGAAAACATTCCTTTAAAATATTTCGAGTTATTCTTCGTATATTTTCGCCACCATGATTAAAGTACTTTTTATAAAAAAATACTTGAAAATACATATGCACACACCTTAACTTAAAAACTAATAAAAATCTTTAATTATATAAATAAATCTTTTAATTAATAACGCATGATTATTTTAAGCTCTTATTGTTTTTTCTTTTTTACGAATTAGAGGTTTTAAGCACTTATTAGTTTACATGACTTATAGTACTGACATCACTCAACTGTCTGTTGTCGTCAACAAAAATAGAAATTAATTTAATTGGACTGCACGGCAAAATCAGTTTAGACAACAACCTTTCGCCATATTGCCTTGCTGTCTTCAAAATAATCATTTTCGTATGCACACATGTTTTCTATTTTAGAAATTTTGCAGTCGGTAGTTGCTGTGGTGAATGAGTTTACAGCTTTATAATTGCCTCTATATTGCAAAAATGTACATAAGCATATTTTCAAAATAAAAAAGTTTTATTCAGAATTAAATTATTTTTTTTTTATTTTTTTTTTGGTGTAATTTTGATAGTTAAGTAATCCAGAGGTGCATTTTTTGACAACAGGATGACGCACTGCTGTAGAACAGAACAAATTAGCTACTAATCTTTCAACAAATGGCAATTAACGTTAAAAACTTGCTGGAATGGGTTACCATAGTGATTCGACAGTACAAAGCATAAGATCTTGGCTCGTTCGTGAAACTTTGCTACATGATAAATGCACGACACAAAACTTCTAAAGAGACTCATTAGCGCTACAGGAAAATAAAGGAAAACCATAAGCTGCAGCTCCAAAAGGGGGTGCAGAAGTTAGAAATGACCCAAAAATTCATAGCGAGGGAAAAACGTTAATTAAACAAAATTTAATCGGTGTTACAAACAATTCATGAAGAATTTGTTCAGTTCAATTGAAGTGAAGAAGGATTTGGCGATCCGGCAAACGCAGTATTACATTCTGCCAGGGTCTAACTTTTCTTGTTTTCTCTGGAAAACGTCCGCATACATTTGAAAAATAATTTTTCTTTATAAAAATTAAATTAAAAATAAACCTAAGCCTAAAATTAAATTTTAATTCATTTTGAATATTCCACGGTTCAATCCATAATTGGGAAAAAATTAAAAAAATTTTAATTTGTTTAAAGTTATGGCCAGGAATGAAAAATTCGATAACACTGATTATTAAATAGCTTTTGGTAATCGGACGCGTAGAATTTTCATATTCACACTTTTATATCAAATGTTATGTCTAGCCAAGTAATAAAAGTTCGATTAATAATAATGAGTTTCGAATACGAAAGTAAGGAATTTGAGTCTTACCTATTGTTTATTTTCCCGTATATGATTTTACAGGATTATAAAAATTTACATTATCTACCAAAAAATGCATATAATAGATCTTAACAAAATGAAAATGTTGAACTCGTGCGCCTTATTTTACGAAGTCTGTCTAGCCGACTATTCAAAATTTTGTAAATTGGCTCAATGAATTGTCAGCTTACAGCCCAAAAATAAAATATTCAGCCTCTTTTAAATAACCGCCTGTGAACTTATTTTCATAAAATTAATTTTACTCCGCCGCATGAGTTATAGTACGTGTTTTTTTAGGATAATTTTCTTTGTTTTTTGCATAAGTTCAATTGAATATTCTAAGCTTTCTCTTTAACTTTTTTTTTTAATTAAAAAGGTAAATAGTAATCAATATCAATGATATTAATTTAATCGGGAAAAAAATAGCACGATTTTTTTAAATTAATTAATATTTCCGTGGTTAAATTTAATTTAATAATTTGCGAGTGCCCGCGCATAAAACAAAAACAAATTATCTCGTAGTGTTGTTTTGATATTTCATTTTTCATATTCTTTTAACTGTATGAAAGAGCCGAAAAAAGTCAGCCGTGTACAGGGGATGAAGAAAAATAAAATCATTGTTAATTATCTTTGTTTTTTGCGTAAACCTAGATTTTCGTCTTTACTTTATTGTTTGGACAAAAATCTTTAGTTTATTTAAAATATTTGTGAGAAGTTTCCTGAAGAGCTAAGCAAGCGGTAGCGAAATGGCTATCGAGACCCTCAATAATCAATATCGGCGAATTATTTTTTTAATCGGGATTAACAATAGCACGTTTTTTAAAATTAATTAACTTAAAATCGATAAAATGAAGTAAGCATAGAGATGTTATTTTAATATATCCATTATATAAGAATTTTGTTAATAATTACATGAAAAAGAATAAAGAATTTATTCATAAGTTATAACAATTTTTTTAATAAAATAAAGAAATTATTTAAAATTTCTAACCTTTCAATACGTTATATTTATTTTTCAATATTTGTTAATACGAGTAATAATATTTACCTTTCACCACCGCTGGCTTGTATTGGTGAGTTTAGTTTATATTTTTCGTTGGACTTCTTATTTAACAAACAGCAACAAAAATAAGAATTGCTTATGCCTATGGCACCACTATTCCCTGACATTAAATGTAATTCCGGTCATGGTCATGGTATTGGCACGATTTATTAAACCTGTACTGGTTCATAATTTGTTTGTGATATGTATGGCGCTTGATATGAATTTGTTGAGATTTTCAATAATACTCATATTATCCCATTCCGGCACAAAGTGTTTATTACAAAATATTTACAAAGTCTTTGGAGATGCCTAGCTTTGAATATACGGGGTACCGACGATGTTTTCCTTTCACAGTTTTCTCTCAAAAATACGTTTCCACCCCTGGCAAGCTTTTATTTTTCAACAAAATATCTTAACAAAAAGTTGGTTTAGTTCTTAATTATATGTGGGGTAAATGCTACAATAATTTTTTTTTATTAAAAGTTTATAAAAGATTAAACGCACATGTCTTCTTTTTTCTCTTTGACTTTAGTTTATTAAGGGCTTATGAAACACTTTAAGTTAATTTATAAATTAGAACGACAGTAAATAAAAAGTAACATTAAATAAAACAATAGAAACTAAATACATTGACATCGAGTCTTAATATTTAATATTGGACAAACTTATTAATTGGTCGTTATAACTATCTTTTGATTATATACTATATTTTATTAAGGTGACATTTTTCCTTATTTTAAAAAACGTGACCAGAACTTCGACAAAAATTTTTTATGTTAAAAGCACATTTGTGCATGCATCTTTAATTTATCGCATACTTGTAATTTTTTAATTACCATTTCAACTTTATTGGCAATGATTAAAATAATTGCAATAATAGAAACTTTCACTACTACTTAATACTACTAAACTTGTCCAATTATAGTTGGTTTTATTTATGTTAATTGAATTGAAAAAAACTAACAGTTTTTATTAAACACAAATTTATTTTAGGTTAATTATTGCATATCCCTCTCTTTTAATTAAACTTTTTAATTGTTGTTATTAACTGAATATGCGTTTATATTTGATTGCTATTCATTAAAGTTTTTGAGTTTCCAGATATAAGTTAATATTTTATTATTGCATATACAGCTAAATTCATCTGGGTTGTTTGTTGATTTCGATAGTAGTAATAATACCTTTTGACAATAAACAACAACAATAACCATGAAAATCAAAAGTTATGATTAATATCATCCCAAATTAACATGCAGGTTAATCATTGTGACATGTGAGAAAATAGCTCCTATATTATTTGAAACTAAAGTTAGAAACCATTGAAACCTCACAATTTTAAAATTCTGCAAGTAAAAATGTACATTCATGTGAAAATCAATCTAAAATTCGTTTTTGCTTGGAACTGAAAACAACAACTAGTTAGTAGCGTACTTTATCACTGATCGAACTGTTTTTGTGGTCGATTGTCGATAAAATCCAATGAATGATTCAATTGTGCTCTGCGGTGTTTGTGTGTGTTGTTGAGTGCTAGCTGCAATCAATCCACTAGCTAACCCTTACTTACAGTTTAACTCAAGCCTCTACGAATCATAAGATTGTATAGAAGAGTTAATATCATTTCACAGTATGTGTGAGTGCTGTTTTAAAAATTTAAAGTCAATTAAGCATAATCTATGTATGTGACGATGCCCATTATTAGAAAAAATAGAAAAATTCCCTTCATTGCTAAAATCCGCTACATGAATTCTATTCGCATGTCGTTTTAAAAGATTCTCTTAAATATAAAATTATTTTGCTGTAAGTAAATAATTTTTTTATGTTTGTTTCTTTATTTGACATTTATTGCTATCTCTAGAACACGGCAGTAACAAATGACTTCAAAAAATAAATGTTTTAATGGAAAACTGTGTTTTTCAATTAAATTGTTCATGTTGTAAATTAATAAAAATAAAATAAAAACGGTTTTGTATTTTTTTTTTCGCTAAGCACATTTGTGTCGTTGTAATCAAAAATTGTGCATCTCTTTTGTGACCATTTCCACTTTTATGTTGAAGAAATAAAAATGAATGAACTGAGATGTTATTTTCCATTTAACTGCAGTTAACCAAAGACTACTTCTTCTGGTTAAGTTGAGGATTTTTTTGTTATTTAATTTTTGTCTTGCTAAGTTTTTTTTAGTAATAAGAGCCTAGTAATAACTAGACCTTTAAGTCCATGTCTAATTTTTAAAATGTTGAAAAAAAATTTAAAAATGCTAAGCATATGAAAAATTTAAGTGGATGTTACCCAGCTTCAAAAGATAAGCTCAGTTGCTATTTTGCTTTGCTTATGTCAAATTTTGGATCCGTCTTTAGTGAGTGAGCTTTGACAATATAAATCCAAGAATTTAACCTTTCATCGCCCACATTTCAATACTGTAATTATCACAAGCACTTTCCCTACTTAATGAAAATTTGCGATATTTATATTGATACTCAAGCCAAACGGATATTTTATGACAATACAGATTCTAAGTTTTCTCTCATAGGCATTCGAAAAACTTTTAAAGACACAAATGAATACTTATCTTTACAGTCGCCCACTGATGGCTGATAAACAATCTGAGATTCTTGTGGCTGGTGGCGAGAGAATCGCTTGTTTCCCTTACAATAGTGAAAATGTCTGCATTGTCTTATAGCAAATTTTATGGCATTTTGTATGGGTATGCTTTTAATGGTTTTGATTGCTAATTTTGGATTATATAATGTAGCGTTTCAACAATTGATTTTCGTTTTTCAATAAAAGACAATACTAGTTCTGTCGCTTGCAATTGCAAAAATGTGCATCGCTTATTTTTAATTGCAGCTGATGCAGCAATATCAACCACGTTTTAGAATATTTCAATACGTCAGCCGTTTACTAGTCGTTTGCAAGAATATGTGTCAAGCAGTTTTATTTTAATCATATCATTTATTTGGAAGCTGGTGAATAGTTTGTTCCTGCCTCGGTGTTCATCTGTGGCAACTTAAGTACAAGGGAGGTTTCCTTTTTAGTCCGCAGCTTGCAATCTGCTTGTGATTCGAATAAGTAATTTCGAAGATTTGTAATTACTGTGTGCAAGCCTCTGGCATTGTGAGCAACTGATTTCAGTTTATATTCGTTGGTCGACTGGATTAACTTCTACGATATTTCTTTAACAAAATTACTTTGAACCTTTATTCTAGTGATAGCAGAGGTGGTTAATTTTGGCTGCTTTTTAAATTTAAATTATAATTATTATTTGTTTAATTGTATATTGACTGCAGTATGAATAATAGAAGACGTTTACGAAGAGTCTTCCTCTTTCAGGATTACTTTAACCAAAAACAACAGAGTTCAAGAAGGAGCAGTACATGTACTTGGTACCAAAAAACAACAACAGAAATTTCAAATTTTTTCCATCCAAAACCAAATTTGATATTTTTAATATTTTTGGTTTCAATAATATTTAAAACATACTTTATGCTCTTGTGTACGCTCCCTACGATGCACAGTGGCACATTTGGCGAGAAGGCTGTCAAAAATCCGTAACTTTTGATTGGATCGGAATTTTTATATGCGTTTTTTTCTGTTTGATACGTAGGCTTTTAAACTTAATTTTTTATAAAAAGCATAAAAGTCGACCGACAAAAAAAAGTTACGAATGGTTTAATATTCGTTACCATTATTAATTGAAGTTGAGTATAAAAGACAAGTGTTAAAACATCAAAAAAAAAAAAATTTTTGTTCATATGTATGATCTGTTCTTACTGTTACAAATTATAAACTAAACTAAATCTTGTCAGGAAACACCAAATTTGGGCCACCGAAATATTTCTAAGCTTAAAATCAAGAGGAGCTAAAGGTTAGTTTTTTTAACATCCTTTTAATATAAAAAATTTAAAATTTTAAAAAAGATGAATCTTTTTTAATAGCGAAAAGTTTTAATAAAAAAATCTTAAAAAATCTCTTAAAATTTAACTAAATTTTTATTTTTAAACATTTTCAAAACAGTTTATTAAATAAATATTAGTTAGCTTACATAAATACGTATACTTTCAAATCAAGGAGCCATTATACATTAAGCAATTTAAGTAAAAATTTCTTCTAAATAGCATTGATTTTCATCTTCTAATAGAAGGCTAACTCTTCTAATTCGACTGAAGTTGTTTTCCATTTTTATTGAACGTTGGACCTATATGTATGTATCTGAAGTACACAACAAAATGGTGATAAGGTCTTCATTAGTACAACATCTAGAAATTTTTCTTATGCTATGTTCGCGAAATACTGTAGTCTTTGTTTTTTTTCTTGCGCTTTTTCAGACATATCTCCTATTGGTAGTAAATTTTGTTGAATGATTTGTTCCCCAATATACAAAATTTTCCGAACCAAGAGTATTTCTCATTGTAAAGTGCAGCTGTTTTATTGTCAAAATCTCTTAAACATTTTTGCATTTATCTTTCTGCTGCATGCTAAGACTTGTCATATGATTTGAATCGTCTTATTAATTCAAAATCTACACCTGTGATAGATACTGCAGTTTTTGAATCGGAAAAAATCTTCTTGCTGTATTTTCATAATTGGAATTTCCTTCTTCTTATTTAGATTTCTTTTGTTTTTCTGCAAAAATAAACAGGTAATAGGAATAATCAGGTACAGATCATCCCATGCAGTGTGCGCATATCTTTTGTGTACAAAATTGTGTTATTAACAATAAATAACAAATCTTACATTTAAAAGAATACCGTAATAAACACGTGCATTCACGTATTTTATTTAAGACTTCCTTTTTAATTATTTCATTATTCTGGATTCATAATTCTTTATGATGTTATTGTTTTATGATATATTTGCCATTACCAACTCTAATGGGTAACCAAAATTTTATTGAATAACTAGGTTTTTGCAAATGTGGTAGATTGTACCCATAGTGCGTTTGTATATTACTAGATTCCATCGTAAAATTATAAACGCCATTTTTTAAGGAGATTTGAAAAAAATTGGCTTTAAGTCTGTGTTAAAAAGTTAAAATAACTGAAAAATAATTCTGTAGATTTTTTTTTAATTTCGTATTTATTCATAATTTTTGTACAAAATACCTGACTTTTGGTCAGAAAAATTGCTCTGGTGCACAACGTCGCAACCTGGCGCACATATAATGGGATGTAGGTGTGTACGGGAGATTTTTGGCTATAACACAGAGAAATATCTTTTTGACGTGGTTTGCCGGGAGAAGTTATGCTCTATTAAGTACGAGATTTTTGAAGAAACGTAAATACTTTATTTCGATAGCAGTGACAACTAACAAACTGCATAATTAAAGAAAATTTGTTTTGATTTGATATCTTTTAAAACAAAAAAGTTATAATAACTTGAAAATAAGAATTTGCTAAAAATTCATTTTAACAAAATATTTGGAAAGTCTATTTTGGATAACCCTGTTCAGTGTGTTATAGTTGGAACAGAGTTTTAAATTTTTGCCTCTCGAGGTTTACTAGTGTTTACTTTCAAACGATTATAAAAACACTAAAATCGGTAACCACAAAAAATAATTTTTGGCCGCCTACTCGAAATATGTGCCAGTGTGCGGTGGTAAAACTAGTTTGGTACCATTTACGGTTTCTACTTAATAACCCACCAAAGTTGGACACATCAGACTTTTTTGCAAAAAAATTCGTAACATTTAAAGTGAATAACTTCGAAATCCAACATTTGATTAAAACATAATTGATATTGTTTGTTTTCTATAAAAAATTAAGAAATAATAAAAACCTTTTTTCAGGATAATTACGGATGAAGAATAATTTCTTATTCCTTACAACAAAAAGATGTCTTATGTTTGTTATTTAATTTGTTTGCAGAATTAAAATCTTTTCAAACAACAGTCTTTCTTAAGTTATTTAATCTCAAATTTTAGGATTTATTTACTAAATGAACGAGGTATTCAAATATGAAGGGTTATAATATGAAAACCTTAATTGGTATCGAACTGATTTGGGCCCTATTTGAAATGCAAATAAGTACATTTAGTAGTAAATTAAGCCTTTTTCTAAAACTACGAATAAATGTATCTGATATCTGAGCATCATTGCAAATCAATATACAAAAAAAAAAAAAAAAATTTTAAAAGTTAAGACAGATTTTCATATTACTTGATTAAGCTGTAAAAAGTCTACTACACGCATCATACAAGAAACGTACAGCAAAATACGGTATAGCTTCATCAAAATTTGCATCTTGAAAAGAAATATCGAAACCACAGACAAGCGAGTAGCACTACAAAAAACCAGCTGTAAAAAATCATTAAATCGATGATGCCTTCAAGTCTCGCTTAAAAATGAGTAAGACATGAAAAGAAACAAAAAAATATTTACATATAACACATTAAAAGAAAAATAATAAAATCATGATGACAACATATTCGTAAATACGGTCGACTAAAGATTTATAAATAAAAAAAATATCTGGTATGATGATCATCGTGATAAAGCAAAACAAACACTTTTACTTCTACATAAAAGTAAAACAAAGTTGTTTTGTTTTTAAACAAAGTGTTTAGTTTAATTGCCGATGCGTCATAAAACATACGTACGTTCAAAATTCCGCATGTGCAACATTCCAGTACAAAATGTTTTTCTTTCTCTGATGCATACCACACCTATTTACACGTTGCCTACTAACAAAATCAATTACATAAGCAACAAATAGTAGAAAATTTGAGCAACGATATGAAATCTTTATTAGATAAACATCAGATAATTTGCAGTGTATGCAAGTATCTTTTAATATCGACAAGTTGTTTATGCGACTAATGTGTCCGTATTAAACATTATGAAAATCTGGTTAAATAAATTAAATTTGTGGAATGTGGTTTTACTTGTATGCAAATCACTTCTAAAATTTTTTTTCTGTTTTTAAATGTTTGTGTTCAATTATTTGTTTATTTTGATATAGAGACATAGGAGATAGTTGGTAAAGCTATTAGTAGTTTAAGAAAATTTTAGAAATTTCTTTCATATTTAGTAACGAAACGCCGTAGGCATATCCTGTAGGCACGCCTGCCGGGGAGCTAAGCTAACCCCAGAACATGTCATAAGGTTCTTCTTCGTTAAAGAGCTATAGCCGCCTCCAAAAACATTCTGGAAACCCTTATGCCAGCAGGTTTAAGTAATTATACCATCAGTTCTTAAGCCAGGCTTTGTCAGAGTCAGCAAGCTTCTTATTAATACTCGTAACATTCTCCACACAGAAATTTTTTTTTATTTTCGCCGTTTTTGGCTCTTGTTCAGATCCCACCCCATCCTAATATGTCAGCATGGGAGTCCTTGAAGGACTTCCACTGCTAATCAGTATTTCACTTTCAGTTTTCACCTTTAATATAAACTCTAGCTATGCAGTGCTTCAATTATGTTCTGATGGTAAAAGTTGTAACCCCGAACGAAAAATTTCCCTATGTCTTATATGCACCTTGCTTTTAGGCATTGTGAGGTATAGAAAAAATGCGTTTACTATATTGAAAAAAAAATTAATTTAACTCTCTTAGTGAAGCAAAAACTTGTAACTAATTGAAAAATATTTATGCGTTATCGTTAGCGAAGAACATTATTACTACTTTAGATCCTACTTTATTCGCTTCATACTCCTAATGTCGCATTAATTTTTAGGTTAATGAATTTTAAGCGTTTTTGTATTTGATCAATTAGCTTTCACAGGAGATCTTCCAAAATCAAAGCTTGTAATTTTTAAGACATTTGACAACAAAATCGTAGTGAAATACTTCTGAGAAAAATTTAAGGCACGTAGAAAAAAAAACCGGCTTTAATTTTTTATCGAAATTTCTAGCATATTGAAAAACCCCCGAAAATCGGTATATAAAAGCTACCACCACACCGACAGATCGGTTTGAATATTTAACACAGAAATTGTAGTTATCATCGTATATTTTTGTGTAATAAGCGCGTAAAATTATTGTAGTTTTAATAAGGCTGTAAGGGTTGTGTGTAATTATTTTGTACACGAAAACAAACTATTACTTGTTTTTGTTGACCTGTCAGAATACAGAATTTTATTAAAATTATTATCGATTTTAAAAATAAAACAATAAGGGTTTAAAAGTTAACAAATTTACTGAAGGGTCTGTCGTGTAGAAATTGATGACTTTTTTTTTAATTAATTTTTTGAGCTCTTAGTAAAGTAAAAATAAAAACTCTTAAAGCGAGATTATTGGTTTATGCATATGAAGTGTATTTTTTTATCTGCTTGCTTTCATAATTTTCTAGAAGGAACAAAACCACCAGATGGGCATAAGACATAAGAACAAGAAACTAATGCAATTTTTTCGCATAATATAAAATTCTATACTTTTAGAATCATCAAGAGGGGCTACATTTTATTGCAAAATCTCTATTTTCGGAATAAGCATAGTAAGCGGGGGATAAGTTGAAACAAAGATTTAGGATTAAGCTAACCTGTAGACTAAAGAACAATAATAAGAAGCATTTTCACCATTGAAGCTGAAGTTAAGAAATTTTATGTCACTTTGATATTGTAACTATGGCAGATGTGACACTTTAGTGGTTTTCATGTAATTATCAAAACAAGACACTCAAACACATAAATACACAAATATAATTAGTGTAGGTTCCACTTAAGTGGATTAATTTATTTTTAAATTTTAAAATAAAAAATCAAACTGTATTGTAAAATACAACACTATTGTTTTAACTGTAGTTTTTTAAATTTCCAAACATACTTTTTATTTTTTATTTGCAGTACAACTATTTTTTTTTTTTTGCAAATAAGTATCCAGTAAAAATTTATAACTATTAAATTGTGTTGTCGCATATGCGATTCTTTACACCAATACAATTTAGAACCCTGTCATATACAAATAAGTTAACAATGCTTTATTTTGCATAGCACAATAAACTGTGTATAAAAGACAAAATTTAATAATGTTGAAGTATAAACTCATAGAAATCTATACATGTCGAATGATATTAATTTTGCTTCAAACACGTTTATTATAATAAAGAGATAACAACGCCGATTTTGCAACATATTTTTATTAAAAAAAACCACATTGTCATTTTCTCGTGTTCGATCCTCTCCCAACCTGATAAAATGAATCACGTAAATCAATGATCTTGTTTTTGTTGTTATGGAAATTATTAAAACCTAGTTCGGACATCCTTCGCTTTTACATAATTTGGTCACTGTTCTCATCAAAGAATTACTATACAGTTGCAAAAAGGATTCTTTTGGGGTACGCTTCCTAGATGTGACGAGTGACATAAAATATTGATACCAGAAAAAAAACAGCTTTAACAAAAATAGACTTGCTATTTGACTAAGAAGAAGAGGCTGTGATTTATTTGAAAAATCTAGTACCTCTATTTCGCAAGTGAGCATCAATTCATAAGACCTATGTATCGCAAGACACAAAAAACAATGTTCCATAATCATAGAAACAAACTGAAGGCGGTTTCCTTTAAAAAGTACTTTAATTAAAAAACTTGCTATTAACTTTTTTGAAACTATAGTAAAAAATAGTGTATTTTAAGTTGAACCAGCGTTAACAGGGTGACACATTAAATAAGGAAAATGTTTGCACAAATTTGTAACAAAGTAAAGTTAAATAGACTATCCATCTCTAATCAGCTGCTAGTATTTTTTGTTAAAAAAAAAAAAACAAACATACGGAGCGGTTCGGAAACTTCTTAGCCTATCAATGAAAGAAAATTGTTAGTTTTTCAAAAATATTTTTATTTTTCAATATAATCTCCTGAAGCATCAATGCAGTTACTCCAACACTTTTCTAGCAATTCTAGCACTTGATTAAAATAGTGTTTCTCAAGGTCTTCAAAATAGTGGTTTACAACTGTAACTGCATCTTCATTTGAGGTAAAACGCTTGCCAGTAAGAAATTTTTTTAGATTTAGGAACAGGTAAAAGTCACTGGGAGCTAAATCAGAAAAATAAGGTGGGTGGTCAAGCAAATCGTACTTTAATTCGTTGATTTTAGCCATTGTTAAAACACTCTTGTGCGCTGGTGCGTTGTCTTGATGAAAAATTATTTTTTGTGTTGTAAGCCAGGATGTTTTTGTCGAATGTACATTTAATTGATCCAAAAGGTTGCAATAGTACTCTGAATTTATTGTTTTACCCTTTTGCAGATAGTCAACCAATAAAATACTTCTGAAGTCCCAAAAAACCGTTGCCATAACCTTACCAGCCGATTGAATTTTTTTGCCTTCTTTGGGGCACTTCCTCCACTTTTAATACATTGTTTGGATTGTTCTTTTGTCTCTGAGGTATAGTGGTGGATCTATATCTCATTAACGGTTATGAAACGACGCTTAAAATCCATTTTATTTCGCTTAAAACGATCCATGCAAGTTTGAGAAATGTTCATTCTTATGCGTTTTTGGTCGACAGTTAACAAATGCGGCACCCATCTTGCAGAAAGCTTTTTTATCTGTAGTTCTTCATGCAAAAGTAAAAGAATCGATCATTTGAGATGCCCATGATATTAGCAATTTTACGTACTTTTATTCGCCGATCATTTAATACCATTCATGCACTTTTGTTACAATTTCTGTTGTTGTTGCTGTTTTTGGACGTCATCTTCACGTTTAAATTCAGCAACCCAAACTGTTGCATATGAAGGAGCACTTTTACCTAACACATTTACCATATCATTATGAATTTCTTGTCCCGATAAACCTTTTTTATGTAAATATTTAATGACAGCACGCATTTCTAATTTTTCTATTTTAAAAAAAATCGCGGATGAGTCTCTTTTGAACACCTGTTTCTATATGAAGGAGTTTCCAAATCGAAACAAAATTTAACACGTGTTCATAACAGAGATGGAAGTTTCCAAAACACTTAACTTTTTTGTGTTTATACCGCACTTTTGTGCTAGGCTAGAAGTTTCCGAACCGCTCTCGTACGAAACACAAAAAACTAAAATGTAAGTTTGTGTCTTAAAACCGTTTTGATAAAGTCGGAACTAAGTCACTTAAAAACAACTTCAGGTGTTAAATTGAAAACCGACTTTAACTTATAAAATGTACTTTTACTAGTCTATAGTACACAAAAAGTGCACTTCAAAGAAAACTGTACTTTAGAAGTCGAAAAGAACACTTTATTTAGGACTATGGTTATGGGACCATCTTTACAATGCATAAAAATTACAATCTTCACCAATTTCTTAAAAAAATTTTCACTATGGAAGGTATATTGTTGCGAAGGGATACGATGAGATCCCCTTAAAACCTGAATCTTATACAGTTTTGAACAAAATAAATGTAGACTTAAAGAAGAAACCGCTACTTTTATAAGGTTTAAATAACTTGATAACTGTGTAAAAAAAAGACAAATGGATGACAACTTTAAACACGGGAGGCCTAATGATTGTTATTGACTCTGTACAGGTTGGGAGTATAAAAGAACTGATACTAATATAGGTATGCTTTATTATAACTAAGATAGAATTATATTTTTTTAGCCTTTAATTATAATGCGGAACACTGACAAAGTAAAATTTATAATTGGGTACCACATTTCGCATAATTCATAACGTAACTAAATTTTTCATACCAAAAATGTTAAGTTTATATTTTTTTACTTAAAACATTAAATTTAATCAGTTTGTTTTTAATCCATCCACGAATCCCAAAACTATGTTGTTGAATACAAACAAACAAAAAGTAACGTATACAAACAAAAGTTATTTAAACGAACTCGATCTAATAAATAACCATTGCGAAAAATGGAAAAAAATCGTATATTTACTTTTTTTATATTTTTCTATAACAAATAAAAATGTAATAAAATATTTGCTAAAGAGCAACCGGTTAAACGTTAAAACAAACTACAATGGAGAACAACATTTTCAAAAGCGGTGGCATGATTGTACTGATATTAAATGTGTGAACTAAAAAAAGTTAAGCAAGCGTAAATATGCCGCCATTTAGTCTGGTTATGGTAAAATGTGATTCACGGCAGCAAGAAGAAATGCAAGATTCATGAGATTTATGTTCGTGGTTAAAATTTTTGTTTTGCTCTTAGTACGTTTCACAAATAGAGACTTGTGCACGATTCTAATTGTCAGATAGGCTACCTCTTAAATACTTAAGGATTCAGTGCCTTTTCAAAGTTGAAAGCAAAAATTTGTGAAGACCTTTTAGCTGGAAAATTATGAAAATAATGTTGCTTTCTGATATTTAGATTTTAGTATTAAAAGTGAAATTTAGTAGCTCTTGTTATTTTAATGTAGCCGTTAAAATAATAAATTACTCGAATTACAACTTCCTCTTAAAATATGAAAACGCCAAGAAGAAATATAACAAAAATTAGAAAATTTTTTGGTATTTGATTACCTCTGGTGCAGTCAAATACAATTGTTTATTCAATCTTTTCTGTCATGTATCATTACGAGTGATGATTTTTATAAAATAAATTTGATATCCCACCTTTTATAAACAATAGGATCTTATATTTCTTAATAAGTATTTGAGAAGGACAAAAATTTATTTTCATAATTAAGTGGTTATGTATTACTGTATCTTGATATGAATCTGTTATGTAGACGAGGTAGAGCAAGATTTATTTTACTTAAACGAATATATTTTTTTTTAATTTGTACAAATTTTTTATTAATAACAATAAATCTTCTGTACCATATTGATATGTACAATATAAATTATAAAATTTTTTAAAAACCAGTAAAATATGTATATATATGTATGTGGTAACACCTTTTAGAGCTTTAAAAACCACATAAATTTGCTAGGAGGTCTTATTTTTTTCTATTAAAAAAGCTTTTGTTAGTGCAGTTTTTACGTTTTGGTTTAGTTTTCCTCTTCTTTTTTGTGACTTTTATTTTATTTATTTTTATCAATTGTTGTTCGCCAACTCCTTTTTCTGTTTTAGCAGTTTATCATTTAAAAACAAGTGGTATAAGAGTGAAATTTGTTTTGTTTCTCTGCTGCTGCATTCACAGCTTGTTTTGCGTTTTGAAAAATTGTCTCTATTGGTTTACATGAAACCTGTGATTATGTTATTTTTGAAAAGCAAAGATTTTTTTCCATATTTTGTCTTAATATTTTCAATAAAGCGATACTTTAAATGTCATATATACAGCGAGATACAAAAATTTTTTGTATAAATTTTTCTGTCACATATACATTTACACGCATATATTTTTCGAAATTAAATGGTTTGTGTATAATTTTAATTCATATACTATTTTAGCTGTATTAATAAGATTCCTTTAACCTCAAAAGTAAACAAAAAAGCGAAAGAGCAATACAATTCTTGGTATTTTTGAACATATATAAAGTTTCGTCCCATGTAAATTATTCTAATGTCTGTTCTTGTTTCTGCTAGTTTTGCCTTTCAAAAGTGTGTTCCTTGCATTTCAATTAAATCACTGACTGACATCTTATATACGCGTTAAATATTTCATCAAATAATAAATAAAAATAAAAACAAAAAAGCTACTGAATATTTTCCTAAATTTCTTTTTTTATTTGAAATTACAATCCTTCCGGTTAATAATGAAAAATAGTTTCATTCAAATGGCTGCCACGGCTGGCCATGCAGTAACCAACACGATCGGTCCAATTTTTTAGCACATTATTGTATGCAGCTGTATTTCACCAATGGCTTCACGAATATTGTCCTTTAAAGCGTCAATTGTCTCTGGCTTGTCGGCGTAACACTTATCTTTGACGGCTTCCCACAAATAATAGTCCAACGGCGTCAAGTCTCAGCTCCGAGGTGGCCAAACGACATCAAAAACAGGGCGCAAAACATCGAGTGTAGCCTAGGATGTGTGGCACGTAACGCCGTCCTGTTAAAATCAAATGTTGAAAATATCCTCCTCTATAGTTTTGTGAATAAAAATTCGTGCAACATGGCCCGATAACAATCGCCATGGACTGTAAGGGCCAATCCTTGCTCATTTGTAAAGAAAAGCGGCGCAATTACGCCTCTGGACTAAAATCTGCTTGTTTACATACCCGCCAAGAATAAGATAAGCTTTATCTGAAAAGATAATTTTTTTTTTTGCAAAATCGGCATCTTCTGTAAGTCGATCGCAGACCCACTTAGCGAAGCGAAAACGCATTTAATGGTCAGTTGGCTTCAACTTCTGAACCAATTGGGCTTTGTATGGCGTCATACCAAGGTCTTTATGTAAAATTCGTCTCAATGATGTCTCCGAAATGTCCAATTGTTGAGAAAGATGGTAAATTGATGTTGATGGCGCTTTACATACACTTTCTGATACACCAGCAATTTTCTCGGGTGTACGCACTGTTTTTGGCTTTTCACATTTTGGATTATCGATGAGGATGCCAGTTTCTTTAACTCTTTTCACAAGATAACGGATATACGGAGACCGTCAGCTCCGTACGCAATTTTCGCACATATTCTGCAACAATTAAACAATTAAATTCTAGCGGCATTTTTTTTGTCAAATTATAAAATTAAAAAGATCCATGTTTTTAGGAACAAAGACAGTTGAGCATATACGGGTTAACGAAGCTACTTTAAATATTTTCATTACTGGGTAAACTTGGTTTCATTGAAAGTCATTAACATTTGACACATCTTGAAAAACAAGAATATTAATATCATTAATTCAATACTCAAAACAATGACATTAATTTTCATTACATATTATGCCATTTAATTTATTTATGACCGATGAAAGAAGGACAATTTCCAACTTAAACTCAAAATTCCGCATTTATAAAGATCAACTTACTCTCAAAAATTCAACACCAAACAGATACAAGCAAATAAAAAAGCAATAACATAAGCTTAAACAACAGAGAATTAAGTATGGCAATATATTTTCAGAAATTATTGTGTAAATGTTAAATTGGGTCGACAAATATGCAGCGACAAGAAGCACAATAATTTTTACGAGTTTAAATGGAATAAAAAAGATTTTTTTATTATAAAATGCTCATAAATTATGACTATAATTACTTTTTTTAATTGAAAATTGAAATTGTATATAAATAATAATATTTATCATCATAAAGATGGCTTTAATATGGAAATTGACTAAAGCTTAATATATTTATATGTGTATTAGAGCACTCATTAAATAAATGGTGTTAACAGGAGTATTATTTTTTTATTCCTTGCCATTTTTTTTAGTATAATACGGATAAAAAAATATATGTGCATTAAAAGTTCGATTTTGGTTAAATGTGTAAATGAATTGAGGCTGACTTAAATCTACAATATTAATTAACATTTATATTGTTTACTGTTTCTTATTTTAATCTTGTTGGGCCTAACATTCGCTATGTCAATAAAAATGCACTTTTTATTACATAATTTCTACCGACGTTTCGAGAATTTTTTGTTCACTTCTTCAGGGGATTTTTTCTATTTCTGAAAATTTATTTAAAAAACATCAATATGTTACAAAGATTATTTTAGCATTTACGCTAAAACTTACATTGTAATTATAGTACAGACATGTTTTTTTATTATATATATAATTTTATATATATAATTAAACATTTATATTTACTTTGACCCTATAGGGCGCGCTATTCGATAAGTTGTGCGAATCAGTATCATAGTTGCTTAAGATTATATTTTACCGAATAAAACTGAAAACAAATTCAATTAATCGATTACTAGGTTTTACTTGCTTGGATTTATTACATAAACAAATGTATAAAATGCTGTTAATATAAATTTGTTTAATACATATAATTTTTTGTGTGTTTAACATTTGTCTGTCTTGCGAAAAAGAGATGTAATATGATCTTTTGATTAAAATCGATTTCTTTCATAAAAGTACTTTAAACGTTTTATAGCACATTCGTTGACAATATAATGGGCGTCTGGAGTTAAGTTTTTTTCTTTTATTGAGACAACCACATGCTAATTGTTTTTTGCTGCTGTTTTTTGAGGTTATATTTTTCAAAAGTACTGTAAATAAACATATACATATATATTTAAAAAAATTTAAATAAAAATGTGAAAAGAAGGAAATAATTGAACTTTAGATAATTGTTCTAATTTTTATTATTTTGTTTTATGTTTTGAGTTTTTATTAAAAATTTTTATACTTTAATACTTTCTTGTATTTTTCCAGTTAAAAAAAAATTTAAATATATGAATTAAACTAAATTTTACAATCAATAAAAACAAAAAAGATTTGACATACTGGATGACGATGTGTCATTCGTTATTGAGTTATTTGGAGCAATTTGCCTTGAGTAAGACATTTAGTTATGTCGTCTTGACTATGACGTACATACGTAAGAAGATAGAATATACATACTTTCTGGGGTCGGAAATGGATATTGTAGAAACCGCAAACGGAATGACTAATATAGTTATACCCTTTTTCCACCTTTTGTGGTGAAGGGTATAAAAACAAGTAAGAGTGATATATTGGGCTATGCCGAATCTTATATATTCCTCACCATGTATTTAAGTCTAGTTTAGTAAACTAAATACTATAAAAAAAAATTTTTTTTATTGGGGTGACAATGAAAAATATTACAAAAGAAAAAAAAAATATGCACTATCTACATATAATTTCACATAAAAATGTTATCGGCACTAAATGGGTTAAGCCTAGTTAAAAATTTTTGTATTCCGTGAAATACCTCTTCAAAAGCTTTTAAATGATACCTTTATTGACTATATTGACAATCGAATTTTTTTATGAAAATTTTAGAGGCCCATAACTTGAAAAATATAAGCGGCCGACAATTTCTTCGGTTGATGTTGTTTTCTTATTTTAATTCCCTGTCGCACCCTATGGTTCTTCTTGACTGGAGTTACTTCATTGCTCCAAATGTTATGGAAAATTTAGAGGCAGGTGTTGTGTTTATCCCACTACCTCAAGGGACATGGACCGATCTTGCTGATTTCCGCCTCTTCCGAAACTATGACTGATCGATTGGTGTATTTAAATTTTCTCTAGTTTATCTAGTGTCTTGGCTAAGTTGATTTCAACAATAACACGGACGGACTGACGGACATTGCTCAACCGACTTCGCTATGTATAAGGACTCGGGATATATGTACTCTTTGGGGTCGGAAATGGTTATTGTAGAAATCACAAAAGGAATGAAAAACTTATATATACCCTTTTTCCACTTGATGATGATAAGGAATAAAAATGATGTTGATGAATACGCTTCCTTATGTGATTGAACAGTACATACGTAGTGTTTCCCACGATTTAAATTTTTTTAAATTACTAATTTGCACTACTTTTGGTTTTGTGGAGTTAGGCCTTTTATCACCTGAAACTACCATTTCTTGAATTTGGGTATAATTTGGTTACTTATACTAGAAGAAGGACTAGAGCCTTTGCTTAAGGTAAACGTTATCCTTAGGCCTCCATTTCCTTATCCATCTTTCCAAATCTAGAATGTGATCCTGCAAATATCCATATTTTTTTACTGCTTTAAAAAATTTTTCCACTATAGTATTTCATTTAAAAAGTATAAAGTGAACTGAAAATGTCTTGCTTATGCAAATAAATATTAATTTGTAAATTGATTATCAAATGTTAAAGGCGCTAAAATAAGGAAGGAAGTGTGATAGAAAAATACATATTACATTTGATTTGCATAAATTCAATTATAAATCAAATAAACACTTTAAATTTTAATATTTAATTTGATTGTCTACCAAATTTTCACGCTTCGAAGAATAATTTTCAATCCCAATATTTTAACTTTTACAGATAACAGCGATGAATTAACAATAAAATTCAAATCAAAAATAGTGCATTTCAAAAATTTGTTTTTCTTTACTATAGATATGTTGATTATAAAAAAAGGTGCCTTCTGAAATTAAAAATTTACTAAATAAATGCTTGGTCATCTTCCAGAAAACATGTCTTCCAATAAATTTTTTGAAGTATATTAGGTTTTTAAAAAATTCAGGGACCCTAAAGTTGCAATTGTTGTTCATGAAATACAGTATAGAACACTTTCTTCCATATATTATATTCAATATTATGATTATTAGTTATCAAAATTCCTATAAGAGTTCGCTAGCAGTTCTGATTATGTTGGTTGCATCCGCAAGTAATGATTGGGTCGAGAGAAGCTTTTCTGTAATGAATTCTATTAAAACTAAAAAATAAAGTCAATGAATCCAATGGCATATGTTCATTCTTACAAAAGATATGTTAAATAGATTATATATAAAGAAACCTATCGCAGTAACGGCACGAAAACAATTGCTACATTGAAGATAATGAGCCACTAACAATGCTTAGCAACAAAATCCTCCTTTAAATAAAAGTATGTGGACTATATGGTTTTTGATGTGCTAAACTTAAATCCGTCCTCGGTTTTTTTCTACCACGTAGGGTTTTTTTTTCGATGGGAAATGTTGTTTTAATAAAACTTAGCTACATTTTATTTTAACAATGTTTCTGAAATAAAAATTATAAAGTCCCTGCAAAAAATTTGTGTTATTTTAAGCTCAAAAATTACATTGGCTGTAAAAATTGGAGTTTTTCATCGCAATTAAAAAATATTTAATTAACGCATAATTTCAAAGCAGTTAGAAAATTTGGTCAATTACAAAGAAATTCTAAATTCCAGAAACCCTACAAAATACCCTTTTCCTAATTTTAATTATCTATCTGCTAAGCCAGGGGTTCTCATCAAATTCCTGCTCGTGGACCCCTCTGAAGACCAAGTTGTTTTTTGTTTTTTATGTTGAAGTGAAAAGGCAAACAAGTAAAGAACTTATTTGATTTTTATTAAACATTTTTTTCTTTTAATTCATAAATATCCTTAAACATCAACTAATAAAATAAACTAGAAAAATATTATTTTATATGGTTTTGTGATGTATTTGATTAATTGAATATTTAAAGTTGCTTTTGATATAACATAAATATTTAAAAAAATTATTTCATTCATTTGAAATCATTCTTAAACTTATTAGCTTACGAAATATTAATTTGCACATCGAAAATATTACAGAAAGATTGGCATTTTTAAACAAAATGTATGTGTTTACATTAAAAACAAATACATACATATGTATCTAAATATATAAAATACAAATTAATAGATTCAAAATAAAACTTTTATTTTCTGTTTGTTTTGAAAACACTGTTTTTTCAGCCTTTCATGCGGAATTCTATCGTCATGTGTAAGTTTGATTGCAACTGCGGTAAATTGGGAATAAAATCCTTAGTTATTAACCGATTTTCATGATTTATATCTTTTTTTATTCTTGAGATTTTTAGCTCTCAAAAAGTGTGCAAAATAAAAAATATTTGCTTTTTTAATTAAACTTTTTTTAACTGAAAAAATAAAGGAATTTTGTAAGAAAGAACTGTTTACCCTGTTAAATTTTTGAATAATTCCAAAACAATTATGTAGAAATAATTTCAGTACAATTTTGTAACACATCTTTAAAATCGGATGAGTCGTTCTCGAGTTAGGCTGAAATATGCCTGCGCACTTGACTTATCGTAGGGGAAAATTTTGCCACGCCCATACAAAAAACACTCTAGGAGATGGAGAAAAACCAAAAATGGATTTTAGTTCAGTACATCAAAAAGCGTATAGCTTAATTTAAAGGAGAGCCAAAATGTAATTTTTTTTGCAGAGCATTGTAACTGATATGGATTTTTAAATCAATTATGTATTTATTTTGAACCTGTATATTTAAATATTTTTTATACAATTTTGATCTAGAGGGTCATGCTAGTTTGGTTTTTAATTAAGATAAATCAGTTTTAGTAGAGAATTAGTTTCGGGGGATGTGGTAATGAAATATAGGGGCGAGCGCATCTATTTTTCTTAAGTTTTTATATTAATTTTTTTTTGTTAGTTATTAATTTACATTAATTGTGCTTGATTTCTTTAAATAAAGTTCGCTTAAAGTTGTTTTTGCAATTAAAAGTTGGTAATTTTATAAAAAACCGAAAATTTTACAACATGATTAAAATCTCACTAAGATGTTAGCAAATTTTTCTAAAAAAAATTTGTAAAAAAAGTCAAATTACCAATTGTTTAGAAAATTTCTAAAAAACCTCACTTTTGCATAAAAAAAAATTATATTTACACTATATTTCAAGAGAGTAAAAACACAATTCCTTTGGTGAAGATTATAAATGGTGATGTTATCTCAGAATTTCTTCTTAGCAATATAAATCTTAACATTCCTCGACCATTTACCCACTACTGGACACATAGAAGGTTGTGCAAACAATTTAATGAACTATTCACTCTTTTTATTGTGGTAAAACGTAATATTAATTTATTTGTATATAATCATGTTTATGCTATTAATTATAATTGTAAATAAATTTAAGATTAATTTTTTTTTGTCCGTCTGTAAGGATTTATATCCATCGACTTTAATAAACAAATAAAAAATATGTTTGTGTTGGGCAGTGCCGTATATTATATAGCGCTCTTACTTGTTATAACTAAAATTATATATTCGACAAATCATTTGGCGAGAAAGCTTAAATATTGGCAACACTGCTAAAATGCAATATATGCCCTAAATTTTATTTATTAGATTTACTTTCTGAAAACTCTGGTGCAGTATCACATAAACAGAACGTAGGCAGTTCCACCAAGAACTATTGAATATAGAAAGGCTATGCCAACCGTCGAAAGGAATGCTTTCTTTGACCAATCAAAATAATAATTAAAAAAAACTACGAAATTAATATTAATTTTCAGGCACTTTTCAGTTTTTAATTTTTTAATTAAAAATATGGTCATGTTCAATGCATACTTAAGTACATACATATGTAAAAAAAAGTTATATAAATAATATGAGTGAATTCACTTGTTCGTAAATAAAGGCAAGAGAGAGTAGATTTGTTTACTATTTTGTACTCTATAACCGTTAAAAAATAATTGTTCTAAAAAGTTTCTTTTTAAAATGTCATAAATTACAGTTTTCTAAGACCGTTTGTAATATATAGCTCCCAATAAAAAGTGAATTATCATCTACTTATACACTATTCCAAAAAATATGTGTTTGAAAATGATAAACATATTTGATCTTATTACAAACAAAATTCTATTTTTCGCTTTACTATATTTTATCGGTATTTTAAAATTTATAAACAGCTCAGTGCAAAATATGACAAAGCATTTTAATTGATTGAAGACATCTGACCGTCTTAAATCCTCAGGTGCATAGGCAATATTGTTGATTCAAGTGGCCATTTTTCTAAGAATTTCTATCAATTACAACGAAGTCAGTAAGAAAGTGTCAGTTTTGGCGAAAAGGAAAGCTTCTCCTTTCTATAGTAATGTTTTTTTGTTTCTATTTTGTAATCATCCGTGTACTTAAACAGGTTTTTTTTGCTTCTATAAAAATGGATTTTAAGTGTGGTAACCAAACAAGATTCCTCACAATCCGAAATTCACTAATAAAATATTACATTTTTCGGTAATGGAAATTAGCAACCATTTTTTTGGAAAAGTTTAGATTTTAAGCTACAGCTCCATTGTTCATGCGTAAATTGTCTATGGCATGTGCGTTACTTTACCAGTATGGAAACTGGAGAAAATATTTAATACCTTTTGTAAAAGATTACTGTTTTTATTGCAATAAAAATTAAATTACAAAATTTTCAGTTTCGGACATCCTTTTTAAAACTATCAATATTCTCACTTTCTATGATATGTATGAGAGTAACTATTTTATTAAATTTTTTCACATAATTACTGCTGTAAATGACCACACTTCGTGTCATTAAAAAGTCTTCAGAAATAAAATAAACTTAAACTTGTTAAAATTTTTATAACCAACCAAAAACAATTTGTTTCAAAAGCTGTTCAAATGCTACAAAAACAAGACACACCACAACTTACATACATTCCTATATCTTAAACATCAGTGGAGAAAACAATAAAACTTAAAACTCGATATAGCAATAGAAGCAGCGCTAACATCATTTATATGAAGAAAAATGTCACTAACATAAGCAACAGTAAAGCACAACAAAATTGGCTTTAATTTGCTTTCATTTGAAAACAAAAATTTTACTATAAACTGCAAAAACTCACAACGTCTAGAAAAATATAGAAGTTAAAATTTGGTATATATGAGTAGTAAATGTGTTTGAAATTAAAGATGACAAATAATATTTTTACAGTTTTAGTTAAAAGAGAGAATCAAAATTGAATATATGTATTCTTAAGAGTTTTTTCTATCAGCTCGAGTTTTTTCCCTGTCTATAAAAACTGTCCTGAAATGTAAAATTATATGTGTTTTACCAGAATCGAATTATAATTCCAATTTTTGATTAATAAAATTGCAAGGTGGAAAACTTTCCGAACAAGTACGACATTAGAAAACATTAGTGCAAGTTAGTTTAATTATTTGGCCAGCAAAAACACCTTAGAAGTGATTGACGTGATGAAGACGTGACCATACACTGACACCGTGAGCATAATGGTAGTAAATACAACAATTATTCTGCCAATAAACTTTCTTTTGGAAATTTATATGACTCAAAGTTCATACGAAGTTGTGCTCTGCATAGGAACAGACTTCAGACTTATTGTTAGCAAGTTAAGGCCTCGTTACTCTTACGTAAATGTTGCGGACGGCTACAACGTTGACTAGCAGAGCTGTAAACGAATGATTCATTTTTGGTTTTTAACTCACCGTGAATTAAAATGTTTGAATGCATTCATCTGTTCCAAAAAATGAATTGAATTAAAATTTGAATGCATTCACAATGAATTTGAATTCTTGAATGCCATTCACTTGGCCACACAAAGTTAATGAATTTGAATTTGAATGAATTTATTATGAACAAAATTTGTGTGAATGCATTCCTTTCATCAGCCAAAAAATGAATTAGAATCTGAATTGATGTATTATGAATTTAAACGTCGTGAATGCATTCACTCGCCATCGAATTAAATGAATTAGAATTTGAATGCAATTATTGGAAGGAAAAATATATTAAAGGAATTCATTTTTTTTACAATACATAATTCTTTTAAGTTGAAAATTATACAGTGTGTGTTTTACTACGTCGGCCATGACAAACGCTATAGAAAAGTTAAAGGGTGTTGCAAAATTGACGTGATTTTTACGATTAGAGTGTTATCTTTTGAACCACAAAAGATAAAAACTTTAAATTTACGTAGTGTATGTTACTACATCGGCCATGACAAACGCTATAGAAAAGATAAAGGGTGTTGTAAAATTGACGTGATTTCTACGATTATAGAGTTATCTTTTGAACTATAACAGATAAAAACTTGAAATTTACGCAGTGTATGTTACTACATCGGCCATGACAAACGCTATAGAAAAGTTAAAGGGTGTTGCAAAATTGACGTGATTTTTACGATTATAGCGTTACCTTTTGAACTATAGGCCAATGTAGTAACATACACTATGTAAATTTAAAGTTTTTATCTTTTGTAGTTCAAAAGATAACTCTATAATCGTAGAAATCACGTCAATTTTGCAACACCCTTTAACTTTTCTATAGCGTTTATCATGGCCGATGTAGTTACACACACTGCGTAAATTTCAAGTGTTTATCTGTTATAGTTCAAAAGATAACACTATAATCGTAAAAATCACGTCAATTTTTCAACACCCTTTAACTTTTCTACAGCGTTTATCATGCCCGATATAACACCCGTTAACTTTTCTGCAGCTTATGTCATGGCCGACGTAGTAAAACACACACTGTATAATTTTCAACTTAAAAGAATTATTGTAAAAAAAAAATGAATTCCTTCAATATATTTTTCCTTCCAATAATTGCATTCAAATTCTAATTCATTTAATTCGATGGCGAGTAAATGCATTCACGACGTTTAAAATCATAATACATCCATTCAGATTCTAATTAATTTTTTGGCTGATGAAAGGAATGCATTCATAAAAAGTTATTTCATGATGAAATTCAAATTCTTATTCATTTATTTCGTGTGGGTAAGTGAATGGCGATCAAGAATTTTAATTCATTGTGAATGCATTCATATTTTAATTCAATTCTGTTTTGTGTGGAATGAATGCATTAAAAAAATCACAATTCAATGCGGGAATGATTCGCAGGAATGATTCAAAAAAGAATCATTCGTTTACAGCTCTGTTGACTAGTTACTATTTACACGTAAACGTACCATATGTTTATAAATTTGGAGAAAATAAAGAAAAACGCTATCAATAAGTGATTGCGATAATTAAAGAAAAATACTTTTTATTAATCTAATTGTGTATTTTGTAAGAAAATATGGTTTATTTTGTTCAAAAACATGACTTTTTCTTGCCAAAAAGAGAAACAAAACATTTTGTTTTTTAGTATAGTTGCTTCAAACTAGTTGCCAATAAGCGTACTATGTTAGACGCGCTAATTTAAAATTAAGCTAAACAAAGAAAAGTTACACAATCATTATAAACATAATATTTATTTATATTTTTGTGTGTTTATATATTAATATAAAAATATCATTAAATTATTATTGTTTAAATAGGGTTATGTTCGTTATTAATTGTGATTAACTGTTAAAAGTAAAAATTAGATATTAGCAGAAGAATTGGATATACATTTGCACGAAATTTTATTTTTTTATATATTCATATTTGTGAAACATATATAATTCTGTACGTCACTATATAGTATATTGATTGTAAGTTGCTACATGATAGACAGCTTTAAGAAAGAGCAAATAAGAAAGCTTTTGGTTATTATTATAATATTTTTAATAAAATTAAATATACAAGTTTACAGTATCGCAAATAAGAATATTGAAAAAATAAGAATGATATATTAATGCAAAAATGTTTATTTTCTTAGACTGTAGCAGTGGCAACTACTTTGTCAGCGTTTCATTTCTTATTTTCTAAAAATTAAAATTTTATAATATGCAACTCTGTTTTTTATTATTAAACCTATATAAAATTCTATTACCGTAGGGTTCAGTAAAGAATATTAAAATTTTATAAACATAAAATGTGCTGACAGCTGTTTTACCACCACTATACCAACATAATTACCTACTTTCACATTTCTCTATTTTCTCTAGGAAATGAGATATTTTTATGAATTTTATCTTTGAACTTTGGTTCGAAGGGACCTTCTCACAAAATTTTATTTAAATCCATCCAGCAGTTTTTAGGTGATGCGAACACATACAGACAAACAAAAATTCTAAATGTAGGTGTTTTTAATTCATATCAATTACTATCTACATCAACATCAAAATTTTCAAAAACTGTTTCATGTACAGAAATGACACCGTTACTGTTTTCTTATATAGACAATTCTGTAAAAACCGCGTACAATACGTACTCGACCAAACCTCTTTCAAATTTTTGAAGACAAGGAGAGATCTACATATAAAATTTTGGGGCTTATTAGAAATCATATTACATTCAACCTCAGTTGATATAAAATTTATACTTCTTTTTTTAATGCCTGAAATTTACAAAAAAATATATATTTTTTTTTAATAGGCCGCTGATTGTTAAAGAACTATTTTTTAAGTTTTTGATGTTTCAATAATTAAAATACAACTTAAAGGCGAACTTAAAACTTGGCCCTATGCAAATTAATTTTTGCTTAGCAAATGCAGTATTTGCTTTTATTCTTTATTTATGAATTTCTATAGTATGTTTAATATAGTAATAAATATAGTTATTATTATGTTTAACACAAATGTGTTTGTTTACGTCAGAAATTATATACATATTTGTATTTAAAAATGAAATATTATTACCAATTATTGAACCTCTAATTAAATGATCATTAGTGTTAATTCTGCTCACATGTACAACTTTGTTGAAATCTCTCTCTTATGCTCACAGATCATATCATGTAATCAGGGCTGCTAGATATGACGATTTTACGTCAAATTGACGATTTTTTAAAGCAAATTTACCTAAATGACGATTGACGATTTTTTTTAGGTTTCCCTCTTGTTTTGACGATTTGTTGATATTACATTTTTTCTTTTGTAATGATATGCACTTTGACGTGTAGACACCAAAAAGATATAAATGTGGTATCACTAAACCTGGTAAAGAACTTTTAGTCTGGTAAATAAAATTTTTTGTATGCTTCTCTTAAAAGAAAGAATACTAACATGCAAAAGACTAAAGAAAGAAGGAGATAACTATCAAAGCCTTTTTTTGCAAAAATATAACTGTTAATTGAAAAAAATTAATCAAGAAATAAAAACTACAGATTTAACATCAAAACTGTTGAGCTAAAGCTAATTTGGAAAATAATTTATAAAAAATATTGTACAGGATAATTAGGAGAAAGATGGAAATATATTTAAGAAGAAAAGGTAAGGAGTCAGTGCAAGGTTTACCCGTATAACAATAAATATGTATGTACGTCTTTTTAGAAAAAAACATTGAGGACAGTGAATACGAAGAAGATGTTAATTATGCAGAAATCAGTTCATATAATACACAAGTATGTACATTCTGCTGCCGCCTACATATAAACTAAAAATATTTAAACATTTATTTTCTTACATACCCTAGGTTTTGCCAAAAAAGAAAAGAAAAATGAGAAATGAATGGATAGAAGAATTCCATTGGGTCAAAGTGGAAAACGAACTGGTTAAATGCAGTATATGTCGCAGCAATTTAAAAGTAGCATCAGGTAGGTCAGATTTGCTAAGGCACTCTGAATCTAGGAAACATTTGGACGCTATAAAAGATCCGTGTCAACCAACTATATCTTCATCTTTTCTTGACCCCAAAACAAAAGCTAAAGAGGCTGAAATTAAAATATCGTTATTTCTGGCTGAGCATAATATTGCATTTTTGTCAGCAGATCATTTAACAAAATTAATAAAAAGCTGTTTTTTCGATTCATCTATAGCTAAAAGCATGTCCTTAGGGAGGACAAAATCAACACAAATTATTAAAAAAGTGGTAGGAACAAGTCAATTTGATAGTGTTTGTGAATACATGCGAAAAAATAAATTCTCTATTTGCGTTGATGAATCAACAGATATAAGTAATACCAAGCTTTTATGCATAGTAGTGAGAATAAGCATCAATTTTGAAATAAAAGATCTTTTTTTTGGGCTAATTAATGTAAATAACTGTGATGCATTATCCCTACACAAAGCCATAGCAGATTACTTCGAAAAAAATCAAATTGAATTTAAAAAGAATATGATTGGCTTCGCAGCTGATGGAGCCAGCAACATGACTGGAAAGAACCATTCCGTAGCTAGGTTGTTTAAAGAAGAAATACCGAATTTGGTAGTATTTAAATGCATTTGCCATTCTTTGGCTCTGTGTTCGTCGTACGCTTGTTTGAAACTACCTTCAAGCGTTGAAACACTTGCCCGAAATATTTATAATTATATTAGCAATAGCCCAAAAAGAAGTAAACAGTTTTTTGATATACAGTCATTAATAGATATTAACCCCAAAAAAATGCTTCACCCATCCCAAACTAGATGGCTTTCACTAGAAGCAGTAGTAGTAAGAATTTTAGACTTGTTTCAGGCTCTGAAAATATATTTTTCTTTTGCGGTCAATATCGACCATATTGATACTGCAAAAGATATATTTAAAAATTTAAACAACATTACCGAGCTTTATTTTTGTTTTTTGAAATACGTACTTAATTTGATCAATAATATCAACAAAATTTTTCAAAGTGAAGGAATTCAAATTCACCACATGTACAATGAAATGTCAAAACTTTTTAAAACTCTTTTGCTAAACTTTTTAAAAGATGAGTTTATAAGAAATAGATCCCTGAATGAAATTGATTTTAGTGATAGTACAAATTTTTTACAAACGGAAGAAGTTTATGTTGGTGTGTATGTAAAAGAAAAATTAGATCAAATTGATGTTGAAACTTACAAGCAATTTATTGAAAATTGTGTATCGTTTTACATTGAACTATGCTACCAAATAAAACAAAGGTTTGATTTTAATGACACAATTATTAAAAACTTTAATTTAATTGAACCTTCAGTTATTTTAAACAAAAACTCTGATATTCTTCCTTTATTAAAAAGTTTTCCGAATTTGGTCCCTAAAAACAAATATCAAGATATTGAAAATGAAATAAGAGAGCTAAGATTTTTTGATTTTAAAGACATTTCTTTAAACGTAAATATATTTTGGAAAAAGGTTATATCAATTAACTTACCAAACAATAAACCGGTTTTCCCAAATTTGTGCGAGTTTGTAAACAACTTAATGACTTTGCCAAACTCATCAGCTAATGTTGAGAGAATATTTAGCAAAATTAATCTCAACAAAACCAAGACTAGGAATTCCTTGGAAAAAGAAACTCTTGAGGGCATTCTGTTTTCAAAAGATTATTTAAAAAATAATTCTTCAGAATGTTTCAGTATTAACATCGAAAAAAATTTAATAAATAAACATAACTCAAATATGTATTCATAGCTTATTTAATAATGAGCCAATGTGTATAAGATTTCAATGATATTTTTATTATAAATTGGTGTTTTATTAAATAGCATATTGAATAAAAAAAAATAAAAAAAGTTTCTTTTGGAAAACATTTATGTATATATGTACATATTTATGATCTGGCATATATCTGAATTAAATTTTTGTTGCTTTTAACTTTTTTGTATATAACATATTTACCCCATTTAAAGAACAACTTTCAACACATAGTCTTGGTTTAAATTGGTAAAAATATGTGATATTGATAATTAATAAGATAATTTTAAGTTTTTTATTATTTTGTATTGTATTTTTAAAATAAAACCCCTGTACTATAAAAGGTTGTTTTATTTCTATAAAAAATCGTCCTGGTTCAAAAAACATTTTTTGGTTGACGATTTTTTGACGACTTTTTTTCAATAACTTGACGATTTTGACGATAATATTTTCCAAATTTGACGATTTCAAGCAAAAAATGTCTAGCAGCACTGCATGTAATTTCTCGGTCAATTGGATTAGTATTACTTCTTAGTTTTTTAGTAGAAAGTGAGACGTTGTCAACAAAGGTAGTACAATCCCTACAATAAAATAAGTTCTTATTCTGGATTTATTAACATTAATCTATTGTGTTTTATTTCCTCGGTTAATATTCATCCGTGATGTATTCATTTTTTGGTCCTTCGAGCCGGATCGCCGAATATAATCGAGAGGAAAATAAAATATTTCATTTCAGACAAAGAAGGCCCCTGAAGCACATTTTTATTTGAAGCTACTTAAGGAAAGAAAATATAGTTAAAGCCCTTGGAGTTAACTCAACATTATCTTCAACTTTACAAAATAAAGCAAGTTATTTCAAAATACATATACAAGGTATGTGCGAATGATTTTTGAAAGTAAAAACAACAACATTAAATCGTGAAAAAAAAAACAACAAAGAGTTGAAGTTTAATCTTTTGGAAACCGTTAACTTTTATTGCCTTAAAAAATTTCCCTTGTTAAAATTAATGAATTCCACAAGCTTTGAAACAAAGTCGCAAGCAAATTTAATATACATTGTTGTTTCGAAACAAATTGAAAATAAATATTTCGTTGAACGAGCTTACATACATTGCGTCCTGCAACAAGTTGTGGTTGGAAATTAATTAATCGTACACAATATACATTTTGTATTTAAACAAGTTGATAGTCTATATTTGACATATGTTTAAACTAAACACTAAAAATATTTTACGAAAACATTTTTACTAAGTAAACATTTTGTTGTCTCTGCAACACTTAACTTTGGCATCAAAGATTTATTGTTATGTTAATTGGGGTAATTAGGAAATGAATTAGTTGTTATGTGATGAAACATGGTTATTCCAATTCTTGTAATAATTTGGTACTATTAAATTACATTGTGTACGGGACGGAACTCTGTTACCTATTCTTTAGTGCCATTTATTTTGGCAAACATTGGTTTTCAATCCTTATACTTAGTCAAGTTACATAACTGAAATTTTTCTCTGAATTAGTCCTCTTAAGTTGGACAAAACGTTAATTACAAGCTTAATTCTTGGACACTACCTTTGGGCCTAGAAGTTTTAATATTTAACTGGTATACTTCAACTAAAGCCATTGCTAGTGATTTCAAATCAATGGACTGAACACAAATCTATTTCATATCTTAAATTTGGATTCAGTGATAGATAAGTTTACAACACGATATTGTGCGTGGATAAATTCAGTGTTTATTTTAGATTAATTTGATTTTATTGGTCGACCTTTGTACGTCACGATGCCCGACAAGTTGGATGATTTTATACGCGCGTCTGACCGCGTGGTTGAATTTAGCGAGTACTTCTCTTCACTTCCTCAAGAAGAATACACATTTCACAGCTTACAAATCCACAAAGAAGAAATTGTACATTTATGGGACGTTTTACGCCCTTCGTATGATAATCTTTTAAAAGATATTTCTTCTCTGGGGAAAGAATTCAGTGTGGAAACTGTAAGAAATAAATATTTTGTCGCATATAATGCTCATATTAAGTGCCTTTCACGGGCCAATGAATTTTTAGATTCGCTTAAAATAAGTCCCACTCTTACCTCCAATAGCCCTATGAATCCGCTACAAGCCTTGACTCGTATTAACCTTCCACCCTGTGGTATGGAAAGCTTTAATGGAGACTACGATTCTTGGCCAACTTTTCGGGACCAGTTTTCTGCCTTATACAGTGAACAGAACCATATTCCCCCTGTCGAGAAACTCTGCCACCTACTGAAAAAGACCAAAGGAGAGGCTCATGAAATTGTAAGATCATGCCCTTTCACTAATACCGGATTTCAAATGGCATGGCAAAGTTTGATTGATCGCTACGATAATAAAAGGGTACTTATAAACGCACAATTGAAAACGCTTTTCGGGCTTACGCACATTTATAAAGAATCAGGCCCTAATATAAAAACACTTCAAAGAACCATCAATAATTGTGTTACCAATTTAGCATTGCTTCATATAGATACCAACAACTGGGACGTCATATTTATCTATATTTGCTCCACATGTCTACCAGATATTACAATTAATTTGTGGGAGCAATCACTCAGGGGTAATACAACTTTACCCACTTGGAAGGATATGGATGAATTCCTGTCTAACCGTTTTAATACTTTAGAGTCTGTAAATGATATTCGATCCTCCTGTACCTCTCATGCTTCTTCCAAAAGAACTCCTCCATTTAAAACAGATGGATTTCGCGGAACTCGAAAGTTGAATTCCTTTCACACAAATATTGCTTCAAGCAAAACCGGAAAATGCTCCCTATGCCAAGATTTCCATCCGCTTCGTCTTTGCCCCACCTTCTTGCACATGTCTGTCAATGAACGATTCACATTAATTAAAGATCAGAAGCGCTGCACTAATTGTTTGGCCAGCTCACATGACGTAAAAAAATGTCGAAGTCAATATGTTTGCTCTCTTTGTCAACAGAAACACCATTCCCTTTTACATCGCATAACTAATGCTACCCCTAACCCGAAATCGTTACCTGGCCTCACAGACAATCGCACCTCCGCAACAACTTCAAATAACTCCTTAAGTGCTACTACCCTCGAAAGACCCACGACTTCAACTGAAGCTTCTCGCACTCGGCAATCGTATTCGACCCATTTACAGTCCGCTTACTCTCAGTTAATTATTCTCGGAACAGCTTTAGTAAATATTAGCGTTAGAGATCTCACTTATACTGTCCGAACTCTTATCGACCCCGCATCGGAAGCCTCTTTTATATCGAGATCTTTGCAAAAGAAATTGGCGCTACCTTCCCGACACTCGCAAACGAATATTTTAGGACTTTGTGGATCTGTCTCAACCACATCTTCACAAATAAGTCAAATTCAGATTAAATCATCCCTAGAGCCGACATTTAACGCTCTTGTTGATGTCTTCGTTGTCGAAAACCTGACGGGAAAGTTACCTTACCACCCCCTTTCATCTCGTCATAAATCCGATTTTTGTGAGTTACCAATGGCAGATTATAACAATCATTCGAGTTCACATCTAGACCTTCTTCTAGGAGGCGATATTTACCCGAAAATTATTCGTAGTGGTGTCCGGTGGAATAAAGACCAGTCCCTGATAGCACAACAAAGCGTGTTTGGGTGGATTATTACCGGTCGCTCTACCTCCCATTCACCATGTTCTCGAGTGGCCTCGTTTTTCAATAAACTTGATGTCAACTATTTGTTAGGTAGATTTTGGGAACTCGAGGAAGTCCCTTATATAAGGAAAATTTCGGACGAAGATAAATATTGTGAAGAGTTGTATAAAAGAACCACATATCGTAATAATGCAGGTCGGTTTGTTGTCTCTCTTCCCTTCGTTCAAACTTTTCCCAACGGAAAGGTTCTCGGCCAATCTCGAAATATTGCTATGTCACAATACATTCGTAATGAAATACGTTTAAATAAATACAAAGAAACAAAATCCCAACACGACCGTGTCATAATGGAATACTTAACCCTAAACCATATGGAAAAGGTCACCCCAGATAAATATCTCAATCCAAACACGTTCTATTTACCCCATCATGCCGTGTTGAAACTAGAAAGTGCCACCACTAAACTGCGAGTGGTTTTCAACGCATCATGCCCTTCATCTAATGGCGTTTGCTTAAACGATATTCTTTACCCCGGTCCGGTTTTACAAACCGATTTAACCACACTTATTCTAAAATGGCGTTTTTTCAAATACGTGTTCAACGCCGATATAGAAAAAATGTATCGCCAGATACTCGTTAACCCCAGTCACACCCCTTTTCAACGGATTTTGTTCCGTAATTCACCCCAGGAAGACATTTGTGACTACGAATTAAAAACAGTCACCTTTGGTATTAATTGTGCTCCCTATTTGGCGATACGCACGTTGTTGGAATTAGCTATGTGAAAAAGAAAACCCCCATGTTGCTAACATTATCAGAAATTATATGTACGTAGATGATGTGCTGTTCGGCTCACATGACCAAGCCGACGCCGTCAAATCAAGAAATGACCTTACAGCTATACTAGCATCTGCTGGTTTCCCTTTACGGAAGTGGACGGCTAATGATGCCACTATTTTAAAAGGTCTGAAACCTGAGCATTTACTGGATACAGAGTTCTTAAATCTTTCCGACACTTGCACATCTAAACCATTGGGATTGCGATGGAACGCTGGAAACAATTTCTTTTATTTTAAAACCCTGCACCATCCTAGCAGAGAACATTGTTCAAAAAGAGTGGTATTATCCGACATAGCCAAATTATTTGATCCCGCTGGATGGTTAGCCCCCAAGCTAGTTGTTGCCAAGATGTTAATGCAACAGATATGGAAAGATAATACTGACTGGGACGAGATGATTAAACCATCGACTCTCAAACTGTGGTTAGAGTTCCTCGAAGATTACCCTAATGTAGAAAAAGTCAAAATTCCTAGGTTTGTTGACTATCATCCTAGTTTTTCTCTTCAAGTTCACGGGTTTTGTGACGCGTCAGAGAAAGCTTACGCTGCCACGCTCTACATCAGATGCCAATCGTCAGATGGTAAGATCTTTACACACCTCTTGAGTTGCAAAACAAAAGTTGCACCTGTGAAATACATAACTCTCCCTCGAAAAGAACTGTGTGGTGCAGAACTTTTAGCCAAGATGTTCAAACATTTTCAATCTCAATTACCCATTACAGACTATCGTTCCTTTATGTGGACCGATTCCACGATCGTTTTAGCATGGTTGCAAAAACCCCCATACAACTGGAATACTTTTGTAGCTAATCGCACGGCTGCAATCATAGAGAAAACTGATGTTAACAGCTGGTCACATGTCCAGTCTAAAGATAACCCCGTCGACGTAGCATCCCGAGGCTGTTATGCTAGGGAGCTTGTTGATAACGAATTATGGTGGCATGGTCCACCTTGGCTTAAACTACCTCCAACTAAGTAGCCTGTTAACAACGAAGTTTTTGAAACTTGTGAAGAAGTAAAACCCATTCGTGCTCATTTGACTAAATTATCTAAATTCGACATCTTAGACCGATTTTCTGATCTTTCTAGGGCCATGAGGGTCATCAGCTACATATTTCGCTTTTTCTACAGATCCCAACCTAAGCACAAACAAAATTATCACTATCGATCTACTTTGTTGAAACAATCTGAAATCTATTTTGTCAAAACCCGTCTTATCGTACTGTGTCAACGTCTTCACTTTTTCGAGTATGACCTCTTGTCGCGAGGAACTCCTTTACCTAAAAAAAGCCCCCTACTGCGCTTCAACCCATTCTTAGACGATAAAGGGTTGTTAAGAGTCAATGGTAGGCTATCCCAGTCACCAGTGTTGAGTTATGATGAAAAGTTTCCTAAGATTTTACCATATGCAGGAAGATTTACCCGTTTGTATTTAGAAATGATGCATAAATGCTCGATTCATGGCGAAAACGCCTTACTAATACGCTTAATGCGAATAGAATTTTGGGTTCCCAAATTAAAGAATTTAATAAAAACCATTATTCATAATTGTAAGGCTTGCGTTTTACACAAACAAAAACGAAGTGAACAAATCATGGGCGCACTGCCAGCGGAGCGAACTTCTGTGTCTCGTCCGTTTACATGTACTGGTGTCGACTTCGCTGGGCCTTTCGACATTAAATCGTATGCAGGCCGCGGTTGCAAAATGTCTAAAGGATATGTACTTGTGTTTGTGTGCTTCTCGACTAAGACAGTTCATTTGGAGCTCGCAACCGAAATATCAACTAATGCCTTTTTAGCAGCATTTGCTCGATTTTTTTCCCGCCGCGGTTGTCCCTTATCGATATACTCGGACAATGGTACAGCTTTTGTCGGCGCTGCTAATATTCTCTTAGCAAATCGCACGCAATTTTTGATGTCTGTCCGAAACGGCCTTTTATCTCAACACACATATCAGAATATTGACTGGCATTTTATTCCTCCTGGTGCACCACATATGGGAGGATTATGGGAAGCGGCTGTTAAGAGTTTTAAATCCCATCTAAAGAAAATAACGAATTCTCAAAAATTTACTTATGAAGAATTTAACACTATGTTGATTAGAATAGAATCTTGTCTAAACTCCAGACCTCTTTGCCCTATTAGTGATGACCCCTCTGAACTCAAAGCTTTAACCCCGGGTCATTTTTTAATCGGATCCCCACTCTTGGCCCCTGCCGAACCGAACGCTTCTGATATGTCTGTAAGTTTTGTCAATAGATGGCGCAAGTTGGTAATACTCCATCACCACCTTGCAATACTATGGAAAGAGCAATACTTAAAGGAATTGCATAAACGAAATAAGTGGAAGTACCCCAACCGTAACTTTGCCCCCAACGATTTAGTAGTTATAAGACGTAAGAACTTACCTCCTTCACACTGGCAGCTAGGACGAATAGAAAATGTCTTACCAGGTCCTGATTCCAAAGTCAGGGTGGCGCAAGTTCGTACATCCCGAGGGTTAATAACCAGGCCAATAGTTAAACTTGTTTTGCTACCCCCTTGTGAATCAAATTAAACCTCTTTTTTGTCTTTATTTGCAGCCATAATGTCAACACCGCCTCGCCGCCAGAAAGTAAATCGTAACCTTGCTGAAGTTGCAATGATCCACCAGTCAAAAAACCAGCTTGCGTCTCCCCAGCGAAAATATAAAGATTGTCGCTACTGCGACAAGGAGCATCCTTTAAGAAAGTGCTTTCGTGTTAGGCGACTACCAATACAACACCGGCTAAACGTGGTACGTCGTTTCAGGTATTGTTTCAACTGCCTAGCGCACTCTCATCTCGTCAAGATGTGCCGGAGCCGTGATAGATGCAAGATTTGCTTAGGCACCCACCACACTCTGTTACATCGCAAACCAAAATCTGGGAACATGCAAATTCAAGAATTACGTGCGTCCATGAAAACTAGTCAAAATGGTCGAAACCTTAACCGTTTACGTAATCCTGAAGTCCAACCGCAATCGCAGGTATCTACTTCATCAAAAGCTGCACCAACTATTGTCAGCAATGTATCCACTAAGTAAAATTTTAATTTTGTAATTACAACTTATTATTTTTATATATATTGAACGTCACTCTCTGAATTTGAAACTTAATTACACATCTGCCTCATCTTCGGTGTTGCAATACTGCAAACGGGGCGGAATGTTTACGTCAGAAATTATATACATATTTGTATTTAAAAATGAAATATTATTACCAATTATTGAACCTCTAATTAAATGATCATTAGTGTTAATTCTGCTCACATGTACAACTTTGTTGAAATCTCTCTCTTATGCTCACAGATCATATCATGTAATTTCTCGGTCAATTGAATTAGTATTACTTCTTAGTTTTTTAGTAGAAAGTGATACGTTGTCAACAAAGGTAGTACAATCCCTACAATAAAATAAGTTCTTATTCTGGATTTATTAACATTAATCTATTGTGTTTTATTTCCTCGGTTAATATTCATCCGTGATGTATTCAGTGTTTAAACTTACTAGATATATTCCTCGGCTTCTAAAAGTACTAATTAATGACAATAATGATAATGGAGCAATAAAAATTATAACAATAATAATACCAAAAATTATGACAATATAACAATAACAAAAGAAATGATAATCGTTATAATACTAATAAAAATAACCTAAGTATATGTACGACTATCCTTTTTGTAATCAATTTTATTGGTTAAATCTAAAAACGACATTAACCTAAAAACGCTATAAATTGTATTTTTTAAATTTGTTAACATCACTGATACATAAAAACGTAGAGAAATTTCAATTTCATTAGTTTCGTCCGCAACGCAACGTGACGTTTACGAAAGAGTACCTATTTACACACAACCTAGGTAAGGAAAACGGAACAGCTGAACCGCAACGTGTACGTTTACGTAAGAGTAACGAGGCCTCTAATTATCACGCTTCGGATTGGTTTGTTGGCCTTGGTTATTATTAAAACCTTTGCAAATCTAACAACCTATATTTTCTTTCTGAATATTTTTATTAGTTATGAATGTTTCGATTAAGATCCCTGTGATTTAGAGTTCATCCAGAAAAAGTAATAAAATTCCAACAAGAAACCGCAACGTTATTTCTGGTAGATAATGTTTAAAATTTCTGTTTTATTACGTATTGTAAAAAAAAATCAAACAATAAAAATCAGACAGTGTGCAGAAATGATTTGTCAACGGAATAGTTGAAGGAATTTTCTACATAAAAAAGTATCTTTTTTATGAAAATTTTTTTGAAAATTCGAAAAACTTTAGGCAACTATTTAAGTAAAACAGACAGATAATATTATTTTCTTTTATATAAATCAATTAGTTTAGAAGAAAAGTTATTTTATATATATAGCAGGCTTTCCTCGGTAAAGAAGTAAAAATAGCATTAGTCGGCAAGGTAAAACATTGAAATTGTTAGAAACTGTTATTAAGGTCTACGTTTAGTACCATACTTGGTAGCGATTGAGCAATAGAGGAACGCACATATCAAAAGTAAATTTCATATATAAGCCTAGCCTATAGCATAACCTATGAGAAGAGAACGTGGCCACTGGTATTAGATAAACATAAACCACAAAAGACTCTTCGGGTCATTGTAACGACCACATGAAACCATGAACACGAAAAGCCTCCGTTTCAAAATTATGGAAAAAAGTACAGCCTTACTTCAGTATTTCTTTCACACAGTTATTAAAATTAAGTTATGGCAGATGGTTATATTTTAAAAGTTATTTCTTAAGGTGTTTCTTATTTTTCTCTACTATGTTTGTACATACATTAATTGAAATCAATTGGCATGCGCATTATTTCGCCATGCATATGATGATATAAATGTTGCAGTAATAACCAATATTGACTGGAGTTGTTGCATGCAGCAGAGAACTAATAACAGAAAATGGTTATGAATTAATGCAAGGTGTCTTTATTTATTTGATTGTCAGAAGAAATCAATGTGTTGTCAACAGAGGATTATAGTTTTATTTTTTTGTGATTCAGATTTTTGAGGTGGGGCACATTTAATTTCTTAAGCCAAAGAGTGACTATGCAACGATTACAATGCAACATTAACTAAGTCTTCCAAAGGATGTTGCAGACATTTAAGATGACGAAAAAATTAACTACTACCGCGTTAAACACATATACGATAATAAAAAAACACTAAATGAAATGTTTTTGGAAAAGAAAAGCTGTTTTTTATATATTTTAAATCAGCGACTTAAAGTGACACAAAATTAAACCACAATATTACAAAATCAACAAGCACTCAATAAACTTGGTTGTAGTAGGTTTATGCGCATGCAACATTTTAAAATGGAAACTATTAACAGTTATGGTTTATAATAAATAACCAATAGAAGAAACTTAATTGCAATTATGATCTTGTTTTGCTTTTTTGAAAGTCTGTCCAGCATATTTCACAACATTTCCTTTTGTCTGTCAACTCTTCTAATATGGTTAAAAGTGAACTTTAATTAAAACCATTTCACAGTGAAGTATTTTAACTCTTAGTGCAAATTTATTTATATGTAAGCGTAGGAGTTTTGTGTGAAAAATTTCTTTAAATAAATTATATTATTTAAGCTGGTATTATTTACAAAGAAAGTTTATTCATGTATTTAAACAAAGATATAAAACTGTTAATAAAATTTAATTAAACAGATTTAAAAATGACCAAATTTAGAAGGAAAAAGTTTCACAATCAATTTATTTAACACTGGCGGTGACATAGTTTGGTTATTACATTTATTTTTTATGATTTATGGCCCCTGTGTATTGTTAAAAAATCAACAAGGCAGAAAATATAGTAAGTGAAATTAAATTATAAAACTAAGAAAGTAGAAATTATAGTAAATAACATTAAATTATAAAATTAAGAATAAATAAAAATAACTTCCACCAAAAAATTTCTGTTAGATCGTAAACGTTTTCTTAAAAAGTTACTGATTTATGATTAAAAAATATTATATATATATTATATCTTTTCTATGAATTTTTATTAAGTTAGAAGCAGCTTCTTTACATTTTTTGTCTGACTATAAATAGCATTTTTAATGTTTAATAGATGATTGTGTAAAAATTGAATCAAATTGAAACTTTTTACGATTTGGTTTAACTTTCTTTTACACATTTATATAGGATTTAAGTATTTTCTTAATAGCGCTGAATATTCATATTGGTTTGATAAAACTTTCGCTGGTATTAAGAATAAAATAAATATTAATTTATCTTTTTTTCCTTGTACCATTTATCATGCAAGTAATGTTCGCTTTACTTTTCTGGATGAAGTTCAAGTTAATTATTTAAAATGAATCCGTTTAATGCAAAATAATAACAATTAACATAACTTTAATTTTAACGGAGTTACTGCATAGCACTAAGGGCCTTGTTCGTTCGCATTAACATAAAATGCACTAAATTACCTGCTGAGAGTAATGTATACTTCTCTCCTCAGCACGAGTGGTATACAAGGAATAATTCTATTCTGATAGTATGCATAATTTGCAGTTAAAATAATTTAACTCTTTTTCATTCTGCTAAAACAATATTTTATTATAGAAAATTAAAATACGTAATGATAAGTTGTAAAATGTTTCACATTTAATATACGTAAAAAAATTATCAACCTGCTCTATGAATCGGTATTTCTTAACTAATAAATTAACATAGAAAAAAACTAATTTCTTAAAGCTCTAAGCAAACAATTAAAACTTCTATAGAAAATTTGCACAACGGTTTTCTGATGATCGGTTCTGAGGATTGACTTTTCGTATAATTTTTTTAAATGTCATTATTTAAGCAAAGTACAAAAACGATGATATATTCCTTACGGAAACGACTGATTGTGCACTGTGTTATACATTTATAAAGAAGAATTGCACTGGACACCGACAGTGATACATTTTGATACCCTTCACCACAGATGGAAAAAGAGAATATCTAAATTTTTACAGTGTCCATTTCCGACTCCATTAGGTATATATATTCTGAGCTCTTATGCATAGTAAAGCCAATTGAGCGATGTCCGTCTGTCCATCCGCGTTCGAGTTGAAATTAACTGTACCTTAGTAGATGAGCCAAATAAAATTTAAATACTCGAATCAATCAGATATAGTTTCAAAACTTTTGCTATTGAACATAAGCATTATAGATTGATGTCCATGGAGGCACCAAGAAAAACACCAAGCCTGACTCTAATTTTTCCTTCTCACTTGAAACAAATCTAGTTAAGTGAAGAAACTCCAATCAGAAAACAAATTCATAGCACGTTAGAAAAAAAAGTAGTCAAAAAATTGGTGAGCTTTTATCTAATACCAGAACTTTTTCATTTACTAAGTTAGGACACCAATCCTAAGCAAAACTTACAATTATCGAAAAAAAACCCTTTTTGAACAGAAAAACTTTACGGTTGGAAAGATCTTCTATGCCGATTTTTATTTAAGGTGTTCAAAGGGAAATCTGCAGAATGGAACATGTGGTTATATGTATATTGTGAAGGGTATATAAGATTCGGCATAGTCATATATAGGACTCTTATTTTTTTTTCCAAATTTATTTATTTGCAAGTAAATTATTTTATGAAAAAAGTTTAAATTAAGATAAATGTGCAACTGTACCAAATTGGAAGGATTTTGTAAGTACATTTTAGGTACCTAAGATTCATTAATAGGGTTTCACATTAGTCTAAACTAGCTTATTCGCGTTATATTTGGGACTTTGAGCAATCAGTGAAATATTTATGGGTACCAGCTTTTCCAAGAACTAACAAAATTTACTGTTTTTATTATATATTATTAATAAATTTATAAAAAGGGGCCGAATTTGTTTTGTAGTAATGAAATGCTCTTAGCGGTTGCTTTACTTGTAGCTCATCAAAGTGTGTTGGGTTGTTTCCATGTGCTACGCATAATTTACTCAAATTTTTATTTTCAATTTGATCACCATACATCGTGAATATACTTAAACGAGCTCAGTTAATTCTGATACTGTGGATTATTGACAATTTTTGCTACTTTGATTATGAAGCCAAAAATTGTTTACAAATCCCTGCAGTTGCTAATATTACGTTATCACACAGGCAATTCCCTATTTTATGTATATAAACACATATTTGCAATTTAACATGCAGGCATGTATCATTTTTCCTTGTATATACATTTTTATTAAAAAAAACTGTAGAATAGTATAGAAGCGCCATTGCTTTCATGCCTTGGTAATTTTGATAAATACATTAATTAGCAAATAATTTATAGAAATTTAAATGCAATTGTTGAAATTTTTTTTTTTTTTTTGATATATGTATGTATGTGTCAAAAATTAAAATTTAAGAAGTAAATTGTTATAAATTTATGATAGCAGAATCTTCAAATGAACCTTAACGTTTTGTAAAAAAAAACTATCCATAAAAATTTCAATAATTAATCAATTTCAAATGATATAGATCCAAAACACGATATTTGAGTTCTAAATCTATCATCTGATAATGTGAAAACATATTTATTTTACAAAATTTTTGTGTTAAAAATGACGTTTTAAAATAATGCTTTAATATATATTAGTGTTAATTAGTGTACAAAGACAATGGAATTATTTTGAAACCATTTAATCGTTATTCAATAATAATGACTTATTATTAACTTATTATTAATAAAACCTACCATTAATAAAAACAATAATAGTGATAAAAATATCATTATTACATTATTTACCATTGAATGCTAATGAAATTAGAAATTATTTAATCGATCTAATTAATTGCTTTTATACACAAAAAAAAAGTAAAAACTATGTATAAAATAAATAAAAATGGAATAAGTGGAACCTAATATCGCATCAAGAAATTTTGTAAAAAAATGTATCAATTTTTATCAATAACTTTTTTTATCCACATTTTAGGTATAAATTCATTCAATATAATACATTTGTTCCATGTCAAGTTTGCAGATTGTTTCTTAAGGTTTAGTTATAAAATAATTAATTATTTTTAGGAACCTTAAGTCCAAAAAAGGAAAAATAACAAGCAAATGTATTTATATCTTAAGTTAAGCGTAAACAAATTACTGTTTATGGCTAAAAATTCTTTTATTCAACTGAAATGAATGCTTCTTGCAAAAACCGACTTCAAAACAGATTTCAGCGATCTTTCTATTACAGCTTGCAAGTTTAGCCACATTCATTAAACTAACGATTGGGACATCTTGTAGTTTCTAGATCTAATGCTTGAAGTTATAGCGGACTTAGTAATACAGGCCTTTGTAAGTTTCCACCGTCTGTCTACAATTGTTCAGCAGTTTGGCCATATACATCAACTATAAAGGACCCTTTAATTTCCAATGCAAATAATATACTGGCTGTTGTAGCGGACTTAGAAATACAGGTTCAAATTATATTAATTATTGGGATACCCTTTAATTTCCAAACCCAAGTTTTATACTTGTTATTAAAGCCGATTTAGCAATACAGTTTCTTTGTAAATTTTAACCGTCTGTCTACAACTGTTTAAAAGTACGCTCATATACATCAATTTGAATAAACTACTGGCCACCCTTTAATTTATAATTTTGAATATTTATACTTGCTATTTTAAAGATCTTAGTAATCGACATCATGTCCAATTTTCAAGTGATTGTCTATAAGAGTTCAAAAGATATGCACATATAGGACAATTTACGTCACCTACGGTTACACCCAAGGCGAATAAATATACCTAGAGAGCGATAGCCATAAGCCTGAATGTCAAACTACACATAAAAAATAGTATAAAGATTTGTTATGCTAGTGATGACAATGATATTTTAATCTTAATTATAATTTTGATAATAAAATTAAACAGAAAAGTAAAATTTTGCATTTTTTTAATAAAATTTTAAAATTCTTACCCACTTTTTCTTAGGTGTAAACTTCAATACCTGTTAAGCCAAATCACTGTGGCATTGTTAAAGGCAAAAATCGAAGAAACAATATTGGTAAGCTATTAATTGAGAGGTACATTTGAAATCTTTAAAAATAAAGGAAATTTTGGCTAAAATATATAACAGAAGTTCTAAACATTTTTATGTAGGTGAAAAACTTGCTGGATATCCTGCTTACAACATAAGTTACTCCTCTTTTACACACGTCAGGTTTACTTGATCAGTTTTTGATTAATTTTCTTTTGAATCTGCATTTGTGTTTACACACACCGTCAAGTTTGTTTCATCAAGTTTCCTTTTCTTTGCTTTCAATTTCGTATGCTTTATAACATTTCATTTTATTACAATTGTTTTTCATTCAGAAAGTTCAATATTTGGAATTTAATACCTAAATTAAATATTTATCATTTAAATTAAGAAACTTAATATTGAGTAATAAAAAAAATGAATCCAGAAGAAAAAATTTAAATGATAAAAACAATAATGGAGTGCTTAAGAAAGCTACAGATTTGAAATCTGATGATAGCGGAAAAAAAGACATATTATATGGTTTGTATATTAATATACATATGTACGTAAAAACAAAGGAATTGCTCTTATGTGACGAAGAATCATATATAAACTATTTGAGAATATCCAAGTGCCAGTTTGATTTTATATTGAATTTAGTGGGACAGAATATGAAGCGTATAATACTTAAATGAGAAATTCAATTCCTCCTGCTAAACAGTTGGCATTCACATTGCGCATCCTTGCTAGTGGTATGTGTTTAACATTAAGTGTAAATAAAATAATTTTTTTAAAGTAATACAGTATAGTGTGTCGCTCATTATTTTTTTTAAATCGAGATTTTTACATATTTTGATACACTAGATGTTTATCTAATCTAAAATATACAAAAACCTCTATTTAAAAAAAAATTAGAAAAAGAATAATAAGTATGTACATTAATTCTTATGTAAGACTTTTGTAGGAGAGCCTCTTCAGAGCTTAAACTACCAAACACGTATAGTGCCGAGAATCTGCAAATCAACTTGTAAACGAATGGAGGGCAAAGGTATTATACTAGTTGCATTTTTTATTACTAAACATACATATGTATTTACATATACACATTTTGCTTTTTAGCAATTTCCGAACTGTCTAGTTGCTGTAGATGGTATGCACATAAATTTTCGTCCATCACGTTCAGACGGCGCATTCTACCACAATTATAAGGGCACAAAATGCATCATCTTGATGGCCTTATTTGACGAAAATTCTAAATTTATATTTGTTGATGTTGGCTGTAATAATCGCTGTACTGAATCTGGTGTGTTTCTTCAGAGTAGCCCAAAAAGAATTTTGGAAATTGAGGAAGACATATCGCCAAATGCGATTGTTAGAAATGGTCGATGCTTGCCTTATGTGATAGTTGGGGGTGATGCACTTCCATTGGAAACACATCTTATGAAGCCGTATCCGTACCACAGCATCTCAAGTGGTGAGCAAATGTTTAATGCAAGGCTATCTCGAGCAAGACGGGTTGCTGAGCATGCATTTGGAATTTGATTTTATCGCTCTAGAATATTTCGAGCCCCCATAAATTTGAAAGTGGAAACGGTGGAATCAATATATTATACTTGCTGCATTTTACATAATTTTTTGTTGGACACGGATGGCAATAATATGAGCTCTAATTCAGACTGTCCATCTGTATATAATTCTATAAAAGGTGGAGCAGAACTCGTTCGATAACAGTTCATGCCATATTTTAATAAAGAAGGTAAGTTAGATTGGATAAAATAATTTTTGAAAAATTTTTTCATAACTTTATAAGAAAATTCTTTAATTTACATATACATATATATACATGTATATACATATATATATATATATATATATATATATATATATATATATATATATATATATATATATATATATATATATATATATATATATATATATATATATATATATGTATATGTGTGTGTACATTTATTTAATATAATAAAATAACTTTAAAAAATAAAGGCTGTTTGTTTCAATACTGGTAACAAAAAAAAATAAACATTACGGAGCAAAAAAAAATTTAAAACAAACAAAAATTAACCTACAATTAAAACTAAATAAAAAAAAAAAAAAAAAAAATATTTAGCTTAAAAACAATATGCATAATTTACTACTGATTTTTAAAATTTCAATCAAAATCTTCGTCGCAAAATATTCCGCGCATAGAAAGCTCTAAAATATCAATCCCAGGAGCTGAAGTAGATGCACTTTGCTTTTGTGACGACTGTCTCGTTAGCTTTCGCATAAGTCTTTGCACTTCCCAGGCAGCATCAGCTTGATCTTCCGAATTAATAATTTTCATTTGGTTTGTGACAACGTTTCCCAGCCAAACATATTTTTTCGACCTTTCTTTCGGCTAGAGCCGTTTTGAATTTTTTTGTCTTTCCGAAAACCATTAAATCCACCAAACGTCTATTACATATAATGTTATTGATTGAAATTATTATGCATGTTATTTTCAAACTATTCAAGCAAACCTTCTGCATTTTTCTTGGGGGATCCTCTTTAAAATTTTCTTCCCGGTCGCTGCAAGTGCTGCTGCCTTCTGCAATATCTGGGGTGATCTATAAAATATATGCATGTAATTTGTTAAAACTTTACATAGGTTATAAACATATATGTATATATTTACATTCGTGTAGTCTTTGCTTTGCCTATTTTGCATATGGATTTACAAGAAATAGATCTGCTGAAAGCACCGAAGCTTGGGAATGTAAACATCCGTGATTCCAGCTCCACTTTTTTTAGACTGCTCTATTGTGCGAACTTCTTGCATGTACTGTGTTCGCAGAATTCACCACTTCCTCTTAATTTCGTCTATCGTTATATTTCTCTTATATTGTTTTAGCTCTTCTAGAATACAGTTGAAGGCTTGAAACTTCTTAACTCTGTCCATATATTTCAGAGATTTGATGTGGTAAATACACAGATTCTACTCGATGCACAATATCAATTTTTAGATTTGTTCTCGACTCCATTTCTGCGACATTTCATTTAATTTTTCTCAAAAATTTTTCTTCACAAATAGCTTTTTTTAAAATTTAAAATTATTTTCTATTTTATTAAGCTTTGGGTCCTTATATTTTTTATTAATATTATATTTCAATATTTCGGTACTTTTTGCGTTCCTGCTTCAGGAAACAAAATTAATATTGAAAGCAAAATAACAAAATTAATTAACAATTGAAAAATTTTTTTTGTCATAATGAAATTAAAAAACAATGTTTCAAAAAATTTCAAAAACAAAAATATAAAAAAGTGTTTTGTGTTACATACATATATTAAGAACAAAACATTTATGTTATTTTGTGAATTAAGTGTCTGTATATATGAGCGACATTATCTGTATCTGCTTTAAAATTAATTCTTTTAGTCAATGGAGTATTTACAATGTGTAATATTTCCAAAATATACCGCCTCTTATAATTTTTTTCAATATTAACAACTGAAGCATATTCAAGGTTAGGATAGTGACCTAAGTCAAAACAATGAGTGGATAATGCTGTTTTTTGTGAATTAACATATCTTAAGTCCGACTTATGTCCAGCAATTCTAGTCTTAAGTTTGTTTTTTGTTGTACCAATATATACCTTATTGCAAATCTCCTGATCACTACCTTTAAAAGGTATTTCATAGACTACATTAGAAATGTCAAATTTATTAATTCTATCTTTAGTCTTACTAAATAATCTATTCAGTGTATTATTTGTTTTATAAGCCATGTTATATTTTTCCTTATTGAAGAGGCAGTCGCATGCTGTTATTGAAAGCATTCAAACGTGTTTTTAAATCACCTGTTTTTTTTTTCATAAAAACCTTCAATTAAATTAAATATTTCTTTGTGAGTTCATTAATAATGTCTTCAAAACGTAAAAAATTTTGGGGTAGTAATCCTCGATTTAAAATGCAGAGATCTGTTAGTAATAATCGGTTCCAGATGCTCTCTGATCTAGGAGACGATGATGACTCAAGCGTTGAAAGTGAAGTCGCCCATGAGGTTGTTAAAATTCCACCAATAGTTGTTGACAATGGTTATAAATTTACTGAGGTTATAAATCTGATTGGTAAAATATGTAAATACAAAAGAATTTCCATCGGTACTAAATTAATACCGAACTCGAAAGCTGAGTATGATGAAACTGTAAATAAACTAAAGATTGCCCAGATGAAATTTTTCACTCATCCTATAAAAGACAATAAAAGTTTTAAGCTTATGCTGTTCGGTTTACCACAAATTAGCTTAGAAACCTTGAAAAGTGAATTTAAAGATGCATTCAACATAGAATTGGTCAACGTAAAAGAAATAACAACTACGCGCACAAACACTGACGATGCATTATATATGGTGGAGTTCAACCGAAGTCAGATAACAAAGCGGGAGGTTATTAAGATAAAATATGTTTACGGTATTGTAGTACACTGGAGAAGTCCTCAACGTAGGTCAAGAGGTCCTACTCAATGCTCTAAGTGTGCTATGTATGGCCATGGATCTTCAAATTGTTTTAGAGCTGAAGCCTGTATAGGATGCGGTGGAGCCCATGATTACTCAAACTGCCAACTTAATAAAACAACAGAAGATGGCCCTGTTATTTACAAATGTTTCAATTGCATTAAAAAGAAATTAAAAAATGTTAATCACCGTGCTGACGATCCTCACTGTCCCTCAAGAAAGGAATATTTACAGCTCCGACAAAAGTACGTCATGATGACATTGTTTCAATTTCATCAGATGATATGCGGCATGAGGCAAAGGGTTACGAGATGCCATCTTCTTCTCAAAAAGTATCAGGTAAACGTCAAAATAATGTTTCTTATGCCTCAGTTGCTGCTTCAAAACAAAGAACTCAACAAGATGATAATTTGTCAAATGAACAAATTTTAGATATTTATTTCGAAGCCTTAGACGCATTAGAAAAATGTAAAACCAAGTACGATAAAATGAGAGTACTTGGAAATATGCTTAGATATGTTATATAAAAAGTCAATATGGAGCCTAAATGTTATGCATTGGAATGCCCAGGGCATAACGACTCCAGCCTCGATAATAGAACTTGAACTTGTGTTACATCAAAAACAAATAGACATAGTTTTCATAAATGAAACATTCCTCAAAGCAAACCACAATTTCAAATTAAGAAACTTTAAAGTCTATAGAGAAGACCGTACTACACATGGTGGAGGGGTTTTGATTGCAATCAAAAACTCCATTCCCCATGAACGCATTTCAAAATATCCAACAGCAAAAGCCGAAAATGTATCTATAATAGTTACCATAAATAATAGACCAATAAGATTTACTTCTGTTTATTGTCCAAATTATACAAATGACTTTATTAATGATTTAAACATTTTAACCACAGCTACAACTGATTATTTTATATTCGGAGATTTAAATGCTCACCATACAAACTGGAACTGTTTTAAAAATAACACGGCAGGCAAAAAACTTTTTAATCATCAAATGACCTCTCGTTACTATATATATTCTCCAAATTCATTCACTCGTTTCGGTCAGTCGTCAAGTCCGACACGTCCATCTGTTGTTGATCTTCTTCTCACCAATTCCAGCTTAGATTTTTCGCAACTGGAAACACACCCAGAAATTTTAAATTCAGATCATATACCAATGACTTGCACAATATTTGGTTCTTTAACAGAAAAGTCCATTAAAATTCCACTTTATCATAAAGCTAATTGGAAAGAAATAGGAAAATGGATAGATAATGAGTTTAGAAAAAATAACTTCCAAGGTATTGAATTATCGAACTCAAATGTGGAAGAAACACTCTCAAAAATAACTTACCTGGTACAAGAAGCATCTAAACAAATTCCACAGGGTAATTCACAAGTCTGGCATAGAAAGCTTTCCTGTCAAACTTTGTTTTTAATTTCGCAAAGAAATAAATTAAGACGAAAACTTCAACGTTCAAACAATTACTCAGAGCGAACCATAATTATTTCGTTATTAAAACAGCTGACCACTCTAATAAATTTGAACATAAACAATGACAGAAATAACAGCTAGTACCAATATATACAAAAGCTGCCAACAGGTAATAAAAAGTTTTGGATGTTGACGAAAGCAATAAGAGGCAATAAAAAAAGCGTTTGTAGTTTAACAATAGATGGCGTTGTAAAGCATAACAATAAAGAAAAAGCTGAAATAATTTCGGAAGTTTTCGAAAATTGTCACAGAACAACATTCAGTATGACTTCCCCAGTAGATAATATGGTAGAAAAACACATAGACTGGTTGAATGCTCAAAGTATTACAGACGACATGCAGCAAAACTTGACGTCAGTGGAAGAAGTAAAATTCTTCATAGGTACACTGAAAAACTCAAAAGCACCTGGATTGGATAAAATAAAGCCTATTGTATTGAAAAATATGACAAATACTTTTTACACCCTAATTACTAAAATTTTCAACTGGTGTTTGACAAAAGGTTATTTCCCAAAAACTTTTACAACAGCCAAAGTAGTCCCGATTTTAAAGCAGGGAAAGGACGCAAAATCACCTAAAAGTTATCGTCCAATAAGCATGCTGAATTGCTTAGATAAAGTTTTCGAAAAAATCGTGTTACAGAGAATAAATGAATATACCGACGCTAATAGTATAATACAAAAAGAGCAATTTGGTTTTCGAAAAGAACATTCAACTGTGCACCAAGTAAAGAGAATTGTAAACTTTATCTCAAATAACAAAAGTAACCGAAAAAGTACTGGAATAGTGCTGTTAGACGTAGAAAAAGCATTTGATTCTATATGGCACAATGGCTTAATCTTTAAACTCCATAAGTTTGGTTATCCAATTTACATACAAAAGATGGTACAAAGTTTTCTGAATGAGAGATCCTTTATAGTGTATATTGATACTGAATACTCCACCCAGCGCAACATCCCTGCGGGAGTTCCCCAGGGCTCGGTGTTATCACCTGTTTTGTACTCAATATATACATCGGATTTTGAAATACTCAAAGATCAATCAGTTGCACTATACGCAGACGACACTGCCATCATAACAACAGGTAAAGTTTCAAACGCTATAGTCAAAAGAATGAAAAAAGATCTTTTACATGCTCAAAAATATTTAAAAAAATGGAAAATTAAAATAAATGAAAATAAAACTCAAACAATAATATTTCCCTTCAATAAATCTCCGAAAAGAATACCCTCAATACCACTATCTGTAGAAGGAGTTGAAATTCCTCTCCTAAATACCATTAAATATCTTGGAATTGAATTAGATAAAAAACTGACTTTCAGACATCATGTTCTAAGAACCTGTGAAAAGGCAATTAAATGTGGAAGGGCCCCTTTCCCATTAATTAATCGAAAATCAACTTTGAATTATACAAATAAAATCTTACTGTATAAAATGTGCATACGGCCTATTATGACATATGGGTGTCAAATTTGGTCAAATAGATGTGCCAAAACTTATCTTAAGAAGTTGCAAATAATCCAGAATAAAAATTTAAAAATCATTTTTAATTTACCCAGAAGATACCCAACAAGTAGACTGCATCAAAATTTTCAACAAGATTTGCTTAAATCAGTAATATATAACTTAACACAAAGATTTGAAGTTCGAAATAGAGCTTCAAATTATGATATAATAAGGAATTTGTAATATTAATTTTTTCTTCAACTTCAGCAATGAAGCTGACAGAAGGATTGATTCAGAATTTCTTTAAATCTTTACTAGGTTTTTCCCTATCTTTTTTCCCTAACACAGCGTTAATGTAAATACTAAATTTAAGATATTTTTACACAATAAATTAAGTTCATATTTGTTGCAATACTTAATTAAGTAAGATCTCGAAAAACGTAATTATTGTAAATATTTTAAATGTATTTATGATAGTTATAATAAAAAAAAAAATCCTTATTGAAGATTTTTGAATTCTTTAAAAAGTGCAATTGATGATATGTTAAAGATTTTCAATTCTTTTGATGTTAATATTAAGTTTACAATAGAGAAGGAATGCGATTCCAAACTTCCTTACTTAGATACTTTATTGATTCGACGAGGTAATAATATATTAATGGATTGGTATCAAAAACCAACAGCATCAGGAAGAATTATTAACTATTTTTCAAAGCACAACAAAGGTATAATAATTAGTACAGCTAAAAATTTAATTGAAAGAGTTTTAACTATAAGTGATGAAGAATTATGTAAAAAGAATAAAGAAAAGATTAAAAATATACTAGCGGATAATAGCTTTCCAAAAAGACTTATTTATAAACTTATTAGACAATACGGACATAAAAGAAATACAAATAAGATAAGCACATTGGAACCTAAGATTTATAAGTCTTTAACTTATGTACAAGGTTTTTCAGAACGTTTAAAGAATTCAAAAATCTTCAATAAGGAAAAATATAACATGGCTTATAAAACAAATAATACACTGAATAGATTATTTAGTAAGACTAAAGATAGAATTAATAAATTTGACATTTCTAATGTAGTCTATGAAATACCTTTTAAAGGTAGTGATCAGGAGATTTGCAATAAGGTATATATTGGTACAACAAAAAACAAACTTAAGACTAGAATTGCTGGACATAAGTCGGACTTAAGATATGTTAATTCACAAAAAACAGCATTATCCACTCATTGTTTTGACTTAGGTCACTATTCTAACTTTGAAAATGCTTCAGTTCTTAGTATTGAAAAAAATTATAAGAGACGGTATGTTTTGGAAATGTTACACATTGTAAATACTCCATTGACTAAAAGAATTAATTTTAAAGCAGATACAGATAATGTCGCTCATATATACAGACACTTAATTCACAAAATAACATAAATGTTTTGTTCTTAATATATGTATGTAACACAAAACACTTTTTTATATTTTTGTTTTTGAAATTTTTTGAAACATTGTTTTTTAATTTCATTATGACAAAAAAAATTTTTCAATTGTTAATTAATTTTGTTATTTTGCTTTCAATATTAATTTTGTTTCCTGAAGAAGGTACGCAAAAAGTACCGAAATATTGAAATATAATATTAATAAAAAATATAAGTACCCAAAGCTTAATAAAATAGAAAATAATTTAATAAAAAAAGGATCAAATAATCATTACTAAACTAAAATTTAAAATTATTTAAATTGCGCAGAAGAATTATTGCACGAAGAAATAGGTAACAAATTACTATTCTGCAGCCAACTTCAAGTATAAAATTTTCTTAAACTTGATAGTACGGTCAGGTTTGTAACTCTTTCTGCTCTCTTCCCCTCTTTCTCCCAAAAACTCAAGACTTGACGAGTCAAACTTGATGTGTGTGAAAGGGGACTTACAACTGCATCGGTTTTGGCCTGCTAATGTTAATACAAAGGGGTTAATCTGTCAAAAGTGTAGTTTTTGAATAAGAAAAAATAGGGCATGTTACAAAATTAACAAAATAAAACAAAATTCAGAAGAAATGTAAAATCTTATTAGACTATGCTGAAAGTTTTGCTGAATAATTTATTAAATTTAAACTTCTTAAGTAATTTTTGAGTTTGAAGATGTAACTAAGTATTAACATAAAATTTAAAAAAAGTTATAAAGTTGAAATCAGTTTATTGAGAAAAGAATTTTTCCGAAAGTTGATCGGACGGAAAATCAACTTCGGTATTTTATCTTAAAATATTAATCAATTAAAAAATTGTTTGCTTTGAAAATATTGCCTGCCTTTTTTTATAATTTCAGATATAACTAGCACTGCCCACGAATTCGTCCGTGTAAAACATCTAATTTTCGTAAAATTAAAATTAATAGAATTATGTTTTTAAGCATTTGTTGTAGAGTTCTGTAAAAGGTGCTAAAAACTTTCCATCTAGAAAAATAACATGTACTGACAACTGTTCTAGTACCATTATACCGGTAAAATTGGGTGCTCTCACATTTGATCTCTATTTGCTCTACGAAATGACATATTTTTATAAAAAAACAAATATTCTATATTAAAACTAAGGTTTTGAGGTCCCTTCTTACAAAATTTTATTCAAATCCATTTAGCAAATTTTTCGTGAAGAGAACATAGACAAACGGACAGACAGGCAAACATTCCAAAAATAGATATTTTGTATTCCATGTCGATTACCATCTACACCAACATAAAAATTTTGAAAAAATAATTAATGTCAAAATTTTACCCCGTTAATGTTTTATTATATGTACCTATATAGATTTTCGAACAAACTGTTTCAAGAAAATGAATTTAAACAATTTATAGCCACATCTACACTTTTTTTATTTTTTTATATTTTTAATTTAAATTTTGCACGTTTAATTAATAATTGTCACCTGTGCCTTTTTTAGGAAAAAGTTGGCAGCAACTTTGGCTGCATAGTTCCCTAAAAGCACATTGAAACTCGTTCTAATATACGACGACGACAATTTAATTGACATTGTCTTGCTTATGATCGTCAGCTGTGAATTGATGGTCTTTTATGTTGTCATACATAAGTTTAGAGCACTTTTTTAAAAAAAAATTCGCCAATAATTGTCGTGAATTGTTTTCGAGATTTTTTATTTCACAGGGCATCACAGATCATGATTTTAAAAACCAACAATGTTTCGAGAATAAGGAAATGTATTTGCTATCAATCAGCTGTATCTTTAAGTAACGAATTAATTGAAAATAGAGCTCAGCCGAAGTAGATATATAGTTAGTGCAGTCGCCTCGCAGGCAAGATGGGTAACGTGCCCGTACAGAAGAGCAAGCATATCCTGGATCAAGCCTAAACGAAACCTGAGTTTCAAAGTAAAGTAATAACATAACATTTATAAGCCAGTTAAGGTTGCTCTGGATAAAGAACCTTGTAAGTTAAACAAGGCATTTATCATTAAAGTCTCGTCGAATCCACATTTAGTTGTGATCTAAAAAGTTGGGCTGGTAATAGGCATATGCTTGTTAAGCAGACGTAGAATTATTTAGGTCTTGGTGGCGACACGTGGTGTTGTGACGTTCATGGCTGTGGAAAATTGCAAAACACAGAAAAAATCATAATATTATAACAAATTGCAAGCGTATACCTTCTAAAATTGGCAACTAGCCTGCCTATTATTAATTTTTATAATTTTCTTTGTTATTGTTTTTATTTTTCATATTTGTTTTTTGTATCATTGTGAATTAAAATGCTACTAAAAAACAACATATCAGCAAATTTGTACCTTTTTAGCAAAAAGAAATTTGATTGTGTGAATATTAAAAACTGTATTGTAACGGATTTAATTAAATTGCAACACCGAAGTAGTTAAGCGAGTACCAGCAAACTATTAAATGCAACAGCAACATCAAGTTGATGTTTTCAAAAACCAAACACAATTTTGTTCTCTAAGCGTTTTATTACTTTCTAAAAGTTGCTAAGAACGTAATCTTCTAAGATAAAAGAAAATTTAAAAAGACAAACCTTGTTGTAAAGAAAACAGTTGTAATGCATAAAAATACTAACAGATAGAACAAGTCTGTTTTTTTTAGTTATTCTATTATGTAAAGTTTTAGCTATTTTACAATTCGTTGTTTTGTTTATAAACAAGATATAGTTTTTTTATTTTGACTTTTGTAGCACATCTATAGCAAACTTACAATCGTGTATTAGCAAGTCAATTCTGTTGGACAAGATTACCAAGAAATCTTTATGTTGTGAACTTTTTTTTTGCAACAAGAAATTGAGCTAAAAACTAAATTATATTTTAACGAACTGCTTCTTAAACTTTTACAATTTCAAATGGGACAGCAACATTGAACAGAGGTGTGTTAAACAAAAAAACAAATTTGTTACACATTATAAAAGTAGAACAGAAAAATATTTGTCATCGTAAATTATTTGACTAAAAATGGACTTCTAAGTTTAAGTTAACTGCTGTATTCAATTTTAGGTGTATTTTATATTTCCAATTGGTGCATCTAATAATTAGTTACTTCTGTTAGAATTAATTCCTCCGACTACGCCCAAAAAAAGCAAGAAATCTTATAGGAGTGTTCTCAAAAAAAAAAAAAAAAAAAAAAAATTATATATATATATATATATATATATATATATATATATATATATATATATATATATATATATATATATATGTATGTATGTATATATATTATTTCAAAACTTGCAAAATATATTTGGCCTTATTAAAGAAAGTTATTCATTGGGAGTCAGGAATGTATTGCTCTGTTTTAATTATCAGTAGCTGTAAAATTCAGGACTAAAGTTTGTAATTTATAATGACTTTTTAATGAATCTTATATTTTATATTTTTTTATGCAAGTGTATACTAAAGTAAGAAATTTCCTATAATGTTAATGCTGGTTCCTACAATTAGAAATTAAAACACTTATAGTATGGTCAAAAGAACCATATTTTACTAGACAAGCCAATTGCATTTGTTTCAGTCAATAATTTATTTACGTTTAACAATTTTGAACAACAAAACTAAATACTAGTATTTGTATCACTAATCAAGTCAGTTTGTTTTTAGATAATCAAAGTTCGCCATGAAAACAAATAATGTTTGATGTTAAATATATTTACATTTAGCTTGCTTAGCTCTTGTTTCGTTTGAGTTGTCAAAAAAAAAAAAAATAATAATAATAATAAAAATTTGTGCAGTTATGCAGTAATCTTATTCTTATTTTTCTCTTTAAAATAAATCACATATGTACAGTGAAAACTCTACTAACGGACACATCCCGGCGATCACCTCTTTTACACGGACAATTTTTCAAGTCCTTTTGTTTGTCAAGAATTTTACGAACAGATTACTCTCTTCCAGACGGACACCCCACTGGCCATATGCGGACACCTTTTTCTTGTAAAGTACCTCCAGTAGACGGACAAAATTGTTAATAAATAATAAATCGTTAATAAATAGCAATCGTACAAGAATACTGAAAAAAATACATTCAGCATACAAAATAAACATACCTCACAGCAACACTATTTATGCATATAAAGTTGTGTGATTCCCATTTTCCTTCAATACTTAATAAGTACAGACCAGAAGACATTAACAATATAGATGAGAGTGGTCTTGTTGCGACCCTATTAAGTACATATTTTCTAACTTCTTATGCATAGCAAAGTCGATTTAGGGATGTCGCTCTGTCCGTCCACGTGAGTGTTGAAATCAAATTTTCTAAGGCCGCAGATCAGCTAGAAAAAAATTTAGCTTCGCCAATCGATAAGACATTGTGTCAAAAGAGTTGCTATTGAAAATCAGTAAGTTCGGTCCATATCCTTCGAGGCGGCGGGCAAAACACCCGCTGGAATATGAGGCAATAAAGAATCAAAAAAAAAAACATCGACTTTTCTGACTTTTGGCCTCTGAAATTTTCATAAAAAAGTACTATTGTGCACCAAATTATTTAAGATATCAATATGGGTATTATTTAAAAACTTTTAATGAGATCTTTCAGAAAATACTTAGATTTTCTAAAGATGCTTAACCAATTAATAGTAAATGACATTTTTATGTAAAATTAAATATTGTAGTTATTTTATATTCTTATTTTTTAATTCTGTGTCACCCCAATAATTGTTTTTCTGATTGTAGTTATTTTAGTAAACTAGATTCACTTATCGTGAAGGGCATATAAGTTTCAGCATAGCCGAATATAGCAATCTTACTTGGTGTTTTTTACTTTTTATAAACAAAATGTGAAAAAGTTTATGAGAGTAAAGACAGTCGCGATCCTCAAAATGATTTAAATTACTAAAAATCAGAAATTTCCACTTTAATACTGTAAAAAAAAAAACCTTGCGATCTTTTACATCATATTTTTTATATTTTTTGTAAATTTAACTTTTTTCCGTTTATGCTTTATTGTATAAGAACCTTTTTGTCAGTCGTAGAATGGTTTGGTTTTTAACAACTTTATATATATATGTTGGTCTAATCAACCACAAGCAGATTAATAAGTAGATTAATAATATGATTTAAAAGTGAATCAGGACTAAAAGCGGAAGAACCAAAAACTAGGCTTGGAAACACTGACGATGGTAACACGGCAGCAGAAATTAATTTTCAATCCTGAATTAGTTGCAGTTACTTCTGGAATGAATTTTATGTGCCAAATCAAAGTTATTAATGAAATAATATCGAGTGGTCACAAAATCTGTTTACAAGAGTTTACAAGAGTTGATTATTGCTTAGACATCATAAAACTTTACGTTACTCTATATCAGCGGTATTTTATGATACCTACAGTGCACAAGACTTTTGGACATCGCATTTGACTGTTATTAGAAGAAGCGGCCTCATTTGAAAGATTTAAAAGAGATATTTGAAGAAAAGGAAGAAAAATAAAAATGCCACTCATCTGCATTGTAGTGCAAAAGAGGAATTGTTTTAAATAAAATGTATTGTTATTCTTATAAATCGTTATCTTTAAATAAGTTAAATATTTTTAAATCAAATGAATTCTATAAAGTAATAAATTAAAAACAATAATTTTTATTTATAGTCTTAGCTGTTTGGTTTGGTTAAAAATTGGGAAGATACCCTAACTTTGAAATAAAAGCCTAAAAATATTTTTCGGAAATTTCTAAAAAAAAATCACAGAGATATTTTTATTTAAATATTTGTTGTAGAGTTCTGTAAACAGTTTTAAAATTTTGTTTTAGCACCATTTTACCGATAAAATTGGATGACTTCACATTGGTATCTCTAGTTTCTCTACAAAATGACATATTTTTATAAGAAAAAATTATCCTATATTTGAACCAAGATTCAGGGACCTCCTTACAAAACTTTATTCAAATCCATTCAGCAGTTTCTACGTGATGCGAACACAGACAGACAGACAAAACTTCTAAAAATAGGTGTTTGTATTGCATATCGAACTCTATATACACCAACATCAACATTTTCAAAAAATATAAGTACAGATGTACAGAAATAGTTGAATTTACACGAAAGGAGATGTTTGAAAATTTGTAGTTGTCACAACCAAAATATTTTAAAACAATCAGTGTATTGTTTTAATGATTTTAAGCATCCCGGGAATTTAGCCAACATTCCCGGAATTTATATTTCCCCAAGCCCTAGTCTTAGTGAATCAAGACTAAAAAAAATTGAATGAAAATACGCATATTGAGTCAACAGCATTACATTAAAACCGACAGTATGAAATCGAGTTTGTTAACTACTCAAAATGCTTTTAGACAAAAACAACATAAGCAACAGCAAAACAAACCCCATTTTTTTTGTTTTTTGTGTGAATATTTACACATGAGTGTTGTTATTAAGCCAAATATAATATTTGTGTGAGAAAATACAAAAACGATAAAAAATCTTTTGAGAAATCTAAAACATTAAATTTAATAGTGAAACAGTTTCATCTCTGTAAAATGTACATAAAAGTTTTAAATGTAATAGAAAAAAACAAATGGCATACTAAATCAATAGAATAATTTTAAAATAGTAACTTTATTTTAAACGCATATTAGGATTATAAACTAAGAACAACTTTACTTCAAACTGATTAATACAGAGCAAAATGAAATGAAGTTTAAAAAGGAAATGATAACTATTGACAATTGAAGTATTATTTTATTAGTTGTACTTTATTTTCCTTTAAGTTACAAATAAAAATAAAAAGAAGAACAAATGTTTAAGATTTATAGTTATCAGTCTGAAAGCTTTGCTTTATTTAATTGGTATGTGAGATAAGAATGCAATTACAAAAATCTTGAAAATGATTACTCCGTCGTACAGATACATATGTAAATGATTTAGTTGGAATTCCACATACAAATAAGGAACCTCTAAAAGATTAGTTTTAAGTATTTGTATGTTGACATACTTCCATATAGAATTTAAAGGGCTTAGAATCAAAATTTTTGCATTTTGTTTCATTTTACATTTTTTTATTTGTTCAGTGCCATCATTAGAATAATGACAACAAGTGCGATTGTTGTGATTGGCATTACTAATAAAATTTATTTATGTAAAAAAAAAAATATTTAAACCAATATCTGCATATAAGTAAGCGGTAGATGAAAGTATTAATTTAAATTGTTGCTTATATAACTTTAAGAGCTGTTTTTGCTTGTTTTTAGTAAATAAGATAACCAGCCTCCACATAGTATTCATTTTTATCTTGTTATTATTATATCTATCACCACAGAGCTAGAGCTAGAGAAAAAAAAGAAGAAAGATATCAATATGCATGATATGCATATGATCTTTCAAAAAATACTAACATTTTATAAAAATGCTAAACCCTTTAAGAGCTGATATGATATTTTTGTGTATTTTTTGTTTGTTTTTTTTTTTTTAATTTTTTAATTCTCTTTCACCTTAATAATTGTTTTTTATTTTAGAATTACTTCACTAAACTAGACTTACAGACATTTATAAAGGTATATAAGATTTGTCATAGCAGAGTATAGCACTCATACTTGTTTATATTTATATACAATTTTGTGTCAATAGTAAAAATAAAAATATAAGGACTATTATAGTTTATTGTTTTATGTCTTCAAAATTAATTTTTTAAATTAGATTATCTTTTTTATAAAAATTTCTTAACAGCTTTTCTAAAAATTTCTGCGGATAATGTTTATTGACGTTTTGTGTTTGCTTAATGGATGACTTTTGGGTAACCTTCCAGTTTCACAGTAATGTTAGTTTAAAAATATGAAAAACGCAACAAAAAACGAAAATACTGCTAAAGACCCTTGAGTAATTATCCAGACCAATGCCAGTACGTATTAACCTTGGCTTGGGTAACCGCAAGCTACACGTCTATCTTTTGACATTTGAAGGTGGCTGGATAGAGTTCAATGAACGCACGATTAAATTAAAATACTGAATCCCTTAATATTTATTTGTTCTTGCCTAGCAACAACTAGTCAACCCTAAATGCATAATTTTTTATTTTTCACATAGAAGTGTTAGATTTATGATGTTGCAAATGTAAATAAATGTTTTAAATTATATATTTTTAAATAGTTGACCTGTGTTTTAAACAATGTTTAATATTTTCCATCCCTTCTATGGCTTCTGCAAAAATTGCATGGTTATTAATTTGTGGCCGAAAGTCAAAAATTGTTAAAAGAGTAAATAAACTTACGTAATTTAAAGGTAATTGAAGTTTATTGATCGCACTTATATAAAGTTCTAAACAAAAAGTAATCTTTGTTATTAATGAAAAAAATTAAAACAAAAATTAATTAAATAATTGTCATCGTTGTTCAAGTTTGTCATCTACGTAAAAGAGAACACACACGCAATTTAATAAAATATGGAAAAAAAGATAATCCAACAATTACAAAAAAATATATAATTAAATAAAGAGTAAAATTTATTTTAATGTAAAAGGAAAACACCGGCGTTAAAACTGGGTTTTGTTTGCAAAAACAATTTGAATGGATTTTATTTTATCGGCATGAATAGCATTTCTCGCTTCACTTCTTTCATTTCACTTCTCTTACCGGTATAAATAAATTAAAGAATTAATAAATTAAAAGAAAAAACATTGAATAGTATAAGAACTCAAGTGAAAAATGACTGCGTCGTACGATTTATAAATCTAATGGAAATATTGAATACCTTAGTTGGATATCATTTAGGGATTTAATCCGTTCACAGAATCTAAAATTGAAAGCGTACGTGAGCTAAGCTTTAGAAATTAAAAGAATACTTACATCTTTTAATACCATTCACCACATGAGAAAAAGTGTACATCTAAGTTTGTTTTTCCGTTTAAAATTTCTACAATATTCATTTCCGATCCCACATTCTAAGATCTGATGCATAGCAAAGTCGATTGAGCGAAGTCTGTCTGTCCGCCCGAGCTAAATGAACAAGAGAAAATTTCATACGCCAATCGATAAGACACAATTTCGAAAATTTCGCTACTGAAAATCAGTCCATATCATTAAAGGCAGCTAGCAAAACATCAGCCTTGGATTTGGATATATGTTATGAAAAGTTAAGAAAATTTGATAGTACTTTCTAGGCTGCTTTCAACTTTCGTATTTACTTTTGCAGGTGGTTGTGTTTTACGATTAAAAATTATTGAATAACTAGAAACAATTTAAAAAAAAAAATTTTTTATAGTAGGGAAGAATCTTATTCCGATTTTTATTTAAACTATTCAATGGAAAATCTGCAATATAGTTCATGTGGTTAAACATGTATGGTGAATTATATATAAAATTCGGCATGGTCGAATATGGCACTGTTACTTGTTTTTCTTTTAATCTAATTAATTTTTAAATGACACTGCTCTGTGTTCATTATTTTAAACATTAATTCTAAAATACAGTCCGTTTTATTATTTTGGATTGTTTGAACAAATTATTGTTTCTAAATATGTAAAAGTATGACACTCAAACTATTTTCAGTCTTCAGTTTTTAAGGTTTGTTTATTAAACAATGTTTGAAAACACTAACAAGAGTGATGATGCTGACGCTGGTGAAAAATTTCAAACTAATAATATTACATGTTGTAGCTTATGAAATATTTCGGTTCAGCAAAGCCCTCAAGTTGTTCATGAATATGCCGACGTTCATGATGATGTTGATACAAAACAGAATATTTGGATTTTTTAATTTTCCAAAAGCATTAATTATGTTGCATGCGTATACCATGGGGTTTATAAAATCTGCAAAAAAAAAATGTTTGTTTTTTATCTGTTCTCTAATACGAAAGGTAACAAGAATTATTTTTAGAACATTTTCTTTCTTACTATTGCTGTTCTTTAAACGTCAAAGAACAAGCTTGTGGCAATTACGCAATTCAACGTAAAGCATGTATTTTTAAAAAGTATGTATTAACTGTTTCATCACCAATAATAATGAATTGCCTAGAAGTTCGAACGACCGAGTAGAACAAGTACTTGATAGGTTAACCTCAGCGCAAGTTTGAGCTTGTATTGAAAATTTTTGAGAAATCTGGAATTTTAAAATGATATCAATAACTAATACATAAAAAAATAAGCCACAACTTCTTTAAAAAACTAACTGTGTTTGACTTAAATCGGAATACATTGTTTCTATAGACACTGAACTCTGCAGTTTCAGTTTCGGCATTCTAAGTAGTTTGATTGTTTCCCCTAAGTCTTTTAGAGGCCACGCTATCCTAAAAGGAAAAAATAAATCAATCGTAAAAAAGGGTCACTAATTCTTTTTCTACAGGCCGGGAAGAAAACGTCACAAAACAAACATAAAAAAATAAAAAAATAAAAAATTAGAAGTGAATAAGGGCTAATAGTGGATGTACCGAAAGCTGGATTTGAAAGCACCAACGATGGTATCACTAGAAGAAGATTTTTTCTTAAACCTGAATTAGCTGCAGAAATAACTGGAATTGAACTTGATTTCATACCAAACCAAGATCATTATTGAGATAATATCAAGCGGTCACAATATCCAAATGCAAGAGTTTGCTTATTATTGCTTAGATATTGCAAAACTTTACGTTTCTCTACATGAGTCGCATCCTATCACACCTACAATGCACAATATTCTAAAACCTCCCAGCAAAAAATTTCAAAAAGGCAATCAAGTGTGGAATTAAGCATTTTTGGTGGAAGGACTTCCCGACTGGATTACCAACCTAATGACACCTTAATAATCGATTACTGAGAAATAATAATAATCATTAGGATGTATTTTAAGGCATACTTTTTTAACTTAAAGAACTAGTTTAATTACTGCTTCCTTTACTTGCGAACCAATGTAATGTGTTTTGTAAGCGAGTAACAAAATTTGGCAATCACAAAAGTAAGTCATTATATGGCAAGTACTTTTTAAGGTAATGTCTAATTTTTTGCTGGGATGTCTCAACTGTTATGAGTGAGGTATTGTTGCCTATTAGGCTGTTATCAAAAGAAGTGGTGAGGCACAAAAAAAATATGTTCGGCTTTACTGAAAGTTTTTAAGGGTTCAGTGTAACATAGATAAATTCTGACCTACTTAAGACCCACTTCAAAAAAAGGTCATTACCTTTTACGAGGAAAGCAATATCTCTCATGGTCCACCTGTACTTAGTGTTGAAGGGGATGCAGATTCGTAGGAGGTCTTTGAAGAATCAGACGAAAAAGAACCATGCTCTCATCATCACCTTGCTGCAAAGGATAAGTCGTTTTAAATAAATTGTTTTTAAATAAAATTTATCGTTGCAATCATAAACAAGTTATTACTATGAATACTTAAATTAAATATTATTAAGTATCAAATTACAAAGATATCTTTTTTAGAGTAATTTCGGAAGGCATTGGAAAGCTTAAAAATTAATATTTTAAGGAAATTGGCAAAAAAAAAAATTAAAAAATTCTCACAGGTAGGCTTTGGGCGTCCCTTTCTTTTAACAGTTACATCAATTTTATCAAATTATATTTTATTTAATCGCCACACAAAAAGTTTACGGGGCTAAAAATGGTGTTTTAGAATCTCTTAAGTCCAACTTAAATTTTTTGAACATACTGTGAATTTAAAAGTCGCAATTGCAAACAAACTGACAGGAAAATTAAGATTGACAAAATACCCCTATGTGCGACGTCTGGTTGTCTTCTAGTACATATCATTTACAATTCTATTCGAATTATTCCAATAATGCAAAATTAAAAATTATAAAAATTTAAAATTGTTTTTATTTTGTATTTATTTTTTGTCTTATGCATCAAAAAGTTTTTCTTTTTCATAGGAAAGTAGTTCATAATTCTTATTACTAATATGTGGATTTCAACACTAATATACTGTAAAAGGTTCGTTTTATCCCCCAAATAAATGTTCTTAGAGTGGAAACAAATATCTTTTATTATTTTTTTATACAAAAAATATGTCATGCTTTTATTGTATTCACACGCAAAAGGTTCCGTACCGTGTTAGGGTCACTATATAATATTTTAATTTAATTTTTGCACTTGGGATTATTTAAAATAAAGCGCTATTAAAAATGACGTTACTTTTAGCACACCTTTTAATTTAAATTTTTTATACTTGTTTTTACAGCAAAATAACAATCATCCTATTACGGTCCAACAAATAATGCCATACATGTGAAAATGACGGTACTATCGGAATACCTTTCATTTTATTTAAATTTTTATACATATTCTTATAGAATCTTAAAAAGGTAATTTTCGTGGAAATCTGGACCTTTTCCAAGAATCCTTTGTTCTCAAGATTTATTTTTATCAATTTATTATTATAGCGGACTTATTGTACATACTACGCGTGAATTCTTAATGTCTGCCTACTACAATAAAGACAAAAATCCAAGACCCCTCAAATTGCAACTTCTACACATGAAAAAATACACATATATTCAAAACGTGAGTGTGTACATAAAACAAACAAAGAATACAGTGTTGAATAATAAATTTGGTCGAATTCTGACCAAAAGGCGAACTGAAGTAGTAATAATGCAGCACTTCAGATACAAAATAGAATTTTTTTAAAATCAAACTTTTTTCTTCTGTTCATCAGTTACAAGCAAATCCAATCAGGGCAGTTTTGTGTAAGACCCACGAAAACAAGAAGTATGTTGTTTACATTATAAATTTTTCATAGAACCCAGCGTAAAATATATCACTTTGTTGTGGTTAAACAAAACTCCGATTGAGTAACATACAGGTATGTTCTGACATTCGCACGTTTTTGAAATCGCATGTGATTTGAAAAACGCCAACTTTTGTTTTACATGTTCTGAAACACACCCGTTTTACTTGCGAGTTGCTTTTTTCGAACTTATGTTCGAAAAACAAAAACGTATGATTTGACGGTGCAAAACATAAAGAAACAAAAGAAAATTGAAAAAATGCCAGTGGCTTTCTTGCTTAATTTCATTTTAAAAAATAAAAAAATAAACAAGTTAATAAACAGACACTTAAAAATTATTTCAATCTAATGGATATTTCAATCCAATGTATATTAAATTAATTTTAAGAAATAACACAATGCAAGAAATTATTTGGCCACAAATGGTATTTCTATTAGTGTTATTGTATTTAGAATCTTTGAAGAAAAAGATTACTTATGTCGTGAGTAATCAGTACTTAAAAAGTATTCTTTTTTATTTTGTTAGTTATATCATTCGCGTTCGAAGCGCAGGTCGTCCTAAAAGTAATTGAAATAAACCTATTCAAGCACCTTAACACTTAAATCGCGCATTTAATAAGCACCAAATATTTTTTAAGAATTTAATTAAAGAATTTTAATTAAAGAATTTTAAGAACACCGACTATACGTATAACTGCACTAATATCAATATATTTTCGAAAATCAAATAAAACAGCTGTTTTTATGAAATCGTCAGTACTCAAGAAAAAAACCAACACATCAATTAATAAAACAAAGAACATATATTAAATTTATTAGTTAACATTCTAAATGTGTAAAAATTCAAATAGTTTTTGTTAAAAATAAAATAAAACATATTAATTTTAATTTGTGTAAATTTTATTGTTGTTTTAAAGTTCATTTTAAGTGAAATTTATAACTTCACTTCAGTATGTGCTTGCGATTTGAAGTCGCCAAATTTCTTGCGATTGGTAACTACAGAACACCTATCATGCGATTTCAACTCTCATCGGAAGTTTTAGGCAATTTGCGATTTTTAGAACATGCCTGGTAGTTAATTACAACAGATTAGTATCAGTCGACGGATTTTTCGAAAAGCGAACTGTGCAGGAGCAAGTGTTGACTATACTGGAAGGAAAGTCACCTGCGATTCTTAAAGTTTTAGGTATAGGGTGGAATAAAAAAAGAGCACTGCAATGTCTTATAGGAAATATAAGCAAATATAGCGTATTAAACATTAATATACGAGTATAAGGTTTTTTCAATTCCTATGCTGCCTAGTAGGGCAGAATCAAGATGTTTTGAAATTTCCAGAATTAAATCTTGTTTGGTTTACAAGTATAATTTCTTAAAAATGTATCATAAATCGCACAGGAAGTAACATTAGAATAGTATCAAAGACGACAGTTGATACAGCAAATGATTTATTAGCAAGCGAATAGAGAACGCAAAATACATAGAGCAAAGAAATACATATTAAACATTCTGGTACATTAAAGTTTGAATGCAAATATTGAAATAACAACACATATATACTTATTAACAAAATAACTTTTTTTTAATAAATTTTATTTTACTATTTCTTTCTTATAAAATATTTTACATTCAGCAACGATTAAAATTCAACAACTTTAGAACAATAAATTATAGAAATTAATATTTTTATAAAAACAAAATCTACTCAGGATTTTTATTTCTTCAAGGATACGAGATTATCATTTCTACAGGTCCGCAGGAAAAACAACGGGATTCAAATCTTTATAAAATTAAAAGCGTGTGACGCAAGCAATACATAAGGAAGTGTATGTTCTTTGTTTCAGATAGACAAACTCGATGAGTCTAACTATTCTACATGGAGAATTCAAATAAAAAGAATTTTAATCCCCATCGATATTTGGGGGGCATTGTTAGTGGGCGTGACTTAAAGCCAGAATATTTGACCTTACGTCATCATTGGCTTATAAAAACCAAAAATGAGAACACATTGGCCTCGACATTGTTCTGTTTGAATTCCAGTCAGCTAAACCAAATTAATAGTTTTGTGTCAGTATCTGAAGCCTTCGTGAGATCTGATACCCAAAAGGACCTGCTAAAACAAAGAAGATTTTATATATGTCGATGCAGGATAGTAATATTAGTGCCATAAATCAGTAGATTAAAATTGAAGTCGTTCTTTGATTATTTTGATAAACTTTGTGCAAGGGAATCCAGAGACTTATTTCCTTCACTCACATCCTTAAAAGTCTAGCTGTTAGAAGAAGATGGAAGGCGATCGGAAAGGTTGCACTAAAAATAGCAATCACATTAAAGTTCTGAATGTCTCATATTTTACTGATTTTGAAGGCCTACGGTAACGCACTTATGTGAGTTATAATGTTCAAGCAATGTATTTGCCCAAAGTTCAAAAACTTTTCAGATCAGTGCAGCACAATGATTAGAAAAAAAAAATAACATATAATTTTCCAAAAAACATGTTTGTTGGTAAGCTTTTGAATACGAACATAAATACAATTTTGAAACAAAAAAGCGTCCAAACTAAGCAAATATGTATATTTTGCAATGTCGAGACATTTTTTTAGCTTTAGTAGGCACTTTCGGTAAAAATATAAAAAATTTACTGTATCGTTTTCGACGCAAATAGTAGATTAAGATTGATAACAATTTTATTTAAATAAATGACAAAAAAAAACGTCCTTCTCTTGTAAAGTAACACTAAATTGATTCAGGAATTTTTTATATTAAGCCATCGACATAATTTTACATAAAAATGCCATCGGCTCGTAATGGGTTAAGCATTTTTTTAAATTTTAATAATTCATTAAATATCTCTTCAAAAGCTTTAACAGGATACCCATATTGATATTTAAAAAATTTTAAAAGTTCAGAGGCTCGTAACTCGGCAAACATGGGCGAGGACCAATTTTTTCACTTGATGAAATTTTCTCATTTTTTAATTCTCTATTGCCCGATTATTTCGATACTATTTCTGATCGACTGGCGTATTTATATTTTTTCTAGCTGATCAAGTGCTTTGGCAAACTATATTTCAACACCAACACGGACGGTCAGACAGACATCGCTCACTCGACTTCGCTGTACATAAGAAGTCATTATATATATATTTTATAGGGCCGGAATTGGATACTGTAGAAACTACAAACGGAATGACAAAACTAGTTTAACCTTTTTTCCACTTTTTATGGTGAAGGGTATAAAAAAGCGAAGATGTTTCTTGTGTTGAATTTTAGTTTTTCAATTACAAAAATAAATTTGAAAACTTTTGCGTCGTAATTTATTTGACTTGACTGTTTGTTATTTTTGAAATAAATAGTTCCCAATATTCACAACAAATATTTCTTAAGTCGCGTCCATGTGTTTCACACTTTTTGTAGGATGACGCGAAAAACTTAATAAAAACAATTTCTAATACAGAAATTTTATTTTACATTTCTTTTCTACATCACAACACTTGGAAGAGTTTGACCACACGCTGTTTATTAATGGCAACATGGATTATTTTTTATTTGAATCTTGTTTTCTTTTAATCATCATTATTTTAATTTTTTTTAATCTATAGAAGCATGAATGAACAAATAGGAATCGATTTGTGGCTGATTGCTTAGCCAGGGTAATTTCACACTACAGTAGGAAATTTTTTGAAATTGCTGTTGGTGCTGTTTCATGATTTTTATGCAGTAATCAAATTTTCAATATTTGGAAATTATAAATTTTTCACAAGACATTATGAATAATCACAAGCATAAAAATTTTTAATGAAAAATAAAGACAAATTATTACAGGTTTAAATAAATTCAAAGGCAGTCAGCCAAAGCGTAAATAAAACTTTGCAATTTATCTAAGAGAACAATTTTCTTATAATTGTGTTAGAAAATAAGCAAAAAGCGGATGCAGTTTTCTTATCTAAACTGGGAGAAATTTGTTTAAACATTAAACAATTGATTTTTGATTATTGCTAATGAGGAAGATAATGTTAATTTTACAACGCCAAAAATACAATGTTAAGGTCGGCAAAAAATTACAAAAAAAAGTGTAAGTCATATTTTTCTAAAACTCAAAGAAACAACCTACACAGGTAAGTACATTTTTACAGATATGTTCTACGCCTGTTCGATAAAATGTTCAAAGGGAACACAATCTTGTAGAAATTATAATCCACCTCTTAGCAGTCCCATTATGTTGCAACTAGCGTTAAGTTTTTTTTAAGAATAGACAGATATATAAATAGTTTGTCTTAAAGGACTAGGTTTGAAACTCCACAATTAGTAACGATTTTATATATTCTATAATTAGGGTTTCATTTGGCCTTCTCCAAATTATTCCTGGTCCTTTAAAACAAAAATGTTATACTTTTTCTTCCCGCTACCAAAGTTTAAAACCTTAATTTTTAATTACAGACACAATAACTTTTTCTTTCTACATGGCAACGAATATTGAAATCTTTAAGGAGGCAGTCCTCATCTAAACTTTTTTTAGTTTTGAACCGAGAAATGTGGAGTTTTGCGAATTTCTTTTAGTATTTGCTTTCTATTTTTGCTTAAATTTAATTTTTGATGTCCCGTAAAAGCTATATTTTCAATATTTCTACTTTAACTTATGCGCTTAATCACATTTTCTGTTATCTATTTGGCACACGTACTGATCTTTTGGGAGTGATTTAATCACCTTTCTTGCTCCATTTTAGTTATATATCAAAGTAGACGGAAGCCTAAAGAACGCACTCTTTCAAAGAAAAAAGTAGCAGAAACTCAAATATTCATAAGAATAATATCTACGTTTACCAGAGTTTTGTAAAAAGCAAATTATTTTTGTGACTTTTAATTTATGAGATTAAACGCCAAAATATTCAAAAAATACCAAAAATTATATATTCTTGCACTTTTTTGTTTGCTTTGATAAAATATTTAATAAAATTTTGCATGAACCACTCAATTTCGAAAAATTTACATATGTGTGTATTTGCAACCCAACGTAACTGTACGCTTATGGATGTATCTAGATAAATTCTATTTTAGTGGTGCTTTCGCAAATTTTAAATTATTTTTATGACCTAATAAATTCAAAAGTTTAAAATGTTCAAGATGCTAAATTAGGACAAATAGCAAATGATGTTTAATCAATATTAATTATAAATAATATTTTGTTTAATTTTTATTAATCTTTTATATCTGTGTTTACCATTCATTCAGCAATACATAATCAATATTATAATATCAAAAACCCTGCTATTTCTCCCGACGTTGTTGTTTGTTATTATTGCAAATATGATTTTAATTAAAAAAACATAATTAAATACATATGTATGTATGTTATAGGTATTGAAAAAGCAGCGCACTCTTATGAAAAATATTTTTTAGAAAAAAAGAAAATAATCTTCCACATCGACCTGCATTTTTAGGTGGCAATTTAAGTATTGGAAAGCTGTTTAAAAATTAAGGTTTTAAAATTGTTGATCTTTTATTTTTCTTTATTTATGTAATTAAAAAACAAATATTGTAGTCAGATTTAATGCAAAAGATTATAGATTTTTATGTCATTTTTAACAGGCCGTTATTGCTAAATTATTAAGCATAAGAAGCGGTGTCTATTACTTAGTGCTAAGAAGGCACTATCATTACTTTTGAATTTAAATATACCGAAGTTAGTTAATGCAGGTGAAAGTAGGCCTAGATTCCATTCATGAAACTTCTTATTGATTTTCTCTCCAAACAATCTGAGTAATTAAAATAGTATCTTCAAAGGCAAAGACTCAAATCGAAGCCTAAAAAAATAACAATAAACAACAAATGATTATATTTTACTTTTCCCTCTGCATATGGCTGACTTTTTCGATAACCGGCTGCAATAGAAGAATAAGGTTATCAATTCATTTTTTTATATGGTTGTGCCTGCAAAACTCAGACGTTTCTGAACCGAATTAAATTATGTTTTTCTTCTCTTAAAAGGTTATGCTTACAAATTAGTGCCGTTTTAAAAACAGTTCATACTTTTAGAAATTGTCAGTATTTAACGAGCTAACATCAGATGATTTAGAAACTATATTTCTATTTTTAGTATAAAAGAAATTATAATTTATTTGTTACTAGCAGTATTCACGAATTCGGCCGCGTATCATTTATTATTTTCTTAACTTTCAAACTTAGAAAAATGTATTTTTAAATACTTATTGCAGAGTACAGTAAACAATGTTTCTATAAAAAAAGAATATATGCAGAAAACAGTTTTACGCAGAAAACAGTTTTGGTATTTGTATCTCTACGTTCCCTACGTATTCTACATTTCTTGTCTTATAAATATTATATAAAAAATTTGGGTAGAATACACTGATGAGCTATATGAGCAGTAGTAAAATGGCCATATAGATATTCTTATTTACTTATATTTGAAGAAATCAAGCACAATATAATAAATTAACATACAAAAGATTCCCATTTATAAATTTTCATATATATTCTAAATTTGAACGTACGTTCTAAAGGTTCTCTTTTCAAAGTTTCATTCAAATCCATCCAGCAGTTTTTACAGACAGACAGACAAAAATTCTAAAAAAGGTGTTTTGTATTCCATGTCGACTGCTTTTTACAACAACACCAAAAATTTCAAAAAAAAAGTTCATGTACAGAAATGATCCTGATACATTTGTTATTTTTTGTTCTGCTACATTAATTGCAAAACTCTAGAAAAGCTTGTACACAAAACTTAAATTGAAAAATTTAAAACCTAACAAATCATTAAACTTTTTTGAAACGAACACGTCCCTACATAGTTATATGCCAAGAATGCTGATGACCGATGAAGCGATCCAGAAAACTATGCATTCCCTTGTGCTGGTGTCTAATTTTTCCTGTTTTCTCTGAAAATTTGCACAAAAATTTGTTATAATTTTTCTTTTTTAATAAATTTAAAGACAAATACACGTCAAACTTAGCCGGATTAAATCAATTATTTTATTACAGTATAAAAAACTTTGACTTATAATATCAAAATTGCGAAAAGTTAATACTTTTTTTGTGTTTTTTAGTTATTAAAATTCATTTTAATGTATTAATAATTAAATCAGTACCTCTCCATGTTTTTTGTTTCATCGTAATTACCAAAATTCTTTCTTTAAATGTCTATCTATTTTAACCAAAAATATAAAGCCATTTACCTTTAACTTAAGTTTCTTTTTAATTCTTTAACAAAATAGAACCAAGCTGATTAAAAACAAAATTAAACCATTTTAATGCGTTACATATTTAGATATTACATAATAATACCCAAGTTTTTTTAAGTAGAATACTAGGCTTTAATTTTCCGCATGGTTTCGGTAATAACTGGTCCACTGGTGGTTACATACATTAGCTCAAAAGTCATTTTGTTGATACAGTTTACTTTGTATAAACATATTTGCTTATGTGCTATTGATATTGAATTACAATTAACCTGGTTAGTTGTTAAAAACGGAAAACCCCTTCAGAATAATAACTGATATTAAACATTTGAAAGAGACAAGCCGACAGACACAAGTGATTAAAAATAAAATAACAACGTCAGCAACAAGTAAGAAAGTCTGAAGAACTGACAATTATAATGTTATGTCGTGGTGAATGATAACTAGGTAGAGTCATGCGTATCAAAGTCACTTGAATAACACTTTTTCTTTTAATTTTTTCTAACGCATTTTTTTATAAAAAACGATTTAATAAAATAATATTCGCTAACACTGTTGACAGGCCGTCATACAATTTACTATAATTATTTAGCTTTCCTTTTTTTGTGTTAAATGCTGAAGTTGCTGTTACAGGTTTGACTTTACGAATTTTAAATCAGTAACGTTGTAACGAATTTTTTACTCGTACTATATTTTTTATTTTAATTTACTTTTTTTTAGATGAATGAAAGCATTTTGCTTTTATTTGCCACTCTCAAATTGTTCTTGTAAATTTTACTTACTTTAATTGACCACTATACGAGGTGAAATTTTTCCAGATATAAAAGTTATTAAGAATTTAATATATGAAACCAGTTTGTTTCTTAGATCTTCTTTATTTAGTACTTTAGTATATTAATTAAAATATAAACAGAGTACGTATTTGGTGCTTCTTTCATTTTCACTGTCCTTCATGGACTGTTGTTTTTTTTCCTTTTTACATTGTCCATGAAAGAAATTTAGTTTGCTCTTGTTTTTCATTGACCACGAATGAAATTTTGTTTTGCACACGAATGAGTGTGTATGATATTTTTTATCTCCATGAATGTTTGATTTTTCTTACTGGATAAAAGTTATTCATGTTAAAAGAAAAGACAAAACAGACTATCATTCTGAAAAATGATACGAGAAAGAATAAAAATTTACTATTCATTGTGAACAAATACCTATTCTGAATATGGTTGTAAAATAAATTGTAAAGTAATAAAGGTATTATTTCTTATTTATATTAAAGTTATTTTAAAAAAATACTATGACATGAGATACTATGAGATCTCTTAAAATTTCCATAGCGATAAATGCAAATTATTAAAAAGGCTTACGATATCAGAATACTGTTGATTTCAATGATCTCAAGCTGTGTACAGATATGTACATATACAACATAAATTGAGACGTAGTTTAGCAAGAAAGAAATTGTATTTTAGATAGTCGCAAAGACCATAATTTTAGAATTTACAATGAGCGCTGCACCTGTGCTAATAACATGTTTTGCTTGCTGATGTGAGCATTAGATGAAAAACGAATTTAAAAAATAAGATTCAAAACGAACCGCTGTTTAACAGTAATAAAACGGTTTTGCATATGATATTTTATTTGCAGTTTAAAATCGCCATAATTCAGATTTCCTTTTTTGGTTTTTACATTGCGTGAATTTGTTTCAGAAATGAAATTAATGCGAACACCTCAGAACCGTGGCGAGAAGTTAACAAATTTTCTTAAAAGGCAAATTCAACTTGAGAAAAAAAAAAACGTTTCCAATTAAAAATAATTTTAAAACGTTGTTTTGAATTAATGTATAATATTTGTGAAATCAGAAGTTTTGTAATATCAAGAAATCGGGATATTCTATCATTTTAAAAATAGCAAATAGTAGCGTCTTCATACAGTCATTTCAGCCAAATTTCAAATAGTGCTCACAGCCAACAAAATTCAATTGGAAACAAATTCGCTTGTCACAAGGAATCTTTCTTTTCTGTGTAGGATTTGTCGTGGTCTTTATGTCAGGCACTTGTATTGCTGTTGGCTTCATTATTCTAAGAAAACTGTCCACAGTCAAGCAATAAATAATAGGTACTAATCACATTATATACAAATTATAGATTCTTGTCATTGCTTATTTATTTATAGATATCGACAGGTTATCGTAATCAAAAGCACAAAATTTTGTGGCGTGGCTTGTGCTTTTAAATAAGGCTACATGTGCTTAGAAATAGTGAGTAGTATACTTTCACTTTTGAAATAAATCAACGCCGCATATTTTCCTTAATTTTTATCCACTCATATTTTTGTAGTTACCAATCTTATAACTTATTAGTTCCAAATTATTCATGAATTTTATTTTCCTATCATCAACGCTCAGGCCACGTTGATGAAGAAAGGTTTATTCGATCAAGTAAGAGTAAATAAATAAAGCCGCCATCGCAGCTTTTTTATTGTCAACTACATTTTATTACAGACAGATATACAAACATGAAATTTTTACCAAACTTCTACTTTAATTGATATTTTTAATTGTGTGAGACACTTAATAGCAACTCATCAAGAGGACATCATTTAAGAGAAAAGCTAACGTAAACTGCACCCGTATAGATTCAATAAACCTCAATGGAACGTTGCGTTATATAAAATACTTAACTAAACATCAACAGAAATTCATAGTTTCCTTCTTTATTATCAAAATTACCCTAAATTGTGTGTTGTCGCAAAATAACACACATTAAAAAAACGTGTGGGTTGCAATATTATACATGCTGTCATTACAAACAACAAAAGTAAAATAACATCATTAAAAAAAATAATTTAATAAACATAAATACGAAACATAGCGCATGCTCCCACAGCCGCAAAAAAAAATTAATAAAACGGAACACAACATTTTAAAAGATATAATCAGTGAACTAAATGCTGCAAAAGGTGGCTAAACTATTTCAGTTCAGGATTTAGTGCATATAATCTTATTTGTGCAGTACTTCAGTTATTTTAGACTGCAATTTATTTTAGAAATTTTTTGGTAAAATATTAAAAAATAAAAATGTTTGTAACGCAAAAGTTTAAACGTTATAAACATACAAATCAAATTACATTTTATAGAGGCGTATCAAATTTTATTTATGACTAATGCAACTTTAATTATACTACAACAATCACTGGTGATCGTCAAATCATTTTTTTTATTTTGTTTATTTATTTACAAAATTTAACAATCTCTACTATAATAACCCCTAGTATATTATAATACATATTTACATAAATACAAGTCCCAGAAACGAGATCTCGAGTGTTATAGATATCATGTTCATTTTTGTTTTTCAAAAATAGTAATTTATTTATACCTATAGCCTATATTTTAATTGTAATGAAAAATGTTAATAAAAACGTTACCTATGTATGGCCAAATTAAAAATATTAAAGTCAAAAAAAAAAATAAAAGAAAAAAGGAGTTTTATATTTTACTATTCCACTAACCACCAAAACTTTTTGGTTTTTGTGCCTTGTGACGTAAGAAAATCTTTATTAGATATACTTTTATCAAACCTGTTTCACAAATTTGATATACTATTGCAATCAATTTCTTTGACATTGGCTCGTCTATAATTATGGTAGAAAATTGGAATACCATTATTATCTTGCATTATTTTTAATTTGTCCAAGAACAAAAATGACTCGGGGGACCAAAGCCATTTTGTAAAGCATTTGAAATATAATTAGGATTTGTGTAATGTGGTGCCATTATCAAATTGTTTTCATTAAACGAAGTACATCGCAAAATATAATTTCTTGTTAGACTTATTGTAAAATTGTCTATTCTTATAATATTTGACATGTCATATAATTTTTTATTAGATACATATTTTATGTAGTTACTATGAGATGATCTAAACAATCTTGTGCAAGCTCTAAAACATTTTCTTTCAAAAAGCCTTATTTTTTCCATATATGAAGGTGAAATATTAAACCATACCGATGTGAGTATTTGTCTAATGAGAGACTGATACATGATTATTTTAACTTTAGGCTTTAAGTATTTTGAATAAAATCGTCAAATCATTTATTATTTATTAAGTTTTTTCTGCAACCACAAATAGTAACTATTAAATATATTAGGTATAGAACAAGTACATAACTTATAAATAAAAAAGATGCCGGTGATAAGGAGAACTGAAACAGCCCGGGCTAGTCAAGGAATTAAAAAAAATATTAAAGAATTAGAAGGAGATTTTGAACCTTGTAAAAGGACAAGGGCGTAACTGGAAACAGACTCTTAACTTTTAAAAATAATCCAGAGAGGTTAGTAGATTCTGTGCGTCTCTTTGCAGAATTATGTCGGAAAAGGTCCTGAAATTTAATGAAAGATATTAATACATTTTCTACATATTTAAATTTATGTCATATTGTGATGAAATATAATCTGTATAAAACTTCGATACTATTAGTATACTGTGCTCATATAACTATATCAGATGAAGAACAATCTGTGGCAGAAATTGACATAACAATTGACAATAAATTCACAGGCCATGATAAAAGCTTTAATCTATACAAAACCTAGAAGGACAGATCAAAATTTTCGACACATTTTTAAACCAAATAACTTACTTTATTGCAAAGTAATTTAGAATGAAAATTTAAATCAAAAGATCTTATTTGAAGCCATTTGCTAAAAAGAATTCCTATATTTTATTTTCCAAATAGTAATGATAGGTTTTTAATTTTAAGTATGTTTAGCATAAGAAAGACTTGTATAAGATCAAAGTGACCAAGTCATTGGGGATTTATTTCATGGTTGTACTACCAGGCTTAATGTTTGTGTTCTTTAATTATGTATCCAGTTGATTGATCTTATTGGCACTTCTACACGGAACCTACTTCTGTGGAGTCAAAAAAAAAAAAAAAAACACAATTTAAAAAATGGTTAAGAAATTAACTACCAAATTTTTTGTGATATCTTTAAATGAAAGTTGAATAACCATTCTTGTTAATTTATGTTCTATTTAAATTTTGCAGTTTTAACAAATGGTAATAACAGTTTTTTCTTCACAGAAGGCCAATGCTCCACATTACTTTAGATGAAAAAAAAAGAACAAAATATAAAAAAGGTGTAGCCACTGATAAAAAAAAATTTATATTTTACGTGCATAAATTAATTTTAATGTTTTTGTGGTAATTATGTGCTCAAATCTTTATATAATGCCATTTATTTTAAATGATACAAGAAAGGTTCATAAAACAATTTAATGATGAATTTTAATAGATTTTACAATTTTACACTAATACCAATATTAAAGTTGGTTTCAGTAAAAATGAGTCTGCAAAGTGTCAAAATTAATTTAATTAATAATGTTAAACTTAACCCAGTAACGAAATATCTAAAAAATATTAAACAATTTTGTCCACTTATTCTGTGGAATAAACATTATATCTTCAGTATAAAATTGACATAAAAATAAAATAACCAACAAGAGTAAGATCTTCTACTACTAAGCTTGAGAAAAATCATTCAATCGAACCTTTTCTTTATTTTTGTCAAATTTATAGTCACTCCGCTAGCTGACGTAGTTACCCTTTCTTTAAAAAGAAACAAAAACTATTTTTTTAAATTTTTATTAGTTTCAGTAGAACTAAAGATAATGAAATTTTTTATAAGTTTTAAATTAATGGCTAAATTTCAGAGCCTACTTGAGAATTAAATACCAGTTTAAGCAGCTTCATTAACCCATGTTACGTAAGATTTTTAAAATATTTAATTTTAATATAACACATCTTGTTGACACAATTGCAATAATTTAGATTTTTCTTTTATTTAAAGACCATATAATATAATCCCACACCGTGCAACACAAGGTGTTGGCATTGATATTAAAATGTTCCTTATCGACCAGGACATTTTAAACTTAGATAAAACTCGACTTAAAAATATTAATAATAATTATATTTAGTTGTCAAATTTAGTACGTTTGGCAATGCAAATTAAAGCACCTATTAAATAACTTTCATTTTTTTTAATCCGTTTGTTTCTTCTCCATCCTAATACTTTTTTATTTTTCCTACAATTTCTTGCTGTGGATAATAGTGGATTTGTATCTTGTCTTAATCAGAAACGATTAAGCAAAATTGTTCTTAATAGAAAAATACACAAAATTAAAAGGATATTGAGAAACGTCTTAACATAAAGTTGATAGCAATTATATTACTGCATTGACTACATATTTGCAATGCATTAAAGAGCTCATTAAACTCTCAATTTTATAGTTTAGTTAATCTTTCTTCAAACAAGCTCTAGTATAATTTTAGTTTTACATTAAAAGTAAAAAATTTTATCTCTTACGAAAATAAGTAATCGTTTGTTTGTGAGTATTCAGTCAGTTCCTTCGGTTTATTTTTGTTGAATTTTTCTACTTAAAAGTATACTTTTATACTTTGCAATGACATTCAAATTGTCGTTTTAACCCTTATGCCTACACCCAAAATTTCTCACTTACACATACACCCAGCATACCCGGGTATGTCCGGCCCTTTTTGTTTTAATTTTGGTACTATTTTATTTTAATTTTGATGAACAACTTTATCCTTACCGTGGACGCACTGGTTTTATCCAATACATTCCATCCAAACCAGCGAAGTATGGAATTAAGGTTTAGTGGGTATGAGATGCCATTACTTCATACCCAATCAATGGGCAAATCTATACTGGTTTATCACCTTCTGGGGAAGGGGAAAAAAATCAAGGCGATCGTGTAGTCAGTTATAATTCAGCTTCTTCCTTGATGTCAGACTACAAATTATCGATATTAGGCATAGTAAGTAAAAGACGTAAGGCCAACCGAATCATCGTTATTTGGGCTTAACAACAATATAAGCATGTGCTCACATATTCCAAAACGAAACAAATCAGTTGTTCTTCTTTCTACATCACATTATAGTACCGAAATTGAAGGTCCAAAGCAAAAGCCTGTAATGATATTGGATTAGAATATGTACAAAGGTGGTTTCGATAATATGGATAAATGTCTTGCTAAATACTAAACAAAAATGAGAACAAATATATGGCTCTTGGCATTTTTTTATAATATTATTGACGTGGCTGCATTTTCAGCATTTGTGACCTGTATGAAAAATGATCCACACCTAAAAAAATCCACGAGCTGTAGAAGATTGTCCCTTCAACAGCTGAGTTAACAATTAGCTTTGCCGCAAATCCAGACTCGTTCACAAAATGCTCAAGTTATACGAAATTTTTCATCACGTAGTCATTTTTACATATGGACTTCGCGTTTAAACGTACATGCAAATTACTTATGACATAGCCTACAAAGTAAGTCATTGTCATCTGTTTGGTGAGCGGTTCTGTTAATGCTAAAAAAGATGTCAACTCTATTATGCTTCCAACGATTGTAGTCCTTTTTGCACTTTCTGATCATTTAAAAACGGTATAAGTAAAGAAAGAAAAACTTGCATCACTGGAAGTCATATGCTTTGTCATATAAATATAGAACACGCTCTAAATGAAAATTTGTCATATGATTTTACATATGTATTTAACATAAGAATGTTTTAAACCGTTTACACGATACATATGTATTTTGTTATGGAAAATCTGACAAGTCACATGTAAAAAACATTTGGTCTAAAGGCACCTTAACCGTCGCCTTACAACTAGGCGATGAACACGCGAGCGTACACAAGTAAGTCATTTCTTTTTTTAAACACTTAAATCTGAAAACAATTTTGATTACGTTTACGATGTGAATCGCGTTCCATCGCCTATGCCTTAACAAATAAGCGATGAATGTGAGAGCGCACACAAGTAACGGGAAATATTCCTTACAAATGTCACGTATTTTTGCAATTTTTATCCATTTGAGTTGTCATATATGTTTTTTTTTTATAACTTTCCATGGCATTTTTTTTTGTTCTTCCCTAATGAGTAACGGGATAATAAATATTTGGTTTTAAGAGCAATTAGCAAAATTTTCATTTCAGTTCAGTAAGTGATCATTTATACGATTAGAATATTAATCGGATATATAAATTAAAAAAAATAAATAAATAAGTGGTGATCAGTGAAAGGTGTGGTGTGTAAAAGTAATTACTTTATATTAAATATATATATATATATATATATATATATATATATATATATATATATATATATATATATATATATATATATATATATATATATATATATATAATGTTTATATTATATATATATATATATATATATATATATATATATATTAAAATATTAATAAAAAAAATTGTGAATCGCCGGCGGATCTCTATTGCGAAGCGCCGCGTACCGCACGCAAAAAAATGTTAGCACTAAATTTTAAGATACTGGCTGATTGCTATAAAAGTGCTATTTTAAGCAAGTTTACCACACTTTTCAATTAAATATTAATGTTTTTTGACCTTTATTCTTTTCTTTTTTTATTTTAAAATTTGACTTAGTGCTTAACGAATAAGGAAAGAATAAAGTTTACCACACAAAATCTTATCATATGATCTTAAAAACTTAAGTTTTATGTAATTTTCATATGATGGAAAAGAAGTGTGAAAAAGCAAGCGGGATACGACGAATTGGCCTACTGATTTAATGCTTTTGGCGTAACGATGTCATTCTTTAAAATGCAACTTTACAAATAAGTAATTATTTGTTGGTTGAACATATGGAGTTTTCATAAAGAAGACGCACTGCGACATGCTCTCGTGATACAAAATAGCTTTTTGGGAATTAATTGTTTATACCCTTCACCACAAAAAGCAGAAAAGAAGTATATCTAAGTTTTTAGTTTCTACAACATCCATTTCCGTCCCGACCAACCGATTAGACATTGTTTTGAAAGAGCTGCTATTGAAAATCAGCAAGACCGATCCATCTTTCTCGAGGCAGTGGGCCAACCACCACGCATTTTCATCATTTGGAACAATGAAGTAACTCCAATCAAAAAACAATTATTTAGAGCGATGAAGAATTAAAAAATAAAACAAAACATCAAGTGAAAGAATTGGTGCTTGCCCGCATTTTTCGAGTTATTGGCGAGTGATATTGTCATGAAAAATTTGATTGCCAATATGGTTATTATGGGTATCATTAAAAAAATTTTTAAGAGATCTTTCAAAATTTGTGAAAATTTTTTAAAAATGTTAAACCCATTAGTAGCCGGTGAATTTTTTAGGTTAACATATATATTTTTTTATTTTTAATTTGGTGTCACCCCAATAATTGTTTTTTTTTTAATAGGAACTACTTCACTAAACTAGATTCACATATATGGTAAGGGTATATAAGATTCGGCATACAGCACTCTTACCTGTTTTTATTATGTTGTTGACAATTGTTTTTCAATTTGTATTTCAAAACAATATACACAAATATGTATAATTGAATTTGAAATGCATATAGACAATAATAACAAATATCGAATAAAACAAGAAATGTAAAAAAAATTGCAATATGGAAACTTATGTGTCAAAAAAAGTAATGTTGTCAATCATGTTGGTTATTATTTTAGTATTGTTAAAACTATCACAGTAACACCGATTAACAAAATGTAACGATTTGTACGATAATCTAAGCTTATTCAACGTTGATTTTTAACACTATGTTGCAATGTCAATTAAGTGTTTTGATTTGGAGAATTACTTCAAACCCTTAATAATAAATGAAACACTCATTAGTTATGAAAAATATTCCAATAATACTAGACCCAACAAAACCGAAATAAATCACAAACTAATAATTATTAAACAATACTTAAATCATAAAGTAAAGTATAATATCTTGAGCAGAGAGAATAACAGAAATCGGGAACTAAGTACGGAAAGTTTTAATTTGCGGCAATACGAAGCTCCTTTATACTGTACGTTGTTTTCGGACGCCCGCTAACGAAAAAGCCTCTACGACCCTTCAAAAGTACTGAACGTTGACTTTAAGTTAAACTTAAACCCAAAGAAGTGCTTTAAAAATAAGAAAAAGAGTATTGCAATCTTTAATTCTGTCACTTAATCAATTTATTGTCAAGTGATTTAATTCTGGATGTTACAGTACGAAAGTTGTCGATGCAACTGTTTAAAATAGGTAGTCTTCTTTTAAAGGCATTGTTGACTTACAATTTAAAAACGACATTTTAACGCTCATCATAATTTTAATGTTCTAGATGATCGAATGTGAGCGGAGAGTAGAAAAAAAAATACTTTTGCAATTCGCATATATTTCATGGGCGCTCTAATGTACTTGCAGAACATTAAAAGATATTTAATCAATTTTATGTTTGTACCCTTAAAAAGTTCGATTTGTTATTTTGCACAACAAATGCTAAATTTGAAACGCTATGGAATACATCTGCTTTAAATATTTTTGTTTATTTCTTTTTTTTTTTTTTTTTGTCTATGTCTATGACATGATATGTACATATATTCACTACCCTTTTTATTTTATCGATGCTATGAAAATCAATGTTCTTCTCTTTGTCACCTTTTGTATCTAATCTTTATTTTTGTAATATTATTTATTTTTTTTTTTTTTTCGTATTTATAACACAATGGTTAACATTTTCTCATATCGATTTCCCAGCAGAGTGATAGATTGTTGATTGGCATATTAAGATGGAAACTCTTGATAATGCGGCACATATTGTGCATACAAGGTTTTTTTCAATATACTGTTAAAAATACTCCGAATTTAATGGGTGGTAGGTGTTCCTTCCTTCAAATCCATAGTTTTGAAATTTAATACATTTTTTTATTTAATATTCAAAAAGAATATTCTCTAATGTTCCTAAGTGATACAACTACTCAAAATATTTAAAATCTCTTTTAAAACTCTTTTGTAATTTAGTTTTAATTCTTATATTTCTTTTTTAAGAATCTTTGAAAAAACAGCTATAAAACGGATATACTTCTAACCTTTCACTTCTGCAATATCACTAAAATAGAAAACTGTTGTTGAATCAAAAGAAACGAAAAATATGAGATGGTTCTTAATTTAACTGTTTTTTAATGTCTAAATTCAAAACCCAAAAGTCTATCTTTTTAGTATAAAGTTAAAGTTATATACAAAAAAAATGGAAGGCGGTGATGAATTTAGTATTATTAAAAAAGTAAAAAAGTAGTAAGTAAATACTAAACCTTTGCAATTAATTCCAAATGAATGTAACGATAAATTAACATTCATTGCAGTGCAAATACAGGCAATCATAAAGACGCTATAAATACAATATTTTATTTATTTAAAAGTCTTCGTATTTAAAAAAAAAAAACTTACAGTACTTTTATATGTAATTCCTTATTTTATATAATAATTTTTATTATTCTCCAAATCACAAAGAGTTCAGTTTTTCACTCTAAGACCTGACTAATTACGAAGGATAAGGAAATGCAACTAAGAAATATAATTGCTGAAGACAGAGAGTATTATAATCTGGAAGTTGTTTTTTTTCTTGAATCCGTTCACTGTGCCAATAATTTGCCTTTCTCCTTAATCCAACTAAAACATAATATCTACATATATGACTGAGTTCAATATGACACATGTCATTTTTGTTACAAAAGTTGGGGAAAATCTATACATATAACAAAACAGTAAAGTGGTCATTTCTGTATATGAAATATTTTTTTTAATTTTAGTGTTGTTTTAGATAGGAATATTTACATGTCTGTCTGTCTGTGTTCGCATCAAGTAAAAACTGTTAAATGGATTTGAATAAAATTTTGTGATGAGATCCCTTAGAACCTAGCTTCGATTATAGAATACGTTTTTCTTTTCATAAAAATATATCTATTCGTAGAGAACGTAGAGGTTCAAATGTGACAGCACCTAGTAAAATGGTACCAGAACAGTTGTCAGTACATTTTATTTTTGTAGATAGAAAATTTTAAACTCTGTTTACTCTCTCTCAAAAAATGTTTAAAAATTAGACGCGGTCGAAGTCGTGGGCAATGTTAGTTCATAATAAATTGTTTGAGAGGTGGAAATAAAATATTTTTATTTATACTCCAAAAATGTACACATACTGATAAAATGTTTTTGTTATGTAATCATATAGTTCTAATCTAAACTAGCATCTGTATAGATCTGCTGCTTAGGATACTTTCTCCTTTTAATTCAATTTCACACTTTGTCGCTGAAATACATAGCCTTTAAATTTAATTTCAGTTCAGAGTTCCATTTTATCTTAAGCTGATTTGTTTATCATTTTAGAAGTTATCTTTACACGTAAATTTAATTTTTTAGTATCCACTTAATAAACAGTGTACTATTTGAATGCTTAAGCGTGTGTTTAAATAAAAATATTTCATATCTTAAATTTAATATTTGCTTATTGTTAAGAGCTTGTTTGTTTGTTTTGGTGGTTTTATTTTAATATCAAACTTCCTAATTTGAGGACAAGAACAGGTGAAAGAAAATACTATAGCATCTAAAATACACAACATTAAAATTCTTAGAATTGCTTAAGATATGATAAGTTGTTAAACTAATTTAAATATCAGCAGTGATGTTTGCCTTTTTTGTTTTTTGTTTAGATTAGAACAATGAATTGCTACAAAGAATTTGTTCATGTTTTTTTAGTTTGATTGTTATTTATTACTTAGAGTCTGTGTTTCTTATGTACCTACCCGGAAATGACACATTAAATCTCAGTTTTTTTATTTTTTTTTATTTTTTTTTTTTTTTTTGTTTTTCTTTTTGCAGTGATAGAGAAAAATATATCAGCGAAATCCTATTTGAACATGAAACTTTCCCGAAATATAAAAAATTATTGAACAAGTGAATTAAGCCATAACATCCGATATCAAGAAAAATCAAAATTAAGCTCAGAATTCATTAATTACCAATAATACTAATGTTCTTTAATACGTGTTTGCTTTTCAACAGCTAAAACGACACGTCGTCTTAAATTATTTTATATACTCTGTAGAATTGAGCAAAATAATGTCATATTTAATTTTAAATTATAAGAATTTGTAATTGCAGCCAAACTAGATATCTCACAAATACAGGAATCCAAAAACCGTATTATTTGCTTACTTCTTTTTACTGAAAAACAGTCGTTACATGTCAATAATTTAAATTAATCTCACAAATAATTGTGTAACAATTAAACTTATATAAATTAAGCTAGTATATATTTAGAGGTGTTTTTAGAATAGTTTTAATATGAAAAATTATATGTTGGCAAAAATAAAATAAACGTTCAAGAGAAAAATAAACGATCACATTATCTGAAACGACATTCTTCAAGTTTTAAAGATCTTTCTTAATTTTTCTCTTCATACAAAAAATTATTTCCTTTTTAAATTATGTCAAAAAAAATTTAATTTTATTCAACCAATTGGCAGCAGAAATCAAGTTCTACTTTTGTATAAATGTTTTCATACATATACCTTTTTTAAATTTTAAAATGTATGTTACTGTTGGAGAAAAGATCGCTTCACAAATGATTACATAGATAGTTTGCAATTATTTTTTTTTTAAGTTGGATATCAAATGAACGTTCTTACTCCATTTACCAACAACATTGGATTGATTATGAACAACATCATCATCTACTACGTGTTGTGTTGAATGCTCTTTTCTATTTTCAATTTATTTTATTCTTGAACGTGACGTTCCATTACTATGTTAACAGTTTCGCTTGTACATATCATTCATAAAGAAATCGCACAAATAAAAAAAACACTATAAATAATTGTTTAAATATGCAGACATGCAGGTTGTTAAACAAGTCGGTAAAAATATGTTGACAAACTTCCTATGAGAAAAGAGATAACAACAACATTACAGAACAAAAATAGGGCAGAAAAATATTAACACAATACTTTGTATAAATCTATAAAAATATTAAAAATCTCCTTTTAAATTTGTTTGTTTATGATTACTTCAATCACAGCTAAACGCTTGAACCGATTTCAATAAAATTTAAAACACGGGTAGGTATTTGTCCTCATGGTAAAATATAGTATTTATATTTTCAAACAGTGAGCAGGACCATGGCCGTAACCATTATATCCTGACTGCTCTTAATTTCTTAATGATTTAATGGTTGTTTTTTTTTATGCAATCAGATCAGGCGCTTTTGTTTGCGCGTACATTAAAAATGCTAACTAATAGTCTTTAATACCAATAGTCGTGAATGATGTTTGAACAAAATTTGAAAAATTAGAATCAAGCCCCAAAAACGCTGAAATGGTAATACTGGCATGAAAATATTTAATTCTATCCTTCGAACTATTAAAGCAAAATTATTTACGCATTATTTACGTAAAAATCAAAACGATTGTTTGGTATTCAAATGAAGAGTTATTTATTAATAACATATCGACACAAATATTAATAAATTATGTTTATACCTTTATTATACAGTATTATTTGGAATTATTTAAAAGCTATATTTAAAGATTTTTTGTTTTGATACTATCAAGGGTAAACTAACGGTGATGCCTTCACAAGAAAAGAAGTCACATTCATATTATTACCGAAGATTTTATTTTCTCATTTATTCTCAACTTTTTTAAGAACTACGACCTTTCTTTATACAATTTCTGATAACGGAAGTAAGATTCTGTCTTGAAATATTATATTGGTGGGTGACAGTGAATTGTATGAATTACTAAATAGTTTATAATAAGGTCGTGTTAATTTGCAGAGTTATAGAATAAAACTCCTTTAAAAGTGAGCATTTCAAATACCAAGGTAAAAAGCTTTCGATAATGAAATAATACCGATTTAATGACAGAACAAAAATCAAAGGTACTGACTACTATTCTCGTACCTTTATACAGGTAAAATTGGGTACTTTCACATTAGTATCTCTAGTTTCTCTACGAAATGAAATATTTATTTATTCTATATTTGAATCAATGTTGTAAGGAACCTTCTCACAAAATTTTATTTAAATCCATCCAGCAGTTTTTAGGTGATACGAACACAGACAGACGAACAGAGAGACAGGCAAAAAAACAAAAAATAGGTGTTTTCAAAAAACATTTTATGCACAGAAATGACCCTGTTACTGTTTAATTATTTGTATAGATTTATGCTTTTTGGAAATAACACAAATTTAAATAGATATTAGGGAGGACGATATTGGTGAGGAAGTATACAAATAATCAAACACAAAATTGAAAATTTCAGAGTCCCGTAACTCGGAAATTTAGGCGGGCGCCAATTTTTTTCTTGATGTTTTTTTCTTAGTTAGTAATTCTCTATTGCCCCATAAAGTTATTTTTTTGATTAGAGTTACTTAACTGTTCCAAATGACATGAAAAATTTAGATTAACCTGTTGTCTCGAAGGATTTCCAATAGAACCTCTTTCGACACTATGTCTGATCGATTGACGTATTTATTGTTTTTTTTTAAATAAAGTTTGTCGAGACTAACACGGACGGACATCAACTTCGCTATACATAAGGATTCAGCATATATATACTTTATGGAATCGGAAATGGATATTGTAGAAATTACACACGGAATGACAAAATTTATATACACTCTTTTTCCACTTTTTGTGGTGAAGGGTATAAAAACACCAAAAAAATTATTTATACCTTTAGTTATTTTCTATTGTCTAAGTCTTCTGATAGAAGACATTTTATAACTAACTTTGTTAAATTTGTTAATTATTAATATAAGTAGTTCTCATTTATTTTTTTTATTTTTATTTTAAACGCAATTTTGCATTACTCTTTTCATAAAATGTCAAGAAAACAGAATCATATATAATAAATTATTAGCAGTCAATTAACTTTAATTAACACTTTATTTTATTTTGAAACTGATATACTGACAACAATTGGCTAAGCTGCTCTAAAACTGTTCCCACGATTTTCTAACATTTTTTTTGATATTCTTTTATGAAAAATGTATTATGGAATGTACAAGCGATTGTGAAAATTAAAAAAAGGCATTAAAAATGTCCTTTTATTAAGCTCTCACAAATTAAGATATTTTATTTAAAATAAAACTTATTTTTATTTTCATTGATCATCGTTTCGTCTTCTAAAGTAAATAGTAAATTTGTCTAAAGGAATGTTATTCACCCTGGGCTAATATTAAATTTTTTAAATATGCAAATCATATATATTCACCCTTAAAAACAAAAAGAGAAGAAATTTCTTTATATGAAAATCTAAGAACCGAGAATGTGTTGACATATAAAAATATACATGAAGATTGTTGATATATTCTAATTATAACTAAAAGTTTTTACAGAAGAGGAGCAAAAAAAATTATTTGCAGCTTAAGATATTATTTTTTTAACGTTGACAATTAAAACAATTTACCTCGATCTTTTTGGTTTAAAAGTGTAGCTAGTAGTAACATTGTGTACATATATATTTGATGAGAGTAACTCTTAAAAAGAATACTTTCACTAATTTGGTTATGCAGGGGTACCCTCATAATATAACAAGCTTAATAATAACTTAAGCTTAATAATTCATGTTATAAAGGTTATGAATAGTATGAATAGTATAAATTAAATCAACGTATTTATTGACAAAGGTATGCGTCAAGTTTTAAAAAATTTCGAAAAAACCGATTTTTAACAAAGACCTGATTTGCGCGACCTCTAAACCTCTTCCTAAAAATCTAAAAAGAAAACTCAAAAATACTGGACCTTATAAGCTTTCAAATTATGCTTTGGGACACCCTAATGAATACCTCTAGTCGTTCCTGCATTAAACAGAATGACAATAATATTTTTACATAAAAAATGTAAGTGTTAGAACGACGGTAGTTTCGGGTTTCGGCAGTCACTAAAAATGTCAGTTAATAAGACATTTGTTACCCTTATCTGCATGTTATTTAAAGACACATAATGCTTTTTAATACATATTTTCTGCTTTTTTTAGATCAATTTTTATAATATACGAAGCATTAAAAATTTAACAAAAATAAATAATGACAAATGTTTAATGTATCTTCTTTAAATTTTGTTCTTAGCTATTAAAATAATTCACTGCAATTTGGGTCTGTCTAAACTAAACTAAAGAGCATAAAAATATGTGTGACAACTGTGCAATGTGGGGGACATCAAATACTATTATCATATCTGTGCTGACTATTGCTTTTTTTACTTAACTTTGATTTTTGTCTTTACTTTATTGTTTGTGAGAAGTTTCTGAAACGCTTAGTAAGCTGTAGCTATCTGGCCATCGAGACGTGCTTTCATCCTCAATAATCAATATCAGTGATTTTTATAAACTGCTCTGGTTAATTAGCACGATACTTTTAAAGATTCAAAATATTGATATTCTTGGTAATGAATTATTTTTTTTACAAACCTTTTTCTAGACCAATTCACATCGTAACAGTAGAAAAAGAGTTTTTTATTTCTTTGCCTTTTATTTATTTAAACTTTTCTATTTAGTACAGTCATTTGGTCGAAAAAAATAGAGGTTACCACCACCATATTGGAAAAATGGCGCCTAAAAACAGTTTTTTAATAACTGTTTTAAGTCTCATCCAATGCACAATATCAAAATTTTCGCGACTGTGGTGAAATTCTGAAGTACAGGGTTTGAATTATTGAGGGAAGCTTTGTTCAGTGAGAAAAGTGACAACAAGATAAAAGAACGTACGCGTATTGTTAAGGCAGCAGCAGTAAATGTTACCAAGGAAATTCGGTCTAGGGTGTACGAATCAAAATAATATCCATCAGACAATTCTTTTCAAATCATATATACCAGAAAATTTGTGAATTTTCCTGATACTATAATTTTAAAAAGTAAACGCGAATCGCTTGACAAATGGGAGAAAAAAATCATTCTTCTTGCAGATTGTATTATTGGTGCAGTATAGAGAAACTTCAGTCTTTGATATTTCAATCAGTACTAAAGACGATGAAAGCACAAGACCTGCTCCGTCAACAACAATAAAGCGATGGAGATTAAACTAAATTCAGAAATAGTGAGTCAGATGTGGATGAGACCTACTAGATATACCACGATAAGAAAAGTTTTCCGCCAAAACGTGTGCTGAATTTACGGAACTCGTACAAACTATTTATGTCTGGAAAAGTTTTGACATAAATTTTAGAAACTTTGTATAGATATGCCAACATTAAACACTTCCGGAAAACTTTTCAAGTAAAAATACTAAATGATTGGGCTATTTTTATATATTGTTGTTTATTTTTAATTGCTACCAGGACCACCATATCGAACAATTACAATGCAAATTTGTTTCCTTTGGTTTTAAATGTACATACATTTTAAGAACGCATTTGTTTTTCGATATACATATTGAATGAGCGTGACATTAAAAGATATTTAAAAATATAAACAGGAAAGTAAATATTTATTAGAATCAATGAATTTATTTATATAAGCACTCACATATTTTTGCTCATTTAACAAATTACTGAGCACGGCATGTGTAAGTAAACAATTTTTCAAATTAATCATAGTAGGAAGAAGTAAATATTACATTTTTACAATAACACTTTTTAAAATAATTAAGATTTATTTTCAAAGTTAAAAGAAAGTAAAATGAATATTTTTCTGCTATTATTCAAAAGATATTTACCTCATTTGAATACATTTCTATGTAAATATTACACAAAACAAGCAGAAAATAAAACTACTACAAGTACAAAGAACAAAAACAAATATAAACAGAGAAGACAAAGATCTAAAGCAAAACAAGCTAAAACTGCCTGCTGCAATATTAAAATATATATACCCAAGTTAAAGATACTCTGCAAAAAGTTCACACGCAACTTTTAAAACACAAGTTGCTAACAGAAAGAATTTAATATGATCTGCACGTATGTACATTTAATACCTATTTTTTTTTTGAGTTTTTTAAATTTTGACCTTTGTTTTTGAATATTTTTTAACAAGTGTACTTAACCAATATACTTCCTAGAAGGTATTCTAATTTAAAAAACCTTTTGTTCAGTAGCTTTCTAATTTCATTTTGTCTTCCGACATTAATATAAGACTTTAGCTGAATAATAAAAATAGGATCAATCTGAAAGAATACTCATATCATATATAATCCGCAACTCTTCTTTTGTAACAACAGAAAAGCTGATGTAAGTGGTATTAAAGGAAAGCTTATGACCACTTGATTAATATATTATAATTATTTTTCTCGTGCTCTGTTTATTAAATGACATTTACCTCAAAAACTTACAATATCAGGTTAAGGTGTTTTTTGAGGAATAAAGTCTGGAATTAAAGTGTAAAATCAAAGCGCATCGAGAAACTACAAAATTTTGAAATTATATAGGTAAGAGAGTTTTAAATAAAATGGTGAATAAACTGGAATTTTTGTTTTTATTTTAACATATAAATTCCCGATACGGGGAAAAATGTCCGAAAACTGTTTTTTACAAAAGAGGCTACTCTGACTTTATTAACCGTGGGACTTTATTAACATAGGGGACTTAAAATCTCTTATGCTCTTTTAATCGGTGCTTTGCACTCCAAGGATTTTTAGAATAATTAATTTTTTTTTCAAAATTTGCCATGCTATAGGGCTAAAAGAAGAGCCGCTAAAATTTTTTTATCTTATTTTTTTTTTTTTTTTTTTGTATTTGCATTTGCTATATGTTGTCTTTCAAATGGCTAAAAAATTGATAGTAGCGCTGTAAATTACATAAACTAAAAAAGAAAATCTCCTTTTTGGAGGAAATCCCTAAGAATGGTATTTTTACAGTTTCTCAATTTGTAGGCTTGTGACCTTTTATTAAAAAGCGCTATCAGAACAAAACTTTAAACTTCTTTACCCTTAATTTTATTAGAGACATAGCAAGTGTATTTAAGTAAAAATCCGATAGTTACAACAATGCCATGTTAAGGTCGAAAAAAATTTACAAAAAAAATATTGAGCCAATTTCCTTGCAAACAAAAACATACAATCTACACATAAAATGATATTTTTATAGATATATAGGTCAAATTAAATTTAAAATTTCCAAACATTTCAGTAAAAATTAACTTTTTATGAAATTTTCAAAAAACTATACTTATGTCCAAAGCACCAAACTTTGTTGGCCTCCCAGAAGCCATAGTGGGCCGATCTTTCACAGATTTATTGAAAACCACCTCTACTTAGCCTCTGTTAAATTTTGTTAAGATATCTCAAGTGATTCGTTTGCAAACCACTGTGCAGTACACCGTAAATTTATTTATGCTTTAACTAAGCTTTTTCAGAAGCCACTGCTTAGTACTAAATCTATCATGCAAAATAATTAAAAATAATATATTTTACCATTATAAATTAAAGCATCAGGAAATTTAAAAAGAATCAGAAGAGTATGTAACGGTTTCAAAGGTAGGGCCATATAGATCAAATTACATCAGTTATAATTTCAAATTTGCTACATGTTATAGGTCCTGTAGAAATTTATATCAACTGTCTACAACTGTTTAACAGTTTGATATATACATCAAACAACAGCAACTATTGTAATACCCTATAATTTGTAATTTAAAATATTTATACTTCTTAATATACCAGACAATGTAGTGGACATTCTGGTTAATTTTCAAGTATTTGTATACAACGCTTCAAACAAAAGAGCCATATAAGTCAATTACTTCATATAGGGGAACACCTTTTAATATCTGAATTCAAATTTTATACTTGTTGTTATAGGGGACTTAGCAATACAGATTCTTGGTAAATTTCAGCTGTCTGTCTAAGACGGTTAAAAAATTTGACCATATACATCAACTTTTAAGACACCCTTTAATTTTCAAATACAAGCTTTATACTTTTTATTATAGCGGACTTAGCAATAAAAGATATTTGTAAATTTCAACTTACGGGCTATAACAATTCAAAAGTTTTGCCACTTACATCAAATTACATTAACTATGGGACACCACTTATTATATAATTTTGAATGTTTAGACTTGTTATTATAAGGGACATAGTAATCGATATCCTCTCCAATTTTCAAGCGTTTGTCTATAACGGTTTAAAAGATAGGCGCATATAAGTCAATTAACGTCACCCATGCGAACACTCTTTAATTTTTAGTTTTATTTTTGTATTACTTTATTCTATTGGGAGCTATTGTAATGCGCTTTACGCTTCATAAGTCATTTAAAAACGTGTATGTTGTATGGGGACACCCCTTAGTTTTAGAAAAATAAAAAAACAACATTTAGTCAAATTAATAACCTCCTTTTTTTGAAGTTAATAAGTATATAACAAACAATGAATATTATAGACAGCAGGACACTTAAAAATGTATGAAAATATTCAACGGCAAAAACGTCAACTTTAAATTAAAAGGTGTCCGAATGTTGACCAGATTTTAACTTGCATGACATTAGTTTTTCAACCGTAGTGGCAGACATTAAGAATTTTCACAGAGTAATTACAAATTAGAATTTGACAAATATGGCCTTTACTTTTAAACCATTATAGGCAGATACTTGCAATGTATAAAAATGTATGGCCTATTTACTTGAATTGTTATAGGCTGAGACGATTAATTGACGAATTATCAAGTGGCTATAAAAACAAGTATATTAAAATAAATTTAAAAGGTCTCCTAAAAGTGACGTTATTTTTAAAGGATTTTTTATATTTTAACAATTAAAATTTAACGATTTTGAAAAATTAAATTAATAATTAAAGGGATACTCATGCACTCGCGTAAGTCAAATTCACACCTGACGGACTTTTTATTAAAACAATACAGTTATATATTTTTTAAATATCTATGTGCTCTAGGTTTAGCATACAGCTTAGAGCAAACAAAAAAAAATAAGAAAATTTAAATCACGTCGATAATAGTGCAATTAACTTGTGTTAAAATACAAATCTTTATTAACTTTCGATTTCGTCTATGTGCCGTTATCGTCAGTAGCAAGTTTGTTGTTGGTGTCAATTTTGGCGTAACGAAATTATTGAAACTACTTACTTAGATTTTTATGCTTGCACGTGCTTCCAGAAGAAGTCTGTCATAACAACCATTGTGTGACTTGTTAAAAACTCAAGCTTTCCACATCAACAGCATCAGACTAAGGTAGATGGAGCAATGTTATCATGTTGCTACATTGAGTACTACTATCAATTTTCTATTTCGAAGATTTCGTTCTAAAAACATTTGCTTTTGAACAAAGAAACATATTTATCAGAATTTTACCAGAGAATTCATCAACTCAAATCTTACTATCATAACGATTTATCCATTTCTGACAGCTGAAAAACATTTTTTTTGTAAGTTATCATTAAAAAAGATTATAATTATATGCTGCTGATTTTTTTAATTACTTAAAATACTATTAAAAAAATGTAATTGCTTTTTATTCTACTTAAAGTAAAAACACTAATTAATTCATGAACTGTTAAATTTTAACTCAATATTAAAGATACTGTGTGCTCTAATCTAAACTCAACACACGTTTTTAATGGAGGCTGTTTTATTGATTTAGCCAAAGTAAGGATGATCTAAGAAATGTATTTTTTTACTTAAAATTTATTTATTTTGTTTTTATTGTATTGCAACTATGCAGTTTAAACGTCATGTTTTTAAATATTTATATACTTGTTTCTTACACTATCATCACTAAATTAACAAACTATTAGACATTTGTTAGATGCTATAACACAAGAGTATTATTAAGCTTCTTTAGCTCAGTAGAAAGATAGAAGAAAAGAATCAAATAGAAAAAACGTTTCTTTTCCTGTATTATATATCGCTTTAAGAATTAGACAAAAATTTATTGGCCAGTTGTTAATGTTTTAGATAAAAACTTTACAAACCTACTACATAAAAAGATTTAAAACTGTAGTCATTCGTTAAATAAAAAAATAGTATTGTTAATAAAAGGTTTATTTTAATTTTTATAAAATTATTACTCGAACTGTTTGATATTATAACAAAAGAATTAAATTATTTCGGCTAAATTTATTTTTAATTTTCATTTTAAAAGCTTTCAAGAAAAAAAATATTTACAAATGTATACGAACATTAAAAAACAGGAAAAATTAGACACCAGCAGATTTTATGATGCACTTTTTTAGATTGCTATATTTCATAACTATTTACTGTAAACATCATCTACTTTACCAACTAACTTTGTAAAAAACTACTTCTTCGCTATTCTCTCTGTAACTCGTCTTGTATATTTGTGTTTGCTCTATAATATTGTTAGGAAAAAAAAAATAAATGATTAAAATAAAAATTTCATTTCGTGACCATACCGACGGTTGGTAAAGAGCACAAACAAATATACAAGACGATTTTATTGAAACCCTACAAGGCTATAGTAGAGTGTAGACGAGCTTTTCAAGGTTACAATTTTTACACTGCCTACAAAGCCTTAATTTATCTAGCTGTTTGCTTCTATCGAAGCCAAAACATTTCCGCAACAAAGTTTTATTATTCGAGAAAATATCTTTTCTAGGTCAAAAATTTTAAGAAACTAAATTAAAAAATTAAAATAGTCCATATTTTGTAATTTTGTAGGGAAAGAGTGCAAAATGTTTTTTTCATATTCAAAGCTATTTGTGTACAAAATATGTTATAAAAAATAAATTACATAAAAGTGTTAATTTATTTTTTACGTTTTTAAAACATAAATATTTCATGATATTCTCATAAAATATTTATCATTTGAAACTAAAAAATAAAAAGTAATGATAAAATTTCCTATTTATTTATTTGCATGATTTGTAAAACTTGTTTACAAATTATTGTTTGTATTTTCATTAAATATTTCAAATACGTATGAATGGTTCTCAATGGCAACTCTTATGTAGAAAAAAGAAAGAAAAAATACGAATAGGTACTCAACAGTTACTGCCATTGTGTATAAAATATTATTAGGTTCTTATTGTCTTTTTGCTTTGTTGATTCAAGGAGGTTCTCATTTAATCAATTTGACTTTTGATATAAGACTCTTTCTATACAAATTTGGGTAGAATCTACTGATGAGCTACATAAGCAGTAGCGAAATATCTATATGGATATGCTTACGCCGCTGTAATCAGGTATTATTTATATTTGAAGCTAATTAAATTACAAAAAAAAAAAGTTCAAAAATATAAGTTTTAATATTGATGAGTTAAAAATTTTATTAATTCTCGATCTTTAACATTCCGAAATATGAAAAATCAAATTTTAGCCAAATGTTATCTTATTGACCAAAATACTAAGACCTGTGTTACATGCTCCAATATGTCCTTTCTTGCCGTGTGATTAGAAGTTCTCCCCTATCTTATTTTATGGCAAACGAAACATCCCAGTAAAGTTAATTTCTAAAACTTTTCTGTAAATAGTAGGATTAGCATTAGACAATTATTTTATTATCTCAACTTATTTATCTATTTATTTGTATTTCATTAAACTACAAAATTTTTATTATAAAAAAAACTATATCCTTCAAAAACTAAATTCAAAATGTTTTTCGCGTTTTTACAAAAACTTTTAGAAACATTTTGAAATTAAAAATTGTCTTTGTTGTCAAAAAGAACGAAAAATTTCCTAGACATTAATCCATCACATCAAAATGTAGCATCTATACATATAACAAAACATTAACGGGATCATTCCCTTCAAACATTTGCAATCGCAGAATCTTCGCCCGCGAATCGTCGGCAAGTTGTCTACAATCCCGGCGATTAATCGCGTGCGATCCTGCAGTCGATTTGCTAAAACGCTCGCCTATGCCTGTTGCGATTCGCTCATAGCGACTCGCCGGCGTTTCGCAAATAGAGATCCGCCGGCGATTTACAATTTTGTTTATTAATATATTAATATATATATATATATATATATATATATTTATATATATATATATATATATATATATATATATATATATATATATATATATATATATATATATATATATATATATATATTGTACTAATATTTAATATAATTAAATTAATTAAAGTCACTTTTACACACCTTTCACTGATTTTTTGATAATTTATATTTCCGATTAATGCACTAATGGTATAAATGTTCACTTGCTTAACTGAAATAAAAATTTTGCTAATTGCTGTTGAAACCAAGTATTTATTTTCCCGTTACCTTTAGGAAAGAACAAAAAAAATTCCATCGAAAGTTATGAAAAAACACAGATAACTCAACTCAAATGGATAAAGAATGAAAAATACGTTGACTCTTGTAAGGAATATTTCCCGTTACATGTGTGCGCTCTCGCATTCATCGCCTAGTTGTAAGGCATAGACGATGGCGTGCAATTCACATCGTTAACCCTATCAAAATTGTTTTCAGATTTAAGTGTTGAAAAAAAAAAAAAATAATTTACTTGTGTACGCTCGCGTATTCATCGCCTAGTTGTAAGGCATAGGCGACGGTTAGCGATTCGTATTCCCTGAGAATAATTGCGTAATCATCGCCAAACAAACCATCGCCAAAAAATCTCAAAAATGTTTGCAGGGAAAACAGCAATTTTTGGAATTTGTGTCTGTCTGTGTTCGCATCACTTCAAAGCTGCTGGATGGATTTGAATAAATTTTGTGTGGAGGCGCCTAAGAACCTTGGTTCAAATGTAGAATAATTTTTGTTTCGTAAAAGTAAATCATTTCGTATAGAAAATAGAGATACAAATGTGAAGCCCCCAAGTTTATCATTATAATGGTACCTAAACAGTTGTCAGCACATTTTATTTTTATGAATGGAAAATTTTAAACACTGTTTACAGATCTCTACAATAAATATTTAATAACATATTTTTCTACATTAGAACTTTCAGAAAATTATGAATGACACGCGGGCGAAGTCGTGGGCACTCCTAGTATATAATAAAGATATAAAAACTTACTATTTTATTTTAGCTCCAGTTTTTTTGACCTGCTCATTTTACCATTAATATTTCAATCAGTTTAAAAAATAAAAAATATAATAAATAAATAAAAATAATGTTGCAGAACAGCTCTAAATCGTTAGCGTTGTAATTTGATATTACGTGATTTTCATATAAAAAAATATTAATATTCTTATTGCTGTAATGATATACAGTTCTGATCCGAAAATCACGTGACTTTAGAATCAGGCCAACGATTTTGTGTTGTTCTGAAAGTCACGCGATTTTTAACTTTTCGGAGTAGTTTTAAATGTTCGAAAACACAAGAAGAAAACTAATTTTTTTAATTTATGTTTTGTTTATTTAATTTTTTAAATTCGTAATTAAAATAGACTTGTAAGTTTTTTTTTAAAGAGAAGTAGCACTTCAGGCAGTAATTCCTATTTAGTTATTTTCATAACCGTGCTACATTCTTTTTAGGAAAGGGATAGATGAGAGATTAAACAGGTGGTTAAAGGAGAAAGATAGATATATAGCCGTTTTATTAATTATTTTACTTCGCCGGCGAATAGGCTATGAATAAGTGCCGAAGAAGGAGGCTGTATATTTAATGTTATTTCTGAATATGTATTTATACCATTAAACAGAAAAAAAACATTTTTGTATTTAAGTTGCCGCAAGGTTTGAACCCTGGCCAACCAGATTGTAGTCAACGTGCTTACCACCTTGAAAGTCAAGATGCCTGGAGATAAAAAAAATTAGGGAATTTTTAATTATTTATAATAGTTCATATGTATGCACTTTTATTTTCCTATTTGAGCTGGTTGAATTGCTTAAAACTCGTCATCAAACAAAAATTCGTAAGATAAGAAAATGAAAATTCATGCAAAAAATTTAGGAAGTTACCACTATTTTCAAGGACAAAATTTGCTTATATTTTGCATTTAAATTTTTCTAAACTTGCTCAAAAAATAACTCATCTATAGACTATTATTAATCTTTTTAACAGCAATGATTAAATTTTTTATTACGTTTATTGGATTTGTTCCTCCAGTGAATAATGTTAATTATGTGATCACATCGAAAGCATTCGCCGATATAACCGAAAATACAGCCAGTTTTTAAATTAGAAACTTAGGCATATGTATACTAGATAAATTTACATATTTTTTATGAATGTATTAATTTTTAAAAATTAGAATTATCTTTAAAAACAAACTAACTGCTAAAGAGAAAAACAGAAATCACGAGCATTGTTGAATGAGCAAAATATTTTTTTATAAAACAAACAGTGCTCTCAATAATTTATAAATAGTTTCGGGTTTTTGTGTATAAAATCTAATTATCTACAAAAATAAATAGAAGACATATCATTTAAAATATACATATATAATCAATCATGGTGAAATAATTTACCAGGTGGTCCTAATAGCCCAAGTGTTTTTTGTTTATGTTCGACATTGTTGTCAACATTTTTGAATAAATTCAAAAATAAAAAATTTTCAAACATCCGTTCATCCAATGCTCTAGATAAGCTAGAGAAAATTTAAATAAGACAATTGATCAGGTATAGCTTTGAAAATTTTGCTATTGAAAATCAGCAAGATCGGTCCATATTCTTCGAGGCAGTGAGCTAAATAACACGCCTTGCTCTAACTTTTCCATATCATTAATTAAAAAAGCAAATATATGGAACGGTAAAGAATTAAAATATAAAAAAAAAACATCAAGTGAAAGCACTCGCCCATATTTCGCGAGTTATGGGCCTCTGAAGCTTTCATAAAAAAGTGTGATTGTCGATATGGATGACATTATATAATTATATATCAAACTTGTTTTTGGGGTTTTTGTTTTTCTTATTTTTTAATTCCCTATCTCAATATTTGTTTTTTTTTTTTTTTTTTAAGAAGCTACTTTACTAAACTAGATTTACAGCCATGGTGAAGAAAATAGTAGTTTCGGCGTAGCCAAATATAGCATTCTTGTTTGCTTATAAGAACTTTTATAGCGCCTATAACAGTTTAAGAGGTGAAATCCTCAATATGTATATGTTATAATTCCTGCTATAGCGAACATAGCGCTGTATACTCTGTATAAAGTTGAAATGACTGCTGATAACATTTTCAAAGTCATAAAGCAGAAAATGTCTTCTCTATGGCAACACTCTTAAATTTTTAATACAAATAAAAGTAAGTTTTTTACTTGTTGTTAAACAGGCATGTAGCTATTTAATGGTCACTGTTTTTTTGATCATTTTTTTTTAGCACTAATGTTTTTTACGATATTTTTAAACTCAATTACGAAACAAAAGCTTGCACTTTTTATAACTATTCTGACATATACTTCGCATTCTTATTATGCACAGATCTAGTGCTTAATAATAATTATTCGTTATTCATTGCACCTGCTTTAAAAATTATATCTACCTTGTACATGGCAGTCTGATTATATACGCTTTTTATTGGACAATGCTATTTTAAAAACATCCTCTTTCTAGATCTACCTACTTTTAGTCACACAAGTGACATCTATCTTCAAAACAAAGCAATCTAGACTCATAAATTTTTCGAAGCTTTTGTGTTTTTTATGTGTTTAATTCAGAATTTGTGTTTTTGTGCACAATCTAAATTTAAAATATGCTTGGCCTACGTTCAATTCATTAAGTAGTCTCAGTTCTGGCAAGTTGTTTTGTTACTTGCAATTTTTAAACCAACAAATAACTATGTGGAAAACATGTCGTAAACCGAACAAAAAGGTTCGTGTGCAAGGTCCGCTCAAAATTAATTTTCTTATATGCCGCGAGTGAATTCCAGTGATACTGTCAAGCAAATAGCAAAAGAACAAAAATATTTGAAAGAAATAAGTAAAAATGGTCAACTTCTGTCTTAAACTTAACGAGACGAAAGCACAAACATGGTCATAGTTAACAGTTGATTGAAAACCCACATTTTAATTAAAAAAAAAAGAAAATGCCTAAGAAAAGAGAGTAGTAAGAAGATTTGTAGGATTATTGTAAGTGAACGTATTAAAGATGCTAAAATAAGCTCACTTTAAACAAGTGGTGCTATTTTATTACTATTTGCTGTAATTTCAGTTTAAACTTATTTTAATTTAAATATATTGTTTTTTAAACAAAAACATAAAAATTGATTAAACTCGCGAAACAGCCACTATCTAGGCAATTCTGACAATATTTTGAATACCATACCAGCGAGCCCGAAGAAACATTTTATTTTCAACTTACCAGTTTACTTATTGTTTTCAAGCCATTTCTGTGAAATTAACTTAAATAAAAACAGTAAATTATTCTTGGTAAAAATGTAGTTTTTTTTTGGAGATTGTAGTTATAAATCGTTTTTGTAATACCTGACAAAACTAGTACTTAAACGACAAAATACTGAATTTTAATTACCCAACATTGATTTTTACAAGTGGACATTTTAACATGGTCATTATTGGACAATTGCATCAAATATTTTCTGCTTTTTTTTCCTACATAATCATTAGTAATCAATGCTCAATAGAAGCAAACGATATGTGAGATTAAATGAACAAAAAACTTAACGCATTGACAATACAACAAATAGACGCATGAAAGTTTGCGTTACGTTGTTATCACGATTTGACTAAAATTCATCCTGGTTATACATCGACAGTTGCTTGCAAAAAATTCCTTAATTACTTTGGCTTTTGTGCTTTTTTTTTTATTGTTGCTTGCAAGCTTATTCTTTTGTCACATAAATTTTTAGTTGCTATTGTTAAGTTTTAAACCAAATTCTTTCAAGCAATACAAAATTTCTCTTAAAAAAATAAATAATTTATGAAATAATAAACAAATGTTATTGTCCAAATAAAAATTTATTGGGCCAACAATTTATTAACACATAAATAGATTATTACAAAGTCGATTCAAGTTTGTTTTTCTCTACTTACCACATAAAGTTAAAAAAATGATTATTAAAAATAAAGCGATTTTTTACACTTTTATGTTGTAATAAAATCATTTCGCATATTTTAAATTCCCCAAATTGTCAATTAGTTTTTCCAAGCCTTTTTCATTCAGTAATATATGTTACTGATTTTTAAATTGCAAAAAAATTAAAATTACCTAAAATAATCTTAGAATACTTGCCAACCAATTTATTGTTTTTTATAAAAATTTATCTGATTGAAGTACTTATAAATTTAATTTATTAACAAATACTTTAATTTAAATAACAGATTTAATCGGTAAATTGTATTATTTGTTTAAATTTAAATAATATAAAAACTAAAAGGTAAATTTCATGAAAACTTATTTAAACAAATAATAAGAAATTGTATTATTGTATTATTACATTTTTAATTATAACTTTAAAAGCAAGATCATTATGAAAAACATTAAAGATTGCTAAAAGGTATTCTTAAGTTTACTAAAAATACTCTAAAGAACACAAAAAATTATTTAAAATCAGGATCACTACGAAAAACACTAAAAGTTTACTAAATTGCTCTAAAGATCACTTAAAATCAGAGTTCGAAAAAAAAACAGTACACTAAAATAGCGTACTGTTTGAACAACACAAATTCTAAATTTGTTTTTATTGTTTATGAATCTGGGGGTTATTATCTTTTGAGATATACACTGTATTGTTAATGCAACCACTTTCGCAGAATAATTTAAAAAAGAAGCACAACAAAATAAACAACAGTGAAGAATGACAATATGAAATGCCAAAACTTGTAAATAAAAAAGTTTATTTTATTAAATAATATGCAAATTTAGTTAAATAATATACAAAGCCTTGCGGCTATTATAAAGTATTAATTATTACATATATTTAATGAAGATAACAAATAAAAGACTTTAATGAACAAAATATTATATTATTATTATAATTCACAAATTTTTCTGTCTGTGAATTTTTTTTTTTTAAACTTGCTCCAAAGTTATTTGACCAGCCACACTAGAAATGCTCACTTTTTTCCTGCCCGCTTAATCCCTTACAAAAATTCTACTGGAATTGAAGTCATCCGCCAGTTTGGACAAATTTGTGGAGCGTTGTTTGGCGTACCCGCACTGCAATTGTCCCTTGGCCAAACCGCTCTTTTGCACCACTAAATCTAATTTCGAACTGCTGTTGCTGAGTCTGTAACGTTTTACGATTTAGATTTACAAGTCTATTCTGAAAATCACGTGATTTAAAATCACGAAAGGTTTTAAAATCACGTCAACGATTTGATGCTGTTCTAAAAATTTCCAATTTTTCGGCGTGGGTTTAAATGTTCAAAAACACAAGAACACAATTGATTTTTTAGATTTGTGTTTTGTTTTTTTACTTTTTTAATTCGTAACAAAAATATTATTGGAAATTCAATAAAGTCAAAATGCCTTAAGCTTAAATAAATAAGAGCATTTTAATTTGTTTATAATAGTACATATTTTTTTACTTTTATTTTCTTATTGAAGCTGATTGATTTGCTTAAAACTCGGCTTCAAATGAAAATTCGTAAATAAAGAAAAAATGAAAAAAAAAAATTAGGAAGTTGGCACTCTTTTCAATGATAAAAATTACTTACATTTTGCACTTATTTTTTCTGCAAATTTAACCCAAATAGTGTCTTTTATTAATTTTTTAACAACAATGATTAAATTTTGCGTTAGGTTTATGTGATCACATCGAAAGCACTCGCCGATAAACCAAATATACAGTCAGTTCGCATAAACTAGATAAATCTTAGATGCTGTTTTAACACTGTGTCAATTGGGAAAAATTAAAACTAACTTCCAAAAACAAAAACTAACTGCTAAGAAAGAGAAGAAATCACGAGCATTGTCGAATATGCAAAAATTTTTTTTATAAAACATGCAGTGTCCAAGAATTTATAAATAAATTCGTTTTTGTATGTATAAAATCTATTTTTTTCACAAAAATAAATAGAATACATAGTATTTAAAATAAATATAATCAATATTATTATATTCTAAACGAAATAATTAGTGAAAATAACCACGTGATTCAAACCGGTAGTCATTTAGTTACCCTTTTTAAATCACGTGATTTCAGTATAATTTGTAGGCAGAACACCTTTTACGTGATTTAAAAACACTTAGACAAAAAGTGATTTACAGAACAGACCTGATAAGTATAAAAACTTATTTTTGCTTACTTACATGATGCATTACTTTTGCATTTGATATTTAGTTAGCGCAGCATATTTGCGCAAAACGAATGATTTTGACAGAAGCTTTCAAATTACTGAGTGCGGTGATACCATATTTGCGAAAGAGAAAAAAATTAGATGCGAAAGGAAAATACGACAAAGCAATAGAGGGTACCAATTGTTCGATTACGTACCATTTTTCTTTCGCATCGCAATAGAGAATAAACCCCCTGTATGCAAACATAATACCGTACACAACGATTGTAGGCTAATGATCACAAACATTACTATAACGTACTGATCTTTATTTTAATGTACTCATCTTAAAGATCACTACATAAACTCTAGTAAATTTTAGTGAAATTCAGTGTATTTTTAGTGAATTTAGCGTACTTTTTAGTAATCTTTAATGTCTTTATAAATTATTTATTTATTTTATTTATTTATGTAAATTATTTTAAGTGTTCTTTAGAGTATTTTAAGTAAACTTTAGGGTACTTTTTAATGAACTTAGTGGTCTTGCTTGTAAAGGTAAAATAGAAAATTTAATAAATACATTTTTTTTATTTTGCATTTAAAAAATTTCTAAAGAAAGTTATGTTTAATTAATATATAATCAAAATTTCAACATTGAATATAATTTATCGATTAAATCTGTTATATATATTAAAGTATTTGTTAATAAATTGATTTTATAAATATTTTTATTATAAAATACATATAGAAATAAGTATTAATTAAAGTTAAATTAAATATTTTTTATTAAACCTATAAATTGTTTGGCAGCTATTTTTAAATTATTAAAGTTATTTTCAAATTTGTTGCAATATAAGAATCAATTAAAAAAGGGTTTGGAGAAACTAATTGTCAATATATGGATTTTAAAACATGCAAAATGCTTTTATTACAGTATAAAGAATGTTAATACCAAATAATTTTATAAGCAGGTAGACATGTTTTTACATCTGTTAAAAAAACACTTATCTTGTTAGAATAATTTCACCAACTTTATGGAGTAGGTAAAGAATAAACGAACTAATATAGCAAATTCTTTCTTTTTCGAATGCTTGACCCTTTAGTGCCCCTTTTACAAAAAGAGCTAAATCTGCCACTTTTTGATTTATTTTACATTTAGTTTTTATATGGAACTTTTTTTATTTTCAGTTCTTAAAGAACTTGCTACTTGTATATACACTGTACTTTAACTAGGGTCAAATTTTTCTCGATGTTGGCAATGCTCTCGCAAAACGATTTGCAACAATAAAGAATTTTATTGGTTTTGCAACGGATAATGCTTCAACTATGTAAGGAAAAAAATAACGGTGTAGCTGCACTGCTAAAGAAAAAATTATCAAAACTATTTCATATTGGCTGCGTTTGACATTCTATAAATTTATCATGAATTCCGGGGAAAGCTAAACTACTTCTTAAAAATATTTTTAAATACCTAAAAGTTCACGGAGGCTGTTAGAATTAAGGAATTACAAAGCATTTTATGTACTAAAGTATAAAACTTAGCGTCACTATATGATTGTCTTTTGAGTCTGTTGCAAGAAAAACATTGGAGCACTGGTCAGTTTCACAAATCTTTTTTATTTATGCACAGTTCGAAAGAAAAAATGCTTCCAATTTAGAAAAAATTGCATATCATTCAAGAAGGTTTATCTCCTATAAATAAAATTTAATATTAAATTTTTTGTGTTTATTTTTAAAAGCATAAACAAATTAATCACAAATTTTCAATGTTAGTTTTCTCAGAATATATATTTTGTTTCATTCACTAAAAACAATTTAGTAGAATTGTTTAAAAATTTTCTAAAAAAAACGAATATATAAATAACTCCAATATATACATTTATTTTCTTAATATTTTGTACGTTAAGTATATTGTTAAGTATATATTGGTCATGAAGCTGAAAGTGAAATATGTGCTAAAGGACTTTCTTAAACTTTTATAATTCACATTAAAATCAAAATATTATTTTTTATCAAAAATTATGCTGAAAAATAGTTTCAAGAAGAAAAAGTTAATGTTCTAACGTATTTGGATCCAGTATTTGTTAAGCCTAATAAAGACATATCTTATTTTGAGCTAGTTTCAGAGTTTAGCTATGTAATAACTTATCCAGAGGCGTTTATTACAGAACTAAAGCTATAAGAAAGTAAAAGGAATAATAAAAGCTATGAGCACATATTTAGAATTTCGATTGCAGAACAATTTTTGCATGAAGTAGGAAGTTTAAAAAATAAATTCGAAGAGATTTTATTTTTAAACATGTTTTTACTTTACCACATAGTTGTGCATCTGCTAAGCGTATTTTTTCAAGGCTAGAACTAATGAAAAACAATTTATCCAAAAGTTTTAAAATAAATACTTGCAAATCTATGCTTTTAGTTTTAAAGATTGGATGCCGAGTGCAAATCTTGTTTAAAAATATAATAATAATAATAATAATAATAATAATAATAATAATAATAATAATAATAATAATAATAATAATATTGTGTAATTACGTGCATATATGTAAAAAAAATAAAGAACCACGCAATTCTGATTATACATACTAAAAAAATGTTACATATGTATATTAACTACAATATATTTAAGCTTTATAATATAACGTGTATATGTTTATTTTTTTTTATAATCTATCATGTAAATATTTTTATGATTTAAAGTTTTTGTTTATAAATAAATGGAATAAAACTTTGAAATAATTTTAACATTATATCTGTGTCCACAAGCAATAACAGCTTAAGTCGACTTAAGAACAAATTGAGTTATTGCTAATATTATACTTCTAACATTTAAATCTGTAATGTAAGTCAAATTTCATCTTTGTAGCTTAAAAACTGAGTACTTTTTACATTTAAATCGAAATAGCTAAAGTAGATAACCTCTGATTTAACGCAACAATATTAAAATTAAAAATGCTGTTAAAAACTTTCAAAAAACGAGTTAAATTGTTATTGCTTGTGGGCACAGATTCTGTAAATTGAAATTTAAGAGTAGTTATTCCCCTTTTTCCGATAAATTCTCTTTTTGGCGCCACTTTTTTTAATACCTTTTATGGTGACACTTTTAAAAAAATTCCTTATTTTTGCTATTTTTAGAAAATTTCAAACGGTCGCACTACTTTGTAATAATATATTTTTGTTATAATAAATTGTTGGCCTAATAAATTTTCATTTCGACGTTAATAATTTGTGTATTATTTCATAAATATAATCATTTGTTTTTCTGTTTTTTTTTTGTTTTAACAGTTTTTCTGGTTTAGCAAAAATTTAAGGAAAATTTTATTTTGGTTTTAATGCTTAAAAGAATTTGGTTTGAAACTAAAATCATATCAACTAAAAACTTATGCTTGGAAAATATTATACAAACTTGAATCACAAATATGGCACAATAAAAGGAGAATCACAGCTTATAAAATTCTTATGTTTTTCATGTGTTTTTTGTCTCAAGAAATAAAAAGGTGTTAATAATCTTGCAAAACTTTAATTAAATAAATAATTATATATTCTTGAATAAGGTTACATATATACAAAACTCATTACATTCACCATCCAAATAATATATTATGTGTTAAGATGCTAAAGTTAAAAGCTACATTCTACTAACTTTAAAGGTTGGCTGATTAAAATAAATGACAATGGAAAGATGCTGTTTTCTGTAAGCTGTGTAATAAAAAGCTAAAGTGCCATAAGCCAGTTCCTTCAGGATACAAACAAACTAATTGCCACCAAACTGCTTCTTCTGCTATTAAATGCACAACCACGTTAACCAAAGCCTTGCAGAATTCAGCATTGAAGAATGGAGGCGTTAAGAAAGCTGAACTAAAAATGGCTGGAATATTAGCTTTAAACAATTTGGCATTTAGAATAAGATCATCCTATTCCAGTATTGAAGTCATGACTGACAGAATCCGATATCCTTAAAGATGTAAACCTACACAGAACAAAAGCAACAGCTTTATTCAAAAATGTTTTCTCTGAGGAGCTTTATTATAAATTGCAAAAAACCGTGTTTTCTATAATAATAGATGAAACAACGGACGTTAGTACAACGAAGCAGATAGCTTTTATCACTATTATAACAACGAAACATCTCGGGTACATTATTCCTTCTTTGATTTCAAAGAGAGTAGATCATCGAGAGTTAAAAAGCAATATTAAGTTTATGTTTTTATTTAAAGGTGGCAGAGCACGGCGAAATATATACAACAACAAATGCAACATTGCTCTAAAAATAAACTTTGAAATCATCGGGCTCTGAGCGCGTAAAAAGGAAGTAAATGTTTTGTATACGTACAGCGATGCCAGAATGAAGATTTTACATTAATTTTAAAGATTTTTTAATTAAAATAAGATTTGAAGCGATTTTTTCTAAAAATTAAGATTTTTTTAATTTAGTTGTTTGACACCCTTTATTGTATCTTCTTTACCTATGTCAAACAATTTTGTTGTAAATTAATTCCGTAAAACAGAAAATTGTATCACTGCCCCTAATGGATAAATATGTAAATAATGATGACGTTTACTAGGTACATCTTTTTGTAAAAGCTAATACCTATTTCCGATAAAAAGTTTAATGCCTCTGAATTAAATAAATTCATGGATAATTGTATCACCTTTTACATTGAGGTATGTAAACAAATAACAAAACGATTTGATTTTAACGACGCAATCTTAGAACGGTTTTCTTCTATTGATTCTCAAAACGTTATTAAAAAAAATTTCTTCACTAGTAAGTCTAATAAAACTTCTTCCAATTTTAATTGAAGACAAAATTAGATGTTACATATAGGGAACTCTGCCACATGAATTTAATAAATATTTTAAGAATTTAGAAAATGTTATACTGGAAGAGTTTTGGCGCACAATGTCAAATAATTCTAGAGCGGATAGTCAGTTAATATTTCCAACTTTGTCGAAGTTTGCGACAAATTTGATGTCTTCCTTGTTTATCTGCAAACGTTGAATAAATGTTTTCGAAAGTAAAAAGAACAACAAATTTTTACAATTTTTTTCCTAAATTAAATTTTTTTTATAAATGAAGATTTTTCTATGAAAATTTCTGGCACCACTGTATACGTAAAAGTTCACGTACGATAAATATAATAAAGTGAAATTGGCATTACGAATAAACAACCACATTTGCGGTGTATTCTTCGCCGACATTCTCATTTTGACTAACAACAAAAACTGATCAAAATAATTCGCTCTTAGTGCATTCGCACTTACAACTTAAGAAAATATTGATCAATAACAAATTAAGCACAACTATATATAATAAATATGCATGTTCCAAAACATAGTTTGTAAATATTTTTCAGGTTAGCGGCGAAAATTTTTAGGACAAATAAGTTAAGCATGTAACATTATTTTACTTTAATTGTGCTTGATTCCTTCAAATATAAATATTTCATTTTATTATTATTATGTATTACTGCGGGAAAAGCATATTCATATGGCTATTTCACTACTGCTCATATAGCTCATCAATAGATTTTGAAAAGAAAACCTCAAAGTCTTATACCAAAAGCCAAATTAATTAAATGATAACTCCCTTAAATCAATAAGGCAAAAAGGTCATAAAAAACTTAAAAATTTTTATTATAAAAACACAGTAACCATTGAGTAACTAGTTTTATTTTTTCCTTCATTTTGCCTTATTGATTCAATGGAGTTCTTATTCTTAATAGCTTATTCAGGATATTTAAGAGGAAAATATTTAAATTTGGACATAAGTATTTTTATTGAAAAAACAGAAACATTTTAAATTTCAAATTTATCTGCGCTCTTGCACTAGCAGGACATTATGCATCGTCAGCAGCTTGTATACATGTTAACACATTAAGGAGTTAATACGACTGATGGCACAACTGTTAGATCGTTCTTAAAAGCAGCAAATTTTAGAAATTACTGCTATCACTAAAAAATTTTTGAAACGATTTCATATTATTTCTGAAACTTAAGGTAGTGGTTACCTTATTGATAAAGATGCTATTGGAAGTTTTTTTATTGTCACACAAAATTTATACTTATGCGAATACCCATGATGATACATTTTTCCAGTTTTTCATAAAAAATTCATAATAAGGTTTTGAACTCTTTCTTTTCATTTTATAGGAGAGCTGTCAGACGGAAATTTTGAGACTTGTTTACTAGAAAAACATTACGAATGGACAAAAAGATCGACTTTTAATTTCTTAAGATCCTTTTAATGTAAGTTTGCGTCACACGCCCTCGAGTTCGAAGTTTGATAACAAAAAATTTCTTTCATCACGTGAATAAATTAAAATCTCTATGTGTATTTATGTATTATTGTCTTTATTATTAATTAACAATTATTATTAAATATTTATTAAAACTAATAAAGTTATTTTAATATTAAAAATGATTTTACCAAAAAAGAGTTTTATTTAAGAGCATTTTTAAATGATTTGAATAGTCGAAATTTAATTCATAAGTGAGAAATGAACACAACGTGATTTTTTAATTCTGTCCGATAGATTTGCGGTCTACCTTGCTGTGCAGTGTTGTGTTTATAGAATAATACGACAATTGGCTAACACAAATTGAGCAACCTGAATGGCTGCATCAAGACGCCATTTGAAATGAAAAAAAGAGCTCTAGCAGTTATTACAGAGAAGTAACAGCATAATAGCAGTCTATGGCAGACATATGTTTTGCCTATTAGGGATTACTTGCTTGGAAGTACTGCGTAAGTGGGCTGTGTGTGTGCTGGTTAGTTTACTTAACAAGACATCGAGTAGTACATCTCTCGCCGGAGTAAAATAGTGGAAAACTTTGTTATTTGACGAGCAATTTTTTCCCAACTACCACTAGTTGATGGCTGGACAGTTTACAAAAACAAAGGTACAGTCAGATTAGTGAAATTTGACTAAAAAACGTAACCACAAAATTATGGGAAACAAATTTTATCTTTCTCAAATTATTATTAAGAAATTTAAGATCCTACTCATGATAATAGGTGAATATCACAAAGATAAAAAAATTTTCTCTTAAATGCGTGTGATTTATAAAAATAAATAAAAATTAAAATAAAGCAAATTCACAATAATAAAATGTAAACTTACATGCAGCTGTTAGTATACTCATTTTTTTAATAAAAATAGCACTTCAGGCAATAATACCTATTTAGTTATTTTCGTAACCATACTATGTTCTTTAGGAAAGGAATAGATGAGAGATAAGACAGGTGCTGAAAGAAGAAAACTAGATTATTAGTTATTTTACTTTGCCGGTTAATATGCTATGAAGATGTAATGACAAAGGAGGCTGCTTGTGTAATGCTTAATTCTGAATAAAAAAGAAAAAGCTTTTTTATTTCTTGATTGCCGCAAGGGTTGAACCCTGCCCAATTAGGTTTGTAGTAACATGTTTACCACCTTGACAGCTCTCAGGTTAAAAAGTTAGATATTTTTAAATTAAAACACATGAATTTTTGTTTCTTTGTAAATTCTAAAAATTTAAATCAAAGCTTTTTATCTTTAAACTTTTTTGAGCGGAATAGTGTTACTTCCATAAGTTATCTATTCGACTCTTTAAAAAGACACCCTTTGTATGCTTATAATTGGCACTACCAAAATATTTAAGTTTAATTTTTCTTAGAATTAATAAGATATTTTCTCATTAGTTGTATCATTGCAGAGTTGGAACAATTAAAAATAAAAGGAATTTGTATGATATAAACCCAAATATTTTTGTTAAATTTTGTTTTATTATTGGGGCTTTTAAAAATATTTAATTTAATTTTCAAGCAAATAAAAACTTTACTAAAATATTAATTTTAAAAATTTATCAAAATAAAATTGTAAAAATTGGATAAACTCGAAAAAAATAAATTACAATTAAGAAGTTTTGAAAACTTTGTTAGCTGGCTATTCCAATAATTTGTTTACTATTCTATAATTAAAATTTTTAATATCTTTGGTTAAACTCTGGTGGCTTCAACTCTTAAGCAAATCTAAATATAAATAAAGTTATCGCTCTTACGATACTTTATGTGTTTTTTAATGTCTCCTTTAGCATTGTGTATGCTGCAAAATTACTTTTTGTCTTACCAAGCCAATAAAACGATACTGCATTTAGATATATATGAAATTGTATGAGATACAAAATTTCCTTGTTAGGTACATTATGAGATTCAGTTTAGTAATTTTGCAGAAAGGGTTAGAGCAAAAATTTTAAATGCAAAGAAAATTTATTAATATACCTCGCAAGTATTAGCCTACTTATATGCTATTTTGACTTTATTTATTTTATTAGCTTTTTGAATTTAACTAATCTGACTTATTTGGTGTTTTAAGAAGAGAATGATAAAAAAATTTATATTGTTTTTCAACTGAATTAACTCTATTTGTGTTTAATTTCTTTAAAAAAAAATAACAATTAATATTTAATAATTTTCTTATTAAATATTCTCGTAAAATATTTATTACACAAAAATTTCAAAATAAAATTGATAATTGTAAAGAAAGCGTTTCCATGCCAACATTTCGCTAGTGCTCACCCAGTTCTTTAATAAAGTTCGTATAGAAAATCCAGCCTTAAGCTATAAATTATTTAAAATTCAGATTAAAACGAAATGAGCATATGGATACGCTCTCTCCACAATTTTCCATTTTAAATTTTAATGCTCTCTTAAAATTTTAATTGCATAAGTTTAAATGAACTTTATATTGATTTTAAACAACTTTTTATTTTACTGTTTTTAATAGTTTACATGCTTTGACTAAGAAATTTTTACATGACAGACCATAAAATTATAAATAAAATAATAAATGTGTCCTTTTTATAAAGTAAGGTTTTAACATGTTTTCACTATCTTATTTTACATTCAAGCAAAAGGTTTTTACACATTGGAACACAGGTCTCTTTTAGTATGTCTGTATTTTCCTATTAATTTTTCCCTTAACAATATCTAATTAACCAACATTTTGACCACCGTGAATTCTTTTGAAAATTAATAAATTAGAGTGCAATTAAATCGTTACTAGTTTGAATATTATTACTATAAAAATTACAAGGTTACGTTCAATTATTCATTCAATGTTTATTTATAATTTTCGGAAACATTTCTTTTTGATCTCTATTTTACTGTTAAAAGGTTTTTTTTCTGAGTTAAGGATAAATATTTTAGCATGGTGAGATTAAGATTTAATTTCTTTCGCAAACATTTTTGTTTTTCATTACATAGTTTCTTTTGCATTTTTCTTCATATAGTATCTCTTATATTTTGTCATACTTGTTAATTCTCAAAATAGCTGCTTCAAGATTTTTACATTTTGGCAATTTAACAAGATTTCATTATAATAAACTGAATGATAATTACCCTTTATTATTTAAACTGGAATTAAAGTCATTCACTAGTTGCAATTAAATCTAAAAACAAGAACAAAATGTGGATTTTTACTCATTTAAGAAATTATATGAAATGAAAAAGATGTAGTAACTATCAAATAAAGGAACCCACTTTTGAATTTGGAGTTATTTATTGCCCTGTTTTAATGTATGTTGGCGCCTGTTGAGACATTTGGTTTGTTTTCAAGTCGAGAAGTCTTAATCGGTTTTTATATTTCTATTTTATGTATTTACAGTTAAGCATTCAAAAAAATTGTATTTCCAAAGGTATAAAGCCATTTTGGGTTAGATAAAAAATATAAAAACTGTATAAACATATTTAATTTTTCTAAGCTTTTACTCATCCAGTAGCCTTCAGCCGTTTATCGTCTAATATTTCACATACATTTGAAGCATTTTACATTGTTTACGGTGACACGAAACAATAAAATATTATTATGATTTAAAAAAATTGCGCTTATTAACTTAATTTTTATGAGCTATTAGCTGTCTTACAATTTGCTTTCAATGGCTTTCGATTCATTATATTTTTCTATTGTTATTTGTAGAATAAATACCTATGCAGTCTTGTTTTTAATTACCACAACATAAAATAAATTGCAAATGACTCCGATTCACAAAGTTAAAGGATTTGGAGTTAAAGCTCTTTACGGAAAAAAAGTACAACACATTGCTTTAAGCCTTTCTACCGGCCTTTCTTCTAATTTGTCTGTCTTAAAAGGTACTAAAAAATATAAAATGTATCTGGGACTTTAGTTTTACTAATAAGGGGAATGCGGCAACAACCCATCTGCTTTTGCCATCGATTTAGCACATTAGGGTTCCCAAATGATATTCTTGATATCTCGTCATATATTTTTTGAAAAAATTCAAGCGTTTTAGTTTGACTTAATTTTATAAATTTATCCCCTCGAGTATAATTACACCAATTATCTTTTGCATTCACAGAAAAATTTTTTGCATCTACAAAAGATCTTATTTGTTTTCAGAATGACAATTAATTAATTTTTTAATTGGCATTTAATATTTACAAATATTTGTAATTGAATAATTAGTTGGGTCAATAATTTATTTTTATTTAATAATAAATAAATAATTAAATTAATTAAAATTTAATAAAACTTTGAACTTAAAAATAAATAAAAGCTCTAAGAGGTTAATTTTTTCTATTTTTTATTGTGTAATTTCTGGTGTGTAAAATAAATACATATTCCTAACTACGACGGAAAAGCTCTGAATGTTAATTACTTTTTTTACCGTTCGTGCAATTTAGTTTAAATTAAGCCAAATTACAATTGTTGTTTTAGAACTAAAAATTTATTTTAAAATAGAAAAAAATCATTTTAAAAATAACCATTCTCAAAATAACATCATCATTTATGTGTGTATCGAATGCAACACAATTGCCTTTAAGACTTTTGTTGCTTACTATATAAACAGCTGGCAAGTAATGTAATGAAAATCTTAAATTCTTGATTTTTTTTGACTTTCAATTTATATAGTTTTTGTTATTGAATTGTTTGATTGCTTGACCTTCTCAACTTATTTCTTGCCAACTGTTGCAAAGAAATAACAAACAAAAATAATAATAAACTCCCACCAAAACTAATTTCAAAGCCGGGATGGTGTAATAACCAACTAGATGAAGCAAAAATATAGTCCACAAAAAACGAATTGGTTTGTTTAGGATTTAGTGTAGAGGCTGTTGCGGCAGTTGCTGTTTGTTGCATGGGTGAAGCACATTTTGTAGAAAGGTGTGTCAGTAGTTACTGCAGCTGACTTAAAATGTAAATAATACTAATTTACATTTACAAAAACTGTTAGGAAACCTAATAGTAAAATCAACAAAAACTATATCCAACGGCAATGTTTCGACTGCAGTTCCTGCGGATCATGTAACCTTGCTGGCATTGTTCTGCATGCGTTCATTTCTTTTAAAAGTAATTTTTAGATGGTTGGCTCAAATATAAGCAGCAGAGAGAAATGCTTTGATATTATAAAATCACGTATAATTTTTAATTATATAAAACAAAGAAACATTTGGGTTATACTTATGGCATAATATGTCGAATATTAAAACATTTCTTTTTAGAAATATTATATAAGCTACAAACGCTTCGTGTAGAATGAGATCTCTCATAAAATTCACATCCAATTTGCTTTCGACTGTGAATTTAATTATAATTGACAACTTCTTAACTGAATTTCGTTTAATTTTATACTACAAGAAATATTAATAATAAATATTTAATGAGCATCATACATTTTAATATCTGAAAATTGTGTATTTTTTAAAACAGCTAATAACAAAGAAAAGAATTATCAAACTATCATAACCGCAGTTAAAAATCATCAAATCAATCAAAATACCATAAGGAAATTTAAAAATACTAAACAACGAAACATTTAAGCTTCTACAAATAATAGCAAGGTATAAGAGACAACATAAAATCTGCCAAGTGTAGGTCGCCGCTTAATTATTTTTTCAAGACCAGTTTTTTCCAGTTGACATAAAATTTATAAAAGAGTTTTAACCACTACTATCCGATAATCTGGTATAGAATACCTCAATAACCACTGACGGTTTTATGTGGTGCTTTTTAAAAAGAAATATTATATGGCAATTCTTAATACGAAAATACCAAATACAGATCTTACTCCTAACAAAATAATGTAAGAAAACAACAATAAAAAACATAGCCACGCAAAATTCATATCGGCTATTTAATAAAGAGTTGCATACGCAATAGACTTTGTCACATTGAAAAATTGGAAGTAAAATTTAAACTGGTAATTCTATCAGGTCTGTTCTGAAATATACGTGATTTAAAATCACGAACAGTTTAAAAATCACACCAATGATTTGGTGCTGTTCTGAAAATCATGCGATTTTAAACTTTTTGGCGTGGTTTTGAATGTTCGAAAACACAGGAAAACAACTGTTTTTTTTAGATTTGTGTTTTTTTTTTAATTCATAAATCATATGTTAATTAAAATTCAAAAAATTAAAAATGCCTGAAGCTAAAATAAATTAGAAAATGTTTATATGTTTTTAATAGTTCATATGTATGCACATTCATTTCTTTATTGGAGCTGATTGAAGCGCTTTAAACTCGACGTCAAATAAGAAATCCTAAAACAAAATAATTAATAATTTTGCAAAAATTTAGAACATTGCACTTTTTTCAATAGTAAAATTTTCTTATATTTTGCATGAATGTCTTAATTTTTAAAATATTAGAATTATCTTTAAAAACAAATTGACTGCTAAAGAGAAAAATAGAAATCACGAGCATTATTGAATGAACTTATAAATAAGAAGAACTTATAAATAATTTCGGTTTGATGTGTATAAAATCTAATTTTTTTTACAAAAATAAATAGAAGACATATCATTTGAAATATTTAAAATCAAGAAGCAACTGATTTCAAATGGGCAGTCATTTTGTTAACCGTTTCAAATCACGTGACTTCAGTATAATTTGTAGGCAGAACAACTTTTGCGTGATATGAAATCACTTTGACAAAACTGATTTATAGAACAGACTTTTATATTTAAACCAAAGTTTTAAGTGATCTCCATACAAACTTTTATTCAAATCCACCCAGCAGTTTTTACGTGATGTGAACCGATAGACATCTATTATGATAACTATTTACATAGAAAACTTTCCATTACTGTTTTATTATATGTATAGATATTTTCAATTCCTTTCAATTTGATCCGTTGCTGTTGAATTTCAATCTTTAAAAAATAAATAACATTTAGTCTTAAACTTTGATGCTGTCTTTTATTGTTCCTGTTCCTCTTGACTTAGTTGTATTTGGTGTTATTGCTGCTGCTTAAATAGGAAATATGTTAGAAAACAAAAAATGCTTGTAGGTTATTTTATGGCGAGAAGATTTGACAATCTACAATCTAGAAAACGACTTTATAATTGCTGCTTCCTTGCAAATATAAAAAAAAACATGTGAAGGCAAGGCAAATGCCTGTTAACATTAAGAGCCATCTAGGTGCGTTTTGTTTTTATGATCTTAATCCTACATTTTATGGTATTAATTTATGGCATATAAAAACATAGAAACCTTTAAAGATATTTCTTAGTTAGGTTTACATTATACTGTATTTCTTAAAGATTTTGTATTTTATCTTCTGTTTTGTCAGTAACATCTCTTAAGAACAATTTTGTCTTACTGTCATAAGCTTTTTGTGTTTTGTACCCTTTTGTAATCTCTTCATAATATTATCGAGTTTTTATAACACGTTTTGCTGCAACTATCACAGCAAAAAACAAACAAGGCCTTTGTTTAATTGCAATACAAGATTTTCTTATGATTTCCTTAGGGCCATAATGAGGGAATTTATGAAAACTGTTTTCACCACATTTTTATTTTTTGTTTGTAAAAACTGGCCGAAAAACTAAGTGTGGTTCTTTTATTTCTTAATTTACATAGCTATTTATTTGTTATATAAAATTTAATATAACGATTTAAATAACAATATTTTTAAATTTTACAATCTTTTATTTCTCTTTTCCTTTTGTAGTCCTAAAAAATCTTACCCGCTGGATATTGAAATATTAAAAGAAAACATTACATAATAAAAAAGAGACATAATCTCGACTATTACCTTTATTAGTTGATAAGCTCGAATATTTTATTTAAAATAGAGCTTTAATTCATTGAAAACTTTGTATGTAAACAAATTCATAACGAAAACGAAATTAAAAGAAAATATTTTTCTTATAAAAGCAACAAAAAATGTTTTACGTGCATGTTTGTTCAAGTGTTGAATGCTATTAATCAATTAAGATGATTTGAAAAAATCTATTATTAAACAATCGTTGCAGCAGCAAATGGGCATCGCAAAGTTATATTTTTATTTTTTATGTAAGAAAAGAGGCTGGAAATGAAAGCGTTCTGGCAATGATCTGTGGTATTATTAACAGCTGTAAGGCATTTGATTTAAATATAAAATTTATCACTTTCAGTGACATTTCTACTGAGAAAATAGCTTTTGTAAACGCTCACTGCATGTTAAAAAAACGAAGTTTTTCTGGATAGAAATTAATTATAACAATAGTTGCGCTTGACACTTTAAAATTTAAATAAACCCTTTAAATATCGTAAATAGTATTAAAATTTACATCGTACAGTTAGTATCCATTTTTATGCTCTTAATACTCATTTATTCTAGAGAAAATTTTAGCAAATTGTGAGTTAGTAACCGGTGAACCGGTGATGAAGTTGTAGGCTACGTTTTAGCAGAAGCAAAAATTTAACCAAATGCGCCTGTTGCCGCTGTGGTTGCTGCTGTTTTAGCTGTTGCTTCTCTTTATTAAAACACTGACCTTATGTTTTATCTATAACTGTTTCATTATCATTACAGCGTAATTTGTTTGATATTTACTAAACTATATCCAGTACAAATTCGACAATCCGGACACATAATGTTATGGGGTCGGTCGGTAAAAATCGTCCTAAAAGGCTGTTAAAAAGATAATTGGCTTTATTTATTAATAAATCTTAAGTTAAAGGGTTTTCGGGATTCAGTTATATAATTTTTTTTTTTTTTTGATACAAAATTATAAATGTTTTGCTCATACAAACTTTTAGTCCACGAAAGACCCTTAGTAGTTTTTTGAGCGGTCCAATTCAAGCTTTACCATAAACTTGAACTTCGAGTGGCTCCCTTTCAAATTTAAAGGGTTATAAATGCGATAGAGAATTTTGTGTACATTAATTATGTAAATAGTTTTTTTTTTCAATATGTTCTGCATTTTATGACTAAATGATGACCAAACCTGACTCAGGTCTACAATATATTTCTTTAAATTTTTAATATTTTCAATTTGTAATTGTTATGGTGTCAGTTGGATATTACTAAAGAATATATCTTACCGAATAATTGAATATAAATTTCAAAAGTATTCAATCAACCGAGTAAACTATTTGTTTCAAATTTATTAAAGTTTCAAATAATTATAATTTAGACCAAATAATAATAAACACTAATAATATGCGCTTAATTTTATAATATATATTATTTTGGTTGTGTCTGTAAAAAGATAGTAAAGTTATTTTTTTTTTTTTAATTTGAAGAAGGAAGACTTTTATAGCGCTGCATGTATTATGATAATACTGTATTAAACCTCATTATTAACGTAATTCCTCTTTCCGCTATGTCATTGACCACTAACGGACGTTTAACTTACTTTTTCGCTGCAATACAGTTTTTGTTTTGCTCCCAAGTAAGAGGATCAGATAGCAAAAACATTTACTGATTTCCGTTATTTTTTAATTTAAAATAGTATAAAACATTAATAGATGTTATTTGTAACGAATTCACATAATTAAAGAGATATAAGCTCATTGGCAGGCAAAGAAATTCATTATAGATAATCAGAACCCAACGAACTATAGCTGTGTCCGCACTGTCGAATTTGTACATACATATTTGTAATTGCCGTGTTAGAGCTAATATAATTTGTTCATAGCAGCGTCACAGGTTTGTTGTAATTTTTATGCGTTGTTAGATTATATAATAGAAACTCAGTCTTCTGAAATGTTTGAAAATATTTAAAGAAAACACATTGACGCGTCTTCTACTTAAATTACCTTTGAAATTACATGTTTTATATATTAAATCGTTAAGAAAAAAAAAAATAAATAAACGCCAAATCATTATAATTAAAAAGTTCATATTCTTGTTGGAAAATATTTACAGAACCAGAGAAAAGAAATTGCATTGGTTTTATTGCTTTGAATACATTCACACAAAAATAATGTTGTTGACATTACTACACACTAGGCTAATGAAGCGAATGAAAACACATTCACACAGAGATCATATGATGAAATATGATGTGTGTATTGCATGTGTTACCTAAATGACAACAAACATTCACAAAGATTCATGAAAACCGCGCAGTATTCATGAATCATTTGTGAATACCTGTGAATGAAGGGTACTAAAAAATAAATTAAAACACATAAAAGAGAATTTTAGTATTGTACGTAGGATGAGTGTTGTCAACTGTCAAATGTATTTTAGAAAATAAGTGCGATTAAACAAAATAGGTTTAAAAACTAGGTTTAATAAAAATTAGATACATATATAGCGTATTACATTAGGCTTGCTTGTATTTAAGAACTGAATTCAGAAATAATATATTATTTACAGACTTAGGTCCCAATCTATTTCGTTTTTCGGTAATGATGTTGGCTGCCGCAGAGAAAACACGCTCGGAGGCAGCACTACTAGCAGGAATAGCCAAAATTTTCTTTGCTAGTTTTGACAATCGGGGGTAATCGTGTGTGTGATGGTTCCACCAGTCCAAAACATCGAAACTGATGTCAGGCTTCACATAGCAGGAAGAATATCGGTTAAGTTCGTCCATAATGCTTTCTTCTGTAGTAGGATTTCTCGTGTTTATAAAATCAGAAAAAAAACAATTTGAAGTCACTTGGTGTTTCGTTTTCGTTGGAGATATGCATGTGTGTTTCAGGAGTTGAGATTTCTGGACTATTTAAAATTTGTGATATGCAAAATTCCTGTACGTGGCCTAAAACTTCCTCCTCTAAAGCGCGATTGGTTGGTGGAAAAAAAAAACAGGCGGCATATTGGTAAATGCTTACATTAGGTATCCATTTTTCGTCTATTTCCTTTAAAATGTTAACCTTCAATTTTGCTATAGGCGCAGAGTCGGAAGGTTTAGCTTCACAAATGTTTTTGAGACTATTGATTGATAAATATACATAATTAATTGTTACATAATTTTCTCCCTGGAGCTTTTTGTTTATCTTGTCAAAGTTTTCGAAGAGTTCAACTAAAGCTATTAGTACAGGAAAGTTAATTTCAGCAATTCTGTGCACTTCTGCGTTGTTTGTTAGTATTTCTTGGATTGCAACCCAGTTGTTTACAATTGACTTAAATAAATGCAGGTGAGAGTTCCAGCGAGTAATGCAATAATTTTTTAAAGAGGTTGCAAGCAAGTGCTGTAAATTACTTTTTTTGAAATACTTAACAAGTTTTTTGCAAGATTCCAACATTGGCTTTAATTCTTCAGCATCATTGAAAGCGGAGTTAAGCACATTATTAAAAAGATGATTTGCACAATTAATTCGTGTATTTTTTTCCAGAGCTTTTACTATTTTGGAACCTCTATCAGTTACGAATTTAATTTTTTCTATTTCATTAATGTCAAAGTCATTTAAAACAGATTTCAGCTTTGCGAGAATATTTTGTGCAGTGGTTTTTTGAAAATCCATGGATTTTACCTCCAGAACAATATTCGATAATTTTAATTCCTTTACATAATAGAACGTAACTGATAAAAAATTTCTTTTAACGTAGTTGTCCGTCCACAAATCTGTAGTTATAGATGCCATTTCATTTACCACTGCATCTTTAATTTCTTCTTTTATTTTATTCTTTTCTTCCTCTGCTTTCTTAGAGACTTTATGTGATACAGTTTGGGGATCTGGTATTAAATCAGTTATATTCAATTGGTTTCCATATTTTGCTCCGATATTTATTAAGACCTGAGCGACTTTTTTAAAACCACTTCCACTAACAGCAGAAAATGGGCGACAATCTTCAACAACCCACTGTGCACACGCATCAACAAAGTCATCTTTATCACAGCTATTAACTTTTCTTAATTCAGTTTTGATGTGTTCTTCTAAATAGCATTTGTGTCTCACCAAATTGGATGTTTGTTTGCCGTTAAACTTAAACAAACGATTACAATTTTTACAATAAACAAATCCATTAATTATTTCATTATGATCATTTTGTATGTGGGAAAAAACTGACCAAACTTTACTCTTAGTATTTTTGTTGTTTACTAATTTAAAAACACCGGAATTTATTTTTCCTACAATTTCTTCGCACTGCATTTTTATATCTGCTTTCACGCTCTACACAATTGCAATATTAAAAAGTTACTAAAAAGCCGTTTAAAAAACCAACATTAAAAAGTGCCTGAAATTTAAAGAATGAAAAGTATAAGAAGAAGAAGTACACTGATGAAAGTACCGTTTAAAGGCCTGCAAGAATACATTTCAATACATGATCAAGACATCGCATATTTTTTAAATGCTTTACTGATGTAAAAACGCGACAAACACATACTGTCAAATACTAAAGAAATGAAACAGAAATACTGTCTAATGTAATATAATTAGTAATTGTGGTTGTAAAAATTCCAACATATTTGGGAAAGTCCCTAGATAATAAACAGGTAAAAGAACATTTATAAGTAATATTGCAATAAAATAATTAATAAAAGCGAAAATGTTTTATACAAAGTGGCAAAAAAGTATTTTTAAATGAGTTGTGAAAAGGGTAATAATTGATGTTGTAAAAAATCCGTTGAAATACGTGTATTTGGAAATGTTAAAATAAATATTATTGCAATAAAATAATATTATTTTTCTTGGTTTAGATATGAATAAACAGTAAAATAAAAATAGTTATTGAACACTAAAAATTAAAATATTTTAAGTAACAAACCTTAAAATATCTATTTAAAAACTATCAAATTTAGTGAAATTTCACGGACGCAGTCAAAAAGAATTTTTTTTGATTTATAACAATTTGTTTTATAAATCGCAATATACACACATTAGATAATTACTTTTAGACAAGCTATTAGTTCATTTGATTTAACTCAACTATTGGTTAATTAGATTGTGTGCGAAGTATTTAATTATTATAAAAATCGGCACATGTTTAAAATTTTACCTTTTTATTTCGTTCTTCAAAAAAACTGCAATATAAAAACTAAAAGAAATAATGATACTTTTGGTGTTAAAAAAAACGCTTAACCTACCACAAAATCAGTAAAATTGGCAACACCGTCTATATTTCTGTGTATGTACAATATACATACATATATATGTATGTACATACCCACAATTTATGGTTTTTGTTCGTGCAAGCATAGATTTTTTCATTTCTTATTTTCTTTATATATGCATGAATACTATGAATACCATGGTGAATACTATGAAATATGACGGTTAGCAATGAATAGGTACCAAAGTCTCTAGCAGTTTTCAAAAATTTTAAGTGGCATGAATGAAATGGTTGATTAACTTGTGTTGGCATAATAAAAGTAGTGCGAAAAAAAACAGTCAAAGCAAATGGAGAGTTGAACACAAGCACGTGCATTGATCATTTTAGGCAGTTAAATGAATGGCAAAAGCAATGAACATATGAATGAGCAATAAAAGTGAATATGCAGTATTCTTGTCTCTGTACAGAACATCGACTAGTTAAACTCTCTGCAACAAATTAAGATTATAATTATTACGTTACATTCATTCGTATCATATATGTAATGATGATGTTTCGTTTTATTACTTCTCCAACAACAAAAGCATCATTACATTTTTATCGTTTGCAACTTTAAAAGATTCCTTGATATATCTACTCCTATTTTGGGTAACAATAGCATTCACTTTAACAAGCTGCTGCATCGTTAAAGTGTAATGCCCTTAATAACACTTGCTTAAGCTTAAACAAACATTTTGCTTGACAGAAAATAATTATGTTTATTTGCTAAAATGAAAATTGCGAATAAAGTAATTTTAAACCAAGGTAAATGTAAAAAACAAAAGTATAATCACAAATATAATTAACACCTACGCATGGCTATAAGTGGTTTAAATATGAAAACAATTTATACTAAAGTGAAGGCGATGGCGATGGCGTCAACGTGACTACAGTGAACAATAAGCAGTATATGAGTCAAAGTATTATTGACGTCATTTTAATAATATTTCAAGTTTTTATTGACCTTTTTGGATACTGGTAAAGATATAAAGGAACTTTTTAACACTTACATGACTCGAAACAAAAAATTATACATTTTAGACCTCTTTATTCTTATTAAATGACTCGGGTAACTTCGATATGCATACAGAGGAGTATTCTATTTACTAATGTTGTATTAGCAGCCTTATAGTTGGTACATTTTATGTATTTATTATTGTTCAAGCACCTTATCCAGCAATAAAATTAGCTACAACGTAAAATCATTCTCCGCCTCGAATTCCACAACTTTAAAATCATCTGCGTATTATGCGGGTGCCTCCCGCTTGCGATCTGTGATTTCATTCGCCATTTGCAATCGGTCTTACTTTTGTACTTAATACGATCCTCCTTGCTAGAAAATATTTCTACTAAACAGACAAGAAAGAATCTTTTTCATTTCTCTAAACAAATGACATTGCTTGAGTATTAACTGACGCCTGTTTAAGCTGATTCCCAAATGATTCATCGTGATGTTGCATTTAATAAAAAATTATTAAATAGAAACACGAAACGCTTCAGAAATGAACTAACATAGATTTTCAGGATTCTTTAAAGTATAAATAAACATAATGATCCATAATCATAGTGAATAAATTTCTATCTTCATCATGAGTTAATTCGAAAAGTTCTAAATTTCTTATAAGAAGTGACTTACGCTCTTACGCAAAATTTTTTAAAACATTTTTTTTATTTGTACAATTTTGGTTTCTTATTACAAAATAATAGCAAAACAAGAAAAAAAAAACAGGAACGTATATTGGTAAGGTATATTGGTATAATTCGTTGTATTTTTGTAACCTTTCTACAAAAAATTAAAAATCCTCTTATATTAAAATCAGCTACAAATCCTGAAGAACGATTAGTGTCGTTTTCGTTTTTATTTGTAAGTTTTACATAAATTAATAAATTTGAGGGCTATTTCCTTTTAAATTCAGAACTGTAAAATTCTTTTATGTTTGTAAATTAAACGATTCTAATTTTCTTTCAATGTTCAAAATATTTATTTAAGCAATAATATTTTAATATTTATAATCCATTCGTAAGATATAAATCGCATTTTTGTGTAGATGATATTATTTACTTGCATCATTTTAACAATTTGCATCTTTTTAAATTTAATGCAAAAAGAAAATGCTATTGAACATATGTCACATCCAGTAAATATTAAATTCTTTTTATATATAATTAAAACACACTCTGAGTTATAAGTAAAAAAATGTACTTCTGTGATTAAAAAGATTTTTTACAGACTGCATGTTATAGCAATATCGTCAAGATCATAATTCAATCCAAGGACAAGCAGTGGACGAACAATCGAGGTTTAATATTTGTATCCGTTTAAAGTGTAGGCATGTTTATATTCCGTATATCCTGGTTTCATAGTCTTCAAAGAATACTTAAATTTACCCAATAAGGTATTCGCGTAATTGTTGCAAAAGTCTCCAAAAATTATACAAACAACAAGTTTTAACTTATTTTTTTACCAAGTGACTGCAATAATATAAGCGCGTTAAATATCACTACACAATACTTTTTTGACCTTTTCAAAACACACGTTTTTAAAAAAACTGCTTTTTTAAGTAGACTTTTTGTTGCTTGGCCCTCATCTATCCGTAAATTTTCATAAATCTATTTGTAGACTTACTTTAAATTAAAAAAATATTGTGGTTGCGAGTTTTTGTATATTTTCACATACGGATTTGATTGCATACATAGTCATCCGACGAAAAATAATAATTAATCACATTTTGTTTTGTACTATTTCTTGTTTAAATTTTTTCAAAATGTCGATCTTTTGTTACAAAAAACAGAAAAAAAAACTCTATCGGTTCACAAAATGTTAGTCCCTTGAGCTGAGGAGATCAAGCATGAATTATTGTCAATAAGCGAATTGTCGGAGGAAAGAGCTAATTCGAAAAATAAATGTATAAAACAGTGTAGATTCCAACATACACGACAAATTTCTCACATTGCTATATATAATTTTCAAATGGGTTCTTTTTAAATTCTGATTCTTTATTTCTGGGGCACGAAACTTATCAATAAAGAAAAGAAGTGTTTTAAGTCAAGGAAAAAAATAATTTGCTTAATATTTGATAGACATTAATATCACATTTTATCTTATTATCTCTCATTTGCTAATAGTTCCTCATGTTTTATTATATAACTGTGTATAACTTTTAAATTTAGTTTTTTTCAGCGTATTTTTCGAGTAAATAAAAACTGGAAAAAAATTTCCGTAATCAATTTTCATATTCAAATATTTTATGTCTAAAATTCTTAAAGATCAAATGTCTACTATAGCTACAGTAGCTAATATTTTTTCCCTAAAAACTTGCAAACTTCAACTCCTTCAGGCTATTAGCTGTCAAAGACCTTAGCTTCTTTAGTCTTTGAGGTATAGATTTGACCACTTCAGCATATAAGGGAAAAATTTACGCCATTGAATGACAGAAACTTTCTCGATATTTAAATAAATGTTTATTATATATTTCTTTTTCATATTAACTAATTTATAATAACTTTTGTAGATAAATAAACTGTTAAGAATTAGATATGATAATATACTTTTTCCAAAGCCAAACTTTTACATAGTTGTTTGATTAAAAAAAAAAACATTAAAACCTTGGGAACGTTTGTTCCCGCTATCAATTCGTAGTTATTACAAATAAGAAAGGAGATTTAAGAAATACAAATGTTTTTAAAGTTTTTTTTTTAAGTTATAAAAAGCGTGGAAATATTTAGGATTGATGTCATTGTATTAAGTAGTTGTTAATTTTAGGGTTGAGCAGTTGTTAATTTTTCCTGTGATTGAATCCTTCTTCGTTTTGTGAGTAAAGACTTTTTGTCACTGGACTCTTTCTCTTTTTGTGATATCTTACGGCAGTGGAATCAAAAGTTTGAAAGTGCTTCGAAGTTTATACCATTATTAAGCTCATGGAGAGATGCCGCCGCTTTATGTTTTTGACTTTTAAAATATCTTCCTGCAATCCAAAGCTGAAGGAGTTTCTTGGGCTTTCTATAGACTTTTATTCCTAAGAGCTTACAAATACAATGCTCGCTCACTCACAAACTCTTAATTTGGCTTGAGCCACCTCTTGTTTTCCATTGGCTCTTCATATTACTTGCAGCTTTTGACCGGACATACATTTTTGGTCTAACCATACAATATTTAAAGTAGACATCTTTTTCTAGTCAACTATTCCTTTTATAAGAAGACCAGAACTATTCAGTTCCTATACAAAAGTATTCCAGAATTCGCCCTCCACATCTTTCGAAAGCTTTACAAACCACATGCAGCGGGTCGATATTTTGCACCGTATTGAGTAGGATGTCGCTTTGCACTTTATTTAGGCCTTAAAATAACTTTTAATAATCTATATAATAAAAAAAATTTTTTGCATTTTTTATCCTGTTCCCTAGAGAAAAATAAGTGAACGACCTAACACAAAAAAGGGGAAAAACAACTTTTAAAAAGTCGTACCCGATATGGCGAAATTTTTTTATTGGGAATAATTTTGTTAATGTTATTTCCCATTGAATTGCATTTCACAATATGGGAACATATTTCATGGGAAAATTTATTTGCGATTGCAATTTAGGGAAAAGGGAAAAACTGTTTTCGATAGGGATTTTCCTTTTAATTAAAAAAAAAAATAATAATTTATTAAATAGATTTTAAGTTGTTTTTTATGGAGAATGCTGACGAGAGTTGTAGTTATCCACTTTATGTTTTCATTTCTAATTATATCTTCGCCTTTTTTCTTTACAATCCCATTAAAAAAGCTGTTAGTTATACAAAACAAAAAATCTGTAACATGCTTAACTTAAAATAAACTCTTCTTCTATTCGATTTGTAACTTCTTAAATTTAATCTTGTATAAATAATTAATTAATTAATCATATAATAAAAAATCAAATACAAATCGTTTGAAGCAATAACTTGTTTAAGATAAATTTTGTTTTATTTTACTGAAAAGTGAAGAATCAATTTTTTTTGCGTGTTCTACATTGACAATATATTCAACAAAATATAAAGGAAAAACAAAACTTTATACATACGAACTTACGTTAAATGCCTGTTACACTGTTTCGTTTATTTCGACGTTTTGTAAAAAAATTTAACGTTTTTCTTGTCACACATGCGCACGCACATCTTTTCTTTAAGTCTTTACGTTCGACAAATAAAAGCTAAACTCACTAATAGAAATCACACATATTTCAGACTGAACGGAAATTATAAAAATGCTTTATTTATTACCTCCATGGTATTTGCAATTTAAGAAAACTTAGAGTTTGTAATTTATTAAAGTTTTATATGTCTTAAATATTCAAACGGTTAGACTCGTATACTTTGGACCACTTTGATAGGGTTTTAGTTTTATTTCAAGATTAATACACAATTTTCAAACTAACAACTAGATATTGTCCGTATATTAATAGGACACATGCAAATATGAGATTATTTTTCCTTGACAAAGTCTGCTGGGGATAGGCTCAAACATTTTGGCTCTACAACACAGTTTAATGGAGCTCTGGGCTATTTTGATGGCGCATATAAAATACAGTACGGTTCACTATGATTATGAATCTCTTATCGGCAATATTTATAGGAGCGCTATCATGCTACAAAATGCTATTTTTATCTAGAGGTCTTAATCAAAGCTGAAAGGATATTCTGGTTATCTTTAAACACTAAAGCTCCCTTGATCCGTAATATAGAATTTCATCTCAAATCATTACAACTCTCGCTGGAATGTGTACACGATACTTCCTCAATTTTAAAAGTAGGAAGCATAGCCAAAGCAGCCTTCGAAACTTTTCTTAGCAAAAAATATTTTAAGGTCCACATCACAACAATATTAGAAAAGTTCACATTATAGCATATACATACTAAAGCTTCCTTTCTGCAAGTAAAATGAAATGATGACATCATTTTCAGATAGTAGTTTTTTAAAATGCAGAAGATTTAAAAAAGCCATGCTCATGTTGTGCAAAGTGTTTATGCGACATTTTTTGTCACTTTCTATGAATATTTGGTAAAAAACGTTTCTATTTTAACACAATCATAATAAAATTGTAATTTTTTTTGTTATACTCACGAATTTTGTTTAAATATAATTGTATATGATCTGTTTAAATTCATGAGGTAAAAGGTGTTAATAATGATTTATTGGACGAGTTGTTGCGATATAATTTTGGGTTGAAACAAAGCATTGGAGGTTGTTTTTCAATACCATATTAAATTTGTTTAAAAACAGTTATTTCACAAAAAAGTTTGAATAATTGTTTGTTTTACAGACACTTGTTTGAACTTATTATTATTATTATTTATTAATTGCTTTTATAAATTAGGATTAAATTTGTTTGACATTTATAATTATTTTAGCATTAGGTCAGTTTTAAAACAAAACTATAGTTATTTTATCTTCTATTATTTAAATATTTCGCCACAGCGTTAGGTGGCATCTACATATTTTTATTATTTGAATGTTTTTTGAGCATTGAAAATTTGTGAAAATGTATATATTAAAATCTTTCAGTTTTTTTTTAAACCTTTGCGTTAAAATAACAATTTTTCAAGTTATTTGTTATATTAAAAAAATAAAATGACGCCACCCAACGGTGTGGCAATATATAAGAAAACAAAAAACTATATTTTCATTTTAAAACAGACTTAATAAATTAGAAGAGAAAATTTAACAGACTTTTCTGTTAGTTGTTGATCAGATGGCTGGGTGAATCCAAAGACTGACTGTTGGGTTCCTGACGTATGCATTCAAAAATTATTATGACCAAGATTACTGGCAAGATAAAATAAAATAATTACGAATGAACGTTTTAGCAAAAACAATGGTGGTTACAATGTAATCTTTTTTATACCCTTCACCACAAAAAGTGGAAGAGAGTATATCTAAGTTTGTCATTCTGTTTGTAATTTCTACAATATCAATATCCGACCCCATAAAGTATATATATTCTGACTTTTTATGTATAGCAAAGTCGACGAGCGATGTCTGTCTGTCCGTGCATGTTAGATTTGAAATCAAGTTTGCCAGAATTTAAATACACCAATCGACATAGTCTCGAAAGAGTTGCTATTGAAAATCAGCATGTCCCTTAAGGCAGTGAAATAAACATCACTCCTGACTCTAATTTTTGCATATATATAAATAATAATAATAATATATATGTATATATATATATATATATATGGAGCGATGGCAAATTAAAAAATAAGAAAAAAGCGTCAAGTGAAAAATTGGCACTCACCCATACTTTCCGAGTTATAGCTCTCTGAAATTTTCATAGAAAAGTACGATTGTGCACCATATTTTTTAAGATATCAATATGGATATTCTTTAAAAGCTTTTGAAGAGATCTTTCCGGAAATGCTCAATTTTTTTTTAAAATGCTTAACCCATTAAGAGCCGGTGACATTTTTATGTAAAATTTCATGTAATACTTGATTTTTTTTCTTTTATTTTAATTTTTTGCCTCCACAATATTTGATTTTTTGATAGAACCTACTTTACCTAATACGATTTACATATATTTATTTATCCATAATATTAGAACCATTTAAAGTTAGCAAGAATATTAATAAACAGACATGTTCCAAAACTCGCTTTTTTTAGATCAAATGTTTTTTAAAAATTGCTTAATTTTATTTTATATGTTCTGGAACTCATCCGTTTTGCTTGCACTTTGCTGTTATTCAAACTTATGTTCGAAAAATAAAAACAATTCATTTTGTCGGGCAAAACATAAACACACTAAAGAAAATTTAAAACTTAATGCCAGCAGCTTTTTCGCTAGGCTTAATTTAAACAAAAAAAGTTTAGTTTTTAAAAAAATAACACAAAGAAACAAATATTTTGGCTGGCAAATGGATTTTCTATGATTGATATTGCATTTAACATCTTTGAAGTTAAAGATTACTTAAGTCGTAAGTAACCAGTATATAAAAAGTATTTTTGCTTATTTTCTTAATTATAACATCGGCAATTCCATGTTTAATAATAGAAGGAAGAATTTAAAATTAAAACAACCGCATAATTTACGTTTAATGCATCCGGACTTTCTGCTGAAGTAAGTGGTTTTTAACTATATAGGCTATAAAACAATATTATTTACAAATTTGTGTATATAATTATACAAAATGTTATACCAACGAAAGTAGCTTTATCAGATCTGGGGTGGAATCGTTATATCCGTGAATTGTTGTACTTTCACCTATCGTAAAAATACGTTTTTTGGATTATGACATACGTTAACTGATAATAAATAACAATATTGGGGATTATAAGATACGTTATCGTATAACTAAACGTACGTTTTTTACGAATTGTCATCTGTTAGCAAAACTTGGTTCGAATAAATTAAAAGGTGCTAGAAATTCCCTAAAAACAATGAAAATAACACAAAATTAGTTTTAGTTTATGATAGTTATTTTTCAAGTTCTATTACAATATGGTCTTAGGTTCATTAAAGAAGAAAAAATTTGACAAGCATTATGCTACCTAATTTAGCATTAGTTAAATCTACTGCTAGCAGACTATGAGATAAGATTTCTAAGCGCATGAACGCACTACTACCACCAGTTAATAATGTAAAGATTTCAAAGAAGGTAATAAGCAATTTATATTTTCTGCAAGAAAAGTATATTTTATCAGCCTCAAGCACAACGTTATAAAGATACGTTGTGCTTGAGGCTGATAAAAATTTTTTAGCGAAGAATAAACTTTGTTATTCAATTTTGAAAAAAATACAGAGGCCGTTATGAATAAAATGTTACATACAAAAAAATTGGTTTTTACCATTGAAAGCAACGAAATTTGAAATACTGACTAGCTAGAATATTCAATCTTTAGCTCTAGATTTTTGAATTTCAAAACTATTGTGAATCAATCAAAAGATTACGAAATTTTTTTTTCGTACGATTGTCGACACGATAACGGATGTAAGGATTCCACTCCTGATCTGACATTTATTAAGTAAGCAGATAAAAAACCAGTCAATTAGATAAGAATCGCTACACAACTCAAGAACGCGAAATAATTGTTTCAATTTATTTTTCGCATAATAAATCGCCGGTAGCATTGACTTAACATTAAATAAGATGTAGATTTTCCGTTCGCTTGACAAGTAGACGAGTATAGGTTGACACGAAATGTTATCAGATCTGGGCATACTCGGAGCTGCCGATTTGCTGAAGACGAGCGACGTAATTGGGCCTCAAAGTATTTAAGTAAAAACTTAAAAATATTCCTTAAAAAGTGCGGATAGTTTATCAGCTGCTACAGGTTGCCGCTCAAGCAAATGTAACAAACCTCCAAAACATACTGGACTTTAATCACGAGGAATGCAACTTTTAATCTAAAATCATCATAAGCTTCGAGCCTCGAAGTCATTTTCTGGTGTTTACACTGAAGGTGTAAACCCGATGTTGGTGAAGACAAACCATCTTCATCGACAGCGCCCAAAAGGCAACGGTCGGAGAAAGAGAAGTCACAACACCAACCGGACAGCAAACGTCCAAAAACGCTTAATCAGCAACAAGCTCTACCCAGAGTCATTAATAGACCTTACAGTGAGGTTGCAAAAAACCCACTAATAAGAGCTATTATAGACAAGCACCTGCGACGGAGACATCTCTCGTGAAAAATGGGAGGTGATTCGTATCAAGCTGCTGGAAGAGTACTTTAAATTCCTTGAAGCCAACCCAGGACCAGCGCCGCAGAATGAGGATGCTGGTTGGTTTCAAGGCCACATAAAATTGCTATCGTGCTCGAACAAAAACTCGGCGCTGCAACTTAAGCAGCCAGTCACCTCCCTCGGGGAAGTGTGGACCGGCGCGAGATTGGATGCGGTCCCAGTCAGCGATGTACCTCGAATACCGAGATCCATCGCGATCATATCGAGGGAACCACACGACCCTGCGACCATTCTTGCAATCATCCAGAGAGGAAATTTTGATCTGCCGACTAGTAACTGGAAGGTAGTGAAGGTCTCCGAACCGGAGGGATTGAAAAGAAAGGCGGTTATGGTCCTTAACAAGGATTCGTTGTCACCACTTCGAAAGAGCAAGGCAAAATCTTTTATGGTTTTGACAGTGTCAAGCTAAGCATCTATCGAGGTGATGACAAACCCAACCCCGAAAACTGCAGCGACCAATTGGAGGTGTCGCAAAACAAGGACATGGTTGTTCGCCACGAACCGGTGGAAGCTAGTTTGGACATAAATGAACCCAATCAGACTCTTGGATGGTTGGTGAGCTCTTTGAGTGCCCGGACGTTGCGGTGGGCGGGGACGCTCTTCTGGATTCCCATCCAGACGACGTTAACGTCACCGTCATTTATAATCCGGACTAGGAAGATGGTAAGGGTGATCCAGATCAACCTCCACCACTCTAAAGACGCGACAGTAAATAAAGGATATCAGTGAATTAATTCTTCGCCTGGCAGAACAAGGCGAAAACATCGCAATGGTTGAAGAGCCGTGGTTAAACAACGGCGAAATATGCGGACTCAATGCAAAAGGCTACAAATTACTGTATGTCGTAACTTCAGGTAATAATAGAAAGATTATTACCTGAAGGTGAAAGGTCACCTTAATATGTTCATTTTATCTGATTACAGTGATGAAGATTCGGTAACAGTGGTATTCGAGGCAAATGAATCCACGATGTTGATTTCTTCCACCTACATGCCTTACGACCAGACGGGTCCTCCACCTGGTTCATTGATCAGGAGGATGACTAGAGCAGCGAAGGCGAAGGACACACCTATCATCATAGGCGCCGACGCGAATGCGCACCATCACATCTGGGGTAGTTCCCACACCAACGACAGAGGTGAGTGTATTCTTGATTTTTTATTACATAATAATCTAGTAGTAGCGAATAGGGGTTCTGAACCAACTTTCGTAATATCAAACATGCAGGAGGTATTAGACATCACGCTTGTTGATTCACACCATGCGTTCTTGATTAAGGACTGGAAAGTCTCCGAAGACTGTTCCTTCTCTGATCATCGATACGTTGTCTTTTTTATTGTAAACGGAAGGGGCACTAATGCTGTTTACGTTAAAGGACGCAGGAAGAACTGGGAGAATCAGAACACGATTCTTATGGATGCATTGGATTATCCCATGGTTCTCAGGGACACGGGGGTTATTGAAGATGCCGTGGGCAGACTTACCAACGCTTTTAAGAATGCAATTGAAGGGTGTTGCAGACCATCAGTGCAACGCACAATCCGCAGACCACCGTGGTGGTCCACGGTAATGGCCGAGTCTCATAGGGCTTGTCGCAGACTTTTCAAGGAAGCAAAGAGATCAGGAAACTGTCCACTCTATAAGTATTCCTTGAACAAGTTTAAAAATCAGGTAAGTAACGCAAAGCGCAGATCCTGGAAGGCCTTCTGAAGTGGGATAGAGGGCTCTTCAAAGACGAGCAGACTGCGTAGATACTTGCAAAGCATCCGTCGATTCCGGGGTATATTCGGAAAGTTGACGGCACTTGGACAGCCAGTGCACTGGAGGTCCTTTTGGATACACATTTCCCGTGTTGTCACTCGGCAATGGAAATGCAATATGAACCTGCAAGGGTGGAAAGTGTGGAAAACTCTGTACAGATAGATATGGATAGACTACACTGGGCCATCAGGACTTTTCATCCATAAAAGTCTCCGGGCCCGGATGGGATTATTCCGGCCGAACTTCAGATCTGGATCTGGTCACCCTTTAGCTCTTACGACTGTACAGGGCCTGCCTCTCCTGGTGCCACATTCCGGATCAATGGAGGAGGTGCAATGCGGTCTTTATCCCCAAGGGAAAAAGGACATCGCATACATGGGCAAGGGACTTCAAACTAGTCTGTCTGACGACTTTTTTTTACAAGACACTGAAAAGGTTTATCGAGATCCACATGAGGATAAGGATAGATAGAAGCCCTTTTTCTTCATCTCAACATGCCTACACAAGGGGCAAATCGGTTGAGGCGTATTTACACTCGCTCGTGGGTTATATAGAGAACTCACTCGAGCATAGGAACTACATCCTGGTAGCCTTCATGGGCATTTAAGGGGCCTTCAACAACATCGACCCGATTGCGATCACTCAGGCTCTCAGAGAGCTTGGAGTCGACCGCTCGATAATCGGGTTCGTAACACGCCTGCTAAATTGCAGGATAAAAACATCGACTTCTGGCATAGAGAGCGTCACCAGAACGGCGGTACGGGGCACACCACAGGGCGGAGTTTTGTCTTCGCTGTTGTGGAACGTCGCGATTAATAAATTGCTTGTGGAACTAGATTCCTTGTGCTTTTAGACTGTCGCTCACGCGGATGACGTGGCGGTGGCAGTGTCAGGGATACACGCCGATACGGTATAACAAAGGTTGGAAACAGCGCTCAGGGCAATCTGCAGCTGGGGGCGGAGGAGCGGACTGAGTGTTAATTCAACCTAAACGGAACTTCTTTTCTTCCCTAGGAAATATGAACTTCCTTCTTTTGGTTTACATAGACTAAATGGGGTTCTACTAAATCTATCCAACAGCGCAAAGTTTCTTGGCGTCATCTTGGATAGTAAGTTATCTTGAAAAATGAATATCTAAGCCAGGGCGTCAAAGGCCATTACGGCAATATACGTTTGCAGGAGGACACTTGGTAAGACCTGCGGCATCAACCAAAGGGATGTAAATTGGCTTCTTGAGACGGTGATTAGGTTGATTCTCCTCTACGGAGCTCTTGCCTGGTGGAGGGCACTGTACTCTGCAGCGAATGTCTCTATCTTGGAGAAGGTGCTGCGCAGTTTGGCGATCTTAATGACTGGCGCTGAGGACGGCAGTCAAACTGATTGTTATAGGTGCATGGAACCATAAATCATGGGGATATGCTAGCGTACTACGGATCACGGATGTTATTCCTGATTTTGTGGACTATCGCACCCCAGAACCCTCCCGCAAAGGAGATTTCTCTTTGACCTGACGGAGGGCCACTCTCTTCCATCTCAAGCACTCTGTGTATACACGGATGGCTCCAAGAGAGGGACGAGAGTTGGGGGTGTGGTATATATTGAGGAATTTGGAAAAATGATGATTTTCAGACTCCCAAATGACTGTAGTGTTTTACAAGCGGAAATATCTGCTATTAGAAAGGCGGTATGCTGGTTGAGGTACTATAACATATCCAACAGGGATATTTTCATCTGTACCGACAGTAAAGCCGCAATTACATCCCTCAAAGTTCTGTTCACCACATCTGAACTTGTCTCTAAATGCCGGACATCCTTTAACGGGATGGCGGAGATTTCGACAGTCACCCCAAAAGTTAGTGAGGGGACACCGGACCATTTTGGGCAACCTTGTTGCCGACGAACTTGTAAAGAGGGGGACAATGCTTGACAATTGTGACATTGACATTTTCTGTTGCATACCCCTCTCTGCTTACGGACGGCGCATTGACGCTGCTATCTACCAACTGGCCCAGACCAGGTGGTCTAACGAGTCAACATGTTCGACTGCTAGAACAATCTGGCCCTCTCTGGATCGAGGCAGGGTGGCTGCACTATTGCTGCTACCTAGGGTACGACTGCGTGACTTGGTGGCAGCGGTCACTGGGCACTGTCTATTCGTTCCCTTTTAACGACTTCTGCAGAAGTTGCCAGGACGAGGAGGAGACGGTGGAACACCTCCTCTGTCAATACCCTGCGCTGGAGTGTAAACGACTTAGATATCTTGGTCAGCGGTAGTATTAGGGCTTTTCTGATATTTTGTCAATGGTTCCAGGCAGGATTAGCTTCTTTTTGGGGCACAGTGGGTGGTTTACCGGCCCACAACCGGACACCGTGACTCATTCAGGGAATGAGCGCATACTTTGTTCGACTGGACCCACTTAGCGGATTCTTCTCTGCATTTTTCTCCCGGACATTCTCCGTATTATCGGACCCGCGGTTCTTTCTTCTCTCCTTCTTCTGCCCCTTTTCATCTCTTCATCCCTAATTCTATCCTAATCTTCTCTCTCTGTTTTTTTTTCTCTCCCTTCTAACAGCAGGTAACACAAAGGGACCAATCAATGAACCCAAGTGGGCTGTGGCAACACGACGGCCTGCCTGACCTAATCTCTCGTAAGGATGATTCTCGCTGGCTGGCAAGATCGCCCGACAACTGTTCTAGAATTCAAAGAAATGTCATATTTGAATCAAAACCCCTTAACCCACTATTGTGAATCTAGTCTCTGACTGTAAATTTGGAATAAGATTTATTTACCATTCACAGCAATGCTGAATGCGGACTGCTAAATTATTAATTAAATTTTTATCTAAATATAACTTATTTATTTATTATGCTACTCTGTCGAGCACGTGCTATCGAAAGGTTAGAAAAGATCTTAATATTAACACGTCTTCTGGGCCGGATGATATTCTAGCACTAGTCTTGAGACAATGTTCCTCGACACTAGCACATCCATTTGATACTCTTTTCAGCACTTTGTATATCAACTTGCTGGAAAGTTATATGATAAATTGTTAACTTGCTAAGCGACCACCAGTATGGTTTCAAAACTGTAATGTATGAGCCGATGCCGATGGTGACCTTATTGACTCGCTGTTGTTTCGATCCTAAAATGAAATGTGTTCTGATGAAATCAGAGAGCTCATTTCCGATATCGGCTCATTAATTTTTTGGCCAGTGAATCGCACAATGCATTAGAGAGGGGGCGAATTTTTGGAAGTATAAAATTTAAATTCCCACAAAATCAAATCTTATATATGTAGAAAAAAACTTTTAATTGAATGTAAAACAAATTTTAATTTTTTCATTTTAACACATAAATTTCCAGAGCGGGAAAAATATCCTTAAAAACTATCGTTATTACAAAAGTGGCTATCCTGCCTTTGTTAATCACGGAGCTGTCAAGCCAACTTCCTCTCAAACCAGAAAAGATAACCTACGCATGTAAGCATATGTTTGGTAGATATTTCTATGGTCTTAACATTTTAGTTAAAAACAAATTTTTTATTACATTTCCAAAAAATATGACCAAGGTACCCAACTTTGGTGGCGTACCCAGAAGCCCCCACCACACTGGGGGCCCGTCGTTCGTAAATCTGCTCAGAAATGCCCTGCTTTGTAAAATTTCATCAGATATTTTTAGTGGTTGATTAGATACCGAATAAGTCAAAAACTATATATATAAATTAAACAGATCCCCAAGCAAAAAATTAAATGAAAATATTGTGCTCTTTTATTTTCGAATTTTTAAGCCTTAAGTTTTAAACATTCGTTGAGGGCGGTTGGTCCACATAGAATTTTCTGGGACCCAGTTTAGAAGGAGGCGTGGCTATTTTACTGTGAGTAAAATTAATACAGCCGTTGAATAATGCTTAAACAAACTGATAAGATTTCGTGTAAATATAAATTCACGAATTTAATATTTAAAAATCTGTGAACAAAGGAAAGTATATACTTAATGCCTATACAGGGTCCAAATTACTAAGCAGCGGATTCAAAACATTCTTCGCTATTCTAAGCCTTTGCCTCTGTCTTATATTTTTGAGTAAAAATTTTTAAAAATTCTGTTTTATTTTTGTAAAAGTGTTAGAAGTGCCATAAAGACCTCTTACTTCTTTTAACTTAACTAGACATTTTGCCTGATCATAATTATTAGCTTTTAAATACAACGCTTTTCCTTAACAATAAAGGACAATTGATTAATAGAAATATTCAAAACTCCTCCGACATTATTTTTAGAAACTGTACATTAATTCTACTCTTTCTTAAAGGCACGTACTGTTAGTCATTAAGGTATTAATAATAAACAAACGTATTTTTTTATTAATGGCCGGAGATTCCTGTTAAGAATGTTAACAATTGTTAACGCTTTTTATAATGATACATATTACAATGATAAATATTTAGATAAATTATTTAGTGTGCAGAGTTACAGTCGGTTCTTGCAAGCTGAATATATAGTTGTTGTTACGTATGCAGTATTTTGACGCTAGAGTAATATTTTTTAAATATTTTATGAGAAGAGGTATAGGTATAAAAAAAAAATTATTCTTTTTGAGTTGCTAATTTTTATTTTTGTAACAATTTTTGCTACTTTTTGTATACATTAATTGTTAATTATTGGATCAAGTAACAAATACCTTAAGTATTTGTTATAAATATATTAAACTTAAAATTTTTCTACGCTACATTTTTTATTTAAAGAAATCAAGTTTGAATTTAATTAATTAATTACATAAAAACGTGCTTTTCTTAAAATTTTTATGCTGATTTACTTTTTTTACCTGTTGGCGCTGTTAACAAATAATACTAAAGAAAAAAATTATAAAATATTCATTACTGTTGTTTGTTTGAAAAACAATAGTGACACTAGAGTTTATTATTGATTACTTAAGGTGTTGACTTAGACGTTTTTACCTTAAATACATTAAAATATAAACTAAATATTTACTTTGTGTTTGTGTCCAGCAACAGTCTAGACCTCATAAATTGTATTTAAACTTAACATTATTTAATTACGTGCCTAAGATACAAATTAACATTTCGAACTGATCAAGTGTTTAGGGAATTTATGTATAAATTGATTTTTCTGTTGTACTTTACATACAATTGTGTTATTATTTTTTAGTATAAATTAAATCAACATGTTTAAATTTAGATAGTATGCACATAAGTACGTTTGTTCCATTTATTGTTTATGTTGTATGAGTATTATTGTCAAATGTCATGCCTGCAAAAACATCATGATTTTAAATTCAGCAATTTGTATTACCAAGTTTAAGCAATGTGTCAAATAATGCAAACATGCTTGAATATAAGCAGTTGGTGTTCAATATTTGTTAACTATGGAATAATCGTAAAACTTAAGAAGAACTTTTTGGGTTTGTCAAATAGGCGCCCGATAAAATTATGAATGCACATTTCCTATAACAAGTAACAAATACTGTAGTTTTAAAGTTAAGCAAAAAAGTTCATGTGTAAAATCAAAATTATGAACACAATATGACAAAAAAAATTTATATACCTTACAAAATAAAAAGAACTGTTGCCGTTACGGTTAAACGAACATTATGGTTAAAAGAACACTCAGAAAAAAAAACGCTGGATTTCTAACTATGTAGTTGTAGTTTCTCTGAAAAACTGAAATTTAACTCAATAAATACATTTTTACCAAAATTTAATTCAAAATTAGTAACTTAGAAAAAATCTCTAGATTTTACAACAATCACAAACGAGCGAAATTTCATTTAAAAAATTATTTTCACCGAAATTGTAAAAGAAAAAAAAATATTTTATTTGAAAAAAATGTCTTGCAATCAAAAAATTTTAAACCTACAAAAAACAACAACTAAAAACTCCTGCGTATTAAAAGTTTGATAAAAACTCCTTTGCTTTATTTTTAAACCCTTTACATCGTATCTTTTATCGCTTGTCTCTTATAAAAAGGCCCTTACTCGCGTTTTTCGTAGTTCACAAGCATTTTCATTTTATTTAATTTTTATTTTTTTATTTTTTATTTATTTATGTAATTGTAAGCTAGCACAACAAGACTTACATATATCTTATAAATGAAAGTACTAGTGAATAAAAAAGTAAAACTTAGCGTATAAATAAAAATAATAAATAAAAATAGAGTAATGATTTAAAAAATATGAGACACTACATGTTCATATGTTAACTATAAAAGGAAAAATAGTTGTAAATAAATAATCAGGTATGTTCTGGAATCACGGTGATTTCAAATCACGAACGATTTTGAAATTACCAGAGTGATTTTTGGGTGTTCTGATAATCACGAGATTTTTAATTTTTAGTAGTGATTTTCATTGTTCTAAATCACGAGCTAATAGCTGTTTTTTGTTTACTTATAATTAAAATATTTTGTATGTTCAAGCAAATTGTCAGAACAATATAATAATTTTTTGGTCGTGTCTGTGTATTAAGTGTAAAAATGCCTGGAGCAAGTTCATTGGCATTTATTGAATTAAAAAGAAAGCAGTTAAATAATGAGCGTCTTAAAAAACGCTACTTGAGAGACTCATCCAATCCCATGGACTACTACAATAAAAAAAGTAAATCACGAGTAATGTAAACAAAAATAAAAATACTTGCACAAGAAATACTTATAAGCGTCTTCCTAAATTTGTTAATTTTAAAGTTTTTATGTATAAAAAAATTATTTTAATATTTAAACAAATTAAAAACATCTCGTATTAAGTGCGTGTGATAATCAGACTGTTTACTGCCCGGTTTTAAATCACGAGAATTCAAATATTTTTGTGCGCAGAACACCTTTTACGTTATTTCGAATCACTTTGATAAAAAGTGATTTTCAGAACAGGCCTCAATATTAAAAATGAGAATAAAGATAAATAAAAAACTGCAACAAAGTTAGTTAAAATAATTAAAGCACTATGAAAATATTTTATATAACTCCTTTTTAAATGCATTTGCATTGCTTAAATTTTGGACATTATGTGGCAAGGAATTCTAGAGACTTGTGGTGTATATAGAAAACTGTCGTTGTGACTAGAAGCTTAAATCTTAGTTGAATAATTTTTCTTCCTCGATTTGATCTAGCAAATTGGATCCTACTGTACAAATATATTGGTCGGCTAGAGGTGACAATTTTATGCAAAAACATGAGACATTTGAGTTTTAGAAGATTTTCAAAATTAAGTTGAAATATTTAGTATGAATAAATGCTTTATTCAAAAAATCTTGTATGGTGTATTTTGTATTGAACACACTTTCTGTTTATATGCTTGTGAAAACGCAGTGTATTATTGTATCAGTTCATTTTGTATATTAAGCGTCAAAAAGCAAATAAGAAGAAGAAAATAAGTATTCAGAAAAAGGTTTTCAGGAAGTAAAATGGACAATAGAACTGAAAAGAGCAAAATTTTAAATCTTTTGTGCGAAAAGTATGCTTTTGATATGCTATACATTTAATCTTTTTTTTTGTTAACAAATTTTTAACATTAACAATACAAATGCCTTTTGTTGATAACACGATTACCAATACAACTTTTCAAAAACATGCAAAATAAAAGTGTATTGGTGTATTTAAACTGTATATGAAAATTTCTAACAACAAGCATACACTATTGTATTTTAATTGAACAATACACAGTATACACGGATACAAGGGGTTTTGAGAATTAATCAATAGTGATATGTGGTCACGACGGCCTTTTAAAAATACATATCTTGCTATATTATTATAAGCAACGTTAAGTTTTCGTTGGTCATCGCTATCACAGTTCGAAAAAATTTCACACCTATATAAAAGTATGGGAATCAATAGGTTATTGCCAGATGCACACGTTTGACAAAAAGGGCTGAATCAATGACAGCCCACCAGTTGCGAAGTCTACTATAGACTTTCCCCAAAATAAAATTGATGTGATCAGACCAAGATAAACAAGAATTAAAGACAACACCAATGTTCGATGCAGACTTTACAAAGTCTTTTCTGTTTTCCTTAATGTTAAGTTTAGGTACATTAAGTTCTCTTTTAGATTTCGAAAGTATAATGCATTTAGACTTGAAAGGATTAATACGTAACCCATTTGCATTAGCATCGCTATCAATTCGGTCCAAATCATTATTGATTGTTGTTAAAGTTGAACTGATATTTTTAATACTTGTACTCATGTAGAGCTGCACGTCATCAGCATACATATGAAGTTTGCAGTTAATTACAAGATCAGGAAAATGCATTTAAGTGCATTTGAGATCTTGTTATTTAGATGGACACGTTGAGATCTATCTAAAAGATAAGAATGTATAAGATTACAAGCCGATATTGAAAAGTGAAATATCTTTTGAAGCTTGAAGTTTTATGATTTACAGTTTCAAACGTCATTTTAAGAATTATATTGTGATAAATGCAGTATAATGCTTTTGTCTTCTCCTGTTAGATCGCAATTATTCGAGTTAATGCTTTTATACATAAAACCAACGACATATAAGTTTTTCATTCTGTATGTAAAGAGTTAAAAAAACCAATTTTGAAAATAAAAAAACACCAACACTACGGAATCCCTTTATGTATTAAATTTTTAAAAGTGAAACTGAAATCAAATATCTGGTGTTATCAACTTATTCCATTTAGTGAAAGCTCAGCTTACTTAGATTCTTGCCTTGCCCCAAACTGAAAGACAACCCAATCTCACTCCAAATATCTTCGTAATATCAAAGAAATTCATCTTTCGGCACAAAACTTCATTGTTATAAAATAAATACACAATTTTTTTTTCGGAGCAGAGTAAATAAGATTCGGCACAGCTCACTATAGTACTATTATATAGTTTTATTAAAATTTACAGGGGAAGCTAAAAGCCGGTACATTTGAAGATCGTTCTTATGCTTTGATATGCACAAACTAGCTTGAGCTGTCGATCGGTCGCAGGTGGAGCTGGCATCACCAAGTAGTAAATGGTGAATTAATTTTAAATTTAAAATGTGCGGTAGAATATAAGTAGAGTAAATGGACCTAAATTGGCATATAATTTAACTTGGTTATAAAAATTTTTATTCTCATAAAAAGATTACTGTATGTAATGAAACTCGGTGGGCGTTTATTGCACAACAGTTGAAGATAATAGGCCTATATGTTAGGGTAATGAAATGAAAGGGAGTGCCCAAAAAACCTCAAATAAGTATGCGAAAGAGGAACTAGGCGGGTTTCGATGTTGATAATGTAGACCCAAAGTCATAAGTAAACTACCAAAGAACCAAAACATGACCGGAAATGCATAAGTGTGAGTGAAACCCAAGAATATGCGCTTAAATTCGATAATTTTTGTAACCATCTCTGTTATTTGTATTGAATAAATGACAAACAGTTAAAACAATTTTTCAATATTTAATTTTAATTAAAACCCATGAGATAAAATTATAATATTGTTAAATTTTAATATTGTGTTACAATTCAAACGGTCCCAGGAGTGATTTTATGAGATATCTTATTTAGCCTGTTTAGCAATGAGTGCTATCAATAAATTCCGGTCGAATAATCAAAAGCCCTAAAGACATAAAATTAAAAACAAAAATAAAAAATAATATTATTTTTTATAATTTTTTATGTCGATGAATAATTAAGTGTGCACAATAACAGCATGTGGTCAGATTCATTTAATTGCCAAGCTATTGCAACAACAATTAAAGCTACATGAACAACATAAGTTGCAGCATCAATAAAAGGAAAACAAATAACAACACAACAAATTTCAGATGGTAGAAAGAGGCAATAAAATAATGAAAATAGAAACAATTTCTATCCTTGTTATTGCCTTAAGTGGCATAAAGCTACCGTTGCTGCTAGTAACTATTGTTTCCAAATACTGTGGTAAGATGTTGGCCTCATGATAAAATGGTATTAGCAGTAATCGCAACAGCCGCAACAAAAAGTAGACCAAAAAGAAAAAGTGGCAAGAAATTAAAAAAAAGGTACATTATGAACAATTTTATGTTTAGAAGGCATTCTGCAACAGGTAGCTTTTGTAGACAAGTAACAGGAAAAGCAATTGGAAAACTCAACAATATTAATATTATTAACGGCAGATTATTTTTTTGCTGCCACTAAAGTTGTTTTGTGTAAAAATTATATTGTGAAATATTGCAATCATTTAAAGCCAAAAGGCACCGCTTGTGTGCTGATGGTTTGTGCTCCATTAAACAAGTTACCACTGTTTCTGATTTTTGTTGATTTATATGTAACAAAAAAAAAAAGAAGCTTATCAATCACTTTTAATTACTGCATAATAACAAAGATGTTTATATAAAAGCTTTTATTTTATTGAAAGTCATAGAACTAATATAAATATCATGAATTTAAAGCAACGGCAATATGTTATATATACTTGTGTTGTTGGTTTAGATAGTAACCGATAGAAAATAGAAAAACTTATTTTTACATTTTTGTTTGTCTGATATTTTATTACTACATTTATAAATTGCAAATCTTATAGAGACGGTCTCTATTGCAATTGGACATTGTGCAGCAAACAATAACCAATATTAACCATAATATTTTAATTTCTTCTATGACGATAAACGAGTTGGACACAACCTCAAATTTATATATTTTAAAATAAATCGTTGAAAATTGGGCTTATCTTTTTTTAGTAGTTATAAGCATTTTTTAGTAGTTATAAAAATTAATCCTGAATTTTTTCGGAATAAACATTTTTGGAATTCCAAATTTTACAATTTTGTTTATTATACTTGATAATATACATACTAAGTAACAAAACATTAAATGCTTTGATGAACACATTTTTAATATAAACAAAAAACCGTGACTGGTTTTTTTCCTCTAACTTTTTTTACTTTTACTTTTTCTTTAGTTTTGTTTATTTAAATTAAACTGGGGAACCGAATACATTCTGCAAATTTAATTTAATTCGAATACTAAAATTATTACCACATCTTTAAAATTTAAGATCAGTTACAAAAGTGCAGAGTGACATTACGCTCGACAAGCTGAAAACAAAAATAAAATTTACTGTGATGATACTCTACAGAAGTTATAGCAGAATGTACGAAATTGCTCAACAGCGCAGCTTTTTATTAAAAATTCCATTAAATGGCAAAATCCCAATTTTTGTCCAATAAAACTAATACAAAAATTAATTTGATTGAAAAAGGTCAGTAACAATGTTACGAAATGCCAGCGGTTGAAAATAGGTAACATACTTAGCTCTTCACTGAGCAACTACAACTACCACTAATGTGAATAACGGAAATTTAGTTCTTCTTTTTACCAACGACTAAATGGTAGGAGAAAACTATCTACTTGAAATAAATATCGTTAAAAATAAACATAGTAAATGATTTGATGTACAAAAATCGAATTGAAAGGCTTGTTAATTTGATAGAAGCAAAACAGAATATCGCAAAGTTAATCTGACCAAAATTGGTTTGGGAAAAAGTAGGAGAAATGTACGATAGAATTAAATAGTTTAAGTCTACCTTAGTAAAATACCAAAACTTGGAAGCTTGTTTAAAAGAATTTGAAATGCAAGACAACAAAAAAAACCGAAAACGATTCTTGAGCGTCACCTATACATCATCTCGTTTTTCTGATATCACACTAAGCACCATATTGGACATCATCAGAATCAATAAATAGTTCTGTTGAAATCATTTGGGAAATTTACTAAATTTTAAACGTTTTCGCACATTCACTGCATTATATTTTTGTAATTTGTCATCTTTTTAAGTGGTTTTAAATTTTTTTACTTGATGTTTTTTTTTCTTATTTTCTTATTTTTTTATCATATAGAGCTGCATATATTTTTTTTTTTTTGTTTTTTTTTTCTTAGAGTAACTTAATTGTTCCAAATTGTATGAAAAATTTAGAGGCAGGCGCGGTGTTAAGTTTACAGCATTGAGAGACATGAACCGATCTTTCTGATTTCTCTAGCTCATCTAGTGTCTTGGTAAAGGCATAAGGACAGAATATGTACACTTAATGTGATCGGAAATTAATATTGTAGAAATCACAAACGGAATGACAAACTTAGATATACCGTTTTTCTATTGTTGTGGTGAAGGGTATGAAAATAACGGCGATATATATGGGTTATCGTAATGATCAAATAATTTGTGTAAAAATTAATAAAAGCAAAAGTCAAAACAAGGCAGCAGTTTTATTGAGGACACCTACGGAGATCAACTGCTGCAGAAGTAACAATATTTATACCAGAGCAACCTGAAAAATTTTATAGAAAAGCAGTTTTCAGTTTAAAAACAAAAGCATAGGCCAGACAACATAAGACGGCTCTAGACATTCAAACTAAAATAGCGCATGATATCCATGAGCATGCTATTTTAACCGTGAATCATTAACAACAGCTAATGAACAAAGCTTAGCTTACAACGCAACATCCTCATTAACTTAGACGCTTAATGAAGTAGTAAAAAAATTAGAATGATACAAATGAACACAAACCAATTGCAACATTCTAACATTATAACAATTTCCAGTTTTCTCTTAAGTTATGAAACCTTTTCACTAAGAAGTATACAAATCAACTCTTATAGCAACAACTATATTAATTTTCACATTTTCAATTCATCTTGTATGAGAAGAAAACAAAGCAACATCTTAGCTCCGTTTGCTCATAAATACTATCAAAATGTTTGACACAAAGCCGAAACGTTGGCCTGATGAGTCGGAAAAAGACATCTCACACATTCGGATCATTAGGTGTAAAAAAATCGTTACCGTATTTCTACAGAAGACTAACTTGTGAATACTAAGTATTTAACAGTACCGGGCACCTGAAAGTGGTAACTTCGGTTATATTTTAAACCACTAACGTCTTTTTTGCCTTAAAATAGGGCACATAAAATAAAAAAAATTAAAATTTAAAAACACTAAAAAAACAAAAAAGCAAAAGTCAAGTTAGATTTTTTCTTATCAACTGCTTTAAGCAACCAGCAAAATATTTTGTAGATCTACAACAAAACATGCAATATTATCGAAAGTTTTATACCCAATTCTATCTAGTCAACTTCTGCCTAATGGGTGCTCAGAAAAAGTGGTACCAAACAAAGGAAAATGCGAAAAGCCAAAAACGCCCGCCCGTTAAAGATAGCTTTAGAAATCCCCTCTATAATTTAAAGAAGCTAAAGGTGGCTTGTATGCGCACTTTCTCAGCACACGGTCTATAATGTAAATATGTATCTAAATACCCAATAGTCCTTAATGAGTTTCAAATTATACAACTTTTCCACATCAAAAAAAAATGTTTTAACGTTACTTAATTTCTGTTTTTTATTTATTTAATAAAATTATAAATTATTTACCATTTGCGATTTTTTAATTACCTTGAGTTGCTCCATTGTAATAGTCCGGGAAGCATAGAGCTAGGTGTAAACTCACCTGATACTTCAAACACACAAATTTGGTTTGTGTGGACAAGGATAACAAGTGGATAATTTTCCGATTAATTGATCGATGCGATCAATCCTTAGCCCTGTTTGTGCCCTAGAAGTTTACATTTTCCTATAATTCTGATGCGTTGTTTTCAGCATTATTTACTCAAATACTTCTACTCAAAAATCAAATTGTAACGTTTGGGGTTTTTACTGATATTTAAGACAAACACAATGTAGCTTTCATGCATTTAGCATAGCTGCGTCAAATGCATCTACCTGAATGCGGTTATTTTTTATCGCGTTATCGACAAGAAACATGCCTCCCATATGATGACTATATTATTCGATTGTATTGTTTCGCACGAGTCATTGGTGTATGGTTCAAAAATACGATAGTAATGTTACAACCTAAAAATATATGTTATAAAGATAGAAGAATAAATCGACTGATTACATAAAATATTTCAGTAATTATCGTACCGAAATATAGTTCTAATGAACAGCAACAATAGATTTGTTTATATCAAAACAAAAAACTTACATAACACTAGGCTGCTTAGAATTTTTTTTTTTTTTTTTTGGCGTTTAGCATGGAGCATTGTTATTCCGGTTGTTCTGTACAGTTCCCAAGGCGAAAACCCCTTCAAATTGCCAAACATTGCCATATGCTTGACGGGAATTTTCACATGCGATAGCAGCTTATTAATTTAGCTTTCGTCAGATGCAAAACACCAGTACAAAACAAGTACCTTTCCTTTGTGAACATTTTGCGATCAATCATTTGCCATTCATTAAAAGGATTGTGGGAAAAAAATTCAAATTGAAGAAACTGTTTGTTCATAAAATTATTCAATGATGCGACTTCAGCAAATTGTTGTTGCTTCGATCCAACGCTGAATTATCACAAACATGGAAAAATGGTTTGATTCGTTTTAAACTGTTTCTTAAAATACATTGTTTTATCATCGCACATCCTAGTGATGCTCGATTAGACAAAAAAGAATTTATTTGTGTCAAGGTATGGAAACTTGTTATACACTTGACGTCGGAATAAGTTACAAATGAAAAAAACAAGTCTATGCTGCGGCATATTTTTTGGCAGAATTCTCGCGTATGTATTAAAAATTTTTCTAAAATCATACGAGCATATGTATGGTCAGGCAATAATGGGCCAATATTGGGACTCCTTTTTTGTGCCGTATATTATAGTGATGTAATTCATTCAATTAATTATTTTAAAATTCCCACCCACTTTACAACACGCACATATGAAAATGTGTTTGAAATTGTTAGAAATTCTGTTTACTTTTTAGGTGTATTGTAGCTGCAATAATTATATTGGAGTCAAAGCTTTATCCAATGTTGACAAAATATGAACATATTGGTGTTTAAAGTTAACAAATCTTTATTCGTGAAGTTAAGACAGTCTTCCGCATTTTAAAAAAGTCAACACATCAAAATCTCAAATTTGTTGTTTCAGTTACAATTTTCTGTATTGTATATTTGTATGTGTATGTGTGCATATATTTATTTGTTTATTTTATATACATATATAATTCTTTTGGAATTAATATAAAGCAATCATTTCCGTTTCATACAAATAAACAGAGTTATATTTATATGAAATGGCCACATTTTTATAATGTATGCAACATATGGTTGCATATGTACATTGTTAAATGTCAAAACAAATTGTTTCAGAAATTTAAAAATAGCAACAAATGAAATGAATTAACATAAAGTTTTATAATGTTTCTAACGCTTTGTGAATATTTGTTTAATGTAGAAAACATTAAAACAGAAAATTTTATAAATAATTTTACAATATATCAGAAATACAGATTATTATTAGACTGATTTATAATGTATACAGACAGAAGAAAAAATAAGTCAGCAGGTTTCTTGATACGGAGCTAAAAGTATGAACATTCTTTTCATTATTCTACACAAGCTTTTAAAAAGTTTATATGTACATACTGCTTCCCTTGTGAATTTTAAAAGCATAACGTTATGGTGGAAATTTACTTCATTCGATGTCGATCGAATTTCGACTTTAACTGTATAACCATATCAAATGCCGACCATGACTAATTCTTACTTTTTAAAGCAATTCAGGTCCTTAATTAAAATTAAAATGAAGCGCTAAGAAATTAAAGAAACGGCCTTAATAAATAAACCTGGTGTCGAATTTGTCATCTAGAATTGTCGGTTTAGTGCTAAAATGGTATGGTGACTAAGTATAGCACATGTTAAAGAAGAAACTAATGGTGTCAAACACGTACCCATATATACAAACTTTGGCTTCTTTCAACGCCACAACACTATGAACTCCGGCAAAAAAAATACTTAAAGAAGAAAGAAATTAACAAATTGATACGTAGTATGTAAACTTTTATGGTTCTGTACATAATCGTTTATGCTTTTTTAATTTTGTAGATATATTTTGGTCTCATCCCATTATTTATATGCACAAGACCACATTAATTACATTGAAAATGTACCGAAGATTACAACAAAGATGGTCGGACATTATTTAACAATATTACCTTCCTCCACTTGAATAAAAGAGCAAGCGTGCTGGTGGCCTTTTACAACATGCCATCAGAGATGTCAGATGTGGGATATTTTCTCTCTTTTCTATAGATTTATTTTTGTTTAAAATTTTAAATCGTAGAGAAAAATAGAACAGATTTTCCATTAAAAAAAATGAAGGGAATTATTTTGCTTTTTGGTTTTTTGCTTCAATACTTTATAGTTTGTTTAAGAAGTAGTTAAGCATTCCCAACTCATTAAAGCAGAACCCCTACCAGCAAGTTTTTACCAATCTGGTTTTTTGAAATAAATAACTCCAACTATTAGTTTTTATTTCATTTTTGCATTTTTCTTTTTCTAATCGTACTTTTTGTTGTATTTTTTGTTTTTCTTATAACTATATGTATATAAAGTACAAAAAGTGTATGTTTGTTTGTTTGTCCGCAACCATTAAAGTAAAAACTTTTTAACATGCAAATAAAATTTACTTTTGTTTTAAACGTTACTGATGTTTTAATAAAATTATGGAATTGATAGAGTAAGGAAAGCAAATTAGCCTTAGGGAAAAAATTTTGAATGAAGGAAAAAAAATGAATTATATATAATCTGACGTTCCTGTATGCTAAACAAAAGTGATAACTCCTGATAGAATAGAAAAAAATGATAAAATATACTTGTTAATATATATGCGATATTCTTCGACCACAACGAATGTATAATAACTATTATATAATGTATAAATGACGTCATTAAATCTGATAAGAATTTGTAGGATGTCAATTATTGATTTTCAAGCATTTTTCCTAGCTAGTATTCAACAATTATAATTTAATTAATAACTTACTGCTAAAATTTGCACCGGACTGTTAACTTAAGTTGAAAGTTAATTTTCGTTACAGTATCATATTTCTAGGGAAATAGATATACGCTATTGATCTCTATTTAATCCAAAATTAAGAAATGTTATCAATAAACTTGATTACACAAATAAAATAAAATTCATAAATATATATTCAACTTACAACCCACTGCTATGATCACACCGGTTGCATTGCCATATAACAACAGCATAAACTTATTTTTGCTAATTTTTCGTATATAATTAACAAACAGTACAATATTCTGTTCTGTAATTTTTTCTCTGTTTAAACAACAGATTTCGATAATAATTTAATCGTTTTAAGGACATCTTTGTATATTTTAACAATGTCCTCACATATAATAAAACTGTAACAGGGTCATTTCTGTACATGAAATATTTTTGAAAGTTTTGATGTTAGCATAGATAGTAATCGATATGGAATACAAAGCACATATTTTTGAACTTTTGTCTATTTGTCTGTTTGTGTTCACATCACTCAATTCCGATTGAAATTGGTATTAATTGAGCAAATTTGTTCTTTACAAAACGAAAAACTTTTTCGGAATAAAACCACTTTTAAATTTCAAATTGAAATTTATAATCTGTGGAATATGCTATTTGCGGTTTTTAATTTACTTTTACTATGTGTTCTCACTAAGATTAGCCGTGTTGTTTAATTTGGCGTTCGCAACTTTGCTTCATTTATACTGAAGAGTAGAAATTCATCATGTTTCAGGAATGAAAAAATCGATCAGAATTTGAAGAAGGTAAAGTAAAATTGTTCGAAATTAAAACCATTCTGATTAAAATGTGTGACATGCTTCGTAATATCGATAGAAAAGTCGTTAAAAAATGTATCTTTTATAGATTTTTCATGTTTGAATTGAGTTTTGATATCAGGTTTTTCATTTAATAATAAGTAAATTTTCCTACCCTTTTGAGCTTTTCTTTTAACGATGGTTTTGTTATCTCACAACAACACAACATTCAGGTAAGAAATTTTTATAAGAGGATTAAAAACACATATATACGCCAAATTTAAAATAGACAAAAAAAAAACTGTTCTTGCAGCCAGTAACATTTATATGACCAATTAAATAGCTGCAAAAGAAACTAGAGAAAAAACAATTAGTTTGTAATTTTAGACAATCATCATGACGCGACGTAATGTCTGGGACAACATTTTTTACAACATCACTACATTGCACAACACAACATCAAATATACACCTTTAACTAAAATTTTATCTGTGGAGTAAAAAAAAAACATACGAAAACCCAGTCATTAAAAAAAATGCAGAGAAGGAATTAACATGCATCGCAAGCAACAACATAAGCGACATACAACACGCCAAACAATCGGACAGAACATGGTTGAATAGAAAAAATACCATTACTTAACGATTAACGAGAATCAAAAAAAAAAAAAAAAAAGAAAAACCGTCATAAGGTTTAACCAAAAACACTATAAAATATCCACGAGGCAATTCTGCCACAAATCTCTTGACTAATAAATCTTTTCTTGTAATCAGCATGTGGTGCAAATCATTTTAAATATTACACTATCTGTATCATGACACTCATAATAGTAGTAATGATCATTCTTATTATATACGCACATTAAACTTAATAAAAGCGCACAATGGGAAAATACAATAATTTACAACATAAAAGCAGTCCAACAAAAAAATATATATACATTAATTTTTTTTTTTTTTTTTGAAGTTTTGGAACAAAAAATATTTTCTAGCCATTAGCCCTTACGAATTCAATGTTCTTTCTTAAACGGGTTCTAGCTTAAAGTTGAAAGGTTTGGTTCTTAGTATGACATTAACTAAGCGCTAAGACACTTTTAATTCAGACCATTAATAGAGTAAACCATTCTAAATTCCCTAGTATGCATTTTCTATAAATTTACCGCTGTAGTCGTGACTTCTGTAATAATTCTTATGGAAGTCTTAAAAAGTGCAATAAAACCAGCATCGTGAATAAGCATTTTGTAAATTGCACAAACTGTTCGGCATGATATCGTCAGTCGTTGAACATATTTAATAAATTTTATGCATGCCTTCATTTCGACGATTAATTTACCGCGATAGAATTTCTACATAAAATTAACCAGGAAATAACTACATGATGTGTAATAAGTCCACTAATAACTCTGCAAGCGAAATATAGGGAAATAACACCTAAAATGAAAGATGGATCAACCCAAAAATTGTTTGGAATACTTACAATACAGAAAGGTTAGGTTCACTTCCCATAAGGTATGTTGAAAAGTGTCTGCTTAAATCGTCATCAAAACTAAGACTAGAGGAAAAATCGTTGAGTGATACCAAATGTCAGTCTAACATGTAAATTTTAGTAAGAAAATTCCTGTATAAAAATAAAAAAAATCATTCCGCATATTGTGTGTAATACCATACAAAATTCTCAGAAAGTGTAGGAGTTGTTGCTACTTGCTTCTTAATTTGGATTTTTGTTTTATTATTAGGTTTTTCGAAGAAGCTACAGTGTTTGTGTTTTGTATTTTATCCCCTTCCTATTTTGTCAATTATATTTTTAAGAAATAAAAGAAGTGAACATAGAAACTTGTTTTATGGCCAACATTAAGTGAAAAAAAATCTAAAAGCGTTAATACAGCTTTATTGCAAAGAAAATAATTCCTGCAAAAAAGTCGACTTTAAAACACATTTTAGCTATACATTCATAACGGGTTAAAATTTTAGCAACATGTATCAAATTAAATCAATTAATGGGACACTCTTTCATTTTCAAATTCAATAGCAATACGGTTTCCTTGTAAATTTTTACAAAATTTTTATAAACAGTTTGGCAATATACATCAAATTACAACAAATTGATTTATACATTTTATTATTTTAGTGCACATTTCTTCTAATTTTCAAGTAATTGTATGTAACATTTCAGAAAAAACGGCCCATATAGGGAACACCTTTAATTTCTGAATTCAAATTGTATACTTCTTTTTTAGCGAGCTTAGTAATACAGGTTCCTTATAAATTTCAGCTGCCTGTATATAACTGTTCAAAAAACTAACCACTAATGTTAAATAGCATCAACTGATGGGACACCCTTTAATTTTAATTTAATGGTAGGACCATTTTTATATGTAAATTGCAGTGATCACCGATATTTTATTTCTTATTCTCTATTCCTTTAATTTTAAGTTTTTTTTCTCTAACTTTTTGATAACAAGAGCCCTATGCGGCTCATAATATACTTGTATGTTGTATCGGAACACCTTTTAATTTATAAAATTATGAACTGTAAGCATAACCTTTCAAATAAGGAAAACATTTTCAAAATCGATTCAGAAATGACAGGAAATATTTAAAACAAGAACTAAATTTAGGTACATATCGGTATTCCGAGCCATTGTTAATCGACCTCCATTTTTCAATTATAATTTCTTTTTGCTCTAAGTACATTAACTTCATCATTATTATCGTTAACATTGATGGCTTTTAACAATGCCCCCAAGATAAAAAGCAAAAAGAATCACTAGTAATTCATGGTAAATCAAGAGAAAAAGTTTTTGTTAAAGTGTTGCGAACTTTTAGCAAACAGTCATCACTTTTGACTTATGGTCATACTCGTGCATATTTATATGTTTATTTAATTATTAGTTTATTGCATCAGGTAAAATGTATAACATTTATACTATATTTTCGTCTTGTAGCTCCACTCCACATAGCACAAGCAATTTTTAAAACCGAATTTCAGAGATAACAACATTAAGGTCTCAAAAACCGTTCCTATCATTGAACTAAAATATAAAATATTTTAATTTTTTCCATTAAAAAAAAAAATATGGTATCGGTTTTGTCAGAAGCTTTTTCAGTTAACTCCACTTTAATGAAACGCATTGGTTTACTCTTGGGACACTTCACATGTTTGTTTAATTTGCTGGAATCATCTGCCTAATAATTTTTTCTTACAAATACTGTTAAAAGATATGATAACAACAAAAATCGTTTTCATAAATCTTAAAAATTAAATTTTTAAGAACTCCGAATTTACTCTACCTTTGGTTTTGTGAAGTTTGTCCTTTTACATTCTGACACATCTATTTGTATACTTCAAATTATATTTGATTTCCATTGGCAGTTTAAAAACGCATGTGTTTTATTTTTATTCCTATGGGTTTGGAAAAAAATTAACTACACAGATCTACTTAATACATGTTTGTATAAAATGGACTGATCTAAATAATATTGTTTTAGAAATGATAATGTTTTTTGCGGACCAGCACTCAGCGGATGACCCCTACTCAATCAATGTCAAAGGCGTGTTCATGTAAAATAAATTTAATTTCATTTAATTGGCTTTTAAATTACTCGCAGAATTAAGGCTAGCTAAGTTGTTATGATCGGATAAAAAATTATTAAGCAGCAGTAGTTCAATTCTCATGAAGTTTTTAAAGATTTTTAAAGATCAGTGACAAAATTATAAAATGTGCAGTTTTATATATTTTTATTCATTTGCTTTCAAAAAGTTTTTAAACTTGAACATAAAGCGCATGAAAAATACAAGAGCATTTAAATTTAATATCGTCTTACTTCATGTTACATCGACAAAATAAATTGTTTTTAATTTAGCACTCCTGATTTCATTGAAATTTTTTTATTTATATATCTTGACTTTATGAGTCCAAATATAGCCTTTTAAAAATAGAGAAACATCATTGTATCGCATATGCGCCCGAGGCTGAAAATATTAAAATTTCTTGCTTTAAGCTAAGTAGGAGCTAATTTTAAAAGGAATTTCATAAGCCTTAATCTAACACCAATCCAAATTATATTTGAATTCGGGGAATACAAATAAAAAAATGTTTAATGAAAAAAAATTGTCATTTTGATTTGACATCTCTGACTATAGACATTGTATGTGTGGAAAGAAAGCTGTGACATCACATGTCTTTTATTGCTAATAAATGAAAACTGTAAATAACATATTAGTCCCGATGCAATAACTAAGAGTCTCTCTCTCCCTCCATCAATAGAAATGCACAAGGAATATCAAGTTAGTATAATTTATTTCCAAAAATATTAATTTTATATATGTACATACATACATATGTATGTGTGTATGTATATATGCACACTTTCACATACATATTTGCATAAAAAACTTCCAAAATAAATAACACCAAACATGTCATGTCAACAAATACATAAAATCCAACAACAGCCATCTGTAAGTGTTAAATGTTGTGAAATAATTTAGTTGCTGCTACAAAAAAAGTTTCTTTTATTAATGATGTAGTTAGAGGCAAGCCAGCTGCCACTAAATTAATGATGATGTACGCTTCGCGTACCATAAATAGTTCTCGTATTGCAATGAAAAAGGGAAATAAATATTGAAAAAGCATGTCGGGTCTTTTCATTAAAATAAGTTACAACTATTCTTGATCTTTTAGTCTTGTTGGTCATCAGAGTACAACTGTTCTTTAGACTTGGCCTTCATGTTGGATGTAGTTCCCGTTTTGGGGACAGGCGATCTTATAATCTCTTTTCACCCAAATTATTTAGAATTATTTATAATAAATATTTTACCACGAAAAACTCTTTTTTTTGCGCTTTTAATGATTAGGTATCTTAAAGTTGAATGAATTTTAAGAATTTTACAATTTTCACTTCTATACGATTTTATATTGTTTTAATATTGGAACCAATATATCAATAAAACAATTATGGTTTCTTTGTGGCAACATTGTTTCCGATGGCACAATTCTGAGGCAAAAAAAAAAAAAAACACAATTTAAAAACTTTTTTATAGTTTCCAAACAATTACTGCACCCAAAAAACAATGTGCAACTTAATAAAAATGTAGGCGTATTAATACCTATAAGCAATCAACAGAAACAAAATTGTGCCTTTTCTCACAACAACAAACCTACGTTAACGTTGCAAAAATAGTAATAATAATAATAAAAACAAAACTGCAACATAAAGAAACCTACATACGAATTGAAACAATTGTTTGTTAAACCAAACAATATTGAGAAAATATAACTCGTTATCCAAAAGAAAAAAAAAAATAAATGTTCAATATTTATATAAAAAATACTGCAACATTAAAATAAGCCAGGTAAAGCAACGCAAGATTCTGCAAAACTTGTCACTAAAATGACAATATTTGCTGATACGTAAACTTTAAATCTTTTGTTACTTGCTTTTTTTCATTTCATTTACACATTTTGTTTGCTTTATGAAAAACGTAAGAAAAAAGAGAAAGAGAAAAGTCTTTTTCCTACTTTTTTATTGTTTGTGTTTAACTAATAGTTTGGCTGATGGAGTTAAAAACAATTTTCTTCACATATAATTACGTTTTTTTCTGTAGTCTTTCATTAAAGTGTTTAAAATAGAATAAACTAAATATAATAACTAAATAATATTTACTTCAAACGACAAAAACTAAAAGGGCAAACTATTACATTTAATATAAAACTCATTGTACGGTGTGCCTATCTGTGTTCGCATCACGTAAAAATTGCTAGATGAATTTTAATAAAATTTTGTGAGGTGGCCCCTTAGAACCTTGGTTCAAATATAAGATATTTTTGATTTCGTAAAAATATGTCATTTCGTAGACAAAATAGAGATACAAATGTGAATTTACCCAATTTGATCGGTATAATGGTACTAAAACAGTTATCAGCAAAACAACAAATGTTTCAAAACCTATTTTTCTAAATTTTAATTTTAAGAAAATTGGAAGTAATACGTGGATAAAGTCTTGTGCACTACTAGTAAATAATAAATAACTGATTTTTAAAAATTTTGTTGACATAATTTCTCTAAACGTCTTTTGTGGAACTAAAACAAAAACTTATAGCAATTAAAAATTGTTCAAAACTTTTAAGTTGCCAATACGATTAGTAATAAACGAGTTTACATTTTAAATATAATCGTGGAGGTTATGTAATTTACTGGTTGTTAGTTAGTTAGGAGTGGCAGCCTCTCGCGACGAAGCTCACTTGAGCACAAACGAATGGCCCGTTGTGATACCACAAAGAAGGCGGCATGACTCCCATTACCCAGTCGAGAACCATGAGGATTCACGGATAAACTTCGCTATGTCCCAATTTACTGGTAAAAAATTGGGGATTTCTATATTTTATTTTATTTATAAGCAATAGGTCTTTATTATATATATTTTCAATATTTCGCTACTCCATTGTGTAGCATCTTCAGGAAAACAAATATTTGTTGAAACAATATAAAACAATAACAAAAAATGTTAGGGTACGTTTGGGTGATGTTAGGTCGAGCGAGGGCACGATTTCTGCTGGAGTGCCATAGGGCTTATTTTTAGGCCCTGTGCTATACAATATCTTTGTGTCCGACATACTACAGCCGTCACGAGAGGATCTTTTAATTATCCATGCCGATGATATCCTTGTTGAGTCTTTAGGTGCAAGATCAAGGACCACAAACGACCGACTCAACCGATATCTAGCGGTACTGACAGACTATTTTGCAAAATGAGGTCTTACCTTGAACACTTCGAAGACTGTCGCCGTAATGTTTAAGTGTAGATGCAAATGTATTTACCAAAATTGTAGACAATACGGTCCTTGTTTGACTATTGGACAAAGAACAGATTGGGACTTCGGCCAGGCTTAAGTACCTACATATGTGTCACCTTCCACAATAGTTTCGAATTTTATAGACATATTGATGATATTCTCGAAAGAGCAAAGAGAATATATTATTCTTACTAGGGCGTATTGAAGCGTACAGTTCTTGACAGAAGAGTGCGTCTTATGGCATACAACCAGGTCATTCGCCCCGTTCTTTAGATACAGGGAACACTGTCAAATTACATCAATTATGGGAACACGCTTTTATTTCTAAATTCATATTATATACTTGTTCTTATAACGGAGTTAGCGGCATAGGTTTCGTTTAAGCTTTAGCTGGCTATTTATAACGGTGCAAAAGTTTACCCTTTAATTTTCAAATCCAAATGTAATACTTGCTGTTATAGCGGACTTAGTACAACATTTTTTTGCAAATCTTAACCGTCTTGTCCAAATTGAATGAACTATTGTGGCATCTTTAAATTTATAATTCTTATTACTTATACATATGTATTTGTTATTGTAACAAACATAGTAATCGACATTCTGTCCAATTTCAAGCGTTATCATTGTATATATTTTTAATTAATTTTTTTATTTATCTTACCATAACCTGCGTAGTATTTTCATCTTTGTCAAGCGCCTGCTACCTTAACTATGAATAAATCTGTTAAAACACGTACAGTTATGTGAAAAATAATAGGGACAGTGCCCACCCAAACTTAAATTACATTTACAGTCAAATAAAAAATCGAAAATTATTTCTTGTTTAAACGATTTATTTTTTACTAAACGGTAGAAAAAAGATTACCAAAAAATTTTTTTCCTATTCCTATAATATATTTTGATTTTTTATGATTTTGTATGAATTTATATAGTTTAGCGTGTGAAAAAAAAATAAGGACACTTCATGAAATCTTAAAGCTATAACTAACTTAGGTAAAACTAAATAGATATTTATTTTGAATATTGTTGCATAAAGCCTTAGTGCCACATTAGTACTTTGTTGCGGATCCTTTGTTATCCAGAACAGCAGCACATCTTCTAGGCAGTGAGACGACCAAATTTTGGCACACATGTAGCGGTATTGCGTTCCACGCATCCTGTATAAGATTCCAAAGCTCGTCGCAATTTGATGGACACTTCCCCTGATTGCCCTTTTAACTTCGTTTCACAAATTTTCTATGGGGTTCAAATCAGGGGACTGTGCTGGCCATTCCAAAACATTGATTTTGTTGTCCTGGAACCACTTCTTTGTGTACTTTGCCGTATGCTTTGGTCATTATCCTGCTGGAGGACCCATTTGAGTGGCATATTTTCTTCGACATACGGCAGCATTGTATTTTTCAAAATTTCAGTGTAATCAGCCGATTTCATTATGTTCTGGATACGATATAGAGGACCCACACCATAATAAGAGAATGACCCCCATACCATGATGCTACCACCACCATGTTTGACTGTCTTTAAAGAATATCTTGGATTGAATTCTTGACGGATAGGTCTTCTTACATGGTAGACACCTCTATTAGAAGAAAACAAGTTTACTTTCGTTTCATCGGACCACAGAATTTTACGCCATTTTTCTTTAGGCCAATTGATGTGATTTTTAGCAAATTCTTATCTTTGTTTTATATTCTTTTTGGACAACAATGGCACTTTTCTTGCACTACGGGCTCTAAATTCCTCACCGATGAGTGTTTTTCGAATAGTTGATGTGTAAACGTCAAGGTTTAAATCATTTTTTATTTGTTTAGACGTGATAAATGGATCTTTTTTACGCATCGAATAATATTTCTCTTTATAGTAGGTGTAATTTTTGGTTTTCTTCCACGGGTTTCATCCTTGGGAATCCATTTAACAGCATTTTCTACCATGGGTTTTGAAATACCGAGCATTTGTGCAATTTTTCTGTACGAATATCCGCTTTCACATAAATTTTTAATATTATTTCGAGTAGCGTGATCGCAGTGTGTATTTCTACCCATATTTGCCTAAACAGTTACAAAATTGTAATTTATTTAGCAATTAATGTAAGTCTATAAATGTGTTTTACTCACTTACTTACAAAAAAAAAGTATTTTAAATTTTTATTAATGTATTTTTACCAAAACGAAAAACTGTCCTTATTATTTTTCACAGCAGAAATCGCGCACTTTACAAAGAAAATAATTTGTTATCAGAACGAAAGAAAAAGAAGCACAAATTGTAACGGGATTTCTTAATGTCGTTTACAAGCATTGCAAAACAACTCTGTTTTATTACAAATTCTTTCATTTTACATGAATTCGTAAACACCAAAGACGGTGAATACAACTGTCCCTATTATTTTTCACATAACTGTATGTATGTACATATATTTTTGTCAATCCACTGTTTTATGCAGATATATACAAATACGTAATCATATATTGTGTTCTATATTCTTGTATTATAATTAGCTTAATATTTCTCTACATTTGTTTAGAAATTTTAATTTCAATATATGATTCAATATTTAAATAAATTTTTTTAAGGTCATTTGTTGAATTTATTTTTAACATTTTCAAATTGTAAAATGCAAATTTATTTTACCTTCACTTTTCATTTCTCTATAGCTTAAGTTTTGCCTTTCAAAAGCTTAATTTAATGCATTTGGTTCATTATTTTTTGTTGCAATTAAAAATGAAAAATGCTAGTTTACAGCTGTTTCATTGTAAGCAGACTTGCTTAAATTTTGTATGAAGCTATTATTTATTTTAAATACTATTTGAGCTTCATTGACCTTAAAGTTATGATGATGAAGTATAAAACATTTAGATTTTTCAGAAATAACAATAAAAAGGGAAAATTGTTTAACTGCTTGTATGAATTTTTTTGGTAATTAAGAGAAGTATTGCACAAAATGGAAATTTAATAGAATGTTTACGAGCATATACACACATTCAAGACGATATATGAATTTGGTAACAGTAAGAATTTGATGTGCAGTTAATAAGATCTTAGATCAATTCCAGGTTATAGTATGAGTCAGTTTAAATTTTTGTCTACTTTATTTATAATAAGAAGTCGAAAAAATTGTTTCTTTTTAATAAGAAATAATATTATCATTTATTAAATATTTTTTTTCAATCAAACTTCATTATTATTTTTATCAAGTGATGTAGATTCAAAACAAATTTTATTTAAAACCATAGAGATTAAGATAACAACTTCATATTAGAGAAGAACGTGTTAGTTCTTGTAGAATAAATAATGAAAAACCTGCCTTGAAGTCGAAAAACTTCTGACGAAATGCTGGGAAAAAGATTAAATAAGTTTATTTGCAACAATTTAGAAAGCTGACCATAAATAGCTTAAAGTAAACTATTCAGAATGACATATGTTTTTCTGATCTTGCCTACATTTGATTAATTTTTGTAATCGGAGCAAAAATGAGAATTGTGCAATGAATTTAATTTTTCATACATTCGTTAAGAGCTACTTAAAGGCATGGCTGTGCCGTTTGTATAAACACTTCAAGATCATTATTTAAATTTTAAGATTAGATACATTTCTTATACAGCCACATGAAGCTTCAATGCAAATTCCTTAATGTGTAGGTTACACAACCAGCAAGAAAGCGTAGGGATTGGAAGGTGCCTCTGTAAGGGTTGTTCCTAAAATTAATTTTAAAATACCCAAAACAAATATAATGTGACGAAATTTAATATACCTTTTTATTTTCAGCAAAATATTTTTGTTCAAGTATGTATATTCCATTAATTTGTCTTTATAAGAATTTGCTTCTACACAGGCGTTAAAAACAGCAAGTTATAAAATAGTCCACTATACTCGTGACTTAAGAATTTCCTATATGCCACGATGTATAAAAGCCCCTATAGGATCGCAAATAATTAATTAATAGTATTTTATTTAAATACTACTCTCAATTTAATGTTAAATAAAACTTAACAATTTATTGATTTGATTTTGTTATTTTAACGTTTATTTTTAATACATTCAATGTCCTAGTCACTTTATTTTAGAATGTTATGTTCAAATTTTTTTTTTCTCGAACATACAGTATGTGTCTTTTGCATAGATTTTGGGATTAAAACAATATTTGGCCGAACGAAGTAAAGGAAAAATCTTAAGCTTGCACCTAATATAAAAGATATACAAAGATTAATAATACTATGCAACAAGCCAAAGAACGTTGGTTGTCTAACTGCAAAAATCATCAGCATTTCATATTCTATGGATACATTTTTTTTAATTTTTTTCTAAAACTGCAGATTTTTGAAGAGAGGGCTTTGCACATATTATCATAACTTTGAAACCACGCATTCGATTTTTTTGCGCAGTATATAAATACTAAATTATTTTAGCATTAACAGTTCTCAGATAATTTTTTAGTAAAAATTTTTTTCCTAAAAATATCAAAATTTTTAATTTCCAAAAATTCGCAAAAATTAGAAAGCCGTATATATTTTCCACTTTTATTATATATGAACAAAGGCACATATAATAAAAATAAATCATGAAAATCCATGGACAAATACTAACTTTAGTCCACGAAAAGTAAAAGTGCCCAACTTTGGATAAAACATACTTTTTGCTGTCTTTGCCTAAATTTGGTCTTAAAATATAAATGTAATAGTGATATAAGAATAATTTCTACTCTTATAAGTCTAAGCTGGGCAAATTGTACCACCATGCGGCTCAGCTTTCAGCTCGGATTGCTTTTTTTGTTTATGTAACAAAAGTGGTTTCAGAAAGCATATGAAATGGTTTTACCCAACGACTTCAGCCAGTGGATTTGCACTTTCTATTTTACATCAAGATAGAGTGCCACATCCTGAAAATCCTTGTGATGTATGTAGTGACGTAGTTTCACCACAACCTTCATATTCGAGCTTGTGCAGTATTTCAGATGGCCAAAAACCGAATATTTTCAATCAGTCAGACGTAAATGATCTTATCAGAGACCTAGATCTAGCAAAAAAGAAATCCGAGCCTTTGGTATCCCGCTTAAGGGACCGATACATGTTAAAAAGTGATGTTAAGTCAACTGTGTACCGGCGCCGACATATTCAAAGTTTTATACAACTAAACATAATATGTGCTTCTGCTATAACGTTAATGGTCCTTTTGAAGAGCTCTGCCAAAAATAGGACGCATATGATTGGCGACTATTCGTTGATAGCAGTAAAGAAAGTCTTAAACCCGTTTTACTACATATTAAAAAATATCAATTATGAAATCCACCATTGGAAAGTGTGTTGCGACTTAAAAGTTGTTTTATTTACACAGGTCTCCAAGGTGCTTATACAAAGTACAACCGTTTTCTATGCCTCTGGGATAGCCGAGGTCATAATATGCACTATATGGAAAAGGATTGGCCGATTAAAAAGGAGAATGTAATATTACAACCTCTTCATATAAAACTGGGATTAGTTAAAAATTTTGTTAAGGCTCTGCAGAAAGATAGTAGAGCCTTTGCTTATTTAAGCATAATATTTCAATTGGAAAATTTTCCAAAGGCGTTTTTGACGGTCCTCAAATCTGAAAACTGTTTCGAAGCACAAAATTTGAAGACTTATTATCACCTAATGAGAAAGACGCCTGAAATTTATATCAACTAATTGCTTCTAACTTGGACTCCTAGTCCAGTTTATGAAAAAATCGTTAGTGATTTGCTCAAAAACTATTCAAGATCTGGTAAATAAAGTTTAATAAAAATTTTCTTTGTTAAATTCTTATGTTAATTTTAGGTATAAAAATGTCGCTCTAATCACATTTCCTACACTCGCATTTGGATTTTTTTCCGAAAAGCATGGTAAACGATTCGATCAACAACTTAAGTCCATGGAGAAACGATATCAGGGCCTATGGAATGAAAACATGATGGGAGATTTTATTTGGTTCCTTATAAGAGAATCAAATCCTGAAAATCATACAAGACAAAACAAAAGTAGAAATTATTTTTAACTAAACAAAACTTAAAGTACTTCTTTACTTTATTTATTGTTATTACATTCTGCTAAGGTAAATTGTTACTGCAAATTTAGGCAATGACAGTAAAAAGTATGTTTTATCTAAAATTGGGTACCTTTAATTTTGTGGAATAAAATTAGTATTTGTCCATGAATTTTTATGAGTCATGGTTTGTTTTATTTGTATTATATGTACCTTTGTGCATATGTCACAAAAGTGGAAAATATTTGAGGCTTTCTATTTTTTGCCGATCTTTAGAAATCGAAAATTTTGAAATATTTAGGAAAAACAAAAATTTTTTTCCCCTTCTGTCTCAATAACTGGGAAAGTAATGATTATACTATAAAATTATCTGAGAACCGTTTAATGCTGAAATAATTTAGAATGTTTTCATATACTGTTCAACAAAATTGAATGCGTGGTTTCAGAAAATGTATCCATAGAATTTGAAATACTAATGATTTTTGCAACCATAACCGTAACGCATCAAAAAAATATAGTGGTTGTTCAATGTTTAAAATTTTTTTTACATTTGTTGCATAGTGTAATAATTTGAAAATAATAATGTTTTTTTTGTAATTATTTTAAAACAATCAAAAGTATTCAAAAAATAATTATTTGATTGTTTTCAAAGATTACTTTTAATTCCTTTTCTTTTATATTCAACATGTTTTGCAAAAACGTCTAATTTTGTTTGATGAGAATTCTAAAACTAAATTCTCAAATGAAATTATATTTTAAACCTTCCCAATGAAAGTGTTGAAATTAATAAATATTTAAGTTTGTTGTTAACACAACTTTCGTTGTTACTTTTACTTATTTTCGTTGAGATGTTATAAATGACTCAAAGTGTAAAATTGTTATAGAAGCGTGTAGTATGTATATTTTTACAAAAATATTGATATAAAGTTTTGGATAAAATTTTCGAACTCTTTATTTACATTTTTTTTAATACCCTTCATATTTAAAATTTCGTAATGTAAGGTGGATCTATCTTTACTTGCAGTTTGTTCTTAAGAAAAGTCTATAATAGACACTGCGTTTTGATGCCGTTCTGTAGAGTTCCGTGCTGTTATTCCATTTCGGTAGTTACTTTTTTCGTGTATGAAAATCAGCTTTTAAATCACAAATAATATTCCACGTGTTGCGGAAATCTGCGACGAAATCTTATTTCTAAGCAATATCGAAACAAACGTTTTTACAGAAATTATTACTGGGAGCCTTATTCACATATTGGATTTTATAACACCAGGATAAAAATTGGTGAAATACATTCCAAAGGGACGCATTAGTTGAGAAAAGGCACACAAACATTAGTCCTTAAAATTCTATCAACGATTAACAAATCATTTTGGGCATAGAAAAAGGGTACAGTACTAGTTTTGCCTCTTACAGTTAACGTATGAAGTGAAAGAGACAAAGTAACACGTATAACAACAATATATGCCGTACTTTACTTTAAAAAAAAAAACTGAATAATAATTTTCTGTTTCGAATTATTAAAATGTGCTTTTACTTGCACCAAGCCAGTAGTGATTGATTGCCAAAACCTTTATTTGAAGCATTGCAGATGTTGTATCTTTAGTCAAAATTATTTGTTCGATTATATTTAAACAATAATATCAAATTTATTTTTAATAAGTTTTCAGTTTAAGTTTTGATTTGAGAATGCTCCAGAGCATCTTTGTCAAACAATTGTTATATTCACATTAAACACTAATTATTATTATTATTTTTTTTTGTCAGTGTCTAAAATTGATTTTTTTTAATTATGAGCCATAAGTAAATAAATATTGACAAACAAATTTTAACAAGTTTTAAGAGGAAAATAAATAAATAATAAAAAAGCGTTTTGCTGCGTTTATGTTACAAAGATCTTTAATTGTTTTTTTATATATAATTTTATGTTTACAACTTAATTACATAAAATAAATAATTGTATTTTGACAATAATCATTTTAGATCGTTTATACAATAGAAAAGTTATTTCCTTGTTGTTAAGACGAATTAAACCTAAATCTTTTAACATAAAATATCCATTTCTTATCGTCGAAATGATCAGATAAATTCGTTAATTACATCTCTTGAGGCGTAGCAAGTCGCAGCTGTTATTGCATTGGAGGCAAGTGCAACAATGCTGTCAAAAGAGAATGTCGCATTGTCGAAATTGGTTGATGATGATGGTGTAGATTTTGTTGCAGTAGCTGTTGTTGCAGTGACAATTGTAATCTATGCCAAGAAAATGAATCAAACTGTTGAGCTGACGATGTCAATTATTTTTGTTGCTGCTGTTTAAGAAATTTGCTGCGCGGCCATAAATAAGTTGGGAATAGGTATGCTAGTTCTTGTAGAGGTGATGTTGAGTGGTATTATTACTTGTATTTGTCATTGCTATTTGCTGATTGTGAGGATGATGTTTTAGATGTAGCAAGAATATATTATCTGCAGTATACCTTTGGTGAACATTAACGTATATTTTTTTTTTGCTTATTCGTTTTTAAAATATTAAACATTAATGTCTTATAAAAGTTCTTTGTGCTAAAATATTGCAATTCGCTCATTTCTATTTGACATTTTGTAAAATATATTTGCCTAAATTTATGTACTTTTTTGTTTTATTTCGCTATCAAATTTTCTATATATTTCATCAGTTCATTTGATAAGAAAGGATATTCCATTTCATGTCGTTTGCCATTCTCTTCATTACTGTAGTAACATTGATTTTCTTTGATATCATCGATATTAATATTTTTTTCTTGTATCTATGTCGCAAAGAATCTCCACCATAATTTAAAACTGTTAACAAAATGAAGAATTTGTATCAAAAACACAATAAGATAATTTTTTAAGTTATTTAAAATTGTTTGGCATTTAAAAAATTAATTTTAGATACATGTTAAAAAAAAGGTACAGCTAAGGGCTTAATTATTTATTTTCTGTTGTGTTCTGTAATTAGTAAAGTAATTAATGGCAAATTAAAAATTAATTAATTTTTCCGTAGTGTAATTTTTAATTTGCAAATGCCTGTGCATAAAACATATTTAAATGTTCATATTATTTTGGGGTATATTATTTGTTATTTTAATTTTATTGCTCATCATCTTTTAACTGTTTAAAAGAGCCGGCAAAAAGTCAGCCGTATACAGTGGATAAAAGAAATCAGTGTTGATTACTGTTGCTTTTTCTTAAATTTTGATTATTGTTCTTACTTTATTATTTGGCCAATATATACTTAGTTTATTTAATATATTTCCTGAGGAGCTAAGTAAGCGGTAACGAAATGGCGTTTGAAACGTGCTTTCAATAACCAACATCGGTGATTTAAATGATTTGTTCGAAGAAATTGGCACGATATTTTTAAAGATTAACAAAAATGTTATTTAAAATATATTTTTAACGGTACTTATAGCGTACATTTATAAAGAAAAAAAAATTCAATACATTACTGTATGTGAAAATTAAAAAAAACTTTAGCTTTTTTTAACCTTGTGCTTGTCAAGAACGTAAAACTGAACTCTTCTTAAAATTATTTAAAATATTTGTAACAGAAGTAGGATGTTTTGCATAAACTTGCTACTGCAAGAAAGATTCCAGATGAATTGAGTACTTTAAATCTAAAAACGTAAATTGGCTCGTTAGGGAAGTTCTTTTAATGAAATAAACACCAATCGATACTGTCCTACTCTTCACTCATATATATGATCGGAGTTTAAAAATAGCTGATTTTATATTTTCATATAATAATTTTTTGCTCAAGCTAATAATTTTTTCTGAAACTTATTAAGTTTCACTTTCTGCCCCAATTTCAAACAAATAATGCAGCTTTTAATAGGACTCAGTAGCAAGTATGCAGTCACCATTCCTTTTTATTTCAAAGATGTAAATGATTCTTGCAAATGTTGAAAGAAATAAACATTTCGACTTTGATTGACAGATGCACAAAACTTTTGCTCTATCACAAGTGTTAGCTTTGTATTTTTCTAGCTAGACTGTCAGGTAAATTATATATAAATACAAAAAAATAAAATGGAGCCAAAAATTGAGGTCTGTGTTAAACACCATTGTAATTTTCTCTTTGACATTTGCAGCTTAAGCTAGAGGAAACACTTAGTTCTATAATAAGATTTTGATATCCGCAGTTTCAAACGCATTGCAAAAAAGGCTTTCATAGTCGCTTTAAAATTTGATTGAATATCTCCCACAACCTCTGTCAGTGCTCCTACGCAGCTTCTGGCTTGTGTAGAAACCGATTGTCTATCAGATATTAATTCGTTTTTTAGCTAAATAAACATATTTGTTAATATTAATTTGGATAAGTACAGTGAGATATAAATCATGGAATAAAAATACAATATCGTGTTTTGAAAAGGCAGATGTGATAGTTGGTCATAGCAAAATACTTAATATTTATGGTTCACAAATACAATGTCAATTAACCTATTATAAATCTTACAAAAATGTGCGGATACATAGGTGTTTACAGGGCTAGAACAAGAGCCTGTATTAGACTGATTAGTGTGTTATTGTAGTTACGTTGTAATTAGGTATAATGGATGGACTAAAATTTATCTTCTCTTCGCAACTGAGAAACAGATATTTAATACCCCTGCTGGAGCCAGATCGCAATATTTGGTTATATTCAGTGCCATTACAAACATAAACTGTGACTCCACCGCCACGAACAAAAAGTCTTAACTTCTAAATTATAGAAACAATTTTTTTTCTTTTTCAATACTTATTATATAATACGCGTTAGGAAAAATGGAATAAACATTTGTAAAAATATTGCTAACGCTTTTTTCGTCAAATATTTGAATTATCTGCTCGGACCATAATAAACTCATTCAAAATAATTTAAGAAATTAAGTTGATTTATTTTAATGTTTCAAATAATATTAGGGACACTCCATAAGCAGTAATTTTGAGAGCTTAAAGTATTAAGGGAGGGCAGACAAAGCCCATTTCAAAATTCTATTATTTATTGTTATTAGCTCTGCATTGCAAGGCATTGTTTCTGTAAGTATAAGGACACAAAAAAACCCAACTAGTTTTAATCATATTATGCAATATTTTTTTCTTTTAGTAAAAAATAAAAGATGTTTGTGTTTATGTATAAAAACCTATTAAAAGTTTCAAATTACTTGATAGAGGTACGTGCGCTGTTTAAATTTAAAAAACACTTGCACTTATTTTAGGGATTGTCTGTTCTTCTTTTCGAAAGAACAATTGCGTGGGTTATTGTTTTGTTTATTAAGCACTTTGTTGGTTACTTGTATATGCTGGAGGTTTCCAATTACCTTCTTGTACTGTTGCTGTGATAAATGGGTGGGATTTAAGTATGAAGAATTAAATTTGTGTTTTATAATGACACCTTAAAAGACATTTAAATGTGAAAATTTTTTACATTATAAGAAACTTACTATATAAATTATTGATATTAGTGTATGTATATGTAAATTTTTTTATAAAACATATGTTTGTGCTGAAACGAATCTTTTTCGCTATTCAATTTGTTGTCTAGTTTTATTTTTATATAAACAGTTAAGATTTTTGCTTGTCAAGAAACTTAAAGTAAATAAGAAGCAGCAAAATAATAATATGATTAAAATTAAAAATTAATTAATTAAAACTTTACACATTTAACTTTAAATTTTTTTCCCAAGAAAAATAGATTAAAAAAAGTTTAATCCAAGACTTCATAACTCAATTACTTTAAACTAAAATAAAGTTTAAGAACGAGCAAAAAAAGTTACATATATCATAAAGGAATCGCAGGTACAACAAATATCGATAATTTCGTAAATTAAAACCAAAGTAATTTCAATGTATGAAAAGGGTATGTGTGTGTGGAGTCCACTAACGTTTCACCCGTTTTTACCTTTACAATATCATCTAGCTTTATACATTTGTTTAGATAGCTTAGATTTACGACAAACGAATTCATTAATATATTTGCAATGTTTAGCAGCGTGTTTTTGAATACTTTTAAAGAAAAATATGGAAAACTTTTTTCTTGCTTAGAAAAAATCAAACATCATTAGATATACGGTATGCATATGATAAGATTATTATGTCAGCAATTTGATACATGCAATTTTCATTTTGGGGACTTCAGTTTTATCTTATAACTAGCTGTGCCCACGACTTCTTCCACGAGTTATTTATAATTTTCTAAGATTTTAAATTTATTGTAGAGATTTGTAAACAGTGTTAAAAATAAAATGTGCAGACAACTGTTTTAGCACCATCATATAGATACAATTGGGTGAGTTCACATTTATATTTATATTTTCTCTATGAAATAACTTATTTTTACGAAACAAAAAGTATTTTATATTTGAAGATAGATTTCTAAGATACATCCATAGAAATCCACCCAGTAGTTTTTACGTGATGCGAACACAGATAGACAGACGGATGAACAAATAAGAATTCCAAAAACAGGCATTTTGTATTCCATTTTGATTGCTTTCTATACCAACATCAAAATTTTCAAAAATGTATCTTGTACAGAAATTAACTCGTTACTGTTTTATTATATGTATATATAAAAGTCCTCTACATGCTTTGGGTAAGAATGCAAATAAATTTATAAATTTTTCCCCTATCAGTTCGACTATGAAAAAGCTCAGTGAGTAAATTATAGCGCTAGATATTAATTTTGCTAAGAGATTTATTTTGAGTTATTTGCGACTTTTTAATATTTTTTTCTTCTTTGTTTAAGCAAGAAGATTTTTGGAAAAGGGCTTTTAATACATTTTAAAATCTTTCTTGCCAGATATATCGACGAGTTTGCTATATTTGAGTTTTTTATTCAATAGAACACCAAGGTATTTAACCTGAACAAAAGAAATTTTGTTATTTCCTAACATAAAATTTCGCTTGCTAATCTCTTTGGAGACTTGTTAAAGGGGAAGATTTAAACTTAATTTTTAGTAGCGTCAATTTTTATTTTTCACTTGTGGACCTATTTATGGCAGCTATTCAATTTTTTTTGATAAGCTAAAGTGGTCTTTCTTGAATTCATTAGGCAGTTGGAATAGAGAGTAAGGCAGTGCAAGTTTAGAAATTCAGTTATTATTTTGCACAAATACTTTTAGATGATAAATAGAAGCAGTTTAAGTATTGCAATTATGATCCACGGAATTAAATGACAATATCTAAAAGAACAAGCTCAGTATAATGTTTACTTGTTGAATGCATCTGTGTTCTTTCTCGAAATTAAATAGTTTTTAGGTATTTAATTTGTTATATGTTGCTCACTAAATTCGTCTCGTATGTATAGCTCTTTCACACAATTTACCTACGTTACTGTTTTTAATTGCTTAGAAAACAATCTCTAGCTGAGTCTCTTAGCGAAAAGACGTGTTGTTAAATACCAGCTGTTAATTTTCTTTTGTGTTAAACTTTTTTGCAAATTTCTTTGAAAATGGCAACCAAACGCAAAAAGTTCTGGAGAAATAACCCTAAATTTAAGTCTAAGCCTGGATTTCAGATGCTCTTGGACCTGTCGGATGAAGAAAACTCAATCGGTGAAGAGGAACTAATCAGGAATACGGTAAAGATTCCGCCAATCATCTTTACGCACCCAGTAAAAGACAACAAAGTATTTAATCTGATACAGTTTGGTTTGCCCAAAATTTATTAAAAAACAACAACCCGTGAATTTAAATACACATTTAATATAAAACTTGCTGATATTAAAAAAATTCAAACATCACGATCGAATAATGATGACGCTTTGTACTCGTATATGATTGAATTTTTTAGACACCACATCACTAAATGTGAAGTAATAAAAATTAAGTATGTATATGATGTTATTGTGCAGTTGAGAAACCCACTAATGCGACACAGAGGACCAACATAGTGATCAAAATGCTCAATGTACGATCATGGATCAGCCAGCTATCACAGAGTTGAAACGTGTTTATCTTAGGGTGTACCACACCATTATGCTAATTGCTAACTAAATAAAACACCTACCAACGGCCCCGTAATCTACAAGTGCTTCAATGAAATGAGTATCTGGAAATAGGGATGGGCACGGTAAAAAAAATGGATTTTTTTTCCATGCGATGTATCGCAAACATACATCGATGTTGCATCGATATTTCAAAAAAGTATGTATTATTGAAGTTTTAATGGTTTTTATTTATTATTATTATATTTTCAAAAAATCTTAAGTTTATTTTACATCTCCCAACAATATTTTTAAATATTGTTTACAAATAAAAATTTACTAAGTTTTTCATCTCTCAGTTTGTTTATTTGTTGAGTCGTCACCTGCGCCGCATTGGAAAATAGTCTTTTAGGCGGAACCGATGTTCCCACCACTGTAAGATATTTAAAAGCGATCTTGTAAGGCTTATGAAACTGCGATTTATAATTTTCCAAATATCTAACGGATTTTCGTTTAGTCTTCTATAAGAGTCCTTAAATAAACTCAAATTTCATCAGACAATATATCTTCACTCTTATTGCTTTTCCAATTTTTATGAACAAGTTTATATATCAATCTACACGTTCTGTGTACAATTTGTCAGTTCGATGCATCGAAAGAAAACAGCGATGTTTTCCGATTGTTTAGGATCAAAAAAAAAAAAAAAACATCGGATTATATCTATGTTTCGACACAATACATCGAATGATGTTAAAACATGGATGTTTTTTGTCCATCCCTATCAGGAAGTACGTGACCAAAAAATATTTAAGATCTATTTTAAAGCCCTTGATGCTTCAGAAAAATGCAAATCCAAGTATGATTAATTGAGAGTACTAGGTAATATGGTTCGTCATGTCATATAATCAGTCAACGTGGAGCCTTAATGTTATGCATTCGAATTCTCAAGGTATAACAAATTCTGTGTCCATATTAGAACTAGAACATTTTTTAAATGAAAAACAAATAGATATTATATGAATTAATGAAACGCTTTTGAAAATAAGGTACAAATTCAAAATCAGAGATTACAGAATCTATCGAGATGGCAGAACAACACATGGTAGAGGTGTTCTTATAGCACTTCAACCTTTAATTCCACATGAGAGAGCTTCTAAATATTCAACCTTAATCATCGAAAATATTTCACTACTAGTGAAAATAAACAACAAAACAATTAGATATACGTCGGCCTATTATTCAAAATACACAACAAGCTTCGTTGATGGCTAAGACAAAATAATTGAGGCAACGACTGAGTTCATTATTTTTGGAGATCTCAACGCTGGGGTTATTTACAAAACATTTCGGCAGGTAACAGCCCTTACAACCGTCAGTTGAACTCGCAGTATTATATAAGTTTTCCTGACATGCTTACCAGATTCAGCCAGAATACAATAGCCAGACATTCTTCCACTGTAAATATTTTGCTTACAAATTCAATTCTAGATACATCGCATTTATAAACTATATAACTAGACAGATTATGTACTCGTCATTTGCAAAATTTATGTCAGAATCACTGAGCATAGAATGAAAATCCATTTATATAAAGCAGCAAAATGGTAGAAATAAGTAAATGGGTAGACAACAAAACGAAAAGTACAAATTTACATACAGTGTTGCTTACCGAATCTAATATTGAATCAGTTATGTCGCTGCCCTATTAGCTACAGAAAAAGTGTCAGACGCTATCGTTAAAAAAAAAATAAAAAGGCACGGATTCGTGCCAAAAATTACTTTGCAATATGGAAACTCGGAATTAATGAAGCCAAAACGCAAGCATTCATATTTTCATTTAACAAATCACCGAAACGTATACCTAGTAATAGTCTCTTTGCTCAGGGATTAATTATACCTATTAAACACTCTTTTAAATACTTGGGGATAATTTTAGACAAAAAAGTAACATCTGAAGATCATGGCTCTATTTCCACTTCTTTATCAAAAAGCAAGATTAAATTATAAAACCAAAACTGTGCTATATCAAATGTTTAAAAGGCCGATAATGACATATGGATTCCAAATATGGTCAGCAAAATGCGCGAAAACATATTTAAAAATGCTTCAAATTACTCAAAATAAAAATCTAAAAATAATATATTCTTATATATAATTATAATATATTAATATATAATTATAATTTATAATATAACTTATAAGTTACCAAGATGTTACCGAACCAGCCGCCTCCATACAAAATTCAAAGAAGATATATTTTCAACAGTGACTTGTAAAATTACACTAAGATTTGGAAGTCGCAACAGATAATCAAATTATTATGTATGTAATAAGTAAGAAATTTGAAGAGTTAGCACTTTGACATCTTCAACCTCAAATATCTCGTAAGTGCTGGCCTTAGAACTTCTTAAAAGTTTCTTTTATAAAAATAAGGTTTTTTAATATATTTTTTCCTTAAAAGTGTAAATAATCTAGTTATATAATAGTTTTCTCTAATTATTTTAAATATACTTTATTTGTTTAAATACTTATGAGAAAATCGCAATATTATCTATATAAAAATTGTATTATATTTTTAAGTGCTGTGATAATGGTTAATTTAAAAAAAAGAAAGAAAAATTAAACAACTAATAATTTCAAGGCCTTAGTCGGCAACTTTTTAAGTAACAATTGGTAATGCTACCAAACCTAAGGACTTGGTAGTTTATAAATCTTTAATTATTAAATGTAACTCACCCATTGTTGTAAAATTTGATGTGACATCGGATGTAGAGGTGGAATTGTTTTGTTTAGCTAACGTATCAGACTTCTTTAAATTTTCCAAAACAACTTAAAGCCTGGAGTTAAGCTTGATAATAATTTTGTTCATTGCTTATTTCGGTCCATTTTTTTCCATCATCTACAAAAAAAATTACGCATTGATTACATATATAAATTTGATTTAACTTGGATCAACCTGCTCTTTGGCCTTCTCTTCATAATTTATAATCTTAATTCATTTATCAATGTCCTCCTAGTCGAAAGAATTCTTACTGGTAAACATTTGTAGTTAAAGATGATAGATACAACGTACAAACAATTGGTTGGTCAATAGATAGCCAGGTCTAACTGAGAACATTTGAGATAATGTTTAGTATTGAACTGGTAAGTGTAGTGTCTGAAACCTACAGGTTATGGTTAATTTATTTAATTTTAATGTAAAACTTAAAATATTTTTGCTTCGATTTTTGGCACAATGACACGAAACAAAAATAGTTGTAACAAATATAGAACCTCTCGTTATCCTATTTTTATTAAGAAAATTGTGGTTCGTGGAAAAAAATCTGTGCTTCTTGATTGATATATTTTTTATAGTAGAGGGAAGTTACGCAAGGTTGACAACCATAATTGCGAAAGATTTTGCCGTTTCATTTTTTTTTTACCGATTTTTGCCTTTAAGTTTAGATTTACTGATTTAAAATCTAAACTGTTTCCAGAGTCAGTAAATAAGTGCTAATTAATTCGAGTTTTGCGCTCTTTTCACTTTTATTTATTTTTATAGACTTTACAGATTTTATAGGTTTTTTTAAATTTCAGTTTTATTATATTTTTACCACAGTTGATCATTAAAAATACATACTTTCATTATTTTAAATTAATTTCTGGCTACAAGTCATAAAATCTACAATTAGAAATTTTTTATCAGCAATTTATTTAAAATTATAATACAAAGGCGTTGCAAATTGAATGATAATCGTTTACAATCCACTATCAAAATGCACCATAGTCCACAATACTTTTGAAGCCATAACCTTTCTTTTACTTTCTTTTAAGCTACGTGTATGTGAATGCATTTTCTTTAACTGCCACAACTTCAGCATAGTAAACTTTTGTTTTCAAACAGACTCGCTTTAATTGAAATATCAAAAGTTCATATCGTAATTTTGTATCATAAATTTTCTCTTTTCAAAAGCAGCCTATTAAAAATAATTAAAAAAAAACCTCTACAAAAGTAATCAAACATCAGACAGTAATAAAATAAATGCTAAATTTATTACTAAACAAACCCATTTGCTGTATGCAATTAAAATGTTTAACTTTAACAAATACTGTACGCCTTAATATTTGGCAACATGTAAGCTTTGGAATTAAACACAAAATTATAAATATTTATTCGGAGAAACGCTTGGTAGACTTGTTTATCTCTGGAAATTGTTTTCTTCGTGGTATTTCCCTTTTTGTGTTATTGATTTTCTTCCTTATTGGCGTCCACGCGGTCACTATATTGCCATTATCTACATCCTCGATTACAGTGAGCGATAACAAGCCAATTGTTCCTCATGTGCAAATAAATGAAGTGTACCATACAGCAGCAAAAAATTGAATTTTTTATTTTGAATTTTTAACATTTGAGTTTGCTTAACTTAAAATTAAAAATATTTTTATCGTTTGTTTAATTATTGTTAACAATGATAATTTTTGTATTACCTTATGCTTTGAATAATATTTATTTTTAGTCTTTTTTACAAATTTTGCATAAAATCTAATTTCCTTTAATGGGCTTTTCTTGTCATTTTACATATGAATCCGATGCTCTACTTTCTTATTCTTTTTTGCAGCTTATTTATTTTTTGATCATGGCTAAAGTTAAAATCTCAAAAGTTTTGCTTTAAAGATAGTGATTAATATGATGTTAATTTTGAAATTCAGAAAGTTCTGCTTTTTTGATTTTTTATCTTTCACCTAAACGGAAGTTTCTTACAATACATGATGAAGAGCGAAAACATTATGGGTGGTATATTTAAAAAAATTTAAGACAAGTTAATATTTAGGCGTAAGAAATTAATGTCTTCCCCTAATTCCGTTAAAATATTTAATCATCAGTAGATTTAACCAGATTTTTACGCTCCAGGTTTTAAATTTAGTTTCAACTTTTAATTTTTATGAACTCCAGTACTCTGGCGTTGCAATCATTATATGTTTGAACATAATATATACTATGGAAAAATACAACTGACATAATATTGTCGGCATATTGTCAAATTATGGACCCAAAGGTGCAAAAACATTATAAGGAAGTCAGAAAAAGTTTGATCAACACAAATAATTTTTAAAATGTGAAACATTCATATTCAAGAGTCCATTTAGTCATTCAGAAATCTTTTCCATCCGAGGCCAATATTAAAAACACAAAACAAAAGCAATACTACCTCACTTCTACAGTCTCAGATTAATGTGATGTTCGCGTACAGATCAAACTACCTAGTAGATTTAAAAGTTTTTTGTTTTTGCCCAACACAGAATCAATTTTTATAATAGAATTCAATAATGTCGAACTTAAAAATGAAATAATGGGGAAGAAAATTGCGTCATTTTTAGAATGGTCATAGTGTCACTTATAAAATAATAAGGGCTTCGCATACCAAAATTTTTGTGCATACTCTGCCTTCGACCGGACGCACATTGGTTGAGGTTCATAGAACGAGCGGCCAAAAATAGAAGAAGCTGTCAAAGGACAATGAAACTAGGTAGATACGTTGTTTGTTAAAATCTAGAAAAAAATTAAAAGGATTCGCCCACTTTTACGCTCACCTACCATACAATGTAAAATTTAAATTTTGACCCACGGCATTGCTTTTTGGCACATACCACTTTAAAATACTCAGAATCATTTGTGTGAAATTTAGAAAATATCCGCCCACTTTTACGACCACTTGAAAAAGTGGCATAAATCCCTGGATTTTTAATGCATCGACTCAATTTTTACAAAAAATGAATATTATAATTGCTGAACGGGCTCCTGAAAATATAAAACCTATTCGCCCACTTTAGCGCCCTTATCCTTTAGAAAAACAAACAGAAAAAACATGAGTAAGTAATCAAGGCATTGTCTTTTAATAACTTTTAACATCATTGTCGTACTATAATTTTTTGGATTGCAGCTTTGAACGAAATCTATTTATAATCTGAAGGCAATAAAAGATTGTTCATTAGTCGCTACATGTCCAATTTTTCCAATTTAAACAGTAAAGAACTATTGCAACAATAACATGCATGAAGGAAAATTCATATTTTGTTACTTTTTAAACTTTTTTTTAACTTTTAGCTGAGACTTTAAGTTGTAATTTGACATCTTTTGTTAAGCAGCTCTTCACATCGCTAAAAAGATGCAGTCCACTGAAGTTGATAAACAGTAAAACTTTGATGGTGCTTATATTTTGTTCTACAATATTTTTTATGTGGCACTTTTTCCAACATTATTTAAAGTCTCATCTATGACAATTCTCATTTGCGAAAATATGAAACAAAGTCAAGTAATAAAATTACTGTGATTGTGCCAAAACATTGAAATATAGTAAATTTACATGCCCTTTTAAACAAGCAAATGTATATGAACTTCGAGCGTGCCTGTACAAACAAATCTCGTAATTAATATATCAGCCTGATATTACGGAATCATAATATTTAGATATCAAACAACATAATACAAACAAATTATTCAAATCGGCAAACATGAAAACAATGAATTTGGCTCACTATTCAAATAATGTGGAGCGCAAGGACTTTCACCTCTATAATTTTCTGCAAGCAAGTTTATAAAAATGTTCCATCTTTCTTACAGAGAATACCATGAACGTTATGAAGTACAACATAGTGTCCACGGACATTATGTCCTTGGACGTTATCATATGCCACCGTTAAATATAAAGAATTTTTTTATACTGAAAACACTTGGTTTTTTTTCGAAAAAATACAAGTTTACTAGAACTAGCTATCTTGTTATTTTTAGACCTGATATACATATCGAAATCCTTAGTTATGTTGCTATGATGTTAAGACAACAACCCTACACCTTCAAAATAGTATTAGTTTAATTATCTGATTGTGAATCAATTCACTATTGAGCGATTAAAATTGAAGTTAATTCAAATCGTGTAAATCAAAGCACCTTCTGTGTGAAAAGTTTGACATAGTTAATATTTAACAAGTTCCTTGCGCATGCATCAATATAAAAAATAAAACGATGCTAATGGTGCTTTAAGTGCAAACATATGCAACGTGCAGTGAACAGAAGCTACCTTTACGTTTTAAGCATATTCACGCCACATAAATAAAATAAATTAAAAGTTTACAGAAAAACAAAACTTGAGATTAGCAATAAAGCTTCATACCAATTTACTGCATGCGTAAAAACAACAGCCATACATACATATAACAACGACAACAGTGATTATGCCACCAATAGCAAGTATTATTTTAGAATGCCGCTAAAGGCCAGAATTCACTATCATATACAATCGTGCGATTAAATCATAAAAAATCTGACAGAATTCTGTCCTACTTTAAAAATCGTTTCAAAATGGCGTCATAGGCGCCAAACTATTATACAAAATAAATGCAAATAACGGATGCTTTTAATATTTTGTTGTTTTTTTTTTCTCATCTTCAAAAAAAAAAAAAGAAATCAACCGTGGTCGCATAGAAAAAATCATTTTATGAAGTATTTGAAAAGATTATAAAATCATACATTTTGAGCACACATACAATTTTTGAGAGATCATACGACTGAGAATGTTAGTCAATCCTGGCCTTAAGATGGATGGTAGGTAAATTATCTTCAGAGGCGGTAAACACTTTTATTGCAACCTTGAAGTTTAACAGCATGTTTTTGAGTAATAAAAAATTAAGTAAATAAAAAACAAGAAAAACGTAAAAAAACATGTCCACATACAAGTGTGCCAAATTTCATGTTGTCTTTAATAATGCAAAACTTTCTGAAAACGCTCCCAGATCATGAGGCAAAGAAGGACTGTTCTTTTCGAATGTTTAAAACCAGATGTTTAAATGAATTAACTAATTAAGTTGATAAAAAGTTTAAGGATTTGTCACAATTAAGGTTAGAAAATCTTTTGCCTTGAAATAAAAACTCACCTTACTAAGCGAAAGGCGTACTGGTAAGAAGAAACAAATTGGGCTTATTCATAGCATTTTAATACAGACAACGTAGTGTAAACGTAGCTCCTATTTGACTTAGTGTAAACCTTTGACGTAGACTTAAAATTTAAAAAACTGTTTGAATTAGTTAAATTTTATTTTCAATAATAATTTTGCGAAAAATTGTCCAAAAGTAAAAAACCGAATTTATTTTTGTTTTTAATACAATTTTTAGCTGCTGGCTTTGTGCAGCTGTACCTGTAAATGTTTTATTGAAACATAGAGATATGTAACACATGTTGTACTCTCGACTGCGTGTTCGGCACAAACAGGTTTTACGCAATTTGTACATAATTTTAGCATCTGACGTCACATTTAAATACATAAGAACTTTCCACGTCCATGTTTGCGAAAGTGTACTTTGTGACCATCTTCTAGACCTGACGTTTAACTGATTTCCATCTATCCGTCCGTATTCAGGTTGAAATTTAATAGCAAAATATTGATTATCAGCAAGATCGTGTTACGTCCTTCGAGGCAAAGAGCAAGACACCACGCCTGCCTCTAATATTTTCATATCATTTGGAACAAATCTAGTTTAATTAAGAAAGCTTATTAAAAAAACAAATACATGGGGCTTGCCTTCCACTTAGTAAATTAATTCGTCTCGGGAAGGTATGCCGTTTATGTAAATTTAAAATACAATTTCTACTTGTATATTTAGTTCATTACCTTAAAGCTCTGTAACTTTGTAACCTCTGTTTGCTGTTTATAAATATTCGTAGTTTATGTGGTACGACCAATTTACCATTTTTTTTTTCGATGATACTTTAATGATTTGGTGTTATGTGCCCAAGCGACGTAGATACATATATTTCATTTAGAATAAATATGTTTATGCGCGATATGAAACTTACCTGTCAACAATAGGAGTACATAATATTCCTGCAGGCACTTATTTTTATTTTCCAATAGTAGATTGTTCTTTTTTTTTTTTTTTTTTTTGATTTAGCCTCATAACAGAAACATCGTTAGTAATCTGGGCTGGAGGATAACCATTCACTGATATTGTCGTATTCTTCAGTCATTACAACCTTTTGCAAGGAATATTGCCTTAGGGACTTTGTATAAAAATTTAAATTTGTGGTTTCATTTATATTTGTGACAGCACTAGAGCGCAACAATGTTAAATAAAATTAAGATTTTAAATTGTTTTTTTAATTTTTAATGTTATTATTATAAGCCTTAAAAACCAACTTTGTCGATGTTGAGTGTCTATAAGCCAATTTTAGTTTGTCTGTTTTTCTTAATTTTTAGTTTTGTTAGCTTTTGCTGTACTATCGCTGATATCATCGTCAAAGCTATGACGCTCCTCACGTTTTTGTACACGATTTACCTTAGAGTAGATTATACCCTCTTTGTGTATAAATCTGCAGCCAAAGTTGGTTCATACTATTCTTATTCTTCTGCTGTGGCCAGTAACGTTGCTGTGGCTGATTGCTATTGGCTGTAAACGGATTTTGGGATTTCACGGTCTTATTCAAGGATGCCGCTTAAGCGATAACTGATGGTGATAATGATAATACCCCCACACATTTACAATAATTTCTTAGTCTTGTCAAAAACAAGAGAGCAAGCACGATTTTCATTTTGGCCTTGTTAAGTTACCAAATAACTGCTCGTTTTATTATTATCCCTCTAGTGCGCAAGAAAACCAAATTAAATAAAATACTACTTAAACGAAAGGAAATGGTTAAAAATCAAACTTTTGTTCTAGCAGTTTGTGTAATTTTCATTTATAAGGGCGCAGGAGGCGAAAAATCCTTTGACTCAAATTTGCATCATTGCGCATTAAGCTGTAAATTCAAAATCTTAAATTTTTATATTTTAATAGTGATTTAAATGGACAATGTTTTTGTTTCTTTTTTAAAACCAACGTGTTATTTATTTATTGTTTATTAAATTTTACGTTTTTAAAAAAGATAACATTTTAATTTTCTTCATTTTGTATGAAATTTCACAAAGCAGTTTTTTGTTTTTGTTAGACATAAAGCTATTTTACACTTGCTACAAATCAGTTGACTTTGGCCCTTACAACCCGGCAGCTTGCATCTTACCCTATTTTCTTGGAATTCCGGTAAGTGGTCCACATGATCATGCCTGATATCTTCGGGTGGTATAGCTGATGCTGGACCTCGTTTTTGCTTTTGGACATGCAATCTTTCGACAGAAGGTGAATCGTTGGTTCTTGGACGTTTCTGTTTTGTGCTTATTTTTAGAAGCGTCAATGCCAGATCTTTACGAAATTTTAACAGTGTAAGAACCGTATTCCCTGTGGCTCGCTTATACAAAAACCAAGCATTTGTAACTGTTAGGTCCAGTAGATGGTAAACTAAACGCATATACCATTTTCTGGTTTTCATTTTGATTAGGTTCCGCCCCATCATGCTGTCTAAGAGATCAACACCGCCCATATGACGGTTGTATTCTTTGACAATCGCTGCGCACTTAATCATGATCGATTTGTGTTCCCGATGGTCGAATCTGCTAATATCACTTTCTGGTTCCACGCCAACGAATGAGGACAGAAGAGTTACGTGCTTATTATCTTTCCACAAGACGTTTGCGAGCTCCAAGCCTTCAAAGTCAGCAACAAACTGAAATGATGATCCCCTAGGACATTTTTTTATTTCTTGATCAGTTGGTATTTTACAATTTTGTATCCTATTTCGTCTGACTGTTCCAACTGTATGTATGCCCTTTTTTCCTAAATAAACAAGCAACGGGATGGCAGTGTAATAATTGTCGAAGTAAACTTTATAGTTACATCCATTTGGGACATTTCGTAATAATCGTACAACAACGTTTGCAGAAGCTCCTAGATCAGGCTCATTTGGCAAATGCTTATGCGGCAAATTGTCTTGGCTTGTATATATTTCAAAATTATATGCAAAACCTGATATTCCGGAAATTAAAAATAATTTGTAGCCCCACTTGTTTGGCTTTGCAGGCATATATTGTTTCAAATGATGCGAAGCTTTACTTGCGCACATTTGTTCATCAACAGATAAGCGTTCTTCTAACGGAATGGATGAACATTTTTTATTTAAACAGTCTACCAATGGCCGAATCTTGTATAACTTGTCGTAACAAGGATGTGTTTGATCGGCAATGAAATTTTCATTATTGTTCAAATGAAATATTGATCGTATCTTTTCAAATTTTTTTTGAGGCATGCATTCCTTTACACAGTCCAAATCAATTTGGCTGTCCCATAGAAGCCGAATATTGGAGTAATTCACTATTGATGATAAAATTAGGATGCCCATAAATTGGTAAATATCAGTTTTTTGCAAAATAAAGCTCTCTTCAATATTTTTTTTGCTTCGCATACAAATTAGATTCCTCAACTATATGTTGTAAAATGTCTTCATTAAAAAAGTAGTTGAAAAATTGGAATGGAGTCTGAAAGTTCTTTATAAATTCCGGCAAATCGGTATTTCCTCCAACTTTTATTTCGTCTTCACTGGCAGATAATTTAGCTTTTTTCCAGACAATATGTCTGCAAGCCTCTGGTGTTAAGAAATTTGTGGCACCAAGTAGATTTTCCGGATTTTCTGGAGATATATTATCAGTTACATTTTCATCTTCACTATTCAAGTCATTCATGAGATCCACAATATTTTCATCATCCAGAAGATGGTCCAGTTCTTCATTATTTAAAAGCTTATCTTTCATAATTTCATCTTCATTATCGGAGTCGTCTAATCCATCTTCACTTGCAGCAGGATCAAGCAAAATACGGAGAATATCCTCCTCTAAAAGTTTTTTTTACATATCCTAAAAATCCGTTATATACGAAAAAAAATTTTTGACTATCACTAAAATGCGTAGTGATGCAAATTTGCATCAAACCGTTTTTTATGTACAGCAAAGTACTTACCTTAAAAAAACAATAAACACTATAAGATTTTAATAAAAAAGAGTGTTACTGATGTAAAAATCACAACTGTTATTAAACTGGTTGAAATTAATTAAATTTTAAGATCCGAAAAAAACACTGTTTCCTCTACTCACAACAAACGAATGAGCAGACACTTCAGAATTCCACAATAATTCACTTCTACTATAACGGTCCCTCCAAAGCAGAGAAAACGACGCCTACTAAGTTGAGACAACATATAACGAACATTTACACAAAACTGTTTTCAAATTTTGAAACTACGGAGAGATTTTCGGTAGGTTTCAAATTTGCATCATGGCGCACTAGAGGGTTATTAATTTTTTTAATGGAATTTTGTATGTTTTGAAATTAATTTAATATAACGCCTTCTTTACTTTTAACAAAATAACCAATGCTACAGATTTAAATTCTTCTGTAAATTCATGAATTTGATTTAATGACAAATGAATAAGGTTTGGAATTTCCCGGATTTTTTTATTCCCGGGAAACGGGAAACAATTTTCGCATTCTCGAGATTTCCCTGTATTCCCGGGAAAAAAGCAATTCTTGAAAAAAACTAGTTTTTTTAATAAAATTATATTAAAAATGCATCGTTTTTTTTAACAAAAAATTAACCTATAAAAATAATTGCCAAAAATTAGTAAGTATTAACGGTTTATAAAACTAAAAAAAACAATTCAGGTGGCAAGACATACATATTTATATTTGTACTACATAATGAGAGATAACAAAGATTAAAAATACTGAAAAAGTATGTTGTATTTTTTTTTAAAGATATGATTTAAGAACTGTGCGTGTGTTTGACAACTCACTAGACATTCTGTGTATTTTTTCCGTTGTAAAATTTCTAGTAATAGAAAAAACCCTTTCTTTTTTTACTGAGGTAAATATTATCCATTTTCGTTGTTCGAATATTAGCGGCTTCGAATAGTTTAAATTCCTTTTCAAACAAATAAGTAACCATTTGTTTTGTTTTATATCACATGTAGTAGAATTCACACGAAACGAGATATTTAAAAATTTTTAAATGTCACAACCAAAATATTTGAAAAACAATCAGTGTACTTTTTGAAAGTGCTAATCACTTTAAACTTCCCGTTTCCCGGTAATTTAGCCAAACTTCTTGCGTGAAATTGTAGATAGCTTTCCCAAACTTTAATGATGAAATAAACTTGAAGTATCAAAAACACGTAAAAAATTGCATGTGTTGTACAGCAAACCCTAGCATTTTTGTTTGAAAAAGCGCGTTTTGTATAATTTTTTAATTTAAATAGTACAACTTATGTAATAAAGAAATAATAAGGTATACCAACTAAAAATATATTACTTGCCCTTATTATCTTTCTGAGAAAGCGTTGCTTTCTTTTATGCTGAAATAATTTTGTAAGAATTTGTACTGATACTTAAAAATTTAAATGATTTGCTTGCAGCCTGTTATGATTTTGAATTTAAACATTACAAACGAAATAAAAATATTATTATCATTTTGTTGTTTTTTATCTTCTAAGTTTTTTTTTTGTTTTTTAAATTTCAAATATTTTGTTTAGCATGAAAATTTTGTGTCTCCACGAAATAATTGCTTTTTAGATTACTTTATTACAAAAGATTCGAAACATGGTTTTTTCCCTTATGTTTTACAAATAAGCCATAACAGTTAACATGACAATAACCGTAAATATCTTTATTGTTATCGGTTAACGGTGCCATAACCATAAGCAACAATTTTTTATGTCATTTGTTAAGAATTAGCGCAAGCAAAAAAATAAAAACTCATCCTGAAAAGTAAAAGCGCATTAAAGAACATACATTTAATCCATCAGTTCAGAAGTATATAGTAGGGAAACGGTTACGGTAATAGCTGGGTTTGATATTGTTTGATATGGTTTTACTAAAGGCCTTACTTATATTTAACATATTAAGTTTAAGTTTTATAGACATATAATATTCATGTTTTTTAAGAGAGATGGTGTTGGAATGCAATAAATATTTGTTTTTATTACTAATTTTAAAATACAACATTTTAGTTTTTTGAAGCAATAGAATTTTATTTATATTGTTTTTCACTAAAATGTCAAAATAATTTCTTTAAACTTATGAAGTCTTCTTATTAATAAAATGAAGAAATATAACTAAATCAACTTTTTTAACCCAATGTGGGATTACCAATGTGTTATTTTTCAATAAAATACATCTGGGCCTGGCGATATGGAAAATGTTTTTAACTAACAATAATAAAAAAATAAATACAAAATAAAAAAAAAAATATGTGCCAAAGGTGGATAAAGGGTCTAACTAAGTTTGTCATTCCATTTGTAGTTTTTACAATATACATTTAATAAAACGTTTTGGAAACGATTCCTAAATGATTTGCTCGTTATAATAAAAAAATTGAAGTTAAAAAAGAACCAAATTTTTTACATGTTAAACGCAATTTTAGGATTGTATAAATGATACAACAATTATTTCGTTTTGCCTTCTTTGCCATTAAAAAAAAATATTTTTTTCTTGCTTTGCTAATTTTTGCAAAATCGCTTGTTTCTTTCATACACTATCTATAAGGTATCCAACAAGAATGAATATTTTAAGTTAGTTTTAATGAGTTGTTAGACAAATTCCAACAAAAGTCGAGCCATTTCTTGATGGATATTTTTTGTCGAATTGTAAAAGCAGCATTACTCTATCTGGGTTAAGTTGAAATTGTGATTGTGTTCGTAGTCTCTATTAAAGACTTTAACAGAATGTATATAGTTTAAAGATCACTTCATCATTGTTTGAATTTATCTATTTGGTATTGAAGATTTGCTGATTTTTTCCTCAGATTCTTAACTTTCCAGTGGCAAAAATATCAAGTTTCAAATTTAATACAAATGGATAAGTTTTTATACAAAGAGCCCAAACTTGTTTGTATAAAACATTTATTTTATAAAGAACTCGTTCTTTCAAATGTATTTATCTCTTCATTTAACTAACTTGCAACTTTGAGGATCATCTTTGCGGGTGGTGTTGTATGAGCCTATAACTTTCCTAGTTATAGCATCAGTTATCATTGAATTCCCTGACTTATGGGCAAACTGAAGAGTATGGTTTAGTTTCCTAATTTATTTAAGCAAGAGTTGGTACATCGTCTTTTATGAACATTAGATTATATTGATTAGTTAATATGAGTGAAGCCTTTGTTATGACATCTTCTCAGTCTTACGCCAATTATATCACATCCTTGGTACAGAAAACATGAAAAATGACGCCCATTAGAGGAGACTTAAACGGGCTACACTTAGATGACACCTACGCATATACAATAAGGCACAGGTGCTTTTGTGTAGACAGTTGTTCAATTCAAAATAATTCAGTTAAGTTAAAAAATATATGTAAATTAAAAACATTAACAAAACTAAATACTTCTTTTTTAAAGAAACTTAAGAAAACAAACCAATACAAAATCAGAACTTAATATTTTTAATTTTAACAGCAAATAACCATTAGATGTACTTTAGAAGTAAAAAAGAGAGCTATTTTTAGGATTCATTTTTCAGATGGGTGTCGTCATTGCCTTTAAAGCAAACTTATTTAACAATTATATTATTAATAATTATATTATTAATTCGCTTTATTCAATATAATTGCTTGCGTGAAAAATTAATTCTATGGTTTTGGGTTGACCTGCTACTATCAATAATGAATTAAACTTCAAAACAAATAAATTAATAAGAAAATTGCTTTGTTAAAGAAAAGCATAACGTGAAAATTATGTGTTATTTAATTTTTTATTAATCTTTAATTCCATTCGGAACAATTGATCTGACATACCACGTAAAACATTTATACGTTATTCATATTTTTTAAAGGCAAAAATATTCTTTGTTTTGCAAGACGGCGTTATTAGAAGTCAGACTCTGGAAACACTATATACAGTGTAATACAGCTTTTTTTATTATTATTTTAAAATAAATGAATACTGCAAATTATTACCGATAATTTCTTGTAAAGTTATTAAACTTATCGCAAAATTGTGTGCAGTTAGCAAATATCCATTAAAAAACTGGATGACAAAAGTTAATACATACACCGTTTTTCTAGCACATTTGCAATAAATTTATATTTAAAATTTTTACCACAGTACTAATGCTATTGATGAAAATTTTAAGCGGATTCTTTATGTATAACCAATATCAAAACCTTAGGGAGTCTTAACCGAATAATGGCTCGAAAAACCACAGCAAGACCTTAATCATTACAGACACAAAAAGTTAATGTAGATCTTATATGCACAAATATTAAACATAAAAGGTTGTCTAAAATTGATACAAAATTTGAATTTGCCGTCATATAAACGGCTTCGAAATAAATAAAATGGAGTATTATTAAAGGAAAAAATCCTATACTTTTTTGTGTTAAGCAAAGCAATCCTTGGCGAGCACATTTTTAGCTTTATGACTTTGCTTGTAGTCAAGATCCTTTATGTAAGTATCGATCAAGCAAGTGCACGAATTACCGTTTGATGCGTATTTGAACAGGAAACGTTTACTGCATTATTTAACAAGTATTTGTGCAAGCCACTTTATTAGTTCATGAGACTTTTCCCTGCTTGTGATTCTTTCATTTGAGTGATCATTATTGATTCTCCAGCTTACCAGCATAAAATTTACCTTCTTATGCTACCAACAAAAAAACTGCATAACGTTTTCCTTACAAAAACAAAATTAGGAACAAACATTTACAGGTAAATAAAATCATTAACTAACCTATATTTACATAGTAAAAAAACAGCTTTAAACAAAGTTCTTTTCTTCCAGATTCTCTAAAAACTTGTTTGTACATATATGCTGCTAAAAGTGCAACTTGGTTGTTTTACTGTTTGTTTAAACACAAAGATATTTATAGTTAAACGGAGCCACTTTGAGAATTTGATGATAATAAAGTGACGTGCACTACGTGACTAAGCGCACTATGGGTAACAAGTTTAAAGCACTTTTTCCTTAAAAATATAAGGCATATTATCTAATCAGTTGTTGCTTCCTTGGTTTTCTCACCCTTCACTGCTGGTAGAAAAAAGATCTAAATCGATTGAACGATGCCCTTCTGTTCGTCTTTGTTTGCTAAAGAACAAAATGGGATAGAGAAAATTTAAATACGCAAATCTATCAAACACTGGTTCAAAACTTTTACTATAAAAATCAGCATGATCGGTCCATGTCTTTCGAGACAGCGGGAAAAATACCACGCTAAACATTTTCATATCATACAGAACTAAGCTAGCTTAGTGAAGTAACTTCAACCAATAAAATAAATATATTGGGCGATAGAGAATTAGCAAACAACGTCAAGTATACAAATTGGCGCTCGCCCATATTTATCGAGTTATGGACCACTGAACTTTTCATAGAAAAGTATGATTGTGCACCATATTCTTTAAGATATCAATATGAATATCATTAAAGGTTTTGAAAAGATCTTTCAGAAAATGTTAAAATTTTTGGAAAATGGTAAAGAGCCGGTGACATTTTTATTCAAAATTTTATATATTTAGTACTTAATATTGTTTTTTATGCTTTAATTCTCTGTCACTCCAATATTTGTTTTTTATTTTGATCAGAGTTACCTCACTAACTCTGGCATAATGGAATATAGCACTCTTACTTGGTTTAGTTTGACTGTTGTATTAAACAAAAGTAAAGCAATAAAAAATAAATGAGGAAAAACTTCACAAATTTTTAACACGCCCCAGTTGATTTCAAATGTGTTTCTTCCTTGGAAGTACTTTGTGATTGCAACCTAATAATTTTGCCTTAAATATCATGAATATTGTTCCTATTTTTGGTAAGACTTTACAAATATGTATTTAAATATAGCAAATGTAAGAAAAACAATAGTTTTATAAAAATGCCATCCTTTACAGTTAATTAGGCTGCTGTTGCATCGCTAAGGACAAATAATAATCACAGTCTTTTGTACCAGTTTCCGATGAGCGCTAAGTGTTTTTTCCCGTAGAAGAGCAATACGCCCACTTGAGGCGACACTGCTATATTTTTACTAAACATAAATTATGTAACTTACCCCGTAAATAAATATGAGAATAAGTGTTTGCTTTGACTTTAAGGAAATACGTTATATTTAATTTAATTTTGTTTTAATTCAGAAGATTAATGACACTTTTAATAAAAATTTGCTTGAAATTCTCTCTTCAAACGTGTTTAATCATAATCAAAATTTTTCAAGCCCTTGAATCGGCTGCCACACAAAGAAACAAATATAGGAGAGCAATTGAAGGGTTTGTTTGATAACGCGTTAAGGATTTGGGGTTTCATAGATAAAAAAAGAAAAAATTACAAGCAGAACGCTCGAATAGCCCAAACGACAAGAAACAGAATGAGGAAACACCAAAAGTCAGAGCAAAAATATTCACAAGTAATAATTCAGTTTGATAAATTCAATTGTGTAAATAATTTATGCAGTGAGAAATATAATAATAAGGCTCTAACGCTATTATGAAGAACTGTCCACCTTAACATTTTTAAGTTAGGAAATTAAAAAAAACCAAATGCCAACAGTCTCTTATTCCGCTAGAGTCCTTTCCATAACCATATTTTCTAGTTTCAGTATCACTTTTAAAACTAAAAAGCTATAAAGAAGCAAATTTATACTATTAACATTGCTAAATGGTTTTTGCATTAAAATTAGTTTCCTATAAAAATTACTTTTTTGAAAAAAAATCCTTGAAATATATTGTTTTAGTTTAACTGTTTTTTTTAGAAGTAACGTCGGCTGCATTTCTTTTTTCCCTGTTTTGCATTATTTTTAATGCCTTTAAACGTTATTAAATAGAAGCTCTCATGACAAGTTATGTAAAAGCTTTTCTGTATACTTTTACAGGAACGTGTAAATAGCACTCAAATTTCATTTTAAAATTTTTTACTCATTTTACCAATATTAAGTATTAATATTGGAGATATCTTAGCTTGTTTGTACTGCGATATCTTCGAAGCTGTTTCGCATATTTTAGCAGAACTTTTACTACGAGTATAATAAAAAATATATGCAATCTCGCTGCAAGTCTGCCGAACGCCAACTCTCTATTTTTTTAGACGGCCGCTTGTGCCAACTTGGAAAATTTTCGCCGGCAACTTTAGTTACATCATATTTATTAAGAAAAAATATAGTAGTGGTTATAATATTAAGTGGATGAGAACATCCCAAAAAAAAAAAGTGAAGAAAAAAAATATGAAAACACGGCATCAACTACTAACGAAGTGGTTGGTGCAAATTCGGGTGAATTTTACATAGGCATGTCATTGAAGGCTGTCGGTGTTTTTTAAAAGTATTGAACTACTTCTTATCCGCTTTCTAAATACTGAAAAAAACTTAATTTTTATTCAAAAATGTTGTCATTATGCAAGGAAAAATGTAAATCTAAGAAGTATATCAACAAGTTATTTCAAAAAACAATGAAAATATAGCTTACAAACCCTACAAAAATGTATATTAGCTTTTTAGGATGTAAATAAGATGCCCTTCTCTAAGAATAACATCCATTATTTTTTACTGGGATTCCTTGCCTTGCAGTAAGAGTAACTAATATCTAATTTATTTGCCAGTTTCCCTTTTTTAAATTTCTGCAACTGGCGAACAAGTAGTGGTTACTTAAGGCAAAAAGGGCTCTGCTATATTTTTTCCAACTTTAAGCATCGCCATGTATAGGTCTATCAAAGAAGAAAAAATAATAATTTTGCAAAAATTAATAAGTCCATAAATAAAAACTTAATTTTTAGGTATTGCACTAGTTGAGTAATTTAAGAGAAAAACTGTTTCATTTTAGGATATTAATAATGTGGTAAAATAACAATTATTTATTAGTTAGCGTCGAATTACTTTTTAAAGATATTTCACCACTTTTCTTAACATTAATTTTTCTAATTATGTGGCGCTAAAAAATACCAAAAGATTGTCAGTATCAAAAACCTTTTCGTACATAATTTTTTAATTTGCTTTAGTGCATCTTGAACAAATTCGCGCAATATATATACATATAATAAAAAATTGAAATTGAACAGTTAGAATTTGTTCCGCACAGCTTAATCGCCATGGCAAACATTTAAATTTAGATAAATCCGCCTAGTGTGAGTTGGCATGACAGCAAAGGGTTACGCACCTTGTGTGAGCCATCCTTTATTTTGATTTTTAAACATGTTACAGTAATACATATGTACCTTGAATATATTTAGAGTAAGGTTTAGTAACTGAAGTTCAAAATTTATCTAAAATTTTGTCTGGGTTGTTCAGATAAAACAATAAATAAAATCTTAGGTTTTTAGATTTAAAATTATAATAAACTTTTTGGAAAATTATTTAAGTTTTTTTAAGAACTTGCTACTCCATACGCACCATCTTTTAAAAAATCATAAATAGAAGTGTAATTTTTCTGAGACACACACTTCTCTGCGTTGGCAGACTTCTCGAATATGTGTGATCGCATAAGAAAACATTTAAGCTTTTTGCTGCTTAACATTCAATTGCATTTTATCGGCGATACATATGTATTTTATTTAAGTTTTTTTTTTATTTTTATCATGTTTTCTGCAATTGCAACATTTTTTGAGTTGTTGTTTTTGTTACTTGGTGTTTCAGTTGATGCATTTATTAACGATACTTTTGTCATTTATCATGATGATGACGACGAGTCTTCAACCTCTTTTTGTACCAAATATTTTTTTTATTTATAATTCCATTTACCCGTTTACAGGAAGTAGTTATTTATATTGTGTTCAATATTATGTATGAATTACATTAGCCCTCCATGTAGCTTGTAGACCATGTTTTCTTAATAAAACAGTTTTTTATAGTGTTATATATTCATGAATATATTTATATATATTTTGTATATCTTTCACAACAGGTGAAAAAAGTGTATATCTAAGTTTTTCATACCGTTTGTAATTTTACAATATCCAATTTCGACCCCATTAATTATATATGATCTGAGTTCTTTAACATAGTGAAGACGATTGAGCGATGTCCGTATCTCTATCCGTGTGAGCTGGCTGCGCTTTTTATCTAATTAAACAGCCTTTTCTCTTATTAAGCTGGGACAACAACACTTACATGTAGGAAAAAATTTTTTATGCGGATTTTAATTTAAACTATTCAATGGGAAATCTGCGGTATGGTACAAGAGGTTATATGTATAGTAAAGGGTATATAAGATTCTTCATAACCGAATAAGGCACTTTTACTTATTTTTTAATGAAAAGAAAATGTAACTTTCTGTAAGCTGGATTTCGTATGTTATTTTACGAGTGTGTTAGTTTGGACATGAGGTTATAAATAATTAAATCTTTTTTGTGTAGTTTTGTTTGGAAGAATAGAAACACAACCACCGGCAAAAAATGCATACGAAAGTTGAAAAGGGATATTGAAAAATTAGAGGCCGAAGTACATGGACCGATCTTGGATTTTGTGGAAACTACAAACAAAAAGACAAATTTAAATACACCCTCTTCCCCCTGTGGTGAATGTTATAAAGGGCCAAAGTATACTACATTCTTATGATGAAAAAAAAAGAACCAAGAAGCATCTATCATCAGGATTTCGAAAGGCTGCTAATCGTAGTCACGCCTTATAAAATAGTTAGTTTTTTACAGTCGTAACTGAGCGACACAGTAGTGAAACTTTTACAAATCAGCATTTTTTTCCCGCATCAAAACGAACATATAACAGCTATATTTTTATTATAGAAATTAACAGTACGCTACCAAAAACTCATTTAGCAAACGTAGTAATAAATTTTAGTTTTGTTTTAGTATTGTGACAGAACTAATAGTGCAATTAAAACATCTTACAAAAAGCTTGATTTGTAGGCAGTTTTATTTAATAAATAAAATAGAACTTTATTATTGTTTAGTGTTTAAAAATCCACATACATACTTAAATGTATCTGTAATGAAAATGCAATTCTATCTACATATACATTACTTCAAGTTTTTTTATTACTCATAAAAAAATGTTCGTATCTGTTAAAAATTTTATTTGTTTGCAGATTGAAAATTAGTTAAACTTTTAATTGATCAAACAATGTTATTTACAGTAGGAACCAAGTCGCGCAATTGTTCCCACGGTAAGTCCTGCATTCAAAGGCCATACGGTTGCTTTTATGCTTACGGTACTGCTTACCGTCTTTCGAATCGCAGATACTTTTGGCTGTTAGGTATTATATTTTATGATTAACAAAATTAAAGTTATTAATCAAAATGTAATAATATCACGAAAAACTATAAAAACACATATATTTATTTCCTTATTGTATTTTTGTAATGTTCTTTTATATTTAATATTAAAAAAAGTTTTTGTCCTTAATTTTCCAATTTATATTTTTATAAATATTTGTTTATTGCTGCCCGTCAAAATAGAAAATAGCCTAAGTTGGCAGCAGCAGCAAATGCTATCGTGTAGTCGTGCTGCTGTGATGTCGTCAAAATAATCATTTTCATTTAAACGCATGTAATTTATTTTTGACAGTTTCCTGTCTGCTGCCGTCAAAAGGCCTTATTCTTAATCAATTTTTAAATTTATTACAGGTTTATAAAACCAATTTTGAATGGAAATTTTTTTTATAAACCTTTTATAAAAATAAAAATTTATTATGAATAAGGCCTTAAGTGTTTAGAGCTTTAATCTTTAATACGTTCCTAAAGAGAACTAAAAAGTATTTCTACTTCTGCTAAATGTTTTCATAGCGATTTAAAAACCCTGCAAATATCGTTGTTTAAAGAGTGCCTCACAACAAGAAGCCTAGAACATACATCTTTGTCACACTCTCAAAATGATTTCGCTTAGCTCCAGTTATTTACGGACTCCCCGATAAGATGGAGCAATTAGGTATGTGGATGCTGTCAACAAGATGTAAATGTGGACGGTCTGTAGTTTTCAAACTTTAAGCAAAATGAACAAATTAATATTTTTTATTTTTAAATGTTAATTCCAACGACTTCGTCATCGTGTCATTTCTTATTTTCTTAAAATTTTAATTTGGAAAAATGTGTTTTTAAATACATATTTATTTTAAAGTTTATTTAAATTTTTATCTACAACAATAAAAAGTGCTGACATCTGCTGTAGTACTATTATACCGGTAAAATTGGGAGCTTTCAACGAAATGACTTATTTAAAAAAAAATACTATATTTGAACCAAGGTAAGCTCGTTATAAATTTTTTTTTAAATCCATTTAGTAGTTTTACACGATGTGACCACAGACAGACAGGCAAAAATTTCAAAAGTAGAAGTTATGTGTTTCATATAGATTACAATTTACACCAACAACATAATTTTCAAAAAATATTTCATGTACAGAAATGATCCCATTATTCTTATCATATTTACAGAAATAGATGATTGCATTCAAAATCTAACTTAATTTACTTCAGTGGTGACGTTAATGCATTCATAGTTCAGTAAATTAAATTTTATTTAACTTTTCTTGTGAGTTGAGTGCAATCAGGAATTTTTAGTTCATGAAGAATGCATTAAGTATTAAATAGTTGCATGATGATGCCAAGTTGTCTAATCAATTAGGCGTGTACTTTCTTGGACTGAGTTACACAGAGTAGCCACATTCTCGTAGGCACGGCGTGTATGATAATGAAGACCATTAGTGTTATTCACTAAACAGCAATCACTAATTATACCTGTTCTATTTTTGCCAAAACTTTGTTCAACAAACTTTCAGTTTGGGCAACATAGCATTTCCCGACGATGTTAAAGCATAAAACGACTCATAATGTTGAGCCGCATATCTGGTTAAGCTGGTTAAAATCTCTAAAACAACAAAGCTAAAAGCAAATATTGTTGTTTTGTTTATGATAAATATGAGCAAAAGTAAATTAATGCGGCGAGATCCATAACCATAATGTTTTGTTTAGCAATCATGCGTAGCGTTGCTAATCACAATACACTTTGGCTCCGAGAATATTCGAACTTGCGGCCTGCTGTTTACTAACGAGACTATTAATCAACTCAACCACAATTGGTATGCTACTACTCTTCTTCCTACGTAGGCTCGACTGCGATTTTCTTGTTTTACTATTACATTCTGATATTTTATACAGGCCTTCAGCAATGTTTTTATAACGGCTACATATTACTTATTTTTATTTTCTACTTGAGGCTCCGGTAAGTTCTGGAACAGCACTTTACCATTTTTTCCCTTTTAAGTAAGTCCGCACATACTCAACAAAAATTATTTTTCTTTATACCCAAGTGTTTGCGAGTATTTGAACTCATCATCGCTTTAAACAGCCACCTGCTGCTCTGTTTATATTATTTTACAAAAGACACTAATAAATGGTGTAAAAGCCAACTTAGTCATCTTTCTTTATCTTACTTATCATGTTTCAAAATTTTTGACGTACAACAACAGCATTAGGTGCCATTTTTTTTACGTCCGTCTTTAATTAGTTCTATTCGTTATAAATAAGTACCGTTAAATCTTTAATAATATTTGGCAAGTTTATTTCAAGTGCACACAAACTATTTAGTTGGTTTCAATTCTAATAGACTTTTTTGTTCCATCAACGAAAACGCAAACAAATCAGTTTTTGTGGAAATAAATTCTTGTTATAAACACCTGCTTCAAAAGCAAAAAAAGGAAGAGTTTTATAATTATTTTTTTAACTATTTTAGTTAACAGTTTGACAGATGCTTTTGTTATAAAACTGATTTTATATAATTGTTGTAGGCAGATTTCAAAAATTCTACGCATTAATTCCTATCCTATTTTCTTTCAAATACTAAAACAGAAAAAAACTATATCAAAAAAATATTTATTTGTTTCTCAAGTAAAAAGATGAAATACAAGTAAAAAATTAAAAAAAAAATATTTAACCTATTTTAAGGAAATCTTCGTATTTTTGCTAGAAAATTGCGTTGAGCGGACATTCGGCATATCCCGTTTTAACATCAAGCAGTGTCCGCCATCCACTCATCTGTCTTGGTATTACTGTTCCATTTCTTTAATGCCTAGGTGAAGCCCTTCTATTTATTCTCCACTAACTGAACCAAGATTTTCAGGAAAATAATTCAAGTGTGAAAACAGAAAATTCAAAGTCATATAACAAACAAGGTGATAAAAGTTTTGCGACATATTTTGAGCTATATTTTCACAGTTTTGGTTCTAAGATTTCCCTAAGACTTTTTAAATACTTCTTAAAATGGTCGGCGACCGAGGCCAGTTCGTTACCATTGTGCACTAAAACGCCTACGTTTAGTTGAGCCAATAAATTAGCCATATTCTTCTTTTACATACAGTAAATTTCCTAATTTTGAAATTAAATAAGGAGTGTTGTTGCAGTACACTAACTAGTCTTGAGCAAAATATTGGCATAATTATTTTTCACTATCCTGGTAAAAGCTCTACGTCAGGCGCCAGGTATGCTTTAAAAGGTGAAAATCTTGAATTAAGTCATTAAGTTCGCTTTGGTTAAACATTTTGGAATCTTTAAAAAATCTGGTACGAAGTCTGAATTATATAGGCCGAAATAAGAATCCTTTTATTCTGGTGCTTGTGAGGCGGTTAGGTTTCAACGTTGTATTGTCGTTTCTGCGCCGACTCTGTTGCTTTGTTGATAAAGTAATCATTTACTCTTGCTTTGCATTTGTTTTCTAATCTTCCGTTCGTCAAAAAAGAACAAATATTATAGACAATGAACATGTGAACTAAAAGTGAAGGCTCGATTTCAAGATATTGTATGTTATAAAATACAAAATGATGAAAAATTATATTTACATAAAAAAACAAACTTATTCATGCCGTAAATATGTAATCAAATAACACTTCAAATTATTTGCGCACAATTTGTAACCAGCCCATTTTTCTTATTCCAGTCAAATCTTTGTCACGTAAAACTTTCATTTTTATACCACCTCTTCCTACTTTCCTAAACCCATGTAATTGAGTAATTACTTCAAAAAGTAAAAATAATACAAATCGAAAATTACAATTTAAATTTGATACACAATTTTATTTGGAAGCTATTTTTAAAACTCTTACAGCAGAGACATTTTGATTGTTGAATCAAACATTTTGTTTTAATTAACTGTTAGCGCTGATTACGGTGGTGCTAGTAGCAGTTGGTTTGTTGCATTTGTCCTCATGGCATATTGCACCCACAATATGTTGCCTAATCTACAGTTTAATGCTGATTTACCAAGTCATTTCATGATTAGTTCAGTTTTTTTTTCGTTTTTTCTTTTTCAGTGTTTTACTTCTTTTGGCAGTAAATAAAGGAGTAAATAAAAAAATCTCAATTGTGTACACATTTGTAATATTGCAAATTGAATTGACAACATTTGGCTGCCAGCTAAAATGTCAGCAACAACAAAAAGAGAAAAAGAAACTTAAACATAATAGGAAAACAATACAGTTGTTTAGTCTGAATTGCGATAATTTTGTTTTTCTTAATTCATTTTAATGTTTAGTTTCCGCGTAATTATTATAATTTGGTTAAAGAAAATTATAGGTAATTGAAAATAACCGAAAAACTTAAATATTTTATTGCATTACATCATGCTTAAGAGAGAAAAAATGTGCATAAAAAATTAATGTTAGTAGATAAATAATAAGGCAAAATGGGTGAATAAGTAAGGAAAGGTCAATTACATTTATTAAATGTTCAAATATTAACTTTGCTTTATATTTCACTGTGCATTTGCTATTGAATATAAATTTTCTGTAGTAAACTTAATTTTTAATTTCAATTATTATAATTTTTCTGTAAAAATATTGTTTCAGTTTGTATAAAAAAATAAAAACGTTTTGATCACACGAATGTGCTCCTGCTTCCTTTTATCGGAATTTTCAATAGGTTATGGGCCATTGCATATAAGACAATAAGGACCTCAACATTGAGTATAATTGTCTTTTGGAGCAAATTATAAAATTTTCGCAGTGATCGTCATTTATCATGGCTGATTTTAAGCTTAATATCCCTAAACTTAATAGGGATAATTACGAGCTTTGGAAATATCGGATGCAACTTATCTTGAAAAAGGAAAAGGTTTGGGATGTCGTCAACGATCCTGTTCCTGAAAGTAAAAATGCAGCTTGGATTCAACGAGATACAGATGCGTCTATTTTAATCGGATTGTCGTTGGAAGATTCCGAAACATTTCGAATAAGCAAATGTAAAAGCGCAAAAGATGCTTGGGACGTTTTACGCTCATACCATGAAAAAGATTCCCTGAGCAATAAAGTTAAACTAATGCGTTCAATTTGCAGTCTCAAGTTGCAATCTGGATGTGATATTGATAAACACATCACACAAATGAAAATTCTCTTTTCGCGATTACAATCATTAGGCGAAACAATTGCTGAATCGTGGATCATCTCTATGCTGCTAAGTAGTCTTCCTGAGTGTTATGATACCTTAATTACTGCTTTGGAGGTACGAGATGAAAAAGATTTAACTATGACCTTAGTTGAATCTAAACTATTGGAGGAGTACGAAAAGCAATCTAAGCGTCTCAGTAGTGAGGATTCTGTCCTAAAGATATCCAACAATAATGTGAAGAAATTCATTGTATGCAACTATTGTCAGGGTGTCGGACATATTCGAAAGAATTGTTGGAAGTTAAGGAATAAGGGAATAAACCAGCAGAAGGCGCACAAGGTTGAGAAAAGTCCTGTAACTGAAAAGTTTTGTTTTCTGATTGATTCAAAAGAATTGAGCTGGGTTGTGGACTCGGGAGCAACGTGCCATATTTCCAGTGACAAAAGTGCATTCACAAACTTGGATGAATTAAATCGTGACAGCGTAACAATTGCCAATGGTCATGTGGTAAACTCCTTAGGAAAGGGATGCTGTGTTTTAAAACTTATAAATGGAGCAGGACGTGAAACTCACATTCGTTTAGAAAATGTTTTGTATATACCAGCCTTTAAAGGAAATTTGCTTTCGGTTAAGTGCCTATCCGCCAGAGGGTTTCAGGTAATTTTCTCTGGATCAAGTTGCAGAATATTAGCAAAAGATCAAGAAATCGGTATTGCAGATCAAGTAAACAATTTGTATCAACTACGCCTCAAAACAGATCAAAAAGCACTACAGGTAGAATGTAATTCAAAGAACTGTCAGCACTTTTGGCATAAAATGCTCGGTCATAGAGACATAAATGCACTCAAGCAGATGCAGTCTAAGAATTTGGTAAGCAATTTAAAAATTTTTAATTGCGGGATTCGAAGAAGTTGCGATACTTGCATCAAATGTAAACTATCTAAGAAACCATTTAGTAAAATATCTAAAAGTAATACTACTGAAGTTCTCGAATTAGTCCACTCTAATATATATGGGGACCAATGCAAACTGTTACTCCAAGTGGAAATAGATATTTTTTAACTTTTATCGACGATTACAGTCGTTTTACTGTGGTATATTTTTTGCGTGAGAGATCGGAGTACTTCGCTAAACTGCAAGCTTACGTCGCGATGGTTAAAAATAAATTTGGAAAGGTTCCAAAACAAATTCGGTCTGACAATGGTCCTGAGTATAGGTCCAAAACGGTAACAGAATATCTTCTTCGGAATGGCATAGGTTCACAATTTACCGTGCCATATTGCCCTCAGCAGAACGGTGTTGCTGAGAGAAAAAATAGATATCTCGTCGAAATGGCTCGTTGTATGCTACTGGAAGCTAAAATGGCATACACATTCTGGGCAGAAGCTGTAAAAACAGCTAATTATATTCAAAACCGTACAATAAATTCAGCGATTCCTTGCACGCCATACGAACGATGGGAAGGAAGAAAACCTGATATTAGCGAATTCAAGTTGTTTGGTTCGGAAGCTTACGTTCTAATCCCTGAACAAAAAAGAAGGAAATTGAATAATAAAGCCGAGCTTAAGGTTTTTGTAGGATATGATGATCATTCGAAAGGGTTGCGTTTTGTTGATTTATCAACTAATAAAATTACAGTTAGTAGAGATTATAATTTCATTTTTACAAAAGATGTAAAGAATAAAAAGCCGAAAGAAATCAAAAACGATGAAGTCGAAGTTCAAATATATTCTAAGGGTCAAAATAAAGATTCTCAATCAGAATCTCATATCATAAATGAGGGCGCTCACAGTGAGGTTTGTGATTCTGACGATTCGTTCTGCAGTCTAAATGAAGAACATATAACGGAAGAGAATACTGTCCTGGAATTGGAACAACGTTCACCACAAATTGTGCGAAGGTCACTAAGAAGCACAAAAGGGGTTCCTCCGAAACGTTTTCCTGAAAATGTAAATGTGGCAAAAACAGATTGTATTATCGTACCCAGTAATTATAAAGAAGCCTTATTATCTAATCAATCCCGGGAATGGAAAAAGACAATGAAGGAAGAAATAGAATCCTTAAAGGAAAATCAAACGTGGTTTTTAGTAGAAGCACCAGCGAAATCAAATATAGTTGGTTGTAAGTGGACTTACAAAATAAAACGAAATGCAGGTGGAGAAATACTTCGCTACAAAGCCAGACTCGTAGCACAAGGTTACAGTCAGAAATTCGGTTGCGATTACGACGAAGTATTTGCGGCGGTAGCGCGTCAGTCAACATTTCGTATACTATTATCCTTGGCAGGTGAAAGAAAAGTGCTTGTTAATCATATGGACATAAAATGTGCATTTCTGAACGGGATACTGAAAGAAACCATCTATATGAAGCAGCCTCCGGGTTTTTTCGAAGGTGAAGGAAATCTTGTATGTAAACTAAAAAAGAGCATTTATGGTTTAAAGCAAGCAGCCTGTGTATGGAATAAAGCACTCAATGATGCACTAACTGAAGGCGGTTTTACACAAAGCAAAGCTGATCCGTGTTTGTACTACAAAATCATCAACAGGGAGGGAGTATATGTGTTAGTATACGTTGATGATTTGGTTGTTGCTGCATCAAATAAGGGCTCTATAAAACAGATAAAGGATTTATTAAATAAAAAGTTTGAAGTTAAGGACCTGGGCCCTATTCATCAATACTTGGGAATGGAGGTTATGCGGTCAGACGAAAGTGTGTTTATGTTGCGACAAAAACAGTTCATTGAAAATGTTGCGATGAAATTTGGTCTTGAAAATTCTAAACCATCATCTTATCCACTCAATCCGTCATATGGAAAAGGAGACTCAGTGCCCTTACTTAACAATGAAAAATATCAAAGCTTACTTGGCTCCTTGTTATATATCGCAGTAAACACTAGACCAGATATAGCCGCAAGCGTTGTAATTTTAGCTTGTAAAACCGCAAATCCTACAGAAGAAGATTGGAACGAGTTAAAAAGAGTATCGAAATATTTGCTTGGAACACGTGAACTATACCTACAGTTGAGCAATCCTTTGGAAACAAAATACACTTTAGTCGGATTTGCAGATCTAACTGGGCAGAAAACAAAATCGACAGAAAGTCAAACTCTGGCTACATATTTATGTTGAATGGAGGGGCAGTTAGTTGGGCATGCAGAAAACAGTCTTGTGTTTCATTGTCTACCACGGAAGCTGAATTTATCGCATTGTCTGAGGCAGCGAAAGAAGCTAAATGGATTCGCATGATTCTTCATGATTTGAATTGCTATCAGACAAGTCCCACCTTGATAAAGGAAGATAATCAAAGCTGTCTCAATCTAATCAAAGAGGAGCGTCTCAGCAACAGATAGAAGCATATCGACACGAAATTTCATTTCGTCAAAGATTATGTAGATAAGAAGATCATCAAATGCATATACTGTCCTTCAGAAGAAATGGTAGCTGATATGTTAACAAAACCTCTACCATCAGCAAAGCTTAACACATTACGTACCATGTCTGGAGTAAAGCGCAAATGAGGGGGAGTGTTGAAATATTAACTTTGCTTTGTGTTTCACTGTGCATTTGCTATTGAATATAAATTTTCTGTAGTAAACTTAATTTTTAATTTCAATTATTATAATTTTTCTGTAAAAATATTGTTTCAGTTTGTATAAAAAAAAAAAAACGTTTTGATCACACGAATGTGCTCCTGCTTCCTTTTATCGGAATTTTCAATATTAAACATTCAAATATATTTTTAGCAATTAAATGTTAACAAAGATTTAATAAATTGAATAAAAATTACGTGATATTTAATCAAAAATCATGGTATATAAAAATATTTCAATATAAAATTGACTCGAGGGAATAGACTCTAGTATTTATGCGTTGATACTAAAAATCAATTTTTTTTTTCAAGTGTGGTTTTTTTTTTAACAATTGTAATCATCAAAAATAATAAAAGAGTTGTATTGAAAGATTCTTGCCTTGCAGCTCCACATTTACTTTAATGAGTTTCAGGAAACCAAAATAGAATTATAGATTTTGTGCAAATATCGTAGTCAGAATACATGCTAAATGCTAAATACATAACAACTAAGCAGAGGACGTCGGTTATATAAATATATAGGTTAAGAATAGCTGCTTGATTTTTGACTATTTAAGTTTTAGCTAATTTTTAGAGGAATATTTGATGTTATAAATATTTCACACGGTTATTAAAAAATAATAGTAATTATTAAATCGGGCTTACATTCTCTAAAAGTAAGAAATATTGGGTAAGACAGCGATATAGTCCACATTTTAAAATTTGTAAGTTAATTATATTCTTTTTGTCATAATTGACTGATTAACTATTCAGTCAAATCACAGCAGATAAAGTTTCACGTAGTAAATCAACCTTTTTATTCTGTCAGTCCCTTTAAGTTCATAAATTTTGCGATGCGCCAGTATATTAATAGCTTTTTATGTTAATTTACTCTTATTGTGAGAACGTTATCTATAAAATATATTACTTCGGGAAAAGCATGTCTCCATTTCGATTCTGCTAATAAAGGTAGCTCGTCAGAGGATTCTATCCAAATTTTGTATTTTAAACTAACTCTTATATCAAATCCCAAACTTATAAAATAAGAACTACATTATCTCAACCACCCATATAGTCAATTCTTTGTTTTATTTTTTTCCAATATACATCTTGGGATTCTTAAATTTAAAGAATTTCTTGTATAAAAATGTGCCTGGTTTTGAAGAAATGAAATTGTAATCACCTATATTGTGTAGGCTTTTAAAAACATACAACACAATTGAATATTTTCTTAATTCTTTTTTAACAAATGTCCAAGAAAGATGTAAGTCGACTTATGTTCACTAAGACTAAACTTTATTTAATTCAAAATCAGCCATTTACGGTGTTTACGTTTTCTTGGAAGGAAATAACGGAAACAAACGTTTTGTCTTCGGGTAATAATAATTTCAGAAATGCAGGAACATTTTCCATAAGACATTAATAGTCAAGTTTAGTCCTTTATCTACGCTTCATGAAGAACAAGAAAAACGAAACAATATAACATAAATAAAATACATTGAAAAAAGTACATTGCATTAACGGTCATTATTTCTTTTCTAAAAGAGCTTATTATTTGCTATTTAAAAATGTTTGATATCTCAAATAAGAAAAAATAACAAAATAAAATCTATAATTGTGGAAAAGAAAATAAATGTTGCCTTTTTCTGCATATCTACCACCAATATTTAATTAGAAAGAATTAGCAATTTTCATTCACTTAAAAAAAGTTACGAAAACCGTATTCAATAATTAAGAATGCAAAAAGATTAAAAAACATAAAATTTAGAAAAAGCACGTTTTTCTCCTGAAAATTTACTTTTATTTTTTACAAAAATTTTATTAAAAAATCAATTTATTTTGAAATCGAGTACGATTATTGTAAATAATATTAAATAAATAAAGGGAATCATAAATACAGAGTGCAACAACCAAAATAGAAATTGGAAGAGACCAATTGCAAGGTTTTTTAGTTCAATGCGAGATTTTTTTTACACGCGTTTGAAATTGTTAATTTTTGATTTGATTTATTGTCCTCGAACGTTGTGATATCTTACTGTTTTTGGGTTCAAATTAATTTTTTATATATGTTTTTAACTAAAACTGACTAAAAGTAGATGGCACTGTCGTACAAATGATTTTTACAAAAACAACTTTATTATTTTAACATATTAAATCTTATTCGGATTTCATCTTGGATGCGTTTCATAATCATCACATCACCACCAACTTGCATATTTGAGGTATCAAAAGCACCAGACATAGTATGCGGTGGATCTCTGTATGTTTCTAGTTCATGATCTTCGTCAGTATCCTCTTCCCCGGTTGCTCTCCATAACCACTTGTGTTTTCAATTACGTTCCTTAATATCTGAACTATTTGATTTTTTTAAAGCATTTATTTTATTTGTACGCAATACCCTTGTTAATGTCGTTAGCAATGAACGTGGAAATGTAGATCTTAAAGTAGTAAAACCTGGTGCACCTACAGAAGTGGTGGAAGAAACACCTTTCCTGCTGGTACAAAAGATTCTTGCAGAACACTAGCTATTCCAATACCAAAAAATTCGTGCTTTTCCTAGTCACACTTTTGATATTGATTTTCTTTTTAATGTCTGCCATAAACATATAAAGCACAAGTTTTTCGTATAGCCGCTTTTAAAAGCAAAAAATATTATTGTGAAAGCTCAACGAGATGTGTTACTTTCTTATTTGCTGATGATGTTTCCATTTTGTTCACTAGCTGTATGGATTTTAAAGATGTACTGGAAGCTAACATAAACTTTTGCTTGCAACGTGTTACTCCATGGACTTTAAATAACTCTCTTAGAACTAACCCTTCAAATACAAAGGCGAGGATATTTGGACCAGCGAATGGTTTTATTGTTGATTTAAATAAGAGTTTGTTGAACATCTTAAATGCCTTGGTGTATTACTAGATTGTAAGCTTCCCTTTACTGCGCATATTGACTTATTGATTTGTAAAGCTATTGGTATTTTGCGTCGAATCTATTCGAATATTTATTCTTGCCCTTTCGAGTCAGGTACATATTGGCTTATGCCATGCTTATGTCGCAGGTTTTGTATGGATTGGAAATTGTTTCTGGAACTAGTACTGTGCATTTAAATAGAATTAAGCGTTTAATAATTATTGTAGTGCGTTTTTACAGTATTAGGCGTTATGAATACATATAGTACGTTTAACGTTTCTTGGCTGTCCTTTTTTAGAATTTATAAAATATCGCAATTTAATATATTTTCGTAGAGTTACTACAGTTGGTAAGCCGCTTTATTTATGTAGTGCTTTTGAATATACGCGATCTACAAGAAACACTCACATTATTATACAAGAATATCATTAATTTTTTTAAAAAATTTTATGTAAAAAAGACAATAACATTGGAACATAAAACTTCCTTTCTCCTTGTGACCTTGCAATTAAAGAACCATTTTAATTTTTATAAAATCTACCCAATCTACATTCTAAATAAACTCTTCTCCAAAATACTGTAAATAAAATTGTTTCATACTCTCATATTTTGATATCAAATTTGTTTGTTCATTATATTTCCCACAAACATTACAATAATATCTTGAATTCCGCAAGCATTTATTTCAGCTAAGCGCCATCATCAGTGGTTGTCTTAGATTTATTCTTGTTTTAAATTTTAACTGGTACGCTGTTGTAATTATATAAATATTGTCATATAAGATATTTGTGCTCTTTAGTATTTTTAGGATCTGGTATTGATTTTGTGCGTTACTGAGTTTTGTTGCTTTATAGTTTTGTTTTTTGCACAAATTTCTTTAAGGGCTCAAATATTATGTCTAAGAGCCATCTTCTGACATTCTTAGACATAAAATAATATGGAACTTAATTTGCTCGACCCAAAACACTAAGATATCAAAACTTTTTAGAATAATAAAATAAAAAATCATTATTTGTTTTTATTTCAATGGTCTTTCCTTATTATACAGCGATCCAACTTCATATGCGTTTAAAAAAGCTCTCGAGGTTTTGTTATGTATTTTGTTTATAATAAAATGATTCCAACTAGTTGGCAAATTCTAAAAAGCTTTTAACAATTGTAATTTTTGGTATTTTTGTATTCATTAGTTGAATTATTTTTAAAACGGCTTAAGTCTACGTGTTTTAATCTTATAAATTTATTAAAAAAAATTAATAAAAAATTTTTATGTTATTTTATTGATATTATAATAATGATTTATAAAAATTTATAAGTTTTAATTATGTTAATATTCAATATCCTAAGGAGATTGTCACATATGATTTTAACTAAAAAATGAAATCATTCTTTTAAAAACAATTTTTTTAATAATTTATTAAAATTGTATTTAAAAACATTTGTTTGCCTACTCTATGCCTCGATTTTCAGTGAATTTGATGTAACTAGTGGGTATATGTGTAAAATATCAACGTTAAATAGGTCAATTCAAAACGAACCATTTCTTTTCTCACAATTCAAAAACAATCTTCTGCATTTATTTTAATTTAAGTTTAACATCTATCAATTTTAGTTTATTAGTCGTTCGCATTTATTTGGACAGAAGTGTTGGCTTGTTAATGCTCTTCTTTTAGTACATTAACAAACAACATGGAAAAGCATTTATAAACGAAATAACAAAAATGTTGCATTAAGATGAAGATAAGTTTAAAGCTATCCAAATATTTAACTAATATATGACGTTTTCGTTTTCTACGAAAGTGAAAATACAAGCGCGCTTGGTATATTGATTTTGTTATCACAGCTTAATCACAAGGCGGCAGAAAAAGCTATATGAAGTTTACAATTTTGTTTGCTACTTAACAAAAACAGCGTGATCAGTTTGTGCTGATACAGCAATAAATTCAAATGATGTGATTTTAAAGGCCTCCCGGACTTTTCACACAATGTAAAATTTACACATAAAACAGTTACATTTACTAAAACTTAATGGAATGTAATTTATTATACTGTTTTTAAATGAGGTGATTTGATCTAATACATTTAGTTTAAAGAATTGTAGAAAATTATGGGTGCTGAAAACATTCGAATGATGACCGTAAATTTTTCATTTATTAATACATTTAACAAATCTAAGCCCAAAGAAGGTTGTAATAATTAAAAGTGTTTAACAATATGCTTCTCTTGCATTTTATTGATATTGTTAGTTTTTATTAATGATAATTAAAAATGTGTTGAATAAAAAACATTTGGGCTCTTAGTTCAATAAAACTAAAAAAGATTATAGCTCACATGATCATAAATGCATATACAGATAATAAATTCATATACACAAAGTAACGATTTACACAATGTGAAAAATTTAATTTTCGGAATTCTTGGCTTGGTTTACTTCGTTTAAGATTAACAAAGTTTTATACTTCATTTAAGGAATTTCCCACGTACCATTCTTTTGACATCAATCCAGATTCATTTCAGTATAGATCACTAAAAAATACATTGCGGTTATTGTCGGTTAGACTTACTTCTTCAAATGCTTGCAAAAAAAAAATTAATGATAGAAAATTCACAATAAAATATAACTAAGAAAACAGTGTCCCTTAATTAACTTTACAGAATTAGCCTATTTTTAATTTTGTAAAAAAAATGAAGCAAAGGAAGATCACAAAAGAACATAATAAAAGAAATATAGAATCTCTAAATCCACGCCGATAAACCAAGGAACGATAATTGCACTCTTGTTGTTGATTTTCTATAACGCTCCTAGCAAATTTGCAATATGTATGTGAATACAAAATGATGGATAAATAAGTTTCAACTCCAATACAGAAAAGGTTAAGAAAATACACTTGTTTAAATTAAATATTGTAGCCTAGCTTTTAAAACTAAAAAATAGGCAGATGACAAAAAAAAATTTATGTACTTTTAAGACTTTCGTAAAGAAGAAATAAAATATCACCAAATTTAAGTTTTTTTTTAATGCTTAAACATTTTCTGTGTGTCATTTTAACGAAAAATACATTGTTAAAATAATTAAGAGTATTTGAATTTTAAAAAGATACTAAAGATGTAAAACTTAAGTATCTGCGATTTTCGAAGACCGTTTTCTTACGTCTTGCATTGTGCCAAAATACGTAAGTCAAAGGCGAACAACAGTTAAAGATGTTTTATCTAAAATTTGTTTTTCGTACCAATTAATCATTGTTTACTTTCAGTTTTCAAATAATTTACTACATCATTAATCATTTTGTAATTTTATATTTTTATGGTGATAATTTAACATTTATCTTAAGAAAATAAATTATTTATACACACATATAGCCAAACCCAAAACGCAAAAAGTACAAGTACAAATTTGTACAAAAAATTTTATAATCGTCATACAAGTAGTAATATACGAAATTAATGCAATCATTATAGGAACATATCAACTTTTTTGCGCTTCATCGAGATTTTTTTTTCTTTTTTTAGTGCAGGTAAAATAATTATTTATGTATTTTTATACAAAGTTTGCAACGTGTTTTGTTTTCCTTTCAGTTAACCTTGTAGAGATTAAATAATAAAAAATATATAAATGAATAAATGAATAAAAGCCAAAACAAACCAAAAATGAACATTTAAATGTTTGACATGAAGCTGCAAGAATTACATAACATTTTATTTTTTAGTGAGGTTTTCGCTTAAGTTTCTTTTATACTTCATGGTAATGGGTGGCATGATAATGGGTGGCATGAATGGTTATGGTTGGCATGAATGATGGTTGAACTAAAGTTGACTGCCTTAAATAAAAAGTTTACATAAAGCAAAATGCATGAATGAAATTATATTGTAAGAAATAAAATTATTTTAATTTATTGTACCGTACGCATTGGCTAACTGTAAAAAATTATTATTTTTTAAATGTCAGCTTAAATAAGATATTATTTTAGGATAACTCTTGAAAGATAGAGCGGCATTATGTGATTTTAAAGATGAGAACACAGTTTATATCCTTGTATATCATTAAGGTGCAGACATAAAATATTGTTATCCGTGGTCTTTCTTAATAATAAAAACAATAAATAAATAAAAATCTCACGAGTAGCAGTTTATTCTATGTTCTTTTAACTCGGCTTTTAAAATTTAGTTAACAGCTGAAAACAGTGCTCTTATGAAACCGTTCCTAATAAACAAAAGCCCACAGAAGACCGCTGCAGAAGAGGTGTTTCGTTCGACATTTCACTTTTATACACTTTTTTGTTTTATTTTTGTTTTGTTTTATTTTACTTTACTTTATTTTTTTCATTTTTTTCCCCACTTTTTATTGTCGAGAAAAAAGCAACCAAGGATTTTTCTAACTCCTCTGTAAATAACATATAAAATTTATTTAAAATTGGTTTAGCCTTGTAGATAATGATGGTATTTTCAAAATATGTATATTGTTTCTATTCCGTAAACTGGAAATTTTTTTTTCAATGAGTAAGAAAAAAAAAAACAAACACAAAGAATGATTTAACGATTACTTAATACTCATATCAAAAAGTAAAAAATCTAATCATATGTATCACAATACAAGTTTTTGTTTTCAATTTAAAAAATAAAAATGCACTAAAGCGGTCTACTGATTCGCAAACGATACATTCACTTGTTACAAACATTGTTTGCTATCATGAGAAAATTAAAAAAAAAATCTGGCGGTTTCTTTGAAAAACTAATAGTTCCACTTAAATATAAAAAAATTTATAAAAATATCAAATTTTTTTTCTCGTAATCACACATCAATTAAATAAGCTTGCACCATTTAATTTTGGCAGAAATATTTTACATAACAGATTAAGTAGAACGTTGTCAAATACAGTTTGTAACTAACGAATGATGATTAACAAAATTTCAAGGAATTATATTGAGTTTGCTTGTTTGTTAAAAATATATTATTTTAAGTTAGTAATAAATAAAAAATAATAAAATTAGAAATGAAATATCTTTTTGCATTTATCCGAGCTAAAAATTATAGCTTTATATATAACATGATAAAGCTAACGCAAAAACAGCCTAACAGACAATTCAAAACTGCATTATGGGAGAATATTACGGCGTATTCACTATGCATTTTTTCATGAACTAGCATGAAATTTTTGTTTGTTGGTGAAGTTGGTGAGGGCATGTTACTGTTGCTTATGTTTATTTTAAAATAACGCATACCGCTGCAACTTAAATAGAGAATTGAAAAAAATAAGTAAGGGTGTTATATTCGACTATGCCGAATCTTATATACCCTTTACCATTTCTATAAATCTAGTTTAGTGAAGTAGCTCGTATCAAAAAAAAAAAAAAAAAAAAAAAAAAAAAAAAAAAACAACAAATATAGAGGTGACAGAGAATTAAAAAAAGAAATACATAAAATAAACATGCTATCGGCTGTTAATGGGTTAAGCATTTAAAAAAAAATTGTATTTCCTTCAAGATCTTTTCTACAGCTTTAAAATAAACATATATTTTATTCAAAAAAATTTTAAAATTCCAGTGGCCCGTAATTCGGAAAATATGGAAAATATTTTTTCACTTGATGTTTTTCTTCTTATTTTTAATTGTTTATTGTCCCATATATTTGTTTTTTTTTTTTTTAATTGGAACTACTCTATTGTTCCAAATTATATAAAAAATTATATATATATATATATATATATATATATATAAATATATATATTAATTAAATGTATACTTTATGGGGTCGGAAATGGATATTGTAGAAACTACAAATGGAATGATAAACTTGATTATACACTTTTTCCAATTTTTGTGGAGAAGGGTATAAAAATGCCTCAAAAAGTTGCATTGTAGACTATTTGCAAAACACATAATACAGTTAGTGGAACAATATACATAGTAATAATGAAATTTATTAAATTTTTATATCTTTATTCAGGTCATTAACCCTCAAAGACACGAAGCCAAAGTGCAATAATATGAAATACACCATAAAATCTACTTTCTGACCAATTTCTTGACTGCAGCTTTTAAAAGATTGAAATTCAAATTCGGATTACATCTTTACACCGTTATATAACAAAGAGGCTAAATTTATATATTGCAATAACTCGGGACTTTAGAGTTTTTATTGTTCTAGTTAAAGGTAGATCGGCTTAGACATAAATTAAAATTGTTGCAAACTTTTAAAATTTTACGTGAAATGCATATAACACAAGTAAGTAAAGTATATTTCCTTTTAAACAATGACACTTGCTGTATTTAAAAAAATATGATTATATTTATTGTTGTTGAGCTCTTAATATGAATCAAAATCTGCTTTCAGAACCTTAATTAAGTTTATATTTTCTGTAGGTACAGGGAAACGCAAGAAACATTAGCTTATACAATTTTGTACGCTGGTTATCGTTATTTCCAACGATAAGAAAGAGTCTCTATAATTATTACCCATCTCACAGTAACTGAGTGTATTTAGGTGCAGACAAAAACGTATGTATTCTTGAGTGTTATAAAATAATTATCAAGGTCATGTAAAACATCTAAGTGCAAAAAAAAAAAACGATGCGCTCGGTGTAAAGTGAATTACTGACAGCGAAAAACACAAACCTGTACAAAATAAAAAGATTTTTTTAGTTAAAAAATAAAAAAGAAGCATCTTTTACTATACCGATACTATTCTTGTTTTCAGCGACTTTTTGGTCTTTCTTTATTATCATAATAATAACTACTGACTTGAATCACTTTAGTTATAACTTTTAATCTTGACAAGTGTTTGTAAGTTGCTATAAAAACGAAACGTTCAAATAAAAATAAATTATACTAAAAGGCGAATATGTACACAAAACTAAAAATTTTGAGAAAAACAAAATTAATGTAAAAAAAATCGAAAAACCAAATAGATATCGACAATAACGTTCAACAAAAATATTGATAATTATTTGATTTTTAAATATGACGCCATTTTGTCTGCTGAAATTATATATGGTGAATGTCAAAAAGCGGCAATAACAATAACAACTAATTCAATGAACACATAATTTTTATATTGCCAACAAAATCACGATTTTAAGAAAAACACCTACTTCCACTTACGTCTAGTTAAAAATTATTTAAGCTGTTTTTAGAGGAGTATTTTCAAATTCTTTTTTTCTTCTCACTCACAAAATAATGTAGAAGACTTTAATGATCTACTTTCATAGATTGACAGTTTAAATATGTATTTATACAACCACACCGGCAGTTATACTGGTTATTATGCTTAAGAACAGGTTTTAAATCAATGAAACATATACTTTTATGATTTATGTATTTAATTTAAAATACATGTGTTTTCTTAAATTAATTAAATTGAAAAAGTTTAAGCATTTTACAAAACTTTTATTATCTACTGCCAAACTTTGGCATTAATTTAAGATTTCTCTATAAAAATAAATACAACAATGCATATTGATAAAAAACAAAGAAATAAAGTTAGCAACAACAACATTCAATTTGCACTTAGATCATTTTTTTATTTTCTAAATTCAAAAGGTGGAAGTGTCGGAATAGTCTTGCAACTTGACATCTCTATGTAAACTATTTGTGCGTTATGATGCAAAACTTATAAATAAATTGCTTTTTTACTTACTTACATTTTCCTTGTTTTTCAACTTTCAGGGCACAACAAACAGAAACCAACTTCGTTTATTATCAGATGATGTACACATTTAAAACATAAATAAAAATTTATTTCATAGAATTTGTTTAACTTTATATAATATTGTGTGAATTTGGTTAAGAAGTTGATTATAATACAGTAATTTGCGATTGCCATTCAAGCAGATATTTTTATTTGATAACAAACAAATTTGTCATACTAATCGACCTTAAAATATCTAAACTACGTATTTTGCTTAACAATGGGCAATTATTTTGTCTTAGAGTTAATTTTTAATTTTTTCTTATAAGTTTTCCCTTGTTCCAAAATATCTTAATTCTCAAAAGTCTATAATATTGTAATTTCTGCATTTGAATTTTTGCCTAATTTTGGATTTAAAATTCAATGTCAGTTGTTAACTTTTTTCTTTTAACTTAATCTTAATCTTAATCTTATAACCGATTGGGCAGAATAATGTAAACGCCAAAGTTTTATAGACAAACCAATGAATGTTTTATCTAAGACCACGTTAAAAATAATAATACCCTACACTGCAGACAACATAAAGTGCAAATTACGGACTTTCAAGAATAGGCCACAACCGTTAAGTAATTATTCAAGGATAAATTGCCTCTTTACTTTCCAGCACAATACAGGTAAATAAGGAACTTCTCAAGGTCCACATATCTACAGATAAATTTTTAAAAACACATAAAAATCTAAAGACCACTTTAATGTGCAAAGTGCAAAACCTGCAAGTCTTGCTTTTTGTGAAGCAAAGTAGGGCAAAACTTCATTTGGTCGTACTGGCGTTAAAAGTAAGCTTAATCGAACTGTTGTGGTGTGACTTATTTGTATTTTATCAATAATAAAAGATTTCAATATTTTACAAAACAAAACAAATTCAAAATGAAAATGTAAATGACTTTTATTGTTGTATAGACCAAATATAAAGACTTTGAGACGTTTAGTTCAAATTTACGTCGGCACGCAAAACTTTTCAGATTGAACTGCTCAATCTTTTATAGATTTATTATCAAAAACTATTTCATTGCCTTAAAAGTTTAAAATTACTTTTCAGTCATCATCCTATAATTTAAATTTCTGACATAATAAGGTTAATGTGTCACTTATTCATGTTGAAAAGAGCACTAATGAATGCCATTAAATTGTTAACAACGGCAAGAGCCGAAAACGTTTTAACGTTTAATATATATTGGATAAAAATTTAAAAGGGAAAACCAAATAAAGCAAAGCCACCATCAAATACCATTAACATTAAATTGTCAGTTATGAGCATGCAGACAATAAATCATGTAAAATTTTAAAACTTTAACATGTAATAACTCAATTACTACGTAATATGATGGGTTGCTTGCTCAGTTGATTAGTTGATACGAAAGAAAATTGGTATTGAACATTTAAAAACAAAACAAACAAAAGCAAACGATATAAAGGCTAGAGGAAAATTGTGCAAAAGTATCGGACCATAAGCCAATGAATAAAAAGTAAAATTCCAATTTATGTTTGCAGCGTTTTAAAAAGTGAAAGAAGATGCGAAATTTTTTCGAAACAAAAATTGATAATTATTGACTATTTATTTATTTTTAGCTAGAAGTAGGTGAAGATAAAGTCTAATTTAACATAATTTTGTCTTTTAATTTTATCAGACTTAAGAAGCAAACTCAAAATTTAATTTTATATTTAAAAATCCTGTACATATTAATGGGCCATCTATAAGTTTAAAATTTTATAATGATTTTCTGTTTGTTTGTGACCAATTATCTTGTTATTGTGAAAAAATGAAATACGTTTTTTTTGAATCAATAAAAAATATAACCATAAAATGCACTCTTTACAATTTTAAATTTTATGATGTTATTATTTCCCAGCAAAAAAGACATGCAAGAGTATTAGGTAGTTCATGGGTTCTACGTAGAATGAACTTGTTCAGTTTAAAGGAAATACAATTTTTTTAGCATTAGATTTTCATTGGCGAGTATGGTTTCACTTGAACAAAATGCTTTAGCATTTAAATGAATGCTTTAAACCAGTGAAAATTTAATAATTAGGATAAATTTTTTTATGAGTTCAATTAGAATAAACGAACTTATTAAAAAGGCATTATAGAGAAAAACTGCAAGAGAAGAAATGAAAATATCCATGATTTTCTAACTTATTAATTTTTTGCTGGTTTACTATTAAAAATATAAGAATAGAAATACCCTTTAATATTTATTTTCTTTCTATTATTGTTTTTAAGAAAAACACATCTTGGAATAACTGCATAGGAGAAAAATTTATAGCTGATACCTTTAATAAAATATCAGTATTATTTTCATTCGTTTGATAAACAACAAAAAATTGTTAATAATGCAAACTATATGTCATTATCAGCAAAAGTTTAATGGTTACTGAAATAAGGAATGCAGTTAAAATGCAATGTAGCAAATGATACAAAACTAAGATTTCGCTTTTGTAAATTTTTTTACAATTTCTAAAGACTTTAAAACAGTCACTTACCTGCGCATATAATATAACTCTTTTTAAGTCTTACTTTTTTATAAATATGAATACTGGGTTTTCTTATTTTTTACAATTATAATAAATATTTATCTATATGTTTTTTTTAAAGTAAAAAAGTAAACAAATGTACAATTTAGTTATTAAAGTTGTATAAACGCGCTGCAGATGCCTTCCTCATCAATAACATCAACAACACCAATAACACGTACAATTTTTTGAGTATAAATTACTGGTATAAAAGGCTCAGTAATCGGAAAGAATTTAATTTTCTTCAGCGTTTTCATCTTCGTTTTGCTTGAGGTAATTGGCTCATCCAGCCAAGATGATAAGAATGAAAAAACAAATCTTTATTTCAACATTATTTCAAGAAGACGTCCAGTTCATTTTTAACTAAATGTCTTTATTTATAGTCGCCAAATTTTACAAAAAACTGAAGAAATTTATTAAGCTTTATTAAATAACCAGACACTATTTGGTTGGAGAAATTTATTTAAAAATACAAAAACCAATTCGATTGGAATAATAGCAGTAAAATAAATTTTACTTTAATCGCTTAACTTGGTTAATTCTCAGATAAGCGTAGCGCCATTTATTTTTATAACTCTTTCAGACAACTTTTTAGATAAGATAATTTTTGCCAAAAAACCGACTTTAAAACAGACAAAGTTAAAATAATATCGCATTAGGATGGTAATTATACATTCATTACATTGTATTCGAGAAAGATTGCGTGAGGACTTTTATGTGTCACAGAACAAAATGAAATGCGGATTAAAATTCAGCAGTTATGTCGTCAGTTTTTATTTTTTTCACTTTTTGTTTTTGATACAGTAAAGCAAAATTTGTTTAAATTCTAAGCGTAGTTCTCTTCGAACCGTCAGAGTGTAAAGTCATTCGTTCTTTTGCTTACGGACTATTGACCAAAATGGTATTATTGTGTACTGTACATTAGGCTGTCCCGTCCTTGAATGACACAAATATTTTTTTGAGCTACACTTTCGCAAGAGGTATCAAAATTTGCGTTATTTTACACAGATTACAATAAAAGTAATAAGAAGCGAATTACGTGCCATTTTGAGGGCTCTACTTTTGAAAGCGTTTTTACAAACCTAAACCCTATGCTTAAAATAAAAAAAAACGGGATACAAATTTATTTTATTAATATATTTTATACTTACAATTATTTTACAAGAAAATAAAACTTATAATAAATGACCAAAACTTAAAATTTAAACATAATTTTTTGACTAAAATTTGGCATTTCTGCTCGTGATTTGAACCTGGTTCTAATGAGGCCATCTCTAGAAGCAGTGCTAGTTACACGTTGAGAGGCTTCTGTTACCAATTTAACACATCTTTCGACAGCTTTTGTGTGACAAGGAAAGTCATCAATTTCCAAACTGTTATTTTTTGCCATGATTTCAAGGTCCTCATTGGAAATATGCCGCACAACCGGCGGTGCTGTAACCCCACGCGCGTGCCATATAATAATTTGGGTTTAATCTCCAGCAGAGAAGTTAATTTTTGGTGGTTTAAATATTCTGTATTTAGTGCTACTTTCAACTTCTCTAGCTTTGATTATTCTTTGCAGTACCAGCTCCCGAATATGGTCTCTGTCATCAAACAACATACTGACAAGTAGATTTTCTGGGTGAGCAAAAAAAGCATTTCTTTCGATAACAGAATCCACAATTGATATGATGTTTTCGGGCAAAAAACGAGAGTACGTAATCAGATGACAAATATGTTTGGCTCCTTCTTTAAAAGACGGTTTTTGTTTGATTAGGAACTTAATCGGAGCATATACTTTAACAACGTAATTGACAAGCAGTTGCAAATTTTCTAATGGATTAAGGATACTTACGTAAATTCTGAGTAGACAATTAGCAAATGTAAGCCATCTGGAGTGCGCAATTTTTCCAGGCTTACGGTTTGCCAGCTCAGGACTATAATAATGAGTTTGTACAGCTTCACATATCTCATAAAGAAATTTTCGATCCGTACTTAGTTGATCGACCACATTTTTCGGCATGTCAGGCAAACTACCAGCCACCGCACAAAAAGACACCGTTGATTTATTATCACAAGTAGCAAACTGTTTTCTAATAAGTCCGCTATATTCTCTAGGTCCTGAAGTGCAACCACCTAAAGTTAAGAATAAATGACGAAGGGGTAACTCATTGGCATGGAGCATACAAACACACCATTGTAGCGGTCTCTTTAAATACTCCTCCAAATATTGAATAACCCCACCCTTCCAACCGGTATTAGTTGCAGTTCCGTCACATCCAAAACAAATCACGTCATCTAAATTCCAACCCTTATCTTCTAATAAAGTTGTGATCGAAATTAAAATGCCCCTAGTAGTGCCACGACTTGCCGTTGTGTGACCAAAATAAACTGATGCAGGTTCTGCTAAAATTTAGATTTGTTCTTCTAAAATTTCTCTGCGATAGCAACGATCTCCTATTTTCTCACTTATCAGAGTCTTGTCTTTTCGTCCATCAAAGTACATAAATGCTTTTAATAACAATATCTCCAATCACTTTTGAATTTTCTTGCCGGACTTTAGATACTGCTCTGTGTATTTTGTTTTTAGCAATTACCAGAATTAAATTTTCGGTAGAAATTAAGCCGAAATCAGTCAAAACCGTAGTAGCAACAGCAGCAGCAGAACGAGTCGATAAACCGTATCTATCGCAGACCTTACCAACTGTTGGCAACGGCAATGTATTTCGATACGTCGTTGAAGTCGAATGTGTATCTGTCGAAAGTGTGTTAGTGGCAGATACCTCCGTTATCGGATACGTTTCTTGGGAAGATTCACACAGTGAAACTTCATCAAAATTTTCTGAGACAGAATCTGTTTCTTGAATAGAACGCTCTTTTTTTGCTGCCCTTATGGAATGTTCTATATTTCTGTATTTCCTTTGATCCAACAAAAAAACTCTTTGACTGATTGGAACTTTCTTAGATTTTAAACAAGAAAAAAATTCAAATGAAGTGCATTTGCCAGCAGCAACGTCGAAAAGCTTCTCAGATGACTCCAAAAAACACTTTAGTTTGTTTTCGAAACTATTTTTTTCGTTTGCTCTTGGGGTATCTTTTCAAATGGAGGTACTTTTCGAAATAGGATTTGAGTAACTAAATATTTCGTTCCTTCGTTACGATTGGAATTGAAGCTTTGGTCCAAATATTGTCAATCTCTTTAAAAACAATTGCGTATATATCTGAGTTTGATGGATCTTTTCCATTCTACTTTAACTTCATGTTATACTTGATAAATTAAATATATTTAAGGACGTCTCTTATAGTTGGTAGCTGCCGATCTTCAAGTTCCTTATATGGGCCCAATATAACACAAGTTGTCGCACTACGCCTCGAACTCATTTTTTTAAAATAACAAACGCATTTTAGACTGTAACTATCGCAACTGACTTATGTATTATAAATTACTTTAGTTTTTTTTAGCTTTCTTTCTTTTATTTAGGTATTTTGGTGTTAATAAATCTAATAGGTGATTTTGAAGTGTTGCCAGACTTTTTATTTCATGATGAAGGGTTTCTATAGTTTAGGGAGTAAGCTGTAACTATAAAATGAACTTAAAAACTGGTTCGTAATAGACAATAGTTCGCTATAAGCGTAATAATTGATATTATTAGTGAATATTTCGGGTCTGGAAAAAATATTTTTTTTTAATTTTTTTTTTATAAAAAATTTGTTATAAACTGTCTATATTATAAACGAAATCCACTGTGTTCAACGAATTCGTAGTCGCCTGTGAATTGTTGTTGTAATACATAGTCGTGGCATATTTAGTTTAGGTGTTGAAATTAAGGATAGCGAAATATATACTAATAAAAATAACTACTTTTCAAAACTTTGAAGATTGGTAGAAGATATAGTTTCATCTTATTTTTAAAATCATTCTGGTAATCTACGATCAATTACGCAAATTTTCCTAACACAAGATATCTAAAAAAATTTTCAGGACACCCTGTTGTACATAACTTTCTTGCACATTCTATTGTACATACACATGTATGTACATTTGTTGTAATAACAATTACAATTGGAAAAAATATATCAGAACAAAAGCAACATCAATACCAAACGATCCACCAATCTTCATACCAGTTTTTGCAAAATAATGTCATTAAACGGCTTAACCTTCAAAGCGCGTAAAGATAATTAAGTTAAAGTGATGACCAAAACAATCGAAACGTATAAGAAATTAGTTGCAAGAAATAAGTTTCATACTTACCAACTAAAAACTGAAGGAACATTTAGGTAGTAGTAAAAATTGCATCACTTTACATCAGTAGATGAATTTTAAATCAGCAATTGACCTAGAAGGTCACAATGTTAGAAACATAATGAATGTCTGAAGCTAAATTACAAAAAACCTCAAAAAACCTGCTTCATTTATTTTTTAACTGACATTGAACAAGCAGACGACAATAAAAAATGTATAAAATAAAATCATTAAATAATGCCATTGTACATATTAACTCACCACGAAAAGTAAATAAATTGGTACAATGTTACAAATTCCAAGAATTTGGCAACATAAAAGCATACTGCTACAAGCCATTTCAATATGTCAAACGCGGAAAAAACCATCCATCCACCATCAGAAAAATAGACACCTCTAGCAACTTGTTGCAACTGTTGTAGAGTACATCAATACATGTTAAAAAATAAGCATGATGTATCCTTCCTACCACGACATAAATTGATTTAAAATGCGCAGGTGATGACCCCTTCTTATGCAATGCATATTGCCAAAACTAGGAAATTAGGTTGTGGGAAGGAGGATAGGGGGAGTAGTGCTTGTGGACATTTGATTTAAATCTTTGCACATTCAAAGTGGCAGGAAAGATCTCTATAGGGAGTTTATTCTACATACGAACTGTTCGGCTAAAACACGAATTTTCTCTGTAATGCCTAGTGCGATTCACTGGCCAATCGACCACAAAGGAATGCGCTCTTAGTGCAGAGCGTGTTGCGCGTATGAAGTTACGGTTTTAAAGAACAATATGATTTCATAAGAGCACATTCCGTTGTAGTAACGATAAAACATTGAAACATATTGCGTCGATGCTCCAGTGAGTCAACAGACTGGATGCCCTACTGTCACCGATGAGCTTCTTCACTGTCTCCTGCACGCGGTCGAGTAACTCCAAAATAGACTTTGAATCACCGGCACATACATAAGAGTTTTATTCCATTTTCGGTCTGAAAAAGGTGACATAGATAGTAAAGCGATCAGATGGAGTGAACTATTTTTTACACCGTTTCAGAAAACCTAGGCACTTGGGTGCGTCTTTTGAAACATGAAAAATATGCTTGCTCCAACGAACATCGCATTGAATTGTCATGCCCAGAATATCGAGAGCTTCTGATTCCTTAATATATGTATATCACCCATAAGCGAAAGCACACAAAAGCCGTACTGCCGGTCACTAAGTATGCTGTTGGGCTCCAGATATTTCACAAGATGAAAATTAGGCATACTTTTCATTACTTTGGAAAAGGCAGAGCAAATTGCGATTAGGCTGCAAATTCCAGGGCCATTTATAAAAAATAATATTGGTTATAGGAACACCCTTTAATTTATAATTCTAGCTTGCTACTTGTTATAGCAGACTAAGCAATAAAGGTTCTGTGCAAATTTCATTTAGCTGTTTAAAACTGTTCAACAGTTTAATCATATATATCAAATAAAAGCAACTATTGTAACACCCTATAATTTTTAATTTTTAATACGATAGGTCAATATAGGGCAATTTACTTTAAATATAGGAACACCCTCTAGTTATTAAATCCGAATTTTTTACCTGTTGTTATAGCGGTCTTAGCAATACAGGTTATTTGTAAATTTCAGCTTTTGTCTATAACGGTTCAAAACTTTGGCAACATACATTACCTTACATCAACTTTTGGCACACTCTTTAACTCACAATGTTGAATGTTTAAAAGTGTTATTATAATGGTCATAGTAGTCGACATTCTGTCCAATTTAAGGCATCTATAAGTCAATTTATGTCACATATGGGGAGAAGCTTTAATTTTAAATTTATTTTAATATTAATTTTTGCTATTGGGAGGTATTGTAATACGCGTTTTTTTTTTAATTTTATAGAAGTTCGCTTTATGGTTCATAATACTCTTAAAAAACATGTATTTTATATGTCGACACCTTTGCATTTTTTCATAATCGAACTGTTTTTAAAACGGGACCATATCGTAAGCAAAATCTATCAAACTACAAAAAGGAACAAACATTAAAAAGCGACATTCAGTCGAATTACCAACCTCCTTCCTTTTTTATGGTCGGTTAAAAAATAAAAAAATACCCTCTCTGTTGTATTTTTTCTTATTGTACGATTTAATAGTCTCCTAATAAAACCCGCGTTCTTATCGTTTTATCTTCTTTTACTTCATACTTCTTAAATACAACTAGCATACGAAAATTCTAGATGAGAAGCCATAAATTGGAGATTTGCCATGAGCTATTCAAGATACAACAATCTCCTACGCTATTATCGAAGATATTAAGTATTATTTTCATTAATAAAATAATTCATTTTAAAAAAGTTATTCATACATATGTTACAAGAGATAATATTAATTGCAGTCTTTTCTTTTCTATTCGACTATGTAATGAATTTTGTTTCAAATGTTGAAATTATAAAACCTACAAACTATTAGGAATTTTTAAATGCACTCCACTGAATGCATATCATCCAAATTATTAGATAGTTTAACTAAAAATATAAAGTATAAAATCAAAATCCAAAATTTCCAGTAGAAAATTAATACTTTGCTAAAGTCACTTTAAAATCTCCATTTTTATCTTCTATGTTTGCTGTACATAATCACCCGCAATTCTACTTAGTTAAAAGAAGAAAAGGGTCGTCTCACAAATTAACAGCATCGCATATGTATTCTAGTTAAAAATTTCAAAGTGCATTGTATTTAAAATTTTTTTAATGAAGCAAGCAAGAGGACCCCTACTTGTGCAACGAATTGTGCCAGAAGATAGTGGAAAGAAAATTGAGAAAGCAATGCTTGTGAACATTCGATTTGATTACTTTCACAATAAAAATGACTGAAAAGGCATCTGTAGGGAGCTTATGGCTCATACGAAAAGTGCGGCTAAAAAATTAATTTCCCTGTGGTGCAAAGTGCGATTCAACTGCTTATCTACAACAGACGTATGACTCTACATTAAGAAGATATTGTGACATTACGGGTTTTAGGAACAAGTTCCTTATTTCATCAGAGCACATTCCGTTATAGTAATGATAAAATAGTGAAACCCATCCTACATTGCGTCGATGCTACAGTAAGTCAATAGACCTGCACAATTTAATGTCACGAATGTTTACTCTCTCAAAAATAGTCTTTAAGGCACCGTACATGAGAATTGTATTCCAATTATGGTCTGATAAAATGTCATGGATAGCAACAAGATCAGATTAACTGCAGTATCACTTTCACTGCATATGGAAACAAAGGCAGTTGTGTGCTTATTTTGCGACCTAAAAAATATGCTTGTCCCACCGAACATCGCATTGAAATTAAATCACAAGAACACCACGAGCATCTAGTTTCTGAATATTTATGATAATTAATTGTGCGCTTCCGAACATTTTATTGAACCCTTTTTACCAGAAAACATTCGGATACAAGAAACTATTCGGAAAATTACTTTTGAGGCGAGGTTTCGGCCTAGCTCTTTATTTTTCTCCTTAGGTGGCTTCAACATTTCACCAGTCGCGTATCCGAACACTTAAAATAAAAAAAATACAAAACTAACAAAACTACGCACAGTATACCACACAAAGAATTTTGAGACAGATGGTCGTCGCACTTACCCTTCCAACCATGCCGTAGATGCTTTCCAATAAGATATTTTGCCTACGATCCACCTATTTCTAAATAAATATGAATAAAATATGCTGATGTCATCAACGAAATAATGAATAGATTGGGAAGTTGGACATAGAAGATTGTTAAGAAAAACAAGATATTGAGTACGAGAAAGGACAAAAAATCGAAAAATGCGATCCCTAAAAGAACTTGATATAATTGAAGAGTAGCTATCACCAAGATCTAAAGCAATAGGTTTTGATAGAGTGTGGCATGAAACACTTTACCAAACGCATTGAAAAAAAAAAGAAATCACTATCAGATTTTTTGTTCTTTGCTTGCTTTACTTTTCGTTATCTTTCAATTGCAAAAAAGTTAAAAAAGTTGAACGAATGCAAAAAAGAAAAATATAATCATCCTGTTTTTTATATTTAGATTTTGTTATTCTCATTTTATCAATTTGTTTGTAAGATATTTCTTAAACAGCTAATTGATTGCTAACAGCTAATTTTTAGAACCACAAAATCTTGTTCTGTAAACTTTAACGCATTACATGCTTATGGCGTATTGTTCTTAAACTGTAAGTTATGGAACTAGAAAGCTTAAACGAGTAGAAGGATTTGTCATATACCTTATAAGTGCGACGGTGTAAAAGCAAATTTGATTACCATAATACGAATTCACTTTTAGAAACTTTTCTAAGCCATATGTTTTGCTGCTGGTAACCATTAAATGAGCAATCCGAGAAAAGACTCCCAGAAGAGCCCACCTATTGAGCTATATCTGAGCATGTCATGACACTCAAATATGTGTATCTTTAAAGCTATGAATTTAGGTGCATTTTTAGAGACAATAACGCTGTCAAAAAAGAGTCTTTTCTTAAATATATTAAGCTGAACCAGTTTAGTAAAAAAAATCCTAATTTCTGAAGGTTTTCGGATGGAAAATTATTGTTTTTTTACTCTTTGTGAGCGAAAAGGCTACAAGAAATAAGTTAGTAAAGTTTCCCTTTTGATTCATATGGTTTGCTAGGGCTTTTTTTACTTAAAGTGTGGGATCAAGGTTTATTGGAACGATGGATTTTTTTGAGAATCATAACAATTCTCATTAGATTTCTTTCTTACAAGTTCTAATGCACATTTTAAGACTTGTATAATAGTGTGAATATAGCACTATCGTTTGATATTTTTTGTGAAGTTATATATTATCCTTAAGGTATTAAATTAATTTAGTTGATTAGCAATATTATTTTCTCCTTTTAATAAAAAGACTACGAAAATAAAATATAATTGCATATTAAAATAAGCGCGTTTTCAAAATCAAGTTATGACTTAATTGCTTTAATATCCTGTTTGTAAGCGTGTTCAGCTAAAGTAATATATGCTCAATTTTACCTGCAAAAGACAGCTAATAGTAAATAAATCCAGAAATACCGTAAATCTATCAGCAAATTTCGGTCAGCAACAATTTCTCTAATGGCTTTCAAACCTAAAATGGGTTTATTATCCAATCAACGGTGTTCACATTTAACAGCATAAATACAAAGGCTGTGTGGTTTTACTAATACTATTCTTTTTTATTATATCCTATATTTGACCTATTGAGTAATATTTACGTATATTTTATCTTTATCCTTATCTTTATTTTTATCACAATCCATTCATAAATTTTAGTTAAAAGGCACAAAATAATGATTCTTTTTCCATTATTAAAGAAAATAAGTACTAATTTACTATTTACTTGAAAATAAATATTAGTAAACAACTTTATGCTTAAAGTTAAATGTTTAAAGTTATTTATTAAAAGATGATTGGCCAAACTTTCTTAACTTTTTTGTCGGTTTAAAATCTTAGTCACGTGTTAAGAAGTCTGTAGGTTTCATAATTCCTAACTGAAATTTGCTGGAAAGTAAAAGTTTTTAATAGTTTTAATGTTTATTTGTTTATCTACTTTAACAGCTATAGCTAAAAAGGAGCGGAAAATGTTTTTTTGCTGTCAAAAGTTCTTATGTTCGTACATATTATATTTAGCATACCTCAATCACGCGGCGGCAACGCAACGAAAACTCTTTACAATTTAATAATATAAGTTCAAATAATTTATTTTTGTGTTTTTTATATTTACCTGACACAAATTGAATTGTTATTCATATTGAAATTATTAGGGAAATTACTGAATTAAAATTTATTTCTGACTAAGTTCAGTTTTTAATTTCTAAGAACCTTTTTTCAGAACGAAAAACAGGTTACAAAAAGAATAGTAAAGAAGAACTTTGGTTTGTGTGTCGTTTAACCAAATTAATATTGATATAAATACTCCTAGTATTATTATTTACAAAATTATTGGGTTAAATGGATGATGTTTACAATATACACAACTAAGGGTAGATAGATACGAAGAATACTGATGAATGATGTAGCGATTCAAAATATGCAGCATTACATTCTCTGAAAAACGTCTGCATACATTTGTAAAATAATTTTTCTTCTTAAAAACATGTTCTTAGAAATTAAAAATATTTCCACAGTTCAAATCCTAATTTCATAAAAATTCAATTATAAGAAAAATTTTATTTATTCTTTAATAACCCTGTTTTAATCGTTTTGACATAGCGTTGGCGCTCCCGTTTAGGTATGACATTTCAGCGTAAAAGCTATGCCTGTAAGAGTAAGAATATAAGAAAAAATATGGCAAGCATGTCTTTAGACTTGTATGGGATCTTTATGATGGAGTTGGTTAGAAAAATCAAACTATTGTTTAAGCAAATAAATTGTATTAATGCATCTTACATTTAAAAACCTTGATAAAAAGGTTTCAAAATCAACTTCCTTTTAAATGTCAAAATATTTTAACAGTTTTGCTTAAAATAAGTTCAAACAGGTTCAAAATATTGCTGGCGCTATGTTGAACAGTGAGTATTTACACTATTCACTTGATAGTCAATTCTAAAAAGGAGTTGGCTACTCGATTTTTTCACAGTGATTTTTTGCTTCTCAATTTCATGGAAGATTTTACGGCTCAAATAGAACTTTGTTAGATATATAATTCTACATGTAAGATGCATATATTTAATATTTTAAAAATTTTAAAAATTTTAAAGAACCGTAACTCGGAAAATATGGGCGAGCAGTAATTTACCATTTAACCATTTATTGGTTTTTTTGAGTGGAGTTACTTCATTGTTTCGAATTGTATAGAAAAATTTGAGGTAGGCGTGGTGTTTTGCCCCCTGCGTCGAAGCACATGGACCAATCTTGTTGATTTTCGATAGCACCTCATTTGACACTATGTCTAATCGATTGCTGTATTTAATTTTTCTAGCTGATCCAGTGACCACGCAAGCTTGATCGCTCAATCGATTTTGCTACGCATAAGAAGTCAGAATATATACACTTTATGGGGTCGGAGATGGATATTGCAGAAATTACAAACCACCCTTTTTGTGGTGAAGGATATAAAAGAAACTATTTACTTAGCACATGATACAAGCAGACAGTAGCTCTCGCTTACATTTAAAATGCCGGTACCGTGGTAAGAAGGATCGTGTTGGAGACATGCTAGGTCATATGGAACCATTAAGTAGTATTTATCTACTCGTTTGGGCTCAAATTTCTACAATTATAAAGGTATGTTTTAATAAATATTCTATCGGTTAATTTTTACCTTAACTTTTTCTATCATTTCTTAAAAACATATGAATAGTATTGATGGGACTGTGCAATGGCTTAGTACTCCATACTTTCTTACTTACTGCATGGATGGAGTACTAAGCCATTCCCAATTTAAAAGGCTTCTGCAGTCTGAAAACCTTGGCTTTCCAGCGGACACTACATTGCCAAATAGTGATGTGAAGTTTCCCCATTATTTAGTTGGTGATGCTGCTTTTCTTCTTAAGCGATATCTTATGAGACCACATCCCGTATTGCTTTTAAGTGAAGAGAAGCAAACTTCAAGAAAAGGTTATCTGGAGAATACCGCGTGGAACTCTTAACATATGTTGTTTGCGCAAGAGTTTTGCATCACAACTAGTTAAAGATGCACGATGGTACTTATTGTCCTCCAGAATTTGTTGATAGAGAGCAAAACGGTTCTTTTACAAAGAGATTATGGAGACAAGAAACTCAGACCTTGAAAAAACGGTCCTAAATCGAGCTCCAACAATTCAGCCTGGAGTGCATTTCAACATAGGGATATCTTTCGTGATTATCTTTTTAAAAATAAAAAAAATTTAAATAAATGTATATACATATGTATTGTGTATTTAATGCATTAGTTCATTAAGTCTTTTTATTTACCATTTTTTTAAATAAAAAATAAAGGATTAAAAAATATTTACATATATAATAAGTAACATATGTACATAAAGTTATTCTTTTACAGCTTCCATTTGCTTCCGCAAATAATCTTAAAAGAAAATTTTGCATTCTTCACAGATTCACTTGGTATCTAATCGAATATTTCGAGCACCATTAGTAAAAAAACCGTCATGCCCGCCACTTTCTTTCTGAGGTGATGGAATGGCGAACCGCGTATCCGCAATTCTTGCCATTTCATTTAAAAATTCGGCGAAGACCCTAGAATCACTCTCTCGTTTTTCTTTTTTTCGCCTGCTAGCTGTAACATCACACAGGGGTGAGCTTGGTGCACTATTTAAAATAGTTGAGCTTGTGGATGGTACGACTTCCAAAATCAGCACCTTGAATAGTAAGATAAATATTTAGTTTACTATATACTTCTATATGTGTGTATGTATTTTTATACTAAAAGTCTCAAGACTTTGGTAGCTGTCATCTTCTAATGGTGAACTTGGTGATGCTCTCAAGCTACTTTCATCCAAGTTTTTTTGGTCTTGATATATTTGTAACCGTTATGCAACGGGATAGTAAGTTTAAAACATTTTTTTTTTTGACGCAAATAAAACTCACCTTCGTGGCTTTACGTATTCACGCAAGAACTTCAACTGCTCCTGGTATTTCTATTGGCTTTCAAAAACCTCTGCTCCACTGCCTGAGGCACGATTATTCTCAGCCATTTTTTTTTACAAATTTATCCCGAAGGGATTTCCAATGAGCTTGGCAAACTTTCTCTATTAACAAAAGCATATAAAATATAAGTAATGTACTACATGAATATAAAAAAGTTATTACATACATAAGAAAGTATGTACATACCTAGCAAATTTAATTGTTTGCTTATGCAACTCCAAGCAGCTACTCTCTTCAACTTATTTCTATAAAGACGAGAGCTTTTGTTGTACAAAATTTCTTAACTTTTTACCGCGATTATAAGGTTTTCCTCCATTACTTCTAAAATAAATAAACACATTAGGGATGAAAAAAGTAATTATCAACACAATAATATTTATCAATACCATTGACAATAAAATATAATTTGTCATCTTTTGCTATCAAAAATAGCTGACATTTTTAAATGACGCTTGCGAAGCGTAAAAAAGTAGAAAGAAAACGAAGTTCATGCGTTCTACGCGTTCATGCTTTTTACGCTTTGTGCTGTGTAACTTGTCACACATATTTACATTGATACTATTTTTTTTAGCAAACTTGTATTAAGCGTGTACGCATAGAACGTGTTGTATGGATTTTCAGCCTTAAAAGCAATATAAATTTGGAAAAAAAAACATTTTATAATTAAATCTTTTATCTTTAATAATTAGAATATTTTTATGTTGTGAGAAAATAGATATCTAAATATTTTGTGTGGGCTTATTTAATTTACTCGCACAAAAACATACATGTAATATATATTTTTTTCTATTTTGTAGTTGCGAAATGACAGGCAATTTATATTGCAAACAATTTTTTTATTTATCTGTAATACAATGCTTTTTGTACTTTTTTGTGTCTCTTAATTTTGTGTTTTATTATTTCTTAAAGACTGGCGCTTGTAGGCCATGTGTATAATGTTGCTGCTGATGCATGTTTAGACATGAACAACATTAATCAACAATATACGAAAATCAGTTTTCATTATTTTCTGGCGTTAGTTTTATGATATCCTTCGACTCTTGCGCTCTTAGTAATCATAAGCAACTTTTGTAAAGTTGATATCTGAACATAAAATGTTTTGACGTTAAAAGTCAAATTTTCTTTTAATTTTGGTTTCTTCTCCACTTAAATTTTTATTTCAAATGAAAAACAAAGAAAGTGGTAGATTGGGAGAAATTGAAAATATAAGTCTGAAGAGTAACGAAAAAAAATGAGTATGTGTTACCTTTAACAAATTAAATAGTCAAAGCAAATAGACAAGGATGGTTCGGTTGTAGGAAAAAACATGAAATGATTAATGGAAATTTTTTGTTTTGCGCAAAATCCTATGTGATTTAAGATAAAAGATATACTTTTGTTTAATAGCATTAATATGCATCACATTAGATATGAACTCAAATAAATTCTTGTTAGTTTTACTCATTAATATTTCATATTATTCAAGTGAAAATAATTTCGACCGTAAACATAAATTTAATTTCCTTGTGGTCTGTTATCTTTAGTTACATTATCAAATACCTTTGTTATGAAAGAGCTTGTCAGCATATTATTATGTATTTTTGATTTTTGCTAAGTAAGAAATATAACTTAATAACTTTATTATTATATAATAGAATATATAAATTTTTAGATGGCACTTGTAAAAATAAAAATTCAATGCGCAGTGGACATGTGCTTATTTTTATTATTTATATTTTCTTGATTGTTTTACATAATATTCCTTATGCCCCACTGTGCAATGTAACATATTTTTCCAACGCTTAACATTCCAAAGACTTTCCACAAAAGAGTAATCGTCTTAAAAATGGGCAATCTGCAATATCTTTAATAATTTTCAAGCAATCAAATGAAGGATAAATATTGCACTAAGTACCCAACGATAAAAACAACCTCACTAAAATGTTAATGGTTTCTGTTGCAAAATTGTGAGAGAAATCAATGAGTGATTATAAACACAGTATGGGGTCGGCTAAAAAAATTGTAAAAAAGAAGTTTCAAGTGTAGTTTTATAATCTTTTTTAACTTTTGCATTTTTATTGTAGCTTTCACAAAACATTTGCTATGATATATTTAACTAGCGCTTATTTCATAAGATATTTATCTTGTAGTGCTAGATTATATAAATAAATAAATAAAAATAAAACATTTCAATGTTTGCGCACATCTGAAACATTATATACAATTGAAAATTGTTATTTGTACAATTTATTATTTCGTTTTAAAAATATGCCTTTCAAACCAGTTTTAAGTACTTTTAACTGCTATTATATCGTGGCAATGATAATTTTTACCAACTCCTTATAAAAGGCAAAAGTTTGGTTGACACAGATAAAGGTGATTGCTCGGTAAGTTTTCAAAACTTGTACAGAGAGGAGAAAAGGGCAATTTTATATGGCTCAACCGATGTAAGAGAAATTTAAAGCACAGCTAATAGGGTTACCTGTTTTCCTAACTTAGATCTAAAGGGGAAAATAGAAGAAATACGAGCATTATGAAATATTTTAATAGAATATAAAGCGAAGCTTTTTAAAGCGCAACATATGCTATACCTGAATTCTGATTTCTTAGAAATAAACTAATATATTTAAATAAATTCTTTATACATAAGTTTATTTGTTTACGCCTCAATCACGGACAAAACTCCGAACTGTTTTAAAGCAGAGGGAAATCAAGAAGAAAGGAATAAAACATACGGACCAATCGATTTGAATGAAATTTAAAACATTGATAAATTATTTTCTAAAACCTAAAGGGATAATTTACTATTGAAAATCAGCAGGATCATTCATTGTCTTTCTAGGCAGCGCGCCGAACACCACGCCTGCATCTAAGTTTTTATATATCTTTTTTTAACTTGCGTTTGTATTCCAGCAGCCGGTTGTTTTTTATGATAAAAATTCATGATAAAGGTAAGAAAACTTGGTAAACTTTCACCTGATATAGCAATTTTTTTATTAACTTATTTGGGACAAAACTTAAAAAAAAAATTTTTTTGAACAGACAAATTGGAAAATCCAGATTAAGGTACATGTAGTTATACATATATGGTGAAGAGTATATAAGGTTCTTACAAGTTTTTTCTCAGCAGCAAAAAGGTTATTACACAGTATTCTTAAAAAGTCATAGTCCTGTATTCCAGTGCACTAGAATCAAGGAAAAGAAAGACACTAAAACAAGGTGAATTAAAAAAAGTTATTATAAAACAGGCAAGCTAAAAGAATATATAAACCGGACCCAATAAATGGTCTTAAGAATTTTTTTTTACATACATATTAACGAAAATGAACAATAAAAACATAAGCACCAACATATATTGTGAATCATATGATCGCACGGTTTCTAAAATCGGAAAATCGGGCAATTTAACTTTTGAAAGCCATTGACGAAGTGCTAGGTGGTTTGAAAAAAAAAAAAAAAAAAATACCGAACTCAATGCAAGTAAGTTACTAAAAAAAATTTTGTCGAATAGAAAAACTACAAAAATCGGCTTGGTAATAGGCTCGTGTGGTGTGAATTCATATGATACTTTTTTTTACCAGATTAGTAAGGACAACAACATCTACACATATAAAGCAGACATTAATTTTTACTTGGAAGTCAAATGATAAATATTAGATATACACATTTAAGTAACGACTTTAAAAATCTTATATTATGAGTACTTCAAAAATGCTTATAACCTCCAAAAAAAGTATTCTTTAAAAGTTGCATAAAAACATTATATTAGATGTAATTATTCTCAATGTTTTAACTCTGTCGTCATAGGGAGTAGTGCTTTAAGGTTTTTAATTAAACCAATTTACAGAAAATCTTACAGTTTCAACAAATATTTAACAAAGAAGTTACATCACCAATATTTTAATTGGAAAAATATACTGAACTTAAAAAACAGCACAAACTTCCTATATAGAAAGTACAAAAATAAAAAAATAAAAATAATTGTAGCAATTAGATGTACCAACATATTCATTATAACAAATACCTTTAAAACTCCTTGGACTGTAAATAATACTTTTTTCTTCATCAGCAATAAAAATTAATTAAGGAAATATTATTTTGCACGTACAGGTTATTGGTAGTATAAACAAAATAAAGATTTATATACGGACAAACTGAAAAAGGCGGCCATTACGAACTACAGATAAAATTAAAAATTTAAATTTAAACTAACAGTTTGGGTGTTATATGACTGACTTTCAATTTTATTTTGAAATTTTTCGCTGTTACTATTTCACAAAATTTTATTTGATAAATTTCTATGACCGTATAGTTAGACTATTACCATTGTACTTTAATATAAAACACACTAAAATATTAAATGAGTAAGCATAAGATATAATAGAAATTGAGAAAAAGTAATCAAAAGGTATAATGAAGATAATACATAACTTTTATAATATATAGATTACAGAGTTCATTATTCTGTTAAAAAGAAAATTATGTACATTATTTATTATTTTATAATGCATTACACTATTTTCATTTCTATTAGAAGCATAATTATTTTCTAATTATCAGCCATGTCACAGAACAAAATTCCTTATTTTGCTTTTTGAGAAAACGTAAAACAAAAAAAATTTTTGGAATGAAACCACTTTCAGTTTGATATGTGGAGTTGATATTTTAATCATTTTGTTAACATATGTAATGCTATACGTCATCTTATTGATCCAAAATAAATTTATTTTAATATGATGTAAAAAAAAGAACGGAATTTGTTTAAAAGACCTTGTGGTACTTGTATTCTTGTTAGTTTTTTTTAATCTTAGATTCTGTAGTGACAGCACAGAAACAGAAAAGGGTACAAAGAAGAATAAACAAGTATAACAAATTTTATTCTGCACATATATTTTTATGATCTAAACGAGATTGAACAGGCCGAGCCCGGAAGATCATTAGATATTTTCTCCACCACCATTATAAAAGCTTCTTTATTTAACCGGTAATAGCTTAAAAAACTGCGATTACAAATTGTTATTAATTTATAGATATATATCTACGTATGTATTAATTTTAAAATACTTACAGTGTACCTGGGTGCGATTAAGGGTCTGAAGCACCCCTTCAACCTCTGCGACGAAACTTTTTAATATTCCTTTTATTTTCTTCTGCCTCTGCAATTATACATAGTCCGGGCATGTTTGATTTTTTTTATTTTAATTTTTATTTTTAACATTTCGTACTGAAAACCAAATATATCTTGAATTTATATGTTTTTTAGGGCAGATGTTTTTTGTTTTGTTATATTCGGTGTTATGTTGCCATATTTTGCACAAACATAAGTGGTTTTGTATTTTCTTCAGTTTACTAAAATGGAACGGAATCTATAGAAGTTAAAACCACTTCGATCCGAATAGTAACTTCAGAATCATTTCAATTCCGAACGGAATTTGTCACATGCCTATAAAAAACTAAGAATGCATTCCTTCTTTTTTTTATTATTTGCATTTATATACATAAGAACACTTTATCTTAAGATTGCATTAATAAAGCATCAAATAGAGAGTAGAAAATTGGGTTAGAATATCCCATTGAAAGTTATTAAGTATAAACACACAAAAAAATGATTTTCGAATTCAATTACAAAAATCCCGGGATACAATTAATTTTTTTTCAAATTTCCTGTGATAAAATTTTTCACAAATTTGATAACCCATATCGTAAGTAATTTCAAATTTTTTCTCTGAATAAATAAAGTTATTGGAACAATAACATAAGTTGTTAATTTGCCACATACTTTCAATAAACTCAACTTCTAAATTGATAATGTATCTTATTGAAAATAGTAAGAATTTTAATAAAATATTTCTTTCGAACAACACGCTTTGTTGTTAAATATCATCAAATTTTCAATAAAAAGTTGTTTAATCCAATAAGCTCTTTCTTAAAAATTTGGAAAATTATCAATAAACATATTACTCAGGCCAACAAAAATTTTATTAGAATTGGATAATAAAGCAATGAAGACTTTTATTGAATTATCAGTGAATTTTAAAAAAATATTTCTCAAAAAAGTTTATTGTGTTTTTATTTAAATCCAATAACCAAAATTATTGAATACTTAAATCATCTTAATAAATTTTAGTTTAACCTTAAATAAAAAACCCATTTAAATTTTTGTTTTAATTTATTTACAAATAAACTGGTTACTTATATATATTATACATATAGTTATTTATACAATTAATAAATAACTATAACATAAATATGCACATATTTATGTATGTATATAGTTCAAATATTTCTAATTAATATATTTTACAATGAAGACAACGAATAAAAATTTTGTTTTGTATACTCATCAATAACAATAATAGTAATTATAATAGTTATAGTAAAATAAAATTATATATTTCTTTGAAAAATGCAAATTAAATATTTATAATTTTGTACCTTAAATATCAATATACACGAGTTATTGATTATGTTAGGTTTAAATTTAAAATTTCATTTTTTATTGTAAAGATTTTTGTAAATTTTTTGTCTGTTTTAAGTTCATAGAAAAATGTTTGCAAAAAGCTAAAAAATACTTCTGATTCTTTTGGAAATTGTAAATTAAATACAAAAAAGATTTTAAATAAAATATCTACAGCTGTAAGGACTCTACATATTGGATATTTAATATCATCAAAATAAACAAAAATTTCTTTAACATCTAAAACAGTACCAATAATTAAAAGCCTTGGTTGTATATTGCGTTTCTGGACTTTTAGAAGATTTAACTTTATATCTAATTCTTGCTGGGTACTGGCAATCACCGCAAAGGAGTCTTGGGAATCGGAAATCGAAAATTTTTTTCTTATTTTGGATCCACTTTCATCCATTACAACCTTTTGTTGTGGAGGAAATAAGTAATGGAGATTCAATAATATTCCAAATGATTTTGATTCTACAAAATATAAGAAATGTTTCTATAAATATGTAAATTAAGTTAATTTAAAAATTTAATTGTAGTTTGTACCTTGATTACATGATGACAAAGTTTTGAGTTGCTGAGACACAAAAGCGTTACATATTTTTGTTGTCAGTAAATACATTAATTTATCTTCAAAAGAATTCCATTTAGATAAAAAGTCTTTAGCGTCTTTAAATTTAAGCTTAAAATCAATATCAATCTGTTAGTTACAGCAGTAGAAACTCTCAAATTCTTTTTATATGAAAATCTTACGAGTTGAAATCCAGACGGTTTTATATATTCAGGCCATTCATTTAAAATATCAGCGGTTGATTTCGACTCTAGTATTTGTTTGAATCTGTATTGTGAACACTTTCTCCAGTAAATATCAAATTCGTCAGCTGATATACCACCTGCCCTAAGTTTTTCAACTGCAAGCTTAATCTCTGCTTCAGCAACTAGAAAAATATAATTTTAATAAATTAGTGAGCATTTTAATTAAATATTTTTATCATATTCATGATCAGATTCTTCTTGAAATTTTCCCTTTGTTTGAAGAATGGATCTTGAAAGTCTTTTCAAGTTGTAGATTTTAGAATACAACTTCCCTCTTTTTCCATTGCTGTAATAATCCTGAAAGAAAAGTAAAATAAAATAATGTAAATAACAATTCTTTAAGGGAATATATTGACGACTTACCAATTCTTCAGTTGGAAAAATAGAACATATTTGCTTTTCCATTTCTTTACATTCAGACATCGAACATGTCATGTCCGTGGATTCAACGTATGAAGCAATAGTTTTAATAAGCAACTGCCTCTGCTCTTCATGGAGAACATTATATTCTTTATAGTAATTTATGATGGATTTTCCATTTTTGGTATTTTGGAGTATGTTCAATACAGAGACAGCTGATCCTTTAGCAGTAATATTATGTGTCGACGAAACCGTTGAAATATTACCAGATTCTCTTTTCCAATTTTCTAAATTTACTTCAAAAAGTGCGTGGTCTCTGACTGCTAGGCCATTAAAAAGTGTTTTAATATGGTCCGGTGTTAAGATTTTTAAAATTTCAGTTGTTATTCGATGTTCTAAAAGTAATAAAAATTTCTTAAATAAAGTTCTCTAGAAGTTAAGTATATTTTTTGTGACTTACCGTTAAAATGAAAATAAAGATGCTTCAAGCCCCAATTAGTTAACAATTCAAGTATATTATTGTCAACATCTTTAGATTGTAAGTTATCCTAGAAATATTGAAAGTTAGTAAACACATTTATAAAATTCTTTCAATTTTATAAAACTTTTTCCCAAGGATGTTTGTATTTCTTTAAATGGTGGGCCAACTAAATCCTTCAGTTTAACAATTTCAAAAATATATATTATATATATATATATATATATATATATATATATATATATATATATATATAATAATATAATATAATAATATAATATATATTATATATAACATATATTATCAAAGCAATTCTCTAAAAAATTTAAAATTGGAGTAATTAAAGTGCTTTCTATTAGTTTTTGTAGATTAATGACGTCAGATCTAGTGTAATTATTGTTAGAATGAACTTGAACAACAAATTTACAAACTGAGCTATTTAAATTTTGCAGTAAACTGTTATAATTAAAATTTGAAAACCCTGGAATTGGTAACTCATTGTTTTCTTCCAAAGCATTTAACAAAGTAGAACCCACATTATCTCTTTCATTCTTACTCTTCTTAAAATGATTTAAAAGGTGCATTTTAAAATTGTATTTAATAGTAAATCTTTGGGAGCAGTTTTTGAAAGTGCAGATATGCACTGTTCCAGGAGGAGTATAGTGAGTTTTCAAATGCGAAAAATACTTCTCCTGACAACTAAACAAATCTTCACAAATAAAACAGTTGATGCTTACCATTATACCTATTTATTTTCTTATAAATTCAATTATTTCTACTTTTAAACAAATCAAAACGCACTTTCATATTACATGTACAAAACACGCGCAAACAAATAAACTGTACACTACGCAGTTCAAAGATCAACTGATCTTGAACTTTAACTTAAAGCAAATTCTAACCTGCTAGTTAATATGTATAATATATTGTACATACATTACACACACTTTCTTTGCCCTTACATTCCGACTTCAGCAAATACAGTTACAATTTTTTTGGTTTCTGCAAAAAGCAAAAACAAAATATAATAGTTGCTTCTTTTTCAAATAAAAAATTATATATTTTTTATTCCCTTTGATTTGTATGCTTAGGAATCCAGTTGTTGTCAACGCAAACTACGCAGCAAAGTAAAAAAAATGAATAAAAAAAGAAAAAAAACCTTATATTAAAAAAAATCAATGATGTCTTTGATTTTGCAGCTCAAATTATTGAATTTGTGCGAATATTTAATAATTTTTTGATTAAATGCTTTTTATTAAGTGATATTTTGAAATTTGCAGTATTGATAAAAATTTTATCGGGTCAACTACAATTGTTATTGGCATTAATTTTTCTTTTTAACAACATGGTTTTATTAAACGAAAATGTCGTCTATTTTTTTGTGTGAAGTGTGGCTGTAACTGTATTTTAATTGTGAGGCTTTGTGCGGCTAACATCATCATACAACTCGTAAATGAGGCAGTGGGCGGTGCACTTTTCCTTCAAAATAAATATTTATTAACTTGTGGATGGAGAACTCATTATTGTTGTCCAGCATTAGTGCACCATCCTATTCTTATTTAAATCGACCCAGTATATAAGAAATAAATGGCTTCTTCAATTGCCACCACTACACATCCAAAAAATGCAGATATATTCAAAACATGAGATTGTAAAAAATAAGAAAAAAATATTTTATTATAAACTTGGTAAAATTTTTACCACAAGACGAACTCTAGTAAAAGTTAAAATATTTATGATAATTACTTAACTGTTATAAGCAGCGACTTTAAAATTTAAACAACAAAGTATAAATAATTCTTAAAAAAAAAAAAAATAAAATAAAATAAAAAACAACTTTAGATAGGTAGAGTGTCTAACTGTAAATGATTTATATGACAATGTAAAAGTTTCGAACTAAGTCACATATTGGGACAGCCTCTAACTTTTATATTTATGTTTTCAAGCTCCCTTTAAATCGGGCAAAAAGTAGGCGTTCTGTGTCTATAACGGTCAAAAAATAAGTCCGTAATATAAATCAAATGACATAAAATATAGGGTTAGTTTTTTGTTTTATAAATGGTGCTTTTCATAGAAGTGTAGAATTTTGAAATAGAATAAAGCAAACAAAATAAAATTGACATGAAATTTATCGAAAGACAATCTTAGTTATAACTAACTACTGGTATGTGACTGCCCTGACATAAGGCTCCGACAGAATCTAATTTTTGATGACTTTTTTCAACATTTGTGGCCTTCCATCGGTAATAACACGTCGAATGATATCCTCTAACTAGTTAATTGTTTCCGGCTTATCGACATTGACGACTTTATGTATCCCTACAAAAAATACTCCAGCAAAATGTCCGAAACGTGTAACTATGCGGTTACCAAACTTTCAATAAATCAAGTGCAGTACAAGCTGTATGACATGTTGCGCCATCTTAAAACCATAACTACTGCACATCATAGTTTTTTTTAATTGATGAACGAAAAATCATGGCGGCTACCATTCACTTGCATCGTTCTGACGTGCATTGTTTTTAAAAAAGTACGGAGCAATGTTTCTAGCAACCGATTTTCAAAATAAATTTACACAATTGGGAAGTGTTATTCGGGCTAAACATAATTGCTTGGCAGCTAACAAAATGGCCGCTAGTTAAACAAAAGGTGTTGCTGACCTAAGACCTTTTTCGTACACATTCTGTATAACTTTCAAGTGTTTGTCTATAATGGTTCCCAATATAGGGCCTAATTAGTCAAGTTACTTCATATTTGGGAACACCTTTTTAATGTTTAAATTAAAGCCAAAATGTCCGATTTATCATTTGCCTTGCTATTAAATTTCTTTTTAAGCACGCAACCTAAGAAATGTTCAATATTTATCAAGTATATGTTTGCATTCTACCATGGGGCATCTTTCCTACTTTCTACCTCGTTTAACTTTAATGGTTTCTACTCAAGTAACATTTTTACTTCCTACCAAGCTAATCGCAACAATTCTGCTTTTAAAAAGTTCTTTGGCCTCATTTTTAATCCCTTGTTAATAAATGACGTTCGTGTCTTAAGTCATGCCTTGCACAATTAATTTTTTCAAAAGATTCTTCTTCCTAAGTTTTTTCATTAAGTAATCACTTCCTGATTTTCAAGTCTTACCTTTACTATGATTACAGCATCGTGCAACTCACACGTTTATATTTAAGACCTAACTTTGATTTTGTTATAATCTATGACTTATGTTATCTGTTGGAAAACACCACCTCCTTAGATCTTTATTAAAACTTTATAAACAAACAATCAATAACCGTAAGAGAAGGAAAAAGATAAAAATAAAATTATTAATCTAGCTGGTTCAAGAAGATGTATTTCAAAGCAATAATATGTTGTAGAGCAATGTACCTCAGTTTCCTGCTGTTGCAACGAACATGTTTAAATAAACAAATAATCAACATAAATAAATAAATACATTTATTAAACCAAACAAAAAATACATAACGCAACTGCATTTATTGTGTAGTTATTTTTACTCTTTTCTAATTAAATTCAACATTAATCTTTTTCTTTATAGAAAAATAAGGCGGTCTGCGGTACTAAAATTAAAATATGACGAGCCAAAACTAAACTACACCAGAAGAGAGCTTTAATCCTTATGTTTTACTTTCAGTGTTAATTGTTTTTTATCTATCTAAACGAATATATGTATGTATAAATATACCTTTTACACTTATAGAATAAGTTGTTTAAGAAAAAACTATTGAAAATAATTTTACTTAAAATGTTTTTCGTTTTCATTATAACTTCGCTAAAAGTTGCATGGATCTAAAGATGAGTTTTATCCTTTATGACTACTCAGGCGGCTTTTCCAACTTCTTCAATTCATATTTTTCCTAGTGATTAATGAGTTTTTATTGCAACAAGTGTTACTTTTTCTTCATTGTATTTTTATTTATGTCTCTTTAAGATTTCTTTATTGTATGAGTATGCACTATTGTGCTTAATTTTATTTCCAGTAGCTTGCACTTTTATATTTCATGGTTAACATGTTTTTATTTATTTTAGCCTGCAAACGCATCAGTGCCATATTGTCGCTCTTATTTAGTTTTAGGTAGGAGAAAAAGTATTATCGACATGAAAATTATAGAGTCATTTAATAATGTTGGATCCTTGTACAGTTTGTTGGCGAAGCCTTTCATAGAGTTAATGAGGTAGCGTTGGTTTAAACTCAAATTATGAGAGAAAGCGGTTGCATCGTATGTACTGTTGCAATGCAATAAGATGCAGCCAATGAAATGGTGTAAGGTAAGATAGTCTACAGCTCTTTCGCAAGGAAAATTATATAGTTCTGCGAAATTTTCTAAAAATTGCAAGTAGGATTTTCGTTGCACGTACTCACTCAGTTTACAACCAAAATAGCATTCCATCAATTCGGCATTAAGATATTGCAAAAAAAATAGAGACTAATCTCACACCTAAACGCTTGTACCCTAACTAATCAAAATAGAATTGAAAATAAGTTACATCCATAGAATAGTAAAATTATTAGATAATGATTTACGAAGAAATATGCACTTAAAGGTACGTGAGGAAAATAAGGATCTAAATAAAGCTATTACGAAATTATAAAACTGAAAATTCTACAATTTAATATTTTGGAACACACCTGCATCTATTAAGGCTCCGTGAGATAATTTACAGATTGTTGTTGCTAAACACACAAAAGTAAGATGTCTTTCGTTGAATCTCACAAATATCGTTTTGGTACTTTTGCGAGTTCAAGCGGTTTTTTTTTGCTTTGAAAAATCTCTTTTTTCTAAGGCTGTCCTAGTATTCCCCTTAATTTTTTTTTAAACCGAAAAATTTTACTATCTGACGTAAATCTTTTTTCGATCTCTACGAATCACGTAATCCAAACACGTTGCTTAGAAGCGCACTAAGGTTACTATTGGTGGATGTCTCATCTATATTGAAATGCTACCACATCAATTACTCTAGAATTTTTTAAAGTTTTTTATTCTCTGTTATGCTAAAGGACTACAGCACTTTTTGCCATTTTTCTATCAAGCTTAACGGTATTCTACATGTGGAGTCGTACCAGTCTGTGAATCGCTCCTATTACAGCCTTGTGAGTTTTTAGCAAGAGCAGTTTCGTCACAGTCATCTTTTTCAGAGTTTTCAACTTAAAAGTATCAAAGGGATTTAAATTCAGTTCACTCGTGCATCTTACTTTAAGTTTTCTACAGCTATTTTGTATTTTTTTTTTTAATTTATTTGGATTTTACCCAACATCATCATTATTTTTATCACTTAAACATAATTTAATTATAATTTTTTTACTCATAGTTTTTTTTTTTTTTTGTTTTGATGTAAATATAAAAAAAAATAAATAAAATATACCGTCGTTTGCAAGTTACAGTATTTCAAACATTAAAATATATCTTTAACTGGTAACCAGGTTAATTGTATTTTGTATCATAAAACCCAAGTCATTGTAAGTTTGCACTTAAACGAGAAGACGTAATGTGGCTTGGGTCTCACATTCTGGCACATTTTTTGTAGCATTTTTTATGCATATTGTTTCTTCGCCAACATTCCATTTGGCAATTAACTTAACATGACACCTGCTTTGCGTACGTCTTCACTACGGCTGAAAACAAAAGTATATTTTTATATTTAAGTTTCTCTTTTTCAATTTTTTTTTTAATTTGCTATTTTATAAATATGAAGAAGTGAGCCTCTTATTACCATTGCTGCAAGTTTTTATTCATAACAGCTTAATTGTTAGTTTTTCTTACACCAATGTATGCTTTTTGTTCATCTGAAAATCACTCTCACTGTGAAAATATTTGATTTTTTTGTTTTACTTTAAAAGAACAAAAATTACTTTTGTATTTTTTAATTTTTTGCAATTTTTCTTTTAAGTTAAAGATAAATGTGGTTTGTAGCAACACTAGACAATATATTCAAGCAGAATAAGTCTCTTTAATTGCATACATTACAAGCAAGGATGCTTATGAAAAATATATATCTATAATAGCCACTGAATATGACAAAGTTTGCAAGGCTTAAAATTAGAAATGGTCAAGAAAATTTCTACACATATCAAACATGTAAACATGGGTAAAATCCACAATAATGTTTTGAATGACAAATATTTAAAAGGGCAGAACTATTAAGTGATTTAAGGCCTATACAAAATTCGATATAAGTTAGTTGAAAGCGAGAAAAAAATTCAACTGTATGACCGATTCAACTCCGTACTTTTTAAACGCTAATTCAACGAAAGCATCGCTGATACCACTATAGATAAAAAATGTTATAAAAAAATTATTGTTTGCGCAGTTACAAACGAATTCTTTTATTTATATGATATGCAATTTTCGATTGATTTGTATCAAAAACAATTGCATTTTTTGCTTAAACCTACTAGAAATAAGAAAAACCCTGTATTTTTCAGCTGTAATAATCCTTAAAAAAACATTTGTACTCTTCATAGTCGCCTTTGACCGGCTTTGCTTTATTGTTATTTTTTTTAGAAATATCCGTGTTAATAAAGCGTTTAATGTATAGCCATTGAAGTCTAATTAATTATTCTTATATTTTAAAAGAAACAGAAGTTTTACCTCTTTATGTATGTCTTATTTAACACTAGATATACCAGCGATTGAAGTATACCTATTTATACCAAACCAGTTAAAATGACTGTTCTTAAAGAGGAAGTGCAGTCTTTATTTACAAATTATTTTTACTAACAACATACATACAGTAATAAAACTTTATAAAATTAATTTTTTAGTTATAACTAGAAAAGTCATGATATCGTTACGAAAAAAAATTTATATATAAAACGTAGTAGGAATTTTAAATTAAAATACCGAAAACAATCATTTTGTCTGGTCTGGTATATGTAGTGTTAAAGCATTTGTCATGTTGGCTGCGTGTTAAGTTTTCACTGTTTATTTTATCATATTTTATTCTTTTTTTTTAATATTAGAGAACCGCTTGCTATGGAAAAATGGTCTCCACTCTTAAGAAGGCCATTAATCATTTTGCTAGAAAGTGGCACGAAAAGCCTGTCAAATGCTTAGGAAATTCTTTAACCCTAGAAAGATAATCTGCGTAAAATTTACGCATACCTTTTCAAAAAACTGTTATTTCTCTTTATTGATAATGAATGCACTCTTGTACTCTTTAGACATCTCAGTCATTGACCAGAGCTTTAGTAAGACACACACCACGCTGTGGTAAGTATTTGCAATTTTGAAATAAAACGGGCATGTGAGTCAAAATTACGCATAATTATCTTTAAAGTGACTTTCAAGATTTTACTTTCTATTATTATTTTTGTTGTTTGTTTGTTCGATAGCCACTTATTCTGCATAAATTGTTAAATTTTTATATTGTAGCTTCTGATTTTTTGTTATCCCGACTAGAAAAAATGGCACGTCGCAATTTGGATGAAGATGCTATCCTAGCCGCCCTTTTAGAGAGTGATGACGAGGTTACTGGTGAAGATACGGATAGCGAGATAGAAGACCACGAGATCGAAGATGACGTACAGACCGACGTTGAAGAGGCTTTCGAGGATATAGAAACCGAAGAAAAACCGACGCCTATGTCAAGCGAAAGCGGAGACGAAGTTAATATATGTCAATCAGCTTCTTCGTCAGCGTCTCGGAGAATAATAACCTTGTCACAGAAAGCTATAAGAGGAAAGAATATATATTGTTGGTCAACATCTAAATCACGTAAACGCGGTCGGGTTCCAGCTTTAAATATTGTTAGATCTCAAAGGGGTCCTGCGCGGATATGTCGCTCTAATGAAAAAAGACTAGAGGCACCTACTTTAAAGAGGCACTTGCGTGACCATATATCCGCACACTTGTCAAAGGATACCGCACATTCATCAGTGGACAATACTGAAGAACTTGTCGTAGAACCAGCACCAAAAAGCGCATTTACTGCTCGTATTGTCCATCAAGTATAAGGCGAAAAGCAAATAAATCGTGTAGTTAATGCAGAAAAATTATTTGTCGCGAACATAACATTGACATCTGCCAAAGTTGTATATGACTGATTTTTAAAAACCTCTATACAATTATTTTATTAAAAAAGCTTTGCTTATTTAGTATATTAATAAAAATGACTGACTATAAGCCCAGAAACGTATAATAAGTTTTCAAAGAAATGTGATCTTTAAGTTTTGTTAATTACTGAAGTTGTTCTTTTGTTTTTGTTTTTTTAGATAATAAATATATGTAAACACATTTATAACTCGGCTATTTTTACTTTAATTAATTCAAACAAAGTATTCCACATTATTTTATTTTAAATTAATCAAAAAAGTGCCACAATTTAGCCCTCCAAAGGGCATGCGTAAATTTTACGCATGATTATCTTTAACGTATGTCAGAATATGATTATCTTTCTAGGGTTAAAGAGTTTTATGTGGCTACAATGTACTTACATAAATTTAAAAACTAATTTGCCACAGTTGCACATTTATGTTTAAGTCGCACTTCTCAAAAAATATATTTTTTTTAAATAAATAAAATTTGTAAAGAAAAAGGCATCGAAAGAATATATTATATATATTAAATAACATTGATCAAAATAAATGTACTTTCTTTTACTAGTTTTCAAAAAAATTCGATAAAGAAATGGCATGTTTTTTATGTATTTTTTGCCAAAAGTACCAAAAGATGCAACGGTGTGCATTATTTAATTCGAAAACAAACGCGTCCTTTTTCTCATATAAACACTTTTTTCTACATTTCCTATTAAATTTAAAAAAAATTTTTTCACTGTCGCTCTTCATTGCAATTTTTTCTTTATCAGTTTATGTATGTATACACCAAACGCAATCAGCTGCTTCTGTACGGAAAGTGCGATCAGTTTCGTACATTGCTTAAGCTTATGACATTTGACGAAACTTTCCACTAAGTACTCTCAAGTACATTATAGTTTACCACATTTGATTTATATGTATTTGCACAGTTTTATAAGTTGGCATAAGCTAGTAGTATACGCACATTATTGTTCTGAATAAAATCAGTGTTTATGATTTTACTTAACGCAAACGATTTTATTCAACGCAACTAATTTTATTCAATGTAACTGATTTTATTCAGTATTTACTGATTTTATTCAACTGCCGATTATAATTGTATTTGTTTTTTATTTTTGCTTCTTTCTAGTAGGCATTTGGTTGTTAGGAAGTTTTTTTTTATACCTATATATTTAAGAGGATCTAAGCCTATAAATTACATACATAAAATTTTTAATTAACTCTGGAATTATTTATTACTTCCTGACGAATAAGACTATGTATTATAATTACAGAGCATAATTCTCTATGTGTACAAATGGCATCTAAATTTAATAAGATTTATAAAATTAAAATTTATTTTTAATTAAAATTATTAAATTAATATAAGAAATAGAGATACAAAAAGATTTTTTAAATTAATTAGTTAATAAAAAAAATTTAATAGCAATTTTCTTAAAGATATTTCTTTGTTTATTTGTTGATTATAATAGCGGTAATAAAAATTGCAATTCGAAAACAAGATATCGAAAAAGTATCTAAATTTAAGTAGACTGAACATACTGTGTGTACGATTGGCATATGTCGAAAACGTTTATTTGATTAAAACAAACGAAATCCCGCATTCATTTAGATTTCGTACTCAGAGATATTTAGAAATATATTTTTAAAACTTAGAAACGGCATAAATATCCCTATTATAGCAGAAAATTAAGGCTAGTAATATTACAAACAAAAAATTTAGCTTTGATTTTATTTAGATTTTATTATGGTATTTTCTTAAAATATGAAAATTTCCAAATGCATGGAGAAGCCTAATGAATTTTATAATAGTATTTTTGGAAAAAAATACAAATTTTTTATGATGCTCATTTTTAATCCTCAAGTAACAAAAGTGCATTGATATTTCTTATAGTTAGAAAGACCTCATATACAAGAGTCTTACAAAACCAAAATAGCACATTCTCTAACTGCAGGTAAATAAGTCATACCTAGCAATATGGTCTCCATGCTAACTTTTATTACTATAAGAAATGAACCCATAAATTGTTATAGTTTTATTTTTTTTTTTTTTTGTATTTTTAATGCACCTAAAAAAGGAAAGAATTTTTTTTTCTAGAAATGCAGTAGTTACCATTAAAAATTTTTTTTATATGCAGTTAAATCTTAAAAAAAAATTACTCAATAATTTGCTGATAAAGATAGACCCTGGCACATAAAAGTGCCTTGGTACCTGTAAAATAAATATGCCTCGTTCCAGAGTTACTTATAAGAAGGATAGATATAAATATTGCCTTTGTGAGTTACTCAAATAAAATCAAATTAATCAAATAAAGATGTGGCTGCCATATCGTCAATTAAAGCAAAAATTATTAATAATGTTGACAAAATTAGGGTGGAAAATTTAGTTTATGGCATAAATTGGCTTTCTTTTTATACTCACCAGCTTAAAATATGCAACAAACCGATTTACGTGATATCAAACAATTTTGACTTTCACAAATTAAAAGTTTAGATTTATAAAATTCAACATCACCAACCCTAAATCTTGCCACTCCATGCTCACCTTTTGCTGCACGTGAAAATTGTTTATTTATTTAGTTTATATAAGAAAGCCGCAATGTAATAGGTAAGAGGAGAAATTGGCTTGAACCAAAATCTGTAGGCAGTTTGCTGTTTCTGAATTAATATTTTAAGAATTTTAAAAATTAAATAATAATATTAATATTCTTATTTTAAGTTGTACATATGTCTAATAAATAAATATTACTTTGCTTCTGTTAAATCGTTTTGCTTTTATTACTATTTCTTTCTGTCATCATTTACACTCATCCATATGTAAATAAACACTCAGGAATAAACTCATATGCGTTCGTTTTTGCTTTTTGATTTTCATTCTACATCAATATAATTACTGATGATCCGAATGAACAGTTGTCTGTTTGTGTTTGATTTTCCATCAAAGCAATCATTGTTGAATAAAATGAACAACCACCAAAATTGATTTGAGTTAGATGACACATGATTAAAATCACACAGCCAACAAAATACACGTTATTTGATTGAATTAAAATCAACAGCGATTATGTGCGTTCGAACAAGTTTTAACATAAGGGCTTGTTTTTAGAATGAAAATTTTGTATTCTCTCTGCAAAAAGGAGATATATTTTCTTGCATATCCCTCTACACATCGTCAGCAAAAGGCGATTCAATATCTTCACTTCTACATGAGACAGTCCTATGAACATCCCAATACTGCTTCTTCCATTGCCAATGCTTTCCTAGACTCCAAATCAACATTGGATGTAAAAATTAAAAAAATAGGTTACGTCTTTAACTATCATTTCTTGACCATCCTTCATCATAAGTTTACAAAGTTGCCGTAAATATCACAGGTAATTACGTGGGAGTCAATAACGCATCACCAAATTATTTAATTTTAACAATTGACGCAACCAATTAATTGCTATATAAAATAAACTAATAAAACAGCTAATTGCAAGACTTATCATCACAAATTATCGTTAAGAGGTCTAATCTTGAACATACATATCATAATTTTCCCGAAAAAAACTAAAAAATTACAACATTTAAAGCTTAAATAACAGCGAAGTTTGTACTACGTAGTTTATTGTAAGTAATATTCACAGCAACAAACTAAAGGTACAAAGATAAATATAAGAAAATATAATTGACAAAAGCTTTGTTTATACATATTATCATTAAAAAAAATGATTTATTTTTTGTAAAGTCTAAGTTTCTGTCACTTTCAAGTAAGGCTAACCGATCAAAAATTTCCATTAGGTCAACTCATTGTAAAGATTTGTAAAACTTTCGTTTGATTATGAAATAGTTTTGTTTCACTACAACTAAAAAATAAAAATATTTTATAAATGTATTGATAATGTTTTTTATAATACATAACTTAAGATTTGGACAAGATTTTTAGTAATACTTAATATAATAATCAAATTGTAACACAGCGCTCACTAAGTATTTCATTACAATTATATAAATAATCTTCAAATGCCATTTGTCACACTTAATTGAAAAATTATATGACAATTTGGTAATTTTGAAAAATACGAAAATTTGCTTTTCAATCCATGTACTTTTCAATCTATGTATTAGCCTTAGTAGTCTTCGACAACAATGGTTAATAGATGTTACGCTTATTTTAAAACAGTTGTGCGATTAAAACTGAGGAGCTATTTGAATAATTTCTTCATGAAAAAGCTTGCTAACTAACAGGTAATTAAAGACAATAACGCATCTCGCAGTACTAAGTATTCCACAAATGGATCGATTAAGTGAAAATAAAAGCCCTATTATTTCCTTATGATGTTTCATTAAGAAAATTTTTATTACAAGTCGACGAGATTGATAATAAACTTAGATAATGGCGCTACAAATTTTTTGTTCTGTTCTAAACTAGAAATTTTTGGACAATGAAGTTGATGTTGGTGTAAGTAAAGGTAAATCCTTTTGCAGTGAAGTTTCAAAGTACTTACAAATAACAATTTGAAGTAACTTATGTCTACTTTTGGAAGAGTTGCTCAATGTAGCTCAATTTATATTTAAAAAAAAAATAATTAATAAAATACTTTATCAGTAATTATATCTACGTTATCTCTCGTTATGGAGCACAAGTGTAAATATGTTGGTCTTGTCACCTGAATTGTTTTAAGGTTTATAAACTGTAAATACATATTATTATTATTTAACAATTATTTGTATTGTTTGTTTATGTTTTAATAAAACAATGATATTTTTAATATTAATTTATTAAACAAACTTATTTTCTTCAAAAATTGTTTTTTTCCCGGCAATACCTTAAAATCCCGTGAAAGCGAAATGTTTTCATAATTTCCGGGAAATAAAAAATTTCGGAGTATCCGAAACCATAATTTGAATATATTTATGTAAATTAGAGTGATCGTTAAAATTAAAAATCTCATATTCCGAATAGATCGGAATTGATAAAAAAACGACTATGAAAAAATTCATTCAACCACTAACATGAGGCGCACGACCACTACAAATATGGAAAATGCTGTCTTATATCTCCTAACTTAACAATTTTATAAACAATGCTCATCTCAAAATTTGTTCTACGCAAAGTTTCAAATAACATTTGGCCTTTTCTCTTGGCTATATATTTGACGAGATATTGTTGCAAAATATCAAGTTAAACCGATAATAATAATAAATTCGTGGAAAAATCGATTTCAAAATAGACAAACTTAAAATCATATATTTTTTGCAAGATAATTATACATTAATTATATTATAATATATTCGAGAAAGATTACGTCAGGATTTTGTATATTTCATAGAACAATGTCACCCTTTATTTTTTAAACTTTTTATTGCTGATACAGTAAAACATAATTTGTTTAAATTCTAAGCTTATGTCTAAAACCGTTGAAAAGATTGGTCGCATACATCAAATTAAAACCCTTAGGACATCCCTTAATTTCTAATTTTAAATATTTATACTTGATATAGTAATAGACAATCTGTCTAATTTTCAAGAGTTTGTCTGTAACGGGTTTAAAGATAGGGCCATATAGGTCAAATATAATCAGTTATAGGACCACCCTTTAATTTCTAATTTCAAGTTTGGTGCTTGTTACAGCAGACTTAGCAATAAAGATTCTGTGCAAATTTTAATCAAATGTCTAGAACTTTTCAACAGTTTGGTCATATACATCAAATTACAGTAACTACTGTAAACCCTATAATTTATAAATTTATATTTTTATACTTCTTAATATACTAGACAAAGTAGTAGACATTATGTTTAATTTTCAAGTGATTGTATATAACGGTTCAAACATAGGGCCACATTGGTCAATTTACTTAAAATATAGGAACACCCTTTAATATCAGGCACCCTCAGATTTTTAAGATTATGAACTGCTTTTGAAACGGGACCAATCCGTAAGCATAATCTATCAAATTACAAAAAGTTCTCTCTCTGAGTTCTGCAGGCACAAAAATAAAAATAGGTTCATTTAGTCGAAAGGATAACCTCTTACTTTTTTTGAAGTCGGTTAAAAAAGGCTTTTTAAAGGCGTTAATTAAATTCTCTGCGAAAAGAACAATTTTAATATGTTTGCATTGGCAAATTGATAAACTTCCAATAATTATTTCAAGCGGATCCGTTTGGATGTTGCTAATAGCCCCTATATTATAAGACGGGTTATTTAAAGATAAATATCCAACCAACGTAGCGTTGGTGCTCTTCATCTTACTAGATGGATGGCTAGAACCATTTTTTTAGCTTTAAGATGTTTTTATTTCATTAGAAATAAACTTCTTGTCTATAAAGATTTACCACAGGTTGCAAAATGTTGCAAAATTGTTTATAGACGCATGAGAATATTAAAACTATATAAAGATTTTCATACAACTCCAAAGCAAAAATGATTGAAGTTAAAAAAAATATTGTTGATATTAATCAAGATGTATTGCGGGCGAGTGTAAACAATAAAAAATTCTAAGCTTCTATAAATGATGGGATTAAATAATTTGTTCGCAAATAAACAGAAAAATTCTCTGAAGGAGATGAAATTCCCGCTTTTATAAACACAAAAGAAATAATTGAAGGATCATGGTTTGCCATCTCCAAAGCCGAAAGAGGTTTCAAGCCAATAGAATAGTGTTCACCATTGACAAAAGATGAAAATTAAAATGCAAATATTAAAATAAACAATTTTCATCTAATTGTTGGTTTTTATAACAAACCTACACTATTTTGCAAAATTCGATATCATTTAATTTAAAATTAAAAAATTATGTAACGAAATTTACATTTTTAATTTGGAATTGAGAAAATTAAAACTGAAATGAGCATTTTAATTTAAAACTGAGAAAATACCAAATGAAAATGAGAATTCAAATTGAAGGTAAAAAAATTTTCATATGATGTTGAACAGTTTTATTTTGAAATCGAGAAAATTATATTACAAGTCTTTAATTTTCTAAAATTTTTTTAAATTCTTATTTTTAAGAAAGAAAATATAAAGTTGATTAATTTAATTGTTGGTTAAACTGCATATGTGTTATGAATATTTCGTTATTTGCTCAACTTAACGGATCAAGAACTAGACCGACATATTGTCATTATGTTTTTATATAAAAAAAGACCAATTAAGATTTCGGAAAAATAATTTTATAAAAATTAAATTTTTGTGGATTACTAATAAAATAACTGGAAGTTTCCGAAAAAGCTATACAAAGAAAAACGAAGCGAAAAAATATAAATAAAAATTAAAACTGTTAGAAAAGCCTTAATAAACAAACAAAAATACTCGGTGAATTTCAATAAAAAATCACTTTTAACAACTATTATTTGATTTAATTTGAAATAAACATTTCTCAATATCAGTGGGAATTTTCAAAATTTCAAATTGAAAATCTCAATTTCATTTGGAATTTTCTCATTTTTATTTGAACTATTCTTAATTGCAATTCGAATTTTTGCATTTGCAATGAAAAACGGTGAATCCTAATGGAGACCTAAGAACCTATACTTTTCGAACTTATACTGATTAACCACAAGTAAATTTCATTTAATTTCGAATGAAGTAAATTTCACGTCAGTTTAAAGAAAAACATTTTTTTATTCCGTTTCAAATTTCTATACAAATATAAAATTCCATATATCTATAATATATAAAATTTAAAATTTTTTTCGTTTCCTTAATTTATTGTGCTAATTTTTTTTATTAATTATTTAATCGATTATTATCTTTTTGCTGCAAGAACCCTAAACCCTAGTTTATTTTTTCAAAGAAAAAAAATTAATAATTACAAAGTACCATAATTTAAACTTACGATGTTATTTAAAGTGGTATTTAAAATTAAGAGTAATAGGAGAGAAAAATCTTACTTTAAAAAACCTTTTCAACTTTAACAAGAAACTTCATTTCAAAGTTTTAACTTTACTTTATTATCAAATAAAAAAAAACTTGTTCAAGCACAACTCGCCAAATAAGATTTGCGTGTTTTATAACCACATAACCCACCTAAAGTTGTATTTTTATATTTGTAAATTTTTTAAAAAAGAGCAATTTTTGCATTTAACAACATTTACAGTAACGTGTATGTAAAATTTAAAGAACTTAAAGCTTTTTAAATAATAGTATTCATATTGAAAGGAAAGAAAAATGGGCATGTGAGCATGCACGGTAAAGCACTAAAGCTAAAGTACTACACATGCATACTCCAAAGAAGATTTGATAGGGGCGATAACCACTATTGTAAAAAAACAATTTTTAGGAAATTTTTTCCCCGTTCTGGGAACTCACAAAAAAAATAACCTATATTTCGTTATTTGATTAGAAGCTTTATTGTCTGTATAATTTCAAAATTTTTGAGGATGTTTTTTTCCAGTTTTTAAGTTTAACGCCATTTAGAAAAGGAGCATGAAAAAATCATTATGATATTAAAATGTAAATGTCATTAGATTCCCTCTGATGCCCTCTGCATGTACATATGTAAATATTTGAACTATAGGAGCTTCCTTACCTTCAAAAACTATTACACACATCTGACATGAAACTGATTGCTGCAACAGATCAAAAAACGGTAACAGGGTCTCCAATAAGAAACGATAAAATGGAAAAGTCCCGGAGGTTGCCAGCTATCTTGTTGCTTCAAAGACTTACTGCAAACATGTTGTCTTACCTGTGTTAATTTTTCAGGCATAAATAATGTAGCAATATTTCCGCAAGAAAGACTCCTTATATCTTACCTTCCTTAATTAAGCCCTTTAGGTAAAGGTTTTATTAATACTCTAATTTTTTTACGTTTATGTTGAAGACAATTCAAGTTCTTAGATGATACCTTGACCTTTGGGTATTTCCAAATGAAAAATGTTTATACATTTTCTTATCATAAAATAAACACTTAACCTTTTTGTATTAAAAAAAAACCTAAAATTTTTCACAGCACGACCTGACATTTTTCAAATGAATTAATGAACGAGATAAAAAAATGTTAGTAATCAAGAAAATGAGAAACATTTACAAAAATTTCATTCAAGCATTAAATAAAACAAACTCTTATACAAAATTTGCAACGGAAAAACAAAACTGCGTGGTTGTTGTGCACAAATGATATGGACGATGTGAAAAACGAAGCCGTTTTACAACAATACTAACCAAACAGCATAGAAAAATAATTTTGTACACAAAAAATCTAACAATTTCTTTCATAAAGAGGAAAATAGTTTGCTTAAATAATTGATCTGCATAAAGCTGGTACATCTCATTAAAAAAGTCTTTAGACAAAGTAAAATGTGTTTAAAAGAAACATTTAACATCAAAACATCTTTAAATTAATCAAACATCTAAACATTTTTGAGTAATGAAAATAAATGAATATATTTTTATTTTTATTTTTTTATTTATTTATTTTTTATTTTTTTGATGAAACTTAAACTATAAAAGAGCCTTACAAGCTACAAAACTATTTCAATTTTGATATATATGTATTTTAATAAACATAAGATCTGGCAACGCCTGTTGTTGTTGTCCGTATGTGCGTGGTAAGAAAACAGAAGGTGAAAAAGTTACTTCTACCACCATTGGGTGTGTGTATTAAACAATACGACAAGTTATCACAAGTAGAGCAACCTCAATGGCTGCGTTGGTAAAGGTGCGTACTGTAAAAGGGAAGATCGTGAGTTCGAGCCCCATCTTCGTGCTTACAGAGGAAGAAATAATTGTGGTGTAACCAAATTTAAAATTAAGTAACCGCAGTACAAAACTCCCGGAAAGAGAAAGACAACTATTGTGTGAAGCCATGGCTAGATAAATTAGCGAAGATGTATATTTAATGAAAGCAGAATTAGATAGTTGTCAAGACGACCTTTATAAGAAGAAAAGAGTTTTCAAGCTGTTAGCGGAAGGAAGTAACAAAAATTATTACAGTCGAGTAGTTCATGCCTCACCGGAGGCATGAACCAAGTAGTGTTACGTGAATGGCTGCGCTTGTAACAACGCATGTTTAGTAAATACGACACCATAGGATCCTAAAGACGAGTAGAATCAGGATCAAGTATGTAGTCAAGATAGAGCCACATGAAGTTAAGGAATTAGCGAATTTATGATTTGCCACAGTGGTCTTTGCAATCAAAAGAATTCGTACGTTTATTCTTTTTTGAACAGTATAACTCGTTGTTCAAAGAAAAAAGTGAAATCCTCTCTTATTTTTGATACTAATTATGCAATCAAAAGAAAACGTACATTTATCCAAAAAAGAATAAACGTAACAGTATTGTTTAGTCCACTATAATAACAAGTATAAAATTTGTATTTTAAAATTAAAGCGTGTTCTCATATTTGAAGTAAATTCACCCTTTCGTATCAACCGTTATATACAAACACGTGATAATTAAACAGAATGTCTACTACTTTGTCTATTATATTTAGAAGTATAAAAATTTAAAATTATAAATTATAGGGTGTTACAACAATGTTACAATTGCTGTTATTTGATTTGTATAGCCAAACTGTTGAACAATTGTAAAAAAAGTTGATTGAATTTGCACAGAACCTTAATAACTAAGTCCGCTATAAGAAGTAGGAAACTTGAAATTATAAACTAAATGGTGTCCCTATAACTGATGTAATTTGGCCTGTATGGCTCTATATTTAAAACCGTTATAGACAAACTCTTGGAAGTTAAGCAGAATGTCCATTACTATATCAAGTATAACAACAAGTATAAATATTAAAAATTAGAAATTAAAGGGTACCCTAATGGTTGTAATTTGATGTACATATAGGGCCAATCTTTGGAACAGTTAGAGACCAAAACTTAGAATTTAAACAAACTGTTTTTTTTACTGTGTCAGCAATGAAAAGTGTAAAAAATAAAGGCTCGCCACATATCTGCTGAATTTTTTTGTTAAATATGCATTCATATTTTTTTCTACGACATATACAAAATCTTGAAGCGATCTTTCTGAAATATAATAGAATACAATTAAAAAAAATATACGTTAATAGGTTTGTCTATTTTGAAGTCGCTTTTTTACAAGAATTATTTTTGTGGCAATTTTGTTTTCTGTTAAAGAATATATTTTTTGCATTTCTTACAATTATTATTCCTTGCAATCTGTTTAATTAGAAAACTCTGTTTGAAATTGAATTTCAGAAAAACTGATGCAAAACATTAAGTTGAATGATCTTGAATTTTTTACATGCCTTCAACGTCATTTGTTCGGTTCAAGGTCATTCATTCGGTTGTCTAAAACACTATAAGGAAGTTATAAAACACATAACTACATAAATGCATACATACATACACACACATACGTCCAAACACACATACGTACATACATAAAGAAATACAATTTTATGTGCAGACTAATTCAATTGTTAACATTTTATTTAAATACGTCTGCAGCACATTACAGTTTGTTTTAATAAATTTAAATTTTACGTATTATTAACACTCAGGCTAACCATTGACAATCTCTTTAGTAGCTATTGTTTTTCCTCTCTATTAATGAAAAATGAAAATGCTTTTAGTCCCAACGTTTTCCAAAAGTTATGTAGACTAGCGTCATTTTTTGAAAACACAATCATAAAAAGTAATAAATTAATCAACTATATCGACCCTTAATTACCAGCAGCATACGATTGTGTTCACAAATATACATATATGTAACCATGGAACATGTATCAGAAATTATTTCCTTTATTGTTAATAATCTTAACGAGAAAGACTTTTATTTATTTTAATGTAGATATTACTTTAATAGCATTGAACTTCTACAGTTAGTTGGAAAATATCTTAATTATGTGCACTCATATGTAAACAAAAGAAGAATAAATATAAAATTGTTGAGTTGTTAAAATCATTCTTTTTATAGCTTCATCTTAACAAGCAATCCACTCCGCCATGTAACAGCATGGAATCAAAAACAACACAAATTCAGTATCGCATTTTATCTAAATGTTTTTGTTGGTAATTGTCAAAACAATACCAACGAATTGTGATTTATTTTAGATTTTGTAGAAAAGATTTGTTGCTTTGATGTTGATGTTGTTGTAGTGCGCTGCATGTTGTATGTGTATGTGCTGTTTTATGCTGGCGGAAATCAATCTACCTACAACTAACCTCAGCCTTCTTACAGTTCAATTCTTGCCTTTGCAATCAATAAGATCTCACAATGTGTGTGGGTGCTATTTTTAAGTATAAAGTCAATTAAGCATAACCTATGACAATTTCGATGATGATGCAAAATAGAAAAAAAAAAAACAAGTAAAAGCACTATATTCGGCTATGCCAAATCTTATATACACTTCATCATAAATGTAAAGTTTAGTAAAGTAGCTCCTATCAAAAAAAAAAACATATGAGCGAACACCATTTTTTTCATTTGATGTTTTTTTCTTATTTTTAATTCTAGGTTGCACCATATATTTTTTTTTGGTTGGAGTTGCTTAATTGTTTCGAAAGATCCGGAAAAATTGGAAGGAAGGCATGGTGTTTAGCCTACTGCGTCAAGGGGCATGGGCCGATATTGCTAATTTTCAATAGCAGCTCTTTCGAAACTATGTATGATTGATTTGCTTATTTAAATTTCCTTTAGCTCATCTAGTTCCTTGGCTAAGTTGATTTCAATACTATTCTGTAGAAATTACAAATGAATGACAAACTTAGATGTATAAGTAAACAATTTAATTGTTGATTAAAGAGGGTGTTTTATTATACAATTTTTTTCTTTCCAAAATCCATTTGTTGCCAGCAGGTTCTAGGAAAAGTTAAATAAAACTGAATGAAAACGAAGAGTATTACAACCAAAATTCCCTTTACAGAACAACTCCACTATATGAGTTTTGTTGACAAATCATTTGCCAGAATCATGAAAATGTAAAATAAATTTTTGGTTTGTTTTCCGTAAGTTTTTTTTTCGTTTTCGTTCAGTTTTATTTTACTTTTCTTAGAACCTGCTGGTAACAATGGATTATGGGAAGAAAAAAATTGTATAATAAAACACTTACTTTAATCAACAATTAAATTGTTTACGTTTATCGAGAAATGTGCATCTCTTCTATAACTTTCTAAAACTTTCGACCTAGAAATACTAAAGGAATAAAGTAAATTTGAGAAAAAAGGGAAATGTTTTATTTCCACTAGAAATAAGAAGCTAGAAAAAGATAAAAATTAAATTATTAATTTTTAAAGCCGAATATTTTGTAAATTATAAAAAATAAAATTTTAAGTTTACTCGAGGTGTACCAATTGATAACATGGCGGCGGCAGCAGCAGTATAATGCTTAAGCTTGAACTTGCCTAAACATCTACAATAGCCATATGAAGTTTAAGTAGAATCAGACCTACCATTTCGAAACTAAGTATCTATTTCCATTTTTCCTATTTCTACCCACGGTGCATTATGTGCCAGCTGTTGTCCCCTTTTTAGCTTATAGTACAATACTTCTTTGTTCAACTTAAATTATCAAAGGTTATATTTTATGATTGAAAACGATCCAATGGTTTTTTATTTAAGTAAAAAGAATTAAGAACACAAGGAAGTGTCTGTTAACTACATAGTAATTTATCGGTATTGAAACATTCAGCCAACTTAATAATTTCTTGCCTCGTTTTAAGAAAAAATAAAGAATTTCGAAAAGAAAACATTTTTGAACTCTGGAAAAAATGATTGTTGCTGACAAAAGTTCTATGTGAAGTTTGTTTCTTCTCCGTCAAAATGTTTTTGTTTTGATAACAAATTTACTTTTAATAAGTTTAGTAAAAAAAGTTCATCATTATTAAGTTATTTAACTCATTTTATGATGGCATGTCATAATTTCAAGGACATAATGTACAACAACGTAGAGTCATAACGTTCATTGATATTATACGTATTGTTTATAGTATTCTATGTATGAAAACTGCACGTTTTTATAAATTGGCTTGAAAAAAATCTTTGGTAAGCGAAGCCACTGTTGGTTGTACTAAAGACGTGAAAATCCTTGGGCACCGCCTAAAGCCGGATATGCAGAGAATATTTGCAAAGCGATATCGTTGCTGATTATACCATATGGAAAAAATCTTTGGGCCCAAGATATATTTGGTAAGGGAAGCCGCTGTTGTTTTAATTACTTATGACACTTTCAAAAGTCGCACTATGTCATAACTAAAAACGACATGTTCAAAGACATTATGGCTTCTTTCAATTGTGACAAAAAGTCTATAGACCTTACGTCCTTGAATACTATGACATGCTAACCATTTTATTTAATTGTTTTTCAGCTTATATCTTTAACTGAATTAAGATTTTAAAATTTGAAATTTTTAACGGTAAATAAAATATCAAAGTGCATTCTTGCAAGTGGGATAAACACTTAACACCAAAAATAAATATCCAGCCTATGTAGTTTAAATTTTTATGTTAGTGACTGTTTACAAGTGCTTGTGACATTAATGTTTTATGATATAATCAGTGTAATTTATAAAATTTATTCTTACAATTTTGTTTAAAGCTTACTGAAAAAAAGCCATATACCCTTTTGGTGGGTTATATAGCAACCATATCGTGGTTTAGAAATAAATATCATTTAGCATTAACATAATTTTAGTCCTATTATTTCCATTAAAGCCTGGAGCGTGTCATAAAATACGAATAATGGGCAATAAAACAGACTGCTACTGTCGTGAACCGTTTATCATTGAATGCTGGTAATTGATTGTCGAATGGTAACTTTACCATTTCTTTCGCTTTACTGAATCTCTTCAAAGTATTAGCATTTACTTTCGGCTTAAGTGATAACATTTCCAGCAGCGAAAAAAATGGACTCCGTTTTTTAACGATGATATATTTGTTGTTACTAATTAGAGCAAGAACTGTAGGATAAAAGATTAAATTTTTCATAAGATATTTCTTCTTATTTTCTGTAATTTTTACTGGGTTACAGTTAATCAAGAAAAAAATAAATAAAATGTTAAAAGTCTGCACCTCAAAAAGAAGCCAAATCAATCAAGTTCTGTTTTAAAAATAGAGTGCAATAATAATATCGCAACAAACGTGTAATTTTGTTATCATCACTTTTAAGTTTAGTGAAGCTTAAATATTTCCTTCTTAATACCAGGGCTGTAAGCGAATGATTCTTTTCTAAATCATTCCTGCGTAACATTCTCGTATTGAATTGTGATTATAAGTAAATAGAATTTAAATTTGAATGCATTTACAATGAATTAAAGTTCTTGATTGCCAATCCCTTGCCCACACGAAGTGAATGAATAAGAATTTGGATTTCATCATGAAGATACCTCTTGTGAGTGCATTCACTTTAACAGCAAAAAAGCAAATAGAATATCAATACCTTTAAAGTATTTAAAGTAACAAACTAAAATATTTCTGTTTAGAGAGAGTAAGTTTTGAAACATATAAAACCTACATTTATTACAGAAAAAAAATTTAACCTTCATTTCCAAGAACACAAAATTTTCTTACTGCTTTGTATGCTACTGCCTGCCTTTGTTTCTGACTTTATATGACAAAATGTGGATGGAAAAAGAAAAATGTACAACTGCAAATTACGGTTGACACAATATCGTGTGATATAACAGAGTGGAAACACAGAAGAGCATTCCGTGAAATCGTAATTGTACTGTAATGTATCAAATCTTATACGCCCTTCACCATACCTTTACTACCACATGTGCATATCACGCGCTATAAGAAACCTGTGTCGATCGGCATATTTTCTCTAGCTCATTTAGTGTGTTATCAAAGTTGATTTCAAAAGAACACAGACAGAGGGAGGGACGAACAGACGGACATCGCTCAGTCGACTTCGCTATGCATGAAAACTCAGAGTATGTATACTTCCTTCACTTGTGGTAAAGGGTATAAAAACGATTACGCTTAATTGTACTCCATGAACATCAGTATGAAGACGAAGAAATATCGCATTTAGTATTTTTTGCATACAGGGTTAAAAAAGGTTCAGGCTTTTACTTTTGTAAGCAAAGCAGGGTTAATTGAAGAAATATTGGGGCTTACTAGATTTTAAACCGGTAGCAAATTGAGCCGTTATTGCTTCAATGAAAATATGTTAAAGCTTTAAAAAATATTTTAACAACCACGATGCAGAACTATTGTAAAATCAGACAATAGGGAATTTTTAATGTATAATTTTTTTACCAATAATTGTTATCCAATAAAAATTATATTTTATATGTATCTTATTTTGAAATTTTTAATTAAAAATATTTATTTCATCATTTTTGGAAAGTTTCGTTCCCCGGAAGCGTAGAGAAAATATCTCAACAAATAAGTTGTTGTTTACTTTTAGATTTCTCGGAATTTTCTTCGAAAGTTCTAGAATTAAAAAGTTTTCAAAAATAAAACCGTGCATTTAATCAGGCAACAAAACTGGATGTTCAGGTTCACGGTATAGCAGAATATTTAAAAGATAGGTTAGATCGGCTTATAAAAACTGAAATGTGCGATGTACTCAAATTTTAGCAAAAAAAGCTTTTCAGATTTTGAGTAACGGGAACAAAAACTTAATGTTTGGAAAGCTTTTTACTGGGGCAATAGGTTCTTGTTTATAATAAAAATCAGATTTTGAGCAACGGGAACAAAAACATAATGTTTGGAAAGCTTTTTACTGGGGCAATAGGTTCTATTATAGGTTCTATTATAGTTATTTTTGGTAATACTTTAGCAACGATAAAAAATTTTTAACATTTAATCATTGTGTTTAACTAAAACAAAAAAATATCAACCCAAAACAAAAGTCTAACAACTCATTCCAAAAAATTTAATATATTCTATCACTATGTATTATTTTTAATTATTGTATTAATGTTTATTTTGTTGTTTATTTGACAGAATGCTTTTTTATTATTTTAGTGATTTATCTGTTAGTTGTCGGTTCATGTAAAACTAAAAACTTAATATTAAAGTAAATAAAAAAAAAAAAAACAAAACAAATATGCAAAATAAATAAATAAAAATAATATACAAAGTATCAAATTAAAAAAAGAGGGAAGCAAACAAAAACCGTATACGTTGAAAAATTTTCAAAGCAAATCATAAATCAAGAAAATGTAGCGAAAAAATAATCGTAAATTTTAAGTTTTCTTTTCGATGTTTATAACAAATAAAAAATATAATAAAATAAATATCAACAATCGACTATATTTTTAAGAGCGAATGCAAAACTGGGAAAGCGCCAAAACAAAATACCGTAAAAGCCATCACACTCATATGCGGCAGCATGTTTATAATGATGTTGAATGCTACAAATTAATATAGTTAAACATACATAAATAAGACGCCATTTAGTCTGGTGATGATGTGATATTACCCACTAAGCGTTGGCAGTAATATAAAAAAAAAATCAAAAGATTCATCAGATAAACATGAATTATGTTGCTACGTTTTCTTGTGCTGGAAGACTGAATAAAAAAATTTGAAATAAAAATAGTTTCCATTAATTAAAAAAATAGTGGAAAACTACATTTCTCTATATAAGCGTATTAAATATTAAGAATTGGTCAATATTTTAAATAAGATTATGTTTTAGTTATTTTAATTTTTTTATTAATACATACATATATTAAATCAACGACAATGCAAAACTGCTTACCTCTTTAGTTTTTTACTTACGTCTAAACCACAGAAGATGTGGAGAAAACGTTCGCTGCGGTGCTATTATTAGCTAAACAAAAGTTAAATAAACTCAGACTGGGAAAAATGAGAAAACATCTAATAATGAGACCCACAAGAAATGAAGCAACTCACAACAATATGTTTCGTTTTTATGACAGCTTTATAATACTGTATGGTTTTTTTGGAGCTTATCTTACTAGAATGCCAAACACCAGGTTTTTTTTTAAAAACTGCAACATTTCGTAGGAAAAAATCTACGACTTCCTAAAACCGACCTCGACCAAAGTCTGTAAAACCATTTGTTTACATTCTAAAAAAAAGGTTTTTAGAATTTAATAAAAAATGAACTAAAGCCAAACATTTATTTTCACACATTTATTCCTAATTTCATAAAAATTGAATTATTTGTTTTATTTGTATTTTTGACAGGGGGAAAAACTTGAATTAAATTATGTACAAAATAGGTAATGGAAACAAGAAAGTAAAGCAAATGTACTTAAAGTTTTTTTCACATTAATACAACTGTCACACTTGAGTGTAAGTTATTTTACAATAATGCGAAAAAGCTTCATGATTTAAGAGCCCCAATAAAAATATATTCAACCGAGCAACTAGTATTTCTAATACGAAACTGTACTTTATTATGAGTTACTTATGCTGCCAGGATTTCAAAAAATCTTGGTAGAATTTGGTGTCATTAGATAAATACCAAATTATAGTTTTTCCAAAGCTGAAATTATTTTTACATTTAGAAGCAAAAGGAAATTAATTTTTATCATCAATTGACTGAATTTTTTTTATGACTAACTCTCAAGGGTTTCCGATACTACTGTATCTAGTTTCACTGCTCCCCGTTAATAACTGCTAGGAGCTTATTTATTTAGAGTTTTAATTTCAATCATTCAAATAGAAATGCAATATAACGATAATATACAAAAGAAAAACAAAAGTGTCAGATGAAGGTTTTGAAAAGTAAATAAGCAAACAGCAATAACATCGAGACTGTGATTCTGACTTACTTTCAACCTGGAAAAAGAGGAAATTTTGAAATAAGAATATAAAACACCGCAATAAAATATGTATAAAACTCTTATGAATATGCATCTTGCAACTTCAGCGCACAGAGAGTTATAACAGTTGCCTTTCATGATCAGTGAACAAAATCCTGTTAGGCTATTTGGAACCCTACAGATTATTTTTAGCATCGAAAAAAACTTTGAATCACTATTTATGGGACACCTGTTAATTCAAGCTCAAACTATGTTTTTTAAATAAAATTTTGTACTGAAAGTAATGGATATAAACCAGTTGCTCTGTTTAAAAAAATTTAATGTACAATCGACTCTTGATAATTTGAAACTTAAGAAACCAGAGAAGAAGTTAAAATAATAGAGTTTTCATCTTAACCAGACTTCAAAATATTAAAAGAAAGATACAAAAATTAAAATTAACACGAGCCTATAGAGCTGGCATAGAAACTGAAGAAAACGGTTTAAATTAAAAAAAAAAAAAATTAAATTACATTTGAAGTTCAAATTATAGGGTGTAAAAAATCGAACTTCAAATAATAAAATGTTGGCAAGCAAAATGTTATTCTGTAGAAAATCACAAAAAACTGAAAGAAATGATATTTCCTTTGAAATAGTTTCAAGTTATTGAGGGGACCAAATTACATATGATCTCTTCAATGTATTGAGTGTTTTTAAAGGGACAACAGTTCATATTATCGAGAGATTAAAATTATCAAAGGTCGAATGTATCATATTTTTAATTCATTCAGATGAGCAAGGACCAGAATAGTTAAGATTTTGTAAACATTTGTTTGGAAAAATGATTCATCTTAAAACTATACAAAAAACGACATGATAAATTTATTAAAATCAATTAAAAGGAGATACTTCTCTCGGTAGAGTCAAGAGAGCGATTTTATTCTATATCTACAGTACAGTAATAGATTTCCTGGTCAGTATTTTCCTTTTTTTTAACTGAGCGCATTCAAACAAAACTTAGCACGTGAAATGTTGAAGACTTTTAAGGTCCATGGGCTCATATGTAATCACAGCATATTAATATTAATTTCTGAACATAATGTTGAAAATAATAATGTTAACGTTTACATTTCTACCAAAATTACTGCTATCTGTGTCACAATTTACTTCAAGTCAATTTAAATTAATAAATGTTATTAATAGAAAATATTAACTTTGAAACATGTTTTTGTATAAATGTAATATAAACTTAACAATCCTACTGGTGTAGGCCAATGTAAAGTCGGACCTGTCAAATAAAACTTTCTTACTGGTTGTTTTATTTATTGTTTTTTGCATTAATTTCTACAAATGTGTATTTTAATTATAATAAAAATGCGGTTCCATATTTTCTTAAAAAAAATGACAGCACTGCTACACATTTTTAATCACAAAAGCAAAAATGTAGTAGGTTCGACTTGTAATACATGTACTAGAAAAATAACAAAACAACAGCAGCAACAACAAAATAAAAAAAATTGAAACTGTGTTAAGAAATATGAAAACCAGTATAAAACATGCAGTAACACCTTTCAGCAATTACAGCTCTATAAAATACATAAATTTGCTAGGAGGTCTCATTTATTCTCTCCAAGAAACAAAAACAGACACATATTGTTTGCAGTCGAATTATTATTTTATTATTCATCATTTATTGTGTGCCAACACCTTTTTTATTTTTAGTTTAGCTGTCTTCATTTCAATGAAAGTTTTAGAGTGAAATTCGCCCATTTGAAAAATATGAAGTGTTTGAGTTTCTTATTATTTATAAAACTAAGCAAGAGATTTTTGTTTTTAAATGTATTTTCCTTTCAGCAAAATTTTTAAATTTATGCTTAATGAGGTAATAAAATACTATTTTCGTGATTAAATAAAAATATGTATCTTTGGTTAATCTTTTTAACGAGGGAAATGAAAATTAAAGTAATTTGTCGCCCGTAAGGATTTAATAAATATTGTTGGCTGCATTATTTTCATTAGCAATATGAACGATGAATGTTTCTTTCTAAGCATAATATTTGTTTCGTTAGGTAGAAAGTGGGAGCATTTCATATGTTTATTTTTACCTTTCATGCTTTTACTTAATTTTTTTGAAAGCTATAAAGCATGCAATGAATTTCGCTGCGATGTTTTTAAAATTGTAACGGATGTTTAATCTAAAAGATAATGAACTTTGAAAGAGGAAAAGTAATTATTTAATATTTTTTGTAACTACTGCTGTAGATAGGCTAAAGCTAACTGCTGCGAATCGTGAAATAAGTTGCTTCTACGAACTTTATCAGCTGTCTTTTTTTATTTTATTTAAATTTATAATTATTTTCAAATTAATAAAAAATAGAAAATTTAATACGACATATGCAATTTTTATTCGAGTTCGTATATTATTATTATTTTATTTTCAAATATTGTTTTGTGAATAACACTTGAAAATTAGTAATAACTTTATAAAGGTAATTCAACGCTTCAAATTAATTTAAAATGTTTAAGCACTGTGTGTATCAGAATAAATTCGCGCTTGCATCTACAGTATGGGATCATTACAGAACTATCATGAATTCAGAAAAGAAAAAGCGAATTAACGCGTAAAAATGTAACGTGAAAGGCTTAAGTGTTGAGCGTATATAACCAATCCTTTTAGCTTTTAGGAAGAAATATATAATACTATCTTTTACACTTTCTAGTGTCCTACTCGCTTCAAAATAAACTATTCTCATTTATCGGTTTACATTGTTCTATGTCAGATATAAATTTTTTTGTTCAGAATTCTTTTCTAAATTCTATTTTTACATTTGTGTAGTGATCTTAGATCACTGCCTACGCGTTTTTAAAGAATATGTGCGTAGGAATTTTTACCGTAAACGCGAAAATAAAAAAGTTCCATTCTTTTACCTACTCTGTCCAAGAATTCTTGAAACGATCGGTGGGTTAAGTCAATTCGGTAGGCTACGCATAATATTTTGTAGTATAGAATAAAATCGCTTTATTAAAAATTCTACTACCGAATTTATTTTTAATCACAAAATGAAGGGTTTCGTTATATCTTTCGATGCTCTGAGTCTATTGATTTTGCTGTAGCATATTTAAAAAATTTTTCGTTGTCTGTCAGCACAAACTCTCTTCCATTAACAGAAAACCTAGGTGGAACAGTTGTCTTGGAAACGAGCGATAAGGGCTCCTTGCGGATTAAGCTCCCAATTACCATTTGTGGCAGCTCAAATTTCTGTAGAATTATACATTAGCCTAGTGTGCGTTAGAATTTTTTCTTTTAATGTTTCGTTGCTGTTAAGGAAATAAAAAAAGTTCCATGAATGAAATGGAGAGTTAAATCATTTTTTAAAAGCAAAAATGTATGCACATATTTTATTTAAATTTAATTCAAAACGAAATGTTGATTTGCTTTTTATGATCGAACGACAAGCATTTGATTTTGTTGTAAAAATTAAGGCATTCGTGAGAAATTCTACAAACTGCTGCTATTGGTATTAGAACAAAAGCGCTTGTTGGTTTTATTTCACACTGACAGTTGTTACGTTATGATATCATTAAATGAATAATAACAATAACTGACATAAATTTTAAGCCGGCACTAATTGACAGGTGTAATAAAGGAATAAAATATAAGGTATTACCGTAATTCCTTTTCAGTTAGATGATATTTTTTTAAGAAAGATAACAACGTTTAAAATCGTCGGTTTGCACGAAAGCAGCCTAGATTCTGGTGAGATATTACTTTGTGTTAATTTTACGGAAATTGATCGTCTTCGACTTATTGATAAAGCAAGTTAATTCACCAAAAAAGAACATTATAACCTTAAATATTTCATTTAGATTACCTATTGCAATATTTGGAGTGTCATCGTGCTAAAATCACATACCGCGTAAGTATATATCAGTCGTTTTGAGCCAATACGACTTAGTTAAAGTTCCGCACAGATGTATTTGGACACATAATAAGACATTGTTCTTTTTAATTGGTTTACCTAGAACTTATTATTGAATGTGTTAAATATGTAGACACAAGAAAGAAATATTTTCTTGTACTTACGTATTTAAACAATGAAGTCTTGATATTTTAATAAAATATAATTTTACTAAAATGTCAAGACGTCTATGTAATTTAAATACATTTTTGTAGCTCTCTATCCTTTGCGAATGATTAGTAGAACTGTAATTTAATAGTGTTCTTGTCAAACTCATATGGCTAGGCTTTAGTCAATATCCTCGTTTTCGTTTTCTTGTTTCCAAATCATTACGCTCGGAATTTTCCTCTTGTCTAAATAGGACTTTTCGACAAACACTGAGACTTGTTATAAATTTTTACATTTTGCTTCTTTCATAGACTCTGATATTTTACGGCTCGCTTCGCTATACTAGTGTTAATCTTCAAACATAATTCCTTAATCAGCTAAGAAAACTTACAACAATCACCTCAAGCGAGATGAAAAAAATCCAAGTAGCATTAAGTTCAACTGGCGGCTATGTTTTCACTTGGGCCTATATGATGATAACTTTGTATCCCTATCTAACTACACAAGAATTAATTTTCTTAGGTAATTTTAAGCAACGATGAATCGCCTCACACCACAGCTCATTAGAGCTCCACACCTTGCTTTGGTATATCTTTTGTTTTCCAAATTTATCAATATAAATGCTTTTCGGGAAATAATTTAATATGAAATATAAATCAGGAAACTATTTTTATTATTATAAATTGGAAAAGGAATAAATGAAATTAATTTACATTATGCCACTGCTTTTTGAAAACAACAATTCTGTCTATTTAAAAAGCAGTTACGATATTTGGTTTCCTTAAAATGACGCTAATTTAGTTTTAATTCTCTTTAAAGTCAATTATTTTTAAACGAAAATTTATTAACTTAGTCAATCGGTAATTCAGTACATCAGTACATTGGGAAATGTGTTAATGATTTCATTACAAGCAGTAAAAGTTGTAGTTAAAGTAAACAAAAAAAAGGTGTTAAAAAAAATAATAACAGCATTACAAAACAACAAGTATTTTATTGTACTCGGCGTTGTGTCACTCATAATGTCTCTGCAGGTACTACTGATATTGAAACTCCGTAGCAGACACAAGATCCTGGTAACAGTGGTGCCTATTGGGTCTAATTTATAGTCTATGACCGATAGTACGCAAGGACGCAAAATTTCTTTTAAACTTGTAAAGTATTTGCGTATAATAAATAGTTTTTAGGCAGTAATGCCTCGTATTGGCCTTCTCCCTACCTATTGACATAAATTCCGAAACCAGGAATAGCGTATTACACCTCATAAATAAAGACCTATTTATGGTTGCAAAAACGTGAATTGTAGTAAATTGGTGGCTTAGACCTTCTTCGTTTTAAGCGTCTAAGTTTAGTAAAAATAGATCTGTAAATATTAGGAACCAAATGTAAAAAAAAGTAATACCCCAGAGTACCCTTTGGGTAATAATCTCTCTGAGTTTTAAACTTCACTAAAATCAGTTAAGCGGTGAGGAAGTGCCAATTTTGCATATAATCCAACAAACAAGCAAACAACTAAATATAAAAACTAACAAAGAGATTTTATATATACTTGAGTTGTAAATAGATATAAAAAATAGGTATGAAAAAAACCCACATTGTCCTAAATAATACTGTCAGGTTTCAATCTGTGGCAAATAATTGTAAATGAATGAAAGAAAAGTAGCAGACGACATGTCAGAAACTTACTGTAACTTTTCAAACAATTATCTTCCGTTTAAAATTTTAAATGTTCCCAATAGACTTTATTATAACGAGTATCAGTTTTTACAAGGTAATATAATACGCAAAAACATTACAATCACACTCGTACTTCTCGTATGTGGTTTGATAATTTCATATGACTACTTAATAAAGCCAAAAAATTTTTGGTTGTGAATTTTCAATATAAAAATATAAGAGTCTCCATAATTTAATTAATACTTTTCATGTCGTCTTGTTTAGCATATTTAGTGCAGCATGTATATCAAATACAATAAATAAATTATAAAACAATTTTCCGCAAGGTACGTTGAACCCTTTTTTAAGTCTATCATATCAGCGTTTGCACTATGTTACTAAAACTAAACTTAGGTTGGAATATAAAGAAATTAAAGATATATTGCAGAATTTATTTTTACAAATAAAGTTAGCATATTGCACAAATAATTGATAAATTTTTTCCCGAAAAATAATATTTTATATGAGAACATTCCTTTATATTCATTCCCTTTACATCAATCTGTGCCTTGTAGTAATGTGAGTTTTTTATCGATGTGTAATTTTTAAAAGAGCGATAACTGTATAAAAGCGAAAAAATTATCCAGATCCTGGAAAGATACAGTGTAGGGCAAAATGAAAGTGAAAATTTCTTATATATTGTTTCATAAAGTTAATGTTATACTTTGGCTTAGATCTTTTTAAAGAAGACTTGGAAAATATGGAGTGGGTAAGAAAAACAACAACCACTGATAAAGGCTTAGCTAACAAGAGCTAAATTTTTCTTGACTTAACTTGCTTAGGTATCTCTACTATGTTATATGAACCTTCTTTGTGCTGAGAGACTACGAAAGGTGCATCCTAACGAAAATATTAAAACTGTACAACAGAGTAAGTTGAAGACACAATAAAAAAATTCGTTTTAATTTAAATGAATTCGTCAAAATACAAATATGAAATGTCCAGATTGTTTTCTATGGGAGTGTTTAATACAGATATCAGTAAGCCACACACCTCAAAGAAAAATTTCTAAAGAGCAGCATATTCGCAGGATTTTCGCTTTTTATTATCCACATGATATGATATTAAGAAATATTTACAGATTAGAAAAACAAAAAAAAAAAAACCGTACTCTGGCGTTATTATACGTTGTTATGCATTAATTTCACCAGTTACTGAAGACTAATTAATAGGAACCCTTGATCGGATTATAAGTAAGTGACAAAATATTTCATGTGCATTAAGACGTAAAATAAATTAATAAATAAATAATAGAAGTACGTTTAGAAGTTCAGACTTCTATTATGGTAATGAAAATAGAACGAAACTTGCACAATTAGTTCCATCATTCTTAAATAATAGTCACACGAAATAACAATTTAACCTGAGTTATAGAAGGAAATAATAGTATCAAACTATAAATGAATTACATTTTACTTTTTTCTGCTTAGGTCCATTTTTTAAATTAGATTCTTAATATATTTATAAAGAAAAATTATATACGAATGTATGCGGACGTTTTCCAAAGAAAATCAGACAAATTAAACATAAGCAGAATGCGATGCCGCATTTTCTGGATCACTATATCTTTCATTAGCATTCTTCGCATCTATCTACCTTAAGTTGTGTACATTGCAAACATCATATATTTAAAAAAATAATCAATATTAATTTGATTAGACGAAATTTAAACATAAATAAAAGAAATTCTTTGTTGTTCTCATTGTACACTCTTTTCATAGTTTATGATTTGTAACGAAAAATTCAACCAGAAAAAATATGAGACTTTGTCAGTGTGTTTGCATTAATTGAACTTTCTTATCATCGAAAATGATACGATAGAAACAGAGGGCAATTTAACTTTTATTACTACAAACTAGTTATTATAACATTTTATTTCTCTCACTGGCTTATTGTTGGAGTGTATTAAAAAAAATATTTTTGTAAAAGGTTTAAGCTGCATGATTGTGCATACGGCTGCAGATAAATCAATATGTTAAATTAGTTTTAATGCATTTTGAAAGCTAATGTAATGTTAGAAGCAGATATTGTTTTATCTTGTTATCCCCAACTGCTATTTTTATATTTATTTTTGTGGGAAATACACTTCAAATGGAGATACATACAGTTTTTCATGTCATTTGTTTACAATGGTTTTAACATTATAGTGAAATACTTCTGTTGAAGAAAAAGTTATCAAACGAGAGTAGCTAGAACATTTTAGAATATATTTTGTTTTCCTCAAAAAAGAACATGGCGGCGCTGCTTAATCTTTTTTTATTAGAAAAAATTTTTTTAAAGAAATATATGAACATTTTTTATTTCTAGGTAATGGAGATCCTTCAATTTGACTTATTTTTAACCGACTCCAAATAAAGAAGCAGGTTATCAAGTCGTCTGAATGTTGCTTTTTTTAATGTTTGTGGCTGCAGAACACAGTTATTTCTAAACTGATTTTTAAAATTTATTCTTTATTTAAAGGATTATGCTTACAGGTTGCTTCTGTTTTATAAACATCTCACAATTTTAAGAATCAAAGGGTGTCCGCATACAACATACATGTTTTTACGTGTATTACGAACCGTAAATAGCGCTACTTTAAAATTTAAAATAACTGCGTATCATTCCAGCTTCCAATAGCACAAATTAATACAAAAATAAATCTTTAAATTAAAGATTGTCCTCACAGTTAAAGTAAATTGACCTATATGGACCCATCATTTGAACCGTCATAGACAAACACTTGAAAATAGGCTAGAATGTCGATTACTATGATCGTTATAATAACAAATATGATAATTAAAACTTAATTAAAGGGTGCCCCAATAGTTCATTTAATTTGATAAATGTGGCCATACTATTGAACAGTTTCAGACAGACGGTACACTATAACAGAAATTATAAATTTTGAATTTAGAAATTAAAGGACATTCCTATAGTTAATATAATTTGACCTATACGGTCCTATTGTATTAATTGTTTAAAACAATTAAAAATTTGACAGAATTTTCACTTTTTTGTCTGGTATAAAAATAAATATTTAAAATTATAAATTAACGAGTGTTACAATAGTTGATGTTGATGTGTTGTTCGCCAAACTGTTGAACCGTTATTGGTTCACATTTAAAGAGAAACTGTATTGCAAAATCCGCTATAACGACAAGTATACAATAGGTATTTAGTAATTAAGAGGTGTTGAAGAGATGTAAGTCCGCTATAAAAACAAGTATAAATTTGGATTTATAAATTAAAGGGTGTCGCAATACTTAATCTAAACGGTTTTGAACCGTTGTAGACAGATAGTTCAAATCTGTTTTGAAGTCGGCTTTTTTGCTAGCATTATTCATCGAAGTTATGAGTTTAGCCAATATGCTCTAAGATCCCGAAGCTCTCATAAAAAAGGAAAACAGCTATAAGAAAGCTATATATGCTCCAACTTGCTGTCGAAAGTATTTCATGAGCCCTGGTCCATATCTGGACTTTCTGGGTGAAAGTGTAAAAAATAACAATTGAACATTTTTGCCATTTCTTTTATTCATTTTTTTTTATCTTTACGTTGCAGATTATATTTTATTTGACAAACTACACATGCACTAAATATTTTTTATTTTTTTATTAATATATTATTTTTTATTTATAAAAATTTTATTGCATGTTTAATATAGTGCGTGGTTATGTTTCAGTGTACTTACACAACTGAAAAAGGAAATAATAACAATAATAACAAGTCACATTAAAGCTTTTTTGTAATTTAACTTTTTATTGCAAATTGAACTTTTTATGAAAAATTTTTAAACTTTATTTGGTTATTTACTTTTTGATTTTTCTGTGTATATCTTTTACATTGTTGAAAAAAATTGTTGTGACTAACCGTTTGTTTTACTTCATTTGCCGTTCAAATATTGTTTTAGTGCTAAAATCTCTGCAAAAGACACATACTGCATGTTCAGGAAAAAAATCGTTTGGGTAAATATTCTAAAATAAAGTGAATTAGATATTGAATGTATTAAAAATAAACGTTAAAAAACAAAACCAAATCAATAAGTTGTTAAGTTTTATTATGTTAGAATATATGTATAAGTGATATTGTTAAAAAACACTTCTCTTAATTATACTTTGTGTTTCTGAAAACTAGTTCACTTTGATTTTTTGTATAAACGAAAACTTTTTTATGAAATTTAATAGTCAGTCGAAAAAATATTTCAAACGAAGCAATCCAAATAAATTTATTATTATTCCGGCTAAATTGTGTTTTTCTGTTTTCTGGAAATTATATTAAAATAATATATTAAACCTTAAATTAAGTGTAAAGTTTAAATAAAATAGTATTAATGAATTATTTGCTATCCTATATAGGATTTTTAATAGATAGTTTATAAGTAAGATAGTCTAGGTTATACGTAAGAAAGTCTAGTCTAAGAAGCGTAAAATACTATTGTTTTTATACAGCATCTCATTCAGGTGAATTATATTTTACAAATAAAAATTTTTTTTGCCTCAATACAACTGCAGTGGGCTAATCCCTTGTCCAAGGTATAATCCAAAATTTTAAGACTCACGATAAAGATTTAGTATTAAAACACACACTGTCAAAGACCGATACTGCAACTTCAGCATCAAGTTTCGTAAGATCTATTGTTGTTCTAGAAGCTTTATACTTCAGCAAAGCCTCTTGGGATAAAGTTGCAGCAGCAACAATGCTTTTGAAAATTGGGATTATCAGCAGATATTAATAATCTTTCAAATTTCGATGCAGATGATAATGATGAGTTTTTAAAAATTAATCAAACTGTCTGTACTTAAGATGACTGTATTTAAATAATAAATCCATGCTCTGTTTTGGAGAATATGAAGAATATTAGATTCCATAAATTTTTATGGTGAAACATTAATGCAAATTGCTCGTTTAAGGCATTTTGTTAGAGAAGACTTTGTTGTAACATATAAAGTCAGTTTAAAACCAAACAGCTTATACTGAAACAATCTCAGTTGAAGCAGTCTACTCTAAACATATTTTCTTGTTTAACTACAATAATCTATTCTTTAAAGACAAAACCAAATATATAACGAAATGATTACATTTCTTATAAGCGGACACCTCTAATAACCGGACAAAAATACCGCAACTGTGAGTGTCCGGTTATGGGAGGTTTCTCTGTATTACATAACTTTATTTTGAAACACATGCTAATGAATATTAAAGTTTGATGTTGTTTTTGTTTTCTCAAGTATTTATTTATATTTTATACGCTGTTGTATTTTTAAGCTTTTAAGAAAATTCCTTTTTTTTTCTTTCTAATAATATCCATACCCTCAACGTCTAGAATGTGTCCAGTTTCTTTTGCATGTTGATCTAAAATTGTTGCCTTCTTTGCTTTTTTAACGTCGACTTTATGCTCTAAAATCCTTGTCCCGAGCATTCTTTTTATTGTCCCAACGTATTATTTATTTTATCTTGTGCTTTCAATTTCTTATCTACTCTTTGTCCCTTATTATGGGTTGCATTCGATTTTCGATATTCGCTCGCCAACGAAATCGAATATCGATTGTCAAATTCGTATTATGAGTTTGTGTTGAAAATGTAAGTGTTTGTGAATTGTGTTTTTTTTTACAAATGGTGGCAATAAATTATTTTAATGTCATGTACATATTGTTGTTTTGTTCTAAGTTGTAAGAACAAAACAACAATTGGAAAAGCTCGTTTCTCTAATCGAACAAAATCCACAGCTGGCAAGAGAAATATGCACATCAAACCATAGAAATGAAATAGCAAACTAAGCAAGTTTGTTATCACTTTCATAAACAAATGTCAAATTTATTACAAAAATTTGTATGTATACGTAATTAAAAATAAATTCTTGATAAAGTTTAATAAAAAATTGTTATATAAAATAAAACATAAAAAAACAAAATAAAAATAAATAGTTAATGGCATTTTTTGTTAAAGGACCTAGTGCATTGACGATTTCTGAAACTTCCTCTCAGAATGCTGCTACTTTTTCCTTTGGTCGCTGGTGATATCCACATGCAATGTCTGCCATTAAATTTGCCAGTATTTCTTACTGCTCTAGTGTTGCTGTTTTTGGCCTGTAGTACATAAAAAACACAGCAGGTTCGAGTACAAAAATTAACAATTTAAAATAAAAGAATATTACTTTAGTTAAATTAGTTAATTAAAAATAATTTGAAGTGTTTTTTAAACAGTTTCTACCATGTCAACTGCGAAAACGGAGCAGAATACATGCAATCGAAAGAAACTTAACGAAATCGAAACGAAGAATACCAATGATGTCTGACAGAGAAAAATTCAATTCGAATCGAATCGAAACAAAACGAAGAATAAGAATTTAAGTTTTACAATGCAAACTATTTTTGCACATTAAATTCTAGCTGTAACCAAACTCACATATCTGTATCTATGTACATTTATGCTCATAAACATTCTATTCATAGCGAATAAATTCGTTTAGGTAGTTGAACAATTTTTACCCAAGTTCTCTGAACTTTTTATTGTTTCTTTTATAAAATCTAAATTTTTTATGCAACATCATCATAATTTTAAGGTCAATGAAGCTCAACTACTATTTAAAACACATAATAACTTCATACAAAATTTAGGCATAAATAATATATTCCATTTGTTGAATTTTAAAAAAGCACAATGAAACAGCTGTAAACTACCATTTTATATTTTTAATTGTAACAAAAAATATTAAACAAAATCCATTGAAATTAAGTTTTTGAAAGGCAAAACTATAAAAATGGAAAGTGAAGGTAAAATAAATTTGCATTTTCCAATCTAAAAATATTAAAAAATATGCAACAAATGGCCTTAAAAATTTTTATTCAAATATTGAATCATTTATTGGGATTGAAATTTTAAAACCAATGTAGAGAAATATTAAACCAAAAAAATAATACACAAATATAGCACACAATATATGTCTTATGTACATATGAATTTAAACATAGAATTTCGTGGTTCTTATATCTGGATAAAATTGTAGATTCACGAAAACGTTTGTACGTGTTTTAATAAAATTATTCATAGTTAATGTACCAGGCACTTGACACAAATCAGTCCTACTACCCTAGCTAACGTTAGATAGATAGTCAGATTACGATATAAATGATATAACCTCAAATTCTTTTTCTGTTCTGTTCTGTGAAATATGAATTTTGTTTAACATCTTTTTGTAATTATTTGTCATTTTGGCGATATTTAAATTACCGTACCACATGTTTTTGTAGTTATTTAAAAATTTAAATTCGCTTACAAAATTTACACGAAAAACGTTAACTATATCATCTGTTAGAATATTAGGAAAGCAATTATGTAACGTCATGTCTATCGAGGTTAAGCAGGGTTAACTGTTTAAGTATTTGTCTTCGATATAAATCGAAACCGGTCGTGGAAGCCTCCTTATGTTGTTTTTAAATATAGAAAATTCTTGATTTCACTTTCAAAGAACCCTAGCTAGTTGCCAAATACCTAATAGTCATACCAAAAAATTTCATGTACTTTCTGTTTTAAATTAAATTTCAAATTTTTTATTGCAAAAACAATTTTTTTTAAGCAAAGTTAATATTTTTAAGCGACTTCATAAAATGAAGCATTCGTCAGAATGTTGCTTTTTTATGTTTGTCGCTGTAGAAATCAGTTATTTCTGAACCGATTTTAAAAATTGTTACTTTATTTAAGAGCTTATGTTAACATATTTGTGTTTATATTAAAAATAGTTGATAATTTAAAAATTAAAGGGCGTTTTTTATGTGTATTTTGAGCCATAAAGGGCAACACTTTAATACTATAAAAACTGCATATCACTTTAGTTCCAGAAACAAAATAAACCCAAAAAAGTAAACTTAAAAATTAAAGGATGTTCCTAAAGGTAACGTAAATTGACCTTTATGGAAGTATATATTACTATGCCCGTTAAAATAACAAATATAAGTATTGAAAATTATAAATTTAAGGATGCCCCAATAGTTTATTTAATTTGATGTGTTATGCCAAGCCATTGCACAGTTGTAGACAGATAGTTAATAGTAACAGCAAATATAAAATTTTAAATTGATTATTAAAGGGTTTTATCTTAGTTTATATGAAATGAAGTACATGGCTAATTTTTTGAACCGTAATAGACAGATAGCTAAAGCCTAGATGAAACCTTTGCTACTAACTCCGCTAGAAGAACAAGTCTATAATTTGAATTAAGAAATTAAAGGTTATTCCCATAATTTATGGTATTTGAAAATTTACTTTGTTTGATATATTAAGAAGTATAATTATTCAAATTTATAATTTAATAAATGAAATTAGGCTAAGGTTAATTTTTATATATTTTCATTTCTAAAAACTTTAGAAAGGTAAATTATTTATAAATGTACGCGGACGTTTTCCAAGGAAAACAAGAAAGATAAGACGTCAGCAAAATGTAATGCTGCTGTATCGCTACATGCTTTACCAATACTTTTCGCATCTATCTAGCTTATGCTGTGTATATTGTGAACATCATCTATTTAACCAACAAATTTAATCAATAATAATTTGGTTAGCTGAGGTTCACATACAACCCAAAGCATTTCTTCGTTGCTCTGTGTTTAATTTTATACATATGAGGGTGACACAATTGTTGATGTAATTTGGTGTATATGTCAAAACTTTAGAAATGCTATAGAGAGATGGTTAAATTAAAAAGAACTTCAATCGTTAATTCCACTTTAACAGCAAGTGTATAATTTTTTATTTGAAACTAAATTAAATGTATGTATGTCACCAAGCTTCGAAGCCATAAAGAACAGGCCGTGTATTAAATCGGTTTTTTACAAATATTATCGGTAAAATGTTGCTGAAGATGTAATATTTTGTAGAAATGTAGATGGTTAAGTCATACTTATAGTTTGTTATGTGCTAAAATTTCGGTTCTATATTTTAATTTTGTTTAGAAAAATAACCAATATGGAACATCTCCACATCAGATAAGCAGTAAACAATTTTCGACGAGAAACATATTTTCATGTTTAAAAGAATAACTTAATCATATTAAAATTATACTGAGAAATTGTCATTTAAATAATGGTACATGAATTTTGTTTCTAAAATATTTATTTAATAATAAAAATACTAAAGAGCATTATAAAATTTATTCAAATTATCAATAACAAGAATCATTCCATATAACTTTGGTGACATTATAAACATCAATAACTAATTTTTCTTCGGTTTTGGTTCAAGTAAATCAGTATCAAACTCCTTTTATATATCAGTAAAGATTGAAAGGCGGTGAAAAGTTCGCAATTGTTGCTCAGAAATATAGTTGTTACATTCAAATTGTTTCAAATATATATATTTTATCTGTTGCATATGAATGATGTATTTTGAGATGGCATTGGTTAAATTTTTATTTTACTCACGTTGACATAAAATATTTTGTCGTAAGTGAGTATTATCAGTGAAAGTTTCGTGATTATTGTTTTTTTCTTTTTTATGTCTTTTTTTTGGTTTGTTCTTACGACGACAAAATCTTCTACTATTAACGGGTTGATAACAAGAATTCATGGAAGCAAAAGCTTTCTAAAATAAAATTAAATAAGATGGTTTCAACATAATGCTTGTTTTTTTCTTTCTCGTAAGTAAGTCTTGAGAGTGGGTTTTAGGAAAGTCACTAATATTTATACACACCCTCATGAGCGTGCATAAACCTAGTTAGTTTTCATTATTTAATATTTTTGCATGTTCTTAATTCAGTTTGCAAAGTAGAAACCGTAAACCATTTCAGAGATTTTTGACTTTTTTGTACTTTCGATTTCGCCCTTTGTAAAACAATGCTCAGTTATGTATAAAAATTTAGATGCACGTAATTTCAATCCTTAGAAATATTTAGTAGTAAACCGTGAGTCCCCTAATTTTAGAAATAGGATCGCTAGTGACTTTTCACAAACGATTTATGAGTAAAAAAATTTTTTATTAGCGTGCATTATCGTAAGTTAAAAAAAACAAATAGTGAACTTGTATTTGATAAGTTAATAGCATAGAAGCGTAGACTTTTTTGACGCAAAGGCATAAAAACGACGTCTTATTTCTACATATGTAAGCATCGTAAGTAATAGGCGGCTAAATTGGATAGCTGAAACTGAAACTTTCTTTGCCTATTTTATATTTATCAATCTTATCCTTACTTTTCCATATAATTGAGAAATGCATACCGTGATATATATTATAAAAAACTAGGTTATTCGTTTAAAGACAAGTCGATAATTAACCCCATATTAAAATTTTGAAAATTTTCGTTATATGTGTCATCTTATTATTTCAACAATTTTTTGGCAACAAGGGAAACTTTATCATTATCACACAAAGAAGTAAACATTACTGACATCAATTTTCATTACAAATAAAGTCATTTAATTTATTTATGACCGATGAAAGAACAATTTTCAACTTAAGATTAAACTTCCGCGTTTATAAAGATCAACTTATATCGACCGACTCTAACGACAACAGCATGCACAATTTTAAAAAATACTATTATAACAAAGTAAGGAAATAAAAAATACTACAACAACAGCGATAAAAGTATGGCAACATGTTTTGAGAAATTATTGCCTAAATGTTAAATCGGGTCAATAAATATGCAGCGACAATATGAGCAATAATTGTTGCTCGTCTACAAAAAAGAAGTACATATGTACATTTATATGCATGTACATACTGCATAAAAAATGCCAAGAATCTTTACTCATAAGATCATAAATAATAACTATAATTGCCTTTTTTATTGAAAAGTAAAAAAAAAACTTTTACATAAGTTAAAAAATTTTTCGTTGCAAACGCTTCCTAAATACTGAAACTGTCTCAACTAAAACTTTTTGTGAGAAACGTTTTTGTTTACGCAAACATGAATAATAATTTTCGGAGATGACATTTTCATTAATATTTATTAAACGCACCAAATCGAAAGGCGCTGTTTTTTTGTAAATTTGCAGCTTTATCTTTGATTAAAATCAATTTCTCCAATTACAATGTATTGAATGTTGTGTACTCGTGCAGTGACAATTTAATGGACATTTTGAGATTTTGGCACTTTTTCCTTTTATTGTGGCAACTACATGTTAATGAACCTTTGCGCTGCTTTAATGTTTGTGGGTACATACTTTAATATAAACATTTAGTTTTACATGTATGTAAAGACAAATATGTTATTTTTTGCACTCCCCTAGCATTTTTTTTTTTTTATGTTGAGGATAAATAATGCGTTTTGCATAAAAATTTTGTTTCTAAAAAATAAACCGTCCAGGACCCTCGCATATTAAAGGTAAAAAACGTCTTAAAAAGCTGTTAAAAACTTGACTGGCTTTATTTATCCATAATTCTTAAGGTAAAAGTTTTTCGCGATTTAGTTATATAAACTTTTTTTCGCTACGAAATTGCAAATGTTTTGTTCATACAAATTTTTAACTACGAAAGACTGTTAGTAGTTTTTTAGCGTCCCAATTCAAAGTTTATTTAAGACTGATTTTAAGTGGCCCACCTTCAAATTTTAAGGGTTATAATTGCGTATAATTTTCATCATGCGATAAAAAATTTTGTGTACAATTATTACGTGAATAGATTATGTCCAATATTTTCTCCATTTCATGACTAAACGACCAAAACCTGACTCAGGTCTACACTACTTTTCTTAAAATTTTTAATATTTAAATACTTCTGGTATGCAAATCGATTATTTTTACTTTGTAAGTTTTGGAGTCAGTTGGATATTACTAAATGTTATATTTTACCGAATAATCGAATTAACCTTTAAGAAGTATTCGAATAATCGAATAAATTGTAAAGTTTAAAGTTATATGTTTTGGGAAATAAACACTAATAAAATGCATTTAATTTTATAATCTATATTATTTTGGTTGTGTCTGTAAACAGTTAATAAAGTTATTTTTTTTTAAATTTTAAGGAAGAAAACCTTTTGTAGTGCTGCTCCTCTGCATGTATTATGTCTGCTTTGCTTTTGTTCTCCTTAGTGTGATAACACTGGATTGAATCTCGTTATCAACGCAATTCTTCTTTCCACCATGTTGTTGACTACTTACAGACGTTTAACTACCTTTTTGGCTGCAATAAAGTTTTTGTTTTGCTCCCAAGGAAGAATATCATACAGCAAAAAACACATACTGATTTTAGTTCTTTTCATTTAAAATAATATAAAAAAATAAGTAGGTGTTTTTTGTAACGAAGTCACATAATTCAAGCGATATAAGCTCATTGGCAACCAAAGGAATGCGTTGTGGATAATCAGGATGCGATTCTTTTTTTTAATTTTTTATCATTTTCCTTTTCATTTAAATATTAACATCATCGTTAAAGAAAGATAATGCAATATTTCTTTCATTAATATACCAAAGATTTCTACAAAGTTTACTTTGCACAGCAGTTCCAACGCCATTGTCAAGTTCTTTGAACTGTTCTAATTCCTTCAACAGTAGCAGGTCGTTGTTCGGTGCCTTTGTTGCAACTTGGGACAGGAACCAGTTCTTTAAATACAACCGGACAACAAAGACATTAAAGCGGCGAATATTTTCTAATCGTTGAGCTGAAATATATTGCTTTGTTAATGTAAAAAATAATTTACTAACGTTTTTAAACTTACAAGATATGTTTAGTTGTGTTCGAAAAAGAAACATTTTTAAAGAAAAAATATGTATTTGATCTTCAATGAAACTACTTCTGTTTTTATTTTTTTTTTTACTAGGACCAGTAGTCAGGGGATGAGGGATAGAGGGAGTAATGCTTGTGGACATTTGATTTAAATGTTTGCACATTGAAAGTGGCAGGAAAGACCTCTGCAGGGAGTTTATTCCACACACGAACTGTTCGGCTAAAAAACGAATTTTCTCTGATTCTCTGGCCAATCGACTACAAAGCAATGCGGTCTTGATGCAGAGCATGCATAAAGTTAGGGTTTTCAAGAACAAGTTCCCTGATTTCATAAGAGCTCATTCCGTTGTTGTAACGATAAAACAGTGAAACCCACCCCACACTGCGTCGATGATCTAGTGAGTCAATAGAGCTGGATACCCTGCTGTCACCGATGAGTTTCTTTCCTCTCTCCTACACGCGGTCGAATAATTCCAAAATGGACTTTGAAGCACCGGACCAAACATGAAAGTTGTATTCCATTTTCGGTCTGATAAAGGTGATGTAGATAGTAAGGAGATCAGATGGATTGAAGTATTTCTTACACCGTTTTAGAACACCTAGGCACTTAAATTCTTATTTTGCGACATGAAAAATATGCCTTTTCCAACGAACATCACATTGAATTTTCATGCCAAGAACATTGACAGTTTCTGATTAATAATCTTTTAATTGGTTAAGTTTGTATGGACAAGACATTTGTAATTTTGTAACAAAAAAAGTTTGTATAACTAAAACGCTAAAAATAAAACCAGACATCTTTTTAACAGCTTTTTAAGACGATTTGTACCACTAATTGGCCTGGCCGGCTTACAATTTAAAAACTAAGCTTTGACGCTCATCATAATTTTAATCCTTATGAGCGGGGAGTAGAAAAAAGATTTTTTTACAAATCCCATATATTTCATGGGTGCTCTTATATACATTCATATTTGTAATGTACATTTATGTAATAAAACAGAAGATTTTAAAAGTTATTTAATTTTAAAATATCTAACTTAAGGACCTTAGAAAATATATTAAATATAATAATTTTGTATAAAAATATTAAATGGAGTTATTTAGTTCATGAACGAACTGGTGCAGTTGTACTATGAATTCGATTGGCAGCCTTACTTTTCAAATTTCAAATTTTGTTTCTTGTTATTATTTAACTCACCTAAGAGTGTGTTATCTACGAACTTTTTTATGATTCAAATTAAAAAGTTCTGCCTCTGTGAAGTTGAGTTAATTTGAATAAATTTTTATAGTAAATTTTACCAAATTTTTCAATCGTTTTAATAACCATCGCAAAAAGTTTTTGATGTATTTTCTGGTTTTTCAAATATTGCCAAGATGCGTTTCATGTCTGATAGCTGCGCTTATTCGTCTGAAATTTATCAAAATGTTTGTATGCTCTTGTAATTGTGATTTAATAAATTCTGACACATTTATCTTAACAGTTTTTTTACGTTTTCTTCCTAATTTTTGTAGTTGCTATTATTTAGTTATAGACCAAAATACATAGATATCGTTATATTCGACAATGTTAAAGGTAATCTAAATATTTATGTAACTTAAGTAAAATACAAAATTTTAAACTTTGCAGACTTGAATTATTAAACCAAATTTCTTATCTTTTTATATCAAAGATTTAATTTTGTTATGAAAATTAGATATGCAACCCTTTTCAAAAATACTTTAATAAAGTTAGCGTTATTGTTGTCCTTAAAGATGATGAATTGTGTGTGTGCGTGGTCACTTCCATCTCCATCACTAAAAGCCAACAATGCAAAGATCGTACATCACATCTCATGAATTCAAATCCGATCAGATCTTCGAGCATAAAGAAAGATAACTTATAAGAAAAGGTCACTATGGATGAGTTCAAGCCCGTGATTAGAAAAAAAGAATATAGTTATTGTGTACGCATGGTATTAGAACAGCATTGGTAAATAAGTAAATATTAAAAATAATAAGAAAATCGTAGAACAAAACTAGATGGCTTTTTACACTGATATCTTGGCGAAACGCATGGAAGGTATAGAAAATGTGAAACATTCATTTACATTGACAACATTTAACATCTAAAATTTACTATCAACTCATCTGACAAAATCATATAAATTAACGATGCACAGTGGCACATTTGCCGAGAAGGCGGTCAAAAAGCCGTATTTTTTTATTGGATCGGAATTTTGATATGCGGTTTTTTTCTGTTTGGCAGGTAGAATTTTAGACTTAAATTTTTGATAAAAAGCATAAAAGTCGACCGACAAAAAAAAAACGTTACACATGGTTTAATGTTCGTTAGCATTATTAAATGAAGTTGAGTATAAAGGACAAGTGAAAAACAATAAAAAAAATTTCATATGTATATCCTATTCTTATTGTTACAAATTATAATTATTATTAGTTTTGTAAACTTAATCTTGTCAGGAAACGCAAAATTTTGGCCACCGTAATATTTTTAAGCTCAAAAGCAGCAAGGGCAAAGGGTTGGTTTTTTTAACATCCTTTTAAAATAAAAAAATTTTAGTTTTTAAAATGTTAAAACTTTCTTCTAAATAGCGCTGATTTTAATTTTCTAATAGTTGTTAAGCCTCCTTTTCTAATTCGACTGGAGTTGTTTTCCATTTTTGTCGAATGTTGGACATATATGGATCTGAAGTACGCAACAATATGGTGATAAGGCCTTCATTAGTACAACATCTAGACATTTTTCTTGTGCTATGTTCGCAAAAGAATGTTCCTTCTTTCTTGCGCTTCTTCAGACAGATCTCCTATTGGTAGCAAATTCTGTTGAATGATTTGTTCCCTAATATATAAATTTGTATGAACCATTTAAGACATATATCTCCAAGAGTATTTTTCATTGTAAAGTGCAGCTATTTTATGGGCGAAATCACCAAATTTTTTGCATTCGTCGTTCTGCTGCATGCTAATACTTGTAATATGATTTTGAATTGTCTTATTTATTCATAATCTACACCTGTGTTCGATGCTGCAGTTTTTAGATCGGAAAAAATCTTCTTGCAATATTTTCATCATTCGAATTTTCTTATCCTTATTTAGGTTGGCCGATAATAAGGCCTAGCTGAAAATATCTTTCTTGAATTTGTACTTTTTTCTTTAGTTTTTCTGTAAAAAAAAAACATGTACCACGAACACTCAGGTACAGATTCCCATACTGTGTGCGCATATCTTCTGTGTACAAAATAGTGTAATTAACAATATATAATAAATATTAAATTTGAAAGAATGCCATAATAAACGTATGCGTATTTTATTTATTCTAGATTCATTATTATTTATGATGTTATTGTTTTATGATACATTAGACATTAACAACTCTTATGGGTAACTAAAATTTCATTAAATAATTAGGTTTTTGCAAATGTGAAAGATTGTACCTATAGTGCCTTTTATAAAATACCTAACCTTTGGTCCAAAAAAATCGCTCTGGTGCACATGGTCGCAACCTGTTCTTTTAACGTGGTTTGACGGGAGGGAGTTATGCTCTATTAAGCACCAGATTTTTAAAAAATTTGGACCTTTTTAAAAACAAAATGTTTAACAACTTCTGTTAGAAAAATTATAATTTACTAAAAAAAAATTCATTCTAACAAAATATTCGGAAAGTCTATTTTGGATCACCCTGTTCAGTGTGTTATAGTTGGAACAGAGTTCTAAATTTTTGCCTCTCGAGGTTTACTGGTGTTTAGTTTCAAATGATTAAGAAACCACTAAGATCCGTAGCCTCAAAAAAAGGAATTTTGGCCGCCTTCTTAAAATTTGTGCCACTGTGCGACATATAATTTTTAGTAGTAAAAATTAAGTAAACGGCGTATAATTTGTAGTAGTAAAAATAAGATTTTAAAAAATTGATGTCGAGGGCACATTAATAATTGAACTAATTGTAACATTGAAAAAAAAACTCAGTTATTAATGCGATGGATTTAAATAATGGAAGACCATCCTGGAAGAAGAATTTTTAGTGGATATAAGTGGGTTTGTTGGTCTCAACACACTAGATTATGAACATTTATTTCAATAAATACTTATGGAATGTTTAGAAAGAAAGATGTCCCAAATAAATAAAATAATTAATAAAATATAAAATGAAAATATTTTTTTTTATTATTTGATTTTTAATTTACTATTTTTATTATAATAAAACTGCCGATTTTTCCAAGCTCAAAGTCACCAAATAGTAAATATTTTTTTATTGCTCTTTTTCAATACTTTGTTACATATTTTGGTAGACTCTTAAGAAATAGAAAAATGTATTATTTTTATTAATTTTTTTTCTTAACTAGTGTGTCTGTACCAAAATATTTAAAAAACACCACCTTTGATGCAGATGCTAGTTTATTTCTTTACTTAAAACACAAAATATATTAATTTATTTATATTCAAATTTTAAAACAAGAATTCACGTGTGCCGCTACTTTTCATTTAAAAATATTTATATATATTTTCAATGTTATTTTATCAGTGGTGCCACCAGAATATCGATATTACAGTCACTTTTTCAGTGGTGACACTAAAATAATCGACAGATGTAAAGTGGAACAAACTGAGATGGGAACATCTCTTAAAGATGTTGATTTTCAGCTCTGTGGAACATCTGCGCAAATTGATGGTAGATCTTAGATGTTGATCAATGTTAAAAGGCTATTAGTAATATATGTTAATATTACTTTTTCTTCAAATAATATTATTTATAGAAATATCTTTGTAATAGTTTTGTCGTTTTAATTATATTTTAGTTAAAGAAACTAACAACCATTTATTACAGAGTTCAGTTTATAACAGAGTTCGTAGTTTTGTACGAAATATATCGCAAGTAGCAATTAAGTGTATAGTACCATTATTCTACACGAACTAAATAAAAAACTAAAAAAAAATAATCTTAAAAGAAGGTTCGAGAAGATACATAAAAAATTAAATTAATGACAACGCACTGCACTGTAAAATTCCCGTAATAGAAAATAAATGCAATGTACAATTTTATTTTATTATTTTGCTTAAAAATATAGACATACTTGTTTCAAAAGTTTTAAAGGCTTTTTAGCATTTCATAATTATTAATATTTTTTTTTTTTTTTGTAATTTAGGCTCCGCCCTGAGAAAAATGTTAAAATTCCTCTATGTTTAATGAAGTTGTCCTGCAGGAGCTGCAACGTTTCGAAGCGCTGAAAATAAAAAAGCAGATTCATTGTGAAAAACAATTTTGAACAATACATTATGTGTTATAAATGAAGTTAGCTTGATAAATCCTTGTGAACTCTATTATTTCCCTCATCGTTATTTATTAACAAAATTGTATTTGAATTACTCCCAGAAGTATGCCACATTCTAATTTATTGCATCTGTATTTTTTTAATTGTATTGCATTTTTTTTTGTATTTTTTTTTTGTCGTATTTAAGATTATGGAAAATTAAACCTTAGACCAACGCACTCATATATTTTAATTTTTTTTATATAAAGTTACTGTAGATTTATTTCGTCGCTATTCGTTCTTTCCTCTTTTAAATTAAGAAATTTATGAGTAAAGAATATTTAAAAACTTAACAAACAAAAAATATGATGAGACTCATTCATGTCTTTCTTATCTTTAAATATGCAGTAAGCGGAGTAGTATTGTACTTCAAGCACTTTTGTAATAATCTTGGTATGAAATTTTTGCTTTTAGCATCACAAACAACTGCCATTACTAATCTACCTATCCAGTAAATAAGCATGTACATACATATGTAGAAAATTTTTAATTGATGTAAATAAAAACAAAACACTAACTGTTTAAGGCGCAAAAACTTTTTGCCACATTTATTATTGTAATTTTAATTAGAAAAGTTCTGGATTGCTTTAAAGCATTTCTGATGAGACTATACTTGACCATACACACACATGCAGAGTGATATATAGATGGAGAGATTCGGGTTCTTTGACATTTTTAATTAGTTTGTTTATATAAAGTTTATTTTTTTATTATTGTTTTTAATGTCTTATATCGTATTAGTTTACCCTTACATTTTGCTTATTTTTTCTAATAATAAAGACGGGTACTAAAGTGTAGCAATAATTTTAAATGGATCTTTTATTTTACTATTTTATAAAAAAACAAATAAAAATGGAGTAAGGTCTTGCCGAAACCAGCATTTAAAAGAGATCCGAATTTTAGAAACAACTTTTTACTAGGAACACCATTGTTGTAATGCTCACCAACTCTCTTAAACTAAATATCGTTTCGTTACTGCCGCGGCGCGCCGTCTGTTGTATTCCCCAAACTTAATTAAGTAATATAACAATTTTTATTTAAATGTTTATTATTTTTAAAATTTCATCTTTTATTTCAAAAATTTCTTTTTATTTCGTCGATGCCAATAGTACCTTTGAAATTCGTCTTATGCCCTTCCTATCGCATCAAGTGCCATGGAAATAAGTTACAATAAAAAATACAAAAGTCACAAGACAATCATTTTAAATTTTTAATCAGTCTGTCTTTCATGCGCAGCAATATAGTTTTTGTTTATTTATTGTGGATTTTTTTCTTTGTTTTGATATTCAAGTGTTCCTAAAAACTCTTCTGTTGTTTATGTTTCATCCTATAATCAATTCTGACCAAATATTTAATTATTAAAATAAATTATTTTGAAAAAACTGGTCAATCAAGCACTGGGTGTAATTTTTAATTAGAAAATAAATTCATTTTAGTTCAAGTGGATGCTAAATAAATTGAAAAAGAAATTATATACAAGTGGGTTTGATAACAAATAAATAATTTTAATTTGGTTTAAGTTCGCCTAAATTTAAATCCCTAAACATATAAAGAAAGAAAAATTAATAGAATACAATGCGGCATTATCCGTCGTTCTGATTTTTCTTTCTTTATGAATTTAAAAATTAAAATGTACGTGCACTTAAGCCGGACTTAGATTATTTATTTAATGTAAATAGTTCGAATAATAATTGTAAGAATTAACAATAAATCGATTATTTTTAAATGTTTAGTATTCAAAAGCTCTCACTAAATTATTAGGAAATGCCTTCAGAAACCTTATTATTTTTATAAAATAGACTAAATTAATTTTAAGGTTATTATGGAACAAATCTAAGTTACATAAAAACATTTTATAGTTTTATTTAGGTATTGAAAAAATTACTATTTTATTTTAATAAATATTTATTTTTTAGTCTTGCTTTATTTAAAACACTTTAAAGTTGTTTCTCTTCCATTTTTATTTGCAATTTAACCATGAATTTCCTTTTCAAAGCTCTTTACAATTTCACTTTCAATAATTGTATATGCATGTCTGAAAGTGACCAATTTCATTCAAACTAAATGTTATCTTTTTATTATAAAAAACCAAATTGTGTGCCATTAAAAAAACCATCAGAGAAAAAATAAAATAAAAACTTGTTAAAATTTTTATAACCAAAAATAAAATGAATATAAGATTTTGGTAAAAAAAAAAACCCAGCTAGAAACACAAAACGCAAGAAACTTAAAGCATATATCAGAAATATTAGTAGACAAAACTATATTTTAAATTGAAATTTTATACTGCAACAGAATCAGCAGCATTAAGATTTGTAACATCAGAAATTCATAACGTGAAGCAGCAAAAACTATCGTTATGAAGAAAAAAGTAAAAGTCTATATGAAAAAAATATATTTTATGGATTTAATATGAAGATGATAGTTGGTTTCTTTTTTAAGTTTAAGCGGAAAGAAAATAAATTGAAATATACGCAGTTAACTATCCACTGTTTTTTTTTCTTAGCAAGGAAGTTCCATACCTTCTTTTAGAAAAGTATTTAAAACTGTCAGCAGGGCCTGATGAAAAAGAGGGTTTTGCTATTATACTATAATCCAAGTTTTTTAAGCATCAGTATATGAGCAGAAATTGAATAGTAAAATTCGTATTAGGATGGCGTATAATGGATTGAATATATACATATATATGAATAATAATTTTGCTCTATTACACGAGTATGAAGGTATGTCATTAAGATGTTCACACCTGCTAGGTTTGAACTTCGAATCTTTTACCAAGCTTGAACAAACTGGTTCAAAATTTTTTTATGATTGAACAACTTCGGTTATGCCGAATCTTATATAACCTGCACCGTATATGTAGAACTAGTTTAGTGAAAAAACACTAAATAAAAAAAATAATGGGATGACAGGGAATTAAAACATAAGAAAAAAATATTAAATGCTACATAAAACTTTTTATAAAAATGTCACCGGCAAGATTGTAAATTTTTTATGAAAAGTTCAGAGGCCCCTAACTTGGAAAATATAAGCGTTTGCCATTTCTTGTTGTTAATTTCTCTATCGCTCTATGTTCTTTTTTTTATTAGAATTACTTCATTGTTCGGAATGATATGGAAAAATTAGAGGCAGGTGTGGTGTTTTGCACTGCCTCAAAGGACATGGACCGATCTTGCCTAAATTTTTTCCAGCTGATCTAGTGTCTTTGCAAAGTTGATTTTAACACAATGACAGATGGACAGACGAACATCTTTTTTCAATCGATTTTGTTATGCATAAGTACTCAAAATACTTTAAATGGTCGGAAATGGATATTGTAGAAATTAAAAACGGAAACAAAAACTTAGATATACACTTATTCCACTTTTTGCGGTAAATGATATAAAAATATAAAAAATTGTGCATGCTTTAATGCTGCAGTTGAAAATAGTTAAAATGTGTGATAAAATTTATGTAACTAAAATAAGATTAAATTATGTCCTTGATCTATTTTAGCTAGAGCTGCATCTGATATCAAAATAAATAGTTAAACTCACGCTTCATAGCAGATTACTTTTGCAAAATTATTAAAAAAAAAATATAGAAAAGAAAATCGCTGCACCATAGCACATTTACAATGCTAAAAACTATTGCATCTTTTCTTTTTTGGATTTTGTTTTTATTCTGTTTCTGTTGTTTTTTGATAAGAGCTATAACGATTTACAAATCTTAAGCGGCCTATCCACGATCAAAATATTCGTCCACCATTATGGTAGTATTTGTGAAAATGTATTAGTATATGTTAAACAGACGACGATGAATGAAAAATCAAAAAATTTTGATTTTTAGCATGCCGAATGTCACACATTGATGTGTGTATGGTTTGTCTTTCAAGCACGTACAAATTTTTCATTAAAAAAGACATTTCAAGTTGTGCGGTTGTTTAAAATGTCGGAAGAAAAAAGATATCTTGGAATTAATCGAAGTTTACCAGTCAATACATGCAGTTTAGAACGAAAGTAATTTACTAGAATGATACAAATAAAAAACAAACTCCGGAGTGAAACTAAAAAATTATATATAAAAAATAAATATGATGCGCACAAATTTTAAAAAAGAGCTTAAAAGGAAAACAATTTTTAATCACTCTTATTCATAAACTTTATTCACTACTTTTTATTTTGTTGTTTCCTAAATAATAGATTTGTTTGTTTGAATGTTTTTTTTCTAGTGCCATTTTCGTAATAGGGAAAGCACGATTTTGACGGCCCAAAAACAAACTAAAAATAAATTTTTGACTGGTTATTCAACATGTTTACATCAAAGCGCATAGCACATGTATACGAACTTGACAGCCAGTATTTTTGATCGTGGATATACCGCTTTAGTTTTAAATAATTAAAAATCAGATGTTATAAAAAATTTGCCATACGTTTAAAATAATGCATTGATGCACATTCAGTTTCAACTAGTAGAATTTTACATTACGGACTTTAAGGCGCTTGTTACAAGAGCGAGTTATATCACAAACTTGTTTCTCTTGTATAAAATGCAAAATTGAACTTGCAGGTGAAGAATGTGATGGAAGAGTTGGTGAAAATTCAGCGTTACTTCGAAGAGGCCATAGAATCAATAAGCAAAATAATGAACGCCACTCTTTAGAAAATTAAATAAATTCGACAACAGACTATAGACAGGAATCGCAAACTCGCGATGAATTTTTCAATTATAGTAAACTTGCTTTCTATAAAAAGCCTCTTATTTAAATACTTAATCTTAATTTATCTCGACAATCTGAAACTATAGCATAAATAATTATTCCTGCACACAGTTTAAATTTCGAGAAGTCCACAAACACTGGACTTTAGTTCGTTTGTGAACGAAAAAAACTTAATGAGTCCGATAAAGATACACTTCTTTTCAGTCTAAAATGTAATTTTAATAATAATGAAGGTCTCTTAACGTATCCTTATGCAATACCACCTTATACCCAAATTTAAAGAAGAAGGCGAAATCGCCTTTTTCAACACAATTTTAAATATTAAAAAACTCTAATGCTATAATTCATATTTAATATATTTTCTATTAGTTGGAGAATGTTACTTCAATAATTATCAGTTTAAAAAAAATATTTGAATAATTTATTGAGATAAAAGTTTTAATTATATTTAAAATTTTATTTTTTATTGAAGTTAAATATTCCTTTTTGGCTTTATAATCTTACTTGTAGAATTTATTATTATTTTGCTTAAATTTAAACTTACGCAGAAATTATAACTAAAATAATTTATAGTTAATTTTTTTAAGAGAAATTTTTTAAATGTAGCTTAATTCGGTTCATGGTAAAAGATTTTCTTATACGGCATTAACACTATGCAATTTTTCATGAAACTAGCATGAAATTTTTGTTTGTTGGTATTGCTTTAGTTTTTGGAGATATTACTGTTGCTTATGTTTATTTTTAAATAACGCATATAGCTGCAACTTAAATAGAGAATTGAAGGAAAAATGCCTCGAAAAATTGCATAGTGTAAATTTGCACTTAGTGTTTTTTGCGTAACAATTCTCTTATCGTTTTTACGCGAAAACGTGTGAATGAAAAAAAGTTAGAGAAAGTTTCCGCTCTTTATTCAGGAAAATAGTTTCGATTACAAAAAGAAACAATGACAATTTAGCAAGAACTATACAAACTTATTTAAAACATATCGCGAGTTTTTTTAAGCCCGAAGAACTTTAAATTATAAAAAATGACACCAAAAATTTAATTTTGATGAACAATTATTTCTTATTATACTTAGTACACGCTGGCAACTCATTGTGAATAGACTCATACTTAAATAACTCTATCAAATCATCCCAGTTTGCTTTAAAAATCAGTCATCGATTCGAGCAGCTAATAGACAACTTCGTGAGTTTTATGGTGCACATAATCTTCCGTCTGTGCAAACCATCCGTCGAACTGTGGATAAATTTCATACCATATACCGTTTAGAGGATGCAAAAACACTAACACGTCGAAGAAATGTGCGTACTGTAAAGAATATCGCTGCTGTAACGAAAGTGTGGAAGAAGCTTCAAATTTATCGATTCGCCGTCGGCTACAGGAATTGGGGTTCGGTAACGAGGCCATTATATGCGTCGTATTTTCGCCGATTGTATTCTAGAAAAGTAAGTAACTGAACCGTTGTTTTATCGCCAAGTTGTTTTCAGCGATGAGGCTCATTGTTGGCTTATCGGGTTTGTTAATAAAAAAATTGCGGCATATAAGTAAAACTAATCTACAACATACCCTACAGACTCCATTACATCCAGAAAAATGCACCGTTTGGTGTGGCTTAAACGCTGGTGGCATAATAGGACCTATCGTTGCGGTCAATGGAGATCGCTACCGGACTATGATTAATGACTTTTGATTTGAAAATTTAGATGACAACAATCCAGACGAAATGAGGTTTCAACAAGATGACGCTACGTACCATACTGCGAGAGTTATTAAAATAAAAGTGTGGCGATAAGTTGATTTCAAAAAATAACTTGTCAATTGACCTCTAAGGTCGTGCGAGCCATCTCTTGAATATTTCCTGTGGTGCCACGTGAAGTCACCGGTATATACTGATGAACCAGCAACTTTTGACACCGTGAAGGCCAAGATTGTTCGTTATATTCGTGACATACGGCTAGCAGTACTTGAAAAAGTGACGAATAATTGGACGCCCAATATACGCTCCGTTATGAGCAGCCGCGGTGGCAGTATGCCCGAAATCATTTTACATATTAATGACATGTTCTGATCTTTAGTATAAAAAAAATTGATTACAATTAAATTTTTTATTTTTACAATTTAAAATTCCGTCGGGCTTAAAAAATCACCCTTACTAAAGTTGACGCACAAAAAAATGAAAAATTTTTTGTTTTTTTTTAGTGCTGCGATTTTGTTAAAACTTAGTGAGTTAATAAAAGTGATCCAAAATATTAAAAATTAACAAGCACATATCACACTTCGTCTATGCTTTTTCTTTTAAAATGGAAGACACAAACGAAATGATAGATAACAATTTAATACGTAAGTCACTAACAGTAATGATTTATATTTAATGTTAGAAATACCACTAACAAAGAAACCTAATTGCAATTACTATCTTGTTTTGCTTGACTTGACTGCAAAGTCCATCTACGATGTATCTAATCGTTTGTTTCAGTTTGTAGTTCGCCTTTTTGACTGTTTAGAGTTAAATTAAATAAACCATTTTGAAGTAAAGTTATTTTCATTTTTGCTTATAATTTGTATGTAATTAAGTGTGGGGTTTTTATTTAAATTTTGCTAAAATAAATTAAATTACACATACAAAGTTTGGTAAAACTTAAAATAAAATATTCTATATGTAAGAATAATATATTCGGCTACGCCGAATCTTATATACCCTCCACCACATGTACCATACTGAAAAAGTTCCGTTAAATAAATAAAACAAATAATAATAAAAAAGATTTTCTGTCCAAAAAGTATTTTTTTTTTTCGAAAATTGATTGTCTTGCGTGGGTTGTTCAATTAAAAAAAAAGCTGTTAATATTTTTTTACCTTTTGATTATTTTTTTTATCACAAAAACACAACCAACTGCAGAAATGCAAATAAAGGTTGAAGGTTATGGATTGATCTGATTGATTTTCAATAGCGAAATTTTCAGAACTAGTGCCTTAACAAAGTTCGTTTTAACGTGAATACGGATGAACTCAGAATGTATATACTTTATGCCATCGGAAATTAATATTTTAGAAATTACAAACAACAGACTTAGATATATATACCTTTTCCTCCTGTAGTGAAGAGTATAAAAAAACAAAATAACAATGCATATTGGTTATGATTTTAATACTCTTAAAGAAATTTAATTAGCATTACCATTTTAACAAAAAAATCTTTTTTTCTGCTCGCAACACTGAAAGGTGACCTTTTAGACATTATATTTTTGAATGACAACGCTATTTTGTTCGAAAACCGTTTTCACAACTGACAATTGCTTTGTGGTAAATTTGATTTACAATTTAATCACATTAACATTTGAGACGTTGGCGAGTGAACTTCAGCTTAAAGAAGAGCTTTCTTTTAGTTGGAAATTAAAATAAAAAAAAATAATAAAAAATTATGCATCAGTTTTATAAGTGTTTGTGTAAGTGGTGTGTGGAGTGCGTTGCTGCTGTAGTGTTGAGAAGTTCATGTCAAGTTTCCTGTGTATTTATTTTTTCTCTTTGGAAGTAATATACGTCAACGAGGAATTTTTGGGAAAGGGTAATGGGAAGGGGCGCTCCGGCGTCGATAATTGTTGCGACCTTGGCGAACAATAACAGGCCTGGGAAAAAAGGTAGGAATAGTCTTAAGAATTTATATGAATTACATTCTTCTGGCGGCCATGGTGAGAATTGCAGATTAATGTAGAGGGGGTGCAAAAATCTTGGGAAAAAATTATCGCATAATCATGAGGTGTTGGATAAAAACTGCTCGATGTCATCGTTGGATAGCATTGATTTTTTTGGGGGTAAGGCTTAAAAATAGTTGACGTTAATGAAGTTGCTATGGGCTCCATGTTGGATTGTGAATTAGCATACAACAACAATAAGGAAAGCCATGTTGTGAAAAGGGGACAAAACGTTGTGTCTGAGCCTACTATGTATTCGAGAAATTTTTCGGGCGATTTTGTGGTGCTTGTGGATACGCATGGTATAACTTCACAAGGTAGTCTCGTTAGCAAAACAACTACAACCACATGCATTTTGTTTGTGCAAAGCACTTTAATATGTCATAACAGTCGAGTTGAGGCGAATTAAAAATAAAGAAGAATAATGAAAAACAAAAATAAAAAAGATTTAAAAAAGGGTCTTGTTTTTAATTTGGTAAAAAAAAAATTTATTGCGAAGCCACGTAATAATTTGATCATGTAATTGCACTTCTCAGTTCCTAAAGAACGAAATTATATCCTAATGCCAAATTTATATCTCTTTGCGGTAGGATGATCAAATATATTGTTTTTTGTTATAAATTATAGATTCTGGAGGAATCTGGCACTATTAACAATTATATGTAAATAATTAAGATAATTTAAAAAAAAAAAACTTTTACGTTATAACCCATCATCGATCATTAAAAACGATGTAGTATTTAATGGTTACATTCTTAGTTACCCTTCACATCCGAATTCTTCCTGTAGGAGTAATATAAACAAATACCGACATTCTAATAAATGTCAATGTGACCCGTCCTTAAATTGTGTGGTGTATTAAGTTGGCGTTTGAAGTTATTTGATATTATAATTTATTTGGTATTTAAGTATTTCATTTAATTACCTGTAGTAACACCTAAATCTTTCCATAACTTACGAATGGTTGGTCAAAATCGCAGAATATGGATACTACAGGATAACCTGCATTGTAAAGCTGCCATATTTAATTGCACAAGAGGTCTTTAGTTATTTTGCAATCAAAGCCAGTTTTTTGGCTGCTTCCATGACTTTCTTAGAGTTCGAGCCATTACAACCTGAACAAAGTTTGCCGGTTTCTTTGCAGAATTACCTATTGGGTCATACGCATATGTTTCCGGCAACTTCAGTACATCAAACACCAGAACACATATTTTTTCATGGAGGTCCATATCGTTTGTTTGTCTCATAAATCTACACTAACAGTGCAGAGTGGATTAATAAGGCAGCGGAAATCCTTTCTTGTATAAATGATTGTATGCCCTAGGTTCTGATGCCTGTAAACAAATTGCATTGGAAATGTCTTTCCACTTCCAGTGAACTCCTTCAGATGATATCATCTTTCTAATTTGACCTTCCGTAAACATTTGGCGAATTGCATCGACAGCCGCATTTGCATGTGCATGTTGATTCCTTAAATTTATATTTTCAACTTCTAGTACACGAGTTTTTTGATAATATTCTATTGAGAAATTTGGTGGACAAAAATTTTTCGGAACATATGTATTATATTTGCTTCAAAAAAGATAATGATTGTACTATTTAGTTGATTTATTATTTCGTTAAGTACTGTTAAAAAAAACCTCCCTTTAATAACACATCAGCATTACCATGTTAAAAGCGTTTTTATATTAATTTCAAATGATTTAAAAAAAATGCTTATTAAAGCATTAAAAGCGAAATCCTTTATCACAAAATGTCTACTGTACCAAAGCAGAATATTAAAACTGTCAATATATACATAGAAAAGAGGAATTATAATTATTTTTCTTAAGATGAAATAAAATAGTACAACGAATAAAATGTCTGAACTAGAATAAAGTTGTGCACTTATCCTTTTTGAATTCATGTTCGTTTTGTAATTTTTTACCTTCTGTTGTGTCCAAGAGCGAGAGGTTGTGCTAATTTCAGTTGACATGCCCGCTTCTTGATTTAAACAGTCACTTAAACGGAATAAATGTGTTAATATATTTTAAAAATGAACTTACTCTTTAACTAAAATTTTCCTTAAATTAGAGGCTTAGAATCTAAGAGTGGGTTTTTAATAGCTGTGTCTATGCTACGATATCTTTAAGAAAAGTTCATTTATATAAGCATGTTAAAAAAATTTAGGTACAGACGTATACATATATCGTTGCTCCGAGCTTGAACTTTAACAATATTGGATTTTTTGGTGACTCAAATACCTTATACACATACACCCAATCCCAAAAATTTAAGGCGATATTATCAAAAATAACTTTTTTACTAGGTATTTACGTTTTAAACATTATACTCTGAAAAATACAGTTTCCATTGTGTTCTTACCTTTTCCTGTGAAGTTAAAGGTATGCCAGCTAGGACCTATCTACGTGATATGAATTTATAATTTGGTTACTTACCCATGCAATTGCTTCACGAATGGCTCATCATCTGAAATTAGAATACTCGAAGGCAGAAAGTGGTCAGCGCAAATTAAAGCACTGGCTATAAAATTTATGCCATAAATTTGGCTCCATCTTTTTCTTATGCTTAAGTACTTGGGTACATTGAACAATGATCCATTGCCTTTATTTTACTTTTTTTACATACGTAACACGTGCTCATTTTATAATATTTAATGTTTAGTTTTGTTCAAATTTTTTACACACAATTTTTTATTTTTTTACAATTGTTTGCACTTTTTTAGTTTAATAATTTGAATTTAAAGAAATTTTCTCCGTCACTTTTTTAAAAACATTAAGAAGCAAAATAGCAAAAAAAAGGGTAAAAATTTGACATATTAAATTTTTCCAGCTGACGTCGAAATCGCCATTGCGCTTACCTGGTATCAATTTGCCTTGTGGATACGTTAAAATTGATGTTAACAACTAAAGAATGAAAAATTGCATTTTTTATAGCAATATTCGTTATTTTGGATTTAAAAGAATAAAAAATCAAAGCTCTTGGTATTACCTTATATCAGGCTTTTTTTGAGAATTGTTCAATGCCCAATTTTTGTTGCTGCGGATGAAAGATTAACGGAGGCCAATTTGAGGGCATATATACCAAAGAGTTTTATGGAAAATTATGGTGTGATATGGAATATTCCTATTGATCTTTATGATGATGAGATTTTGGCGAATATAATTTAAAAAAAAAAAAGTTAAGTCGGCTAAAAGATTTTATAGAGGATCTTCTGTTGAAATTAAAGTGGCGGCAGGCAGGACTCTCTTCTGTCAAAATCGGTTTTAAGAAAGAAGAAGAAGTAATCTGAACTACACAATACTTAAGGTTGACTTTTTTATCCCAGTCATACACATAGAGGCTATAAGTCTAAGAAATGGTGCATCTCCAATAGTAAAAGTTTGGAAGCTATAGATCATTGTGTGGCGAGACTAAGCAGGCTTGCTATTGGAATTGTTCATGAATTGATTACGCAATCTACTTTAAGTCAAGAGAATGAAAATTTTACGATATAATTGCCAGTCACTTGTCTCTAACTCAGATAAATTAAGATTTTTTCTAAACAGTTATGACTTTGACATTGTGTGTCGCAGTGAGATATACTGGCGTAGAGACGATTCGCTCCATAAAATAAATGGTTTTAATATGGTTGAAAAACTCAGATTGGATGGCTATGGTGGAGTAGCTATAGGACTAAGGAAGTATATTAAGTTTGAGCGTGTCCATTTTTCAACTAATGATGATGGTATTATGATTAAAACGTGGTATTTGAAGAGGAATTTCACAATATGCGCTATATTTGCCCGCGGTGGTCTGTCATAAAGCCATGTCGAACCATAACCGCCAAAAGGGCTGTAGCGACATGATGGACTATTTTAGTTTTATTAGTAAAATTTATTATTCATGATCATCTGCATCATCTCACAAAATACCAGGGTTGTAAATTTACCGTTACGATTTAACAGCAAAAACAATAAAGACTTAAGTACAACTCACTTTTTGTTTACAAATTTTGTTACCACGACTGTCGCTTGCGTCATTATTCGTTTTTAAAAATTTATTTTTTATTACTACCAAAATAGAAAAATATTACATTTTATATCATTACTTCTTTTAAATGGAGTTATGGGAACAAATGGTAAGTGTTTTATTTAAAAAAAAAAAAAATAATTTTCTGGTAATTAAAATTTTACTTCAGAGTTTGACCAAAACTGGTCTTGTTCCGTATAGTGACACTGATTCTTCTGAACAAAAGCATTGTTTACAAACACGTTCCAGTTCGGAATTTTCAGAGACATTAGCAATAGAAGAGGAGACGTGTGTGGGTAAACGGGGCTACAAAAAGCAAAGAAAAATACCAAAGAGACTACAAAATAAGAAACAGAATGATACCAGCAATGTTTCCCACTTCAATAAAATTTAATTTTACAACATTACGTTCTGCCTCTTTTAATAAAAATAGTTCTAAAATGAAACTTAAGTATGGATATTGCGATGACTCCCAAATTAAAGAATATGATATCAACTCTATTGCTCGATCAAGACATAACGCTGCTTTGATAGAAAATGGACCCATCCGTTTATATGACAACTTTTTAAAAATTTCTTCAAAAAAATTCAAGGATTTAAAAACACTTTGTGATAAAAACATAATTCCTGCAAAATTTCATAACGAATTTTTAAATTTGAAATACGGTGCAACTATTAAAGATTCGCTACCTTAAACTGATCAAGAAGACATATAATACTTACTTAAAAGTTATTTCTTTTAAAACTTTTTTACCTACATACTTTTAGTTCGAATCCTCAAGTAATTTTCTATTTATTAATTTTGAAAACAAAAACCATACAATTTTTATATTTAATAAAAAGCAATGGGTTTAAGGTTTGTTTAACGTTATGTTTAATTTTATATACAAAAATAATTTGAAAAAATAAAAATATTAGTACTAAAAGCAGTGTTTTAATAAAATCATAAGGACTTAACCGCCTTAACATTGGTAAAGACCTATTCAGCGTGACAGCAAAAAAGACTTTAGCGCCATAAATAGCCGTTATCTTAGAGATATACAAAAACAATCAAATGCAATATATTGCTTAGACGTAGCAATGTTTATAAACCAAATTTCACAGTAATTCTTAAACATGGTCCAAAGATATTTAAAAAAATGCTTCTCCTGTAAATTTTAGTTTTTGGCGTTTGAGTCTTTGGCGGTTAGGGCTCCATATAACGTCAAGTCCCATTCCATTGAGACTAAAGCGCATATGCCATTAAGTCTCAATATAACGAGACCTAACGCCATAAATTTTTTACCGCAAATGAGTCATATTTTTGATAATGCTTGCATGTCACCCTATTTCATGTAAAAAATGCATTGTTGTTTCATGTCACCTTGTTTTATGTCAAAAATGCATTTGTCTGTCAAAATGTTGTTGGCAATCAAACAAATTCCGATATTGCAGGTGATCGACGTGTTTATATATTTAACTGATATGGAAAATTCGGAAGATATTTTTGAATATAATATTCGGATTTAAGAAGAATAGCAAGTTGGTATACGTAGAAAATTATGCTGACTTTTATTATTGTTATGAAAAGAACTGTAATATGCCAGTTGTAATTGAATTCGGCAGTGCGTTATATTGTCGTAAGATTGGTAAATAGGACGAGGTACATAGTCATGGGCCGCAAAATATTCTTTCTGAAGGTAATAAATTCAGTTAAAGGACATATTAAAATTGCAAGTTTGAAGAGATCAAGTGTACACGAAGTGTTTGACGATAACTGCAAAAAGCATAAACCATGGGGAATATTAATTGAATATGGTAAAATATGCAAGAGTTTGCTGCGAATCAGCTATGAAAAATTACCTAAAACACCCACGAATTTTGAAGAAATTATTGAACTTTTAAAAAATCAAGAAATTAAAGAATTTAGAATATCAAAATATGACGCTGGAAAATAATTTTATATAGACACTACAACTGAATTTAATTTTGCGTGCACATTATTTATTTCGCCCACAATTTCCTGCAACTATACGAGAAAAAAGTAATTTCGACAGATGTAATTATATTGTTGATGGTACGTTCAATATTATACTCGTTTCAAATATATTTACACAATTACTTATAATCCACATAATGCACAGCGACCACGTAAATACCTTTAAATTTGTATGGTTTTTATATAAACTAACATAATATAACTTTAACATATCTAATAGATACAAGTCCGAAAAACGTGATCAGTGATTTCGAATGCGGCATACGCAACGTCTTCAAATACATATATTCATACACCAACGCCCTTCGTAGGAAGGCATCTAAAATAACGGGGTTCATATCACATTCGAACAAAAATAAGAAAGCCAAAAGCTTATATTCACAATTTGTATAACTACCATTGCTGAAACCTTTGCATGTTACTGAAGCTTACCATCTTTTTAGAGAAGTAGCCATGGATGGAAAATTTATTATTGGACAATCGCGAGAAAGTTTCTTCAAACCCTTGATAAAGTACTTTGAACATCAGTGGATGAGCAGCAACCGCTCAACTTTACAATATATAAACAACCCGTACGAACAAGTAATTCTGCTGAAGGCTTCCTAAGCTTGGAAATTTTTTTGAGCTATTGGACGTTTTACTAGAGATCGATTCAAATAAATCTATGGATTATTTAGAAGCAATGTCTGGTAATGCTACGTTGTGAAAACCGAGAAAACATAGTTATGAACAACGCGACAAATTTATTTACAAACATATTCGGTTACTTATCAAAATAAATAGTCTTTAATGGAAACTCTCACACAATTTTCAAAAATTATAAACTGCATGATTAACGAGAACAACGTTAATGAAATCCATACATCCGGTGATGAGTTTGAAAACGAAAATGAAGAAAATCTAGCAGAAAATTGTACGGAAAACAATTGTAACCATAAAGAAACTATTTTATGAGTTATTTGCTGCGATAAGGAAAGGCAACTAATGTGAGTTTACATTATGTGTACGACTTGGGTAAATTTAGTGCTAGGGATACCAGTTGGGGTCGATGCCGCTTTTAAACGGTAAATGGCTGGTTGATAGCTTGGATATGTACGACTTTAGAAACCCATTACGAATACTGATGCTTTCTGTACCTAGGAGGAGGTTCTACAGATGTGACCAGGAAGCAGCCATCGTAAACCTATCTTAGTTAATTTACCGGATATAATTATATTACAGGGTAACTTTCTTGTTAAGAACAGACTACTCAGAAGGTTTCAGCCTGTGGAGCAAAGCTCTGAGCTTGAGGAGATTGATAAACTTTTTAAACAAGAAAGAGACAGGGCTATCTACAGAATCAAGGACAAGGCTTCCAAGTTTTGGTGGAATGAGAAATTAAAATCTTTGTTCAAGCGCTATGTTGCTGCGGCAAAAAAGTATAGAAAGTATCTATCGCCGGAAAATTTTGAAGCCTCCATTGAGCTTAAGGAATTATGAAAAACTAAAATTGCTAAATGAACACACAGGTTCCCGTCAGGGCTGGAAATTTGCAAGAAATGTTAAGAACGGTCATTCCAGTATTCAACTCTCTCAATGGAATAGCAATAATAATAATAAGGATTTTTTGTGTCAGCAGGTGCGCTTTCGACAGGATCTTGTTCGCTGGTCAGAAAAACAGACAGAGTCACATACGAAATGATAAAATGTCAAAGAGATGGGGCAAAAAGGACTCTCCTACCAGCTCTGAACAGGACAGTAATTGAGAACAGCAAAATTGGAAGCTGGAAATGTATTAAAGTTGTTCCGATTCTAAAAGTGGGGAATGATCTTTCTGATTTTAAGAATTTCAGGCCAATTTCTCTGATTAACGTTTTTCCAAAGTTAATTAATTTGGTGATTAAGTTTGGTATCATGTCTGCCCTTGAACACACTGATTATCTTTCCCCCAATTGTTTTGCCTATAGAAAGGGAAAATCTACGGCGATAGCCATCAATGATATCCTGCATCATAAGAATAGTGGAAAGAATGTTGTATGCCTTTTCCTGAACATTTCCAATTCATATAATTGTGTTTTATTGAGAAAACTTATGGTTTTTCTTTTGGAGCTAGGCGTCAGCTCCTTTTTTATCAGGTGGATGGTACACTTCTTTGCGGAGTGGAAATTGATTTTGGGCAAGGATGAAATTACCACCACGGATGGCCTTCCTCAGAGCAGCTGCCACTCCCCCTTGCTTTTTAATACATGTACAAGAAGTTTGCATGATATTGAGGATGAGTGCACAAGGGTGTATCAGTATGCGGATGATTTTGTGATTCTGTCTCAAGGTTCCACTTTTGATTTTGCGCTTGAGAATCTGAGTCTTGACGATTCTGTTTATGGACAAATGTGTTGCTTTGAACCTTAGTTTTAATCTTTCGCGAACCTCAAGGCAAGGGTCAAAGGAAGAATGTCAATCTTGATATTACTGGTGTGAGTGTTAAGCAGGTGAAACAATTTAAATTTTTGGGCAGAACCTTATCTGCTTTGCTGGCAGTAAAAGACCACTCTGAATTTGCGATTAAAAGGATGTGCAGTGCCTGTAAGCTTATCAAATCTTTAACTTCTGTTTAGGATGGTTTAGTGCCTCATGTTGCTCTTAATCTATATACGAGCCAATTGAAATGCAAGCTGCTATATGCCAGAACGTCTATTGCAGATGTGTCAGAGTACTTGGACAAAAGAATTATGTATTTTCAGACCTCTGTTTTGAGAAGATGTTTGGGTCTGACCCTTTCTACGCCCGTACAAATCATATATGCCTTAGCTAATGAATTTTCCCTCCAGACTAAGGGGACTTTACCTGACAGCTAAGGAATTCTTAAAAGTTAAACTCTGCAATAAGAAACTCTATAAAACATTAGTAAATAATAGACTGGTCGATTCGAGCTGTTGTCTTATATATTCAAGGTTTGAACAAATTTTTGACACGGTTTCGGTGAAAGTTGGGTGTAAGAAGCTTGTGGCCATTGATGACCTTAACCGACATAATAAAGCTGGAATGGCTATGGTACAAGTGCGGGCAGCTTATAATAGGGAGTTTCAGTTCTATAAACAGAAAAGCTGTCACATTTTTGCTAGTGATACGACTTTGGGTGCTGAGAGCGCTGGCCTTGCAGTTTTGGATGTCACTAGGAATTAAAAATTCTATTTTTTTGTTTAGTGAAATACTGGCGATAAAAAAGCAGTTGACATTGCAGTGGAGGAGGAAATAATGGATATGGTGATTTTTACGGATAGTCTAGCTGCATGTAATTTGCTGAACAGAGTGGAGCTTTTCAACAAAATTAACATGCATCCTTTTGGTAACATTAAGGTCATTTGGGTGCCTGGTCACAAAGGTATTTTTTTCAATGAAATCGCTGACAAGATATCGATAAAAGTTGGTGCCCCTTCAATGTTATGCTGACACCTAATGAAGCGTTAAAGAAAATATATTATATGCTTGTTTATGATTGGAATGATGAGTTCATGCATGCATCAGAAAATAAAGTGAAATTTTTTGCCGAGCTTTTTCCCAGCATCCCTTCTAGGTTTAAGAATACGCTCTTCCCTGCAAGAAATTGTAAGCTGATAAATAGGCTCATGGCTGGGCACTGGTATGACAAGTCTTATTTTATGAAGATCAAAGCTATAACCAGCAATGATGTTGAGAGTGCTGATCATCTCTTTTTTTAGATGCAAAAAGTTAAACAAATTAAGTAAGAATTTTAATATATTTTCCTGGCTTAAATCGATTTTTGCAGTACTGAAAACTGGAAATATTAAGGTTTATGGACAGCTGGTGAAGTTCGCCAATAGTATCAAACTTAACACTTAGCCTGTGTTTTTCGATTAACATATTCTGTATTGGATTAATTTACGCACCCACCCTTCACTACACTGTTCTTAGTAAATCACAATTTTGTTGTTTCTACTTGTTGTAATCTATTTACTTATTAGATGCATAACCGGGCTGTATGCAATTTTGTCTTTTTTAGACAGAGTAAAAAAAAAAAAGATTTTATAACGATACTGATTTTCAATTTTAAAACTTTACTTAGAAATGAAGCTCACTTTTGGTTAGCTTGAGTGGAAACAATCAAGAGCTGCATCCGAAGAACTATTACAAGTGAAATCATTGTTAAGTATCTCCGCCAAAGAGTAAAGGGTATATAAACATATGTCATTATCAGGGCAAGTTTTTCAAGCTTTTTGCTGGAAAAGCTTACTTTTGCTTTTTGTTTTTAAACTTTTTTGTAGAAATTGCTTTACTTGACACATCGTGCTTGAAATTGCATACAAAGCGCTTCTTGAGTCTTCCTGTTGCAAACACAAAGCAAAAATACATTGTACATATGATAGTCTTTTTCTCACTAATGTAATTTTCTATTTGTAAAAATTATGAGTAGACTACACATACGTTTTTATACAGTGTAGATACATACATACATATATTTTTGAAAAAGAACAGTTGTGTATTTTCTGGTGAACTGCAGAAATTTTGTTGCTTAAATTTTGCAAATACATTAACAAATTAATAAAATGCCTAAAGAAACCAAAAAAAGAATTTAATTCTCGTATTGTGAAAGACTACCCAGGAGTGGTCAAAGCTGATTCTTCAGTTCTATTATGTGTTCTTTGTAATTGTACAATTTCCGGATGCAAAGTCTTTAACGTTCAGCAGCATTTGGGAACTGCAAAACATAAAAAGTTCGCTGAAAAGAGTCAAACAAATTTTTCACAATCATTGTTGACAAGTTACTCAAATGATTTAAGTATAAACCAATTTAGTATGGATTTATGCAAAACGTTTTTAGCAGCAAATATTTCTTTGCACAAAATTAACAATCCGGACGTAAAAGTGTTCTTGTAAAAGTACACAAAACATTTTGCACTTTCTCAGTCAGTTCTACGAAGGAAATATATACCCACGCTTTACCAAACTTATATTAAGGAACTGCAAATTAAAGGTTTAATAAAAAACTGCAAATTAAAGGTTTTAATAAAAAAATATGGGTTTGTTTAGAGGAACAACTGACAGTGACAAGCGTATGGTTGCAATACATTGGATGAGACAGAAAAAGAAAAATCTTATCTTCTTAATTTAGCACATGTTGAAAGAGCTAATAGTAGCTCTATGACAAAACTCCGAACTGTTTCTTCTTTTGCCACCAGCGGTGGCCATATCATATTGAGCCTTACAAGCAAGCGAGTCATCTACTAAAAAAGGAGAAATAAAACTAAATATTATTAAAACTCCTTGAAGCCGATAAATAATTTAATATTAAAAGCTTATAAAATAAAATTTATCTTTTGAGATAGATACATATATCTTTGAAATATATTTCTGCATGAGAGTGTTATGACTCTATAAAAGCAAAGGGTCGGTATTAAAAACTTTAAGAGTAAAAACGTTTTTTTATTTTGATAATATTAAGCTTTTAAAAGCATCCTTTTTCGATTTTATATACAACTCTATTCCAAATATTTTGTGGGTGAGATGTGGCTGCATTCATCAATACATTGCATGGTTGTGGTTTTTATTGAATAAATGAATAAATTATACAAGCGATGCCTTGCGAGCTTCATAAAAAAAATGCAATAATTTAAGTATACAAAATGCGAACATTATAGTTTTAGCAGTTAGCATATTACGAACGATCACCTGGTATTAACTCTCAGGCGCGGTAAAATTTCGTATGTTGTTTTCACTTTTACCTTTAAATTAACGCATAACATAGCAGTCTTTCTGATGGCACAACTCTATAGCAATAAGTTGTAGGTGAAGCTAGACTACCAACTTTTAATTTATTTGCGAACTTGATACCACTGGCGCTGCAATCCTGTTTCAAAGTTGCCAAAACTTGAAAATGTAGTGTTGTTAAAAATATAACTGACGGTTATTCACGCAACCATTTGGCCCCATGTTAGTAGTAAGATGTTAAAAAATCAGATTTTCATGATTTTTGCTGTTTTTGACAATTCGATTTAATATTTTTTGATGTCATAAATATGTTCTTTTAAATGTATCCTTATGGATATAAAGAAATATGTGAAGTTATAAGTAAAAAAAAAAATTATTTCAACATCTAAAGGATTTGTATTCCAAAATCAAAGTAGATATCGAAATGTATAAGTCATACTTAAAATAGAAAACTTACCAACTAACTATTCAGATGGTATGATAATCAGTAAAGGGGCTCTTTATTTTTATTACGAACAGAAATAATAAACTTGACTATTCCACCATTCAAAGAACTGTTCTTAATTTATTTTTGTTTTTTTTTTCAATACAAACTTGGGCAAATATTCTATAATTCCAATCACAAACGAAAATAATTAAATAATAATTTAGGGCATAATTGTATTAAAACTAAATTATTTCAACTTAAAACACATTACTAAAAAATCTATTTTGTTAACTTGTGGAAAAGCGCAAATAGCGGAATAAATAAGTCCTGCAAATAACATCCTCAATTTGTCATCTAATTCAGTTTGCCATAGCACTATTAATAGCTACTATATGACATTTAATCTTATCAATTAGCTAATTTTTTATTATCTCAAATGGCTCTTAAGAAAAATGGGCGGGTTAATAACGAAGGCAAATATTGAAGTCGTTGTAGACAAGGTTTTTTTATAGTAACACGTTTAACCAATAATAGATTTTAAAGGCAAAAAATTCAGGTATAAGTCTTTTCATTGGAAGTCACTATAGAGTAAAACTGACATATTTCACATTTAAATTAAATTATTTTTCTGTAGAACTAAACGGATGATTACTAAATAAATAATATTTTTTAGGATACAGAAAACAAACAGACAAATAAACAAAATCTTAAACAGAGAAGCAACGGGCTCTTGCTGTTTTTGTATGCATTATCTCATATTTATTTTTATCTTAATTTACACAATTTGATGAAAAATTAATACGAAAATCATTTTGTAATTGAAGAAATAAAACTCAATTTATTTAATTGTTATTCAATTGAAAAAAAAAAATAAGTGAATGGCATATAAAAATGCGATGATATATTTATTCGTCAACACTTTCACAACAATTATGCGATTGCATGTGCAAGTTGGTGCCTTTATCTGTCAATCAGTTCGCGATTCCTCAAACCTGTTCCTCATCTCCTTAGTATTGATTAAGGTCTTTCTGTATTTATTTTATAATATTAATTATCATGATGGTGGTAGCAACCACAAAATCAACAGAAAGGAGGTGAAGATGTCGAAACAATAAAAGCACCAAACAAAAGTTGTATTAAAAAATAGTGGTATTGTAACAGTTAAACAGTTTAATCCATTAATAAATGCAATCCTACAACGATAAGATTGCCAAAATGTGATAAAAAGAACCACATACTGTGCATTTTTCCAGTACTTACTTACCACCAATCGAAATTCAAACTGTGTCAACAAGCCATGATGGTTTTCTTGCCCTTTGGCGTTGTTTCTTTCATATAAAGCGGGTCGTTTCCGTGTGAGTTTTTACTTAATTCAAATAAATATGTGGAAGTACATTGAAATAAATTTTTAATAACTTTTACGTTTGAGAAACGCTTTAAGTACGAATCAGTATTATACTACGTTGACCATATATCACTACACTCGTCTAAATTTCCCCCTCTTATTTCTCTTATTTTTTTTTTCTTTTTATGCAAAATATAAAAATAAAAACACACTAAAGCTTAAGTCTGTGAAAATTTTCTTAAATATTAAACATTGATTTTAATTGCTGCAGGGGCGACCTGCTTTGTCAGGTTAACAAGACCAAGTAGAAAAAACTAAATGTAACCATATTTTTGTTTTAAGATTTGGTGTTCGAATTGTATACGGTTCACAGAACTCAGCTTCAAGATGAACTTAGATGGTGCAGATCAACAGGAGTTTGTATTCGTTCCTTCTTAAAAAATCCATAAATTTTTGAGTGTGTTTTAAAATCAAGGCGTTGATTGTTTTTCGTTTTCATTTTTAAACTTCAGGCAGTGACGTACTTAACATTAAGTAATATATTAAGGCGGAGATAAATTCAGTTTAGATATTAAAACTGTTACGTGTACTATTATGCTGTAGCCTTTAAGAAGAACTGGTTTGTGTTTAAATATTTCACCAAAATCCTAAAGAGAGCAGAGTTTTTAAAAATGGTCAAACTTTAAGATATCATTGGCCTGCTTTTTACTTTACCTTATCTATTTTAGAAATATGTATAATATATTTTCTGCATTGGTAACAAACTAACTCTTCCCGGAGAAGGACCAAAGAAGAAAGCAGAAAGCTTTAAGATTCATCATTTGATAAACAATTGAACCTTTAAATAAAAAAAAATACAACTTGCAACCAAAACTGCTATAGGCTTTTAAAAACTATTATCAATCAAAAGTTAAACGTAAAGAAAACTACTTGTTGAAGTCTACCCAGCTAACTATAGCCCAGATTATTTTGTGACCTTTACTGACGCTGACGAAAGAGCTTTTGGCAAACTGGTAAAAAATTAACATTTAACGGTAAATGGGCAAAATGTTACCCTTTACGCATTCACGCTGCGCGAAGAATCATTTAACTTTACATAGAAGCAGAGCTGATGCAGATTAAGTAAAAACAATATAATGGAACTGGCCAATTGGCAGTGTCGCCCGCCCAGCTGGTTTTTAGCATATGTTTCACTGCGTTTGTTTAGGAATTACAAGAAACACCAACGACAAAGCGTTTGTTTTTACAGTAATTATTTTTTATTTCTCTTCCTATTTTTGACATTCTTACTGCACAAGTAACAATAAGAATCTATGTTGTTTTTGCAATGTTGCATTTGTTGTAGAGCCGCTATTATCTAGTAAAATACATGTACCTTGCCCTTCACTTAGCCTGCAAACTCTACTTTTAGACTGTAAGCTGCTGCTATAGAATGCGGTTCTAAAGCCACTTTTCCGTGGTTAAGTTAGTTCTTTTTACATAACACAAATGAAATTAAAAAATATTGGAATAAGCTGCTGGATCTTTTTATAAAAAACAATATATAAGATTTAACTTCATCATCAGTAGGTAGAAGGCGAGTTAGTCAGCAAATTGCAAAATCAGTTAATATTAAGATGGTAAAATTTTAAAAAATACCCGAGAAGGTAAAAAAAAATCTTAAAACCCTACATCTATAATTTAAGTTCCGCACCTGTTAATATATCAATTTCGATTTCTCCCTCAATTTATTTGTCCAATTTAATTTTTTATTTTTATTGGTGTAAAGCAAATGAAAACAAAATGTTGATACATAAAATAAAAATTGTATTGGTACCCGTAAGTTATGCTGGCAAATATTTACATTTTTGAAATTTTCTTAACATAATGATCAAAATGATTTAAATCTGCTTTCTTTTTTTGTGCTTTTTAGTTGTATAAAATTTTGGAATTGTATTTTTGCGTTCGCACTTACATATGACTTGAGCACACGGTTTAACGAGGACAAAATTCAAGAGGAGAGCTTAATAATATTAATATTTTGTCTTCATTTTTAAAAACAAAAATTTTATATAATTTGATGTTGGTTTGATGCTGATGATACCCAAACGCAGGCAAGTGCTTTAGGTCTTTGTGTTATTGGGTATTTTCTTAGCATACTGCTATAACTCTTTGTTGTAAAGTTGAAAAGGAAAGTGAAATTATGCATTGTTACTTGGGACTAAAATGTTTATGCTCATCTTGGTATTGGTGTATTATAATATTTTAAAAATCTTCACAACTGAAACATCGTTCCTTTTAGTTAGAAGAATAGAAATAACGTCTGTCAGAGGTAAAATGAGACAAGGCAATATTGATGTCGCGAATAAATTTTATTTTTTATTTATATTTTTAAGACACAAAAACAAGTTAAATTACAATTACAATTAATTTATTTATTTACATTAACATTTTTTTCATTCTTTTATAATTTTATATACAAGTGTTCAAGAATTACTCTTTTTCAGCTCTGTTATACATTTAAGATTATAAAATTGTATTTAAAATATTCACAACATGTTAGTTAAAGGAAAAAATGTATAAAACCTATTAGAATCCTACTAACTAAAACTAATGACAAAAAAAAACACAATTAAGCTGACATTAAGTCATTAATATGTAAATAATCAGAGTTCAAACTTCTAATGTAACAATTTTGTGTGACTCTATTTATTTTGTCAGAAACTAATTCTAGACCTGCAATTTCGTGGAGGCGTGTTGTTGAAAAGAACCATGGTAGGTTAAATATAAGTTTAAGTAATTTGTTTTGAACTATTTGAAGTTTCTTAATATGACAATTCGCGCTGGAAGACCATACAGGTGCTGCATAGAAAATAACAGCGTGAAAAATTGACTTCATAATTAGCATTTTATTGGCAATATTCAGAGAAGAGTTCCTATTAATAAAGGGATATAATATTCCGATTAAACAATTTACTTTATTTATGATATAAGGAACATGGTGGCTAAAATTCATCCTCGGATCAAGCATTATTCCTAGATATTTGACATTTTGTTCCCATTGAATTGAATTGTTGTTTAAAACAATATTTTCCTGCGGAATAAAACATTCTTTTCTTTTCCTTGTGAAATAAATAGCTTTGGTTTTTTCGTAGTTTAACATTATTTTCCACTTATTGAAATATGATAATATATCCATAAAAGCTCTTTGTAGATTAGCTGTTATATTAGACGCCATTACATCAGAGCTTAAGACTGCTGTGTCATCAGCAAAAATAGATAAAATACAGTTATTAATTATTGGAAAATCAGACGTGTATATATTATAAAGAATTGGCGATAAGCAAGACCCTTGGGGACAACCAGCCACTAAAGGATAAGATTGTGAACTGTGTGAGCCAATATGAACCTTGAACGTGCGAGAGGTTAGAAAATCTTGAACTAGTTTAGTAAGATGAATTGGAAAGTTAAAATTTATCATTTTGAAAATAAGACCGTCATGCCAAACTGTATCAAAAGCAGCTCTGACATCTAATAACACCATGCCAGTAGATTTTTGTTGGTTAAAATTTGCTCTAACAAAATTTTTTATTCTTATAAGTGGGTGAACTGTACTATGTTCCCTTCGAAAGCTAAACTGTTGGGGTGGAATAATACTATTTGCGTCCATAAAATATGAAAGTCGATTTTTGATTACTTTTTCTAACAATTTACTTACACTAGACAAAAGACTTATCGGACGATAGGAAGATGGAGAGTCAATTTGCTTACCTGGCTTAAGGATAGGAATTATTTTGGATTCTTTAAATTTATGGGGAAAGTATGAAGGTTTAAGACAAGAATTTACTATGATTGTGAGGTACTTAATAGCCTTTTTAGGAAGTGCTTTAAGGCATATATTATTCAAGCCATCAATACCTGGTGATTTCCTAATTTTTAATTTACTAATTATTTCGGACATTTGCCCTGAGCTTATCAAATTTACATCTGATGGATTTGCATTAACTAATTTAAATGAATCGATTTTATCCCTTACTTCCGAAGTTGTAGTTGTATCACCAAGATTAGCTAAAAATGTTTGTGCTAAGACTTCACATTTTTCCTGATTTGTGGTGAACCGTAAATCATTTTGCTTTAAAATTGGTATGGTTTTTGACTTTTTTCTTAAAATTTTTGAAACATTCCAGAAAGGGCGAGAGCCTTTATCAAGTCCAGAAAGTAAATTATCCCAAGATTTATTTCTAAATGATGTGATTTCGTCACGTATTTTTATATTTAAATTTTTAACTTGAAAATGATCGATTGGATTTCTATATCTTTGCCATTCTCGCCGAAAAAAGTTTCTTTGCTGAATCAAGGTTCTGATTCGATTAGGCAACGCCTTGTTTTTCTTCCATATATTTTGTTTAGGTACGCTTTTAACGATGGCATTTTTAACAATATTATCAAAAGTCAAAAGACTGTGTTCAATTTGATCCCCACTTAATATAGTTTCAAATACAGGTAAGCTGTCTATTTACTACACTAGAATATATATTCCAGTAAGCTTTAAAAAAGTTATATTTAAAGAAACTTGAAGTGTAGTAGTTGCTATTAAGGGAGATTTTAACAGGTAAATGGTCAGAGCTCAGATCGTTAATTACGACTGCTGGAGATATTATGAGCGGGTCATTAGTTAAAAAAAGTCTAACGTTGAACCTTGTCTATTTACGCTTGAAGGTATGTATGTATAATCACAAGGGAAAACTATATCGATATTATACGATTCCAGTTTTTCATATAAAAAGTTGCCCCAGCAGTTAGCCCTCATACAGCCCCATGACTGGTGCCTACTATTAAAATCGCCACCTAGCAGAAATCTTTCAGATCTACTAAGCTTATGAAGATCTGAAGCAAATTCTTGTTTCCTAATACCGCCCGATCCGGCTGACCCACCGGGAAAGTAGCACGAATATATATCCATTGAACCTGCATCTGTAATAAATCTAATGCCAATATTTTCTATAAGAGTTGTGTTAATAATAGGCAACAATTTATGGGGAAAATTCTTTTTGACAATAACTGCTACTCCACCTCCTCTAGAATTAGTTCTGTCATTTCTATAAATTATAAATTCATTGTTTTTAATAGATAAACTTGAATTCAGCCCTGTTTCTGATACTAAGCATATTTGAATACTATTAGCAGTTAAAAATTGAAATAACTCTAAATATTTAAAACGAATGCCTCTTGCATTCCACGTTATAATGTTAATTCCATTGTGATCCATTACGATAAGAATTTGCATGCAAGGTTAGTAATTACCTCGAATTGTTCTGCTTTATTTTTGCAACTTTTTAGGTTAGTAATTAACTTTAATGTAAGGTTTTTAATTTCTTGAAGAGAAAACAGGTCACTGGCACCTCCATCATTTGAAGTGTTGTTTCCGTTACGGTTGTTAATACTACCTCTATGAGCTTGCCAGACGCCAGTGGCTGGAGAAGCACTTTGACGAAGTGTATTAGGGAAGCTGTTATTGTAATCACTGCTGTCAGGAGCTGCAGAATTAAAACGATTTTGTCGTGTAGTGGACTGATAACGCTGTCTCAAGTTTATAAAATTGATCTTACTCGGACAATTATCAAATGTGGATTTATGAGGACCACTACAATTAGCACATTTAAGGGTCAATTCATTGCAATCGGCTGTCTTATGTTGTCCAGCGCAGTTTGAACAAAAGGTTTTAACTTTACAACGGCTTGAACCATGGCCATACATTTGGCAATTATAGCACTGCGTAATATGCTTTTTTTTTGGGCTGTTGAAATTCCCATCTAACTTTTAAATAGTTAATAACTGAGTATGTTTGTCTCAATTCTCTCATAGTAGTTGTTTGTTTTTTTTAAATAAACAACATAAATTATATACTCGACGTTGTACGAATTCTTTTTGACAACGAGTTTGACGTCCAGACATTGTAGTCCCATCTCAACGAGCCATTTCTTAATCACTATCGGATCATGTTTATCCATACCGAAAAGAAGAGCTTTATAGGGCTTCTCGTCTTTGGTAGCGTAACTGAAAAACTCATATTTATCTTGAAGCAAGTTACACATGGTATCGTAATCACTCTTAGTTTTAAGGAATAATTTTAAACCAATTGAAATTTTTCTTAAGGCATAATCTTTTAAATTAGCAACTTTACAAAGTTCATGTACTTCTTCGATTTTACATTTTAATATTGTTATTGGAGGAATGTGTACTTTAACTTGTTTTTGTACAATGATTTCAGAATCATCTGAGTGATCATCAACAGTTTGTAAAGGCGAATAATAATTATTATTATTTAATGTTGCACTAGGTGCCTTGTTAATAGTTTTTGGTTTTTTCTTACGCATTGCACTAACATTCAATGCAAAATCATGGTCACAAGCTAGTAAACGTTTAATTTTGTTTGTTTAAGTTCTTTATTTTTTAGCACTAGGTTTTTTTTTTATTTTTAAATCAAAATTTAAATTAATTTTTATTTTTTTTTTTTTTGACACAAAAAAAAAACAAACTGCTCACTTAAAAATTCTATTTTTGAATGACAAATTAAATATAAATTTTAAATATGCTGACGATTTTTATCATTTGTGTAACTGAACTAACCAGAGAAATCAAAGGTGTAACATAAGATTAAACATAAACATTTAATAGTGCTCGTATTTTTCTTACTTTTTTCTATACTGAACAGTATATCACAACTGTAAACGTTTATATATGTAATGCATTAACAGCTAAATATACTTGTGTTATAGTGGACAATTATTACCCTAAATTTTTTCAATAAATTAACTTAAATTGATTGACGAAATATAAGGTGGATCCCATATTTTTTTCTTTTTCGTTTTGTCATTTTATTTATTAACTATAAATATATATAATATATTTATTCTTGTTTAGTATATGACATTTTATTAACACTTTCTTTCTTACTTTATTGCTATTGTTGGTGGGAGGTTCAACGAAAATCTAAATGCAAATAAAATTCATTTTCAAAAAGACTGTATTTTTTAATATGTAGTATTTTGCTGCGATATTGAAACATAAGGTTGTATATCAGTATAGCAAAACATGAATGAATGAATGACTTTTTGAGCTTCTCAAGTAAAAGTATTCAACAAATGGCATTTACGGTCAATAAATTTTGTGAAAAAAGAAAAAGTGTGAATTATTAATACTGTTGCAATAAATAAAATTATTTTAAGACTTAAAGTTCCTGACAATGCAATTGTTCATACGAATTATTGTTAAGATATATGTCAATATTATTGGGATTATACTGACTGAGGGATTTTATTTGCTGGTAATTGAAGTTTCTTATTTTTTAGAGATTTACAATTTGCCTGAGGTAGTTTTTGTTTTTTGTAATTGATGTTCACTTTAATTAAGTTTACTTTATTGCAGAACCAAACCTAATTGATGGTGAACCAAAACTTTTGATGTATCATGAAATTTAAGAAAATTACCTCTTGATTGTATCTGAATAGAGAAAAAGATAAATTACAAAAAAATTATATAACTATACTTATATTATGTTCATTTTGCATAAAAAATCGTGTTAAAATAATTTTTTTTATTTTTAATTATTTCCGGAGTTCTGGTAAGGCTTGCATTTCGGTAAATATTCTTTGTTTTTGTTAAAATATGTGAATTTTAGAATTTCTAAAAAATGTCAATTACTTTTTTTAATTTTAATTTGTTTCATACAATTTTCGTTTAATATTCGATCATGTCAATTAAAACTTTTTGAGGTTCGGTTTTTTGTCATTTTAGCCATTTTTGGTAAAATTAAATTACAGTTGAATTTATAGTTGATTTATTTTTTTTATTTTTTTGTTATCTTACTTGATATGCACTATTTATTAAAGCAACACACAACTAAATAGAAAAAACAAAAGACAACACCATACAGTAATCGATTTTTCATAAAATTTTTGACAAACTGCGTAAATATAAACACGGTTTATTAATTTTCTTACTCAAAATTTCACCTCCTTAAATTCACAGAAATATGCTTGTTTTAGAAAAATTTAGTTCTGACTAAAGATCCAAACCATTTATAAATTGTTCGTTGTTTTATTAACCTCCCATCAAATGTTGATAAAATTTATTTTATTTCTTATATCACAATTTTAAATAAAAAATTTACTTCTTTAAATAAAACTTCCTTAATTTTGGAACTTTTTTAAGTGTGGATGTGATATTTTTTTAACTCTTTTTGCTTGGCATAAACATAGCATATAAACTCGTTTCTATTACTTCAAAAAGAAAATAATCTTAAGGGTGTTAAATCTGGTAGTGTTAATATAAAATATCGTTATTATAACGGGTATCATTAAGTTAAAATACAGAAACAGTTTAGCTATCAGCACCATATACTTAGGTACATCGCTTAATGCTTCCTGCATGTAAAAATATATGCAGACCATATATAAAATTTATGAAGATTTTTTTTTAAGATTGTAGTTTTTTTGGAAGGTGTTTGGCTGCCAAAAACAAAAATTTCCATACAAACCAACAAAAAAAACCAATACAAGAGAAAACAGAAAAACCTTGTTGTACACAGAACATTTTCATTGACTATGGACACTAGATACCGCTAATAGATAGCACAAGCATACATATGGACATTTTTTATCGATTTATAGTAATTCTACAACGTTGTGTTATAAAAGTTAGTTCTTGGCAAATCGGTAACAAAGAAGCAATCATGTATTAGCAAGTCAATTTTGTTGGACAAGAATCTGAACTAAAAAATTAATTCTGATAAAACAAACTGTTTCGATATATAAACATCCAGTTGTACGATTATTCGAAATGCAAATGGTACAAAACGATTAACAAAAAGTAAGAGTGCTATATTCGGCTTTTCCGAATCTTGTTTACCCTTCACTAAAGGAATTATGTATTTATATTCTTAAAATATAGATTTTTTATGGAGTATGTATATTTTTGATATAACGAGGATGTTTGAGGTGAATTTGAATTGTTTATTTTTCGCCTTAGGCTCTGATCTGGACGCGAAAAGCAAGGTTTTTAGTAAGTCGAGCTTTTTCAAAAAGGATTATTCTGAAGGTGTCTTTATTTAATACGCAGCTCTGGATGTCGCTTAAAGAATCCTTTACAAAATCAATACTCAGAACACAAAAAATAAGTCATTTTTTCAGTAACTAGTAAGATTCTAAAAGTTATTACTTTTTTTTTAAAGTCATGTAAGTTTTACAGAAGAGATGCGATAGGATCTTACAGCTTAATTAACAATTTTCATTAACACTGCAGTTAAATGTATTTAAATTTTAAATTATTCATTACAGTAATATTTTGGCATAATCCACCTGTATGTTTAAAAAATTTGCTTACATCTTGCACAAAAAAAAAAACATTATTTGCAAGAATTACAACGTTGGCCTGGAAATATTAGTTCAGTTTAATATTTTAAATTAAAAAAAAAAAAAAAGATAAATTCATTATTTTTCATAAGAAAATTATTAGTTATAGGATTTATTGTAAGGAAGTTATTATTGAAATAAGTAATGCAATACGGAAGTTCTTCTCATTGCGCCCGTATTTTTTAAAATATCTTCAACACTTATAGACCGACGTTGCTGAAATTCAATTGCACCTTCTTGAAAACTATGAGGAAGGGTGGTCATATATTTTCTGTAGCTCATATGGGGACGTGGCAAATTGATTTCATTTCGATTATGGACAGACGGATGTTGCAATGTCAAGAATAAATGAACATGGAGTCGGAAACGAATATTGTAGAAATTACAATATATATTCCCTTTCCTAGATATAATGAAGGAAATAAAAATTGTCTCAGTACGACGGAAAAAATTGCTAAATTTAGAAAAGTAAAAAATTAAAGAATTATTTCTTGCGGAATTTTCAAGCTTAAGTTGCTTTAATTTAATTTTTAATTTATATAACGTTTACACCCTGGCAGCGGCAAAAAAAAAGAAATAATTATTTTTTTTTCTTAATAAAGTCTATAAAAGTTAAACTTTAACTCCTGCTGGAGGTATGGTCATGCTTCCAATTTTTAAAAAATTTTTTAGCTTTTATGAAGTTCCCCTTTTTAATTTAACTTTGAAATATGTAATTCCAAAACTATTTACATTTTGGTTTTAATCTTTTTCTTTCTAATAATTGTTTGTTATGCTTTTGAAATATTTTATTTTGTTTTAAAAAAATAATTAATCGTATATTAAAGAATAAAAATGTGAAAAATTAATTTATTTCTTGAATGTATTGGAGATTATTTGTAATTATATATACTAGTATTTTGGTTAAATTTCATTGCGTTAGCTTATACTTAAGGAGTCAGTGGTAATTATTTTTACATTTATAATAGCTTAAATATTTAATAATAATCGTTCTCCTTGCTGGTCAATGCTCTGTTGAATTAATAATACAGATAACAACACATAAGTTCACATCAACATTTTAATTTATTCATGTTCATATGCCTCACTAAAAGATTATTTTTCTGAAAAACATCGAGATTATGTTGTAAGAACTCCTTTTGTTACTAAGCCACGAACTTAAAAGGGATAAAAGGATCTAAAAAAATTAAGACTTGATTTAAAAGATCTGTATTTGTGTATATTCTCGATGTTTTTCTAATAAAGAGCACTTTAAGTTTCCTCCAGATAGCTATACTTTAGGAAGAATGCAAGAGATGTTTATGTCTCTGTCGTGAAAATGATTTTGTAAACTGGCATAATGTGTCATGGATATTCGTTTAAGGATAAATTTAGTGTGACAATAAAAAAAATATCAAAAGCATTTTCATCAACAGTGTGACCACTACCTTAAGTTTCCAAAATAATATGAAACTGTTCAATATATTCTTTATTATTCCATTTTCTATCCATTTTTCGACTAGCTTTAAACAAATGGTAAAATATCAATAAAATAATGTATAAATTACAAATGATATAATAATACAATACGAGTATTAATATTTCTATTTATGATTTTTCACGCGTCTAGTATATTTTGAAGACCATATTTAATTATTAATAATATCAATAAGATATCTATGAGCGGTTATAAAAACTCGTAGGATAATTATGATTCACCTGAAAAAGAGAATTTTAAAGATTAACCCAAATATAGTTTTACAAATAAACTATCCGGAATAAACAATTTTAACTTTACTTAAAAGAAAGAAATATATTATTTTATTATTATATCCTTGAAAAAAAGCTTAATAAAAAAATTAAAAAAATAATAAATAAACCAAAGTCACACAATAAACGCTTTTCTATACAATCTACATTCACGTGTTGACAATTGACATTTAAGCGTTTATTTCCCCTGATTCAACCAGAAAAAAAAACATGTGTGCTCCGAGCGAAATTTATTACAGCTGAAGTGTGCAAAGATTGTAAATAATAACTATCGACAAGTGAAATGTGGCAATATGAATTTTATTTTTTTTTTAAACTTAAAGTTACAAATAAAGAAAAAAAAAACAAAATAAGAAATAATCTTAAAAGTTTTGTTGTGTTCAATTTTAATTGTTTATTTGTGAGACAACAATGCAAAGCTTTTAGAAAATATTATCAGATCAGATATGTTAGTGCTTGAATTCGAAAATAAAATATTTTAAATTAATGTGGGAATTAATTTTAAATAACAAATATATTTGTTTTGAATAATTTTTTATTCAGCTTGAGTTCAGTTATATTTTAATTTCTTAATTTATTAAGAAAAAAAATTAATTAAAAAATTTTTGTATTAATGTTTTTGTAAAACGCCAATTCTTAGATCGCTACATCTGTTATCAGCATTCTTCGCATTTATCTACCATAGACCGTCTACGATGTAAACAGCATTTATTTAACCAACTAGTATGACAATTTGGTTGAACAAAGTCGAAATATTTCTCAAAGATTTCTTTATTGTTTTCTTTTAAAGTAACCATATACATACGATTTTTTTGATTTTTTTTTTCACAAGAGCACTATCTCTTCCAGTATCATATTAAATGAAGCATGAATTTAATATATTTTATTTTTAAATTTTTTAAAAGTTATTTCGCTTTATAAAGATAAATTATTTTCTAGGGAGAGGTGAAATTATCAAAGGATAAACATTTACTACAATTATTAGGTTTTTTTTGCTTCATTATAGATGAAGTATTATAAAAAGAGGTAATAGTCGATGCGGGTAGTTGAACTCGTAAATTCAATACACCTCAAACGAAGCCCAGCGGTTAAATATTACTTTGGGTTGCCAATATTGTTTACATATGTTTTGTTTATATATTTTTCACTATTAAATTTATTAAGAACCACTACAAGAGACTCCAAAACCAGCAAATAAACAACTCAAACACCCCAAAAAATTGCATAAATTTTCTACCCGAAAACCTATATTTGAGAAAATTGTACTTTTACTCACCTAATTTTTATTACTAAAAGTGTGTTAGTCACTTATTTAGAACTCTGAACATAAAGTGATATTCACTGTTAATAAAACAAACACAAAAAACTTGAAAAAGAAATATCATGCCAGAAACTTTCTTTATAGCGATCATTGTTCAAGATTGCCATCAACGTCAAACAAAACACACACGCAATTTGACAAAACTCCATAAAAGTATTAAAAAAGAAGATGGAATATAATATCATTCAACAGTAAAGAAAAGACATTAATAAATGAAATAAAGAGTAAAATTGATTTTTATCAACACTAACAATACCGCAGTAGATACTGCGTTTTTTCTTACAAAATGTTAAATATTTTATTTATCAATATTGCTACAACAAGTTTTGAACGGATTTAATTTGATCTGTTTCGGTAGCGTGTTTGCTTCTTTTTCTCATCTTATTTTCCCTTTCTAAATTTAACTAAAATAAATAAAATGCCAAACAAGCTTAAATATTAAAATTCAATATAAATATCCTTAAATAAAGAAGAAAAAATGATTGCAAAAATATACTGGAAAAATCATATAAAATAATCAGTAGCGTAGTTGGAGGTCTACTAAAGATTATATGTCTTCACAGTGTATCTGCAATGGAACTAGTATATTTAGACATGTACTACACGTTGGAAATTAAAAGAATAATAATATTTGCTTTTTTTAGCATCTCAATCAATTGAAAATCTTTTGCTACTATTGCTGCTTGCTTTCAACATCTCAAGTTTTGACTGTGAAATACAATCTTAATTTCATTTTTTTCTTGTATATATTTAATTTTGGATTCTGCAAATGAGTTATTGCTTCTAAACATGCAAATTTAAAACGTTCAAGTAATATTTTAATCTGAACTACAACAATATTGTTGCTCTGTAATTTGAAAAATTTGTTCAGTGAACATCGTCACGATAGTGATGACGATGGCTATGATGGTGCAACAGCAATAATGCTTCTTCTAGAATATGAACTTAAATTCTTGTGAGAAAAACGCTTGAGTCGCTCTCTGCTGATGACCATGAGAATAATAATGTTCATTATGATTTCGATGTGATACAAGATTTTTCATTTTTACCATGTTGCACGCTTAAAACATATTTCTCATTGAAATCTGTAAATACAACATGATATTATTCAATTGCTTTACATTTATGATAAACTTATTTGACAATGATAGATGCACATAAGCCGGAAGCAAAAAAATATAAAATACGAAAGACAACAAGAATTGTTATTAGAGTATTTTCTTTTTAAAGATTTTTTAATTTAAATTTGTTTTTATTATTTATTTGTACAAATCAAACGACCAGCTTGCAGCATTTGTATATTTTCTTGTTTTAGTTCTTTTAAGTAAAAAATCATTAACCATTTCGTGACAAATATAATGAATTGCCCCAAAGTATATTCCGCCAAATTTAAAGCGTGTAAAATGTAAAAAAAATAAGTTTCTCTTGACCTGGAATTAATTAAAGTGATTATGTGGGATACTTAGCTGCACACAATAACAATTTTCGTAAATAATAGGTTTAATATAATAAAATGAGCTTTTAGCTTCACTTGTACAATTATAACATAAAAAAGACAAATTATTGTTAAAAATGTTTCAAATTTTTTAAGTTATAAATTGTTTTCTTAAAAAAATAAAATTAAGATTGAAAGAGAAAATAAGCAGTCAAAGAAATTTTAAGTGTTCTGCTATACCTAACAGGTACTCAGAACAAAGGTTGACGTGGTAGCAGGAGAAAGCTGCGCCTTTAAAGATGACAATATAGAATTTCAGATTCATTTTATACTGCTGCTCCTTACAATTACTTACTTCTCCTTGGATAAAGATGGAAGCCACAAGTCTTTGCCAATATATTGTGTACGAAATTTTTGTCAAGACATTTCTTACCTTACCCTACGTCTCCACGAGCCATGAACTTGGTGTGAACATCATGTCGCACATGAACGCGGCTAATGTATATGTTTCGTTCATGTGCAACCATCGTTGGCCAAACATTTGACTGAGCAATGATGTTCGCCATCTAATATAACTTTTAGTATGATTTCTCTATTTCGAATTAACGGCATCTATTGATCAACAATGCGAACAGTTTTTTTTTTTATTAAAAATCTTGAAACAACCCTGACGACAAAAAGAAAATTATTATCAAACAGAATATGAACAGGGACACGTTTACGTCACATACAAGAGCATTAACAAATTAATGCCGTTGTTCTGCCTGCGTTATTAACATGTCTTGTTCAATTTGAAGGCTAGTGGAGACGTGGGGTTAGAGACACAAAATCTACATTATTCATAGCTTTCTAATTTCCTGCTAATCACTTTGGTACCACTCAGCTACCATATTTATTTCTAAATTTTTTAGACCAGTTTTTTTCTGTTTATTTAAAACAACGTGAAGCACGACATTTAACAAAATTTACATCTTATGAATATATATCAACTTTGCACATATACATTTCCAACACTAATTGTGTATATTTGAGTTAAAAATTTGAGCTTTTCATTCATAGTGTTGTATTTTAGATTGCGGTTAAACAAACATTGCCCTCTAATAAAACTGAGTTTATTTAACGGTTACGAAAGAATATGGTTTTTAATGTTTTAGACCAACAGTACTTTTAACTTGCTCTACAGCAAAAACCTTACGAATATTGTCAATTGCAATGATGTTGATGATCATTGGCAGAATGTGTAAAAAAGAATAACAAATAAAACATAATAATGGGTAAAACATTTTTTAGTGTAATAAGAGAAAACATAAGAAACACAACACACTTTTTGCAAACAACTTTACCTCGTAGATTTTTGTGAGAAACAAGATGGTAATTTTATAATTTGGGTTTTTAAAATTCTAGCAGCCAAACGTAAATTAGCGCTAAAAAGTCAAACTGCACGATTTGCCCAACCTTAAGCAGCCACTTCTTGTTCTAAGCTCGTGTAATTACGTCTTCTGCAATATTTTTATTATTCATTTGCTGCATTTTACTGCAGGACTCAAACCTTAATCGCCAGAAGTCTTTTATATATTACAAAAAGTAGGAAAAATTCAATCGCATGACAAGAACGGACTTAATGAAGCATTTGAACCAGTTTTTTATCTTTTGATTTCGTTTAATCCATGAAAGAAAATTTTTCTTAAAATTGTTAAAAAAATTAATTAAATTAGAATAACTCGGAAGGCTATACGGTTCAAAATATAATAAGAATTTTAAATATATTGTTATTTTTCTTTTCATAACATTTTGAATTAAAATAAATTTTAAAATACTGTAAATATTTTTTTAATCTTAGTTGTAATTTTTTGAATAACTTAGAAAGAATAGATGCAACTTAATTGCTAAAAAAGGAATTCAATATTTTTTAGTTAATAAATTAACATTCTAATAATTGTAGATGCTAAATGCTTAAACAACTTGCAATCAAACAAAAAAAAAATTAACTCAAAAAAAATTTAAGTCCACTAAAAGCAAAAATCTCATAAAAGGCAGGACAAAAAGTTACGTTTTTAATTAAAAAAACAAATTCTCCTAAACTATAAAAGAGTATCCGTATTTAGAGCTTGAAAAGAGATATTGAAAATCTGAAGAAGAAAAGAATTAGGCAACGCTTTTTATTATTCATACACCTGAAATGCGCTATTTTAAAACATCGTTGCCCCTGCTCTGTAAACAAGTTTCAAACTTTAAGACTACCAATTTACGTAGAAACCGATTTTTAAAATGTTTCTTTGTAAAAAAATTGATCTTAAAATTAAAAAGTATTCCAATGTTACAGATGTAATTTAAATGTATCTTTTAAAGTGTACAGACCCTGCAATTTACCAATATAGACGCGATATATGACATTTTTTTGACTATAGTTAACAGACACTTATTGCTAGGGCCTTTCTAGTTAAAATAACAATAATAAAAAAAGCAAAAGTGACGGATAATCAAAAAACAAAATTAAATGAACACATGCTTAGACATCAAAAATTTTTGTACAGTCTCTGCAAAAAACAAAAAAAATGTAGTTTTAAGTTTTTTTAATTTCTACGCAATTCTTTTTGTCCCGTAATAGGAGCAACGAAATGTAAATGAAATGTATCTTTAATCTTTCTTTTCTTTTAATCTAAATTAAAGAAAATGAATTTAACTTGTAAAAGCTACACAGAAATTGGGAGAAACAACATAATAAAAGTACATAAATAATTTGGCTAAGTAGCAGAAAATCTCCCGATGTCCTTTCTTACAACGCGATCTAAAAATTATTATTGTGTTATAAAATTCGCTAATTGGAAATTATATTTGCGACAAATTTAAAAAGAATCCAAACGCACTGAAATTAAATAATGCAAATGTATACTCCACCTCCTTGTAAATTTTTCTAAAGCAGAAAACGTGAAGCATATGCAAAACCCACCTAAGAAAATTTAAATTATATCCAAGCTGCTACATCCGAAGGCAGCATGTCGTTTACATAGTCGAACAGTAGAAAAATAATTTCCGCACGATAGAATGAAAAAAAGTAAAAATTATAATTGTGTCAAAAGGGCGAGGACCCAAATTAAGGCAATTATAAGAAAGAAGAATGGAGTAAGCAAACTTGAATGATTTTCTAAATAGCGACAGGACGCTAGATTATCCATTACCAAAAGGTTTAGTTATTCCTTGTTAAAAGTAAAGTGTTATATTCGGCTATGCTAAATCTTATATACCTTTCATTCTTTTCTTCTGTTCAAAAAAACTTTTTTTTTTCGAAAATTGTAATTTTTTGTTAAGGTTGTTGGCCCAGCTTAGTTAATGAAAAAGTTACTGTCTCAGATCCTAGTAAAATTCACGGGTGAATAGTAGTAACTGAAAAGCGCACTTATTCTGTTTAGCTTTTTCATTAGTTTTTTTCACAAGGTAACTGCAGGAATAAAAACAAAAGTAAAAGATCTCTGCAAAAGCTTTGAAGCCTAATTTTCAAAACTTTGTCTGATCGATTGGCGTATTAAGATTTTATATAGCTTATCTAGTGCCTTGACAAAGTTAATTTCAACACGAACATGGACGAACATACGGACATCGCTCAGTCTTTATGGGGTCAGAAATAGAAATTGTAGAAATAATAAATGGAATGACAATCTAAAATATACCCTTTTACACCTGTGGTAAGGGGTATAAAAATAGAAAGTGATATGCGTCGAAAGAGTCTTGAATTACATATTCTAAGTACAATTAAATTTTATTGAGGATGTATAGCGTTTCTGCCAAGTGTTGAGTAAAACTACTATTCTTAGCACATATAACTATTTAAACAATATTTATTAAAACCTTAGCTACTGCTGTGGCTGCGAAGACGACTTTTAGAATAATCTTTTGTTTTTTTCTATTTTCTTTCTTGTCCGAGTTGCCAGTTAGTTTTGTTTCACTCGACGATTGAAAAGGGGCTGTCACAGATGTGTCTAAGCACTGCATTTCATTCAAGCTTTTATTTTTACAAATATTCTATTTGTTAGAAGGTAGAAATTAATACGAATGAAACATTATTTAAAAAAATTTTATTTCCCAAAACAAATCAGTTAATCAATTGTTTTGTTATTAAAGCAAAAATTACGTTTTTAAATTTAAATTGTAATGATTAATCTTTGCATCAAGAGTTCTAACAAAAAGAATTTTAACAATCTATAATTTTATTTTAAAATCAACGAATATTTATATCAACTTTAAAATTCTAAAAACAGTTTATTATTACTTTTTTAATGGAAATTTCGAGTTTCTACTTAACTTAAATTATTCAGTTTACTTGCTTATAATTATTGTTAAAAATTTCCACAAGGAAAATTTATTCAATTCTTTACAGAATTTTTTTTTTTTTCAGCACCTTATTATTTAATCTTGTAAGCTTTACAAACAAAATTCAAATGAAATTTTTTGTCATAAATCAGTATTTGCAGGTAACAGTTGACACGAACAATTGCTTATGAGCACAATAAGTTTACTATGAACTAATCTTTGAAAAATATACAAAAACGTTTAAAGTAAGTTTCTGAGTACAAAATTAATAGTTTAAATACTGTTTAAAGCTGAATACACTTTGGCCTTTAATGCAAGTGTTGGTTTATTGTCTTCAAATTTTAAATATTTTTAAATATTTATCCATAATTACAATTTATTTGCATTTTGACTTTTTTATAAAGCAAATCCATGTGTGTGTTAAATAATAAACATAAAAAGTTTTGAGTCGTCAGCAAGAATTACTTTATTTTTTAAAAGATTTTTTTAATTCCTTTATTTTGCAATCTAGTTTACAGGAAATATATTAAGCAAAATTTATGAGTAATTGAAAGTAACTAATAAATAATTTTTGATTTAGTAGATCAAATCTCCTCATTATCGTCTAGAAGCGAAATAGCTACCAAATTAGAGTGGTTGCTTAGTCAATTCAGATACCTTTCACAGAAATTGTTTATCTTTTTCTTTATTGTGGATATTTCTAGGTCATTGTGCAAGCAGCAGGAGAATTTGCCAATAATCTTAAAGATTTTGTTTAATATCTTTGGAGTATTTCGACATTAGAATTGCTTGTTGTTCCCCAGAGTTGAAGAGCATAAGTCCAAACTGGCTTCAAAATTGTCTTGAATAGAATGATCTTTATCGCAACAGCCAATATATTTTTTTATTTTAGTTTTTAAGTGTTTTCTCTTAGATTTCACATGATCCTTCCATGTTAGTCTTCTATCCAGGTGGAGACCTCAGTAATTTACTTTATTTGTTTTTGGGATAGAAATACCATTCAACAAAAGTGTTGGACAATCACATTTTTTTAATGTGAAAGTCACATAAGATGATTTCTGGGTATTAATTTTTATATACTATTTTTGTAATCATTTTGCGTCTGAGTCAGAGGCTTCTTGTAGAAATTCATTCGCGTACAAAAAATCTGTATCATCAGCGTACGTGGCAGGGGTTAAATTATTAATTGTAGGCATATCTGACGTATAAATCGTATATAGGACTGGACCCAGAACGCTTCCTTGTGGGACTCCAGATTTAATATTTTCAAACGTAGTCTTCCCCAAATGCGATTTAAAAAACAAATAAAATGAAGCAGGAAGTAGATGTTTAAGTTAATTTAAGAGACGAGAGTGCCATGCTCTGTCAAATGCTTAAAAAACACAGCTGAGCATTGGTAATTGTATGCAATGCCAAAAGCCAAATTGGTGATCATATTTTATGTTTGGAATTCGAGCAATGACACTAGTCTCATCAACAAAAGCCTCTCTAATATTTTTGCACAAATTGGCAATAAACTTATTGGTCTATACGAAAATACTAAGCCTTCGTTTTTATTTGGTTTAAGAAGCATTATGATCATTGCATATTTGAGGATACTCTTTGTTCATCATGACGAAGTTTGAATCTTTTTGTTTATTGAGATAAGCATGTTGCCTGTTAGCACTTTTAGAAATTAAGTCCTGGTAAACTTTACAGCCCTTAAAATTAGCCGTATAGTTATTCAGGCAGTGTAAGCAGCGAGGTAAAGAATTAACTACTTTTGCGCATTCAGATGTGAACTGATCCATTTCGTTTTTTACACATCTAAATGGTCTTTTACAGTACGATTTAGTATGCCCATATAATTGGATCTAAAAGGCGGCTCTACTTAAACAAGACCATTATTTATAGATTTAATATCATTAACTTCTTTATTATTCTCGTTTGGATCTAGCTCAATAAAAAACGTAGAAAGTGGATCTTTTATAACATCACTTTTAGCATTGGTAACAGATGTAACTTGATGTCTTAGTGATAATAGTTCAGCATGAATATATTCCGTCGCCGTCGAATGCCGAAGACTCTTAATAATAAATCTAAAGAAATTATCCTGTTGTAACTGAAATGTGTGGAAGCTTATTTTTGAATCTGTCAAGTATTTAACTAATTTCATATGAGAAACTACAGTTTTAATCATTAAGCGAACTTCACCCTGCCGTTATGATTTACAATAGAACTTATTTTCTTAATCATAATATTTATATTTTCGACATTAGGAATATAGATTCGTGGATGTTTAGGTGCTGCTTCTTTTTCGCCTTCCGGCTCAAGTCTTATGATTATTATGTACTGGGTTAATTTTGAAAATGTAATCGCTTCTTTAGATATAAATTTTGGTGATACATCTAATTTACGTTTATTTTGGTATTGTTTGCCAAACATTTTCATTTTTACTACACGGCTTTTTTCACTTAAGTTTACTTCACCAGTATTCATGCTGGCAGTAAAACAATGCTTTAATGTAACATTTATATTTATTTTTATTTATTTCAATTTCACTAATATGTTTAACTAGTTCAAAAATATGGTACATTGTTTTTATTTTTCTGGTCTTAAAAATCTCTCTTTATTTTGTTGTTCCAGCTTTGTTTTGAAATTTTTTATTGCTTGTATAAAGCAAAATTTGAATTAAAAAGTTTTGTTTTTGTCTTATTAGCTATAATTAAATTGCAAAAAAATCACTGCCACTGCACTTCTTTTGTTTTTTGTCTGTTTAATGTGTTTAATGTGTTAAAATTTTTTTTAAATTTTGCGTGGAATTTATTATCCCGTTGGTTTTAAATATATTGTTATTGTTTTTACAAAATACAATTAGTATTGGAAAAATTTTTTGTTTGTTTGCTGAGGTAGAGAAATAATGCACTGCAACTGCATTTGCTTAAACACGTCTTATTGCAATCACTATCAATAGAAGAATCTAAAAGAAATAATCACTATATAAACACAAAATAAAATCATAATATTCAATAAATACTCCCATAAACAACAGATTATTTTGGAAGTAAAATAAAAACAATAAAAAAATTTAACGGAGCAGTTGTGTACGTGTTTCTAATAAATGAAGACGTCAACAAAATGATTTTCTTTAATTTGCGTTTTATTTTAACACTAGAATATTTCGCAGCGTTAGTTGTCATTTTGTAAGATAATATGAAAATAATTAATAGAAATTATAGTAACTTCAATACATTTTATTAAAAGTATAAAAATATTAGAAATCATATGTTTAAATGCTTTTATAATACTTCTTTGAATACAATGTTAGAGGTAATGACATGATCATCGTTAACTTTTTGCCCGTACGAATCCCTAATACAAACAATAATATCTTTAAACGTATGCACTCGAGAAACAGCCACGTATAACTGCCCATGTGAAAAGACCGGTTCTGGTATATACAATCCTACCTTTTGAAGTGTTTGACCTCATGCTTTGTTTATTGTCATAGCAAAAGCAACTTTCACAGGGACTTGTTTTCGTGTCATTCGGAAAGACACAATTGGATCAAAAGGTGTAAGATTGATTCGGGGTATGAGTACAGCTTTATCGGTATGAATAATTTTTGCTGATATTACTTGTTTTGATCTAAATGCACGTTATTTATATTCTTAATTTGCACGTTATATGCATATTTTATATAACTGACTTAGTAAATAGCGGTATTGCCAGAATGGATTTTAATACATACTGTATTATGTAGAACTTCGTTACCACACTTGTACAAAAATATATAATGACGGTATTATCATGCAGTTCTATATAAAATATAATTTTTAGCAATGAAAATATTAATTTTTCAATTTCTAATTATTTTTCGTCATTAGTATTAGAAATAAGCTTTAAAATGAGGTATCATTCATTAAATTTAATGCGGTGGTATGGGAGATATTTGCAACCGACAAAAAAAGTGCTTTAGAAATAATATATATGATTGTTTGTTTGGAGAGAAAAAAAGGTAAATTACATTCATTGTAAAAGACTGAAGCAACAATCTTGTTATTAGGCAGCACAAACTCTGTATATTTTTATAACCTTAATTAAATTCATTTTTGTACATGGTAAATTTAATTGATACAACCACAAAAGCCTAATATATCTAATATTCTCTTGTTAAAGTTAAATTTCAAATCACGATTTTCTCACAACTACAACAAACAAACCCTACGAAATTTACATTGAAATTAATAAAAAAAAAAAAAAAACATTTTCTACATTTAATATAGGTATTCAGAAAACCTTCAAGAATTCTTGTACTTATGGTAAAGTTTAAAAAAAAATGTGTTTGGCAGAAATAAGTTATTTTTATTTTAAGAAAAGTTAACAAAATATAAATTTATACTACATGTAGTTTGGAGGGATCAAGCACGATTAACAATTAAGATTTTTAATGATTTTAACGAGATAATTATACCATAAGATGTTTACAATTCTTTAAATCCGTTTTGATTTAAAATGTAGCTCAAATACCGCTAGTTAATATGCAGTTTAACATTAGACTTATTACTATTCCCGTCAGAATCTGAAAAATGAAAAATATTTGTTAACCCCATGTATTTGCACAAGAAGCGCATATTTGAGATAACCCTGCCATGATATAAACATTTTGTGTTTTCCCAAGAAACGTGGAAATCACAGAGAAGTGAAATAGTAAGCTTCATCTGTGGAAACATTATAAATCAAATGACTGCTGAATTATAAAACAATATTTACATATTATACTTGAGAAGTTTGTCCTTGAAGAATATTTTCCTTCCAGTTTCTCAGTACAGAAAACAACCATCCTGAAAAGAACCGTCAATTACAAATCAGGGATTTCGCGAACAACCGATTAAAGAAGAAAGAGATATTGATCTAATTTATTATCTTGCTTATTAAAAAAGACGTATCTAAGTTTATAACCGTGATGTAGTCCATCAGCTTCACTTTTGTTCTAAATCATTCAATTAACATTTAAAACAACTATAAATTGTTTACTGCAATCACATATTTTGCAGAGAGGATAATATGGTATTGCAATGTGGAGCTCTACTAACTACCAATCCTAGAGCAGCCACACTTTTAAGGAAGACTATTTTAATAACGTTTCAAATCCAATATTTTCAACAAACAATGACAAATTATGGCTACATCTGTTCTTGCAGCATGGATATGGGTTTCGTGAATAATAATTTTTTTACATTCATTCTTCGCTTTATGTCAGCATCAGCCTGCAGTTCTTATGACAAAACGTAAAACTAATGATCTGATGCTAGGTTAATTAAAAGTGCGTTAAAACATCCAGGCTCCCTGAACTTTTCCTGCAATTTTAAATTAATAAAATTATTTTAATTCAATATTAATTCAATTTCTAATTATTAAATTGACGCCTATTTTGCGAAGGCCAAATTTATTTATATAGTTTTAATTACATTTTGTATGTTTTTTTTCTAGTGCAATAACATTTTCTGCCATGCAGCCAGGTTACAACTATTAATGTTAATAATGTTTTCATACAATTTTTATTTTTTACTTATTTAAGCTTCAAACGTTTTTCTTTTTAAATATTCGCTGACATTTACATTTCACTTGCAATTTTTACACAATCACCCAATTGGTCAATTTTATTATCATCGGAAATAATCAACTATTTAACTGTCAGTGATTATCTTTAATTAACGTGATTTTGTTTTGTTGGTCTTATTGTATTTTGTCGATGTGAGCATTAATATTTCACACAAAAGCAAAACAAGAAAATCGACAGAGATTTAAGCTGAAGTGATATGAAAATGAGACTTTAGTCGACTAATGTTTATATTTTAAAATGTTAACAGAAAGCAAATAAAATTCAAGAAAGTCATAAATACGTATTGTAAAGGCCCAATGGAGTTGGTTTTTTATACAAAATATAACGCAGTTTGGTAAAACCACATATAATCGGTAATATCCTGCCTAGCCAGGGAGAACTCTATTAAGATGTCAATACGGAGCATCATGTACAATCGCTAATAGCTGACAATTATGACTTGGATCTATTTAAACGACAAAACCAGAAAAGATAATTGTGTCCCATTGCTTAATTTCACTCAGTAATAGCGTCCACATGTTGATGTTAAATATCCCAAAGGATGTACGTTTCTTATGAACTGCGATACGTCTACTAACCCTGACAAATGCCAATGCTTTGCTCTGCAAATGACAATAAATTCAAATCTTGCAAGTATTTTAGGACACTCTTTATGTAGGCTAAAAAAATTTGTCAAAAAGGTTCTGAGATTTCTTCTTACATCTACGATCAGACTATGTTTTTTTTTTTTTTTTTTTTTTTTTTTTTTTTTAAAGAGAAGTAGCACTTCATGCATTAATACCTATTAAGTTATTTTGGTAACCGTGCTACATTCTTTAGGAAAGGGAAAGATGAGCGATAAGACAGGTGGTGAAGGAGAGAGATAGAGAGTTTGTTATTTTACTTCGCCGGTCATATGCTATGAAGAAGTACCTACAAAGTAGGCTGCACGTTTTTAATGTTAATTCTGAATATGTATATATACCATTAAACAGAAAAAAAAACATTTTTATTTTTTGATTGCCGCAGGGGTCGAAATCTGGACAAAAAAATTTGTAGTCAACGTGTTAACCACTTCGACTACAGCAGCCTCAACATCTGCATAGGTTTTTATGCAGATGTTGAACAACTTTAATCTGAGTCAAAATGGATACGTACAAAAAAGTTTAGGAACTGGTTCGAATATAAAAAGCAGCATCTCTAAAGAAACATTTGGAAGGCAAAGTCAAACCACTCATTATGGCCTGCAGTCCGATATCTTTGATCTTAGACATGTTACTACAAAACTTACGTTGCTCAATTAAAACGGGCGTTAACAAAAAAATAATGAAGAAACGTAAGCTTTTCATAAATCGTAGAAAAAATATTTCACTTTTAACGCAGGTACTGACACCAGTCAACTTTCGCTAGACCATCTCAAAACACAAAACCTAATCACCTGAAGGGTGTTATGTCTATTGACAATTTAAATATCAAAAACGATCCCGACATCGATAAAGTAAGCAAGAAGATGCCTTTAGAGCTATCTCTCATTGCAAAGAAAATAATTATTTTTTTATTTAACGCCGCCCTGCATTTGGAATACTACACAACTCTATGCCTTGGTTAAGACCAACCATGTCGAAATTGGTCGACAATTTACTAATACCGAAAATGAAAACTTTAGCATTCGAAATCAACAGCTTGGCTTCAGAGAATAACAAATAAAATATATATAACCGGCCATTGGCTTATTATTAAAGACGGAGATAATGTTAAGCCTTTCTCAATCAATACTACCTAGTGTACCGTAGGGTAGTATTTTAGACTTAAATTTATGTTTAATTTATACAAGACAGCAGCAGCGCCACATAACTCATTTGGAGAAATTATCTAAAAATTGGAAAGAAAAGTAAATGAAAAAATGCATCCATATAACACTTACGCTTAGGAGGGAATATTGCCACTCCACCCGTATTGATATGCAGGTTAAATATCTCGGTAATCATTCGGACCGGCTTCTCAACTGGAAATATTTAATAGATGCAAAGTTATCTCAAATTAAACTGAAAACAGCACAAGTTTTCTGCCTTATTGGTAAAAATTTCTTTCTTAGTCTATATTATCAAAGCCAATATTGTGCTATGAAATGCGATTGATAAAATTCGACGATAACAAAACTCTTACTGATGTTAAGTGCCGTTCCTTGGTATATTAAAAACAGCAACATATTTCAGGACATATTCTTTTGAGGAAGAGGGATACAATCGATCTCAGATAAACTACATGGTGAAGAATATCAAATTTTACTTTTTTAAAACCAGATTTTTTGCAGCAATGGCTTGATTTATACCATCTGTTAAATTTTAAATTAAAAATTTTAATACTCGTACTTATTGTTAGTTCAGAAACAAGGAACTGGATACAGATTCAAAAGTGTTCTTAACGACTTAATAGTTATTACTTAAATTAATTACAGTTTTTCAGAAACAACTTCTTAGAAATGCTTTTCGGCCTAGCAAGTACTCATCTGCTCAAAATTAATTTTGAAATATTTTTTTTTTTCTTAGTTCGTTATTTTTAAAAACGAAATAATTAAGAAATTACTGTATACAAAATTTTATCACTTTTTTGATTACTCAACCAAATTTGTGTGTTTTATTCAATTCTAACTTTTGGATCATACCAGAATAAAAGATTAAGAACAATAAAAGCAGCAGAAAGAATATGATAAACAACTGCTACAAAAAACGCAACAAAAAAGTCTGTAAATAAAAGCTCTTTAAAGATATAATTTAAACAAAAGCAGTTTAATGAACTTTGAAATTTATAAATACTTATAGTTGCAGTTGCTTTTGTTGATAAATTTATTTTTTATTATTTAAATAAAAAAGTTCGTTTGCAATAAATAGATTTTAATGAGGTCAGATTAAATATTTTAATGGAGTTATTTGCTTGACTTAATGGTCTTTATCGATGTGGTAATATTGCATTGGTGCGTATGTTATATCCACATGTGAAACGAATTCGACATAATTTGCTTCCATGCACTCTTTGCGAAACATACAAAGTTTCTTAACACTTCAAAATTGCAAAACTTTGCACACTTTACAAACTTCGACGTTAGCAGGATTAAATATTTATGTGGAGTTGCGGTAACTGGTGGCTGTTTATCCATCAGAAATTGTTCAACAATATATTTTCAACCCCCACACTTTTTTTTAATTATTTTTAAATTTACAGAAATTTTTACAATGTATATTAATTATTAGGTGGGTATTATGTCATTATGTCATCCAAATATTTCTGAAAAGTAAGGTGTTTATATTGGAATACTTTAACCTGCTAGCGTTGATAGTAATAATATTTTTCTATGGTCGATAGATAAAAAATTAATCTAAAACCATTAAAAACTTATGAAATTAACTTTGGCAATATTCCTTAAGACGTGAATGTCATTAGCAGTGTGGCTATTGAATGTGTATAAACCTTTGTCTTTCTCATTGATAAACTTTGATTTATAACCTGCTTTTCGTTAAGGCGCATATTTAAAACTACAAAAAACAAAAAGAGTGCCATCCAGATATTAGATTAATTAATTTTTTAAGTCCAATTTAAAGAAATCATTATCATATTTTATTATAGTATCATGAAAAACTTATACAGAAATACAAACTGATATGTATTACTGCGGAGAAAGCATATCCATATGGTCGTTTCGCTACTGGTCATATAGCTTATCAGTGGATTCTACCCAAATTTTGTATAGAAAACCTTAGAGTCTTACATCAAAAGCCAAATTGAATTAATGACAACTACATTGAATCCACAAAGCAAAAAGCCAATAAAAACTCAAAAATGTTTTGTACAAAAACACAGCAAACATTCAGTACCAGTTTTTATTTATTTTTTTCGAATTATAAATTTCATATTGATTTAGACAATTTTTTATTAATAAATATTATTATCAATTAATGTTCACAAATATTCCTTTGGCATAATTCCCACATACATATTTAAATATCCAAATTGTTGCCAGCACATTATGATCATGATTGCAATGAATACAACATCAGTTTATATTTTGTTATATTTATTTACTTATTAGCATGAAGTAGAAGTGTATGCCAACAATAGTAAATTTTATTACTATGGTGTGTTTTTGAAATTTCTCTAGGTTCACAACATGCCTAAAGTTTTAAAACATCATGAGAGATGTGGTTGTTTTCGCGCTTGTTATTCCCTTATGTTATTAATGAATGAGAAAAAAACATTAGTATTTTATGAACAGCATCTTAAATATAAGAAAGAATGAGACATTTAGTAACAAACTAAATGTTCAACAACAACAAAAATTAAAACAATTCCAATTCTCACGCACCTTTTCAAAATGAATTTAGTTTTTCAATAGTTTTGTGGTAAACAATGCAGAATTAACTCTTAAACGGAAATATAAAAACTGATAACATTGAATGGTATTAAATAAAAGATTTTGTAAGCGATTATTACAATTTATTTTTTATAAAAAGAAACGAACAACTTTTTTGTTGCTATCAATCGAATTAAGAATTATATGCTCCAATTAAATCATTAGTTAACTCATTAAGTAAAACGTCTATAAAGACGAACCAATACGAATCTTTATCACACATTCCACAGTGGTCGTAGAATATATCATAGTATCGAATTTAAGGAAACATGCAATAGACTTAATACGACCAAAATACGATATTTAGCGTTGATAATATAAATTAAATGTTAGTCCAAATGTTGTAGTTTTCACTTTGCCATAGTAGCTAATCGTTCTTTTTCTTGTGTGTTTTTTGATTTAATACCTGAAATTGATTTGAAAAACTATTTATTGCCTTACAGCTTCACAACAACTGTTACTGTCAATTTTGGCAAGGTAAAATCATTGCCAGGAAAATTAATAAGAAAACTTTAAAACTTTTGATAGTTTTAAGACATTTTTGTGCATTTCGCTTTTTAAATGAAAATTCAAGTTTTTTTGCAACTACGCTTTTTTGGAAAATTAAAATTTTTGTTAAAATGTTGGTGATATTTAATATTTTGGTAAAATATTATCAAAAAAGTAAGAGCGCTGTATATACCTTTACCATATAGATGTGTCAGAAGTTAAAAGGCTTAATTCCACAAAGCCAAAAGAAGAGCAAATTAGTAATTACTAAAATTTTGATTTCTAAAATTAATGAAACTGATTTTTATTGGTACCATATATTTTAATTCTATTTCTACGAAAAAATGATTACAGAGCTAGTTCCACCGGAATTCCTAGCTGAGTTTAGTTTATAAAAATTTTAACAAACATGTGAAGTTTCGCTATTGTAAACCAATGCGTTAATTTAAAGTGGGATTAGTTGAAATAGCTTCAAAAAAATTTATATAATATTCAAAACATATACCAATTTTGTATATTTTTAATAAAAAATATTTAAGGAATGGAACAACAATTTTTTAAAAAATTCATAGCTAATAAGATAAGAAAATAAAAAAATTCAGAATTTGTTGGTAAGTGAAGTTAAGCCTTTTAGCTTCTGACACATCCATATATGTATGACCACATGAACGTATGAATAGGTTACTTTACTTCACTAATAAATTTTGATTATAATTTTTGACCCATAAATCTTACTTTGTATTCCTGTAGGTGGTTGTCTTTACTAAAACGAATACAAACGAAATTTAAAATATATAAAAGAAAAATTAAAAGCATGAGAAAGAATAGTGGTCATAAAGTTTCTGTAGCTAATCTCGAAACGTAGTAAAACTGATTTCAACCAGATTACGGATGGATAGACGGACACGCTAAATAGTCTAATCCTGTATATAAGGATCAAGAATATACATCCTTTACGAGGACGGAATTGAGTATTTTAAAAATTAAAGCCGAAATGGCAAACTGATATATTTTTCCCATGTGGTGAAGCGTATAAAAATAGGGATATTCATTTCACCTGCAACACTGCAAATTTCCCACAGAATCGTGTTGCTGGTTAATGTTAAAATATTTCTATTTCTTTTTTATTTTAAGGGCGAAATAACGTAAAGAATATGAATAAGTAAGTTAAATTAAAAAATATCTTTAACGTTCTTAATTAGATAAAATTTTTTGATGTGTCATCGTATTATTAAATAAAAATTAAATCAATAAAACAATTATAAATAAAGCTACTAAATATAAATTTAAGTATTCTGCATCTTCAAAACAGTTTGTTATTTTGTATCATTCTACTTAAATTGGAAAGCATAATGAAAGTTTCATTTTTTCTTCATTATTAAGCATTACTTTAATTTAATTGCAAGTGATAAAAATGCATTGCCACTGTAGGGTTAAATTCTTCATTCAACATATAAACTGCAGATGTAAGTCTACTGTAGTTTTTCTACTGGATTTATGACTCTGTGGTTTCTTTCGTTATAAAGAACATAAAGCTAAGGCATTGTTTTCATATACATGTAGATATGACGGATTTTAGTGTTTTTTTGAATCTTTATTATGCAAAATGCATTATGTTTTTTGCGACGGTAAAAGAACTTTCCCAAAATAATTGTGCTTTTCCAATTTTCAAAGCGATAATTTATGCTGACATTTGTGAATGTTGTTGAAAATCTCATATATTTCTTTGAAAAAATAAATAAGAAGCAGGTCTAAATGAAAGTGTTCAAGCAATATGCAGAAACGAATGGGTACTATTGCAGGTATAAGAAATTTTATCACTCAAAAACCTAAAGGATATAAAAGTTATGTTAACTCTAGGGCAATAATGAAACCATACGACAAGGTTTATGATTTCAGTTGGATTTTTTTAAAACATTTTTGTTATTATTTTGTAAGGCGACTAGCAGAGCATGTGGCTTAAATGCCTTTAAAATGCTTTCGTTGAGAAAAAATTAAATGTCATTTTTCTTTTGTAAAAATAATAATTGATATGCAAATATTGTTTAAGTTAAACTGGATTTCCAGACAAATTTTAAAGAAATGATGAATAAGAAAATGTTTTTGTTAGAAAGTTTTGTTTTATAAAAAATTTACTGCCGAACGCGATGGAAACAAAGCAATAATTTAAAATACTTTGTAACGTCAATTTTCTTAAATTGGTAAATGAAATATATGCAAGTATAAACATATAAAAATGTTTTTTTTTTTTATTAAGAAAGCTCGTAAGAGTACTTCTTTCGACTGTATGGGATCTTCTTTAAACATCGAATCCTCCTCTAAAGTTCATTGTTCTTTCCCTTATACTTACTTATTGATATAAAACAAAGCATAATAGACTTAAAATCGCGAACTAAGTTACACGTGGGGTTCATTGGACCCAAAGATTTATTGGCGCCTAATGTTGATTGTGCGTCCCATTAGTTTTACCTACGGAGAGTTCTTTGGTGTTCTTTGGCCATTCTTTTGGTTTAATTTATCGTCATTTGACACCTGAATGCTTATATAAGGATACAGATTTAGTATATTCTACAGGGTTTCAAATGAATAATGTAAATATTACAAGCTAAACCACTTTATCTCCCACCTCTTGAAGAATGTAAAACCATAGTTTTTTTTTCGCCCTTAAGCAGAAAACCAAGTAAGTCTTGCACAATCTTAAATGTTTTAAATGAAAACGCTATTAAGGGAAGACATTTCCTAACATAGGTACATCGTTATATGACATTTATATAACAAGATATAATATCTTGGTTATTTTAAAATATATAGTTTACCAAGAAACAACAGCAGAAAATCATAAGCACCAAAGAAACATTCTAAATTATCACTCAATTATCCTCGTGACTCGTGAATATTTGAAATAGGGAACTGCTAATCAGGTGTTAAACTTAAATAGATTTGAGTGCACATCTCACCTTTCTATAACTCATACAAAAAATGACATTTGAACACAGTTTATTTAATATAAGCAGCGCATTTTATCGTATAGAATATGTTTGGTTAACGCTTTTCCTCTTCAGTGCATGAAACATATTTTTTTAATTTTTGTTTTGAACACGAAATACTGTGGGAACTTAATAATATTTATTTGCTTTATTTTTCTTTATATAATAGTTAGTTGACTTTTACTTGTTAAGAAAGAATTACTTTTAATAAATACTTTCCATATTTGGTTGAAATCGTTTAAATTCAATAATAATAATAATATAATTTTAAAAATCGAGTATAGGTTTTTCTTGTGTGAAATATTTTTGGGTTATAGATGCGTGTGTGATAAAATTGATTAATTTTAAAGTTTGATTAAAAATTTAATTGGATTTTTTTTTTAATTTAATAAATTTATCAATTAAAGTTTTCTTTTGGAAAAAATAGTAAATTGACTTTAGCATAGAGTATTGTCATTAATTTTGCTATATTAAATTATTAACAATGCAATTTTTTGTTAAAATATTTTTTCAAGTAAAATTTGTAAATATTTTGCAATAATAAATAAAATAACAAATTTAAATAAAATAACAAATTTCTGTGAAAAAATAAATCTTTATTTTATCTTATTTATGGCCATAACGATTTCTACTACATTGTAGTGTGGACATTTGCACAGGTGGCCAGCAATCATATTTGCGCCTGAATTTTAACTATTGCTAAAATGAATTTTTTATGTATCTTTTACAGTGATTGACTTTCGCAAAATAAATTTAAAAAAATCTGGAAATTCATTCACAAATTCTAGTGAGTGATTGACATTAACAAAAAAAAAAAATAAATTAGATTTTTACTGTTTAGTTTGTTGTTTTATTTGATTAATTTAAAACAACATTCGAATCCTGATAAGGTTTTAAGTTAAACAACAGAAAAAATCTTTTAAGCAAGAAAGAGGGTAAAAATTCGTAATGGACTCAAAAAACGTTTGAATTAGTTTTTAAGGCTTTGGAATTTAAGGTGTTGAAGTATTGTAACAATTTTTAACTTTTTTTCGTAAGTTTTCTGATGTATTCACATACGTTAACAGGATGTCTTAAATTTTTGCCAAGATAAAATATCAACGTTATAAAATATGGTCATGGAAAGGAGTAATCACAATTTATTCGATCACTGCTGAATTTAGGGTACATTTCCAAAATACAAAAAAAAGTAACCTAAATATATCTCTTATAGATGGCATTTATAGAGATTTTTAAGGTTTTTATTTCTATTCGAAATAACGAAGCAACTTAAAAATAAGATACGCAAAAAACTTGGGTCACTTAAAGGGTTTTTCCGTCATATATCAGTCGATGATGAGCATAATAACAAAACCTGTATCTGCAAAAATAGTGTGATAATAAAATCTCCATAAATTATTTGGGTTTTTAAATAATTAATTCAACCGGCCACTCAGACTCCTAATAGTGTTCAATAATTTGACTCTAACTCAAGGGTTCCAAAATAAAAACGTTGTGCCTTAACAAATAAATAAGAACTTTATAGGGTTTAAAATAAAGACTAAAGAATAAATAAATTAAAAAAATTTGTGTTTTAACTTTATTCTGTAAAATCTTGGAACTTATATAGAAAAAATTTGTCACTTTTATTTAACTATTCAAACGAATAAGTAAAAAATTGCTTAAATCGGAGTGCACCTTGTTTAAAAGCAAAAATTATGTTTTTCTCTAATTGGCTTGAAGTAAATTGATCCTGCCGAAACTAATAAAATGAGAAAAAAATTTAAATATTTGTTATTTCAAACTATTAGTTAATATATCTTACCTTAAGGGTGCGAAATTCCTTTAAAAAATATATTGTCTAACAAAGAATATTAGGATGCTAAATAAGACTTGGGTATTGGCTATTTGGGTTAAGACCCTTAAGTATCGATGAAATGGTCAAGCGACCTGATTTGTGCGATATCATTTTACTGTTTATTTTCTGGTAATGGATTAAAAAAATAAAAATTAAAAATATCTCAATAATTTCTCTATGAACCGAAATTTGTATCGGCTAAAATATTAAGAAATTTTATATTTATTACACTTTAGCAATTATAGGTTAATTTGAATCAACGAATTTTTAAAAAATACTTTTCTCAATCAGATTTGCTCACTATTACTTTCGTTCGGCATAAAATGCTTAAAACAGTAATCGACTTAAGAAATAGCTGTTGGAATGTAAAATGTATGCTCGTTTACATTTGGGCATAACTCCCTGTAGAGGTCATTATTTGTTTTCGTTTTTTGCTTTTATTTGTCTAAATGGCTTCCCTAAACAAAAGCAAGACTTTATTAAAAATATGATATAAATTAGATTTTATTTCTGTGGCATGTCATTATTTCCATCAACGTAGAATAATAACGTCCATGGATATTATAGATATATTTTATTTTATTATATGTTAGAAAACTGTCAAGTTTATATAAGCAGGCTTGCAGAAAATATTTGGTGGCTGAAGCTGGTGAGGAGAAGCTCTTTGCGTCCGCCTACAGGCCGCCTATGCAGGAAATATGTAGTAAGCAATACCGTTGAAGTTTTAAGTGCGGACATTATAACACTTTAAAAAGTACAGTTATGTTCATACAAAAAACGACACCATGTTCATGGACACTAAGAAGTAAAGTCCATGGACATGATGTCCGTGGACACTATGACATTCTAACGAATGTGACAACGGACTTAAAAGAAATTTTTGTAAAGAAATTGATTTGTAAAACTGAACGATATTTGCTTGTGCGTTTGGATCAAAGCACCAATTATAAATGGTACGTTTTCTAATTGAACACAACTTAATTGTTGTTGATTTCAAAAATCATTGTTATTTAATAAAAAAATTGTGTTTCAATATGTTGATTTTCTTTTCTATTGTTATTCAATTTAATGTTGATTCTATTAATTACACTTTAATATAACAGCAGTCATTACAACATAAATTTAAAGTATGTTACAATAAAAAAAAACCTTAATTGCTGACACAGATCATTTGTTGTGTTACAGTTACTTGGCCATAAAGGGCGATATATAAATGTATAAAGAACAAAAAAATATATGTATATGTATAAATGTATACACATACATAAGTATACACACTTCCAAAAATCGACAATATAATGCGTCTATTAAGTGGTCAAACTTTGCTTGTGAGCACGGCCTGATGATAAGCCATCAAACTCGTGTAATCGGGTAAATTTCATGTTTGTCAGCGGCGCTGGATGAAGATAAAAATTTTTTGATATTTTGTGTTTGCCATCATGCAATCATACTCGTTTAATTGCATGTTTGTCAAACAGAGTGTAAATTTCATTTGTGTTTTTTTAAGCGAACAGTAAAGATGACTTGGTTAGAGCGCACGAGTAACATATAAAGATAATATTGAAACATTTTCAAAAGTAATAGGTAAATGTATAATTTAAATTCTTTTTAATTGCTGATGCAAAACTTGCGCTTTTAATTGTTTCCCTTTAAGTTTTCGTTCATTTTCATTCTTAAAACGAAAATGCAATACTCGTACAATAAGTAAATGAACTTTTTAAAATAATGTAAATTTGAATATAAATAAGCATGATTAATTTTTTAATTTAATTTTATGTTTCATTTTCTTCTTTTACCGTCTAAATAAAATGTTATATAATAAAATTAAATAAACAAAAAATGAAATAGTTTATTTCTTTTTGAAATAACTGAAAAAAGTTATTTGATTCGCGTTTTAAAAAATTTTATTGAAGTACATACAGTTTGTCAACTAATTCTTTGCCTACCAAAAAAAAATTCGTAAATTTTAAAATAAAAATGGATTTCTAATTTATTTATACAAAGTTTTAATTTTATTTCAAGTAGTTTATATATTACATGTCATATTAGTTGAATACATAAAAAAAATTAATTACATTAACAAAAAACATGTTTTATATTAGAAAAAGAAAAACAATTCAATTTAAGTACTGTCAAATAAATGTTTGCGCAATATGTACAAAGTTTATTTAAAGTTAAATTTTATAATTTTTGCTATCTAATATTTTGTGTGACCTCCTTGGGAATCAAGTACTGCTTGCAAACGTCTTCTCATTGAACTAATAAGTTTTGAAATATCATATGTTAACGGTATTTAGTCCCATTCTTCTCTGATAAACCTTATTAATTGGTTTTTGTTTGTTGGCGATCTTTTTCCAACCATTTTTTTTAAATGTACCCACAAATTTTCTATGGGGTTAATATCAGGGCTTTGGGCAGGGGTATCGATAACTTTAGTGCAATTGTAAAGCAACCAAGTCCTACATAAATAAGATTTGTGTTTTGGATCATTATCTTGATAATATTTGTATTTGCACTTATTTGGATTCGACGGATCAATAAAGCCGAATTTGCGAACACTGGCGACCAGTTCATTTTTCAAAATATCAGGATAAACTTCTTTTGTCATAATTTCAACCAAAATCCTCAATTCTCCCACTTCCTTGCTTGATATACAACCCCATACCATGACTGAAAGTTTTCCAAACTTTACTGTAGGAATTAAGTTTTTGTTTTCTAATGCTGTAAGTGGCTTTCGCCAAACTTTTTGGGGTTCATCATGATAGTACAACATCATTTTCGTCTCGTCAGAGAAAGCAAAATCATCCCAATACTCTGGAGGCAGTGATACGTGCTCTATAGCAAACTTCAAGCGTTTTTCAATATTTTGTATTGAAAGCAGTGGTATTTTCCTAGCCACTCTTGAAGAATATTTGTGTTTTATCAACACTTTTCGAATTGTTTCATGAGATAAACTTAGCCCGCAATCATTCTTTACCTGAAGAGCTAAGCTGGAGCTCGGCTTTTCATAGACAGCTTTAATAATTTTACTTTCAACTCGTCTGGATACTTTTTTTGGTCTTCCTGTTGATGCTTTTAATTCTAGTCTGCCTTCTTTTTCCGCACGAGATATAATGTTATTTACAGTTCTAACCTTAAGCGAAAACATATCAGCGATTTCCCTAGCGGATTTTCCTTTATAATGATTAAAATACACTAATTGTATAATGCCTTTTGAAGTTCGTTTTCCTGGCATTTTGAAATAATATATTAATATATACCAACGCACGCAATAAAATTTTTGACTACTAAATTCTTAACTACTTCATTTGAATTGGATAACATTCAAAAAAACATTTAAAAATAAAAAGGTAACGGTAAACAAGTACATTTGCACTCTTCGCGCAAACATTTACTTGACACATTTTATATTAAGCAAAAATCTTTTTTTATTGTTGTTGTTGTAATGTGTGTGTCTATTTAAGACTTGTTGGTGTGTTGTTGTTATAAACAGTTATATATATGGTATAAGTAAAAGAAAACAAACAGATTTAAGTGATTTGTTGTTAAATTTCTTAAATTAATATAAAGTTTAAAATAATTTTTTACTAGGCAAAAAATTAGTTGACAAACTGTATATGTAAGTTTGCCGACAAATAAACAGGGATGTTATAATAGGGATGTCATAATAGAAATTTAAAACAAAATTTTTATGAAAAGCTTTTAGAAAAATTAAAAAAAGTAGAATCAAATGCAACAATTAAAGTTGGAAAATAAACATATTGCAACTAATTCATGCGACATCGCAAATACGAAATTCACTGTTTAAAATCTGCTTGCGCACTCTCTCTCATCAGGCCGTGCTCACAGGCAAATCTTGACCGCCTAATAGCTGCATAAGAAAAGGTAAATAAATTATATATATACAAAGGTGATGTACTAGATAAAAGAAAAAATTTGGTACCCATATTGCCCTATTTAAAACGAAGGGTTATTACCCGATTTCATTTTTGTCAAAAAGCTAACTATCACGAATTTCTAAAAAAGCTGAGACCCATATTTAATTCAATCGACTTAAGATTAAAATATGTTAATTTTACATTTAAAAAACCTTTCTTATGATATTCATACTGTATATGTTGAAAATGAAACAGATTCTCAAATCAACAAAACATGCAAAAATATACCCATTTTCAAAATGGTCCAGCTCACGAAAGATCAAAGCTGGAGCCGAAACATTTTAAAAGTCATCTTAAAAATGTCTAAAGTTCATTTTTAGAAGGGTACATCGAGCACTTTATTTGGTGAGTCGCTCTAACGTAAATACGTAAATTAAATATAAACTCTACAGTTGATTTGTTTAAATCTACTTAAGTGCTCTTTATTTAAATCAAAAATTACATTCTACTTAAAACTATAGAATTTAAAAATGAAGTGATTGAATTTTATTACAATAAAACGAATAAATGATGAACAGAAGAACTCCACCAATGCAGTTGCAGGCGCTTGCGTCAGCAATAAATGCACGCTCTACACACTTGCTAAGGTATGTTATATACGTGACTCCTCCCCTCATTAGAAATTTTAATGTCCTCATTTTTTTTTTTTTTTTTTTTTTTTTGTTGGGGGAATATCATTATTACTAAGATTATTAAAATAATAGTGACTATAATATAGTTCGTTTCTTTTACTGCATATTTCTTATGATAATTATTTCTTATTTCTATATTAGTTATACAATCTTTATTATTTTTAAATAAATTTTCGGAATTTTTTTACCAATGGTATAATGTTTATTTTTGTGTTATGTATTTTGCTCTCGGATTGAAAAGATCTAATTTTAATTTTAAAATTACTAAAAGTTAATAAATTATTTCCGATAATTGATAAATATAATTCCTTACAATTCTGGTTTATAGCTGTTTTTTGCAAGTTTTTAGTTAACATCATATTGGCTGGTACAAAAGATATAGTTGTTTCTTCGTTTGTTTTCAAAGTATAATTAGATAGTTCGTTATTCAATAAATTCTCCAATAATGAGTCATATAAAGGTTTCATTTTTTTGGTTTTCCAACTTAAGTATTTTTCCATTTTTCTTAAAAATCTACATTTAAATTAAGTACCAGCTCTTGATTATCGCTATTTAATTTTGAGAGAAAGTCAACACAAAATATACCAAATTTTCTTTAATCCAAACAGAGGTTTTGATTAATTCAAACTGTTCTGCACTCAAGTGTGATAGAGTTTCAATGTCAATAAATTTCGGATTAATAATATTCAGCTTAAACATGCTCCAAGTAGGTTTTAACGTTGTCAAGAAAAGTTTCGGCTATAATTTTAGTAACAAGTGAATTTTTAAAGGCATTTGTTAAATTTCTTAGTTCAATCAAAAGTGCATTTCCAGCGTTTACTTGTTCAATGATAGTATATGTATGTGTTCTTGTCGCTGTTATCAAATCTGTTCCTTATATCAATTATAGATTCTTCTATTGTGTCCCTATCGTCACTGTCAAGGGTTCAAAAATTAAAATTCAAAATTCTAACTAATGCATTAAAAAGACCTCGCTTATGTCTCCTAATGAATAACTGTTTCTCCTGATTTACCATATTAAGATATTTGGTTATGATGGCGGACTGTAAGTACTCATGACTGTTGTACTTATTCCACAATTCATAGACAGATTTTTCCAAATTGGTTGTATTAATCTCAACGACCTGATTACTATATTCAAAAGGAATTGCAATATATCCTTGATCGACAATGACATAGCCAGAATTATCTTTAATTTTATCAACCCTAATAGTTTGTGCACCAAGTCATCAGCTAGAACAAAACCACAGCTGTAAAAAGCAATCCGGCAATTCTAAAAAAAGGTTGTTAAAGAATTTTTGATTCCTGCAATCAATAACAATCGTTCTCTATTTCTCGTAAAATGGCTTTTATATTTTTAACAAATCTATTCCTATACTTTACCAAAAATGTTCTCCATCATTTTCTTTTTTCAAAACTTCAGTCCTTTTAAAAGTAATATCTATTTTATTTAACTTTTTTTATTCTCTGCCTTGATATATTTTATATTAACTTTTCAAATTTGCGTTATTGATCCTAGTTATCTTCTTATTTTGCATATCTATCAATAGTTGGGTTTGATTATAGAACATGTTGTACGGCTTTTCACCGGTACTAGAGTGATTGATAGTATGGTTGTAGGCAAAGATAGCTTGTTCGACGCTCATGTTATTTAGTTCCTTATCACCTGATGCATTTGTTATTTGCAGTTTTTTATTCAACGTCTTATAAAACCTTTCAATGTCACCTATACCAGTCTTGCCAGTCGCAATCTCTAAAACTATATTTAATCGTAGACATCATTGCTTAAAGTTTACATTGTTAATAAACTGATCTTGATCGTTTTTTTAAATTTTCGGCAGTCCCATAACATTGAACACAACAGTGCTCGTTTCTAGCCAGTTTAAATTTGAAACTTTCTCTGCCATTGTGAACTTTGAACAAAGGTCAATACACTAGACTTGTGCCACATAGTTCAATTTAGTGATCGCTCTTTTTAGTTAAAAGTTTGAAAATGAACTAGTTCAAAATTTAGTTTAAAGACTCTCTTTAGTTTAAAATCTCTCTTAGTTCAAATGATTTGTTGACATATTGTTCGCACTTTCAACTTTTAGTTCAAACGCTTTCTTTAGTTCAAAAGTTCTTTGCAAAATATAATGGCAACAATACCATAGCATTGCCGTTATGAATGTTAAATAAAACGCCTGGTAGCACTTATTTAATATCGTAAATAGTCAACAAGGAAACACAGTTATGTATTCTAGTTTATCTTGTCTGGACGTTTAATTACAAATTATAGTTCAAAAATGAACTATGTGTACTTAAAAGTATGAACTACTTAACTTAGTTCAATCGATGGAATCGTTTAAATAAACTAGTTCGTTTATGAACTACACAAGTCTACAATACACGTTAAATAGTTCTCCCTATTAAGTTGCCAAAAGCCGAAAACAATATTTTCGCGAGTTTCGTTTATTGGGGGCGTCAGCTTAAAGAGCAACTTATGAGTTATGTGATCGGATTTGCACAATTCAAATGCATTTATGATTTTTGTGATTTCCTTTACGTAGTTTGGATATTAATATTTTTTGGAAAATTCTTTAACAACCTTTTTTATTCCCTGATGCATACCTTCCAAATGTAGCTTCGTTACAATAGTTTTAATCCTAAAGTTTTTTATTGCGTTTTCTAATTCTTTTATTGCTCTCACCAGTCTTTATACACGTCTCGAAAACGAAGAAACTCCGCATTATGTGGCATAAAAATTGCCGATTTTTTTCCCAGTGTGTTGTTTCCATAAAATGGTTCAACAATGTTCAGGTTTTACAGAGCAAATTTTCTTTTTTCTTTGTTGTTCGGCATATTGGAGATTTTAAAATTATTCGACAGTTTATTTATTTCGTCAATTGTGTTATTTTATGGCATTTACTTAGCCCGTGTTTTCAGATTTTATTAAATTTTTCTTCTTAAATTAAATATTTTTATCACTGCATCAAAAATCTATTTAAAGTTTATTTATAAAATATGAAATTTTTTATCACTTTACTAATTTGTTTATTACAATTACTTTATTTCTTACTATTTAAAATTTTAATACTAATGCAGATTCGCTTGAACCGACTTCGCTAATAAAGAATTAACTCTCTTTATTCTAATCAAAAATTTCTACACAAAACTCTAGAGTATAAAAATGAAGTGTTTGCATTTTATTAAAATAAAAAAAAACAAGTAAGAGTGCTATATTTGGCTATGCCGAATCTTACATACCCTTCACTATCTACGTAAATATAGTTCAATGAAGTAACTCCAATCAAAAAGCAAATATTAAGGAGAATTAGAAAATTAAAAAAATTTTAGTACTGCATACACTGGTTAAGCATTTTTAAAAAAATTGAGTATTTCCTCAAAGACCTCTTCAAAAGCTTTAAAATGATACCTGTATTGATATTTAAAAAAAAAATTAAAATTTCAGAATCACGTAATTCGGAAAATATGGGCGAGCGTAAATTTTTTTTCCTGATATTTTTTCTTACTTTTTAATTCTCTATCACCCCCTACATTTGTTTTTTTGATTGGAGTTACTTAATTCTTCCAAACTACATGAAAAAATTAGAGGTAGGTAGGCGTGGTGATTTGCCTGCTGCCTCGAAGCACATGGAACGATAATGCTGATTCTCAATAGCACCTCTTTCGAAACTATTTCTAATCGATGGACGTCGTTATTTTTTTTTTTTTTTTTGTGAAATCAAGCTTTCCTCGGCAAAATTGATTTCAACACTAACTCGGACGGACAGACGGACATCGTTCAATAGACTTCACTATGCCTAAGGATTCAGAATATACATACTTTATACCCAGAGGAAAAATGATACCATACGTGTAAAAAGTGACCACAAACGGTGTCAAAAGTGTATCAACCACGTTTGTGATCTATTTGTACACGGATGGTGTCAAAGAGGCGGCAACGATAGCGTTGCTGAATTGAGAACATATGTGTACAATATGACACCGTATCGGTGTCAAAAAAGGCCCGTAGCGGTGTCGATCTGACAGAGCACCGGTTTTAGACTGACACCGCAACGGTGTCGAACTGATAACACATCGATGTAAAATTGACACCATATCGGTGTCGATTATACACTACTCGTTACTAGCCTCTTTCCGAATTGACCACAATAATAAAAACAAATACAATAAGTTGTTCGCTTATAAACGTTTTTTATTCAAAAAAAAATTTTTTTTAACAAAGAAGACAGAACAAAACATAAATCAAGTTAAAAATACTTAAATCTAAAATAAATTTTCCCATTATTCGTAGGGTATACATGAAATGAAACTGTTACAAAATCAAGAATTGGTATTATATAAGTCGTATTCATGTCTAGTGAACCAATTTCATAAGATTGTAAATGTGCATCAAAATTTTTAATTTTAACTTCATTGCACAAAACATAAATCTTTTCTTTTTCAATTATGAAATTTTTAATTTTAAAAAGCTTAATAACAGATATATTCGTACACAAATAATAATTTTTTTTTACCGTGTTCCCTAAAACGCTATTTCGTCAACAACGTTGCAATTTTTTAAATTTAGAATAGGTTTATTTAATTTAAAATGATAATCATCTTTTAATAAATTCTGTAAATTTGATTTTGGCGAAAGTAAACTGAAAGTAGGTTCTGAATTATTTTCGTGATTTAACAAAAAATTTGAAAACTTTAGTCCGGCTTTTATGGATATAGAATGGCATGGGTTTACTCTTGATGTGGTGTTGCCAAAGTACATTTTTGACTCTTTGTGCTTGGCTTCAAACCGCATACACCAAAGATACCTTAGGGGGCCACATTTTCTGATGGCAGTTGGGCAATGGACAAGAAAATGGTGTTTTGGTTTTAAGGAACCATACAAATTGACATAAAGTAAATGGTGCTTTTTAATCAAATCTTCTAATTTTAGTAAATCGCATTCATTGTAACTTGATTTTAAAATCAAATCAATTATTTGTAGTAAAATTATTAGCACTTCCCAATGTGGGTTGCCATGAGGTATTAAATCACCAAACATTAATGGTAAAAAGGTAATAAAGCAAATAGTTTCACTTGCAGTCATTTTTAAGTCATAGTTTTGTAGCCTGTAGAAGTCTAGTTGTACTGAATTGTTTCCGACTTCAATTTCCCCAAACTGAAACAGAGTTTTTCTACCATTAATAGTGTTTAATGTTAATATATTTTCATTAAGCAATGCAACCAATACATTATATATGTCGTAAACACAAACGCCTTCGTATACATCGTGCATAGTATCAAAACAAAAATTTTCTACAACATGAAAATAAGGTATAGATTCAAATATGCAACTACTTTTAATGCCAGTTTTTCGAGCATTATTTTCTAATACATCTTGTTCATAATTAGTTGCATTCCTTAAACAATCTAGATATTCAGTTGCATCACATTGCGTTTCAGATTTGGTTCTTGTACAGGCACGACAGAATCTTTTAGAATTAAACGATTGAACAAAACCTAGTACACTATTAACTGCTAGATTATCACCAACAATTAATCCTAAAATAAAGTGTACTTTACGCATATTACCCTCAATTATAATATTTATTCCGCTTTCTAATTTTTTTAACTCTTCTACTAAGGGGTAAAATGTTTTTTCATATCCGTGCATTTTTAGATCTGTCGATGATATAAAAGCTACGGTAAAAATATACTCTAGTTTTGATAATAAATATTGAGGCATAGACGGAAAATTAATATAACAACCACATATTGAAAATGTATGGCTTCCAGGAGGATTATTTATTTGGAAATCATCTAAATAAAGAATGTAGGGAATAATTAAATCATAGTTGTATTTTACTACTTTTGTTTTAAATATTTCTCCGCTTGAAAAATTACTTAATATATTTGAATTCAGAAAAGTTCTGGTGTTTGTCTGAGTTAAATCGAAGAGATTTGGAATTTTGAAGATGGCCTCAAACATAAATTTTAATGGCATTAAATAAACGGTTGATAATTTTGGTCCTAAACTTGGATTACCGTTAACAACGATTTCTGAAATTTGATTGTTAATTATAAACCTTCTTGGTGCTTCATATAAGTTGAGTTCTTTTAAAATTTTTAAAATTCTATATTCCGTTTTAACTTCCTCAAGCGGGTTTTTACAAAAACTTAATATACTATGCAAATCTTCACGATTTTGTTTATTATTTAAATATTTTTCTATTGTCGTTGATATGGATGAAAGCAATAACGAAATTAAGTTCTGTATTTGTAGGGCTCGAGTTCTAGGCATACAATTTTCTTGATATAATTGCAAAGATAGACTTAATGCTTTTTTCTTAATTACGTCTAAATTATTCATATTTGAATAAGGCTCATTTTCATGCAGTAGAACAGAAGTCTTCACCGGTGTAAATATATTGCATATGAGTTTTCAGTCCGATTGTTTAACGCATTAGTATTTTTGGTTTTGTGTAGATTTTCTAAATGAATTCGAAATGATGTAAATCTAGTAAATGTCTGGTTACAATTATCTTGCACACAATGAACTTTTAGTAGTTTAGTTGACATTAAATGATCAACTTTAAAATGAGCTATTAAAAAATTTGCTTTATCGAATTTTTTGCGGCAACGGAAACATATATACGAGTACATATTGGAATAAAATCTGAATTACTGGAGCAAAAATTAATAAGAGATGTAACATTGGAAGATTTAGAATCATATATAGTAGTAATTTCATAAAAATATTTTTGAATGAACATCCATGGATGCTGACAAGCATCTGGATATTTTAAAGAAAGTGTTTGAAACATTTTAAAACATACATCTAAGCAATCGATAAATGAATTAAATTTGAGTAAATTATTATTAAAAAATGTATAAAAACCTTTTATATCCATATCAGTTAGACCTTCTACGACTAAAAGGGCTGAATGGTTAATCCAGCATTAAAATATTTTTCAGTGACTAAATCTATTTGGTATTTGTAATCGCTAAGGGTCGCTAAACGTAATACGAAACTCTCTTGCGAATCAACTATTGTCACCCTTTTAGTGCGTTTACTTCCTCCGCCCTTAAATCTAGCTGGTGATGGTAAAACCGCATTAAGCAATATAGTGTATATATAGTCCTGCGCATCTTTATAGAAATGGAATGAAATCTATGTACATTTGGACATCTTTTTATTAAATTTTTAATTACCTATACTGGTCGACGAAGAATCATTTGCAAACAGTTGTTTACAATAGTCATTATGGATGTTCTTTGCATAAAATTTCCGAATTGTCTCTTTAAATTTTTCCCATTTTGAGTGTAATAGGTGTCCTTTTAATGGGTACAAAATATCAAAATCTGTTTTGATCTATAAAAGATAAAAATTAAACAAAAAAAAAAAAACGAATATTTTGAAAATCTTAATACTCACCAATTCTGGTGCCCTTGAATCAGATAGTTTTGGCCATTCCTGAAGAAATTCTAAACTTTTTAAATTATTAAGGTCTCTTCTACGAATATTAAAGGACCTTTTCCATTTTTCGCAAACTGAATCCCAATTGTTTCATTCTCTTATTAGCGAAGTTTTAAGTGTAATTGAAACTGACTCATCAATTTCCACAAGCTCTTTATCAACCGAATGCTGTGAGGGGCTTGCAACGGTGCTACTACACGGCAAAGTATCTAAACGCTTTCTTTTTTTAAGTTTTTTGCTTCTAAACTTTGCATAAAGTTTTCCACTTGCGTTGTTTTTACCTTTTCTTGAAATATAATAATAGTCCTGTAAATGTGAGAACATATATTATATAAAAACATAGGGGATATAAGAAGGTGCAGTTTTATATTTATTACCTTCATTTCATTTTCCAAAGGGAAAACAATACAAATTTCATCCAATAGGCATATATAATCTTGCGTGCAAAGTAATATATCTTTGCTTAAAACATCTTCAATAATGGTATTAATTATGAATTCTCTATGCTCACTCTTTATTTTAATATTTTGATCAGCACATTCAAGTATTGACTTTCCTAGTGACGTCCCGCTCAATAATGTCTTCAAGTCCTAAGTAGATATATAGTTAAAATATGCGATGTTATATATATTTATAGAACCTATTTTATTTAATCTTACTTTTGATAAATTCCCTCCTATTTAAGAGCAATTTGTCACCTGCGTGCTCGTAAGACTTTCATTGCGCCTCCACCACCCTTCGACTTTTGATGGCGCTGACATCGTGTCATCATCGATTCCGAACTCCAAAATTAAAAAAAACATACATAATTTATTACCTCTGCTTTTTTCCAAGCAAAGAGCTTTTCTCGGAACTCTACACGCAATCCTAGTGGTGGCACAGCTTCCTTTAAGTCTTCCTTGTTTAAATAACGCAAGCTTTTGAATGTTAATTGCGCCGCTAAATTAAAAGTACATGTATAGATTTCTGCTTTAAACACTGAACTACTTACATTTTAAATGATCCTAAATTGTTTCCATGTTTATGTCTTCCAAGAATTTTTTCAGCTTCTTGTCGTCTTCATAATCTTCAAAATTTTTTGGGCTAGAAAAGCATGAATTGCTAAACAGCAAGATTTCACCATCCAGCTCTACCACATCACCAATAACATTTTGAGCCTCAAGCATTTTATTTTCTTTATTTTGTTCCATTTTATTCACTATTTAAAGTTTGCTTAGAAACACGTGCATTAATTACTAATAAATGAAGAAAAAAACAAGCCGAACACAATAAATTCGGTTTTTATGTAATTTGACAACCTGCTGTTGTCAATTCAACCACATTTGTTAACAAGTTGTAAACACGCGTTGTCGAATTATACGAAAGATTTGGCAAAATATAAAAAAATGCAGTTGCTGTTTAAATTACATGTATTTTATATAAAATTTAGCTTAAAATAAGAATTTTTATGACTCTTTTTTTAATAATAAATTAACTAAATTTTTTAGCTAAGAGAGTCCGTTATTAATTTAAAAAATTGCAAATATTTTTTTTTCCAATTTTTAAATTAATAAAGGACTCTCTTAGCTAAAAACTTAGTTAATTTATTAATAAAAAAAATAGTCAAAGAAATTCTTATTTTAATTTAAATAGATGAGCTCAAGAATGATATACATCAAAACAAGGCAGAAGTTTCAAGACAACCGATACTTTTTAATTAATCAAGAAAATCAAGATCACCAAAATTTCAATTTTCAACATAATCAACATCTTCTGTTTTTTGTTAATATGGCTTAAAAAATTTTTCTTTTAACTTCAGTATGAAAAATAGTTTTTTTCATGTTTTCAAATTTTGTTTTTTGTTCAAAAATTTTTATAACAAAAAATAAATAAAAACATTTTAATTCCTGAAGATGGTACACAGAGGAGTACCGAAATATCGAAAAATAAATTAAAAAATATTTGCAATTTTTTAAATCAATAAAGGACTCTCTTAGCTAAAAAATTAGTTAATTTATTAAAGTTTAGCTTTTTAAAATAAAAATGTTCACAGAAAAAATTGTCATTTGTCGACTTAGTCACAAATAGAATTTCTGAGTGAGCAAAATAACAAAAAATAATTTGAATAATATAAAATAATTTGAATTTAATTTAAATTGTGCCCATTATGAACTAAAACAATACTACAACTAGTTTGTGATTGAAAAAATTAACAATAACATGACTACTTTAAGTGATGAAAAAAGTGACGAAAGTGAAGATATTTGAAAGCAGGTATCAACAACAATGAGCCGTAAACGGCGGTTGGGGAATTCTCCAAATATAAAAATTAAATATTTCTGATAACCCAAGTACATCAAAACAATTTTAATTTCAGTTACTTGATAATGAAGATGTATATGATGATAATGATTGTAGTGTTAAAGAAAACTATTCCCCGAAACTACCACCTATGTACATACCAAATGTAACAAATTTTAACAGTATGTTAAAAAACAAGTAGCGTAATATCCAAAAATGATTTTAATTATAAATCTATGAGAGATAATAAAATAAGACTCATGACTAAAACTGTCGAATCTTATAGAAAAGTTGTTATGTATTTTAAAACAAGACAAATCAATTATCATACTTACCAATTGAAACAAAAACCCGCTTATCGTGCTATTATAAAAGGTTTACTTTATTCAACACCGATCACTGACATTAAATCTGAGCTGTTCATTGCTGGTCATCAAGTTAGATCTATTGTTAACGTGAAAAGTCGTGTCACAAAACTTCCTCTTCCAATGTTTTTGTTGATCTAAATCCAGACCAAAATAATAAAGAAATTTTTAATATAAAAAATATAAATAATGCTATAGTTACAGCAGAACCACCAAAAAAGATTACACAGTTAGTTCAATGCTACCGATTTCAGGAGTTTGGGCACACAAAATCGTACTGCAAACTGCCTGTTAGGTGTATCAAATGTGGACTTAATCATTAAGCTGTAGAATGTACTAAAGATCATAATGCTCCCGCGAAATGCGCTAACTGCCTAAAAGATCATACATCGAATTATAAGGGGTGTCAAGCTTATCGAGAACTACAAATCATCGGAATGGATTAAAAAGACCAACTTTGCCAAACTACCAACAATTTTTGTAAATCCACAAGTAAGTAACTCTCATATTAATCAAACCAACAAAAATAACCGTGGCATACAGTTGTATGCTGAAGCAGTTAGAAGTAGCGCAACTAGTATAGAAAGTCGTTTCATTAAGAGGCTAGAACGGATGATGGACAAAATGTTTGAAATGATATCACAAATCATGCTAAAATTATGCAAATAAATTTAAGATTTACAGCATGGAACGCCAATGGAGCTTCCAATCATAAAAGAGAAATAGAAATTTTTCTTAAAACTAACTATCTTGACATATTACTAATATCAGAAACACATTTTACGAGTAAAACCTATTTTAAAATAAAAAACTATGATCTAGTGCAAGCCAATCATCCTGATGGTAAAACACATGCTGGTTCAGCAATTTTAGTATGGTCAAACATTAAATAAGAAACTTTATCTTCAGTCATTAAACCATTCGTACAAGCTTGTGGTATAAAAATCAAATGTAATAACGTGCACTTATGTATTCATTCAGTTTATTTTCCTTCCAGGCATAGTTTAACTCATACTCACTATAATGATTTTTTCAAACAATTAGGAAAGGTTTATCGTTGGCAGAGATTTTAACGCAAAGCACCCATGGTGGGGATTAAGACTTGTCAATCCAAAAGGAAGAGAATTATATAAAAGCATTAAAAAAACAAATACAATACGCTTTCCGTTGCCTGACGTACTGGACTTTTTCATTATTCCGGATTACCTAACCAACTTTTAAGTATTCAGTACAATGACGATCTTAGTTCCGACCACACTCCTATTATTGCTTGTTACAATATTACTCTGCATACAATTTCTCAAAGCATTAAATTAATTTCGACCAAAACAGACATAAAGTTGGCTGGATAAAGCTTAATGCTAGTATCCAAACATTTGATGAACTAGAAGGTTGTGTGGAATCTTTGATAATCTTATTCATGAAGCCGCATTTTTGTCTACTCCACAGACACAATCCCAGAGAAACATGTTCGCTATTTCTGCAGAAGTAAGAGAACTAATAAGAAACAAAAGAAGGCTTAGAAGAATTTGGCAACGAAGCCGGAACGGAAGCCGGACAAAACTAACTACAATTTCGCAATAAAACACTTAAAAATACGCATTGGCAAAATAAAAAATGAAGAGCTCTAGCATTAGTTAAGAAATTTGGGAATTATAAACAATATTGAACATAGCTTATGGAATGCTACAAAGTATATAAAGAAACGAATTTCAAGAAATGTGCCAATAAAAGATCAGAATGGTGGTTGGTGTAAAAACAGTAAGGATAAAGTCGATGCATTTTCAAGGTATCTAGAAGAAACATTTAATCCATCTTCAACACCATCTTCTGAAGAAGATCAAGTTTATAAATTTTTGGATGTTGCGTACCCAATGGACTTCCCAATCGAGTGTTTTACACCTTCTAAGGTCCAAAAGAAAGTTAAAAAAACTAAATAACACGAAGCCACCAGGTTATGATAAAATTGGGCCTAATCTTTTTAATTCACTGCCAAAAAAATGCATTATGTTCCTTACTCTGCTATTTAACTCTGTAATCAGGCTTTCACATTTCCCAATCCAGTAGAAATGTGCAGAAGTAATAATAATAATTTAAAAACAAAATAAACCCGAAGGCGAATTATCTTCATACAGACCTATAAACCTTCTGCCACTTTTTTCAAAAATTTTCGAAAGACTGGCCGACTTCCTAAACGCAAGTTGCAATGCATATTTACAATGCATACACTTCGTAAAAGCATACGTAAACTTTTTGCCAAAGTCCAATGTTCCTAATCGTTTGGCAACTCATTTTAATGAGTATCAGGTATCAAAATCGCGCATCATTTTTATTTTGTATGCAAACATTTGGCTGAGTAAGTATTAAAGTAAAGTTATTTATAATTGATAGGTTTTATTGAAATAATTAAACACTTTATATTGCAAAGACAAAAAGTGGACCCATCATCGCAAAAAATTATTTATGTTTATGTATTCACTATACGTTTGTACTTACATAAAAGGTGCTTCTTTGCATACCAAAATGTAAATAAAAAATGTCATTATCCATTAAATCAATGCATTCCTCAAAATTTTTATTTTGATCACTTTTCTTCTTGGGATTTTTATTGTGCTTAACAAAAGTTTTCTCTTCTTTTTTTTTCTTTTTAATGAGTTTCTTGAGCAAATCTTTGGCCTGAGATAATTCCTCAGCCCTTCCCAACAAGATGGATAAATAATTTTTTGTAACCTCCATTTTTCCAAAAAAATTAATTCTATTTTATACATTTTTTTGACATTTGATTTAGGTATGAGTTGCATACCGACGTTCCTAAATGCCGATAAAATGCAAAAAATGTCTCTGAAACGCAAGGTTGCACTTAAGACATGTTTAGCATTGCATGCGCATTTTTTTAAATTATGCATTGCAACTGGCGTTTAGGAAACCGGCCACTATTTAAAAACAGGTTACGACCTATTTTGAAGAATCTTAATATAATTCCAGATCATCAATTTGGATTTCGGCACAAACATGGGACTCCGGAGCAATACCATTGTATAGTGAAAACTATATCCGACTCTAATATAGAACCATTAAGAACCATAACTAATGCGCCTTGGTATGCTACAAAACAAACAAACCCACAAAGATCTAAAAATTCCTCATGTCCTTAATGAAATAAACAGAGTTAGCCACAGATATTTGGATCGCCTAAGTAACCACCGTAATGTTTTGGCTTAAGAAGAAGGCTTCAAAGATTCCATATACTAGATCTACCATACATAAAAAAGGATATTTTTTATCAAACTAATAATTAAACATAATATTAGTTGTAGTATTACGCTTGCTGAAGCTTATTAACCTGTGTTAAGTGTCTTTATATCCTTGCTAATTTTTATAATCAAATTTACTTATTATTGTGAAAATAGATTGTAAATAAATAAAATTAGAAAAAAAAATTGTCGACTTGCACTCATTTGTAAAAAAAAAATTATAAAACCTAAACTTCTTTCAGCCGAATTAATTTTTTATTAAAAATCAAAGCAAATTGATGTAATTTTTACAGACCTCAGCGAGGCTTTAGACAAGGTTAACTATAATTTATTGGTTAAAAATCTTTAACAATTGAATTTACTGCAACTTTCTCTATAGATAAAACCATATTTAATATGTAGCACACAAAATGTTATTTTTAATAGCGCTAAATTAAGTGGAACTTATCAGGGCAGTAGTCTTAGGCTTTTCTTGTTTCTGTGTTTTATGAATAGACTCTAACAAGCTGTTAAATTCTGTAACATTTTGGTGTATGCTGATGATGACAGCCCTTTTTTTACGCGGATTTAAATAATTTCTTTAATTAGTGTAACGTAAACGTTACGGGTAAATCTTAGTAAATATGAATTATTAACTAGCTGTTTACTAAGTCTTAGAGCTTGTAATAAACTTCGACAAAAAAATAATTTCAACGTTCATGTCACATTTGCCGTTAACAAAGATGGTAGTGTTTTATATTTCATTAAACGATAGGCTAAAGAATTTAGTGATATCTGTATAATAAAAAATCTCTACACATTCTTAGTAAGACCAATTATTAAGTACGTCAATATATTTTATGCTTTTTTTGTTGTTTCGAGTGAAATCCAACTGTCAATCTGCCGCTTTATCGTAATCAATTAGCACTTATAAAGCTCCCTACATTGAAAAGTCGAAAATTTTATCCATCATCGTAATCTTCTTTACATTGTCTTCACTGCCAGGTAAACATTAAGATTCCAAAAAGGGCAACTTAGGTCATATGAGCCCCCATAACAACAATTTTACGATCACATAGACTGATTGGATACATTAATATTAATAAGAGAAGATTTAAGATTTATAATTATTCACTTGGGTATTATTTTTGTAATACTCAGCTGTATAATGTAGCTGTTAATAAAAAATACTATTTTAATAAATAAGTAACTACAGCATGAAAAAGGGGATAAAGATTAATTAAGCTTTTAATAAAACAATAGGACAATACAAAATTTTGTCTGCGAGAGATCTAAGATTTTGTGCAAAAACTGAGCATTGATTTGATTTGCTACTTGTCAAACTATTAACTAAAAAGTTCAAGTTGGGTGGACCAAATAGTGATACTAAACAAGTCTTTAAAATGTCAAACCATGAGCATGTTGTTGAAAGCAAAAATTAGGAACCATAAAATTCACGTAAACCGAAAATATATTTGCACCTATTAAAGGTCTTGTTTATTCTCGGATTAAATTAATTGAATTAATTAAATAAATAATTGATTAAAATAATTATTTATTATTAAAATGTTGGAATTATTTTTGAGCTATTAATACAACTGAGTCAATTAAAATTTTTATTAAATATCTGAAAACAATTACCACCTTTCATAAAAGCAAACATTTTTTCAGATCTGCGTTTTTACGCTTACAAAGCAAAACAAGCAAAATAACTGCTATCTAATGTTAATGCCTCGAGGAGAATGCTGCGATGATGTGATGTTATCTTAGTTTTAGTTTTGTTCTTTTTACAATTTATCGCAGTTAATAACGATCGAACTTTAGCCAAAAGATGAAAATAATAATTCATTTATAAGAAATAATTCAATAAAAGACAATCTTAAATTTAAATAATAAGAAATAAACTACAATAATTATTGGCAATAATTATTGAAAACATTTACCACGATTCCATTAAAAGTTTTAATAATATAACTTTCAAATTAAGTTTTAAATATGACCCTAATGAGAAAGTCTTTTAAACAATAATTTTTCCCTAGTTGTCAAATTATAATTTGTGTCATTAAAATATGCTTTATAAGTAAAATAAAAAATTAAAATTTATAAAAAAAGAACACATGTTAAATTATATCTCACATTTGTTGTTTATTTGTTTAAACTACCACAAGAACAAAACTATTGCTACTGTGAACAGTTTTACCCCATTTACACTGGCAAAGGTTACTTTGCAAAGTTTAGATTTTATGTGGGAGAGAGGGAGAAACAATGATATGCAGTACAGACTTGCAAAGTTGCTTTGTTTTTGGTTCGTTGCTTGTACACACTTGTATACATATATGTACACACATATATTTTTGTGTTTCGGCACCAAATGCAAAACGTCTAAAAATTAAGAACGATCACACATTAGGAAACAAAATTTGTAAAAGAAAACACCAAAGTTTAAAAGAAAATTAACAAAACTTTGTCAAAGTAAAATTTCCCTGTTTGAATGTAGTCTTTCATAGCAATTGAAGACAGAAAAATCTAATTTAAACAGACATTCGTTTTTCTGAAAAAACAAAATATACAGAGCCTAAGATAAAGACAGAAATTAGATATCAGAAGTCGTTCATTTCCATACTCAACTTAAATAATTTCTATAGAACGTTTTTTAGTGATTAATGCTTGTTCGTATAAATTTATGCAAAACATATTAAATTTTTCATAAAAAAAAAACATCACAGACATTGTGGTATTCAGAGACAAACAAATAAGTTACTAACGTTCTGAGAAAACGTTTCATAAGCAAGCAAAACCATTCGTTCATCCTTAAGCAAATAAAAGTGGTCTGTCATAAAAATTATATTTATTTCACCACAAACACATAAATTATCATTTGGTTTTAATAATATATATATATATATATAATAATTTTTTTTGTGCTTTTAATTTTAAGAGAAAATAGGTGTTCTTTGGTTGTAGAATGATGATGATGTGTGTTTGATATTTTAATTTGATGATGATGTGTGTTTGATATTTTAATTAAAAAAGAAATAATTTGTACAAGTATGCAGCCTGTCGTAAGAGACTTTGTAATCAACATATTTAAACTGCGAGGACAAATAGTACCAACTCTAGAAACGTTTACATAAACTAACTACAATAACTGACGTGTTAATCCTTTATTCTAGAGCGATGGGTCTCTATAGAGAACTGATTTATCTCAAACTCAAAAAAAATTAATTCTGAAAGCGGTCACAGCAAATCCTTGCTATATATCTAAAAGAGCAACTAGGCTATTCGTTGGAAGTCTGCACCACCTGATTGAACACCAAAGAAACAAACATTTTGATGGCAGCCACAATAAAAAGTGATTTTTATTGTTTGACTCTGGCTGAAATTCATCATCATTAATCATTTTATGGTAAAGAGCGATAAAGGTAAATAAATAAATTACCTTGAGGTCTATATAGCCTTAGGTGTTTCAATTTTATCCAGCTTCCTCCAAAGTTTCTCAGATTTCTTTTAGGTTTTGCCTTGTGGGTTAAAAACAAGGACTTCTCTTACGATGCTATTGTCTTTGTGTGTGACCAAGCCACAATGACATATTGGTTTTCCTTTCCACCCAATGTTATTTTGATTATTTTGAAGGTTTTAAAAATTAAAATGATGTTGACTCACGACACAAGCTCAAGCTTAGTGAAAAAAAGGATGCTTAATGAGTATAAAGTTATGTAATCTGTAATAAAAAAAAAACTTTCGCTTAAGAAACGCACTCAATGAAATAAAAATACACTCAGACTTCACATGCATTTAAAATTTACATTCTGTTTTTCCAAGTTGGTTTCATTATTCTAATATATTTTTATGTTTCAATTTAAAAAAAATAGAAACAAAATGTTGCATTGAATTGAAACTCACTCAGTTTAGCACTCCGTATGAATACGTATTTTTATTTTTTCAAACGTGTTGTGCTGCAATTTTTTTTACTACTAAATTTTTGTTTATTGTTTTTATAACAAATTTTCTCATTCTTAAAGAAAAAATTTTCTAAGTGTTTTTTCGTTTTCCACCAACAAAAAATATACAAAAATCCAGTGGCTGCCTGGGTGATAGGAAATATATTTCTTCCTTTTTGCAACATGATGCAAAAAGCTATAATGATAAATAATTTATAAAACACCAAAAAATTTTGTAATTTTTGCTTTTCGTAAATCACAACAATTCCACGAATTAAGCCACACGCTGTTTATTTATGGCAACACAAAATATTTTTTATTTGAATTTATTTTCTTTATTATTTTTCTCTTTTCTTTTTGCATAGAAGAATATCAATAAGTGTACAAATAAAATTCAAACTGTGGCTGACGTTTATCCAGGGTAATTTCAACACTCTACAAAAGAAAGTTTGTTGAAATTGCCGTTGTGTTGTTTTATGATTATTATGCAGCAATAATATTTGAATATGAATAAAAAAATTCCAATATTTGGAAGTAATAAATTTACCACAAAATATTATGAATGATAAAAATCATAAAAAAAGAAAGCAAATTATTGCAAACTTAAAGAAAATCGAACACAGTTGGCAAAATGCAGACATGCCAGTCAATGTTAATCAAATGTGTAATTTATCTAGTGATAAAATTTTTTAGTAATTTCGTTAGAGAGCAATGCTTTGAACTAAAATGCCATATTTTACCAATTACAGGCATTTAACATAAGAAACATAAGAATTAGTAAGTTTTTATCTTTTTAACGAAAGAACTGATGCTTTTGTATTTAAGAAGGAAAAAACATAAGCAAACGCAAACACATTCCTTACCAAAATTAGCTATGTATTAATATTAATAAAACTCTGTGATTTGCTACTGTGTGATTTTTCTTAACTAATGAAAAAATTAACTTTACCTAAAAAAATGATGGGCTTGAGAAATTACAACCTGAGACTATTTGTCCGCGAATTTGATTCTATTTTTCGGGCATCAAGTTTTTATTCGCTCTATAGATATACACTGGGAAGCTATCAACATGTCTGCCAAAATCACTGAATTATTTCTATTTTACCAACAATATAAGAAACATTTATACAAAAAAAAAGGTAACTGACAAAAACAGCTACTTTATTTCATAAATCATTTAAATTTTCCAAGAAGCTACTGTGACCGTTCTGCTTATTGATAATTTTTTTCGCAGGTATTTGTAATTTTTCCCTTGTTTTTAATAATTGCATGTAATATATATAACAATTTTTGTCTGTATTAGATTCCTCTTTGCTAGAAGGTTGACTTCTGTAGTTAGCCAACTGACGCTTATATCATAAAATTTATTTTTATTTATTACATAGAAAAATTAACAAAAACTCTGACACACTAGAAAAAATAAAAGCTATTGCACGGAATTGGCTTTGCATTATATCTTAATTATAAATGGAACATAAACATGAATAGGATATTGATAAAACTGAAGGAAAACCATTAACAAAAACATTCAATATAAGATAAAAGAATGTAAATATTACATCTTATTACTTCACACAATAAGAACGATTATGTATGTGTGTACAATATGCGAATTGAAATTTATGTTATAAAATAAAAGTAATGAAGTAAATAGTATGGTGTACGTTTTGAATGATAGAAAAACAGATTACTACATCACGCACACAAAATTGTATTCTTCTGCACAGCTAGGTGAAGTGACGTCACGACTCTCAAAAAATATGTAAACATAACAGTGGTGGAAATTATTAATTTTTTTAAAAAAACAAAAAAAAAAAATAAAATGAAAAAAAAAATATTTTATTTTATTTATATTACGTTGTTGTTTTATTTAATTTTCTTTTACGCTTATCCATATTTTGGGACATTTTTGCATTAAGAGACCGTATTCTAAAATACATACTGCATCTAGAAAAAGTCTTTTTACTTCTTCACTTGCTTTTATATTCCTTGCTTTCGCCAAATGCTTTTCTAAATATCCTTTTGTAGCAAGTAACTTATCCCCATTTAGCTTTACAAAAATTGCATCACAAGGTTTTAGCGTTTCCATTAAAGAGTTTGATGGAATACTAAACCCACTTTCATTTAAATGCCTAACCCATGAGTATGTCGAGTCCTCTACAGGTTAAGCGACGAGACTTGGATCTTCGTTTTTTAATTAGTTGCATATATAGCCAGCCAAATTCTCCAAACCATCATAATTCAGTTTATCCACCTCTTCCTTGTAGTTTTCTTTCGGCATCTCGTATTGCTCAATGTTGGGATTAATACTAATTAATTAATAAATGAAGCGAAACATTAAAAACTGTATGATTTTAGATTTTTAGTTTAAATTTACCGGTTAATGAATAATGTACGTCCTCTAAATCGGGAGTATTGTCTATCTCTATATTTGCATTACTGCTTAATATGCCTTCGTTGTACCCCAAAATATATGACCGAAGTATATATTTAAATTCTTGACGATTAGGATGATCATAAAGACATCCCTTAGATCTTATTATCCCAAAAAAATCTTTAGTTCGTCTTGAAGCATCTTCAATTCGTTATTTGATTGAATAATGCCTGTAAAATAAAGGTTTTACAATAAATACATTTTTTAAAGTTTAAATTAAATGTATGTGTACCTCTTTGAAATGTTAGAGCATAGTTTTGCATATCGTACGAATATCTAACATCATTTGCGACACATTATTTAAAGTATTCCAAGTGAGAGGCCTTTTGCCAGTAATCGCTCTCTTGCATCCTGTCTTGGTACCCTTGAATTTATTATATCTTAATTATATTTTAATATACAGTGCATTCGCGATAATATGAACTAATTAAAACCAAGCCAGTTCACTTTTGCAAGATTGTTCATATTTACGAATGGCTTTTAATTTTCTCCTTTTCCTAAAAAATTACAATTTATTATGTATGTAAACATTTTCATTTGTTGTTTTTTATATACATATATTAAGAATATATTTATGTACTTTAGAAAAAAAAAGCAAAATAAGTTGTAAGATGGTAAGTAGCTCAAGTTTATAAATTTAATTTTTGGAACAAATAAAAGCTGAAAACAATCCTTAAAAATGGCTCCTGTCATCCAAGCTGATTACAGGATCGTAAATGTCTATAATGAACAATTAAAATTCTAAAAACAGTGAGGCTTTTTAGCCTTTCCAACTACAAGCAGTTTAAGTTGGTGAGTTCTTGCGGCGTTTGCGCAGCACAAGAAAGTTACCCGTTGCTTTTTACTTTTTGCACCAGAATCTGACACGTAGGTCTTTTGAGGCAGCAATTTCCAAAACAATCCAAATTCATCAACTCTTCAATTTTACTTTTTAGCTTTAATTTGAAATAATCCACCAAGTGGGGCTATGAAGAAAGTTTTTCTCTAGATATTTGAAGCAAGCGAACGCTTTTTGAATTTTTGAAGCTATCCATCGCTGACATTGGACTTCAAAGCATTTTCTTTAATTTTATTATGAAGATCTTTGGCCTTTTCTTTTAACATTAGTCCATTTATAGCAAACTTTTTGTCTCTCATATCTAAAGACCATCGGTACGAGGGCTGCTATATATATTTCTGGCCTGGTAGCACTGTGTGCAAGTGCAATCTGACATTTTCATTGGAAAGTTTGTCATTTTTAAGCATAATCGTACTCAAAACGTTTTGACGTACGACCATTATTTGTGTTGTTTACAGTGACTTGAAAAAATTAATATAGAAAAAAATGGAATGAACTCGTGAACATTTTCGTGCCATCATTTTTCACAACTTTCGATGCGGATTATCACGACAAAAGTGCATTGATGAACTAAAATCTTTGTATGGCGATGAAGCACCATCCTATAGCACTGTGAAAAATTGGTATAATGAATTAAATCGTGGCCGAAGCTCGCTCAAAGACGAATTCCGTGAAGTTCGTCCAAAAACGGCTGTTGTGCCAGAGAACATTGATGCCGTGCATGAACTCATAATGCAAGATCGACGTGCGACATACCGAGAGATAGAGACATCCTTGGACATTTCTTCCACCAGCATGCATTCGATACTTCATGAACACCTGGCCGTAAAAAAGGTTTGTTCTCGTTGGATCCCGCACAATTTGAAAGTCGCTCAACAAAAGGCTCGTGACGATCGGTGCAAAGAAATGTTGCAAAAATACGATTGCGGTGCTTCAAAAGATTGTCACAGATGACAAATCATGGATCTATGCGTATGAGCCCGAAACGAAACAACAATCGACCGTGTGGGTCTTCAAAGACGAGCAAAATCCAACGAAAGTTGTTTATGGAAGAAGCACTTCGAAGCAAATGGTCGCCTGTTTCTTCGGCAAAACTGGTCATGTGGCGACTGTTCCGCTTGAGCAACGTAGGACGGTGACTTCTGAGTGGTACACTACAATTTGTTTGCCTGAAGTCATCGGAGAAATTTGAAAAACCAACAAGAGAAGACGAATCATTGTTCACCATGACAATGCGAGCTCTCACACATCGGCTCAAACCAGAGCGTCTCTGATCGGCCAAAACGTCGAATTAATGGGTCATCCGCCGTACAGCCCTGACTTGGAACCTAATGACTTCTTCTTGTTTCCGCACATCACGAAAGAAAATACGTGGTCAACGATTTTCGTCGCCAGAAGAAGTTGTTGAAGTGTTCAAAAAACATGTCTTAGAGGTGTCTCAATCGGAGTGAAAAAAGTGCTTCGACAACTGGTTTGAGCGCATGCAAAAGTATATAAATCATGCTGGAGAATACTTCCAAAAACAATAAAACCATTTTTGATTATAAGTGTTCGCATTTTCACTATTAGGCCAGAAATATATAGAGCAGCCCTCGTATAAAGCATGTTCAATTTTTGGGTACTCGGAAGGCCGCGTAGTCTTTCGTTTTCCAGGTCCACAAAAGGTATTGTTGACACATTTTATTATAGAATTTGTTTTTTTTTTCAACATATTGTAGATTTTTTCACCCCAAATTCATTCGCTAAACTAGTAAAACTTTCTCATTTTTGTATATATTCCAAAACTTTGGACAGCTGAATGTGAGCGCAAACTAAAAGTTTATGTAAGAAATTTTGACTTACAGCTTAAAAGACAATTTAAAAGCAAATAGCTAGGGAAATCTCAAAATTATTATGCAATTGAACCAGAATTTATTAACCCTGTTTGCAAAGATTTCATCACTGTTTAGATAAAAGTCACTTGAGAAATTCAAAAATAAGTTGTTCATATTTTAAAGCTTTCACACTAAGTTCATATTTTGGAGTAATCAATGGAAGAAAAAAAAAATGTTCATATTTTGGGGTATTCATATAATAGGGTATTCATATTACCGCGAGTGTACTGTATTAAAAAAAAACATCTCATTAGCAATTAGAAGCACTGACTAAATTCACTCCAATTTTTATCACTCAAAAATCCTAAACTGGCTGCTCGTGTAATTGATTAAGCAACTGTGTGTGAGAACAGCTTCGTAGCCAGTTTAACTTTTTGTTTTTCAGCTCCAGCAACGCTTAGATAATGTGCTAAAATTGCTCCTAGGTTATATGGACTTTCCTAGATCCATAAACCAGGTTTTCCCTTAAGACCAATTTGTTCTTTTGTAAATTCACCTTCATGTGAATTATGTAAATTTGTTACAAATATTAAAAAAAAAACTCGATTTTCTAAATATAACGTTAGAAATTTTTTAGAGTTCAAAAATAAGATAAAGAATCTTATAATTGAAAATAATGAAAAATTGGTTTCTTTAGATGTGATATCTCTGTTTCCTAGTATACTAGTTGATTTAGCAATTGACACCATTAATAAAAAATGGGATATAATTAGACAACATACCAAGATTGATAAATATTTATTTTTACGAATTCTAAAATTTTGTATAGAGGATAACTGATATTTTCGGTTTAACGAGAGAACATATGTTCAAAAACAGGGACTTCCGATGGGATCTCTAGCATCTCCTATTATCGCTGATATTGTGCAATTGATGATGTGTTTACAATATTTAATTCATTCAATGATGATATAACATTTACGATAAAGAAGGAAATCGATTCCAAACTTTTTTACTTAGATACTTTATTGATAAGACAGAGTAATAAATTGTTAATGGACTGGTATCAAAAACCGACAGCATCAGGTAGAATTATTAACAATTTTTCTAAACATAACAAAAGTGTAAATATTAATACAGCTAAAAAATTGATAGATAGAGTCTTAACAATTAGTAATAAGGAATTTCACTTAAAAAATAAAGAAAAGATTAAGAAAATTCTATATGATAGGGACTTACTTATAAATTAATTAATCAATTTAGAAATAGTAATAATTCTAACACAAGAAATGTTATGGAACCTAAAATTTACAAACCTTTAACTTATGTACCAGGTTTTTTCGAACGTTTAAGAAAATCTAATATCTTTGATAAGAATAAATATAATATGGCCTATAGGACAGATAACATATTAAATCGGTTATTTAGTAGGACTAAAGATAAAATTAATAAATTTGACATTTCTAATATAGTCTACAGAATACTGTGTAAAGGAAACGATCAGGAGAACTGTAGTAAAGTACATATAGAAACAACCAAGAACAAGCTTAAAACCAGAATAGCAGGACATAAGTCTGACTTAAGATATGTTAATTCACAAAGAACAGTATTATCTTCCCACTGTTCTGAATTATGTCACTATCCAAACTTTGAAACTGCTTCGGTTATAAATATTGAAACGAATTATAAGAGACGTTAAATTTTAGAAATGCTACATACAGTTAATACACCAATGACAAAAAGAATTAATTTTAAAGCTGATACTGACAATATTGCACATATATATTTTTTTCATAAATATATATTTTTTTTTTAATATAACTTAAAAATTTTTTCTTTTAACTTCAATACAAAAAAAAGTTTTTTCATGTTTTCAAATTTTGTTTTTTTGTTCAAAAATTTTTATATATGTACATGTAAAAACATTTTAATTCCTGAAGATAGTACACAGAGGAGTACCAAAATATCGAAAAATAAATTTAAAAATATTTGCAATTTTTGAAATTAATAAAGGACTCTCTTAGCTAAAAAATTAGTTAATTTATTGATCTCAGCTTCTTTTTTTTTATTTTTAGCATATCATTATCCTAACACAACGATCATATACGTAAAAGTATTTGTAAACCATTTAAAATTATATATAAAAGTGTATATACGAAATGTTTCCAAATTTTTTATGTACATCTGTAAACTGTCGTGGCTAGTGCTAGTCTTCACCGTTTTTCGTTCCTCAGGAATTTTTTTGTTTCCTCCACTAATGTTTTTATTTCCTCTACAAATGTTTTTGATTCCTCGACGGATGTTGTTGCTTCCTCTACGAATGTTGTTGTCTCCTCTTCCGTTTTACCCGCTCCTATAATCGTTATTGATCCCTCTTTCAACTTCAGAGTTGCTCGATCGCTGAATCCTATGCGTAATTATTAATTAAAAAACTAAACAAATTAAAAAACATAATTGTAACTTACACATTTCAAATTTTAAATTTCTTTCAAAATCGTCCTGTTTAAATTGTAGAGAACAAATTCTCTCCCTGTGGGTTTTTATTGTATCCCGCCGATTGCAATACTTTATTCAAAGGCTTTTAAGGCCTTGATCGTTATTTGGAAAACTATAAAAAAGCTAATTTAAAATTAATTAAAAATATGCACAAAATTAATTTTTCACACATTTGCTGACATGATTTTGCATGCATTTGTCCACTGCACATTTCAATTTTTTTTTTTGCTTTCGCTTCGATTTTTTGGCGAAGATATCGTTCACTTTTTCTTATTTTAAACAGTTTATATACGGTTTTTACAATAAAGATTAATTTTTTGTATAAAATAAAACCAAATTTAACTAAAATGAATTCTGAATTCTGGGGTTGCCAAGTCTCACGTTAGACTTAAAAAAGTTTCGGGCATAACTATTTATTTTTGAATACTATATATGTATATAAAGATTTAGATTTTTTCACTTTTAGAAATTAACGGTTTGTTTTATTTATTATTATTTTTCAAAATTCATCAATTCACTTTGAAAAATACAATACGACTGATTTTACTTAAAAAATTATTTTCATTTCAAACCATGAAAACTGACTATTTACCTTAAAAAAACGCATTACTTGGCAAATACTAAGAAATTTCTGAGGGTGCTTAAATTTATTTTTTAAATAAATAATTAGAAAAAACCAGAAATGTTTTATTTTTAGTATATTCAGAAATAGATTTCCTACATTGCATTTTATTGCAGGTCGATATTTAAAGGTGTTTTTCCCTTTAATATTACAATTATTTTCTATATTTTTAAGGTTTGCAGGTAAAAAAAAGTTGCTCAAATTTATCTTTCCAGGAGATAAGAAAATGCGAAATCGTTTTATTAAGGGTGCGCTTGTAACTTGCACAATAAGATTGAAATGAGGAACACGATCTACATTTCAGTTTAATGCACGTAGGTTTTTAAAGGGCTTTTTTCTAACGAAAAAAAAAAAAAACATTTAAATTTTATATTATTTTCTATATTTTTTAGGCTTACAGGTCAACTAGAGAAGTAATTGATACACTGTTAAAGGCCACACAAATCAACTTGTGAAATATTAAAACCAAATAAAGTTAATTATCTTATAAATCATTATGGAAGTTCACATATAAATTTAAATTATAAAACATTACGACCAAAAACTCCTTAATATATTTTAAATACCTTTTACAAATAATTTTTTAAGACATTTCGTTTCCTTAATATATTTTAAATACCTTTTACAAATAATTTTTTTAAAACATTTCGTTTTCAAAGATAAGAAAACCTTTTAAAAAAATTTGCTTTAAATTGTTTAACGCTCGCACAAAGTAAAACTATTAGCAAAATTTAAAAGCAGCGTTGGTGCGCAAGAAATTCTTCTCCCATCAAAATTATTTAAAAAATCTACCAAAACGCTTTTTTGTCTACGGAAATCAAAATTTTAAAATTTATTTTATTTTTAACAAGAGCACTGATCCAATTACACTAGTAAGTGAATATAAAAATATTAATCATACTAGATAAAAAACACAGCCCTAAAAATGATTGTGTTACGAATGGATTGGCAACCCTTTCTCAGGGGAATATACGTCATCTAGCGGGAAATCATGCGCAGGTCGCAATCTGTGTAGGGATTAGTTTTAATGTTATTATATAACATTTATACAATAATAATATTTTATGAGTCACCCTATTTTATTAATATAAGTATTGAACTGTCAAATATAAAACATATGGAATAAGCATGTAATATAAAAGAAAGGCAGAGAATAAACTGGACTCAACAAAGCAAGTCACACCACTACATGGCGCAGTCGGCAAAAAGTTAAGTTATAAAAAGAATAGTTTTTATAATAAAAAAAAAAAAAAAAAAGAAAAAAAAAATAGAACGTACAACGACGCAGAAATTGTGAAGAAGAAAATATAAAAATTTGATGGGAATTGGAAACCGGGACATCAGTAAGAAAATTCGAAGTTCTAAGCCACGTGGGAGACCACCAAAAAATATCCGCTACATTAACAAAGAAAGCAACATGGATTACGTAAGAAAAGTTGATGAATTAAAACTTAGTGGAAATTTAGCGGACAATTGGAGAGTCTTTTGGCAAAATTTCCAAATCTTTGCAACAGCTATTGAATTGAACAAAAAACCGGAGGCTGTTAAAGTAGCTATATTTTTAAATGCAATTGGTGCTGAGGCAGTGGAAGTTTTTAATTCGTTAAATATTGCTGGGGATGACCGAAATAATTATACTGCTGTTACGAATGCTTTTGAAACCTTTTGCAAGCCAAAATGCAATGAAGTTTATGAAAGTTTTGTTTTTCATAATAGAGCACAAAAACAAGGAGAACCTTTCGATAATTTTTTAATGGATATTAAAAAGATCGTACGAAGATGTGGCTTTAACGATGAAAATAGAATGTTGCGGGACAGAATTGTTCTTGGAACGTGTGACAAAAAATTGCAAACGAAATTAATGGATACGGCAAATTTAACATTAGATGTGGCAGTTGATATGGCGAGATCATCAGAAGCAAGCAATGAAGAATCACAAAAGCTAAGAGGTGAAGGGGGTGCTATGGTGGATATGCTAAAAACACGTGCAAACTGGGAGGAGAAAAGAAACTACAACACGAACACAAAAGCAAAAGGAAAACAAAGAAGAGATGACAACTTAAATGAGCAAAAAAATGGTAGTGAAAAATATGAGTGCAAGTTTTGTGGCAAAAAACACGCAAAGGGCAAATGTCCAGCTTATGGAAAAATATGTAACAACTGCAAGGGGAAGAATCATTTTGCAGTGGTATGTAGAAAGAGATTAGTAAAAGAAATTAGAAAAGAGCGTAGTAGAGATTCAAGTGTTTCTAGTTTATATGTTGATTCTATTAATAATTTTAATGATTGTAAGACGTGGCACGAAAATATTGAAATTGAATCTAAAACTATTAAATTTAAATTAGATACAGGAGCCATGGTAAATGGTATTAAGTTAATTGCCCTCTAAATATTTAAAAAAATTAACAAATTTTAAAGTTGAAGAAAGTTCTGAAAAATTAATAGCCTATAATGGTACAGAAATTAGGAACAGTGGGGTCGTTAAATTGATGTGTGGTGTACGTAACAAAAATACATTATTAACGTTTTTTGTTATTGAAAATAACAATTCGGTTCCAATTTTGGGAATTGAGTCTTGTGTTAATTTGGGATTGGTGAAAAGAATTAATTATATTACAAAAAATGATTTACTTGCAAAATATAAAGATGCATTTCATGGTTTAGGGTGTTTTAAAAATAATTTTTCAATCGAACTTAATGATGATGTTACACCATGTTCTAAGCCAGCAAATCGAGTACCATTAGCTCTAAGAGAAAAATTACAAGTTGAGTTGGAAAATTTATGTGAAAGAGATATTATTGAAAAAGTAAATAAACCGAGTTCGTGGGTGTCCAATATCGTTATCGTAGAAAAACCAAACAAATCATTAAGAATTTGTATTAACCCCAAGGAGCTTAATATGGCAATTAAAGACAATTTTTATGAAATTCCTACTTTTGAACAAATAAAAGCCAATTTAGTCAACAAGAAAATATTTTCTGTGTTTGACTTGAAAGAGGGTTTTTGGCACGTTGCCTTAAATGAGAAAAGCAAGCAACTTTGCACATTTAGTACTCCATTTGGGTGCTTTAGATTCAAAAGGCTACCATTTGGAATAAAAATTGCGCCAGAGGCCTTTCAAAAATTGAATGAAGAGAATTTTGGAGATATTGCAAATGTAACTGTATATATAGATGACATTTTGATATCAGCGGAAAATGAACAGGATCATGACAGGGCTGTTGAAATGGTAATGAAAAGGGCTATTGACAAAAATGTGCGATTTAATTGGAACAAGATACAGTTTAAGAAGAAAGAAGTTTTGTTTTTAGGGCATGTAATTTCGGAAAAGGGTATTGGATGCGATAAAAATAGATTGAAAGGGATTGAGAATTTAGGAGCTCCAAAGTGTAAAAAAGATTTACAGAGACTTATGGGATTTATCAATTACATGAGAGAATATATTCCAAATCTTGCCAATATTAGCAGTCCCTTACGTGAGTTAATAAAAAATTCGGTTATTTTTAATTGGTTGCCTATACATGAAAAATGTTTGAACGATATTAAAAATTTGATTTTAGAAGCACCTTCACTAAAACCCTTTAATGAAAAGGAAAAAATTACGTTGCAGACAGATGCTTCCAAAAACGGATTAGGTTGTTCTTTATTGCAGGATAAAAGACCTGTTTGTTTTGCATCTCGAAGTATGACAGATGCAGAAACGAGGTATGCACAGATCGAAAAAGAAATGCTAGCTGTTGTGTTTGCCTGTCAAAAATTCCACTCATACATCTATGGTAGAAATGTTGAAATAATCACAGATCATAAACCTTTGTTAGGAATAATGGAAAAAGACTCTAATAAGATTCCATCGGCTAAACTACAAAGAATGAAGTTGAGACTAGAAAAATATAGGTTGTCGTTTACGTATTTACCAGAAAAGTTTTTGTATTTAGCAGATTGGTTATCTAGAAGCTTTTCAAATGAAATTGAAAGAGATGATGAAATACAGGGATTAGATGAAATGGTCCATTCTATTAATGTTAGCGTCGAAAAGAAAATTTTGTTCAAAGAATCAACACAAAAGGATGAAATTTTGAGTGAAGTTTTGAAGTATTGTTTAGATGGGTGGCCTGTAGACAAAAATAAATTATCTAGTAGTATGAAATTTTTATGGAAAATGAAAAATAATTTATTCTTAGAAGATGGATTGATTTATTTTGATGATAGGCTGTATGTGCCACAAAATTTACGTACTATGGTTTTGCAACAACTTCATAAATCTCATCTGGGTATAGAAAAAACTAAAGCTAGAGCTAGGAAACTGTTGTATTGGCCAAATCTAAATCAGGATATAGAGAGTATGGTAATTAAATGTAAAATTTGTCAAAAATTTCGATCATCAAATATTAAGGAACCATTACTAAATCATGAAATACCAAGCGGTCCTTATGAAAAAATTGCAATGGACATAATGGAGGTATTTGGAAAAGAGTATCTGGTTATTGGCGACTATTTTTCAAAATATTTGGATTTAATTCCCTTAGTAAGAAAATCAGCACAAGCAATAAGTCAGAAACTTTTAATACCATTTTCAATTTACGGGTATCCAACGGAAATAATAGCGGATAATGTTCCGTTAGGATCATTTGAATTCAAAAGTTGGGCAAATGATTTGGACATTAAAGTAACCACGGTTAGTCCTCGTTATCCCCAATCCAATGGATTCGCTGAAAAAATGGTTCAGATTGCTAAAAAGTTAGTTCTAAAATGTATTGAGGAAAAATCTGACATATGGCAAGCATTATTAGAGTACAGAAATACACCGATTAAAAATTCAGAATTTTCACCAACAGAATTGTTAATGGGACGACAAACAAGAACCTTAGTTCCTGGAAAAGATAACTTTTATAAAAATTCTGACATGTGCGATAAACTTTTACCCGTCTTAGTAAAAAACAACAAAATAAACAAAAAATACTATGATAAAACCTCTAAAAGTAAAAACAGTTTTGAAAAGGGGGAAAAGGTATGGTTAAGAGAGGATAATCACTGGGTTCCTGGAAAGATTTTAGAAAAACATGAAACACCAAGATCGTACATGGTAGAAAGGAATGGTAAAACATTTCGTAGAAGCTCTTATTTTTTAAGGTCACAAAAATGATTGTCTTTGAAGTACATTGAGTGCATTAAAATATGATTTATTGAGAAACATTTATACTTAATTTTTTGATTTGTAAAACATATAAATATGTATCATAATGTACTTATATTTCCACTTGTATTACAAAAAATTAATGAATTTATAAATATTTTATAAGATTGATTTATGAGGGAGATGTAGGGATTAGTTTTAATGTTATTATATAACATTTATACAATAATAATATTTTATGAGTCACCCTATTTTATTAATATAAGTATTGAACTGTCAAATATAAAACATATGGAATAAGCATGTAATATAAAAGAAAGGCAGAGAATAAACTGGACTCAACAAAGCAAGTCACACCACTACAATCTGTTTTTCTATGATTCCTGGGTGTACGTATAAGAGGATTGTCGGAATAAAGGCCTCGTTATGCAAACGTTGATGTAAGAAAAACTTAACGTATTTTAACGTACGGTCGTTTATGTACTTATAGAAACTTTACAAATGTGACGCATGTCAATAAAATAAACAAAAAACAAAACACTGTGGAGCACAATTTGTTCGCGTGTGATTAAAATTTTGTTTGTAATTTTAATTTCAAAAGCCCGAAAAGAAAATGGATATTGACGATTTATTATTTTATTAAAACTATAAAAGCTAAAAAATTAAATTACAAAACCGAACACAACAATTTTTAATTTGCCGCTGCTGTTTAGAACAGTGTTGAGATTTGTGGTATAGTTGGGGGCACTGTTCCGTACATGTAAATTTGGAAAAAGTACTAAATTAGCTTCAAAAGATATTTTACATTGCAATATGTGCAATGTATTGACTACTTTAATTATCTATTTTAAAAAATATTATTATGTATTTAATATAACTATTTATTTATTATACTTTTATTAAGCAAAATGATAAAAACTGATGAATGATACAATTATTATCAATTACTTCAAAAGTACCTAAAACGGGCAAATGTGCCGCAATGGTACTTAACACATAGAATTCCAGCACTGTCTTACGAATGTCACGTAACAACGCCGTCAAAACCTATTTTATACAGGTTGAAGCGTTCCGGAAACGTGACAGTTAATTTCGGTAAGCGTTTGCATTGTTTTAGTATATTTAAAAACAAACGGCCGTTAGGTTAGCTTAAGTGATATACTTTTGGTGTGACTGATTATATATAATCTAGAGGTAGAAAAATGACATGGTAATATTAGAGCCATTTTCAAAAATTTTATTCTGCGCTATTTGGAAGCGTTTCACATGGGTTTTGGCACAGTTGCCCCAAACTAGACAACTACTATTAAAATTTTATTTGAGTTGCTGAGAAGAGCGTTTCTATTAATGAGAGAATACAACATTTTTTTGTATTTATAAATTGTATTAATATCGTGACAAAAGTGTACGTTAAAGGTTAGTCTAGGATCTAGAAATAATCTTTGCCCAAAAAGTAAGATTTTCTTTTTCTGGTAAAAACGTCTTTCGAAATTAATTTAAATTCTCCATTTGTTATAGTACTCTTCTAACCCATCTAATGAGCATTTAATTTCGGTCAGTATATTCTGACTGAATTCATGCGTAAAATAAAGTTGCAAGATCGTCTGTATAGACTGCAAATTTACTTGGAGACATTGAGGGCATGTCAGTACAATACAGGTTGTACAAAATTGGACCGAGAACAGACTTATGCGGTTAACTGCAGGAATTTGGATTAAATCCAATACAAACGCAAAAGTATCTATTAAACAAAAAGCTTTTAATAGTTTTTACAAGAAGCATCGGAAAATTAAACCCAGAGTCAAATGCTTTTTCATCATCTAGTGACACAAGTGCTGTCGATTGGCCTTAAGACAGGCCTTTTTTTAAGTCATTGTAGATTTTTTTAACCTGGTGGATAGTTGAGTGTAATCTTCTAAAGCCGAATCGTTCTTCGGGAAAAATATAATTATTTTAGATAATTACTGAAACTTTGAGATTTATAATCTTATCCAGAATTTTACCCAAGCTAATCAACAGACTTATTGGTCGGTAGTTTTGTGGCTTTTTAAGTATTTTGCACGGTTTGGGGATAGGAATAACCTTCTCTGTTTTCCTTTTTTTTTGAAAGTACTGAAAACTCAAGCAAGAAACATAAATATTTTTTAGAAAGCTCACAGCATTTTCCGAAGGCTTTTTAACATTTGGTTATTTATCTCGTCTAGACCACAAGATCTCCTTTTTTTAAGGTTTATTATGATCATCCTGACATCATTAGCAGTCATGTATTCTTTACGAGGAGTATTAAAACTTGGTTAAAAAAGCACACCTAAATTTTCAGAAACTCTATAATTAAGTTTAAAAATTCGTGCAAAGGCGTTTGTTGTATCTTCGTCTTAAATTAAAATGCCATCATGAGAATGACATTTATGATTTCTATGTTTTAAAAAATTAAACAAAATTTTTAGTAACGTCTATCAAATGCAAATATTTACAACTTTATTGATAGAACAGTTGGCATTTTCAGCGAACATGTTAACAGTTTTAATGCCTACTGTATCTACCCTGCATAAAGTATTCTGTAAAATCGATCGGAAGTGTTGATACGGAATTCAAACCATTCCGATCGGAATGCGTGGCATGCTTGATTATTAATTTTTGTTTTTGCTACCTACAACAACATTGACATTCAGCTATTTGAACTTGAAATATATTTCTATAACAACTACTGTTGACAAAAGCAACACAACAGGTTTTTACATGAATTTTAAATTAAAAATGGGGAAATTTTTCAAAACTAAAAAAAACATTTTAAAAAGATCTGTTATTGACTTGGTGCTGAAGTCATACTAAAAGTGAAGAAAAGTGACGAAAAATAAAAAAAAACAATAACATACACCTCAACACTTTTTGCATTTTTATTTTTGTTTTGTTTTTATTTTTGCAAAATGATGTTTTACTTTGTTTGTTAAAGTTTTTACAAGTAACGTTAGCAGTGGATACAAAAAAACAAAAAAAAAAAAACCAAACAAAACTACAAGACCACGTTAACATGTCCGATCAACTATGACGGTCTTTCAACTGTCACTTTTTTGTAGAGGTTGCCGTAAATAGTTGTTGTCGCTGTTGTAGACATCAGTCTAGAAACTGCCAACAAAACAACAACAACATTTAGTCAAAGTTAAACATAAATAGACCATATTGTAAATGTTTGTTTTTCGATATTTATGTGGCTTGCTGAGCCTTAACAGTGTGCGACGGCCATCAAACTTCAAAGTTTGACATTCGACTACAAAATTAGGGAGCGACATTTTTGCTAACTCTGCTCCTTCTTTGTTTGGCATTGCAATATGATTAATGTCACTCAAAGAAATTTTTTGGTTAATAAACGGCAAAAAACTTTTATTATAAATATGCACAAAAGTTCGTTTTCTATCCTTTAGTTAAAGTGTGTTTACCGATAATATAGTTTTAAGAGTTTCCTATATAACATCAGCAAACTCAGATAACAATGGATTGAAAATCGAACAAAGAATGATGAATGACTCAACTTTACATTTTAAAATTTCACTAAAAAATAATAACTTAAATAAAAATTAATCAAAAATACTTCAAAAAACATAAATCTTGCAAATAGCAAATTAAAAAGCCGAAAAAAGGGTTAATGTTTAGAAATATGTATGTATATCATCTTGTAAGAGGAAAATGACTACAATTTACAAACAGGAAATCATCAGATAATTAAGGAAAAAATCGATCAATTAAGGCACAGGTGAAACTTAAATGCATATGAACTTGATTATAAAACATATGTTTAATTCACAACCTGCTGCAAGTGTGATAAGTCGTGGGATTTCCTAATTGCTCATAATTTATATGTAACTACCAGCTACTATTTTTTCATGTCTTTACTGCAAATAAAATGAAATGATTTGGGTAAAACATATTTACATCTTTCTATAAATATTTTTGGTAATTAAACTCTATTGAGCAATGTTTTTCTGTCCGTCCGCGTTTTTGTTGAAATTAACTTTACCAAGGCACTAGACCAGATAGAGAAAATTCAAATACGCGATACTTTCATAGTTTCAGAAGTTTTGCTATTGAAATTTAGCAAGTTCGGTCAATGTCCTTCAAGGCAGAGGCCAAAACATTATGCCTGCCTCTAATTTGTCTTATCTTGTAGAAAAATTCTTGTTTGGTGATTTAACTCCAATCAAAAACACGATGTGATGATAGAGATTAAAGAAATAAGAACCCAAAAAAACATCCTCTAAACTTTTCATAGAAAAATAAGGTTGTGTATCATATTTTTCAAAATATTAATATGGGAATCAATTAAAAGTTTTTGTTTGTTTTGTTTTGATTGAAGTTATTTCAATTAACTAGATTTAAGACTATCTTATTCTCAACTTAATTTGTCTCCTGCAGGTGATATGCTACATGTGGTTATAATGTATAGTGAAGGATATACAAGATTGGGCATAATCAAATATAGCTCTCTTACTTGTTTTCGTTCATATTTAATTTTAATTGAAACTTTATTTTTTATTTTTTAATACAAAAATTTCCCTGTTTCTGCACAAAGATTCATTGAGTACCAAAAATGTCAACAATTGTACACAGCTCAAAATTCCGTAAAAATTGACGAATAAATTAACTATTGCACTTAATTTTGTGATTTTGATTTTGTTTGTTTGTAATTTTTGTCGAATATCGTGAAAATTTTGAAAGTGCAAAGGACAGTTTAAGTGCTCAGTGAGTAAAAACCATGGTAGGGGTTCTAGATAGAAAGCACACTGATTATTTTTCTAAAATCTTTGGTATTTAATGAAATATTAAATGCGGTGAGTTGGTTGATTGTTGACTTATTGCCCTTTTGCATTTTTTTCTCTCTGTAAAATGCAGGTATTGTATATTAAAGAGATGAACTTAGTTTAGTTATCTGAAACTAAGAATTTTTAATTCTTGCAAAAAACCGACTTTAAAACAGACACACTTAAAATCATATTTTTTTAGGACGGTAATTATTCGTTAATTACATGCTGTTATATTCAAGAAAGATTGCGTCAAGATTTTTTATACGTCGTAGAACAAAATATAAACGCTGATTAAACAAGAAAATTCAGCAAAAATGACACAATAAAACAGAATTTGTTTACATTCCAATCGTTGGATTGCCCAGTTAAAAAAAAATACAACCACTACCGAATCCTTAAATTTCTAACTTTAAATATTCGTACTTGCTCAAGGTTGCTACTTGCTATAGCAGCCTTAGCAATAAAGGTTCTGTGCAAATTTCAATAAACTGTCTATGACACTTTGGTCATATACATCAAATAACAGCAACTATTGTAACACTCTATAATTTATAACTTTAAATATGTATGCTTCTTAATATACCATACAAATTAGTGGACACTAATACAACGGTTTTATATAACGGCTCAAACGATAGAGCCAACAATTCAATATGGAAACACCCTTTAATTTCTAAATTCAAATTTTATACTTGTTGTTACAACGGACTTAGCAATACAGGTTCATTGTAAATTTTAACTATCTGACTATAACAGTTCAAAGGTTTGGCCACATATATCAAATTAGATTAACTATTGGAACACCCTTTAATTTTTATTTTGAATGTTTATACTTGTTATTATAGCGGTCATAGCAATGGGCATTGTGTCCAACTTGTTTTTCTATAACGGTCCAAGAGATAAGCCCATATAGGTCAATTTACGTCATCTATGGGGACACCCTTTAATTTTTAGATTTACTTTTGTATTACTTTTTGCTTTAAAGAGCTATAGTAACACGAAATTTTTTAATTTGGTAGAAGTGCGCTTTACGGTTCATAATACATGTATATTGTATAGGGAGACCCTTTGATTTTAAATTGTAAGTATAATTTCTCAAATTGTATGAAATCTGTAGGTTCAAACATAAAAAAACAACTTTCAGTCGAATTGATAACCTTCTTCTTTTTTTTTGCAATCGGTTTAAAATAAAGACCAAATGCCATAATTAATGTTGAAGATAAAATTTTTAACTCGTTATTAAATTTTCAATCTAGTCTTTCTATAACTTGATTATTGAACTGCATGAGCGGCACAATGTGTTAAAATTTAATGGAGTACAGAAAAATATATAAAAGTTATTTTAAGAACTCTTACCAACATTTTTTCTTGAGTGTTATTTATAGATCGTTTTTCATTTCTATGTTAAAAAAAGTTGTTAGTTGCCAGTTTTTATGTAGTTTTTACTTTTTATTTCTTTCTTTACAAAACATTTACATGTTTCAGTTATTTTTTGCCTCATTTTTTCATTAAAGAAAAATTTTATTTACAGCAGTTGCTATTCAGCTTTCATTTCACAATGCTATAGCCTGCTTTAGCTGCTACATTCGTAAAGACATTTGATTCTCATGATATTTGCTTCATGTAGTTGTTACAATTAAATAAAAATATTTCAATTTTTCCTAGACATTTTTAATGGTTGTTGGTGACAATTTTCATTTCAACTACAAGACAATTTACACTTTTCTTTCAAATCAACGTTGCAATGTTTTTGTCTAAAATCTTTATTTGCTTGGAAAAAAAAATAAATTTTCTTCGGTCAAAAACATAAGTAACTTTTCTTTAATTAATTAAGACATGTTGGCAGAAGCAAAAAATTCGGAAATAAATAAATCTTGAAAGTAATGTCTAACTCATCGTCAAAAAGAAAACTTAAAAAAAGGAAGTTGTGTCATTTTGCACAAAAGATTATATTTTTTTCCGGCAGTTGCTAAAAAGTTTTGTGAAAATTTTGTATAACACTGAAATAAGCTCATATAATGGTTAATTTTCAGTTTTTTTTTAAATTTTATTTTAAAGAGATTTGTTTTAATTTTAAGTGATTTTTCCTTTTAAATACGTTTTAGCAACCAGTTTAGTTTATTTTCATAATTTTATTATTTTAAAACGTGTATAAACTTTTCTGTTTTATTTTCATATTTCATACAATATTGCAAAAGTTAAACACATAAAGTTGCAGTTGTTGTGTGTAGGTGCTGTCAGCTGTCATTTTAAAGAATTTCCAGGTTTAACGAGACATAGAACAAGCTAAAAATACATTCAAACATTTTAAAATAACCCTGTAAAACAGGACATAAGCGAAAAGAAAGAAAAGGTTTTTACTGGAGTATTAGAAGAAATAACTACTATTATTTATTTTGTTTGCTTTTTCATAAAACTATTATTTTATTTAGTGTCTTTTAATGAAAAAGCTGTAACAAAAAAGTGCCTTTTTGGACACACACAAGAAGAGTTTCGACCATGCACAGGCTACACTTTAATTTTTAAACTTGCTGTTCTTATTATTTGTTATTGGAAATTTTAAAAATTTTACCTTTTATTCAAAAGATAAGGCAATATATGTTAGTTTTTTTAGTTGCTTTATATAGAAGACAAACACTGTGTCTGTCTGTTATAGGTGTTTAGCTAGATTCCAGAGATATTAGCCTGTGGCAGACGGAGAATTCGAAATACGAACAGGAGGATAGATATTGAAGCAATAACAACAGGGATATTTTAAGTCGTTTAGGCATGAAATCTAACATCAACCTTTTAGTAAAAAATGTTGATCTCAGTAAATTTTCAAATAAATCTAAAAAATGTGGGACTTGTATGTACCGTGAGCTCTTTAGCATTTTACTTAATTGATTTATTAACTATTCTATTTTAAAAACTGAAGAGTCTTACTTTATTGTATCTAGAACATATTTGCTGATTTAGAAAAAGAAATAATTATTATTTGAATCAGCCAAGAGTTAAAGTAAAATATTTTTTCGGAAAAGTTTTATTAAGTAAAAAAAGGAAAATACAATAATAAATTAAAATACACTTTTGTATTTTAATATTTACTTATATATACGAGTAACTATATTTGGCTGTACCGAATCACCAAAGGTCTTAGTTTTGACTGAATTTTAAAACTTTTTAAAAAATGAATTAAAACTTAGTTTTTGATTAAGTTTATTTTTTAATTTTTAAAAACCTTTTTTGGAAAGAAAAATTAATGTACAAATGTATGTGAACGTCTTTTTTTAAGTACACTTTTTCGTAAAATTTGCATAAAAATAAATATTTTGATGAAATTTAAGTCGTTAAGTAAAAAACCAACAATCTCGAGTTTTGTTTTTTGCAGAATTTTTGGTTTTTATTGTATGTGACGATTTGTAATTTCAAAGTTAACATTTTTTGTTGACACTTTCGTGAAAATAAATATATTGATGAAATTGTTTTTCAAATTTAAACTAAAAAATAAAAATTAACTAAAAGAAATTTACAGTCCTCTCCTGTGATTAGACTTACATACAAATTTAAATAACAACAGACCACAACTTTTGAGATTGTTTACATGGTCATTGAACTCTTCCCTGATAAAATTTATTAGTTTGTAATTAGCAGATGGTAAACATGAGTAAGAACAAAATTCTAACTGAAGTGGAAAGAGGTCAAATGCCATCGAAGCGGAATTGGCCGAAACCTTTAAGGTTAATTATATCAGGTGGTTATATCAGTGCGAGTTGTAGCAGCTATAACTCCGGCAGCAACGAAAAAAAAACTAGATCGGAAGCTAGAATACAAGCAAATTTCCCAATAGTATGCAGAGCCATCATAAGCTGTGAACACTTATGATACGAATAAAATCTGTTTAATTCGCCTTTAAGAGAACTAAATAAAAATTTTCGACTAATTTTAGAGACTCTACAGCATGATAATGCTCCTATACATAACGCCAGAGAGATGAAAGAATTTATTTCAGCTGCGTGATACTGACGCACTAAAAGAACGCATGTTTGTAGTTATTGTAAGCCGTGACAGTCGTACCCACTAGAAATGATCGATATTTCAGTACTGGTCACTACAGTGACTGAGTTTATCAAGTAACAGTTTCAATAAGAACGTTCTTATATGTTTGATCAGATACAAATTTAAATGTGATTTTATATTGTGCAGAGAAATATTAGTACTTTTGACTCTTTCACTCTTTCATAAGTTAAAGCGGTTTAATTGATGTGTAGCTTTTTCTTGCTTCTACTTATTAACAGCAACTATTCTTTTTTTCAAACTACAACATATAATCAAATAGCTTATAGAATTTATATTTCTGACCAAATTTAATTACAGCTGATTTAAATGTAGATATTAAAATAAATTTTCAATATGATAATTGCTTGCATACATACATATATATACAAGATATATATTCATTGTACTTCCTATATAAAGATAACCTTTGCACTCAAAAATAATTATCTGCTGGGATATTAAAAAACTATCACTGCTTGACTTTATTCGAGCATGCGCACCAGGCCTTGTGAACATTTGCCAACGAAAATCAGCCGATTTAATTTTCCGCGTGGTTTTAAATGTTTGAATTCACAAAAAATGTCTGGTTTTTTTAATCGTTTTTTTTTTACTTTCTTAAATTCGTAATTAAAATATTAATGGAAATATGTATAAGAAAGTCAAAATTCCTGGAGATAAAATAAATTAGAAAATTTTTATCAGTTTATAACCGAATTTGTAAAATAAAAAAATAAATATTTCTGCAATAAACTTAGGAAGTTCCTACTCTTTCCAATGATGAAATTTGCTTAGATTTTACAATCAATTTTTTCTAAATTTGCTCAATGAATAACTCAACTATCGACTATTATATTTTTTTGAACAACATTGATTAATTTTTTGATTAGGTTTATTGGATTTGTTCCGCCAGTAGATAATGTTAGTAACGTGATCACATTCAAAGTTCTCACCGATAAATTCAAATATACGTCCAGTTCTTAAATTGGGAACATAGGTATAAACTAGATAAGTTTTATATGCTGTTTTAATACTGTGTCAATTTGGAAAAATAGAATTATCTTCTAAAAAACAAACTAACTGCTAATAGCCTGTTTAGACATTACTCAATATTCAGCTTCAGCTTCAGCTTCTTTTTTTTTTTTTTAAAGAGAAGTAGCACTTCAGGCATTAAAGCCTATTTAGTTATTTTTCGTAACCGTGCTACATTCTTTAGGAAAGGGATAGATGAGAGATAAGACAGGTGGTGAAAGGGGAGAGAGAGTGAGTTATTTATTTTACTTCGCCGGCGAATCTGCTATGAGAAAGTACCGACGAAGGAGACTGCACGTTTTTTGTTCATTCTGAATATGTATTTATACCATTAAACAGAAAAAAACATTTTTTTGTATTTTGATTGCCACAGGATTTGAACCCTGAAACAACCAGGTTTGTAGTCAGCGTGTTTACCACTTTGACTACAGCAGCCTCAACAAAAGCGATGATTGAGATCAATATTCCATACCAAATCTCAGTAATTTATTGCGCAATAACTACGAAATTGTTATAATATTTAGTAAAAATTAAAATGCAACATTATTCAGAAGATGTGTGTGAAGCAAAATTTCAAAATTTAAACCTCAGAGACAAGCCAGAATATTGACTCAATAAAAGTGCATGTATAAACACTTTATTATATTTTGTTAATAAACAGAATATTGACTCACACTATTAGGAAAAAAATATATAAGCAAAACATTCCTACATAAAACAAGCAGTATCTTCAATAATTTATAAATGATTTCGGTTTGTTGTGTTTAAAATCTAATTTTTTACAAAAATATATAAAAGACATATCCCTTAAAATATATTTAATTAATGTTATTATATTCTAAGCGAAATAGTTAAAAAAAGCAAGTGGTTTCTAATCGGATATATATCAAATCAAAACAGAAAAACCAGAAAAAAGAATGATGGGGTTACTATGCTAGACACCAACATTTTTTGGTCTTAACTTTTGGAAACAAAAAAAAACTGTCTTTTCGCAATACTGATGTCGTGTTTGAAATTCTACAGATTATGATAGCAATCGGGTATAAAATTTACATTTTTCTATGCATTTTTATTTATAAAAATATTTGTGGATTCTAGAAATAATAGATATGTTTTGCAATATGTTGTTTAATAACTATTTGAAAAAACTACTTTTTTGCACTTTCATTCGAAAAATGTAATCTTTTCCATGTACGAAGGTGAAATTTTAAACCTAAATCGTTTTAACTCGCGTAGATTTTCTTAATCATTTCATTAATTTCTAAATGCTTCAGAATATCTCTGTTTGGTACACATGTATTTGCCAAATTTAATTTTATTTCAAATTCTCTTTATTTGTTTTTCTTTTTCTTTATATTACTTCTACACTTGGGGTTTAAAGACATTTTTCTTCCACATTAATAGATAGTCAATAATTTTGAACTATTTAAAATAAATTGGTGCACTGAAAGTTTCCTGTTGCAAACCGTTGAAGACCCTTAATGGATTTTAACTTTTGTAGTTTAAATGAAAAATCTGGAATATTTTGTCACTTACCTTATTGTAAATTAACATTATTTGGTTTTAAGGGAATTCATATACATATATGCCCTTACCACTTGGGCCAGAGAAAATTTTAAATATTTTATCTCAACTTATAAAGTAATCGTCGGTTTGTGATTTATCTAACTGATTAGATTTTAAACTATCACTAGTTGTTGTTAGTAATATTGATTATTTTAAAATTCCTCAAAAGAATCTGTGACCTGAATGTGTCTGTTGTGATATTTTTCTATATTTTTGTCAAAATAAATTAATCAATTTATGACTTACTCAATTCAAATGATAAAAATGCATGAAAAAGTAAATTAAGATAAGCACCAAATGATGTGTTATTAATTGTAGTTTAAAATTATATATTTTTACTTTTACGAAAATCTTAACTTACGTGAATGTTGCGTACATTTACGTATAACACCCGGCAAAACACATTGAATGGTTTTAGTAAAGCAAACATTATTATTTTTTTTAACAAATAGTGCCTGTTGTTGGAAGCTTTTAATAATTGAAATCCAGAGCATATTTGTATACAAAAAAAAAAAAAAATGCTTAGGAAAATCTACCTAAAGATCGGCTTTCATCTTTAAAGTTGTTAAAATTCTAGATAAAAAATTTGAGTATTTATGGCTTTATTCTCTCTCGGCTTTGCCGAACGTTTTACTAGAATAAAGATATCAATTTTCAAAAATATATAGCCATGTCACAGAAAAAAACTCCATTCGGAAGTGGAATTGATTCCGTATTTTGCTTCTATAGAAAACGTAACACGAAAAAAATTTTCGGAATGAAACCACTTTCAGTTTTCTATTTGGAATTTATGATTTCCAGGGGCCATCGTCCATTAGGCGCCTCCTGGGTTTCCCGTCAATGGAAAGAGTTGTGTTCTGCTTAAAAACAAGACAACCGAAAGAAAACAAACACAACATTCTAATAATATTAAATAAATTTATTTTATTAAATTCTAGTTAAGATAATAATGTAGGCAAGTTATACCTTACGAGTTTAATTTGTGCAAAAATTTTCATCACTACATTCAAAGAAATACGGATTCAAAATAATTTGTTTGAATTTTATAATTTCTTTGAAGGTTTCAGAAGGAAAATTTTTATATTTTTAAGATCAAGCATAAAAGTAATTAATCTTGTTAACATTATTTTGATGCGTTACATATGTAAACATGAACTAATAACATCGGCAGTTGCACTTCTTTAAAGTGTCTTCGATTCTCAATCTAGCTATTTATCAGTATAAATATGTTTTGATGACATTTGTAATGCCGATGCAGTTTTTTTTATAAAAATGTGCTATTGATATTGAAATACAAAAAACATGATTAGTTGGTAAAAAGCGGAAGACTTCTTCAAAATAATAAATGCATGAAAATATTCGAAAGCCTCAAACCGACAGACACAGGTGATTGAAATTAAACTAATGGCATCACCAAGAAGTAAGAAAATATGACGAACTGACAATAATGACATTTCGTAGTAGCGAGTGATAACTGAATAGAGTCATGCGTATGAAAGCCGCTCAAACGACAAATTTTTCTTTAATGTTTTTAGCTTTAATAACAAGGCGCTCACTGACAGACCAACGTACAATTTGCTGCTATTATTAAGCATTTTTTGATTATTAAATACTGTAGTTGCTGTTAGAAGTTTGATTTAAGTGCTTTTGAAATCTTTCGCGATGTAACAAATTCGTATTTTGCTTCAAATTTCATTTTAATTTTTTTTTGTTGCATTAAAAAATATTTTTGATAATACTCTTAATCTTAAATTTTTCTTTTTAAATATGTAACTAGAACTAATCATTCTATTTTAAATGTTTTTTAAATTTTTTGAATTACTGGCAAATAAACAAGTGGAAATCTTCTCACAAGTGGGCATTAAAAATCCTTCTTAAGATTAAAGAAACAAATCTATGTTAAGGTGAGTTCTTTCGAATTAAATATAAGTGCATATATTTGATTTTAAATAATTTTTAGCGAAAATATAAATCGGAATTGAAATAAATAAAAGGATTTAAATGCAACAAACTATTGTTCATAGAAGAGAACGTTGTATTTTAATACAAGCAGCGGGCTGCTATCATTGCAATTTTTTTCACTTAAAAAGAACTCTGCGACATAACGAGATGATTTAAACTAAAATCTCAGTGTAATGGATAGGTGTATGGAGAAAGTATTTTTAAACACACATTGCTTTTATCAAAAAGAACACTTTTGTAAAACGTACACTTTGGGAAGATTAAATTGCACTTGAAAGATGTTCTTAATTTGTGATTTGAGCCTCTAGGTGATGACGGCTGGAAACGGAATCCTTATTATCTGGTACTCAATAAATGCTGGAGTATATATTCCCAACTTCCATTATTATTCCGAAATAATATACAACCAATTACCTACATTATCGATATTATGTCAGTAAGTTTGTATTCGCTGTCCGAATACTAAAACAATATCGACGCATTTAGTTGTTTATGAATTCTGTTTACACTGTGTTCTACGCTTCATGCTGTTGGTTCTTAGATTTATGTATTTGTCTTTCCACCTAAAATTTGCTTATTAAAAGAACGTTTCTAAAATTGCATTAACTTTAAAACTAAACCACAAATATTAATAATTTATTAGAAATATTTTTATGATTCGCTCTCTGTAAAAGTTTTGAAAATAATTGCTCTGATCATTTACATACGTTTTTGAATATTTGATATATCGTGAATTTAAAAAGAATGCTCATCTGGTTTAAACAACTAATCGTTTAATTGCAGGAGAATTTTTTATTAACTTTTTTTTTATTTACGTTTTGATTTTTCTATAATTGACTTGCACGTGTATCCGGGCCCCATACTTAACTTAAACCACATACCTCATTTGATATTATTTTTAAATTTACTTTCTTTTCGATGTCGCATTTAACAGAGTTCAAAAACTACACACTGTACACACAATATTCTGTTCAAAAGTAAGCGACACATATTTTCTTTCGTAACAATTATGTGTGTTTCGAAATTTTTAAAAGTGCCGAACAAATCCATGAATGTGTTTTATTAAATATTTATTTGCGTTCACAAACATGAATGCTCAAGTGTAGCTATTCTTTATGTTCGTGTACGGCTAAAAACGTACATGAAAGACAGAATAATTTGAGTGTACTTTATTTTCAGTATGTGTACGTGAAAAAATGTACATGAAAAAATGCACATAAGTTCGTGTAGTCACGGCAAATAAGTACATGTACGACAGACAAAAAATTATTTATTAGCGATCGGAACAACCTACGAATTGCATATAAAAACAATTGTTTTATTTAGTTTAAAACATTTATTTAAAAAAAAAATAGTTTATTTTCGTTTTTACGTACTGTTGTATAACTATTTATAAATTACACTGCGCAATAGCATTTCTGATGATTGGGTTTTGATTGACGATTTCAATTCCGTGATAAAAATTACTGTATCAGCTCTAGGTAAAAAAATATTACACGGAGGTTTTTTCTATAATAAGACTATAAATTTAAAGATAACTTTAATTTATTTTATAACTATAATAGAGAAAACTTTCTCTCATATGATTTTCTTGCTAAAGCTAAGGCAGCTATTCTGAATGCTCCAAAAATAGTCAGAGTAGCCTTGATAGCGTTCCTTCATGGTACGGAGGTCCCGGTGGAATCGCTAGCCCTGTTCTTTACTGAGATTCCCGGGAAGGTAAACTAGGTGGTTGTGAAGAAAGTGTAACTTGATGCTCATGTTTTATTCAAGCCTTTGAAAGTAAATCATCGTTGCTTAGCGTGTTAAGAAAATTCAGAACTTTTCTTATTTCCAAAAAATATTTTAACAAGCCATGCCGATTTCTTAATATCTGTCATAGTGTCCAAAGTATTGAGTCTTCTATTAATGATCTTATATGCGAACTGTCAAAAATTCTCGTTCTTATATTTTTTGCACTCACTTTTGGAAACTTCTTTAATAAGAAAAGGAATCAATTTCCTTTTTTGTCAAGAGCTTTTACAAATTGTTTAAAAACTCCTAGTTTTATACGTAACGGAGGCAAAATTATACGATCCCTTCAAACTAAAGGTGGGCTTATAACGTTATGTTGCCCTGTAACTAGCGTTTCACGTGGATGCCAATCTTTTTTAATCCAATTTTGAACTTTAGTTCTACTGTCCTACAAGCAAAGAAAACAAAAGAAAAAAAAGTTGACCATCTGTAAATCAACATATATGAGCCAATTCTGTTCTACATATTTAATTTTGTCTAAAACCATAGCATATTGTTTCCATATTGTTGTGCAGTGTTATTGCAATTAATTAATTATTATATATTCTTTTATAAATTTTTTTAAACTAAGCAAATCAATTGTTTTCATTTGCATTTCATAGGCTTTTTTGATCGATAATGGATAATTTGTTGTCTATCGTACATGTACTTTTTTGCCGTGCGTACACGATTTTATGCTCATTTTTTCATGTTCATATTTTCCATACACATACTGAAAATAAACTAAACTCAAACTTCTTGGTCTTTTATATGCGTTTTTAGCCGTACACGGATATAAAGAACAGCCACAATTGACTATTCATGTCTGTGTACGCGAAACATATTTGAATAAAACACATTCATTGATGCGTTCGGCACATTTTAGAATATAGAACACACATAATTGTTATGGAAAAAAAACGTGTGTGTATGTTCTGAACTCTGGCATTTAAAAGAATCTTATCAGCCAAAACATCGTGATTACTTAGTGAACAAATCAGCAAAATTTAAAAATTTTAGATATTGCTGCTTTTAAAATCATCATCATCGTAAATTTGCTGCAACATACATTTGGCTTGCACCTACCTTAATCATTTTAAGTAACACCAAAACAAAAAACATTTAACATACTTCTCTGAAACCAATGAAAACGCAAAATATTGTTGACAAGAAGAATAAGTTTTCGCTTAGAAATAATTTTAACAACTGGATTAAAGTACTTGAGAATATATTCATATCGTTTGGTAATGAATTTTTGAATTACTCAAAATCGATAAACAAAAACCAGGCGATTTTTTAATAGACAAATCCAAGTCAGTGCATTAAAAAAAAAGCAACAAAAAAAAAAAACAAAAAAAGCGTCAACTTTGTGTTGTAAGCAATAGAAATAGAAATCTAAAATAGATATAAAATAAACAGACTGACCTGACAACAATTACAAAAGCAATCGTAAATAAAAAAATATTTCATACGACTTTGATAATACTTAACAGATAGACGATTTGCGCGCCGAGTAAGTTTGGTTATAAGAATGATTTATAACGAAATAAAGTCGAAAGGGGAGAGTACATGTCAGAAGAGGAAGCTTATTTACAACTATGAACTTCAGTTTTTGGTTTCCTAGATATTGATTTGATAAAAATTATTAAATTATTTTGATAGTGACTTAGTCAACGCACATGCCATATGGGCAACCGTCCCAATCTCAAAATCTATATTTCTGCCATTTGAAATAAACATTAAAATACTATCAAGAGTAAAGAGCTCTACTTAATTTACAAAATTGTTTTATTTATAATCGAGTAAATCTATGTGATGAAACTATTTGCATTCCTAAGTGCACTTTTAGCCTAAAACGGCCCACTTCTTCGATTGTGTGAATCCATACTTTATCGCAGTTACCAACTGAAAAACGCAGGTTTTAAAAAGAGCATACTGTTACTCTTATATACGGTGACTGTCGTTTTATGTCAGCATATTTATGTTACTAAAATCTTTCAAATGAGCTGTCTCTCGTACATTAACTTTCTGATAGTTTAATATAGTTGTATGGATTTTATTAGCTTTATGAACTCTTTTGGATGAGCTTATCGCTTTATCATTTCTCCAGTAAATTATAAAACAACATCAAAATCATTAACGTGCTTAGTCGACATTAAATTTAACACGATTTTATAAGAATTTCAAACAAAACACATTATTTTGGTCGTTTAACATTTTTATTATTAGCTGCTATGGAACAGGATTTTAGGGATTTGTAGAAATCGTGGTGTTGACTTTTAGATATTTGATAAGTGTAAGTGGAAGATAATCTTCAAAATCCTCACAAAATCGCACGATTTTTAGTATCCTGTAAAATAAAATCATTTATTTTGGAAAAGCTACCTGGCATTCAATATATTATAGAAGATTATTTTATTATTAAGTACTGATTGCAATAAAATGAATTATATTTTCAGCATTTTCTTCATAACGTTGTCAGTGGTGGTTGTAATGTTGAATTCGGCATTGTGGTTTCTCAAGAATCGTTGTACTAATAGTGTGGGACTCGATACCCAATGACGGCCTTTATACAAATACATCTTTAAATTAAAGCGTAAAAAATTAGTAACTCTAGCCTGGGTTTAAAAAACTCTTAGTTAAAATAGATTAAACTCTGTGGTTAACAGCATAATTTTCTTCATAGTCGCTGTATTTATCACATTAGGCTACATCGTACAGTTTACCGCACACTTGTGGGTATGATATCACCAAATCCTTATCAGTTTAGAAGGAGAAGTGGAGAACTAAAAGTTATTGCATTTCGTTATTTTTAAATTAAATGTTATCGGATTCAAGCTTAAAACAGGTATTGAATTCGTTAACATAAAACTATATGCACAGCACTAACCTAACAAATTTACAGTTGAAGTTATGTTTAAAATATAAAAAAAAAACCGAAAGGTTAGACGAAGAGAATTTTAATAAGTCCCTTACTCTACTCTATTTAGAACCAGCTAAGAGTAAATCAGAATATGAATTAACAAATTAGATGTTCTCTGTGAAGCATTACTTTTAACTTTATTAGCTTCTACTACAAGAAGTTATGTTTATAACATTTTAGAAAGAAAACTTTAAGAACAAACGGTCTCATTTGTATTTTCTTATAAAACCTTTGAATCTTCAATGTTTTCCTCTGTTTAGGTAAGTACGAATTAGCTGCACATGTGTCAGTTAAAACAATTTTTAAATGAATTAAAGATCAACAGAGATTCATAATACTCTTCCTGATTTTTAAAATAAGTTTACGCTAAATCGTGTGGGTTGCGATGTGACACATGCTGTCGTTACAAACAACATCAGAAAAATAGCAACAATACAAAAAAAGCAAAAATACTTTACTTAACCTAAAAAACAAAAAAACAACGTTTGTGCTCTTACAGCTAAAACTAAAAAAAAAATGGAACACCAACACTTTTGAAAGGTATAATCATCAAATTAAATACTCTAAAGAGGTCGTTCAATATTTCCTGTTTAACATCTAATATATTTATTCCTATGTGTGCACCTAAGCAGTAATTGGTTAACTGTTAACGTAGATAATTTATGATAATTAAAAAAAACTTATTGAAGGAACATTTTGGAGAAATATTTTAAAATAAATATTTTTGTAACATTAAACTGTGTTTTTCCTCCCAAATCAGTTAGCATTATTAAAAGTTGCATCGTGTAGAGGTGTATAAAAATTTAATAAAGACTAATCAAATAATACTATCGAATAATGTCACTCGAGCTTTCACCTCAGGCACCACAGCTGCACTGCGTCTTCAAATCATATTATATTTAGTCTACCTATAATCACCAAAACTAATATTAAATTAAATTTTTATTGTAGATTAGAAAATATGAAACATGGGAAGTAGTTAATCAAAAACACTAAGAATTAACTTAAATTAAATGCGTACATTAATACATTACGCAGTTGCTCTGGAAAATTTATTTTAGATGATCGAAAACAAATCATTGCTCCACAAAATCCTTACTGACTATTAGTAACTCTTAATAATGGGCCTAAATAGTGGAGATGGATATAGTGTTCTAAATCGCTTTTACAACGCTCTTCATTCATGATTTATTTAAGTATTTTGACAAGTTTGCCACTTATCACTGACATTACGTAAACAATACACTCCCGGATGAGATTCTGCCTGTGGTCAAAGTGCAATATACATCTGTCCTCGGAGTCTAACCTAACGATGGCTAGTGATGTACATTCATGCACATCGGGTGCTATTTTCTCAGGTCTTCCAGGTACAGCTATCAATTAATAACTGTAGTTGCTACAACACCATTGCTTACAATTATCGCGATCTTTCTTTTAAGAACAGAATAAAAATGAAACGCAGTTGTTATCGCTACATTGTCGTTTGTCCATCTGTCAAAAAAAAATCTATTTTTGGACCATTAAAGCCAAACATTTAAATATTTTACATGGTTAATACATATAAAAATAAAAATCAAAAAATTAAAATCAATGTCTCCCTGGAGAGGTAATTTTCATGTAAATAGAATAATATTTAAAACCGTTACAGGCAGACACTTAAAATAAACAGAAAGCGTGTATCTTAATAAAAAAAAATATAAAAATATATAATAAAAATAAAATTAAGGCTCAAGGGGTATCTTCTCTTATATTTTGTAACGTAGCAGGCAGAAGCCTGACAGCCATGGCTAAACAGAGCAGGAAACGGGTTTTTAATGTCAAAAGTTCTCATGCCCGTACAACGCTTTGTAATTGCAAAATCCGATTTTGCCTATGCCTAAATTAATAGTAATAGTAATTAAAAATATATAATAATTCAAAGTCATGTTGTTTTTTTATAAAATTAATATTTAAAGTTGGTTATAAGCTCTTTTTCACTCTTTCTTCTATTGTATTCCAAATTTCCAAATCCGTGGTCTATTTCGCCTTTATATTTCTAGCTCACTGAGATCAGCGTGTAAAGCTAAACTTTATTAACGAAGGTGGGTGGTTCGATTTTAATTGCTAAAATGAAAAAATGGTCCATTTAAATGTTTTTAATTTTTCTAGAATTCATGACAAAAAACGAAGAAATCTTATTGTAAAAATATTTTCCTGCAAACACGAAAAGCTAACAAAAGTTATTCCTTTGTATCACTTCACCTAAAAAGTTAATTGGAAAGCATATATGAATATTAAATATATGTATAGCCTTTCATAATAAATTTTAAAATTATATTATACCTGAACTTATTCCTTATTAAAATTATTCAATTAGTTATGATACAAAAATATTTCGACTACTAATTAATTTCAAAAATTAAAAATAATAACAATAATAATCCTGTATATTAAGAAAACGGAAAATACTATTATTGGGATGGATTTCTTTGAAATACATGTCGCTCGGCTCTGATTACTTACCTGACTTTTTTCTTTCAAATTGCTTTAAATATTAACTAACAACTCCTTGTGATGCTTCACTGCCACTTCTTCTGTTGATTCTGGCTTTTTAGGAAATCATTCACCTTTTTATGGTTGGATTGGCAAAATCTTACACACTTGTGGCTCTGTAAGCTTTTTCCCTTCTCCAGATTTCAGTATCACTGCTCTTCTTTTCCTGCGAAAGATTTTACTTTAATTAACAAAGGGCTTGGGCTAAAACAGATCAGCGCAGTTTTTCTTCGTGTTTACTTGTCTCCGCCCGGGGGTAATTATAGTATAGTTTGTTTTAAATTTTTGCTTCCACTTAAAAAGAAAAAAAATTGCGTAAAACTAGACATGATTATTTAAATATTTATGTTTCTATCTTGATAACAGCGTGCCTCGTAACACTATTGATTGAAGGTTAAAAATTAAATTAAAAAAACACAGAAAAATATTATAAATGAATTTTTTGGACTTGTTAATTAAAGTTATAAAAAAAGTCGAAAGAGAAACAACCATAAATTGAAACACCTACAAAACAACTTTCATTTGTTTAGTTTCGCTTGTCGTCTATCTGTTTCTGCTGTATGTGAATTTCAATTTGTTTTGTTTTTTTTGGTGCTTCGCTGTGTTTAGTGGGATATAATGAATTTGATGTTATTTTTGTATCTTGTCTTCAAAAAGGTAATTACAATTAAAATGTTTTAAACAGAAAAATTAACAATAAAGGGAAGACAAAAACAATAAGACAAAGTATAAAAAATCGAAAGTTTAAAACTAAGATGCTGTATTTAACGTGTTGTTTAATAAAATCCGTATAAAATGCAATTAACATAAAGTTGACAATATTTTTATTACGGCATTTAATAGCCATTTACAATTAAATGCTTTTAGTAGCTTAACTTTAATTGCAACTACGTTTAAGAGACAGTACAGCTGCGTATTGTGGCATGTTGCCGTTATATTCATTCAAAGTACGAAACATTGGTGGCTCATTGAACCCACATTTTTTTATTTTTTTGTAATTTTTCCAAATGCTATTTTCCTTATAGTTTTTATTTTAAAATCTAGGTAACAAATCTTTTACGGCTCTAATTAATAGTTAGTTTTTGCACAGTCAGTTCGCTTTCTATCTTTTTGTTTAAATGCCTTATTCAATTTTGTTTTTAACTTGAAAAAGGTGAATATTTTTTGCCATGACAATTAAACGTCTTTGCTATTTAATGGCAATTTGTTTCTTTTTTATATTTTTGAACTAGGGAAAGTTGTTATTCAGCGTAAATTAAATTTACGATTTTCCTTAGAAAACCTTACACATTTTTTTATTCGGCAAATGAAAAACTAAGTTTAGGATTAAAAAATTAAAAAGTTGTTAAATAAAAGTGAAATAGTAATAGTAATATAATAGTAAGGAAAATAACCATTTAAATGTGTTGATTATAAGACAGATATAATTTTCTTTAACAGGTAAAATACCCAGACACCTTCTAGGTCAAAAAGACTTCAATTAAACAAAGAATTTATTTTTAAGACCTTGATTCGATTTTGTTTTTTTAGCAACAAAAAAAAAAAAAAAAGAAAGCAAAAAGATTATACATACATAAAATAAAACTCTAAGGCGGTCACTTCATTATATGATAATCGATATAGAAATAATGATATTTTAAACAAATCTGGCCATCGGTTTTTTACACTTAAAACTTTTCAGGAACATACTTCATATGTTTTAAATATTTAGTGATTTTTTGTTAAATAACTTCTTTTAAAGCCTCAATAGACTTAAATATCAAGACTAATTAATAAAAAAGAAAACTATTAACAGTTGTTTACCTCTGACGTCATACAAAGTCTTTTGTTATTAAAGACATTTTTTTAGGTTTTTAATCCTGTATCTTAATTCATTCTCACATGTCACTTTCATTCATCACTTTGATTAATTGGCCGAAACCCTAAAATAAAATTCCTGATATAATAAATTAACAAACCTTAAGAATTTCCTTAAAAAACATAAGAAATATTTGTGTCTGCACACTTCAGAAGGTCGATTTGCTCTCTTCAACAAAAAAGAAATAAAATTCATAAGGTCACCCAAGGTAAGGCATCCCTTTGAATGTGTTTTTTTCTTTTTGTTTTCGTGGAAAAAAGCAAATGATCGTTATCCACACACATGCACACATATGTATGAATTACTTGTTTATTTTTTCTTTATGTTCTGTATAGGTACTCTTTGTGTTATAGATATTTCATACAAAAAAAAAAAAAAAAACGATATTTTATGTTGTATTACCTTTTATATCTAAGCGTTTATTTGTTTCATAACTGTGTTGGATTTCGTAACTTTATTTTTGGGTTTCTGCATTCATGACACCACGGTCGACAAATACTCATATCGATTTCAAAGTAAGAATGTGCGCCTTCTGAATGAAGTATAAGACATATTGTGATAGCAATCCTTGTTATATACCACACGTTGGTGGTAGATATTTAAAGTTGTATTGTATTGCATTTGCTAGTTTAAAATATTACGATTTTTTGGGTTGAGTTAATAACAAAATTAGGTATAATTTAAACTTATAGAGTTTGTTTGGTACATTTTTTGAGTACCCGGTACCAGCAGTTTCAAATCAGTAGCTTGATATGAATGCTTTTTTTCTTTTACTGTGCAATTAATTTTTATTAAAGAATGGCTTTTTGTTTCTTTATACAGGAAAATTTTTATTCCATTACATAACCTTCCCATACCCGCGCCAATTATTGTTACACAAAACTTTAAATAAATGTTTTTTATTTAAGCTTGAAGATATAATAAAAAATAAAACCATTCATTAAATTAATATGCAGTAATTTTATTGATTTTCAGTCGTTAACATTTTACTGGAGAAAAGAGAATTTACGTAAAAGCGTTTTGTTGGTCTCACAGACCAACGCGCGGGTATAGGAATGGTAACCAGTTAGAATGTTATGACTGTGTTATGACTGTGCTTTAACAGATCTGGCAACTTTACACATATCAATAACGAAAATTGTAACATTAAGAAAACTATTGCAGAAGAAGGTTGAAAAGTACTTTTTTTAAATATCAATTACCCTCATAGATTGTGTCTTATAACACCCCTCCATAAGCTGTTTTTCAGCAAATGGGTGTGTTGAGAAAAAAAACTTGATATTTTTACGCATGATTTACAAGGAGGGCACACATATATGAAATGTTTTCGTTTTTAATTTCTTTTGGTACATTCTTCTGAAATTCAATACCATTTTTTCCTTTTTTTGCAAAATCTCCTTTTGCTTCAAGTGTTTTCATATTCTCTTTATGGTACTAAATCAATGACTTTTACAACAGACAATGCTTAGATATCTGCTAGTTCTAAGTATTCCGGGTGAAGTGATCAGACAAACTGTGTCAATGCTCATTATTAAAGTATTTAATTAAAAAGTATTTACTGACGATTTCTCTTCATGCGAACGAATACTTCTTTCGCATACTTGTATTGCAAACAAAAACAAAATATAAAAAATTGTTTTTGTTGTCAATATAAATATACGAGAGAAATGTTCGTTCGCATGTAGAGAAACCCGCAGTTACTTTTGACGTAGTGAAAGACAACAGATAAAAGTTTTATGTTTTTTATTTTTGAAATTAGATATTAACGGAATTATATATATATATATATATATATATATATATATATATATATATATATATATATATATATATATATATATATATATATATATATATATATATATATATATATATATATATATATATATATATATATATATATATATATATGTAAATGATAACGAACTTGCGGTCATTTATTACGCAGTATCCACAGCAGGCTTAAACTATGGGAAATAAGAATTAAAAAAATAAGAATAAGAAAAGTGATTTGTTGCAATTGGTTGCAATCCCAAACTAGGAAAAAACGTTCTAATAATAATCTCATGAATTTTTATAATTATCTGGGAGTAGCGCAATAAACTTACTAAATTATATACTGTTTCTATTGCATAAAATTTCCAAAAAATTTGTGAATTTAACTGTTTCTTAGTTTATAGAACTTTTGCATTTGTTTGTAATTATGTTTGATTAATTGACTGCTCATTTTATGAGATTTTTTATGGCAGACCTTACTCTCTTCATTTATATCACAAAACTGCATTGAGATTAATTTCAGGTTCATATGTGAGAAAATTAACTCTGGGATTGTAATTACGTTTATTAAGATAAATATTCTAGATCTTTATCCAAAGTGTAGACCGTAGTTAAGCTGATGTGAAAGTCTGTTTTGCCAATTATTACGTAAAGATTTTGTCCAAAATTGTATATTTGCATTTAATATTAGGAAACAAATAAATCAAAACTCTTATCTTAACATTTATAACACATAAAAAAACACTAATGTTGATTCAGAGCTATCGATCTGTTTAATATGCAGGTGTTTATTTCATATCGCTTCTTATATGATTATTATTGAACAGTTTTGGTGGTATACCTACTTTTGGTTTGAAAATTTACAAGTTATAATACAAACAGTTTTGATGAAAATAGGCTCATTTACTAAATGCATTATATAAATTTTGATGCGAAAAGAGAAGCGATTTACGTATAAAAAATTTTGATTTAAAACTTGCGGAAAGTATCATAATATAATTTACACGATGACTTAAGAAATCCGCCATATAAAAAAACTGTATGAAAATTGTAAATAAAAATTATGCGTAAGGATGTTTTGATGGTATTTTTATTGATTGCGTGTGTATTATGTATTTATATTAGTAGCAAATGTAAAATGCGTAGGATTTCAAAAATACTGAACCGATGCATTTTATTTATAAATTGCACACAGATGCAAGCAAACATTTTAAAATCGAAATATTTCCTCAAAATCGGTTGTGAGTAAAAATTTTAAAATAAAAAAGTTTAACTTTTAATATTAATTTATCAAACATATTTGACATACAAACTTAATATTTTTTTATAACCATTGAATTTTACAGGAGATGTCAATATATATACATATGTTCTATTTGAAAATGAACAAAAAAAAAAACAAAAATTATTTTTGAAAAGATATGTATACAATATGTGTAAATATTTTACACATAGTAAAATGAAAAATCTATTGGTTCTCTTCGTAACGCCCTTTTCACACTACATACATACATATAATAAAAGTCTTGAGACTTGCATGGGACTTCGTAAGACGGAAATCAAATAAGTATTGTCGTGATTGTCAAAAAATCTAACAAAACTTTATGTTTTATTTTTACACTATCACACTTTAAGTGCTGATGTCAAGGTGGTTAGCACGTTGAATACAAACCTGGTTGGCCAGGGTTCAAGCCATGCGAAACCCAAAAAATAAAAATATCTTTTTCTGTTTAATGGTATATATACATATTCAGAATTAACATTAAACACGCAGCGTCCTTCGTCGGTACTTCTTCATAGCATATTCGCCGGCGAAGTAAAATAAATAATAAAACGGCTATAAACTATCTTTCTCCTTCTACTTATGTCTCATCTATCCCTTTCTTAAAGAATGTAGCATGGTCCCACGGAATGTAGCACCTGTCTTATCTTTCATCAATCCCTTTCCTCAAGAATGTAGCACAGGCACAAAGATAATTAAATAGGTATTATTGCCTTAAAAAAAAATGAAAACTATAAGTAGAAATTAACACATTTAAAATTTATATTTTTATTAGCTATTCTTAACTTTAATTACCATTAAAAATACTGTAGCTTAGGATACTTTATCCGTAGTTTTACACTCGTAGTATCATTTAATTTAACAACTCAGTGTTAAAATGTTGTTTTTTATCTTAATTTTGGTCGTAATTCTTTTCTAAATACTTGTAACATATACGTCGTATTTAATGGTTGTTTCTTATTTACTTGACTTAACGTTTGTTCCTTTATTTCGAAGTTTATATGTGGGGTCTTTCTTAATTTGTTAACATTTCAAGCATCATAAGACTCTCATGCTAAATATCTATTAAGATTAAAAAATTTAATTTCTTTCTCTGTACCTTTTTAAGGGTTTATTTTTTTTTTCATTGTTTTATTTTAAACTTTAACATAGTGTTGTCAGATAAGGGGACTTAAAGTAAAAATGGAAACTTTTATAAGGGGGATAAAAAAAAATGTTTAAAAATTTAAGTTTAAGCAAATTTTAACTACGATTTCAGTATGATTTATAGGTAGAACACATTTTGCGTAATTGGAAATCACTTTGACAAAAACTATAGAAATTCGGCATAGCCGAAGATAGCACTCTTACTTGTTTTTAAATATTATTGTAATTTAAATATTAATTCTATCGGAATCAAGTGTCATAACTTGCACCCAGTTGTTTTGTTAGTATTTACAGGCACAGTTTGTGAGGAAAGGTGTTTTGGCTATTTCCTTATTTAAAACTTAAAAAATAAACAAAATGAAATATAATATACCTTAAAAAATATTATATATGCATTCAGAAATAGCTGAATTTTTTAGTTTTTGAAAATAAGTGCCTAATTTTTGATTAGGCCAAAGAAGAGGAAGATTCAGAACTTTAAAGTCGTTGAAAAAATACTTATGTACAACACAATATTTAAATAATTTGCTGATAAAATCTTTCAAGTAAAAAAGAATCTGGAACCACTAGTTAAGGAAAAAAAAACAGGTGGAAAAATACTAAATAAACTAAAATATACAAAATAAAAATTTTTGGAATTGTTCAAGGCATGAAAAATTGCTAAAATCATTTAAGTCACAACAATGATGTTGTTTTTCTTTTCTTATTTGTTACTTAGATAAAGACAATAAATTTATGATGCTGAAAATTGTTTCTTTGCCTAAGTAGTTGTCTTTATTTGTTTTTAGTTTCTTATTCTTTAATTGTTATTTTAATGAGGGTTTAAGGAATAAATAATCAAACAAACAAATGTGTTATAGTTTTCTATGTTTACTCATTTATTAAAATTGTAAAAACTCTGAGAGTAGATCTAACAAAAGTAAATTAGCGGGCTGTATTTGCGGTTTATTAATGTGAAGTAGGTACATGCCTGCCGCTTGAATAAAGAATCACATACATATTTTAATTTTTATTAATTATATTTGCTATGCTAAAGTTCAGAAAAAAATAACTTTCTTTTGAACAATCAAATTTCAAGGTGTTGGCCTTAGTTTCTTGGAGAAAAAAATATACATATTTTTATTATACTAAAATTATGCATTTATTTAAAGACATGTATTTATGTGGTACTTTTTCGCGTGTCACTCGAATAAGAAGCCCTTTTAATATTAATCAGGAAGGCTTTCATTTAAGTTTCAATATAAACAGCTAGAGAACTTATAATTGAATAGTTTTCAATTAGTTTTTATTCAAAATATGACGCTTTAAGGCTAACCCTAAAAAAGAAAAAAAAAATTTATTTTATAATCTCAGGGTCCGGTCCAAACAGCCAAAAACATTAATAGAGGAAAGACAGTTGTGCACAAATATTTGAATGACGTGGAAAGATATGAAAAAAACGTAAAAGGTCGGTAGAAAATGGCAACAACTCCAAAAGATAGGCAAAAAATTCTTAAAACTAATAAATTCTGCTATGTCGGTATCAAAACTAAGTGAAAAAAGTAGAGTCAGTACCAGTGAACCATATTTTAAAGACGTGTCCATCCATAGCGAGACGAAAACTGCAAAAAAAAAAAATAACCACTTAACAAAAAACGCAAATGACAACTAAAACGGAATTATTTTTGAGCTGCAGACACAGCCTTGAGGGCGGAATAATGGTATTGGGTGCAATTTCATATTGTTTTGAAAGAATTGGTTTTTGTGTCCTACAAAATGACTGCAACGACTCACAACACAAAAATATTCTGGAGGAATCATTTCAATTTCGCTAAATTAGAGTCTTTATAAAAATGATAGCAGTACTCATTACTAATAGAATGCACGAAGTTTATAATTTTCATTTATTGCCTAAAATTTAAAAATAAATTTCAGTTTGCTAAGTTTTATAATATTCCTCATTCAAGTGACACACGAATAGTACCACAGAAATACATGTCTTTAATTAAATGCATAATTTTAAAGTATCAAAAATATGTATATTTTCATTTCTTCAGAAAACTAAAGCTAATAAGATATACTTAATTAAAAGTGAAAAAAGTGATTCCTTATTCAAGTGGCAGGCAGTGTATATACATCTTAGTACTATTTTAACGGAACAAGGTAACAAGATCATTCCAGATGATAGAAAAAGTAATATCTCCGACTTATTAGGTTCTGGAACACAGTTCTAGAATACATTAAAAAAGGAAAAAAAGTAAATTTTATAATTTTTGTGATGGATTTTGTGTAAAACTTACAATGTTTTGGAAAACTTTTCGATTTCTTGTATAATTTGAATATTTTTTTTTTCTATTTTTTTCAAAGTTTTGGGGGATTTTCTTTTATGTTTTCGGTTTTTGTTGGAATAGATTGTTTTGTGAAAACTAATTTTTGTTAGAAATATCGTTGTGTGGCAAATTTCAATTTCTTGGAAAAATTTACGAGCTTTTTAAATATTAAAATTATATTCTTTATTAAAACTTTAACATTTTCAATTTTCATTTTAAGAAACATCGAATTTGTTTATTGACTTTTTTATTTTCTTTCTTTTGCCTTCTAAGCGTTCTAGGCGACCCATTTTAATTTTCTGCAAAAATATTAGAAGGGGCAGGGCTTTTAAAAATTTATTTTCGATTCATTTAATAGGTATTTTGTTTGCGTGCAGCTGTATTACATCACTCAACCCGTTTGTTTTTCGATTCTTGCATTATTCGGTGGTTGAGATTCCTGTCCTTGTCAATTCATCCGCTTTCTCATTACATAAAATGTTTCTCTGGCGTGACAACAAGCAAAGTTTCATAGTTATTATGCTTTTTTCGAAGTTCTTTGTAACAGTTGCTGAAAACCGTTTATAATATCAAAACTGTAGCTTGGCTATAAATGAAAAATTAAATAAGATAGGTAAGAGTGCCACATTCGGCTATACCGAATTTTATTTACCGTATTTGTAAATCTGGTTCAGTGATGTAACTCCAATCAAAAAACAATTAATGGGGTGACAAAGAATTAAAAAATAAGTAAAAAAACTTAATATTTAGTACTTTGTATAATTTTACATAAAAATGTCATCGGCTCTTATTTAAAAAAAATATTTTTTTATTTTTTAATTCTCTATCTTTATATATTTGTTTTCATGATTCGGGTAACTTCACTTAGCAAAATTTGTTCCAAATAAAATGAAAAAATTAAAGGCAGGCGTGTCATGTTGTCTGCTGCCTTGGAAGACATGGCCTGAAAGGATAATATTTTATTATTGCAATTGAAAAGCTGAAAAAAAAATATTAAAATATTAAAATTTTAGCTCCAAGGGGTTTAACTGCTAACAACGACTTATAATATAATACATACAGTTTTTATTTGTAACTTTATAAATAAAAGTGGTTTGTAAAATATATCTGAATAAATATGTAAATACCTAAATACATCCGTTTTACAAAACGTCAAGTCAAAAATATGACAGGTAGGACAATGAATCTGGCTTTTGAATTAATTTATTAAAGCCAATGTGTAGGGTTCGAAACATTGTCAAGTACACCGTTCAACATAGAAAATCATTCATCATTTTAGTTCTTTGTATGATAACAACAAAGTTCACGTGAATGTTAAACACATTAGCATGCACTCCATATAGCATGCACTCCATATACTTAGTACTTAAGCACAATGATAATAAACCAGAGGTAAAACATAATGGGAATATAACTAAAATAACAACATAAGACACAAAGAAATGTGGTAAGACAAAGAGCAACAAAAAAAAAACATAACAAAAATAACAGCAGCCTTGCATATACTTACAAAACACCTTTATTAGCCAACATGTTATCAATTATTTTGTTTTGATTACAATATTCGCAAACAAAAACTGCTTAACAAAGGTGTGTGAAAGAAAAAGCAATAATTTGTTGTAAAACATGTCTGATGGTAAGAACTGCTCAAACCTTGTATGATCAAACTGTTGCAAAAAATTAATTTGAGTGTTTTCTGCTGAATTATTGATGAAAAAACAGATGTTCCAAGCAAATGATCATTTAGTCAGCAAACGAATGTCAATGAGTGAGAGTTTAGATGTCGGTTAATTGATATATCTTGATTGCTCGTGCGGGTTCGCAATAACAATATAATAATAATAAAAACATGCACAATTATTACGTTTATATATATATATATATATATATTTTTTTTTTTAAGAAGAATCTAAACAAAAGTAAAGGAAACTAAATAATAAGGGAAAATTAAATAAAACATTTAATTAAGCAGCCAGCTACAAATTAAATTGTTAATAATATATGAATCTAGTTTTATAACAAATTTTGATAAATTTTGTGAAGTAAAAAAAATGTATGTTAAAAAAAAGAAAAAAAAAGAAATTATCATTTTATTTAAAATGAAACAAAAGAAATAGAAAAGTGTTTTAAGTGATAACAAACAAAAAAATATTTAAAAAAATTTAAACAAATAATTCATAAAGCTTTCCCTACCTTCTTGGGCTTGTTTTAAGGTTTCTTGAGTAAAATTTATATTAATAGGTATTATTAAAACAAAATTGTTAAAATTTAAAAATAAAATTTGTAGTGTTAAACAAACCCACATCACACTAAAACCAGATTCGGATTTTATATTAAAAGTACTTAAATTATTAATAAAAAAAGTTGTTACAGATACTTAAATTCAACGTATGAATTATCATTTAGAATACTTTACTTTGAGAAGTGTAATTACGAAAAAATTTTGGCCAAAAAGTTATAAATTTTAAATAGTTTTTCCTTTACAGGTACCTATACCTATTACTTATAACATAATACCTATGTTATTATAATGTTTTGTCTTTATTCATTTTTATAATAAATCTATTTTGTTTGCTGGGAGAATTTTTATAAAAAATTTAAACACATACCTACACATGTTATATTTTCGAGTGAAATTTTTAAAAAAACTATTTAAAGCATATTTAATTAAATGAACACTAATTTATTATTAACAAGTGAGAACCTAAGTGCATTAAAAATTAAAAAAAACTAAATAGGTATTAAAAAAAACTTGTTTGGAAAAAAATTATTAATTAAATCGTTTGTTCAATCTAAAAACAACAATTTAACTGAATTAAATCACATAAAAATATAATTACAGAAAAATTATTAAATATATGTAAAATATCATATTAAAAATAAACAAAAAATCTTAAACTATAGTAAAAAAATATGGAATAAATGGTACTTAAAAACATTTTATTTTAATAGGTATTAAAAAAAAGTATATTGAAAAAATCTCTTACATTCTGAAACCAAAATTATTTTTGCTTGAGACCACGTAGTGTTTTAAATTTCATTTATTAATTTACATATTCTTGTGTACGTGTGGGTTATGAAGAAAATGTTATAGAAACAACAAAGCAGTGGGTAAGTTTGTTTAGTTTTTTAGTTTCTTAAAATAAAATTTCTGTTGGACATTCCTAAAATTATTCGGTTTGTGTGTTTTTACTTTTAGAAAATTTTTGTTAGATTTATTTTTTTTGTTCTTAATGTTTAGAAAAAAAAAATAATAATAGCATTTTTTATATGATATAATAAATCAATCAATCTTTGTTTTTTTTTTTTTTTTTTTTTTGTGTACCTATTCTCCCTACATTTAGCTCAATTATTCTTAACAGAACATGAGAGTTGACACGAATTTGCACAAAGTCGTTGTTAATTTTCATACCACAACAACTTCCGTTTGTAATTTTTACAATATCCATTTTCGACCCCATTAAGAACTTATATGCTGATAGGTCTCTCGATCCAGTGGGCTAAACACTACGCCTGCCTCTAATTTTACTACAGCACTTAGAAAAATGAAGTAACTCTATTAAAAAAACAAATATAGGTATGTAGCAATAGAGAAAAAATGAGAAAAAAACATTAAGTGAAAAAATTAGCGCTTGACCATATTTTCCGAGTTTGGGCCTCTTAAATTTTCATAAAAAAGTTCGATTGTTAATATGAATATCATTTTAAAGTTTTTGACGACATTTTCAGAAAATAAAAGTAAATTTTTAAAAAATTTAAACTCATTAAGAGCCGATAACATTTTTTTCTTATTTTTTAATTCTCTGTCACTCCAGTATTTATGTATTTTTTTTTTGTTTTTTTGATAAGAGCTACTTTACTACTCTATGTTTAAATACATACATGGTGAAGAGTATATAAGATTCTTACTTGTTTTAAAGTAAGTTGAATTAAAGTACGTCCAAATTGCTTACACACAAAGTTCGTAATATTTAATATGCTACAACGTAATGCCCAACGTTATTCTGTATTTCTAAATATATTTCTTACAAGCTACGATGGAAATCATTTGATCGGCTTTTTGGATCTTAACATTGATGCCTTTAAATCGATTTTTTTTCTAACATTAACCCATTTCTATCTTTCTTAAAAAATATCACAAATTCAAAAAATAAACAGAAAAATTTAATTACTATGGGAAATGAAAAATATACGTATGTCTATTTCGCTGCTTGGTTAGATTGTTTATGCAAATTTTTCCTGAAAACACTAAATACTTTAGTCCAAAAGAAAATAGAATAAATGAGAATTATAATCATTAAATAAAATAAAGAGACTACCAAATTAAAAATTTTGAATGAGTCAAGCTCGATTGATACCAAGAATTTTTAATGCCTACAAATAATAATTTTTCTATTGATACTTTTTTAAACTTTTAATTTAACAGCAAAAATTATGACAAATAGTAGAGATATTTACACGTATTTTTATCGAAGCGAATCGTTACTTTAATTAATTGTTTAAACATATCAGCATATACACATATTAAAAGTATATTTTATCGTTTATTATTAGTTTTACTAGAGCCTTATTTGGAAAGCCCATTATAGATACCGCTAGTTATATACCTAAGTATAAGAGAGAGCATTCTTTAAAAATTTTTAATTTGTTTTTTTTCTGGCCTTCAAAGTTTTTAGAACTGCTTAGTTTCTGTTATTCTGTTAAATATATATTTGGTTTAAGGTCGGAAGTTTCCTTTTTCTAATGTGATCTTTTAAGTTTTTAATAGTAAAACTATTGATAAAAAGTAAAAGAAATTTTCCCCACTAGGAAGCTCCTTACTTTATTGTAACATTAAGCTTTCTCACAAATATATAACTTTAAATCGCTTACTAGAACTTTTTTCTTTTGTTTGGTGGCTTTGCTGGCACATATGTGTCTTTCTTTTCAATCCTGACTTAACTTTGATTGATTTAAGCTCGTTTGTCTTTCAGTTGCTATGACATTTATCAGCTTTTGTAATTGATTTTGTTTTCTTACTACACTCATAGTTTCATCTATTTTCTACATATAATGTCACATAAGATTTCCAAATGTGTAAGTGTGATTTATATTTTTTTCTTTTTAATTTTATTGTTTGATTATGAAATGTTCATAAAAGAGAATAAAAGTGAGACCTATAAATAACATATGAATATTTTTTTAGATAGATAGGTATGTATTTAAAATTCTCATGAGAAATGTCTTTCTTTATCAAAAAATATAGAAATAAAAAAAATACATGAACTTAAGCCGGATTAAAATTATTTATTTAATAAAGATATAATATTTTTGTTTTTCTTCTACAGAAAGAAATTTATAAATTTTACAGCTTCATTTGTCTACAAAATTTTCTTAACTTAATGCTTTGGTTTAGCTTGAAAATTACAGCAATATGTTAACTTCAATCTTGTAGATCTATCAGTTAATATTATTTATAGGCATAAAAACTTTAAAGAACGGCTCGTTTACCTTTTTTGAATCGAAATTTACAGAATAACATTTTTATGTCAAAATATTTAATATTTTTTCTCTTTTCTTCTTTTAAAAATACTTTTTGAAATACTAATACTATCAAACGTTTAAAGATAACTGTCATAATTATCTTTATCTTAAATAACAGCAATCACAAAGAATAAGTAAAAAATTATGTCATAAAAACAAATATCGTTTAACTTAAATTTGGGTATAGTTTTTTAGTACTCTTTAATAATGAACTAAGCTTTTATTTATTTTTGTTAACTAGTATTGCCAAATGTCTGCGTCACGCTCTCAAATAAAAATCCGATGTACATATTTTGCACAAGTTTATATATAGATGCATTATTTCTATTGAAATAAACAACTTCATCTCCCTTAAAGTTGACTTTTATTAAATTGCCAAATATTTAAAAAAAGTAAAAATTGTACAAATGTTTATGAAAAAATATACAGGATAGCGTTTATTTTTTTAATTGATTTTTATTTATTTAACCACTTAATAACGGCGTTGCTGATAAACTAATTTATATTAAAACAATTTGAATCAATGTTGTTGACCGCTAAAAAATCGTCAATTTTTAATACAGAAACAAGTTTAATTGAGCATCAGCTTCTGAAGCAATTGATTCAATCAGAGTCTGATCATTATTAAAACAAAATATTGTACAAATGATTGTGTAAATAATATTATGCATCCTAAACCTTACCGAATAGTTACGAAATTTTATATAATTGTAGCTTCTTAATAAGAATTTCATTTAGAAATATTATTATTAAAAACTGTAGAGCTACAAATTCTTCAATAATTATATAATTTCGCATTGAACAAGAAAATTAAAAAAATGGCCTTATCATTCCTAAGCTTAGCCGAAATAAGTTTTTTGGAGTAGATGTACACGTTTAATAAATAGCTTACTAAACATAGAATAATTTTTTATTTGAAACTTAACAACAAATAGGTCAAACAAATAAACTCAATAATATTATTTTAACTAAACCAAAACATTTTTCGCATATAGTTACGTAAAAGATTATATTCTTTATATTTTATTGAACAGCTTAGTGTATGAGTAAATAGTTATTACTAAATTTCCTTTGAATTTTTTGTTTGTCTTACAAATCCCGTTAAATTTGAAAATATCCCCACTTTTTGCAAAAGAAAACTTGCAACCCTATTTTTCTACATGTCTTTTCTATTTATTTTGTATTAAACATTTTATATTGTTATTATAGTGATTGTTCCTGCTGTTAGTGATGTTTGTTAGTGGCACCACAAATATGTGTCTGTTGTCTCTTCTTTCTTGTTAATTTTATTTTTTATAATTTTATAACTGATAACTGACGATAACCCTTTTCAAGCCTCATGTGTTCGAATAGGCTCAAAGCAACTAGTAATATTACGAATGTACCGAAAGGAAAAAATGTGTAGCTGTTAACACTTAAAAATAAATTTTCAATATGTTTCTACTTGTTATTATTTAAGACTGTTCTACTCTTGGTTTCTAAAATCTTAAAATGTTTCAAATGAAGTAGGTTTAAGAGGTAAATTCATTCATAATAACATACATACTTACTCACTGAGACATATATATATATATATATATATATATATATATATATATATATATATATATATATATATATATATATATATATATATATATATATATATATATATATATATATATATATATATATATGTGCTTGGTAGTATGTTTTTTATTTGCTTATTGTTTTTCTTACATTTTGACCCAAAAACTGTTTTCAAACTTTTTTTAAATTTTTTTGTGAGTATTGACTGACCCACTTTATAATTAATACTATAATATTTAAAATACATAGCGTCTTAATATTAAAAAAAAAATTACTTGACTTAAAGAAGTAAGCAACTAAGCAATTTTATGGAAAATAAAAAAATTTTTTGGGTAATTTTTTTACTTGATTTTTCTTTACTTGCTATACCGTGAATATTGTAATATTTTCATACATATGGAAGTGGCTTAGCTACCAAGACTACAGGGCTTAAAATTTAGTTCTAAGTCTTGCTTAGAAGCAAATTTCGTGTTTTTCTTTTTGTTTTCTACTTCATTTTAGGTATCCATAAAAAACATAATAATTTATACCAAGACTATACTACCTATTTAAATTCCGATAAGTATTGAATCCTTTAGTTTTGTATTTTGTAACGTTAAGTGACAATTTTGTAAAATTATTTAAAGTACTTATCAGCCTAACATACGCTTACGATTCAAATGCTAACACAAAACTTGGCTTTGAGTTGATAAAAGCAATCTACTAAAAATGGGTGGATTTGATAAAGTCCTTGTTTCAAAGTTAACTATACGGATGACAATAGCTTTAAGGAATTGTTTTCGAGATCTGAAAGAACAACTAATGTATGAGTTAACTATCAAACATATATATGATCTTAAAAATTTAAGTAATTTGAAGATGTTGAAATGCTACTTAAATGTGCACTCCAGCTTAACTAAATATAGACCGAAAGGTGAAGAAAGGTATAAAAAGTTATGAGGTGAAATTAGTTTTTTTTCTTAATACTATTTGATATCAAAGAAGACAACAAATTTCTGATTAATAAATAGAAAAAGATGTTTGCTGTAACATGACAACATTTTTAATAAACTTTTCGAATCATTTGATTACCTTTTTAACAAAGCAACACACATTCCAGGATTTCAAGAAAATATTCTTAAAGCACTAAACAAAATTCCAGTTTTAAAGTAAATTCTATTGTATCTTAAGACCCGTTTTAAATTTTACCTTAATTTTTTAGTTTTTTAAAAATGTCAAGAAAACGAAATTCTACACAAACTTAATAAAATATACATACATATATGTATGTACATATTTATTAAAAAAGAAAATATCTAACAAACAATCTTAATTTACGACAACTTATTGGATTTAAAACCAGTAGTTTTATTTTTTTGTAGATAATTTTATACATAAATCTTTTTATTATATTCCAAAATGTTTGTTGCTGTTAGAGAAAAGGAAAAATGGTTTACAAATGATTGCACAAATTGTTTGTTATTATTTTTTTTAATAGAGTATCAATTCCCCATTCTTTTTTCATTCACAAATTAACAATATTGGCAAAAAATATAAACAACAACATCATCATCTACTACGTGTCGTGTAATTGCAACTGTTTTTTTTTTATAATTGAAAGAAAAATTTTAGGAAACCATTTTTTTTAGTTATTCGCACCTTTTATTTCTCTTTAACATGATCGTACTTACTACTAATACTAGAAATCATTCATAAAAAAACCACACAACTTACCAAAGTAAAAAAATTTAAGATAAATAAATAATACCTGAGCAATGCAGACAGAGAGGTGTTGTTAAACATGACGATGAAAATATGCAGACAAGCGTTTAATAAGAAGACAGGCAACTGTAAAATTATACGAGTAGAATAAAAAAACAAAACAAAAAATAAGGCAGAGAGAATACATTTTCCGTACTTTTAACATTTTTAATAAATATATTTTTTATAAAGTTGTGACTTTTAATTATTTTTTATAACATTATTCATTACTCGATAGTTGTGCCAACAAGTCCTAGCCTCGTTTACTTTCACTACAAATAAGCTATTTGCGACGAGGCCGATATAACAATAATCGGCTGCAAATTAAGTGCTAAAATTTTGCATAGAAGAGTAAATAGATTTTAAATAAAGCGTTCTTAGAGAAAACCTTTAAATGGGAATACAATACTTTAATGAATAAGAAAATTGTAAAATATATTCTGACTCTCCAAATAAAGAACGCTCTGGGCTTTGTACTGGCTTTAAGGGGTGCCAGCAGTCACATGCCAGCCAATCACTAGCCTGAATATGCAGATGACGAATTAATTCTTTTTAAATTGTTTAAGAGTTCGAAGTAATATCGTGCGATTTTTAGTCAGATGTTTCTTATAGAGTTTTTTGAAGCGAACGTAATTTAAATAGATCTGGCTATCACCTAAATTTATGCAGCATGTCGTGGCAAATTTTATCTATATGTTTAACTGCACAATCGCAAGGAGTTTCAAATGATGGTGTATTCCAAGAACACTTGATACGTGAGCCTTAAACCTTTACTTAGAAATTCTTCACACTGAATGGGAATTTTAGATAGCAAAGATAACGCTTTACCCAAGGCATCAACCAATATCACAGGTTAGTATTTTCCGCACATAAATCAGAAAAATATATACAGTGCGAAAGATGAACTGACACGTGTAAATATAAGAAATTGAATCCGTTCAACTTTACAAAAATATTAATATTTATAAATTTTACAAAAAAATTTCTTATGCGAGTTGTGTAAAGACAAACTCATTTCTGACTAATAAATTGTTAGATATTAATCAATCGAGCAATAAAATAATATTATATATATATATATATATATATATATATATATATATATATATATATATATATATATATATATTTATTTATTTATTTATTTATTTTACTAATAGCTTCCCTAAATCTTTAGAAAATTATAATAATTTCCTCATAACTACTTTTAATTATTTATTTTTTGGTGTACGTATTTCAAAAAAATACAACCAAATATATTCAGAAAAGTTTATCTAATAAGAAAAATAATTAGCTGCCTATTATCTTTAATTATCACCTTTTTTATTTCAAAGCTTTTTGTTTTTAGTTTTTCAACATTTTATTCTGCTTCACAAAATGATATAAGCTGCTTAAAAATGTTCCCAAGTTCATGTGAAACCTTTTCCTTGATTTTTCTTAAAATATGTCTGTGAACTATAAAGTTTTTTAAGAAATTAATTAAATCAAACTATTCTAATCGACATCAAATAAATTATTAGGAATTAATGAATTTAAGGAACAAGTAATTTATCCATATTTTCATTTCAGTTCTCTCACAAAGTAAAATTTAAAAGAAAAAAATATTAATTTTATCTTAAAAATGTTATCGGCCCTGGGGCTACTATACAATTTTTTAAATATTCACACTACGTATAATAAAAGCACAAAACAAAATTTTAAAACTATAATCTAAACACGGAAGTGTTGACATTTAAAAGCTTTAGAATCTTGAAAGAAAATAATGGCCTTATGTTAATTTAAAAAAGAAGAAAGAAAAAATTAATTAAATCAAATTCATTACGGCTGAAGATTTTAATCGCTTGTTTTCTAAGCAATTAAAAATATTTTGCTTTAACCTTTTTTCTCGCAAATAGTGCTGTTTAAATCTAAAAAAAAATTTCTCATAAACACGGAAGATTTTAAAAGGTTCTGAATAGTAACAAAATTTGTTAAGAGGATTATGAAGAAAACAACAGCGATACTCCTATTAGCTCATCAAATACGTGGTAAACAATTAAAAAAAAAAAATCTTTAATCTAACATACTGTTCCCAACTCGCATGAGTTATAGTCATTACATTCAGTAATAAATAAACTTTTAGTCCTTTATAAGTATAAGAAAAATTTTACAAAAACCGTATTAGGAGCTTTTGTTAATTTACGAACTGGAAAGTTAGGTACCGTTAAGATATTGTTTTAAAATAAATGCACCCAGATTTCAAACGAACAGCTTTATAAGCTAACAATACATTTAATTTAACTTAGATTAATGGATTGTAAACCTGTTCTAAGTTTTATATTTTTTATTTAATACTGTTGTTTAAAAGTTTTTGAAGCACTAGAAAACAAAACTAGCAATCAAAAATGCAAATGTTTATTAAATACAATAATTTTATTCAAACAAAACTATTTGGATTGTTTCGTTTTATTAAATTTCTATATCTCAAATCTATAAACAAATATTTCTGATAACGCCAAATAAGAAAATGTTCAAAAGATTTTTTACTGAAAAAACAGACACACCAACCAATCATTATAAACATTTGAAAGTATTGTCTGCAATATGTCTACTTAAACACAAATTATGTATATATATATACATATATATATATATATATATATATATATATATATATACATATATATATATATATATATATATATATATATATATATATATATATATATATATATATATATATATATATATATATATATATATATATATATGTATATATATATATTTTTTTTTTTTTGGTCTAAAAACAAATAATAGAAAGCAAAACCAGTTTTCTATATATAAAGTTTATAATATTATAAATTTTGTACTATGATTTTGTTTCAGACTTATCACTTTTGTCTTCTAAAATTTTAAAAATAATATTTCTCAAATTCTAATACTTTCTGCAGTTATAATAATATGTTATTCATCTCAGATAATAAATAATTCATTTAAGATTGCATGACTTTCGCTTTGGAGTTTTCCTAAATGGGTTTAGACTATTAAACACACACATACATATTTTAATTAATACCAGTTTTTTAATTTTGTCATTCTATTTCAAGCGCGACACCAAGACGAATTAATTTAGCCAAGTGGCAATTTTTGCTTAATTTTTTAATGTGTAAAATAGCTGTCATAATTTTTTGATTGTTTTATTATTCTTAAAAAACGAATATTAGTAAAAACGTTATTAAAAAATGATAAGAAAAAATTGCAGTGTTTTATATTTGTAGTGGCGCTGCCACCTTATATGAATTCGCCTTGCGTGAAACCAAATTTAATTTAATTTTTTATTTTCTATTTTTTTTTTTTACAGATTTTTGCGCTTAAATTAAAAATTATAAAGAAAAAATAATATTTTAATAAAAAAATAAAAAATTATCTTCAGAATACAACAGTGTGTATTGCGGTAAATAAGAGTTTTTAAAAGTGGATTAAAAAAATATTAAAAACTCAAGGACTTGTTACTGACATTTTTAAGAAATTTATAGAACAGAGCTAACAAGTTCATCTAATGACAGAAATATTATTATTTTTATAATAAATAATAAAAAGTATTGTTACTTTTTTGGCACATATAGTAAGAAATTGAGTTAAAAAAGATTGTTAATAATTAAAAATTATAGATAATTATTCTTATGTTGTTAACCGTTTAAGGTATAATAAAATTTCTTACTTTTAGAATTTCTTTTCTTTTAGAAATCTAGGCTTAACAACAACTTTTTAAAACTATAATTTTTAACAAGGTCATTAAACCCAACTTTTTTTAAAAACAAAAAATAAAACAAGTAAAAGTGCTATATCCGTCTATGCGGAATCTAATATACCTTTTCCAAAGTAAATCTAGTTTGGTGAAGTAACTTCAAACATTAAGGTGACAGAGAATTTAAAAAGCAAATTAGTACTATATATCATAATATATAAAAATTTCATCGGCATTCTTATAAAATTTCAGATTTTTTCAAAGATACTTCAAAAGCTTTTAAATGATACCCATATTGGTGTCTTTCAAAATATAGTACACAATCGTAATTTTCTATAAAAAGTTCAGAGGCCCATAACGCAGAAAATATGGACAATTGTAAATTTTTTCACTTGATTTTTTTTTTAATTTTTAAACTGTATTTCTCTATATATTTGTTTTATTTTTTATTTTATTTTTTTTTATTGGAGTTACTTCACTTAACTAGATTTGTTCTAAATGATATGGAAAATTTAGAAGCACGCGTGGACATGGAATAATCTTGCTGACGGTTTCTTTCAGTAAACAAAAAATAAAAATTTATTAATTTTCGCAGTCATTGTTTGTTTTAGTTTTTGATAAAAGCATTCATGAAGTAAGTTATTTTAGTCATAAGTAGTGGTTGTAAAAATTACATATGCATGTATACAGACATAATTAAAGTAGAAGACTTTGAAACCAAAAAAAAAAAACTTCAATCGATTTTAAAATTCTAAGTAAAGAAAATGAAATGAATATTTTTCTGGCATTGGTTAGATGATGTTTACATAATTTTAACACATTTCTAAATACATTTTAAGTTATACAAATAAAAAGTAAAACTGCTACGAGAACACAAAAAAAAAAAATAAAAATAAAAAGATTTCAAGACTAAGTGGATTTAAAGCAGGAATGCGTTAAAAATTGAAAATGCATTTCGAAGAAAAATATTTTTTAAAGATAGCCTACATAAAATGCTTTAAAGATAAAGTAAGATATATGACGAATTTAGTATGATCTACAGCATGGCATTATTCATTCTCCCTTAAAGTGAAAATAAAAAATATAATTCAACAGATTTTGACTTGCGTCAAGTCAGCTATGAACGAAATGTTTTAGTAAGTCTGTGAAAAAACTACATCGAGTTTTTATGTTTTTAGTCTAACGGTTTACATTAAAAATGTTTAAGTATGGTGTTACATATCTTTGATATAATTTTGGCCATACTTTTTAAATGGAGAGGTGATGCGCAATAACACCAAATATGAGTGTTCAAAGATAATTGACCATAATTTTGAAAATTGGGACGGCCAATATTTACTCGCTTTAAAGCTTTTGCCGTGCCCATACACGACATGATGCTAATTAATTCCCTGGTGGGAAAGAATTACTTGAAAAAGCCTTAAAAGTTCTGTCCTCTGTTTTTTAATCCTTCGCAAAATAATACTCTATAATAAAATTAATTGTTTTAATCTTTTTTAATTCTTTCAAAATAATTAGTTAGTATAAACAAACATGTTGTGATATTCTTACAAAAAATACATTATAAAAATATAAGTAAATGGATAACAGTAATGTACGATTTTGAAGTGAATGCGAAGATTTAGAGCATTGTAGAATCTAAAAGAGTATTTATGTATATATTCCTTAACCCTGTAGATAAAACAATTCTTATTCTGTTGAAGCAAATGTTCCATTAAAAAAAAGCTCTTCTCATCTTGATATCGTTATTGTTTTTAGGGAAATTTAAGTACAAACTCGTAGTTCAAAACTTTAAAAATTTTCTTATCAGTCTCGTCTGTTTATAATAATTCGATATTATATTTCTTATTGTCATTGAAAAAAGAAACAAAAATGCATATTTTTTTATTAATTAATTAAAATAATATGGGCTATTATTTTTTAAATCTTCTGTGCATATTTTAAAAATTATAAAATCTCCTAATAATTTGAACAATAAATTAAAAGATTATACTTTTATAATTACACAGTCAGCCAAAAGAATTTCCATCCGCCTTGTGATTTTTGATTTTTTCTTAAGCAATTATTTTTATTTATTTATATATTTATTTTTTTTTTTACTTGCAACGAACTTATAACTTTAAATTGACTCTTTTGTTTCTCTGTATTCAATACAATTTGTTATACATATCGCTGTGCGAGTAGAATAATTATAACTATTTACTTGTTTAATGAATTGAAAATCTAGGCTGATTTTATTTGTTTTTCTTATTTATTGTGTAACGAAAAGAACAGTAATGGCCTCGTTGCAATATTAAAATGAAAACTGAAAGTTTTGTTGTTTCTTAGGAGAATGGTTTTACTGCTGGAATCGTTAAAAGGCAGTTCTCCAAGAACTTTTTATGGTGCAGTTGAATGTTTTTAATAACCATTTTTTACGTAAAACTAGCAGAAGTTAAGAAAACTTTATATTGTTTTTGAAAGTAATTTCTTAATAACAAAACATAAGATTCCGTGTAAGTGATTCATGTTTAAGAAAATGTTGTATGTTTAAATATGACTGATGGGCGGCATTGGACAAAATATTGTTATTTTCGCAGAGAAGTATATTTTTAAATCTGTTACTTTTTCTACAGTCGCAAATTAAGATGTGTAATTTTTTGCTTGACCTTGGCCATTTGTATGGAAGTGAACTGTCATATTAAAATATGCTTTATTATATACAAACATTAACTTTTTGTTATTGTGTATTATGAAATTTATTTCCAGTTCTTTTGAATATCAATGAAAATTTTAAAAACAAATATTTATTCATTTTTGATAACACGTTTTTATATTTTATTACAATAAATTTAGAAATGACGTACGTTTTATTTTTGTGAGTCTTTTCATAACTTCATTATCGTTATAATGGCTGATGTTATTTTAAACAAAGCAAAATATACTTTTTCATTCTTTCGAAATTCTTTTAAAGGTTTCGCTTTTGTATACTTTGCTTATCTATCGATATAGAAAATAACTTTAGCTAAATGAAAAAAGTTCCATTAAATAAAAACTAAACCAAAAAACAAGTAAAAACAATTTTTTGATTCTCTCTTTATGCCTTTCTCTCATTAAGGTCTGTAATAAAAGAATGGCTTTTAAAATTGAGCGCTCAGTTTATCGCTTCATTTGAAAATTATATAAGTGTTATATACAGTGCTAGTAAAAAACCAGGCCTTAAGTGAATTGTATTAGTTTCAGGCTGATTTATTTTATTTAAATATTATATTGATGATAGTGTCATATTACAATTACCTTTTAGTGATGTCATACCTTTATTTTATGTTGTGATAATGGTAGGACATAATTTAGATATACAAACTGACCATTAGCTTTTTGTCATAGGACCGCGTCTAAAGGAAATCATTAAAAATGATTGTCTTAGAATATGCAAAACGTTATCATAGTAAAATAAACTCACGATCACAAATTGTTAAAGCATCTTCTCATTGGAATAGCAGCTTTGTCGTAGCTATGCATTTACAAAATAACAATTTTATAGTTTTAAACAGATTTTAAAAATGTGCAATTAATAACTTTAATGCTGAATACGGATTACATTTTGTCAGTATATGACTCCATGTTTTCTTTTAAATTTATCACATATAATGACAGATTTTAGCGTGATTAACAATATTGATTCATTCGTTACTTAAAATAGCTCGAGTAGTTATACCATAAAATATGAGAAAAAGAACGACACTCAACACAAATGTTAAAGTTTAATAATTTTCTAAAAGCATTAGTAAAACTAACTAAACATTTAAACTTTGTGTTTTGAAGCTGAAATATGCAATTTGTAGATTTTACATGTTTTTGTTGTGTCATTTACATTGAATTGTAAAAACTATAGTGTACGAAATTAAAAGTCTTCACTAAAATTTCTTATATTTGGCTAAATATTTTCAATAGTTCAAGGAGATACTGTAATGACGTGTAATCACACGTTTATAAAAAATTAAAAACATTCATATTACTTTTTAAATTAATAAATTAATAAACAATTAATTAAACAAACATCAAAACAATAATCGAATTAATAAAACAACTTTATGTATGATGTTATTTACATGTTGGAGAAACCTGTTTTATTACAACAGTCAATTTGGCACCAGAAAATTAATAAGGTAATTTTTTTTTTTAGAAATTAGTTTGAGTTTAAACAAAGTACATACTTACGGACTATTTCTTAGGTGTTGAAATAAAAATGCAACTATTAAGCCGCCCAGACACGTTGCCTCTTGATTCGACTGTTTCTGTCCAACTTTTATTTCGGCAGTTTTATTCGTATTATGCCAACTCTATTGATTTAGTACAATTTTAAAGTCGTACTTGGGGAACCGTTTATCCTACAGGTCAAAGAGGGTGCAGCCTTACCTTAGTTCTTATTCTACTGTACTGGCTTGTTTACTTTTAGATAATAAAGGTACCAATAAACAAATGTTAACAAATTGTTAACAATAAAAAGGTACCTTAAACTTCAAAATGTATGGAATGATGCAAATATTGGACAAAATTGATGTTTTTCAGTTATCTCATGCTAGGATACAATCCTAGGCCATCAAACGATTCATATGGTCAGTAATCAAAGTGCGAACTGTTAAAGCTACAGCAAAATAATCATTTTATTTTTTAAGTTGCATTAACATTTTCTATTTTTTTTAACGAAGTATTTTTTTTTTTGCTATTTTAACTTTTCTACCACAACAACAAAATAATTGAAATTTTAAAAAATTTTTTATTTTGTTACTTTTTTTAAACAACTATTAAAAATAATTTTTAATTTATCTGATGTGTTACACTAGTAAAACTTTCCTAATATTTTACAATGTTGATGTAAATTGATTTTGTAAAACTTAATATAAGTAGGAAAAGAAATGTTTAAATTGAAACATTATTAGAAAGAAAGCAACAAAAACATAAAATTAAAACCAAACCTAAACCACAAAAGTGCATTAAACCTCTTTCACCTTTTTTTTCTTGTCTTACTCTGTAATAAGTAACACTTTACAAAAGAAATCAATGCAAAAGTTATGCAGCTTTACTTACAACAGTACGTTGTTTAACATATGAGTGTGCAAATATTTCAAGCTTTAAAAGGGAGACATTTTTAAGGGTCTGTTATAAAAGGCCTTTCGGAAGTATGTAAAACTTAAGTAAAACAATATTGATTTTAAAATAAATAAATAATTTTGAAAAGACGTGCCTAATAAAGCTGTTGATCTAGCACAGAAGTAGAAAAGATGGAGTATAATTGACAAATTATAACCCAATTTAGTATTTACTCAGAAATGCGAGTTTATCGTTTTAATTAATTTGAATTACTTAAAACATAAAATATTTTGTTCTAATAAATAAGTAATAGAAAAAGATGTTTTTTTAAAAACCAAAAAAAAAAAAGTTAAAACAAGAAACAAAACTTTTTAAATTTTCAAACCTAAAGAGAAATATGTAGATTTTTTGGAATACATGAGGGCATCAGTACATAAGTCTTGAAAATCTGTAAAATGTAAACCTATAGCCAGCCACAACCAAGATTTCAGTTTATTTGGATTACCTCTTTCTTCACACACATAATAAGAAAAATATTAAAATAATAATAATAATAATTTTTCCCTTATTTATTTCCTTTACAATTTAAAATTTTAACTGTTGGCTAGATAAAAAAACTAATTTAAATTTTAACTTTAGATTTACGTGTTTCTTTACTGATTAGTTTAAATAAAACTTTATAATATTGTAACTACCAAGAATAAATGAAAACTGCTGAACACAACTGTTAGAACTGCATCTTTTTAAAAGTATTCTACCTGTGTTTGTATTGTTATATTATAGGCCACTATGTTTTGTTATGTGTATGTCAGGTCCTTCCCTTTTAGTGCATTTTGTTTGTTATAAATTTAGGGCCGGGCCTGATGAAACATGTCTTGCATATCACATATTGTCATGGTCTAGGATTATGGCTATTAAAGTCTTTTAACAATTTTTTTTTCTTTTTAGAAAAAGTAATAGTAGAAAAATAAAAAAGCACTTTATTTTAAAGCCTTGTACGTGAGCAGCCTACACATATGAAGTATTTTACGATTTATTCCAACTTTTTTTTACAACTTGATTAAAATTTTAAATGTCTTATAACAAAAAGAAACAGACAAATGTTCAAATAAAAATTTTTGAATTAACATTTAATTTAAATCTGAACGGAAGTTAAGGGGCAATAAAATTAATATATTAGAACAACAAAACTAGCTTGGCCGAAAACATTATGGAGTAAAAAAAAGGACTTAAGTAAAATAGAATACCTGTAAAAATCACTACCTAACGTTTAGAATAAATATAAATGTATAGAAATTCGGTATTGATTTGTTTATATTCAACTATTTTATATTCATGTATTTTCCTTCAACACAAACACACAAATCAAAATTGTGAAAACTAAATTTTTTATAGATTTGATCTGGAACACCCGAGGAGTCTAAATTTTAACAGTTTTCAATGTTGTTAAAATTTTACGACTTTATTCATTTCCTTTTTTTTTATTTATTAATTTTTTTACACAAAAATTTATAATTATATAGTATTTGTACAGTAACTGTTTAAAGTGGGCTGATATTTTCAAATAAGTCATTTAGTTGATAGAAAAGCGTATATATTTCTAAAAATAAAGATTATTTTATAATTTTTTTGTGATGATTTGATTACTGGACAAGTTAACATGTTATGTTTAGTACTCTCATATTATAATTGTATTAAAATTAGAAGGAAAGCGGTAAAAATTTAATTGTGAAAAGAATTTCACAAAAAATGTTATTAAAAAAGAAATAATATTAACATTTTTGTCGTGAGTAAAGCGTTGCTTAAATTTTGGCTGTAATTTGTTAACTGCAAGTGTATTTTTTCCCCTAATATTTCTTTTGAAGAAGCTTTTTATATGAAATATTTTTTACTTTTCGAAAAAACGACAAAACAAAAAATCAAAATGTCTAAGGGTAGTGTTTTTCCCTTATTCTTAATACAGTGTCGAAAAATGGTTAATTTTGTTATAGTTTAAGTCCTCAGTTATGCTTTATTTCACAGTTCGGCAAAAGCAGAATATTTAAGAAACAAAACTGCAGCTTTAAATTGACTGTACTGATTGAAACAAAGTTTAATTTACAGGTATCAAATCTTTTAGATTTCAAAACCATACAGGAGCCCTAATGGTATCCAAAAGTGCGGCAACTGAACTCTGGGATGCTTAGTTTACAAATAAGTCAAATTTTAAAGTTTATAAGTGAAGTAAGATCATTTTGTTTGGGCTCAAAAATGAATTTTCGATTTTCGTCAGATATAAATTATTCTGAGTTCAATAGCACATGATGTGGTCTTTTAAACAAAGTATAAACTCTTAATGACACCTTTCATAGTTATTTGCACAAAAAAGAGAAATTACTGAATTTATTAAAAAAATAAATGACAAAAGAAAATTTTAGTCTATAACTTTATGCACATTAGCTTCACTAAAATGTATTTTGCAATGTTATTGAAGACACGTACTTATAAATTTGCATCAGAGCAAGCTTATAATATTAATATTTTTATTATTGTTTTTCAAGTAAAAATAATTTTTTTTGCAAATGCGCAAAAAAATTAAAAAAATGAGCTCAAGGCTGTAAAGAAAGAAAATAATTTTTTCACCTATAACTTTGTTCGTAACAATATATGATCATTATAATGAAGAGAAACAAGTTATAATTGGAAGGACTTGTGCGATATACTTTTTATTTCTTATACTTACAGTTGGTAATAATAGTTATGCATGCTCGAAGAATAATTTTTTTTGGCATAATTTTTATCAGTTAAACTTTTTTCAGGTTAACGAAGAGTGATAAGCCATAATTGAAAAAAAAGGAAAATTATTTGTTATGCTTGAAAAGGTGTATTATAAAACCTCTGAGACTTGTATAATCAGTCTTCTAAATGTGAAGCATATCGTTTACAGTTTTGTAGGTGATGGTTCTACTTCCTTTTGTTTTTTCTAACTGCAACTGTGGGTGGGTAATTTCACCTACTCGCTTTTTAAGACAGCTTCTACAAAAATAAATATTTTTTATATATACTCATGTTCCTGATGAGACTTGAACACAGGTTCTCTTGTTACACAAACACGCAGACCTCTCTACGAACGTAGTCACAGCGGTTACTTGACATTTGTCAATTAACTCGAATATTGATCGAAATTTAATAGGTTTTTAATTTAACTTTCAACCGATAACTGCCCAGCAGAAATTAGACATTACCTTAAAAAGTACTTGCAATATAACGACTTACTTTTGTGATTGCCAAATTTTGTTACGCGCTTTTAAAACACATTACATTAGATCGCAAATCAAGGAAGTAGTAATTGAACTATTATAATTATTATAATAAATGCTCAGTTATTGAATACAAAAGTCTAATGCCGCGTTAAGATAATTAGGTTGATAATCTACTTGGGAAGTCCTTCCACCAAACAACACACTCGATTACCTTTCTGCTAGGTCTATGCCGCAATTTATTTAAAATATACAAGCGCATTAGCTTCTGTTGTTACAGATAAGTTTCAAGATTGTCAAATAATTTTTTTCTTAGCAATATTTAACAGCACTAATAAAAAATAGCAGCTACATTAAAACAAAGTCAAAAATTTATTTTGCTTTTATTTAACATTAGTAATTTTTTAGACAAAATGAATTTTCAAATAAAAAAGGCTATCATCGATATTTACCTTGTATTTTTCATTAATTTAATAGCATCTAATAGACCCACCCATCTACATATTTATATTTAGGTGATTTTTCGATTTTCTTTCTTAAATGACACATTTCACTCTAAAATTATGTAAAAATTACTTTTCTATTAGATATACAAATACATTTTTACAGATATCAAAAAATAAATTCATATGTTTTCGGCAAAGAAGGAACGAACCGTAGGTGCATTTAAATTTAAAACGCGCTAGGTTTTAAAATAAAATTTTTATGAAAAATATCATTGTAATGTGATAAAAAAAAATAAAAACAACTTTAAGTACTGTGTCATAACCTATAAAGGACAGGGTTTAGTTCTTGGATGTTGGTAAATAATGCGAACATCCAAATCGTTTCGTAAATCAAGATTTAGATTTTGAAACCATTTGACGCGCCTTTGAATATGTAAAATAAATTATTTCATCCCAATTTTATATTTACCGCAAAAGTATGTGAACAACACAATGACTCATTTATTTTCGTAGTACCTTACATGAGTATAATCTTAAATATTTTTTGTTTTATTTGATCAAAGCATACAAATGTTTTAAATTTTGGATAGACATACAAAATACCCATATATCGGAAAAAATAATCCATGGATTTTGAAGTTGGTTGCTAAAGTTTTTCAGCCGTCTTTTAATAATGTAGGTAAAGAGAAGTTGCAGAGAATCTGCCTTCTTAGGTTCTGGAGTTAAAATCACCTTTGGTACGATTGGATCCTGTAAATCTAAAAATGGGTAAGAAGACAAGTATTTGTAAGCAAAATGAGTTAACTCGAAATATCACTTTTAATAAAATGATCGCCAAAGCAAATTGTCACCTGATGAAAAAGATTATGTTTGTATGCTGGACATCATAGCAGCAAAGCCGATTTCTTTTAATTTTCTTTAGGTGAACTCTTAAAAAATTTTGGTGTGATCCAAAATTACGCGTTTTAGTCTAATGAGTTTTTGTTTCCAAAATAATATTTTCGTACATACTGATAAAGGCGTTTATTTTCAAAGCTGATCTCTTTACTGTTTTAGTAAAGTTAGTTAGAAGTTTTGTGATGTTGTTTAAAAGAGGTGTGTCGATGTCGTATATTAACACAGATATTAAATGGCAATAACACGAAGCTGAATATAAAGTTTTTCAAAAATAACCAAACATTTCTTCTTCCTATATAAAGTTATTAGTTTTTTTTTTTACCTTAACAAGTTTGCCTGCAGTTTTTTCTTATTGTTATTAATTTGGTGTCAAAAAACTTGTTAGATGTCTCTCTGATGTATAAATTAAGTCATGCTTGATAAAGTCATTTTGTTTCTGTAAATAGATTTTAAATAAATTATTTAAAATTTAAATGAAAGACGAAGATTAAACAAATTAATTTTATAATAATTATTAAAAATAAGTGCCGTAAAAAACCGAACTTGAATCATGTTTATTTAAATTTTGTGATAAAAAGTAATCTTTCCATTCTTTTGATAATTTAATCTAAGTAATACGGCACAAAAAATATTTTTTCTCATTGATTTATCAATACTTTTTTTGAAAGATCTGTATACTGATCATGAGTTTTACTATTCTTTTAAAGTATTTATTTAAATTCTAATGTTGAACGGCTATGGTGCTCTTATCGATTACAGTTTGTTTATTTTTCTCATTAGTTGCAGCGATAGCATTTTAATTACGTATAAGATTACGAGTGCTTAATAAGAGGCCAGTCTCAAAAATACTCGTTAAGAAACGTCACATTATTTTACATGCAGTAGTTTAAAGTAAACTCTTCTTTAAGGTCATTACGAACAGCCTGCTTTCATGTAATAATTGCTGGTAGTAAATGAAAATAAAGAAAAGTAAACCATCTTACTTAAGTTTGCATAAAACCTTTTTTAAAAACACAATATGGAATAAAATTATTTCGTAAAGCTTCTAATAGCAGCAACTTTCCACTCTGTTTAAGATTTATTTGTTTTAGAACAAAAATTCGTTAAAACTTAACGAATGCCTAAAATAGGATATTTCTGTAACGTCTTTATTTCAGATATAATGGATCCTACAATCATCAGACAGCTTTTGTACACCATTGGCAATTTCTAATTTTTGCTGCGTAGTTGTTTTTTGTATCTAAATTAAAATTATTAATTGAAAATTTATATGTGAAAAATTAAAACAAAAAACTCTTGTGTATATATGGAAATACTGACTAAGTGCAACGTTACAGTTGCCTTAAGTTGTGTACATTGTTACCAGCATCTATTTAACCTATTAGTTTAACAAAAAACAATACGAACAACAGCTCATAATTAATCAATAATAATTTGGTTGAACGAAGTCCACACACAACCCAAAATTTTTTTCGTTGTGCTCTTTATTAACTATCACATACATTTTTTCTTGCGTTTCACAAACCATCCGTTTAGGAATAACTGCAATTTTACTTTAATTTTTAAATGTGAAAAATGCTAATTAAAATCTACAAGCGTCTAAGTTTTTATCTTTTCTTTAAAAATGAAGGCTAAATTTGAAAATAATTTTTATTTCTTATTATTTTTAGAAATTAAAGTATTCGTAAACTTAAGCCAAATCCTTTGATAATTAATTAAAAAAATAATAAAATATTTTTTGGTATTGGAATCATGATATTTATTAAATGTTTAATCAATAAGAACTTTCTTATTCAATTAAGCATTTAATGAAATCAACTAATCAATTTAATTAATTCAGATCAGAGTTTTATTAATTCAATTAAATGATGTTGTTAAATTCTTAATTGGTTTATTTAATGAATTCATAAACCTTTCAATTATCAAAAAAAAAAAAAAAAATAATAATAATAATAATAATAATAATTTTGCAACGGGTACGTTTTACAGATCTAAAGCTTTGCAGAGTAAACTGTGTTGGAATAGATTTCTTCGATATTCGACAATACTTTTAAGGCTGGTTCGATTAAATATTAGTTAAATTTAGTTTTTATTGCAATATTAGTAGAAATGTAGTATAAACATTGTTCTGTACCTCTAAAACTATAAACAAATTCTTAACTCTCTCTAAGTAAATAAATGTTTAATCCAGTATTCACTTGAATTAGCTTATAAATTATTTCATTTCCTTATCAACAATTCCTATTATTTATATCATCCAACTATAATAAGGTTTTGTTTACAACATTTTGTTTTGTGTTTTTCGTTTCGCATGTAAATTTAAAAACAATCATTTCCGTTCTAAAACATTTTTCATTATCGTTAATATTGTCGTCATTGTTGTATCCATTTATGTAGTTTGCAAATGTTTGCAAATTTGTATGGAAAATGCATACGACTGCTGTCAGTAATATGTTGATATAAAGAAGTATTAGAATAAATAAATAATTTATTAAAAAGATTTATTTAAAAATGTTTTTATTTTAATTTGCAATGTACTTAACAAACAACTTATATTTCATAGATGATTAACAATTAAAAAGCGACGGGCTTGAATGCAGAGCTACATATTTCAAAATAGCGATATGAAATTTATATTTTTATAAAAAAGCGCATGCATGTAAAAACTATAATAAACAAGAACGTTGACGCCTGCTTGTTTTATATTCTTTGGCTCATAGTAATACAGAAATCTTTGTTCTTTTTCCTTATGACCGACTAACAAAGTTTCTTTTAGAATGCATTTTTTTAAACAGTGCAACGAATTTTTGCTGCCAAAGCAATCGGTTTTTTTGCATATTTTTTTCTTCCTAATTATAATTTCCTAAATATCTCAAACGTATTATTTAATTAATTAAAATTTCTGCAAGAAAATTAAAGGAGTAAGGAATTGGATCATGTACAGTTACTATACGATAATAAATTCATTACGGTATATCTTACTGAATTATCGAAATCACAGAAATGTCCAACATTCGGAACAATCTATTGAAAATTTTTGAATGTTTGCTTTTTTGTTGTCAATTTTTGAAGTAGATTTGCTATAGGGAAAGGCATCCTATAATTCTAAGTAAGCTGCAAGTTATTCCGTCTTACAAAATCTCTTTTTCATATTAACGTTTTGCACTCCACAAAAAATTTCATAACACCCACTAGCAACTCCGTGGCATTTTTTATAAACAGTAAATGCGTGAACATATGTATGATTATTTTTATACATGCATATATTTTATTAGATACATATTTATATTTTTGTTATGTTAATTTTTGCAGGTAATCTCCTTATTTGTATAAATTTCCCCTGATTGAATAAAATGGGGCGAATCCCCGAAAAATGTTTATATGTTATTCATGTCACCGAATAGGTGTCAGTGGATTTTTGGTTAGATTTAGTATGTCGCCGTATAGGTGTCAGTAGAGTGCAAAAGGTTAATGTTGTTCAATTATAATGTAAAACAAACTGAATCATTTTGCACGTATCAGATTTGCTTGCGTTGGTTTCTCCTACAGAGAAGAAGAGGTATTTTTGACAAGTCTTGGGCGTCCTTGAGGACTATATGTGGGCTGAATTTTTACTAAAACACTTGATTAGGAAAGATATAAAAGGCACTCTGTACGTCCTAGAGAAAAAATAGAAAAAGAAAAAACGTAATTTGTATTAATTAATAAGTAAGCAGATTTTAGATGACGGTAACGAAAAATATATTGTATAAATTCAAGTTATATTAAAATAAACAACACATTTACAGTAGCTCACGGTTTATTTTATGCAGTGGCTAATTTACTTCTTAACTCTATAAAAAAACTAACAGGAACATTAAAAAGAATTTGGCTTTATTAAATAGCAAACGATATTGTTACCAAATATATATATATATATATATGATTTAATATTTGGTCTGGTAGTTGTTGTCCTGGTAAAATCTAAAATTCGACTTTATAACCATTTTCTCTGCACTCTCTAATAAGTTACCCTTCAAGATCTCAAGCTACCTATATTTGTCCATTGTTGTATAAATAAATGTCAAATTTCTAGTTCCAGCAGTCGACATACAGGTCCAAACCATAACACTGCCACCACCATGTTTCACTGTTGCTGTTTGGTTTTCTTTTTAAGCTCCGTATTTGGTTTCCGCTATACATAAGGCATGCCATCTGAATGGAATATGATAAATTTTAACTTGTAGGCAAAGGTAACAGAATTCCAAAATTCTGAATCCTTTGAAACATGTTCTTTGACGAAATTTAGTCTGCAAAGTCTGCTTTTTGGGTTGCTGAAAAGTTTCTTACACGACGAACAATTTCGATGCAACATTGTTTTCCCGTGTCAGGTTTGACTTCAGTAGTTGGTTTTGCATTTGCGCTTATTTTTTCTTAAAATATATCGCTCGTCGTGTGTTCGTTAAAAAAAATTTTTGGTGCATTTCTTCCTTTGTTATGGATCTTATTTTCATGATGATTTTTTAGACTGTTGAAGCATTTATGTCAACAATTTCTGCTTTTTTTCGCTGTGAGTGACCGTTTTTGAAATGGTTCAGAACTAATTCCTGTTATTCTATTGTAGTACGCGGACTCCTTTATTTTTTTTTTTTAATTCAACGCAAGAGTAAGAAAATAAATAAGTAAAAAATATTAACGCTGCATTAAGGTACCGTTGCAGTAACAAATGACTGCATAGTATAAGCTGTGAGATGAAAAATGGAGTATTTTTTATTTTATTGTATTTTAAGTGTTTAAATGTCGATTTTTGTAGGAAATAATTTTTGTTTGATTAGCCTGAACATTTGATCTTTTAAATAGTGCAATATACTTTATTTAAATATTGCTCGTTTTGTTTTTGTAGAGATTTAAAATGGAAAAAATTCACTGCATAACATAAGCTTTGAGCCACTGTATATATGTGCCCAGTAAAAATTTCCAAAAATTGTGGAGTTAAGCATTTTTGGCGGAAGTACTTCCCAACTAGATTACCAATCTAATGATTTTAAAAAGGCATGAGATTTTCATAATCGATTATTGAGAACTAATTACAATGAATATTACGGGAACTAATATTAATCATTATTACGTATTTGAAAGTATTTTTTTACTCATAGAACTAGTTTAATTTCTTCTGGGTACATACGAACATATTTTAATTTATTCAAAATGAAATTATATTTTTGGTAGCTCATTTTGCCATAAGATCCTTGTATTGAAGCCTTTATAAAAAGTATTCATCTAATGTTTGTGCGCACTTTTCCCATAATAAATACATTCAGCTTAAAATACTTATCTGACGTCAAAGGTTTTCCTCGCATGAATCGCCTGACATTGCACTGGATATATTAAATATAAACAAATATTTTTGTTACTTTAATGATTTTACCTAGTTTTATTCGTTTTAAATTTAAAAAAAGCATTTTATGTGTGCTTACTATGCGCCAACTATTGCATGTTACTGCAAGAGTTGAATTATTTTGCTCAAGATGCGTTATTAGCACAAACGCTTTCATATTTTTAGCTACAAATTTAATATTTGGTTCATATTGTGTATACAAGTTTTAAGATGCGTTTGCTTTCTTTCTGTTATGAAGACGACACCAATTTCCTCCTCCGGCCTTAAATGCTTATTAGGCATTAAATACTTTTTTTTTTATTTTGTACATATTTTAATACAATTTGCAAACACTGATTATATTTTTTTAAAAGCATTTCTGCTAATAAAATCGTTTTTTTTTGCGGTTGTTTATAAAATCAATTTGTACACTTGAGCTTAAGTTAACTTATTTTGCACAAGATACATATTTTGGACCAAACGCATTTACACTTAGAATGAAATGAACACTCTTTCGTTATTGAGTGAATACACTTTCAATGCTGGTTGTCGAATTATACTCAGTAGAGACATTTATCTATACATATATATATATATATTTTTATATGGGTTTGCCGCCTATTATAAATTCCCTTTGGAAAAATGCTATCAATATATATATAGATACATAAATATATATATATATATATATATATATATATATATATATATATATATATATATATATATATATATATATATATATTTATGTATCTATATATATATATTGATAGCATTTTTCCAAAGGGAATTTATTCTAGGCGGCAAACCCCATATAAAAAAAAAAATAACTATGATTTTTTTCTATACGATGTTTGACACTTAACGTTTCAGCGAAAATCAATGAATTCGCTATCGAGACCATCTAGTATATTTTAGCCATGCATTTTTCTATGTGAAAGTTCATTGTTGTTTTAGTTTTAAATAAAGCTTCATACTATATTAAATCATATGTATTTATTTGTAAGATATGTTTTTTATAAAAACCATTTTCAACGGATACGCTCTGTTTGTAATGAACAAAGAAAACAAATGTTTTGTTTTAGTAGTTGTAGTTGCTTAGAGTTAATGGAATTTTTTGTAGCCTCTACGGCTGCTTTTAAATAGTGTTTTTGATTTGTATTATAAATTTCAATTTGTTTTCTTCATTATTGCTAATGCTCTTTGCTGTCTTTTGGTTTTTGTGCGCTTTTTGCTAAACAAAATTGTTCGCTGCTTTACTAAGTGCAATGGAGTGATCATTATTAAGCTCGAGAAGCTGCGTTAAGAAATTTACACACACTTTTACATTGTTGATTGCTTTACAGCACAACTACTGCAACAACTACTACAACCAACCAATTAATAGTAAAGTGTACAACATCACTTTAAGTTGTATGTCTTTTTTTTACCAATCTCTCCAGTTTACATTAAATAATGTGGACAAACAAAAACTACAAACATAAAACGTTTAATATTCTTGAAAGGCATTATTTGGCTCTTAAATTAAGCAGCAGAGGTGTACGAAAACTTTCAATAGGAGTAGCTTTAACAGATTCTAAGCATTGAGAGTACATAGTTCTATAGCCAATTTTTTTTTTTTTCAATTGGAGAAGAGATTTCTTTAAGTTGTTGAAGGGTATGAGAATATACAAAATACATAAAAGTTGCATAATACTTGAAACTTTTTCATATTCATATAGATGACAATTTATTTGTTGTATTTATGCATTAAATTTTTTTTTTAATTTTAAATAGATGTACGATCTTAAATCCAATGTCTTTTTTGTCTTTTTTGACGCAACGAATTTTGCCGCCCATAAAATGTATATCTTTTGATTAAGCGATGTCTCCTTGCCCGTCCGTGTTATTATTGAAATTAAGTTTGCCGAGGCACTAAATCAGCTAGAAAAAATTTAAATACGCCAATCGATCAGTGCTTTTGGAAATCAGCAAGATCGGTCCATGTCCTTCGACGCATATCTCAAATTTTTCTATATCATTTGAAAAAATGAAGTAACTCCAATAGAGAATTAAAAAATAAGAAAAAACATCAAGCGAAAAAATTGCCGCTTCCTTGTATTTTCCGAGTTACGGGCCTCTAAAATTTTCAAAATTTTTAAAATATCAAGATGGATATCATTAGAAAGCCTTTGAAGAGATCTTTAAGAAAATACTAAATATTTTTTTAAAGCTTAACCCATTAAGAGCCGATGACATTTTTATGTTAAATTATATATCGTACTTATCTTTTTTTTTATTATTTCTGTCACCTCAACATTTGTGGTTTGATAGGAATTACTTCACTAAACTAGATTGACATACATGCTGAAGCCGAATATAGCACTCTTACTTGTTTTCATTAAAATTACATTGGAATATTTATGTATTTTTTTACTTTTGCTATTTTTTATATTTTTAAGTTATTAACTATTTGTTAGCTTCATACATTTTATATTCATAAAATGCATATTTTCATGAATTTAATAATAACATTTAATTTAATAATAACATTTAATTAACGTCTATGCTGGAATGAATACTTAAAAAAAAAAACAATAAACTCAATATTCTTAGAAGTATTGCTTCAGCAAAATCGTGTGTTATATCAAAAACATGTATTTGAAATTGATTGCGTTCTAGTTTAGATGTTTATGATACTCTTAACCGTTTGTAATTTCTACAATATTCATTTTCAATTTCAAATAAAATGTATATATTTTTGATTCCAGGTGAGCTACAGAAAATTAGTGGCCATCATTCTTTCTGACATGGTTGGGAAGGAGGTGCTATGAAAGTTTGGTAACATCGGCCCTTACTTTTTTCAGATTTAATTGTGCTATTTTGTTCGTTATTGCTTGTTTTTGTTGAATTGAGGACTGAAAATTTCAAAAAACTATAAAATATTACATCAAGCAACATGTTCCAAAATTACTAAGATTTGGGAAAATTTGTTTTTCTGATAAGATAGTGGAAATTTTATTATTTATTTTTATGAAAATTTCATCAAAAATTTTAATTTTTCCGAACAATTGTATTTTGAAATTTCATTTAACAGTTTTACTTAAATATCTTTGGTATATTAAAATTGGCGTATTTTAGAAAAAACATTATTTTAAGAAAATAAATACACCATTTCTTTGGTGAGAATTATGTAAGATTCGGCGATGTCGAATATAGCACTCTTACTTGCTTTTATTAAAACTTTTGTCCTCCACTGAAATACATGTATTTTCATTGAGGAACATAAACAAAATGTTCATTTGCAAATCAGGAAAAACTTATTTTTAAATTTTTAGATTTGAACTGAAAATAAGTTACCTTTTCTTTTAATAACTCTTGTAATTTATCTACGACCCTATTTTACAAAACAGTTTTTAAGCAACATTTGTCGGCATTTTAGATTTAATTTAAAGCTACGAAAAAAGTAGGGTGATGGTGTCGCAGTTGATTATTTTTACAAAACTTGCTAATGACTACTGATAGACATAGTGTTTGTTTACGTCGCCAGAACCATCATCATTCTCGTCATCAATGGAAGAGTAAATGTTATACATATTTACGATCAAATACTTTAATTTGTCTTTACTTATTTACTTTTTGCAATAAAAAGTCCAAATGCTAAAGCTGCAACCAAACTTCCGTATTTCTTTTCTTCTCTGTCGTTGTCAATGATTAAATGTGAACAATATAAAGAACAATATATAAAATGAAAACCATCAGCATGTCATACATTTTAAACCAAAGCAATCCCAGAAAAAATACGCTCTTTAAGCTACTTTTAATCTTTCACTTTGAATGTAATTTTCTCTGTGCTTTTTTCATACAAATGCCAGCCAGACAGGCCTGCCGCCTGTGGTTTTAGCCGCCATATGTTGGGTGTTATTATCTTTTCTATTAAGGAAATATATTTGAACGAAAAAACCAACAAATAAGTATTTGCGCAAATATTTATATAAACCACAAAAAACAAGAAAAAATAAAAGAATACGAAAATAATAAGATTAGAATTTTAATAGAAATTATAGAGAAAATAAATGTTTGACGGTCTAACACAGTACACACTGTGCATATTTGCAATTTATAATGAAGATTAAATTAAAAAATTTTTACGTATTAAAATGTTTAACCCGGATAGAAAAAAATACATTTAAGTGAATTTAACTTTAAAAGAAAGAAATAGAATTTCTTTTTACTTATTTATAGCATTTCTAGTTGCTGACACACATTACACATAAATTACACCATTACGTTTCATAACTTTGTTGAAAAAAATGCACATTTGTATGCTGAAAAACGATAAACAAAAATATTTTTCTAGTTTTTAATAGCAGCACATGTTCGCATGCAATATGGTTGACTTAAAAGCTTAAACTCCTACAACTGTTTTACATTCTCGTTTGACTGCTTTAAATATACATTTTTATTTCAATTACTTAAAATAGTTGTGTGGACACATGCTGCAATGGTGTTCGCAATATATACATAATACTTGTACTTGTTTCACGAACACTTGTCTATGACTGACGTTTTGAAAGATTGTCTTGTTTTATTTTTTTCGCAAGTGTACAAACTAACAGAAATTTAAGTTTTAAATTTAAAGTTATTTGTGCAATAAAAAATTCAGATGTATAGATTAAGTACTACGTTGCCTATATTTTTGGAAATTTTTCACGTCTTACACGATAGCTCTTGAATGGATTTAACTCCGATGAGATGACTTTCGTCTTAAGTATGTCTTTTTTTAATTGTAAATATTTCTGGATATGCCTTTAATCATAAAATATACTCACTTCACTGACTGCTAAATTTGACTAAAATTTTCAAGTAAATACTATCTTTCAAACACATGTTTGAAAAGAAAAACAAACTAAAACTTTTGTAAATTTTGACCAGAACCTTAAAATGATAAATTTTTAATTTTAACTTTTTATATTCAGGCGGGCTAATATGTATAGAAAACTTTAAATAATATATTTAAGAAACAACTATATTATAACTCTTAAACACTTAAAATTTCATTATGAGTTTCACAATTCATCAAGAAGATTCACTAAAAAGTCCTTGTCAAAAGCAAAACTATAGCAGCAATAAAAATAACAATAATTTAATTGTTTTTGTAATCTAGTATTATATTATTATAAATATTATTATTATTATTATTATTATTATTATTATTATTATTATTGTTATTATTATTATTATTATATGACACACTCACTTGTAACATTTTGCTATTTATTTAAAATAAATTTAATGTTTTTACTGTTAAAGTGTAAACTTGTATCTTAAAGGAATTGTTTGTCTCAAAAATAAAATTTTGCATATTCTTTTAACAAAACAATAGTGTTACTAAAAGTGAAAAAAGTCTTAAAAATTTTTATGTTAGTTATTTTTGCATAAAATCTATATTTTTTGTTATTTTTTATAATTTGTAATTTAAATTTAATGTTCACCTATTTTTTTCAAACATTAGTTTCTTGAATTTTTAAGCAAAAATTAAGCAAAGTTATTCATATTTTAGTTTAAAATGTATTTTTCTAGATAAAATTGTGAGACATCAAATGTCACTTTAAGTTTGTTACAATTTTTAATTACTGCACTGAAGTTAATTTTAGCTAACAAAACTTAAATTGATAGAAATTCTTAAATGTAGGGTAACCTGTCAGTTGTCTTTGATATTTGCCAAATTTTTATTTCCATTGTACTTTTTTTCTTTTTGTTCACGTTTCCTTTGGCAGTTGTTAAGTAACTCTCTTATGTCTTTTTAATGACGACAAATGTATGTCTCAGAAGTAGGTTTTTTCATTGCTATTAGAATTGTTGCTGGTACTTACGTGTTCTTTGTATTGACTGTAATTTTTTAATATGCTTTTCGGGTATAATAAAAATAAAAAAAGTTACTTACGTTACGTATAATTTCCATAAAAAAGCGGACATACAAAATCCACTTAAAGCAAAAAATAACAAACAAGATGTAGAAGAAGTATATTTTACTTACATTTTTCTACAGTATTTTTATAATACGTTTTTTGGTTTCTAATGAATTTAAAGTGTTTTTAAGGTGTTCGTTTATACAAATCAGATAACAAGTTTTAATTACCTCGTTTTTCTGAATTAACATATTTGTTTTTTTTTTTGTTCTATTTACCTTTTGCTTTATTATTTAATTGTTATTTCATTGTAAATGAGCATGACACATGTGTTAAAAATATTTAACGAAATTATTAAAATTGTTATAATAACCATTTAAAAATTAATAATAGTTATTGAATAAAATATGACAAAATAAAAAAAACGTGTCCTAAAAATATATACTTCATTCTTCCACTGGAAAAAGTATCAACAGATGCAGGGTTTCTTTTGAAAAAAAAAAAGGAAAATAAGACAATAGTTATCGTTTTCCATATTTTTATATAGAGCCCCACATACAATGTATCTTTACTGTAAATATTTGCTAAGAACCTTAGCAAAACCAAAAATACATCTTATGAAATATTAAGACTCTGGCTGTTTCTCGTGTTCAACTCTACGATGATTATAATCACTTTGTACTGCGGGTAGTTGAAATCTTAATTAAAAAAGTCTCTTGGAAATTGTAGTCCTCAGTAAAAGATTGTATATTTCCTACAATGTTTACTATTTTTACTATAGCCCTTATTCTAAGTTAAGAATAAATAGTTTATTTTTTGGAAAAAAGTCTAATAATGAGACGAGTCAAAATGCATGGTCGTGGTACTTTACACTAGAAAATTATTATTGCATGTATAAAGAGATTAATTTTGTATATTTTTTATTTTAGTACCATTTAATATTTGTTATTATAAAAAGCGTATTCATTTATTTTATCATAAAAATTGATTATCCTCTGATCAGCGGCAATTATAATAATTATTAAACCGTTTGTGACCTCTGTTCACTTTAAGGAAGTTATATACTTAAGATACTGAAGTTGATATCTCAAAATAAATGGTGTTTGAAAATAAAATTAATGTAAATGACAGTATATTATGTGACTTACTAATTGATATTCAGAGGTGCAAAATAAAAATAATGATGAAATCATGGACCCAGGAAATGATAGGTATAATCACTAGGTATCATCACTTCATAATTAATTTTTAAATTAAAAGTGTAAATAAAGATTGACACTTGCAACTTGAAAAATTTAGTACTTAAAATGTGTAAGTTCTTAATATAATCCTTGCCTCTAAAATTAGATACACAGGAACAAATAATATCTTACGGAATAATTAAAAAAATTCCCTGAGCCTAATTATAATATCGTTCACAATTAACCGTCCCTTTAGGGCAGATATTGAGCACGTGTCAGTGACTGGTTAAACAGACTTATTTTCAAAAAGGCATTGTTCAGTTATGAATCCAGCAACATGTTCTTCTCTCATTTTTACAAAATATCAACTGTTTGTTATGTTATAGCGTTAAAGGACTGCACGTATGTGTATATTCGTGAATTTTGGAGTACCTTTTATGAATAAAAGAGAATTAGCCAATTTTCAACAAATAATACATTTATCATTTTTTCAAATTTGTATTAAAAACTTTTAATATAAACATTTCATAACTTAGTGTATTTGTTTATTTATTTTCACGTTAGTTCCTATAAAATATAAAAGTGTCAAGCTTCTGGTAAATTAAAACTTTTAAATCTCATCAGCTTATATTACACTACTCAATAGTAATATATGGAAGCAAATCAATCAATGTTTGATAACAGTTTCGTAGTTTTGTTGTTATATTCACATGTGTGGGAATATGATATATTAATATTTTTAAGTAAATCTGATGATAATGACAAAAACCTTGGACCCCAATAACCTTGAAAGTAGGTAAAAACTAGTTGTTTATACCAATGCAGTATTTTTTAAAAGGGTCACGGGTGATTTTTATAAACGTAACAGAGTAGAAATTAAATCTTTTAATAAACAACCAATTTCTTACATGATCTCATGAAAACCCAAATAAACAACAATTTATACTTATATAGGATGTAATTTTATAAATTTATTTCTAAATTTTATTTATTAATTATTAATTTTATTTAGTAATATAGGCGCCATATTAATGAGTATTTAGTGATATTTTTTTGCCACGAGTCTATTTACTGCGAAATTTTTTCTTCGTTCAAAAACACATTTATATTATGTTATAATAATTCAATATTTTTCTATTTTTTTAATTATTGCTATTAAATTTAATTATTTTTGTTTAATTTTTTAATTGTGCTTTTTGTAGCCATCATATTAAAATACTTTATCTATAAGGAGCTGTTTTGTACCTTTTTATAATATTTGCTTTGCCTTTTTGAAAAAGATATATATAATGTATTAATTAAAGATTGTTGTTTTTATTGTAAGTATAAAAACTTGTACTTGGTACCAGCAGTGTAAAAACAAATGTCTGTCGTAAATAATTAAGGTTTATAATTTTCTTTAGTCAAAACTTTTAGAATGGAATATTATTTTCAAAGTTTATATTTAAGCACAAAAGTGGGAGTAACAATTTTAAATTATACTTAACTGGCTTTTTGTACCCGGCGTTGCCTGGGGCAAAATTTACTGTGTTTATAGGCACAGGTTTAAACTTGAGCCGCTTTGTTTGTAATGGGGCTCCACTCCGAAACATAAGAAACAGGATTTTGTAATCGAAGCTCTAATTTCGAAGTAAACGTATGAAAACTCAGCTTAAAACTGTCGAATACAGTATTCGATTAAGGTTGGATTTTTATTTTCTATAAAAAAAAAACATGAAGCCACAATAACAGCACGTTTTCCTTTTTCTCTCATCTGGGTTCTAGCCCTGGAAAAAGACTTAGCGTATTGGACTTCCTACATGGGGATCTGTCTGCTCAGACGCATAGAAATGGCAGCTTCTTTGTTTTCTTTCTTCTTGATGCACTATTTGAAAATATAAGGAGCATTTTGTAGAAGTCAAAAAGAACAAAAATACGACGGCTAAATTGAGACTTTATCTTTAAGGATCAAACTTGAGTGTCGACTTTTGTGAAGACGCAATTTACTCTAGACCTTTAGATGAACCTAAGGCATTAAATCTTTTCAGATCACCTGTTTTTTTTAGTCGTTGAAAGTAATAATGTTCCCATGACTTAATGCGCTTGGGCTTGCTATATTAACATCAATTCTTATTATGAGTAACTTATTTTTTAAGAACTTGTCATTAGAGGATAAAAGTTGTTTAATATAAAACAATTTTAAACTCATTAATATTTTCTTCTAAATTTTTTTATTTTTTTATTTTATGCACATATTTTTGAATACTTCACAAAAATGTATATGAATAATCTTTAAACGCCCTTTAACTGACTTGAAGCTAAGTCGTTAGCTGCCGAGTTACGCCATTAAAAAATGTACGATGAAGATATAACTTTTGAGTATTGCGTCCTCATTTTTTTGACATTTTTATTAATTTTTTATGTGAAGGCATATAATTTCGAAAAATATTTTAAAATGCTGGAATAGAAACCATGGAGATTATTTTTCTGTTAGCAGCTAGTTAGCGCGTAAAATAAAATTAAAATATGTTTATGTACATACAAAGTATATGAACATACTATAATAGCGCGGCATAAATGTTAAATAAATGTAAAATCCGATTTTAACAGTGCGTTTGGAAGTGTAATTGGCTGCATTTTTTCTTGCTTAAATTTTTATTTCTGAAAAGTAGTGACAATTTAGTTATGTTTAGGCAGAATAGCAGTTTTATATATATATTTTTTCTATACACGTTTTTTTTTTTTTTTTTGTTTTTTTTTTTCATAATCGAGTAAACATTACTGTTCAAGACGAAAAGTTTTATTTTAGCCCAAAAGCTATACGCCAGATGGCGTTACGCTTAACGCGCTAATTATGTTTGGTTCTGTTTAAATTCACGTTACCGTAAGTGAGTAATTGATTTTTATTACATGAAAAAATCATTCATTAATTTTTATCTCAATACTTTTCGTTCTAATACCAACCATATAAATCTCTGATCTCATCTGCATACTACTTTGACAATAAATAATTTGATTCTAAAACATTTTTTTTGATTTAAAAAAAAAGAAAAAAAAAATAACGAATGCTGTCATTTTAAAAAACAAATAATTGGATTTGCAATGTGCTCATCATAGGAACGTAAAATCAATATCCGGCGTATAAACTATCAAGAACATGATATATCGATTTGCACAACAAATAATTTTATTGTTTTAATAAATAAAAGTGCATAATAAAATAAAAAAAATAAAATAGATTGAAGTAATTGTTTAGAAAGGATTTTAAAAGATTTATTTAATTCGATTTCATGTTAATATGCGGTCTTAATCCTTATTTCTAAATCAAGTATTCTTTTAAAAATGAAATATAAGAGCGCAAGATTTAGCTGAGAAAGAAGAAATTTAAATATATTCTTTATTTAAAAAATAAAATATTTAAAAATACTAATATTTATAATTATTATTAAATTTAATACTTATTTATTTATATATTTTTAATAAGTGAATATCGTTTACAGCCAAAAGCCATGACATTATTTTTGCATTATTGTAAAATAAATCACAATATTTTTATACAAACTCATTAAAATTATCTTATGTTAATTACAAAATTTTTAAAAATTATTGATTTATGTGCAAAAAAGTCAAAACGTTATAAAATAAAAAAATATTACGTATGTGCTTATGTATTTAGTTGCTTCTACAAATGTTTCTTTTTTCTCTCAAAACACTACAATTCTTATCGAAAACGAAAAGTCAATATGTAAATGGCAACTTAAAAAAATATATATTTAAATAAAGTAACAAGCGCTCCTACAGCAAAACTCAAATGCAGCCATAACGATAAGTTTTTTTTATTATTGTAGTTGTCGCTTAATCATAAGTCAACTATATGACTAATCTCTCAAATGATAAAAAAATTGGTAGTAAAACCATCAAACGCTGCAAACAATATTCCAGTGATTGACTAATATTTGTCATTTTGCTGCGTACCGGCGAGCACCATTAAAAGTACTCTTAAACAAACATATCTGCCAACTGTTAAAGATTTTTTAAATGTTTTTGATTTGCTTTACGTTTTTATGCACATTTTTTTAGATTTTAAGGTAAGGCAACAAGAAAGTTATTAACAAAAACAAACCTCAAATAACATGACGCATTTTGGTTACAGTTGAAACAAAAATGCGTTTGTTGTTTTTAGTCTGGCAAAATAGCAGAGATATTTTTGTAACCTTCAATATGGCTTGAATACATAAAAAATAAAGTTCAAACGAGTTCATTTACTTCATTTTTAACGCTCCTCTATATATCTTTCTCACAAACGGTAATTATGTCAGCGTATGATATTATTTATATTCACAAATCTTTACGTCTTTAATATGGTAAATTTGCAAGATGCAAAAAATATATAGCAAAATTGTGTGTAAATATTTAAGGAACCGTTAAACCAGGAAGAATAAAAAAAAAACAATAATAAAATATCAATTTTACGTAATCCAACGAAGGAGCAAACTTTTACAAACTTATTAAGTTGAATCAAAAAGTCTTCGATAACGGTATGAGCTAATTTACACTATGAAATTTTTCATGTGGTGAAGTATGAAATTTTTGTTTGATGGTGAAGCAGGGGGTAAGCTTGACTTTTGAGGGAATGAACTGTTGCTTATGTTTTTTTTTCTTTTTTTTTTTTTTTTGAATGACGCATATCGCTGCAACTAAAATCGAGAATTGAAATAACTTGCCTCAGAAAATTGCATATTGTAAATTTGGACTTTCATTAAAAATGTATTTTTTAATATGATCATTAAAAAGTTGCTTACGAAAAAACTTTCTTTGCTTTTAACACACAAAATTTTTTACGACTTCAAAAATCGAATTTTTAAAATATTTTGAAATAAATTATTCGAACATATTATATTACCGCGAGTATCAAAAATTGAAAAAATAAAAAAAAACCTTTATCTAAAATTAAAATAATTTGTTTAAAAATTTAAAGTACACCAAATCACATAAATGCATAACTATCTTAGATAATTAATTGATTTGAACGTCCTTTAGTATATAGGAATTACAAAAAAAAAAATAAGTTAACAAAATCATTTGACATTTAGATACTTTGGCACAAATCTTTTGATTTAGCAGATTTCTGTTCAAAAGATAACTTAGCCCGTTAAGGAAATAAAATTCGGTTAGTACATCCAATCTGATAAATTCATAGACTTTGCAAAACCAAAATGAGAGGGATATATTTGACAGGTACTTTTCTATAGTTCTTCATGCATGCAATTTTAAAAAATGAGAGTTGGAACGTGTTTCTTGGAATGGCCTGTTTATAAGACAACGAAAAATGACAAAAACAGTGCGACTTATTTGCGAGGCGTTATTCCACGACACAAATTGTAAATACTTTAAAAATACCTCAAAATAATACAAAATTCCTTAATTGCCAAAAAAAAGGAAGACAGAATTGTAAAAAAAATTAAATAGTAGCGGTGGTAGTGATGGCGGCGGCGACATTCTCAGTTGATGTATACAAAGAATGTGAATGTCTTCTTGCATCCTATACCAAATGAACATAACTTACACTAATTTGTTGCATTAGCAACAACAAAAGTAGCTGCGAAACACTAATACTCGTATAGAGAACACTGCTAGCTTGCTTTACAACAAATATAATTCCAGACTTTAAACACCAAACGGAGCAGTACTTTTTTTCTAAATAGTTGCAAATATAGTCAGTGAAATCTGAAAGAGATAATAACAAGTTTAGGAGAGTTTTTTTCTAGCGAATTTAAGTGGTTTTGTTTCTTCCAAATTAGCAGAAATCAGTGCTTCTGTCAATCACCGCCGATATTGTATCAGCTAACGCATATAGACAATAATTAAAAATTAAATGTCGGTTGATTGGGTAGGCCTTGATAGGGTTTACTGATGTATTATGACACACTTTGTTGGCAAAGACACTCATAACTATTAAATATCAGATGTGCCGATTCCTGTTACAGCTGTAGACCCTTTTAAATAGAAAATCTTAACAGCTAGAAAGATAAAACTATACCCTTTTTGTAGATTTGAAGGCATTGTAATAAGCTCGACGAAAACTGCACCTAATCAGTCTTTCTTGACTGACAAAAAAAAAAAAAAAAAAAAAGTAAGCCTACTTTACTAAAATTACCTTGACAGATTAATAAAAGAATCATAAAAACAGTTTTGAAAACATTTAATTTTAACTCAGAGGTAGAACTTTCATACACAAAAAAAAACAGATTCTTGTTTCCAATAATTGGCGAAAATAACGATACAATTAAGTTATAGTTCAGCTTTTGTTTACCTCTGGATTCCTTTTCCATAATTTAGAAAATCTACTACGCATTTTAGAAATATAAATAAATATTTTAACAATATTTTGTTCTTATCTTCACTATACATTTTCATTATCCTCTTTCCATAAAAAAATTCTTGCATTTAATATGTTAAGCTTAACGCTGATCTTCGAACGGTAGAGACGTAATAAAAGTAAGCAATAGAAAATTCAAAATTATTTTAATATCAATTTCCCACAGAGTGAAGATCTTTAATAACACCACATTTTAATTTATCCATCACTCATTAAGACACAACAGTAAGAGAGTTAAAGAGTAAGATAAGGAAACTACTGCATATTTGTATTTTTGTTCACTTACCAGATCGATATGCATTCCTCCATTTCGCTATATGTCTTTCAATATGTTAAACGCGTTTTATATTAGTTTAACATCTGCTTCCTAGTTTGAAAGCAACAAATGTGTTCTTATGTTTCTATAAATTTTATTTTTTAATAGATTTTAAAAGCGTTGGGTTTATTTATTAAACATGTTTAGAATATCTTTAAATTCTTCTAACACATCTCCAAAAAAAAAAAAAAACACAAAAAAAAAACGACTGCTGCCTGTAGAAAAGAATCACACAAACCAAAGACTTCTAAATAAAATAAGAACTAACTAATGTTCACTTTTAAATGGATGTGTTTAAAGTCAGGAAGATAGAATATATGGATGTGTTGGATGATGTGTAATGGTTTACTTTGACATGTGCTTGCAATGCTAAAACAAGCATATAATCAACTTATGCAAATAAAAAAATGATCATGGGCCACATGCCTTTTACACAATAAGTTATTTGTTTAAAATAGTCACAAAACTAAAAAGGAATAAATTGAATAAAAAATTATGGAATCTCATGCTGTTCCTTGCCTGGATAGTCACCACTTAAATTAACAGAAAAACAAACACATTTTGATAAAAACATAAAATAAAATTTAAATTTATTTTGAACAAAACAAATACTGAAAATCAATTAAGGGGATCAGGCAAAATATTCCTTATACACACAACTATAAAAACCGCAAAGAGTTTCAAATGGAAAACAATTAGAAAAAGCGAAGACAAAAAGCAAATCATAAAATGTCAGATATTATAAAGCCGCTCTATGGGAAGTCCTGTCATCTCTTTGAATTCATAAAATTATGCCAAAACCTTTAACATTTTACTAGACATTCGTGTAGGTAAGGTTCTTTGAATGGCTGCCTGCGAGTGTGAAATAATCAACAAATATAAATTGTCATAGAAGATGAAGATAGGAGTGGTCTGGCGATTTTTTTGTATTTGTTTACGATTAAACACATTTTTTGAAATTTAAAATAAACCCATAATTTCTTTACCAATTTCAAGGGTATGAGAACATTATGTGCTGTAACGAAATTAATTTAATTCAGAGAGAAGCAGAAAATTGAACGGCTTGGGTTAAGATTTTAGCAAAGATTATCATATTTCAGAAAAAATAAAATTAAAATTTTTTAAGCGTTGTTTTTTCACATTTGACTAGAGAACAAATAAATATTAAATATTTAAATGCATAATGATGGATGTGTTTTTAAGTCCTTAATTTCATCCAGAAAATGCACGGTCACTGGACATTCCTTCTTTAAAAATGAAGGCGGAATTTACATTACGATCGACACAGATTATTTATTTTTTGCTTCCAGTATTAATGAAACTGATTCAAGCGTTTTATAGTTTTAACACGATGGCTCTATGTGCGATACAGTAATCGTAACCATCAACTTTTAAAAATCAAATTTAGGAGATAAGTCGATTTCGAGAAATGGACATGTTACTTCACCTCCATGGTTGTTAGTTTGACACCTCTCGACTATTTGGCGTGAAGCCACATGAAGTTACTGGTTTATGATTAACCAGCACCAAATGATGCCCTGGAGACAAATAATGCAGGGCTGATTCAGGGTGATTCGTCTAAAACAGTTTACCGCTCAAACAAGAATTAAAATAAATAAAAAATAAAATATAAAATAAAATTTAAAGAAAGTGGTTTAGTATAAAATAAAAAAATAACCCTTGATTAGAATGTAAAAGAAATAAAACCATCTTTTTTAGAAAAATAACGAAAACACGACTGAAAATTGAATTATAAATTTATTTCCTTGACGTTTTTACAGAAATTTCATATAAGTTCAATTGACTGTTGCTCCAATCCAAAACCATCCCGAGTTCTATTAACCTACAATTACCACATATTTTTTGTCACCAATATTTTGTAGCCGATTATTTAATATTCGATGCTTTAAGTCCACATTTGCTCGTAAGCTTCAAAAACTTTTTTAAACAACAATAATTATTTTCTAAGCATTAATAAAACTTTACTGTATTCAGTCTTCAATTTACAAAAGTTGTGTACGAGTGTATTTGAATCGGCGCACAGTGGCACATATTTGGAGAAGGCGGCCAAAAATCATTTATTTTTGTGGTTACTGATCTTAGTGTTTTCTTAATTATTTTAAAGTAAATACCAGTAAACCTAGCCAGACAAAAATTTAGAACTCTGTTCCAACTATAAAACGCTGAACAGGGTGATCTAAAATAGACTTTCCGTATATATTGTTAAAAATTTTTTTTTGTAAATTCTAATTTTTAAATTACTATAACTTTTTTGCTTGAAAGGATATCAAATCAAAATAATTTTTTTTAATTACGCAGTTTGTTAGTTATCAGTGCTACTAAAATAAAGTTGTTACGTGTTTTAAAAGTTTTTAAATAATTTTTTTTTAAAAAAAGGTCAAAATTCTTTAAAAATCTCGTGCTTAATAACGCATAACTACCACCCCCCGTAAAACAACGACAAAAAGATATTTCGCTGCGTTATAGCCCAAAACCTCCCTTACATGCCTTTACCTCATTATATATGAGCCAGGTGGCGACCTTGTGCACCAGAGCAATTTTTCTGACCAAAGGTCAGGTATTTTGCACAAAACTTATGAATACATACGTTATTGAATTATTTTAACTTTTAACACAGAGGTAAAGCCAAAGTTTTTTTCAAATCTCCTTCAAAGATGGCGGTTATAACTTTTGCGATGGAATCTAATAATATACAAATGCGATATCAATGAAATTTTGGTTACCAGTTAGAGTTGGTAATGGCAAATATATCACAAAACAATTAGATCATTCAGAATTAGGAGTCCAGAATAATGAAAAAATTAAAAAGGAAGTCTTAAATAAAATACGTGAATGCACATTATGAAATTTTTTCGAATGTAAGCGTGCATTCATACAGACAAATTTTACTTTGAAAAAATTTTGTTAATTTTCTTTTAAGCTTTGTTTGGTGTTCAGACACACTAAGTTTTCTTTTACAAATTTTGTTTCCTTCTGTTTGATCGTTCTTAATTTTTGGACGTTTTGTATTTGGTGCTTATAGCTCAAATTGTAAGGAAGAAAATAAGTGCAAGGTGTGATCGTCCTTGGACAAACTGTAATTAGAGTTGAACGCGTCTTAAAAAAACCTTTCTTATGATATCCATATTGTATATGTTGGTAAGGTAACAGATTGTCAAATTAACAAAAAATGTTAAAATAGACCATTTTTCAAAATGGTCCAGCTCACGAGACATCAAAGCTGGAGCAGAAATATTTTAAAATTCATTTTAAAAAAGTTTAAGGTTTATTTTTAGAAGGGAACATCGAGAACTTTTTTGGTGATTCTCTTTAATGCACATATATACAACTGTGTACAAGCAACGAGCGAAAAACAAAAATACTGCTTATTATTCTTTCCCTTTCTCTCCCTCATAAAATCTATACTGCAAAGTAAAATTTGCCTGTGTAAGCGGGGTCTAAGTTTTATTATCACATAGGTAAGGAAATGTAAGTTAATTCCTTGCTTAATTCAATAACACAATTTTGTACACAAAGTGTGTGCGCACACACTGCATGGGATGATTTTATTTTTGCAGAAAAACAAAAGAAAAAAGAACAAATTCAAGAAAGATATCTTCAGCTAGGCCTTATAATCGACCAACCTAAAAAAGGAGAAGGAAATTCGAATGATGAAAATACTGCAAGAAGATTTCTTCCAATCCAAAAACTGCAGCATCTATCGCAGGTGTAGATTATGAGTTAGTAAGAGGATTCAAAGGCATATTACGTGTCTTAGCACACAGCAAAAAGATAAACGCAAAAAAAATTCTGAAAACGCCAATAAAACAGCTGCACTTTACAATGAAGAATACTCTTGGAGATATATGTCTTCAATGGTTCATAAAATTTTTTGTATTGGAGAACAAATTATTCAACATAATTTGCTACCAATAGGAGATCTGTCTGAAGAAGCGCAAGAAAAAAGGAACAAAGACTACAGATTCTTTCGCGAACAAAGCACGAGAAAAATGTCTAGATGTTGTACTAATGAAGACCTTATCACCATTTTGTCGTGTGCTTTAGATCCATATATATCCAACATTCGACAAAAATGGAAAACAACTCCAGTCGAATTAGAAGAGGAGGCTTAACAACTATTAAAGGATGAAAGATGAAATTCAGAAAAATTTGTACAGAAATTGCAAAATGTATAGTGGCTCTTTGATTTGAATGTATACGTATTTATGTAAATTCATTAATATTATTTTATAAATTGTTATAGAAATATTTAAAACAAAATAAAATTTTAATTAAAAAAGGAATTTTTCATTAAAACTTTTCGTTATTAAGAAAGTTCATAAAAGTTAAATTTTTTATTTCAAAATGATGTTTTAGGAAACCAATATTGGGTCATTGTTGCTTTTAAGCTTTAAAATATTGCCAGGGCCAAAATTTGGCGTTTCCTGTAAGATTTAGCGTTTAGAACTATTAATAATTATAATTTGTAACAATAAGAATAGGAAATACATATGAAAAAATTTTTTATAATATTTTAACACTTGCCTTATATAATCAACTTCAATTAATAATGGTAACGTCTTTCGTAATTTTTTTTGTCGGTCGGCGTTTGTGTTTTTTATCAAAAATTAAATTTAAAATCCTACCTACCAAACAGAAAACCGCATATCAAAATTTCGATCCAATCAAAAGTTACGGACTTTTGACCGCCTTCTCGCCAAATGTGCCGCTGTGCGGCGTATGTTTACAAAATGTGCTGGTAGTAGCTGTTGATTATAACTTGAGAATGGCATAAAATGTGTCTAAAAAGTCGTTAACCTTATACTGTTGCTGTGAATGATGAATCATTAGTAACAACAATAATAACAAAGAAAAAATGACAAACAGACAGAGTGACATAAACAATATACAGGGTAAATTGTGCACATATTAATAAACTTAAAATTACAAAAGTCAAGTTGAGACGAGACGCTAAATGTTATCGAACGTATCGAATTAGGTTGAATAGAGTTAAGTTAACTTAACTCTATCTAGAATTATTATTAAACAATTTCGTACACATACTGCAGCGTCATTATTTTTATACCATTATAATGTAAAAACAAAAATAAAACGAATAAAGTTTAATAAAATAAATATAAAATGAAAAACGAAATTTTTGTTTAAAATTCTTTTTGTAAACATTTGGCTGTGAAATTATGATTGAAGCGACAGAGTGGAAATTAAAAAAAAAAAAAAAACAACTTCTATTGTAAATATGAGTAAATTACGGAATGAATAAATGGCACATTGAAATTAAAAAAAATACTTATTTAAAAATTGTTAATGTCAGCTCATGTTGACATTCATTAACGTTGAAAGTATTTAAGGGTGGAACCTTAAGAGAATTCATCAATAAAATTAAAAGGAAACATTTTAATCGCTTCAATGAAAAATATTTAATTTAAGTGATGTTTGTGATCAAAAACATTCGATGATTACAAATCTACTAGCCCGACTTTCTGGCGATTGCATTGTAACATATCTAACGTAAGAATCTCGTAATATAATGTTTACATTTAAAATTGAATATGTGCCACTACAATAGAAACCAACAAGATCTTATAGATAGCTGCAATCAAGTATGAGATCATACAGGAGTATACATTTATAGCTGTTGTATTGAATTTTGTTTGATTAAAAACAGGAAATTGTAGTTCCAATCATACGCCAACGCATCTTCTTTACAAAACAAATTGAATTTTTTGTTTGTTTAAAACATGACTCAATGATGGTTTTTTCTGTTTGCAGCAGAATAAGCCAATTAAAAAAGTAACTAAATTTGGACGGATGGAGGATGGACAAATAAAATAGAATAAAAATTAAAAAACGATTAAACTTAATTTTGTGAAAAGATATCAGCAATCATAAAAAAAGAGTTAAAAGCTAAACAGAAATATAAAATTGCACAAAAATATTGATACTTGAATCAAATAATGCTTCCAGAAAAAAAACTGAAATTAAAAATAAAATAAAATTAAGAAAAATATTAATAAAGTTAAAAATTAAATTAAAAATAATTGCTGTTATTACTAAAAAATGTTTGCTAACAAAGTATGATATTGTGATAAGAAATTAAAAACTGCAACAAATTTCTTTGGATCTTGGAAGTGTTAAGGTGCGGTCAGATTAGTCATATTACTGACTTTTACAAATGTTTATTCCTGACACTTATCATTAGGAATGACGATTAAAAAAAAAGAGAAAAAGAGAAATTATTTTTATAATAAATTAGTGGTTACGTCTTTATGGTCAAATTTTTAAATATTTTTTAAGTTGTCAAAAAACGTCATGGTGCCAAATCAAAATTTAGGTCGCCAAATGAGCTTAAAAATCGCCACGTTTGGCAAGAAAGCGCTATATCTCACAACCCTGAGGGACGGCGGAAGCTTTCTCTTATCAAACCGCTCTCACCTGCAAAGTTTTGACCGTCTGATAGCCTTTTTATGTTTTTAAATGCATTCAAAGAGTGCGTAAGAACGATATAATGATCCAGAGAATCAATTGCGAAGAGAATATAACACAGCGATTTGTGTTCAACTTTTTTATATTTGTTATTTTTAGAATATTTCTTGAAAAATCTATTATTCCGGAATTATTTCTCAAAATTTTTACCGAAATTTGATCAAATATCGATTCTGTAATTTATTAGTAAATTTCCGTTTTTTTTGAAAATTTATTTAAATTATTTTTGTAAAAGCAAAAATAGTAACTCAAAGCTTTAAAATGACATAACAAAGCTTTTTTTTTTGCCTTGTAATAATTAAACAATCAGGTTCCACCAAAGATGAAATATTGAGCCATCACAAATTAGACATCTGGTAACAGATTTAGGATGTTTGCTGCGTTACTGATATCGGTTACCTTGACAGAGCAAACTTTCACTTGCGAAAGCTTAGACGCAGTGGTGTTTGTAAAAATATTTAATAAGATCTATGTATAAATATAGAATAACCTCTTTTCTCCACTATAATATTGTCAAGATTTAAAAACTTTTTCTTTATTTTCAAATGTTACACAATAGTAAAGAAAGGTGTATTTTAACGACCTTAAAAACTGCTATTTTCTAATATAAAAAGGCTACTCTAAGCATTGAGGAGGAAATATTAAGAAAAATAATAAATATCTCAGTTCACAATCTTGTGCACATCAGATGGCAAATTTACACAATTGTAAATATTATCTATCATATCTGAACGACCTCTTTGGTTTAGTTTGCAACACTTCTTGCAAAACACGAAATTCACAACTGACTGATTTATAGAAGAATTGTTTTCCACTTGATTTTCTAAATAAAAAACATCTCTAAAAAAAGCTTTAAAGAACAACTAGTCGACTCTGTAAGAGACGATGCTGCTGAAGAGATGATAAGGCAGTGAAAGCAATTTTAGATGAACTGGCCAAAAATTGTTGTATTCCACGTCGCAAATTTTCTGGCGCAATACCTAAATAAAATATTTGGAGAAACAATGTTTTGACAGCGATGGATGAATTTTCCGATCGACTTGGTTCACTGAATGACAGCTGTTGGCTTGCATTGTTTAATGGTATAGAGTAAAAATAAGCTATACAATTTTACATATATATAATGCAAGACGATTTGCACAGGATTGTGAATTGGCCTAATGCTTATTTGCAAAAAAAATTTCTTAATATAAAACATCACGAAGATTGAAGATGTCTTCATAATTGTCTCAAATGACATTCCTTTGAACTGGTTTCAAAATAATTTTGTACTTTAAGTTGAACTAAAATTTATACTATTTTTAATGTAAGCGATAGCCAATTGGCCAAATGCCTTTTGACGGCGTATATTTTGTTAGAATATTACGAGATAGGAAAATAAACAATTTAAAGAAATCAAGCACTGTAAATACTTGCAATAACAAACAATGTAATGTATTATAAAAAAAGTTACAACACGAATTCATTGCTTCTTATTAATTGTTCCTTTTCATTGAAAAAAGAACAAATTTTTAATAAAACAAATGTCTGATTTCATTGTTATCTATTTCGTTTAAATTTTTTCTTATTGATTTTAAATAATTGACAGAAAATCATTTGTAATTCTTAACGTCATGATATATCGGGTTTTAGTTAAAATCAACTTTAGGATCTTAACAACTACTTATAAACATGCATGTATACAAATGTTTATGGATGAATGTATGAAAGTATCAAACAAAATTTCATGCCTCGTAAGGACCCCCTATCAAAAAATACATCCGTTCTGTTGTTAACGATAATTTATTTATTCTCAGATTTCTTTGTAAAAATGTCTATCTCTATGAAGTGTGTGATTAGTGTTTTATAAAGTCTTATGCTTGTATATTAAAACGAAGAAAAATCAAAAATCTTTAAGTTACATCAGATCTTGTTTTGCAGATAATGCTAAGGGATAATAAAAAACTAAAAATTCTGGCAATTGAATTTATGCAAATCTTGTCTTTATTTCTTATACCACAGACTACATTTTCGTTTTTATTTTACCAATTCTTTTTTTATATTATTGGTAGAATATTTCATTGTTTGACACCAGAAAAATTTGCAAGCTAAAAATAACAACAACACCCGCGTCAACGTTTATTTCTATGAAAGAATTGGTAAAATATTATGAAAATGGCAGATTTACAGAAAGATTGAAAAACAAAGACGTGTTAACTAATCTGTTGCTGTGTTAAAAAAATAAGAAAGAATTATTTGTATTTAAGATTTTACTTGTAGTCAAATGATTTTTTTTTTGCAAAAGAATTAAATTATTTTTTTATTTGAGTAGTTTTGCTCTGTTTTATTAGTGACATACACCATTTCACTTGAAAATTAAACAAATTTTATTATTTAAGAAAAAATCGCGAACTGACTTAAACTCAAAACTATTTAATTAAAATAAAATACTTTGTAAACTTTAAATATTTTAAGTTAAAGTTGAGTTTAGTTGAGGCTGAGTTGTAAGACTTAATTTATTTGGTGACATTTCTTTTAATTCCCTTTGAAGTTATCTAACAATTGTTTTCGTTAGCTCTCCTTAATCCTTAATTTTATTAACATTATGGAAACATAATATTAATGCTTTCGAAGTTACGAAAATCTTTTAATAACCAATATTGCTTTATGGGCTAAGAATTTTTTAAAAGCAAAAGCTTTTCAATGATACCTACATTGATATTTTAAAAAATATGGTACACATTCGTAATTTTCTATGACAGTTCAGAGGCGCATAACACGGAAATTAAAGGCGAGCGCCAATTTTTTCACTTGAGGTTTCCTCTTATTTTCTTATTGGGGGTAGCTGTGGTATTTTCCCGTTGCTTCAAAGAACGTAGACCAATCTAGCTGAATCTCTAGCTCATCTAGTGCCTTGGCAAAGTTCTTTCGACCCGAACAGAGACGGATACATGGAAATCGCTCAATCGACTTCGCGCATATAAGGACTCCAGTACTATATGGAGTCGGAATGGATATTGCAGAAACTACAAATAGAATAACCAACTAAGATATATCCTTTGTCCACCTGTGGTATACCCTTCACCACATATCACAAATAATTAATTTAAGTAAACAGGATCAAAATCTCATATTAAATACAATTTTTTGATCTTCGACATTACTGTAGTTATTTTTTTTCTCATTTTATTTGTACAGTTTTATTATCAAAGTTGTTTTACAAACATTAATGTAAAATAATTAGTTTTTGCTAGTGATGTAATTAATTTTTAAGTTTTGAATCAAAATCTGATTTTTAGTTTATTTTCATTATGCCTCATTTTATTGAGTTGTCTTGCTTCTTATGGGTAGTATTTGGATGTTTATAATTTAATGATAAGCTTCGATTAAATCTTTTGTTTTAATATTTTTTGTAAAATCTCAAGTTTCAATTTCTCGGTGAAACCTCGATTTTTTAGTCGAAGTTTTTAGAATGTATACGACAATTTACAGGATTTCTTCCCTCCTTTTTACGAAAATTATTATTTTTTGTGAATTTGTGGTATTTGTTTTATTCAGTCAAGTACGCTAATTCACACAGTTCTTTAACCGAGACTAACTATAACTAGTAAGAGAATTAAATATAGGTTCAGACTTTTGACTATTTCCGTAAAAATCAGAGTCTCAGTCATCGCCTTACTTATTTTCATAAAATCAGTTTCTAACATAAAGATAAAATTAGCAACTTTTATTTATTATCGCGGGAATAAAATACATAATTACTAAATAATACATAATTACTAAAATGGATATCCCAAGCATAAAGTTTTTTTTTATAATTTAAATTACAGGTAACTAAGAAATAGGTGAGGATAATGCGATAAAGAAACTCTCATAGCCTTTAATACAAATGTACAATAGTAAAAAGATTAAGCATTAAACTTCCATAAATATGAAAACTGATATAAATACTTAAATTGATTATTAATGCTTGCTGGCCCCATAGAACACAATAATCCATTTTTCCCAAAACAAAAAAAGAGCAAAATACAATTTTAAACATAATAAAACCATTAACAGCAACAGAAATGTCCTCAAAATTAAAAAATAATAACTGCAACTACAGTACAACCATAAACAAAACAACAACTACAATATAATCAAAACGATTGTAGCCACATAAAATTGTCAAGTTTATGAGACAATTTTAACGATTAAAATATGGGTTAATGTTATTGTTGTTGTAATAAATGTATTTGGCATCCAAAATAGCCGGCAACGACGGACAGTGTTCAAAATTTAAACTGCGCCGTATCCAACGCTGTGTTAACAAATAATAAAATTTATATTTTCTACAAAAAAAAATCATAAATAAAATTTATGAATTTAATGAGCTTTTTAACCGTTTAGTTGATAAATAAAATATTAGAAAATCATAAATAATTTTTAAATCAGTTTAACAGATGCAACACAAGCTAACAAATTAACAAGCAGCCAAATAAAAGCAAATTTAAAAGCATTTTTATTGTCAAAAAATAAACCGAAACTTCTATACAAATGTAATTCCCTATTTAACTAAAAAAACGAGTAAACAGACAAAACAAACATTTTTACAATATCACACTGCTCAACATTGATTTTAATTTTTAGTTTCTTTTGTGCACTCACTGTCTAGTGAAAGTGTTTGTAAAGCGATTTCGATTGTTTAATTATGTTTTCGAGCACTTCGAATGACATGAATGAATTTTAGTAGTTTTGAAACATAAATTATAATTGAAGACAGAACTACAGTTATTACATATTTAAATAAATAAATATGGAAATCAGATCAAGCGAAAAATTAAATTTCCATGTGAAGTCCGTATATCGAAATCATATCATATAAATCCATTTGAAGTCCGCATACTTGTATGAATAATATCTACATAAGTAATTCTGTGCTACAGTGTGGACCAAAGGAGTTTTCCAATTTGATCCAAAGTAGGAAAGATGCAAGAAATATAACTTTAAGCCGCACATTTTTTATTTTGTGTTTTTGCTCTTCAAATCTGCTATTTATACGTCCTTTAATATTAGTTATTTTCATTATCACCACTAACTTAACAAACTAATAAACAAACATCGTTTCCTTTTTTTAATTCTCAAAAAGGAATATTAAACTTCTTCAGTGCAGCAAATATGCAGATAAAGTGAATGAAATAAATGGTAGAAAGAAACATTTAGTCTTCATGTTCTATGTGTCGTTTTAAACGCGAATTTATTGACCAGTTTTTAATGTTTTGGATAAAAACATCGCAAACCTGCTCATAATCTAATGTCTAAAGCAGGAATTACTATTAGTATTTTTTTTTGTATTATGTTGTTTTTTATTGCTGTTAGTTTTTTTCTACAACTCTTTGCCAAAACGAAGTTATTATTTGTTAGAGTATTAAAAAAAGAAATACAAACAATCACTTGTAAGGTTATTGATTCCCAAAAAAATTTTTTTTTATTAATAAATTTTAAATGTTATATTTAGTTTCCACCGTAATTTTTTTGCATTATCTTTGTTTATTGTTGGAGAAAGAACTAGAAGTGTACAGAGACACTTTCTGTAACGTAGTAATAATATAATATTTACGGCTTCTGGTCCTCTCAACCAGGATCAAATTTTAATTCGACATTGACTTTGGAACAAGATGTTTAGAAAACTTCATTCGCATAGCATATCGAATAGAGACGTTTAGATTTGTATCGACTGTTAAGCTGTGATTCAAGTCTAATATAGCTGTTTTGGGTGAAAAGGATAGATGGAGAAATGTCTGTGGATATTTTGTTAAATATTTCTTCCATTCCTTAATAAAAACACTTTGTATTGCTCCGATACTTCCGTTACTCCATAGGTATCCTATAGACAACTCTCCGGTATTTTGTTTTCTCATTCTAACAATACTGTAGCTCTTAAATATGCTCTGAAGCGCAGCCCGTGCCTGGATATCGCACTTGTGTTTAATAAATAACAAGATCAAGTTAGCAGATTTATTTCTTAAAGCATTTGAAAATTTCTAATCAGGTTTGAAAATGTGTTCAATAATTCGTGGTGTCAAGTAATTAAATGCGACAAAAAACTCAACTGTATTGTGCGACTCAAGTGGCAAAGCCACAAGCCGAACCTAAGCCGAAAAAAGTAAATTTTAATTCATTTATATTATTTACGGTTCAAATCCTGGCTGGGAAAAAATTAAAAGAATGATTCATTTAGAAACCAAGAAGTGAAGCAAAACAAAAAAAAAAAAAAAGAATAAATAAATAAATAAGTATTTTAATAAATAAATTTTAAAATCAAAACTACCAAAATAGGTAGTTTAAATTTTCTTTAACTGTACAAAAATCTCTTTTTTAACCTGATAACATCAATAACGTCTTCCAACTAAGACACGCAAAAATTTAAGAATTACCGTAATGTATTGAAATTGCTGGCAGTATAAAGTTACTCAAACGCCTTTATTTAAAGCTTATCATATTTCCTTTTTGTGACTTTTAAGAGAATGATCTTAACAGAAAAGATAAATGTGTTTTCAAAACCGAAGAGCTAAATATCATTAAAGCAACCAGGGATGAAATTTATATACAAGGCAATAGATTTAATTTCTTACTTCCGTCTGGATCTTGAAAGAGCTAAGTGATTTTTTATTACGACGTTTATTAAAAGGCAGAAATCGTAAATCATGCAACATGGAGCCTTATGAAGCATTAAAGATATTTAACCTGCTAGATCCTTAAATAATGATAGCAGCAACTACAAAAGCAAAAGCTTGTGTTAATTAGGTTCGTAAAATACCACCCAGGAAAACAGCCAAAGGAGCTTTAAACTGATGTGAATATAAACTTCCAAAAATATTTTTTATTTTAAATATTTTTGTTTATGTGTATTGTGTAACCTGAAAATAAGACATCCAAAGTTTTAACGTAGTACATTTAAACTCAATCCATGCCATGTTTTCAAACAAACTACCAGGCCTTAAGATATAAAAAATACATTTGTTGAAACATCGCTAAACATTTTTTATTTAATCATCCACACGAAAAAATTTTTCAATGTAAAGCTATCAACACGTTATTAAAATTGAACAAAATTTTATGAGATTTTCAAATTTTCCTTTTACTATTTCGTAATAACAAAACCAAAAAACAAAAACACAAATGTTTTTTTGACACGCATTTGGGCAAAACAAAAAATACATAAAAGTTAAATTTAAATTTGTCTTAATATTATTTCGTACTTACGGGCATTTTTATGTTCCAAACAAATTTGTTTACATGTTGATGTAAACAACACTCGGGTGTGCCACTTAATAAACCAAAAATAGGCACAAAATAAAAAATTTAACAAGAAAACATTGAATAAATTTACGATAAATAATAACAACGCAGTACATGTTTTTGGTCATTAGTTGGTAAATTAAAGGCAAACAGTTACAAGCATTTAGATTTATATGCACTAATAATTATATTTATTTTGTCGTATTGCTTGTATCAATTTAAATATCAATTATTTGCTTTGCTTGGTCCCGTTGAAAGTTGGCCTCATGTCATTCATTTTTATCACTCATGGCGCACCAGTTACTTTTTCAATACTCAAGAGGGCAATAGGTTTATAACATTACAAAGACTAGCTTAGTTTATCACATTAGTTGTAGAAAATGAGTTTAAACGTTTTTATGGTAAAACTAGTTCAGGGCAGAGTTCTCAGTTATGGCCAATTTTCGCCAAACGGGACGATGAAAATCCTGGCTTAAAAATTTAAGAATTGCGACTGGTGATATTTAAAATACTTACTGATATTTTCTACTATAGTAAAAATGCATTAAAACAGGATAATGTGGCCTAGAATTATATATTTTGTCAGTCTGCCTTGTGTATGAATTAAAATGTCGAATGGTAAATTCTTATTGCCAGTTTTTACGAAAGAGGAATTTGAATTACTTGGTCAGCCTGCAAAAACTGAGTAGGTAATATTGAATGGCAAAAAAATAGCTTGGAATAAGTTATACGGAATTTACACTATGCAATCTTTTCATGAAACTATCATGAAATTTTTGTTTGTTAAGGAACCAAAAGGAGTAAGCAATATGGTATGTATGTATTGCTTAAATTTTGAGGGGATATTACTTTCGCTTATGTTAATTTTAAAAAAGCATATCGCTGCAACTTAAATAAATAATTGCATAGTATAAATCTGGACTTACTTTAACTACTTAACAGAAAAAGAAAAAGTGAGAAAGTTCTTAACAACTGTAAGCCCGAAAAGTTAACTTTTATGAAGAGAATGCTAAATGGCAAAAATATTTAACACGAGTTTAAAACTGTTGGCGAAAGTTATATTTTAATTATTTTTTTTTTTTTTTTGTATTGCAACTTCAATACTGAACATCGATTTATTTATAACAAAAAACCGCTTTTTAAAATAGTTCTGCTAAACTTTTCTAATCAATGATTTTTAAAATGCTTTACTGTTTTTTTTTTGTAAAACTTTTTTATTACGAACAATATATAGGGTAAATCTTATTTTGACTTGTTGTTTAATATGTTCTTAATCACAGCTATTACGAATTACGAATGATATTATTTTAAAAGTATTTTAGATAATTATTAGTTTTAATGATTATCAACTGCTAAATAAATATGTTAAAGAAAGCTGTTTATTTAAGGGCTTAAAATACATATATAACGGAATAAAATATGAAAAAAAATATTTTTAATACCTTAAATACGAGTTATATTTTTAACCTTTATTTATTGATTTTTGTTTTTTTTTATTCTCCTTACAGACCAGAAAACTTTTCGGAAAAAATAAAAGGTATTTGATACTAAGTGTTACAAAAAATACAAAATATAAACATTATCGGAGCCAGGAGATAAGCCAGTTTTAAAACTAAATTTTGCCTTCCACTATTTTTACTATCGAAGGGAATTTTTTAATGCATGGCGCAATTTGCATTTTTAAACGTCTATAACCCCCACCAAAAAATTGCGCTTGGTACGCTAATACGCTAAAAACAATATTCTGTGGCTGCAATATCCCGCATGAAAAACTGTAAATGTACCAAAAAAGGTGTGCATGAAACGAAATTAAAAACCTTTATAAAATCTTTAAAAGAGAGTTTTTAATACCCCTATGAAAAACTCACTGTCTGACTGAGTGACTGACTATCTGGTTTCTTGGTTGGTTGGTTTAACTGATGTGCTAAACAGTAAAACCACAGGTCTAATTACAGACAATTAAACAGATGAAAAGCCTGTAAAAGAATGAAATAAAAACGTTCAGTATTATTTTTCGGATTTAATGCAAAACCATTGTCACATTGTATAAAAGAATTAAGAAAAAAAAACAACTAGTAGTAGATTAAATATATTCAAAGCAAATCTTGACTTCATTATCGTTATACTCTACTAAAGCTTTTATTTCAATACCAACAGAAAAGTAAAAATTGTGTGATCTAAAAAATTAAAGAATAATAATGACCAGATTTTCTTTTGCAAATTTAATTTGAAAACAAATTTGAAAATAACTAGAAAAACAATCAGTCAGCTTAAGGCTGCTGTCAGAGAACGTTGCTTAAAGTGGTTGATAATAAAATTCTTTTCATATTCCTTTTACTTAATTTATTTCGCTAAAATAGCTACGGTAGATACTTACGAAAAATTGTGATGTCAGAGTAAGCGATCAATGATCCCTGTTCAGCCGCTTTCACTTTATTTTAATTTAATATTTGAATATTATATATTCTTCTGAGAAATATTTTAAAATTTAATTGGAAGTGTTTAACGTTATTGTAACGATTGTGAATTAAGTTAACCTTCATTAAGTCATGCTAAAAGATTTTTTCTCTTACAACTAACTATAATTAAATAATCTTAAAAAAACTTAAGATTAAATAATCCCTAATTTTTTTTTCTGTTCTTTTAAAACTTTCTTCTTTTGTAATAAAAATAAAATTATAAAAAATTAGGTGAATTCAAGTCATCATATATACTAACACAAACATACACATACTAAAGCATTTCAATTAATAATTAATTTAAATATTTAATTCGTAAATATTTCAAATTGTTGTATACAATAAAACCTTGAAATGCAAATAATTTTGCAATTTTACACAATAAGTGTTAACAGCGTATAAATTTCAAAACAAATGTCTTCATTAATTAAATCAATATGCGCCAAAAAATATTGTTTCATTATCTATATGACTTTTAAGCTTTTTTATTTTAAAGCAAATATTGATAACAAAAAAATAAGGTGCCTAAATGAACAAATAATTCTACACATAAACGAAAATACTTTGTTTTTGCAATTCTATTTGCAGATATAAATATCCGAAATATTTGATTGTACTCTGAAGAGCAGTTCTCTTAAATTCTGACCGCCCTAAAGTTGTCATTAATTTTGGCTAAAAAGCTATTTGTATTTAAAAATTTTTCAATGGCGTTGATTAACTTAAATAAGGCATCATAAAACTAAATTTTCGTTTTAAAATATGTTGCTTCAAATTTTATCCTTGATTTTGCTAAAATTTTATTACTATTCCTTGATGTTCTTAATTTTAAAGGAATCGACTTTCCAAGATTCTGAGTACCTTTGATAATTGTGATTTTTTAATGATCTTTGTTTTAGATCTGCTCTGTATAAATTTGCTCTTAATTTACATCATGAAGTTTTGAAAGCAAAATTTGCTTGACCATTATTTCAAATGTTTTGTATCAAAATTTAGAGATTAACCTTCAACAGATTGAGGGAGAACACTTTAACTCTTTATTAAGTAATTTGCCTCGATCTTTAATAAAAAAATTTTGTTCCATTAAAATTCGTTATAATGTAGTGGGGCCGCATTCCTACATTTATGCACGTGCAATATTTAGTTGTGAAAGAATCACGTCTGGTTCAGCCAGGTTGCGTTAATTATAATAACAACATTTGAATTAAACTGGTTTTTCGTTATTTTGTGTTGGCACCTTTTCATTTAAACTAATCGTGATTTTGGACACTCGCAAGGGATGCCTATTCTGAGATCAATCCCACGCAACGTAGGAAACAATAAATAATGCTTGTATTCTTAATGTATTAAATATCGCATGACGCTAAAATGTTATAATAAACCCTGGATAAAATAAACTTCTTCCGTTTCTGTGAATGTAGGGTATTACCCTATTTGCGATTGATTCCAAGATATAGAAACGATTATCTTTATATCTAAATGAGTTTACGATATTGTTAAACAAATAAGGGGTTTCTAAGAAGAAACGTAGATAAAAATAGTGTTGAGTATTGTAAGTATAGATAGATTATAGAAAATATTTAACGTTATGTTGCACAGCTGGTTTTTATTTTGTATTTTTTTTCTTTACGTTAAGATGGGTTTTCAAGGTATTTAATTGTTTTTGAACGATTTCTTTTTTTTATAAGCTTTGAAAATGGGAGTGATAACATTAAAAAGAGAAGAAATCTCTACAAAATATATAAAATTAATTTCTGATAGTCATGCAATCAGTACACAAACATCGTGTTTATTTTTTTATATTCAATTCAGCTGGTTGGATTTTTATATTTATATATGTCGATTTAATAATAAAATGTGTTTTTAACGTGAGTAATTTGTAAATAAAATTTTAATAGAAGTTTAAATTGTGAAAATGTTTTAACAGGTTACCTAGCCAGATGGGGGTGAGCTCATTAACAATAAAATTTTTTTTAATACTTTTTGTTTATTAATTAATTTCCAAACTGTGCATTTAAAAGTTTTTTATTATCTTCTTTTTTAAATTTTTTTTTTAATTGTGCGTCAAAAGAAACTATACACCTATGACTTTCAAGTGTAAGACTTTTATTCATTATTCTTTTTTGTAATTTTATAAAGCATTTTATATTTTTTATTTAATATACATACGAGTATTTCTTTCTTTTCCATTTTATTAAGAAATAATAATAGAACTACACAACAGCAAAATATATATAATGAAAACAAAAAGAACTTCATTTTTTAGCGTGAAAAGTAATTGTACATTATTTATATTTCAAAATATTACTGGTAATTAAAAAAAATAGTATTTAGTTTGATTGGCATTTGATTTTATTACAGCTTGCAGTCTCCTAGGCATCGATTTCATTAGCTTTCTAGTTACTTCGGCGGAAATTTTGTGCCATTCTTCCATTATCACTTTGAGGGAATCCTTGCTGGTAATTTCCCTTTTTCTTATTTGGCGGTCCAGATGCTCCCACAAATGTTCGATGAGGCTAAGATCGGGTGAGTGGGGGGATGATCCAACTGTTTTGGAGTATGATAAAGCAGCCATTCCTTTACTATTTTGGCAGTGTGCTTGGGATCGTTGTCTTGCTGAAAGACCCAAGTGCGATCCAAGCCCAATTTTTCGACGCTCTGTGCCAAGTTATTTTTTAAAATGTTGAGGTAATCTTTTTTATTCATAGTGTTTTCTATGAAAACAAAATTTCCTATACCATTGGCTGCCATACATATCCACACCATGACCGAACCACCACCATGCTTCACTGTGAACATTACATTTTGGTGAGCAAATTCAGAATTTTTGTTTCTCCAAATTTTAACAGGTTTTTTACTACCAAAAAATTAAAATTTGCTCTCGTTGCTAAAAATCACATTATTCCAGAACATTTGAGTGCGATTTTTTTACTTTTTAGCAAACTCTCGACGGCGACGTTGATTGGCTACCGATATATAGGGTTTTCTTCTTGGAATTCGTCCATACAGTCCATTTGCATGTAGTGCTCTGAGTATTGTGCTGGCACTAACATTATACCTGAGCTTTCTGAAATATTTTCAGATATTTTTACGGCACTTTCTGTTGAATTTTGTTTCACTTTACGCACAATAGACCGTATTTGAGTACTTTTTAGTTTGGTTGGCCTTCCCGATTAAGAGCGATTTTTTAATTTTAAAAACTTTTTGTACTTATCAATTATACATTTTACAGTATTGTTACTTCTTTCAATTATGGAACCAATTTCACGCACGAATTTTCCTTCTTCGTAATGTTTTATCACAAGCTTACGAATATCTAAAGAAAATTGTTTACCCATGTCCGAAAAAACTTTCTTGTTTGAAATGTTTACGAAAAAACCAAGTCTAAAACTTATATAGGTAAAATGTCATAGAAAGCAAATTACAAAATGTAACGGTACTTGTTAACTGTAAAATTCCTTATTGTGCACAAAAGATGTACAATTTCTTTTGACGCGAGTAATATGACGATTTTTTTTATTTTGTTGTATATTTTTTGTTGCTGTTGCAGTTTTTTATTCTTTCTTAATGAAGTAAGAAAAAAGAAATATATTAAATAAAAAATACAAAATGTTCAATTAAATTAAAAAAAAAAAATGATGAATTAAAGTCTTAAACATTGCTACTTTTTTCCAATACATGGTCACTCTATCATATAAATTATACTTTCAGAACTGCGATCGCTTTAAATTATACCATAATGTTGCTTGATTTGTTTAATTAGCTTTAGAATAAATTATATTTGTAATATTTAAAACAAAATAAATATTCATTAGCCAAAATTCGATATTTTTATTACCAAATATTGAAAAAATAACATGACAGCTTGACAGCATCTTTGAATTTCAAACACAATTTAAATAACAGAAATTAATGTACTTAAGGCCACTTAAGTAGATTGAAAGAAAGAAACTCTATTGGTATTTGGTAACAAAACATTTATCAACATCCTAAACTAAATGAGTTTTTAATGTGCCATATTGTAGTCATCTAATTTTTTTTATAAATATAAATACTTCACTTTATGACATCAGCCGCGTAGTATATGTGTTTTTAATTTTAAACAAAATTTAAACGTTAGCGTTGTTTTTCTTTTTATAAGTCACCAAAGTGCTTGTGACCTTGCATATGCAACAACCGGTTCGAATTATTTAATGATTAAAATTTTGTGTTTTTCGTATGATAAATCACGTTTACAAGTTTCAAATAAAACGTTAAAATGTAACAAATATTTAAATTAATTTTCACTATCTGTAAATGTTAAAACCTAAAGCTTATCTCTTAAAAAATTTTGTTAATTGTTTTAATCGCATATTTAAGTTAAAAGTATTTGTTATTCATTATTCTGTGTTTATAATTTAAATTCAGGAATATGTTTCATACTGTAATAAGAAGTACACTGCCAAGTTATTATTTTACAATACTGGAGAAAGTAACTTAACTTTAGTTAATATATTTACAAAAATTTTAGTATAAATTATAAGATAAGTCAATGGTCGACCATTAGCATTTATAGGCCAATTAAATTTTAAAAAAATAGTTTTTTTGCTTTTTTGTGTTTCCAAATTTAACTTTTAAGCGGTTGTTGTTTGTTTAAAATATTAAAGTTATCAAAAGCTCATATATCTTTATATGCTATTTTTTTCTCAAGTGTCAAAAATGTTTTAGGGTTGCAAAAAAATGCACACACTTATGTTGGCTGTAAGCATGTCAAGTTGTAAGCAAACCAGTTTGCACATTGCATCAAATTTTTTCAAAAAGTTGAAAGACACTAAGAAAAACTGACCAGATTGTTTGATTACCTTTAAACAGAAACGTAACAACACACAACAAATTTTGTAAGATCTTAGCTGTATTTTTATTTTCTACTCATAAGGTGTTTAGCTTTAATATTATTTATTAACCGCAACAGTCCTTGACCTTAACGGTTGTTATTAATTATCCATCATCATAATTATCATCAGCAGCCATTAAGATACAGTTCATATATTCATAGGCACACTTGCATAGATCGTAAGTTTGAATGAATGCTTTAATATGCTGGGCTTTTCATGCAGACAAGTAAAGTAAACGCTAAAAGTCCAATGACGTCGTTTTTCGGCTTGAAGTTACAAAAAATTATTGTTGGTATTAGTTTGATTTCTAATATAAAAAGATACGTTTAACTTTGTTTCTTTGGCAAGTGATTTATGAAAAATGTAATGTAATGTATTTTTTTTCGTAAAGGTAACTAACAATTATGCTAAAAATAGAGTTTTACTTTAATTAGTCATGCATACTTACAAAGGCCCTCACGTCATTCCAATATTGAAAGACCACTATTTCCCGCACCCAATTTTAAACGTAAATTAAGTAAATATTGAGATGAAATCAAAAAATATGCAACCATATTTCGCTAAATGTTTGTTCCAAATAATGTCTTAACGAAAAATTTAACAAATAGTTAATTTAAACTTGACTTGCTTTATTTCTGTAAATTTAGTAAGGAATTGCAACCTCGCACCTGAAAATTTGTGTTTTTCTAAGATTTTATATTATAAATAAATAATAAATAAAACAAAAGGCTAGAAAAATAAGTACATTTAAAAAAAGGTTTAAAAAATATAAGACCAAAATGTTATATTTCAAGCCAAATCAAAAACCTTAAACTAAAATTTGCTTGTAAAAAGCTAATATGGTCACACTGATGAAAAAAATATGTCACTATTATAATTATTTTTATGTTTACTCAAATAAGTTAAGCATCTAAGTCGTAAATAAACTCTTCTGTAATATTCTATATAATGATTTGTTTTAAAATATGTATATATTTTAGATTTCTTTAATATGTTTCTAACACGCTATTTGCAAATCACATTAAAACCTAATAGAAGACAAATAACTATAAAAATTTAAAACGTTGCAGCTTTTAGAGTAAATGTGCTTGAAAACTTATTTGTCATTTCAAGGTTCCTAATATCCGCCGTTACTTCATAAGTATTTATTAATTATTTTTTAATAACATGAACTTTTTGCACGATCTTATTCATTCTGCTTTTGCGTTTTTCAACTCAATTAATGATATCATCGCAAATGGCTTATATTGAATTTAGAATTTTATTATTATTTTTAATAAGTTAGCAATTGAAAAAATTTCATGACATTAAATCAAATATTATGATGTGGGGTTAAAATGTAAAAAAATAAATAAATAAAGTCAAAACAGCTGGGGGCAAAAATACAACACATTAAATTAAAGTGCCGTGATTGACATTTTACAGACGACTTAATTAAATTTATTATCAAGTTGAAATTAACTTAAACTATTTTTTAGTAATTAGCATTTTGTGATTAAAAATTGATGAAGTTTTGATCGGCTTTTAAAAAATTCGAGATTAGGCTGCTGCTACTGACACAAGGATAAAGGAAAAAATATTTCGAAATTTATTTTAAAATTAAAAATACTCAATATAATTATTACTCCTTTAATATGTATAATATATTTAATGCTTGAAAGAAATAGAATTCTCGACAGGTACTGTATTATCAGTTGCAGTTTACGCTTAATTATCCTCAATTTATTTATTATTCACTCTTGTTCTGCTTGGCGTTTTCACATCGTCGTTAATTTCAAGTCGACATCATTTTAAGCGAACGTAAACATCAGTTTATCGATAACTTTAATAAAATAAAACACATATCTATTAAGTCAAGGATTAATGTATTAATTCATAGTAACTTCAAAGCTTCTTTTGGCCTATCAAACTATATTACAAGGACAAAAAAGAAAATTTATATTAGCAACTTTTAAACCAATATTTTCCTTATGATATAATAGAAATAAAAAACCAAAAACCTAAATTAACAGACAAAAGATCCCAATACTTTGCGATTTAGAGTTTAGTATTTATTTCCGCCTTCCTTTCTTGTACTTCTTTCTAATGCTAACCTCTACTTTTCAATATTAATATTCCTTAGGTACGTATGATGATTTTAACTTATGGACGAGCTTTTCCTTTTTCACCACAGGTCGAAAAGGGCGTATCTAAGTTTGTTATTCTGCAATTTCATGCACAATTTCTCTTAATTGACCTTTTAACTGGGTTTTACAAATTTTATTGGGTTCAAATCAAGGGACTGTGGTAGAACATTGATTTTGTTGTCCTGGAACCACTTCTTAGTGTACTTTGCCGTATGCTTTGGATATTATCCTGCTGGAATATGCATTTGAGTGGCATATTTTCTTCGGCCTACGGCAGCATTGTATTTTTCAAAATTTTATTTCGCATGAATTCGTAAACACCAAAGACGGTGACCGTCCTTAATATTTTTCACATAGATGTACACTCTAAGGTCTTATGTTGAAAACAACTTTGCCAAGCAGCTAGGTAAGCCAAAGAAAATTTAAATATAGCAATCAAAGCAACATATTTCGAAAGTTTTGTTATTAAACATCAGCAATATCGGTACACATTTTTCGCGACACCGGATAAAACACTACGCCTGCCTCTAATTTTTCTATCTATTTTTTTCAACTTTTGCTTATTTCCCTGCAGGTGGTTGTTTTATGATTAAAAATGAAAAAGGTACTACAATTTGGAGACTAATACTTGATACAGCAATATTTTCAGCTACTATGTTGGGAAAAAACGTGTTATGAATAGAAAAACTTTATGGCAGGAAAAATTTTCTTATACCGATTTTTAATTAAACCATTCAATGGGAAATCTGCAGTATGCTAGATGTGGTTATACATATATGGCGAAGGACATAAAAGATTCGGCATAGCCGAGTATAGCACTCTTACTTGCTTCAAAACACATGCTAAAAATATTTTATCATGTTTTTGAACATTTTCGACTTAAAAATCAACAGGATGCATCAGCTTATCTCAGTATATACTGTGATTTAATTTAGCAGAGAAATGCTTGTGCTGTTTTGCGACTGTTGGTGGGGCTCTCTAATGTAAAAGTAATATATTAATAGGCCACAGTTAGGACTCTTCTTTCAAAACCGGTACTTTTGATTATTCTAAGCGTTTTTTATTTTTTTTTATTTTTGTCGTTCAGTTTTAACAAATATTTCACTCTCCAGCCTCCTTTTTTATAGCATGTCATTTTATACAATTTTCAAATCACGGTACATCTGGTGTAAAAAATATACTTCTTAATCTTTTTTAGACTACACTATAGATAAGAATAAAGGTAATTGAATTGAATTGAATAACTCAATTAAAAAAAATATTTAGTTTTTATACAGTTCTAAAAAGATACATATCATTTTTTCTAAGCGACAGTGTGTCTGTCATTGAAACTATTGAAATATTAATGCCTCTGTTTGCTACATATAATACTACTTTTCCCAATGAACAGCTGTTGTTGTTTTGACTTCGTCAGAATTTACTCATGCATTTTGATGAAAGTCCTAAATATGTCTATGGCAGATCAACTTGGAAATGGTTTTATTAATATTTTATAAAAAAAAATCCGGATTTGCTTTACTGTTTATGCAACTGATGCATATTTAATGAAATCAATGGATTGAACGGTAGTTTTTTTATGACAAGGTACTCTCACATAAAACACATGCGTACAAACATACATCCATAGATAGCTGCACAAGTTTTAACTACAGATCACAATGCTTTTTTATTTGTTTTTCTATTTTAAAAACGCATTGATGTTTAAAATAAAGTTTCTTTTTTCCTTATGCTCTGGATGCCATATAATTTATTAGAAAATAGAAACAAAGATATGTAATTGAAAAAAAAAATAGGCCCAGAGATACACAAAACATGATTACGTAATTTATGCATACAAAACCTAACAAACACTTGAATTTACAAAAGTAACAATGCGAGCAATTTGAAATAATTTGTGTAGAAAACAAATTTGTTGAAAAAAGCTTTTCAGACAGTTTTTTTTGTGAAAAATTTCCTATAGATTTTTTTTCGAATAAAAATCTTCATAGAAACCTTTCTAGCACTTTTCTAAAGTAACATTTTGAAATAGCATAAAGCTGCTTTTAATTGAAAACTTTTTGTAAAATTAAAAACAGTTTTCCGTTGCAAACTTTGAACATTTTCAAATTCTTTTGGAACATTTAAATGGTTTGCTACCGCTTTAAGTGGCTTTTTTTCATTTATCATACTCGTTCCTTAATCAACATAATCTTCGTGAGATATACACATGTTTTAAAGGCTTGAAAATTATACATATTTTTTGTTGATTTAAAAAATTTAGAAATGGCTAACTTAAATAATTTTTAAAAGATATAATTTTTGGCAATCGTAAAAAGCTTTAAGTGTTTGGTAAACTTTAAGTATATAAACCTCCTAATATTTTGGGAAAAGCGTTGAAGAGCTTTAGTATTTAGTAGACGCATTCATTAAACACTGTTTTAATATTTTGTTATTTAATATTTTTTTTTTGCAATTTAAGTACGAAAAGAGTTACACTGGAAAATATAGTTGATTGGCATTGATATTTACTTAATTTAAATTTTTTTAATTATTTAAAGTTATGGTTAGATTTAAATGTGTTCAAAAAAGATTATGTTAAAAAACCTTGTGCAAGTACTTGACCGTATTGCCCACATTTATGCGTCTAACATTGAAACATTGAAATGAAATAAAGATATAATTTTTATATTTGCAAAGATCATTTTTTATTATGTGGGTTTTCTTAATCAAAGGTTGTAATAAACACATAGAGAAAGCAATTGCAGAGATAAAGTCCAAAATAGAAAATAAAAAGAAGTGCGAGGCAAATTAAGATGAAATAAAATAATAGATTGGAGGCTGTTAAAAATATAGTATTATCTTTCAAGTACTACATGAAAATTAATAATCTTACCAGGGAGAAAAAAAATCGCCTTAGAAGAACTTATCGTACTTATAAAGTTTACAATACTTTAGTTTAGCAAATGCAACTTTTAAAGTCAGCAAAAGTTCAGAAACCTAAACGTGGACCAAGAAGACTGTACCTGTACTAGCGATGAAATAATAATTTAAAAATAAGTAAATATTAAGGGAAGTTGGATATACACGTCACAATGCCATTAAAACTAAATTTTTCTGCTCTTACGAGTAAGAGGATGTATCTCTTCAATCACGAAACACAAACATATGCGACCCTTTTCTAAAGTATAAAAGAAAATAAGACGCCAGCAGAAGGTAGTGCTGCATTTTTATTAGCATTTTTTTAGTAATTTCCGAACAATATTTAATTTTAAGCTTTTATGTCGAGGTAAAGGTATGTTACTAAATCTCAACCAATCATACCAACCAACAAAATACATTTTTATAATTTATTGCTTTAAAGAACTTATTTCATTGAAAAAGAATTAATTTATTAAGAACTAGCAGTGCCAGAGCTTCGTCTGCGTGTAACTTCTAATTTTCTTAAAATTCAAAATTAGAGAAATATTTTTTTTTAACATTTATTGCAAAGTTCTATTAACCGTGTTAAAAATTTTCCATTTACAAAAAGAAAATTTTCTAACACCTGCTTAAGTTTATATTATATTTGAACCAAGGTTTTAAGGGGTCTTCTCACAAATCTATCGAGCAGTTTTTGCGTGATGTGAACATAGGCAGACAGACAAACAAAAACTCAATTTTTTATTCCATATCAATAAAACCTACATCAACACACAAATTTTCAAAAAATATTTTATGTGCAATACAGTTGATAAAAGTTTAAATACGTATTTTTTATTTTTACTATCATGGTTTGTTTGGTTATTTTTGTTCTATTCAGCTAGTTTGCAATTTGCTTGTGTTTTCGCTAATCAATTAAATTTAGTATTAAACTAAACAAGGTAAATTTTATATGTGACGTCTCATCTTAAAACTATATTGATTTGTTTCGGGATACAAAATAAAGACTGTTAAGTACTTAATTTTTACCGCCTATAAAATTTGCTCTGAAAAATTTTACCCTCCGCAGATAATTAACCGTTTTGTCAAATATCTTTTTAAACTAAAATTAATTATTAGTTAAATTATAATATTTATCTAATAAGCAATTTCTCTTCAGGATAAGGCTTATTTTATTTTTTAATACTTAATTTAATAAAAAAAATGTTCAAAAAATTTTAAATTTTACAAAAATCATGAAAAATTAATTTTTAATATCTTTCCCCTGTATGAATGTGCGCACCTTAAACTTTTTCTGTTTTCTATTTATTGGGCAGACAAAATCCTGCCTTTAAATAACGGCAAGTTCAGGTATTGGTCCTTGTAAATTGTATTAAAAACAAGCAGAGTATTCGTGAACATGCTGTTGTGAATTTGTATTGTTAAGCTTCTGAAGACGTTAATGGTAGGAAAGATTTCTTATGCCGATTTTTATTTAAGCTATTCAATGAAAAATTTGCAGTATTATACATTTGATGTTGAAGGGTATATAATATTCGGTATTGCCGAATACTGCACTCTTACTTGTAAATTTAAAAACAATTTAATCAAATTTTTAAAAACTGTTGAAAAGGAAATAACTAATTTCTTTTTTAACATATTTTATATATCTGCGCCTGCTCGCAATTAAATTATGTTAAAAATATCAAGATTATATTTTTTTGCTTACATACTACATTCCTGTTAGAAAGTTTTTCTGCTATAAAAATAATATAATGGACTTGTAAACTTGGCCGCCTAAAAGATTTTTTACTTAATCAAGAAAACGCATTGCAGTGATATTGACAAATAAATGGCAAAAAAATATACATATATTTTATAAAAGTTCTTTTCTAACTTAATGCAGGCCAAGAGTTTGAATTTTATCGTATTTAAAAGTTAATTTAATTCCCACAATCGTACAAAAAACAACCTCAAATTAAAGTTTTTCTTTTACAAGTTTGTTCTTTGATTCCAATCTAATTTACTCTAATAAATTATTTTAATTTATATTATATTATTCGTTGTCTAGTCCAATTTAAACGTTAACACTGCAATACACATGAAAAAACGTAAAAACACAAATTGTTTAACAATTTCAATAGAAAATTTGTTCAAATTCGAAAAACTAATGATTATGGGGGAACAATTAAAGTGTTACAGCTTCATATCGTAAACAAAACATACCGGCCAGCATAAAAAACAGTGCGTTTTTAACTTGTTTTTCCCATTGCTGTGTACTGTTCCACCACACAACCAACACCTTCGCTTAACTAAAATGTTCAATGATCCATTTTTGCTGCATTAAGTCTATCTCAAAGAAGAAAAAAGGAAAAGAATTCATTGAAAAACTACAGTACCAACTGAAATTTGTGTTTATGAGGTTGTTAGTGTCGTTGTTGTTGTTTTAAATAACAACAATAGCATTTATGTGAACACTGTCTTGCAGTCTAATAAAGATTTGCAAAAATGGTCATTTGAACACGGTCATTATTGGTTAATTGCATTAAAAGTTTAACGCTTTTGTTTCCCCGAAAAAACACTAAAATCGATTTTGCATAAAAGCAAGAGATATTTGCGATCAAATGTACAAAAAATAAAACGCATAGACAATGCGACAAATAGACGCATTGTTAATGTAAGTTTGCTTTGTTTTGTTGTCCTGATTTAACCCTTAAAGAACAATCAATGGTTTTTTGCCTGTTCCCAACCTGTGTTTAAAAAGCAATAACTTACCCTTGTTGTTTATGCTTAACGTTGTATTTTTTTGCTTGCCTAAAATTATCTTAGCACAGTAGAATATAATAAAACTGCAGTACTAAACCACCTTACATGACCATAGAAGAGAAGGAGGATAAGTTGGTCTAGTCCTCGAAAGATAAGGTACTGGGAAGTATTTTTTTAAGTATTTTTTTTATGCGTGGAAATATGGAGTTAAGAATAAAAAAACTTATTTTAAGGCCAAATAATTTTTAGATGAAACTGGAGATAGCGAAAGAAAATCCTCAGGCGTTGAAGAAAGATATTGTTGCAGAAGTTTGTGCTGTAAGTAGAGTTACAATCAAGAGATTGTTTTATTATATAGTTAAGGTAGATAATTGATATTATTCTTTATATTTTGAGAAGATGAAGAACTTAGCGCTATAAAAAGAGCGATCAAGAAACGTATTAAATAATTATAGTTTTCGTAAAGTCAAAATCTATTTATAGGTTAGGCATTTTTATGTATTCGCATTAGAAAGAAGCTTGTCAATGTGGAACACTGGTTATTTTTAACTTGCGGTAACTCTAAAGGTCTCGATAATAAGTTCAAAGGTCCGCTGTGAAAATAGTGTCATTTAACTGCAACCAAATTACTTTTACATACAAGTCATCGTATATTAATGCTTGTGAAGGACCAGGTACACGTTGGCAATACACTATGATAATTTATTTAGGAATAAGCCCATATTCTTAAATTTTTTATGCAGCCGACTTAAAAATATTTATCAAAAGATTTGATTTAACACAAAACTAAAAAGTTTTAATTTAATTTCAGTAAAAAACATAGTTTATTACACCGACTTAAATCTACGAAAACCCACTATTTGAGTAACTTTGCATAACTATGCATATGTAATATAGCTTTGACAAACTGTATTGTTTACCTCTACGTTAATTAGACCTCTCAACCTCTCTGTTAAACAAATTTCCATTTTCACAAAATAAAATTAAACGATACAGAAAAGATATTCTTATTTTGTTTATTTAAATAATTACTATGTTGAACAAACAGATCGTTCTACATTTAGATATGAAATGTAGTCACTATAACTTTTAATAAAAAAAGGATAAGCAAAGCATCTGTTTGATTAAGAAGATACTAACAAAATGTAAAGAATACTTTGAATCTCTACATCTTTGTCCATAATTTAGCGTATCTATCTATGATGCAAACATTTTTGTTAAGCAACAAATCGGAAAATTTAATACGAGAAGCTGACAGAAAGAAATTTTTACACTGCTCTTAGGGTTAATATTTTTTTTTTTTTTTGATATAAACAAAACAATTGTTATTAAGTTACGAACAAAAATTAAAGTTTAATAAAATTTATTAAGGCTGTTTCAAAATTGAAGCAAAATAGAAGACACAGTTTTATCTTTGAATAGTTATTTTCACAATGACTCATGAAGTGCAAATTGATCTCATAGCCTTTCTGGAATACCCACAATATACCTCGAAAATTTATTTCATTTCAATGAAATTATTCTCCAAGTGCATGAATAAATAGGTGTTTGTTGACATAAGCATTGACCTGAAATAACACAACGAAAAATTAACGAATTGAGGTGTTGAACATTTAGGTTAGGTTAACAGACTCTGTTATAAACGTTGCTTGACAAGTCAAACCTATTACAGACATGCGAAGTCTCTGACTGAGCCAAAACTAAGGCAATTTTTAAGAATAACAAAGACATAATTGTCAGTTACTGCTTCTTAGCTTAAAAAAATTTTCTCGAAAAACAGTTCTTCCTTTTTACTATCACAAAACAATTAGCAGCCAAATTGCTTCTTTATGTGCTGCCAACACTTTACAAACAAATGGCGCAAATTCAACAAATTTGCATGCACTTTTTGATTTGTGTTTTGCTTTAGATATGGATTTTGCGTTTTCTCATATGCTGACATAAGGAAAATTTTTAAGGAGGTTTTATTTCTATTTCCAGTCAAATAAAAGTTGTATTAAACAATTTCTGGCAATTTTTCCTTTGTACAACTTTTTTTTTTTTGACTATTTGTTTTATTACAGCAAAAGTGTATTTTTCAGTTTTTGAGGACGATGGTTATGGAAAATAAGACAAATTAAATAAAATTTTTATGTCGATTTTACTATGTCTTTTTCCTACACAAAGGTAAAAGAGATAATATTTTTCTTCACTTTTCCTTACTTTGGCTGTGGTGAGAGTTTATGGCTTGACGTTGTTTTTCTGCGTTTTTATTATGGTCAAGCTATAAAAATTTTACTATATAATTGTTTCCTTAGGAAATTTAAATGTTGTCAATGGCTTTTTCGCATGACGAACATCACAATGATGAGGAATTTTTATTATGAAAATTATTTTTATTATGACAATATAAACCTGAGAAACATGCTGTGCAACGTTTGGTACGAAGTTTGAAAGTTTTCTAGTCCTCATTTAACTAAATTACACGCTTCTCGGTTTTTGCTTTCACTAGGGATTATAAAATATTTTTATTAATACAAGTTACGAACGCCTAAACTATTTGTGTGAAGTTATCAGAAATTACGTTATATTTATAATCCTAATTAATAAACAGACAAACATGATTTGTTAAATTTTTTGTGTTTTATAACATTGAAATAACAAAATCTTCATTTTCAAATAGCAAAGACATCTATCTTGCTTTTAGCTTACGTTGGTCTAACGCACAACTTATGAGAACTTATAGTGCCAACCCTTATATGTCCAAGAAAAAATTTATCTTTAGCAGTTTCGAAATGGTCGACTTTTTGGTTTTGCTAATTGTACAATCTAAGACTGCAAGCCATGTGGCAACGTATGCAAAGATGAAAGTATAATACCCAAAAATGGTTTAGTAATTTTACAAAAAAGAGCTTCATAATAGTTTCAGAGATTTAAGCATTTGGCTTTTGGTTGGATTAGGATTATTATTTGTTATTTAAATAGCTATTATTATGTATTTGGTACTGCCTTTATAAATTTATTATGAAGTTTAAAATATTAATAAGGATGTACTTAATTATTTTATCATTAAGAGTAATTTATGTCGACATTGGTTTCACTTGTAGTATTTAAGTTAAAAATGTATCAAATATAATTGTAGAAAAATATTAATTATTTTACTTTAATTGTGCTTAATTCCTTCAAATATAAATATTTCATGATATTCTCATGAAATATTTATTATATTATGTATTACTGCGGGGAAAGCATATCCATATGGCCATTTCACTAGTGCTCATATAGCTCATCAGTGGATTTTACCCAAACTTTGTAAAGAAGACCTCTAAGTCTTATACCAAAAGCCAAATTTATTAAATGAGAACTCCATTGAATCAATAAGGCAAAAAGGCCATAAAAAAACTCAAAAATTTTTATTACAAAAACACAGTAACCATTGAGTAACTCTTTTTATTTTTGCTTTTATTTTTGAAGGAATCAAGCACAATTAATGTAAAATAATATAATAAAGATTCTAAATAACAAATTTTCTTGTTGAAAAATATTAATTTTAATTTTACTTATATCTTTACAGATTTAAAAAAAAATCTCTTGAGGCCGTCTTATAAGGTAAGTTTTTAAACTTTATTTTGCACTGTAGATAGCTAATAATCCAATACCAAACCGATAAATAAAAAACAGTTTACAGTAAACATTAATTAATTTCTCTAGTTTAAATTTGGCATTTCTTTAGTTTAAGGTATAAAGGCACGGTCAGATTAGTCAAACCACTATTCTTACAAATGTTTATTCAATTTTTCCTGACACGTGTCATTACGAATGGCAATTATATTATAATAAATGTAATATCATATCTGTTATATTGAGGAGGATCTTATATTTTGTTCTAAGTATTTGAAAAAAAAATTTTTTAAATAATTAAGTGATTATGTTTTTTTTTTTGACAAAATATTTAATTAATCTGACCGTACCGTAAGACTCGCAATATTTAAAGCACTAAAAAAAAAAAATTAGGAAATAAAAATAAAATTAAGATAGTAACCAAAACAATGATAACTATAACATTATAAGATCTTTGAAGCAATGCGTTTTTATCTACTATTAAAAACGTCTGCCATAAAGCTTTGTTCAATTTTATATAACCTTGGACGTTGTTGTCTATTATCGAAAATATGAAATATTCAAGTAGCCTTAAATTTTTACAAACATAATTTGTTCATATATGGTCAGTGAATTCGTCAATAATTGGAAAGAGGTTGCAATTTTGGTATTACAAAATGTGAAATGTTTTAACGTCCAACAAAATAATGATATTATATCCATGGACATTCTGTAATACTACGATTATTAGCGACGCCTGAAAGGACAATATCGATTGAAATTCTCTTCAACGTGCTTTTTGTAATAAAATAAAAAATAAAAAAACACTTTTATGCGACATTTATATTTGACCGATTGCAAGGTAACGATGATGGATTATAAGAGAAATAAAAATTTGCTTGGATACAAGAATAAAAAACCAACTACATCTAAATTTGCCTTCCTAAATATCGTTTACGTAACGTACGATGTATTCTTATTTTGCTGGATTTTTTTTCCACTCTATAAGAATACAAATGTCACGTATCGTGACTCAGTATTTCCATTCTTTAAAAAGAGTTTTGTCGTGGTTGCATTACCAAGAAAGTATTAATATTTTCTTTTACAAAGCAGACAGAAAAGGCGCGAGTGAACTAAACAAATTATAAATAAGTACTTTCGCTTTAAGTAGTCAAAACTTAAAACAAATTTTAATGGTAGGAAGAAGAGCAATGTTAAATGTAAAATATTAGCCATGATCAACGTGACATAAAAATAAATGTAACGTCAAAGAGCATCAAAAACTATTTACCAACGACTGTATTCTTTCCATTACAAAACATCGTTTGTTAAACTTACATTTTGTTATGCTAATCCTCACTCTTTGATTATTCGAAACTACATACATGTTTTTATTTGTATAAAAATAAAATTTTTTGGACGTTATTTCAACTAATAACCTTTTTCCCACTCTTTTGCCTCTTGAAGACTTTTCACAATTTTCTGCATACATTTGCAGCATTTCGCAAAACTCTTTTGTAGTGGGCTTTCTTTATGTTGTTGGTCGTTTATATTGCGCTGTGTTGAAGTTATTAAGACTTTAATGATTTTTACTTAATTTGAACTATATCCATACATAAATTTCTTCATGTCTTTAGTGTTCCATTAGCTTTTATTGATCACGTTTTGACCTATCTTGCAAGGATTACAAGCAGTAAATATTACTCTCCAATAACAGTGTGAATAATACCTACTCAGATATTAAGATATTAAAAAAAAACAAATAAATAAAAAGAAATTTTCACGTTTAGGTAAAGATTCACGTAAAAATTAATTTTTTGTTTTTGCACAAATACTTAGGTAAAACAAAAAGAAAAAAAATACTTGTGTTGTAATTCCCTTCACTATTTTGATGTAAGTTTTAATGCTTTTTAATTTCACTTTTATTTCTTTGATTCAAAACTAATAGAATATTCTTTAGTTTAAAAATTTCTTTATAACAGCTGTGTTGGTGTCTACTGATGCTTTTTGTCAAACCTATTGCTTTTATCTAACACTGTTTATCAAAGCAACTGCCGTGGGAGAATAAATGCCAATAATTGATTCGTAAATGGAGTCTTAGGTTTTAAAATTTTGTTATTACATTTCTTTAAAAAATAGACAGTAAATTGCATTGCACAGTGGGCCAAAATCAAAATATTTTTGGAAATAACTCAGCTATTTTTAAAGGGCTGGACCGATTGATTTAAAATTTGACCTGAGATTAGTGTCTGATCTTAAGTATTAAAGAACTTTCCAGGCTTGGCGCTGGTCTCAAAATTAAATACTATGCACCTAAAATTTTTTCTAATGTTAAGCATTTCTTTCTTTTTTTGTCTGATTTCTAAAATTTAGCTTAAATCTTCAAATTATATTTGTAAATGATCAATTTATAACTATATTAAATTAAATTTTCTTTAACGTAAGTGAAAACTACATAAAAATCTACTAAAAAATTACTCAAAACAAAACTGTTTTCGTTTGAATTATTTCTTAAACACAATAAAAATTCTGACAACAATAAACATGACCTGGCGTTCTTCATACCCATCCGCTTTAAATCTCTTATGTTGGCAATAAAAACGCATTTTTTTTTTCTGTAACAAGTTTTTATTATTTTTTTTAAATTAAACAAACATCCTGATTTAATTTAATTTTTTTCTAGTTTTGAGCAGAGAAATCATTTTTCTTTAAAATAATATGACGATATTAAAAATAATTTTTCTTATAATGAAGATAGAAAAAGGTTAGGTAAAATTTAACTTTCCTTTCTTTTATAAAAAAATATTTTATTGAAGTTTGCGCTTAAACTCTTCTCTTGTTTTTCTTAAATTCAATTAAACTGTTTGTCAAGAGCTTAAAATATAGTTGTAATTTTTTATTTTAGGCGTTCCAAAAAAAAGTAATAATAATAATAATAATTAATTTCTTATGAAATGCCATCTTAAAACATCAAAAAAAAGTTGTAAGTGTTTATATAAAGGGTATGCATAAATTTACACAAGATTTGAACGTTAAAAAGTATTTTTGCAGCTGATAGTTCAGGGTGCGTAAAAAAGCAATACTAAGCACAGAAAAAAACGCAATTTTAGAATACAACAGAAATAATAGAATTTCAGCGATCCGCTTCAAAAGTTTCTAGGATGTTGTCGGTATATCTGATTTTGTCAGCTGTGAAGAAAGAAACTTAAAAATTTCTGGAACCTGGAGCCAAAAACAAGCACATTTCAAAAGTGCTTAAAAAGAAATCCAAGATGCACTGCAATATGGATACTAAGGAGGAATGTTAGGCTTATAGTGAATGAAAAGAACTAAAGCTTAGCAATCACATGAACCGGATGACCAATATTGTGACTATAAAATCGTTGCTAGTGATCTTAATTTGGTCGCAGGTGCAGAGCTGTTTTTAAATTAAATGATTCGGTGAAAAAAACTAAAAAAATTGTAGCTTTTAAACCGCATGCCCGTTAATATTAAATCTTTTCACGGCTATAATAGAGGTAATATCAATTTAGAAGCCTTAAATAGACGCCGCCAAAACGCTTTAAAGAAGCAAAATGCGGGTTTTACTAAATTCTTATTTTTGCTCTGACTTTATTTTTATACAGTTATAATAACCTACATTTTATTTTTGGTCTTATAAAAGATCTATTTTGTTTTCTTTAAAACAATCATACATTTCATTCTTCTAGTATAGATGTTAAAAATAAATTTGTATTAAAAACACAAGCTTTTTCATCGACAATTGAGCTTTTTTAAGGTTTTAAAAATAGAAGAATACAGTGCACAGTGGTAGACAACAACTCATAATTATCAGTTTTACAAACACTGTCAATAATAACGTTATCTTTCGTTGCTGCAGATAGGTAAAGGTTTTAAATAATAAGTCTATTATTAATTAGATAACTAGTTTTCTACTTTAAAAATTTGTATAAATTTAAAATTAGCAGTTTGTCTGTGTTTAATGTTGCATGGTTTTCGAATAAATAAAATAAATTAAGCTTAAATTTAGGGGTTTCCCAAGAATGCAAGTACTGTAAGTCGTCCTAAATTAGATTTTATTTTTCTAAAATTATATTTAGTGCTACAAATATCATATCTAACAGCATTAATATTTTAAATAAACACCCTTTAAAATTGTTTAGTAAGCTGAGAGTTATGAAAACAATTTAGGTCAGATAACACTAAAAAATTGTTGGCAAGCAAATAAAATTTTTTTATAAAAGCAACAGTTTTTTTTTGACTATAATTAAAAAATATAAATAAAATACAACCTGCATTATAAAACCAACAATTCTTAAATTTTAATTTACGTATTGCAAATAGTGCAGGTGCATTTAAGACTCTTTGGAACCAAAATCTCACAACCATTTTTTTTGTTAGCAAACAAATCATCAGACAGTCGGATTAGCAATATGATGAAAATATTTCCAATTTTTTCAGACTTTTTTTTTTTGCAATTCATTTATTTTTATGCTGGCAACCAACCTAAAGCCAACAATTCTTTATTAAAATGTTTGATTTCTTGACTTTTTAACTTGTTGCTTGGAAATTGTTTTAAATAAATAATAAAAAATATCTCCCTTCAAAAATAAAATTACAAATAAACAGCCAAATGAATGAATTTATAAAAATGATTTAGTTTGTTCAACTTTGAGTTGCAGAGTCTGTTGGGGTAGTTCCAGTTTTTGCAGCATTTTGCATGGGTTAAGCAAATTTTGGAAAAAGGTGTGTCAGTAGTTAACACAATTGACTTAAAATGTAAACAGCGTTGACTTACAGCAACAAAAACAGCAGCAAAAAAATTAAAGAGTAAAATAAACAAAAAAACTGTTGCTAGTGGCAATGACGTCGCTGCTATGGCTGCTGACCCTGTTGCAGCACTTTGCAACACTATTTAGTATTGCCACTAAATTTCTGTATTGTCATTGTTTTCATGCGATAATTTTTTCAACAATCTTTCTTGGATTGTTCGCTGAAATATCAGCAATAGAAAAAAAATTTTTAATAGTGAATTTCTACTGTGATGGCATCACGTACCGCGATCAATAATACATAAGCACGCAAAAACTTTATCCAAGAAAAAGAAACAAAGTAAAGAAAAATATATATATATATATTTTTTTTTTTGTAGAAATAAACAATTTTAACAAAACTAAAGTGGGAAGTGGGTTAATGCAAGTAATTGCTAAGTTGCTACCAACAGTTAGTCGACGCGAAAAGTGATTGCATGATGTTGCTGATATTGTAAAGTTTTATGTTTATTATTTTTATAAGTGCAAAAGTAACGATTCCCTCATTTTAGTAGCTTTTTTCTTGTGCATTTGGAAAACCTTGTGGTGTGAAAAATAATAAGAGGTTTTATAAAAATAGGAAATTTGATTATTTGTTTTCCTATTCAATTTCATTCCCGATTAATTAATTTATTTAACTTCTTGTCATTTGCCTAAAGAAATAAATAGTAAAAGTTAACAAAAAATTTCCATCCATAAACGGGTTGGTAACAAAAACAAATATTTTCCTTAAAGGTAAGAATTATCGTTCTTAGTGAAACAATTTTTTGGCACTTGGGAACATATGTAATGTTCAAGTATTTTATTATCGCAAATATGTCCTGAGGTTCTTTGATCCTCGATAATAATCAACGGACTGACTCTATCAAAAAAAAAAATGCAGTTAAAAATATGAATTTAATCAATAATTTAATTCAAAAGTTATCACTTTGTACAACAGAAGACAGTTGGAATGAAATATAGGGATAGTTTTGAATAAATGTTAAAACATAATGCTCATGATCTTACAGCTTTAAGATACGCTAGTTCACTTCAGTGTTCTTTACTATCGCTTTATGCACTCAAATCTAAATCTCTTCAAGCGCAACGCAATCTGGTCCATAGCTTTTGCACTTAAATGTTATACCTCAATAAGAGCGTCAACTTATATGTATGTATATAACTATTTTTGACAGATAGATTGCGATTTACGTACTAACTAAGGTCTTGGTGTTAGTTTAGTATACGATTGATAATGACGATGATAGTATGTAGTTAAGGAAAAGTGCGCTCAACAAGTTAGAAAGGAACATCTGTGTTTCATTTCTGTGATTCAGTCTTTCCTAATAAAGGACACCAAAAATACTAATGCCAGTAATGATGAAATTTTTAAACACAAATTTACCTTTTCATGGTAACAAGATTGTACCAATTGTTTGTGATATTATAACAAGAACCATACTAAGCTGTCTGCACCAATATATGGTTGCGTTGACCAAATTAAAGTAGCTGTAAACAACACCTTAGTCACTGCTTATTTTTTGATAAAGCTTCAATTAAATGTTTATAACCATCCTAAAAAAACAAAAATTTGTTACTTTAATTTCTTATTAGTAATCATAGTGTGTTAAGTTTGTTCCTATTTAGACAAAGTGGAAATAAAAAAAATTTTGGTTCCCCATTAGTAAATGCGGGTTTCAGTTCGGTGATTTGCTTATAAGCTGCAGTTTAATTGTGATTTCTTTAAAACACTGATAGCTCTCTACATTAAGAGCTATCAGTGGCAAATTCCAGATTGTTTTAACACCAACCATTTTAACTTAAATACATTCATAAAGATACCCCGTCATACGTACTATTTTGGTTGATTAATAGTTTGAATTATCAAGTTCAATTCTTAAATACTCCTCCTCGTAATACCATTTTTGTTCCTATTTTATTGTTTATTGAAATAGTTACTGAGAAAACGTATCGTCCACAGTGAAGAACAGTTCAGTCAGCGCTTTAAATGTTCATAATCCAGACGCATCTTAGTATCAAAATCAAATTTTTGTTAACAGCAAGTGATCTGTACGATTACTAAACAAGATTCTATGGGAAACATTATAAAACTTTCTTTGATTTTTAAATAACCTAAATCCATTAAATCTAAAGGCAAGTACAATGAATCAAATTTGAATGCAAAACCTTTTATTTATACATTTTTATCTTGATCAATGGTTTTGAAATACTGGTTAATAGATAATCAAGTTGCAATAATATTAAAGATAATGTAAATTACAAATCCCTAAAAAGGCACTAAAACATTAAAAAAATTTCCTAAATAATAAAAGTCCTTAAATGATAAGAATTTTTAATCTGGCATCATTGTCTTAATGATCTAAAAATTGACAAAAAAATCTCCGAGATAATGTCGGATGATTTGATTTTGCTGTCACTTGAGCTGTTAAAGGGTGAACATAAACTTAGGGCTAGTAGATTAAACACCTTTGAAACCAGACCTATACCTGAGTAAAAATTTTTAAGGCGGTTCGTGAGCATAGTTAGTTGAAATAGTGATTGATTTTACAAATGCACCTAATAAACCTAAAGCTTAATTCCTCAATTTGTCAATATATTTCGAAACGGAAACATGTTTTATCTATTTTTAATCGCAAAATTTCATTTTTTATTTAAATTACTAGGTAAAAAATTTATTTGCTATTCAAAATCATCGCTTAGTTACGTTTTCTACAACTCTACAATTATGTTTATTTCACCCTGGTGGTGAAGCTGGGTATATGCTTTGCTGCGCTACCATTTTATGAAAAGTAATAACTAATGATGACTTACAATTACTTTAATTCGATACAAGGCGATCAAAGTTATTACTTGCCTTGTACTCAACATTAAAATTTCACCAACATCTTTAACATTAATAAATTCTTTTCACAATCAATTCGCTTTAAATTAGCAAATTTCTTGTTCTTGTTTGTTTTGCATATTTGTGTTTACTACAGAAGACAACAAAACATACAAATGTTAACCGAAATTAGTGACACTGCAAATATTTAATTGTAGGCTTTAAATAAATAACAAAATAGCATTAAAGATATAAGTAGGGCATGAAACAATAAACATTTCTTGATGAAAATTTAAAATAATTGCCTTAACCAATTCAATGCTTTTTAAAAGAAAATTTATTAAGAAATTTTTTATTTTCTTAAATCTCTTTCTTTAATATTTTAGACTTAATGCTGAAAGCAAATTAAAGTGTTTATTTTACCTAAAAAATATAAATATTAAAAAACAATATTAAGTTTGAGTAAAAGTTTTACAAATAATCTTATTATTTACTTTTAATTTATTTTAGTTTTCCTCTTTTATGTTAATGCCGTTTTTATTTTAATCTTTTTTAATCTTGCGCTTTTCTTTGAAAACTTTTTCAAGTTTTAAGCCTAGGGTAAATTTAATTTTTGCTTTACACGACGATTATATTTTGTGCTAAATAAAAATTATGAAATATCTTAATAAATAAATGTAACTGAGCAATGGTTGCAAGTAAAACTGTAATGTTTGATCGTATAATTAGTAACTTAAAAGCAATAGAAATGCGATTTTTTATAATCTCTTTTTACTTTTTCTTTCAACAGCTTTTTATAAAGTTATACACTTTTAATTGTGTATGGTCACAAGAATTTATGTAAACTCCATATGGAGCGATCCTTACTGTGTATTTTCATGTGCACTTTAATAAAACCCTAAAAAAATTTAATTTGTGGACGTACGTTAAAATTAGTGAATAAATCTAATTTATATGCTCTTTTTGTGGAACTGACAGTGTAAGTAATTTGTAGCTGTTGCTAGGTTCATTTAACAAAACAAAAAAAAAAAAAAAACAAAAAAATAATAATAAAAATAAACATTTTTAGATCTTAACCACTAAAATGGCATTAAATATTTTTTTAAGTCTTTAAACTGTAGAAAACTTTAAAACAAAGAGCTTGATTTAGATGCTACTGATAATAATCTTAAGGTTTTCTCATTATCATCGCCGCTATTGCAGTCATCTAAAGCTTGTTCTGCAATTATTGAAATTCCCATAAAATATATTTTTTAAAGCAGAACGATAATTGTTTTGATTTTTATCAACGAACAGACATGTGTTTAATTTAAAAGAAATAGTTTAACCTCTCTTATAATCACACGTTATAGACAAGACACAAACCGGTTCAACTCCCTCAACAATAAAAGAATTTAAAAATAGGAACCCTAAGCCCTTGAACACATACAGATACACGTATGTTTTCCGATCGTAGTAGAACTGAGAAAGTCGAATGTACAAAAAAGCAAGGCTTAACTATTGAAGTATTATCAGCATTCCATAACGTTCATAATGGTAATGCAGCAGTTGATGATAATAATTATTCTAGTCATTCTCATTACCATCATTATGATCATCATCATTGACAAAGCTAAGAACAAACAGCTGATATATTTCTACTTATACTCTGCACTTCATTTAATATTAACAGTTTAAGCAGAACATGAATAAGAAAACTTTAAAAGAAATACTTGAAAAAATTTTTACAATCGAAGATATAAATCTTATGAATTAACCAGATGAGCGACATCATCCAGCAACAAATCCAACAACATACAGACGACGACAATATTACAACTGCAACAACAAATACAATATTAATAATATATGTTCGTCTGAAATTGGATTGAGGCACGCGAGTTAACAATTCTTAGATTTCTATAGGCATCATATTAACAAGTTAATATTCGTGCTAACAAGATTTTGTTGTTCTTGTAGTTTTGTCGACTTTTTCTATTTGTTTCTTCTTTAGATGAAATTTAGAAGGAACAAAACTTTTTCAATAATAAACAAAAAATTCTAAATAAAAATGTTTTTTAATGTTTATTAACGATTTAGGTTTTTTCTATTTTTTGCTTCTTGTTCATTCTTTTCTTTAACAAGAAGCACAACAAATACTACTACGAGTAAGGAACAATAAAATACAAAAAATAAACAAAAGCTTTAAGTAGCAACATCATATTGTAGCACAATACCAACAAATACGACTTATAAAGGAATTCATTCATTACGAGAAAATTACCGAAAGGCAAAAAAAAAAAAAAAATAAATAAAAATAACGACAGACAAACGCATTGAAGATTTCTAAACAATACTACGATCAAAAGTCCCCGTTTCTAGAGTTAAAAATAATATTTCTTAAATTAAGTTTTGTTTTATTTGATTGCAATACAGTTTATTATTAAATGCCGAAAATTAAGTGTTAAGAATAAATAACCTGTACGAAAAACAAATTTATTTTAGAACGATCACATGCAAATACAGAGTTTGTCAGCGCATGCAATTTTATTACAGCGCACTAGGCGCAGTGATGTAGAAAACTATTAAACTGAGTAAGAGATTTCTAAAAATTAATTGCGATACAGTAGCCGGAATCCTTACCAAGATTTCGCCAAGTCATGAAGTGTATTTTTAAATTTCTTGCCTTGTTGTTTAAAGTCTTTCGGGGTACTAATTATCAGGGTAGTTCATGCTTAGGCTCTATCGCAGTGCTTCCGGGGTATAAAGAGAACCAGTCCCCTATTGTTCTGGAATCGAAATCTTCGTACATTGGTCTGTTTTTGGTATATCGAAGGCTTTAACAGTGGTCCTATGGATTGCCACCCATCTCTGTGACCGCTTTCTGGTGAGGTTACTATGGGGCACACGTGGAGGATGTGGTTTAGGTCGGTATTCGCGGGTATGGTGCGATGACGATCGAATGTACTGTTGCATTCTCAACAGACGGAGTCGGACGTTCTCTGGACCTTAAGGCAAAGGGAAGTTCATGATCCAGCAATCCATATTCTTATGTTTGTTACTTCCTTGTGCTACTCTAGTACTCGTGGAGGATGCTAGTCGACGCATTATATATCACTCAGTACTAAGACTACCTTTATTTAAAATTATAACATCAGGTGCTAACGTTAATCTTGATCACATCTTTCTGTTTAGGAATATTCGGAATTCCTTGGCGGATCCATATGTAAAATATACGCTGCATGCATAGTAAATATTTGAATATTCGTAGCTGGTGTCCAAAAAAAAAAAAATATTTGAACTTTGAAAAGAATTAGTGTCTGTATTCTTAAAATTTGAATGCATTTCTTACATTTCTGCTTTTTGTAATGCAATTTCTTTCTTCAATAATATTGGCAATGTATCTTTCCTGATATTGCAAACATTAGCACATAGAATCAACATAACAATTTCAAAGACATCATGTTGTTATGTTGCTGTTGTTGTTGCTATTACTTACAACAGATCAAATCGTAGCAAATAAAAAGAAGAGTCATAGGAAATGATATGCCGAGAAGTTTTAACAGTCTAATACCTAGGAAACAAAATTTTTATTATCTGCTGTATTTGCCGTCTACATTCTTAATTTGAATGACATGAGTAGACAAGGAAAAAGCTTGTTAAAGCAGAAAACCATGTAGATATCATTAGAGATACAACTTAAGTTTATGGACCAAAATATTACTAAGCTGCATAAAAAGACAAGAATTAAACAACCAAAAAAAACGAACAAACAAATGAACACAATGTTTGTACTGCAGTCCTTAAAGGTTTTCCCCCTCTTAAGTATTCCTTTTTTTTTCTTCAATAACGTAACTCATTGAATCCAAAGAGGTTTGTTTTGCTGACGTCAAGCCTTTTGTTCTGTGTTATTTTTTTCTGGTATTTGTTAATAATCTCTCTATAATATTATTGATTTTTATGTCACCTTTTGCTGCAAGTATAGAAAAAAAAAGGCTTTCATTTGTTTGATTATAAAATGGTAGGCTTCTTTTTTCTACTTTTTAATTTATTATTATTATATCTTTTTTTCTTTCTTGTAAATGCACACTTAAGTTTTTGTGGCAACTTGTAGAAGAATTTTTCCTATGGTTTTTTCATATTTATAAAAATTATTTTGCTTTAAAAAATATATATTTTTTTTGTGGTTGGTAAAAACACTTTTTTTATAAAATTTTTATTGTTGTGCTAATGACTTAACACTTGCTCTTGTTTTTGCGTTTGTGACCATATTGTATTTTTTAATTGTATATGTTTTTAGCTCTTCCTTGTGCGGTTCTAAATTGCATTATGTCCTGTCATGATATTCTAGCCATAATTTCCATTGCTCATACTGGTAACACGAGCGTTATTGATAAACATCTATAATTAAACGGTGTTCAATTTTATCCATCGTTTGTACAAGTGTATGTCGGGTTTGTAATATTCCTTTATGTTGGTCTGTTTAAGGCATAAGCAAAATAATTTAAGAGATGATATTTTGTTAATCAGTTTAAAGTTGTTTCAAGGTTGGGTCTGTTAAAATCCGATTTGGTTACAGCTGAAAACTTGTGTCATAAAAACTGTCAGCATGATCTGGCACCAAGAATATCTAAGTTGCTAAGAACAATAAGGATACCAATTTAATTCTAATTTTTTTGTAGTAGAAAATTAGTTTGCTAAAAACGCCGTTAAATTTTTTTTATATCTTAAGAAGAAAAACCTTTAGAAAAGTTGGTAGGTAGCATTTCGCTACAAGATTTTTTATTCAACTTATAAAAATAGGACATACATAGTAATAATATTTAAAGCGCTCGCAAAAGTATTAAATAAACAGGATGACGAAGACCAAACAATTTTCAAACCACCATTCCACACGCCATTATATAGACTTTATTCGAATCAAATTCCAACATATTCATTGTTTGCTTCTCGTACAAAGTCACAAGATTTGAATATAGATAATGCTAAAAACCGAGGAAAGTTAATATAATTTCTATCTTCTAAGCAAAATGATAAAAGATGAACTCAGTACATGTGATGCCAAAATTGGCTTAAGTGAAAAAACAAGATACAAAGGAAGTGGTCGTACTCTATTTACTCATCGTTAAATTTTGATCACTAATTTACAATACTTTCTGGTACTTTACATATTCTCTTTTAAAAATTTACTTTTTAACGAATGAATTGTAATTTTTTAGACAGCATAATTTCTCTTGAATGATAAAATAAATATATCGATCTAGAATTATACACGACAACGTCATTAGCGTAAGCAGCATTACCTATTATAGAAATGATTGAAAATGAGACCTCGTACACTTGTAACAAGAACGATAGTATGCAGGCGTTTCAAATAAATGGTAAAATTATCTTGGCGTATATGGTAAGGGCCAGTTTTTGACTTCGTATTTAAATGTCATTTATATTAAGTTCTATTTAAGTACAAAATTCAGTTTTTCATTGCACACTTGAATGAAACTGTAATGACAAATCTTGTTCATTTAAAGTCCATTTAAATAATACGCAAAACTAACCAAAAGAAAACAAACATTTTAGCCATTGATAGAACAATATCATTTCTTAATGAAAGTAGTAATTAAAAAGTTAAATTAATAAATAAAATAAGTTTAGGTGATGAATACATGAGTATTGCTAACACTTTTTAATATATTTCAAATATCTTTAACAAAATTTGCAATTCATTGTGTTTGTCAGCAGCTATTTTCTCATAAACTATTGATAAGTATTTTGTAATGCTACCATATTTTTATTATAGTTAAATTAGAATGATCAAAGATGACTGAAAAACTCAACTGTATTTAAATACAACTTAAATTTAAATGCAAATTAACTAAATGCGTATTTAAATATGAAGTCAAAATCTGTAAATCAATTACCTATAGCTTTTTAAAACAAACCACCCCTTACAAGAATTTCACAGTAAACTATTTTATAATTAACTAATTTCACGATTTATTGAGAAACACGAAAGAAAAAAAAAACAAAATTATTGTTAAGCAGAATTCTTAAGTGCCCTAATAAAAACACTTCATAGAAAAAAAAAAAAAAAAAAAAAAAAAAAACTTTAAAACACTTTACTGACTCATGACTCATTTTTATAATGAGACACTTTAAAACAACAAACAAAGGAGGAAAACCGCAACAAGTATTAAATACACAAAACACGAACATAAATATTAAAAAAGAAAAGAATATAAAAAAAGAAAGAAAAAGTAAAGAAAAGATAAAACAATAGAAAGCAAGAAATAAAAGTATATGCAGAAAACTTGTTAATATCGACCTTAAACAAAAGGGCATAAAATGCTCATTGCTCTTTTACAGTGGTATGAAATTTTATAAAAGTCTGAAAATCATTAAGTTAATAAAATACATACGCCGGCAACAAAAACATTATTTTTAAACAAATTGATTTTTGATATGTGCATACGTAAATGCGTGAAAGGGTTAAGTAAACATGTAAGCCATACAAATCTTATTTCTAAAAGGAATTTGTATTTTTACCTGTTACACTTTTTCGCTTTCTCAGAGTTTGCGTATGGGGTGTTTCCTCAGCCTGTTATGCTTTAGCATTCGTTTTTCTATTAAATGTTTTAAGAAATATGATTGCCTTAAATTGCAAGTTTAAAAAATTACTTAAAAATCGACATTAATTTTTCAATTATTTTCATCTAAATTATATGCAGACCGTGTTAATAATATTTTTAATTCTATTAATTTCTTGTGCATTTAATATTATCTAGTTCATAGTAAACTAAAATGCATGTGTATATAAATAAATCGCGTACACCTCTGGTATTTATAATAGTATGTATTGTAACAAAGATTTAACTACAATTTTCTCAAGATTCCTAAGAATGCAAATTTAGTTAAATCTTAAAAAAACTTGAGGTACAAAATCACTGTGCGCCACTCTTTTTGCTCAATGCTCATCGCAAATAGCCTGACAACAAAATTCATTGCTCTTGCGCAAAGAGCATATCTAAAAAAACAAAGAAGCATGCGCTTTGCGCATTTAGTTAGAGTGCATTTAGACAAGCAAAGTTTACTTTGACAGAGTTTTTTTAATTTTCTTTCTGTGTTCAGACATACTAAGTTTTCTTTTACAAATTTTGTTTCCTTCTGTGTGATCGTTCTTATTTTTGGACGTTTTGCATTTGGTGCTTAAACACATATGTACATGTATACAACTGTGTACAAGCAGCGAACGAAAAACAAAGCAACTTTGTGAGTAAATCAAAGTCTGTACTGCTTATCATTCTTTCTCCCTCTCTCTCACATAAAATCAAAACTTTGCAAAGTAAACTTTCTTTGTGCAAATGCACTCTTACACTTTTTTTCTGCTCTGCTCTTTGCGCATGCGCTTTAAATAAAAGATTAATGCAAGATTGCGCAATGCCCGATGCACAAAAATAATAACCAAATTCTTACTCTGCATTTTGTTCTTTTTCAATTTTATATCCATTACTGTAAATTTAGTGCCGTTCTTTAATGGAGCGCTAAACAGCACAAAGTTTCTTTTTTTATATTTTCACATCCTGTTTTTGCGCTTTCTTAACTGATCTCTTGCTTTTTTAGTTGTCGTAGCAAATATATTTTTTTTTTCATCATTAAATTTATTTTTATTACTATCGTAACAATTGACATTATGGAGTGGATCTTTTAGATTTCATTCTCGTCTTGTAGAGAAAATAAAAAGTTTATTATTAAATTTTTTTTCAAAATTCCTACTTTACTTAAAAGATAAAAGCTCGGGTGGTATATATTTGGTAATTCTTCCAAATCGTTTCATGGTTGTTTTTGTACTAATTAACTAATACTAATTAAAACCTAGCCTGAATTTAACAGAGTTGATGCATTTATCATACAGTTTATAAAGAGCTATAATGTTGAAGGGCAAATAAAAAGCTTAGCCTTCCGGTATATTTCCCCTTAAATACATGTAAAACGTAATGAAATTTATAGTTGTGAGGTTATTTTCTAATAAACGATGACTAATTTAATGATAAATAATGAACATTTTTAAAGTTTCATATTCAAATTAAAAAGTCTAATTATATTATTTATTTGCTATAAATTAAAATAATTTAACTTATAATTTCATTAAAAATTAAAAAGAAAACTTTCATTTTAATACTACTAGCATTTATTAGTTTGGCTGACTTTCTATATATGTGCCGACCTAAAAATATTTGTTAGTTGAAATTGTTTGAAGTGTAGTTTTAGACACAACACGACAGTACTGTAATAACTCACTACATAAATTCTTATTGTTTTTATTCAAAAATAGCTGATTTAAAATATCAAAACTTATTTAAACAATATGGGAATATCGTTAACTAATTTTTAGCGACTTCACACCGTTCCAGATATAGAATCTTTCTAGCAGTATAATCTTGCTAGGATTTTTAAAAGTTTACCACCACCTATTTTGTTATATGCTTTCATTGCTATTCATATTCGTAGATAAGATTGATCATATCACACATTTTATTATTGTCTGTTTAAAAAAACGGCTCTTCTGGTAAAGCTTGCCTTGCCAACCTCACAAATGATGAAATGATTTTATATTCTCGATGATGTGCAAAATGTCCTTCGCTAACCAAAGATTTTCTGTATAGACAAGCTTCGACGAATATGAAGAATCCTCTCCTCAGAGTAACATTAAAATAATAATAATAATTTGGTGATCGTTGCTTTAATTAATAAAAGATGAAGCTCTTATATAACTGATATTGCTGACATTTCAACACAAGTTTATCCGAAAATAAACCAAAAAAAAAATTACGATAGTAATCAATTCAAGTAGAGTCGTTGAGACTCAGTTTTGACAATACCACATTACACCTGGCATCGAGTATTGAAAAAAGCTTTTGCCGTCAGATGTCAAAGAAAATCATTCAGCATGGCTCTTAAAATGTCAGCAATATCAGCCATTAAGAATTCTATGTCTCGTCACGAAAAGGAAAGGGCGATCGCTAAGAATTTTTTTTCTTGCATTTGCAGCTGGTACAACGTTGATTGAAAGTACGCCCGAGTCCAAGCGCTTAACGAACCATCAATGTCGTAGTTCCGGTTTTGATTTATAAGCTGCACGCTGCGTTTTCCCACTAAAAAAGCTGTGTACATCTGGCAACGATGCATTTAATAGAATCCAGAGGAATTGCGAATGACAACGCATTAAAAATATTCAAAGAAGATTGTCTTCTGGTAAATTAGTTTGTCGTAATGATAGAAAGCCGTCCCAGCACTGACAGCTCTTTTTTTTAAATGCCGACAGACTGTCGAAAAAGATGCCAATTTTTCACATATACCAACTGTAGAAGTAGAGTTATTTTCTCTTGGATCAAAAAATGCCTTAAATGCATTCACCCAGACACCAGATCCGACACCATAGCTAGTTTTTAAACTAGTGTTACACTTTCCGCAAGAATTTTGCCCTGGCACCATCATTCCTATAGGCTAAAAATATAAGCAATGAAAATAGTTGTGAAGCTTTTCTTATGGTTCTCTCTCTATAAGCGTTAAAAAGATTCTTCTTTTAATGAAGGAAATAGATTTTTGAACAATAACTAATAATTAATTTTTCAAGTTCAAGGTAATTCACAAAAAAAAAAAATCCTTTACGTCTTCAAATCCAAAGTCTCATGAAAATTATATAAATGTTAAAAAAACGAAATTCATTGCAAACCGGTATCTTCTAAATGAAATCAACTAAGAAAAGCTTGAAAATATGCCATGATTTTGAATTAAAAAAACACAACAGCTGCTGCAATGTCAATAGAGATGCCATACGAACATGAAATAATTTGCTTAAAAACAAAAAAAAAAAATACATTGTTATTGCTTTGGAAGCAAAACTTTTTAAAGAAATAGTCTGCGGGTAAGTTGTATAATTGCGAGTGAACGTTACTACATAAATATTATTGATAGCCACAAGCTGTGAAGGAGGATTAACATAAATTGCTTATTTTACATGTTGTGAGCAGAGTAGTCAAATAGAGAGACGGCTAGACCGAAGGAAGCTTTGAATTTTAGCGTGATATTATTACTTTGTTGTGGTTATTGTTCTGCTTTATACACACTATTCAGAAGTTTGACAATAACACTAAAAACAAATCAATGCTTTGGTTTTTGTTTCTTATACAAGATGTTCGCAAATATAAAATTTAACACCAGCTCGTCTGAGTAATTTTTTTTTTTTAAATTTTGTTTTAAACAAAATATCCTTTATTGAGAGAAAACTTGGTACAAATATATAAAACATGTCTTAGAACAATTCTTAAGCCAACGATTTTGGTAGGGAAATAGGTCAGGCACGGGAGACACAATTAAAAATTTGAATAATGTTAAAAAAGAACGCTATTAAAACAGCTATCGAGATCTGTAAAAAAAGCTGCAAAAAATTAATTTAAAAATGTATGGTGCTGCATTCAATAAAATTGACTATATGTACTAACACAAAGCTGCTTCTATTGCTCGGGTGACCACTAGCGTTATTGTCAAACTATTGCCTAAGCTTTCTTCTGTAGTCGCGTAAATTTAAACAAAATGTAAGTGAAAGAACCGCATATTGTTTCTATGTTTTCTAGAATAGTCTTTAGATTATTCCATGATTGTAATTTAGGCGAAGCAAAAACTACTTCCAGGATAAACTGTTGTGCCATAAAAAGTTCTAGCAATTCTTATAAAAAAATAATACGTTAAATTATCGACAAATAACCTTAAAAATTTTTATTTTTTCCGTCCATAACACCTAACAAAAACTGGTTAAGATTTATTTAATACGTTGCTCTAAATAATAGACCGTTCAAAACTTATAACAAAAACTTAAAATCGATTTCTTCTTGTTTCTTGAACTCTACTGGCAAATAGTGTTACTGAGAATTTGAAGAACCATCAAACAATTCTATACAGATTTTTAAAAAATGATAAAAGGTGCTTAAAACATGGTTAAGGTTACCATAATATGTAAGTAGCATATTATGATTCTAATATATAGTAACATACAAATCATATTATTGTAATAATATAAATATTTTTCTTACAGAATCATGTTGTCCTCCAACATAAAATTAGTATTGGGAAATATAACCATAATAATGATTAAAATATTAAAGTATTTTTATTGTAAGATGACGGAAATATCAAAAACAATTATAGCGATAATATTATAACTATTAAAGCAGAACACACAAAAAAAAACTAAATGAATAAAATTTTATCAAAATAAATAATTTTATTAAAAATTATTTAGTTAAATCCAGTCAAGTTGCACTTTTAATGTGTTATAACAATTAAATGACTTGGTAGTAATCAACACTTATTTATCGTTACTTAATTAGTTCACTGTGTTGAAAATAATATCGCTATTATAATTACACTCCTATTTAAACTAACTAATCAAAAAGAATCCGAATACAGTTCAATTTGTAGGTTCTAAATTCTAAGTCTGGGACCATTTGATCAATGGATGATGTTTAAATATTTAAACATATTCAGATGATAACAGCTGTAAAACGTATTATTTGAAAACCAATTAAAAAAACAAAAAATTTTTCGAAAAAATCTGCAATAAATTTTATTTCTATTATTTCAATAGCCCATATTCATAGTTATAGACTAAAGTCGACTCTAGCTAAAGTATACTCTAAAATAAAAAAACTCTTATTATCTTTTTTGCTTTTATAGTCAAGAATAAAGTATACTTTAAGTTTAGCCGACTTCAACTGGGTGTCAACTGTAACTTGATAAATGTTTGCATACAATTTCTTAACAAATATTAGAAAAAAATAACCTTGTTTTTATTTTGTTCACTTTGATATAAAAACCAGAAAAAGAGTATTGTGTTCTTAAACCAAATAAAATAATTATGGAAAAGTGAGTTAAAAACAGCATTACCTAGTTTTAAGTTTGGAATAAACTTTAATGCCAAAAGTATATTTTAAATTGTCTATGAATGAGTTAGAGTCGACTCTAAAGTAAAACCGACTTTAGTAGACTTTATTTTAACTATGTATATGGTCCAATATGTTTACATTTTATTAAAAAGTTTGTTTGTTGAGGTTTATTTTCACGCATTTCGTAATGTTTTAATTCGTTAAACAGAGTATAAACTCTTCCGAGATTTGTATAATTACTAACATATTTATTTGTTTTGATTAATTGTAGTTTGTATAATTTAAAAAAAGTAGAATGACGTTTTTTGTTTTTAACAACTATTTTGATTCTATTCGTTTCATTTCATTCGTTTTCTTTTCAGATTCGTTGTCACATATTCTCTTCGAACTTTTAGTGAATTATTAATGGGTTAAACAAATAAGTGTTTTGTTGTTATGCAGTGATATGAGAGAAATTATTTTGAATTAAGGCAAAGATGATCTGATAGTAATAAAAAGAATTGATTATATTTAGGTTTTAAGCATTCAAAATATTTAAATGAGTAAAATACTTAAAACACACAAGTCATTTGTTATGCTAAGCAGCGTTTTCATTTATCTATTTTTGAATAAACATTTTTTTTTTAATAATCTTATCTATCTAAAGTTTTTCAAAAAAGACTGCTAGCTGCCAATTTTAATCAAATATAACTTGACGTCAAACTGACTATTTCAGCTTAAACTTGTCCACCTTTATTTACAATTTTCAGAAAGTGTTTTTGTTAGCTAAATGAAAATAATGGTTTCGTCTGAAACAGAAAGATAAGAGCTGAACCTGTACGATGTGAATCGGTTACCCAGCATTCTACAAATTACTGTTAGGTTATTGGCTTTCAAAATAAACCACAGTACTTGACATGGTACCTATCTAAAGCTTAAATGAAGTCTTAGTGAGGAAATGTGACTTTTGCGTCGCTTTGCATAAAAGGTCAAATGGCACTGCCATTGAAGAAGTAAAGGCAAGTATTGGAATGATAAAACTTGAAACTAAAGAGCATAGAGTTATCCAAACATAAATAAATGTCTTAATCAATATTTTTTGTCCAAGCCTAATTTTAGAAAGTTTTACTCATTAAATTTCAACACCCCAAAATCTTGTTTCTAAAATTATTTTAATTTTGCCACTATCGAGTGGTACCTTTTTTAATAATGAATTATAAATTTAATCAATATCTATTAAGAATATAAATATGGGCCTACTAGCTCCGCTGCTGGCCATAATATTTGGGTTAGTTATAAATTGAAAGGCAATAGATTTAGTAGCCAATTGGCTGTAAAAAAATTATTATTTGCTAACGAGACCATAATTCTTTGCTTTAAGCAAAAAAAGGACACTAACAGTCACCTTTAGTAAAATCATTCTCGAACCATTAGGTACCACAACTGTTGCGAACAAATTTAGTGTAGTTTTAGTTTATGTATGTATTGATAACTATTTATTTATCGTACAATTTTAATAAATTTTCTGAGCTGCTAACGCTATAAGATCGTGTTTAAAAGTTTTATTCATTGTATGAAAAAACAGTTAAAAGTACCTTCCAAAATATCATCGATTTAACAGTGAAGCCTTCAGTTTGATTTATTATATATTCGCAAGAATTTTACATTATGTTCTGTTATTTATTTTATTTGAAACTTCATATAAAATTAAAAACAGTTGGAACATACAAATCGTTTATAATAATTGGAATTGCATATTACGCGCATACTTTAAGTGCGATCATCATCAGTTGTACGTGTTTTATGTGTCACAGAAAAACTTATTTTAACTGTTTAGAATTGTTGGCCAGTTTAAGTTACATTCTGTTGTGGTTTTTTTTTCTTTTTTTTCCTGAAGCAAACTCGTTTGTTAAGTATAATCAGCTAAAGTTCATTAAAACATCAAAGGTTTAAAATACTCTTCCCAGTTATGCCTTAATTTTAGTTCTTGTACTTTCTAATGTTTCGTTTCTTTTAGAACCGACTACGTGTTATTGCATGCAATATACTTTAAATGACTTAAAAAACATGAACACTAGAGCTCATAAGTCGATAAGCACATTGTTAGTAAAAAAAGTTTTTTTTTAAGAAACGCAGTAACTTAAGAATTTAACAAATAAACTTAAATAAGGCCTAATAAAAACTGAGTGTTTTAAAATTAAGTTATTACAACATGACGAAATGTAAAACTAACTTCCAGTGAAAGACTTTAAATTTACTGCGTTAAAGCGTTTGATGTTATTTTCCTCTTTATTATTTAAACAAGAACAAACAAAACAAAAACAAAAAATTGAAACTTTTTCATGCTTTCGTTACCAGTTATTTTATAGGGGTTTTGTTGAGGTTATCAAATAAAATTTACATATATTCAGAGTTTTTTTTAGTAAAGCTAACAATTTTCGAACAGAATTCAACTGATTTCAACAGTATCACCATTTCGTTATACAACATATGTTCAGAAAATGTATAGTTTATAAAGAAAAGAGAAACAAACAAATTATTTTTATAATTTTGTGTTGTAATTCTGCATTCAAAAGAAATCTTATCAGCACTCGACCATCATTTTTAAGAAAAGTTTTTTACATTTAATAGATGCACTTTTTTATTTTTTATTTGCCTAATTTGTCCAATATTGATAAATTATATTTCTACTTGTTTTTTTCTTAATTAATTGACCTAAAACATGATTTATTATTAATATTCAAATTCAATTCTGTGGTATTTTGACAAAACATCTTGAGTCGAGATAAGATAGTAAAAAAGTTATTTTAAAAAATCGGTGTAAAAATAATTTTTATTAAATAATAAAATAATCCAAAATTATAGAAAAATAACGTTTATAATACCAAATTTTAAAAACGTAACCAAAAGCGTTTTTTGAATGAAAATTCGTATGATTAACAACATTTTTATCAACTTTTTAAATCTGACTTAAGATGTTTTGTCAAAATGCCACAGAATTGCTCTTGCCTGTTTTCTTTGAAAATTAACACGTCATTTACAATTTTTCTTTCTTATTAAAGTTACAAACACTTTGGGTTGCTAAAGGTTTTTAAAATAGTGTTATTTTCTTAAATTTATTTTTTCTGCTTCTCTGGCAACGTTTATTTTTTAAGCAACTATTTAAGTAGCGATGTAAATATAACGTCAAGTTTTTCGAAGTACTAGAACTAAATATATTTACTAAATTTAATTATCAATTTTCAACAGATTTTCAAAAGCATAAGGAATCAAATGAAATTTAAAAGTACTTGGAGTTGCTATATATAAATTAAAAAAATTAATTTCCGCGACGCAGTATCAAACAAAAATAGCTCTAGAAAGTTGGCACAAATGTAACCACATTAAAATCGCTAATAATAATACCACTGAAAAGAACGATATAAAATTCAGAACTTTAATCGAAAACTGTGTAAATAAATGGATGAAGCAAATAAATAATCTCGTTCATATACAATCGCTGCAATTTTTTTATTTTATTATTTTGTCATTAACCCTTTCACTACCATTGGGATCATGCATCCCAAGAGAAATTTAAAATATCACCAAAAATACAAAAACAGCTTTATTTCAATAAGAAAAGATCCCATTGGTAGGTTCTGGTGTTTTCTGTATATAGTCAGCTGTTTTAGGTGTGTTTAGTGAGAAGTTTATAAACATTATTTGGCAGCAACTTCCATTAGACGCGCACGTGCTTTGTAAATTTTTCAATGTGCATAAGTGTTTCTTCTTCATATAATATTTTGTGCAAACAATATAGGTGTTTTATATTGTAATTAAGTGAGTAAGAAACAATATTTTGTAAATATTTTATTTTATGTGGGTTTTTTTCCATTTGGGATAATAGATCCCATTGGTTTTGTTTGTTTCACATGAATGGGACATATTATCCCATTGGTATGCACCAGTATAACAATTTGTATGTTTTCAGAATGAATAAAAATAAATCTGGTAGACTAAAGGAAAGCGAAGTATCTGCTATCAGAAATGCCAGAGACTCTGATGTTGGAGACTTAAGTGCTTCTGAATCCGTATATAGTCCTTCTTCCGATAGACGAGCCTGATGAAACTTTTGGCAATAAGAATACTGCAGTATTATTCTCCGATGTAAATTGCAATGTTCCAGTAGTATGGGGACAACCATCGGACTTATTTTGTCCTCGATTTTCCATTACTGATGACATTGAGCAATTGTGCTAGCACCTATCTCAAGAAATTCAACTGAGCTGCAAGTCTTCAAATGTTTGTTCCCAGAATCGTTGTATATTTTTATTGCCCAATGTACAAATGAACGATTGAAAATTTTCAAGGAAAAAGAAGGTCGAAATATTGCTCTAACTGATGCATCAGAAATTAAAATTTTGTTGGGCATTTCACTTATAATGGGATATAATAGACTTCCTGAAATCTCTAACTATTGTTTCCAAAACGAATCTCTAGGAAATGAATTTGTAAAAAAAGCTATGGTGCGAAATCGTTATCAAATGTTAATGTCAAAGCTGTATTTTAATTCCCTTGAAAAACCAGAAGCAGCTTCTAAGCTTTATTATATGGAAGAAATTGCCAATTGTTTAAAATATACTTTTATGAAATCTCGTAGCGATAGTCTGCGTCAGAGCATTGACGAATCAATGGCTAAATTCAAAGGCAGGTCCTCCCTGAAACAGTATCTTCCGTTAAAGCCGATCAAAAGAGGTATAAAAATTTGGCAAAGGTGCGATTCAAAAACAGGATACACTTATGACTTCAATATCTACGCCGGTAAAGATGACTGCGCTGATCCAGTTGGAACTTTAGGATAGAGAGTCCGTACTAAACTGAGCAAAACTGTTCGCAATCCAAACACGGTCTTAGTCTTTGATCGGTTTTTCACATCATACAATCTAATGAAAACGTTACCATTTGCTTGCGTTGGAACATGTATTCAAAATAGGAAGAACTTGCCAACCATAAGTGAACGATTGAAAAGAGGAGAATGTGCATTTCGCATTAGTGAAGGTGGTGTCATGGTAGCAAAATAGCAGGATTCACGTGAAGTAATTGTTATGAGTAACTGTCACAAGCCTACAATCTCCACAGTCTTAAGAACACAAAAAGATGGTTCTAGAGCTCAAGTTAACTGTCCTGAAGCCTTAGCTTTTTATAATCAGTGCATGGGAGGAGTTGACCTAGCGGACCAAAAAGTTAAAACTTACGATCACAACAGAAAATCGACAAAATGGTGGCGTAAAGTTTTTTTCAAACTCTAAATGACATCCGTTGTAAATGCTCATATCCTTTATCAGGAAAATGTACCCCAAAAACCGCAAATGAAAAACTTTATTGTTCCACTTGCAAAACAGCTCATTGCTCATGGTAGGGCTAACACAAAAATCAAAAGGATATCTACAACAAAAGGTCCTAGGTCAAAAAGGTCTAAAAAAATGTTAAATGTTGGAGATCATATGCCGGTAAAAACGGATCACCGTAGACGTATTTTATGTAGCTCAATGAAAAAGGAAAAACGTTCATATTATATATGTTCAATGTGCAAAGAGCCGCTTTGTTTTGAATGTTTTGGTAAATTCCATAAATAAGTCAACCGAATTTCGTTTTAATAAAAATTAATAAAAACTGTACCATTTTATTTTCATACATACACTACTAATGGGATATTTTGTCCCAATTTATGGTGCTTTAAAAACCCAGTGGGACATATAATCCCAGGACATATCTTTGTCCTGAAGGACAGTAGAATTTAAAAAAAAAAATTTTTTGCGCTTTTGAATATCGCATCTATACGAAGAACTTACTTAAGCTTGTTAAAAATCACTTTTTATAGTACGGTAGTGAAAGGGTTAAAATTAATTTGTGATGCTTTTCTTGTATTATTTTATAAATTCCTTTTAAAAGACATTCACCCTAGATCGAAATATGGTGCAAAGAAGAAATTAATTTTTTAAGCAAAAGATATACATCCAGGGCTTGACTATTTTATTCAAAGAGCTAAAACTAATTTATTCAATACCAAATAATCAAAATACAGCTATTTATCATTTGAAATGTTTTGATAAATTTTATATAAAAAAAATCGAAGTTTATAATAAAAGCTAAAATTTTATGAATAAAATAAAAAAAATCGTGAATGTGTTGTCAGGTGTTCAAGGCCATGAATGAACTAAATAAATACAAAAAGTTCTATAAATTATAATAAACCAATAACTCATTTGTAAAAGGAACAGCTGGCAATTATTGTGTTACAAAAAATGATTTAGTGTAGCATTAACAGCTGCAAACCGTTGTTTTCAAAACATCACCTACAATGACACTTGCCTTAAAATGAGAGTTTTAATGCAAACAAAATATGTTCTAGAGGAAAAAAATAATTTTGGAATTGGTTTATCGTGTACGCGAGGTAGGCAGAATTTTGAAGGCACTTAAAAGTCATGTATAATTTTGTTAAATCTCTTCACTGAAATTATTAAGAATATTGGTATTGAGTTTTAAAGTCTTTGAAGGTGCTAAAAAACGAATAGATAATAAGGAACAATTGAAAAAAATATGTTTTTAAAAATATCTTTATAACATAATATATACTTATACCAATTATAAAGGATGTTCCAAACTCTAAACAATACTTTAATAAAATTGAAAACATTTTTTACGGAAACTTGTGGGTTAAAGCATCAAGCAAATGGCCTTCAGGGCTTTGCTGGTTCGTATGTAGTCTTCTGTCGATTTTAGTCAAACTATTTCTCTATTTCCAGAGCCGCACCAAATAGTGAAGTTTTGTATTTGTGTGATTTTCGACATTCATTCTGAACTGCGATTGACTATAAAAAAGAACGACTTTAATAAAAATGTAAAAAAATTAAACGATTGTTTTTTGTACTGCTGGAATAGCGTCGAATTTAAATCTTGGACAAATTTGGGACACTACCGAGTGTCAGGGCAGATTGAGCGCAGGCGTTTTACATAAAAATTTTGCTTTCATCTAATTAGTGTTTGTTAGGTAAGAAATTAATTTTTATCAACTTTACTTTATGCAAGACTAGTTTAAGAAAGCCGTAGCCCAGAAATTTGACTAAAGTACGTGAGGGTATTAATGCGGTGAAATTGGAGTAGAAACACTAATCGAGATTTTAATACTAAAGGCTATTATGCAGATTGTTTGACACGGTTGCCTGAGTAACCATAAAGTGAGATCTTTTTTTTCGACCGTCTTACATCTCCGAAATCTTGCTTTGGAAGGTATCAACGGTATAATATTACCATGATTAAATCCCAATATTTTCATAAATATCTGTTGTTCAAGATAGCCAGTCTTAGATAGATTTAGTGTTGCAAATTAAGAAATGAATGATGGTAAAGGTAAGTTTCTGTTTTTTATTATTTCATTTTTTTATTTATTTTATTTTATTGTGATAGGCAGATATATAAAAATTAGTGAAATACAAAAGAAAGGAAGTGTAAAAGCTTCTCTATATGTTGACACTAAAGTAAAAAACTCAAAATCCCATTAAAATATAATAGAAAATGGGTCAGTTGTCAGTATATAAAACGGCTTAAAAACTAAAATACAATTACAATTAAAAAAAAATTGTACAAAATTCAAATACTAATAAGTATTTTAAACATTTTTGTCCGTATCATTAAATATATTTGATTAATAAAATAATTGTTAAAAAAAAATTCAGTAGGGAAAATAAGTGGGTCAACCGATTACAATTCACATTTTTTTTTTTGTTAATATGGGTGATTGTTTTTTAAATAAATTTGTCTTTTAATATTTCTTCGAAAAGCGTTAACAATTTATAAAAAAAATGAATACCAAACTCTTAATGTAATGAGAAATATTTTCATGCGTTACAAACGTGATGACCATTTTGAAAATACCCGTATTTTTGCTTGTGGCGATGACATCCTTAAGAGCTTAAACATTTTTGAAATTGACAAGCTGTCATTGCATTATGATTTCAAGGTAGCTTTAGAATATTTGTTTTTATTATTTATATCTAAAAATGAATTGAAATTGTTTTAACTTCTACTTTATACCCACTAACACATAAATTTGAAAAGCGGTCTTTGCTAACAACAAACTAAATGAAAAAAATTAGAATTTCTTTGGTTTTCAAATAATTCAAAGAATTTAAAGCACGCACATTTCACTGTGGTCTTATATACAGAAATCTTATAAATAACGTAAAGATAAAACAACATGATCAGAAAGCAATATTTGATTTATGAGGTTAATCGTTCAGTGAACCCTTTTATTTAAAATTGCTTCCAACTCTCGCTACATGTGACAAATATGTAGTTTCTTTTGTAAGTTTTATTTTATCGTTCGGTGACATAATTTTGAATGACTAAATATTGTTTTAGCTGACTAGTTTAGTATTTCCAAGTATGGTTTGGTTTTATTTGTGGGCATTATCTGTTATTGGAGAGTTTTGTTTTTGTTTAGATTTTTCCGTTATAACTTTTATACCCTTCATTCTGTTTGTGATTTTTAAAATATTCGTTTCCGACCCTTTTAAATATATTTATTCTTATAAATAGCAAACTCGATTCAGTGATTTTCGTCCGTGTTTGTGGTCAAATATCTTTGCAAAGGTACTACATGAGCTAGGGAAAATTTAATTATGCTAATCGCTCAAGCACAGTTTCGAAAAATTTTGTATTAAAAATCAGCAAGATCGGTCCATGTCCTGTGACTCAGCAGGCAGAACACCATGTCTGACCCTAATTTATTCACATCTTTTGCAAAAATTATGTTCCAATAAAAAAAACAAATTGTGTGGAGAAGAAAATTTAAAAACAAGGAAAAAACTAAACTAAAACTAAACTAGATTTACATACATGGTGAAGGGTATATAAAATTCGGAATAGCAGAATATAGCACTCTTACTTGTTTGTATTTAAACTTTTTTGTTATCATTTTTTTTTTTTTTTTTTGTGATTAATTATGTACATTAGAGTATTTACTCTTTTCTTGTGCGATCATTAATTCTTTAAAGCTAAAAATCTTAAAAAAAAAAATTAAAAATACATAGAACTCTCTATTAGAATCAGACATGTGAATAAAAAAGATTTATTATTTTGTATCGTTTTACAAAATGATTTCACTTACGGTAAAATAACACATACTTTTAATAAACTTTCTAAGGCATTATTCGGAATAAGAAGAATGTAATAGGAAAAGTCTACATGGGAAAAAATATTATTTTGCGTTTTTGACATTAAGATTGTTAGAAAGTTGTTTAAGTGCTTCCAAGCTTATATTTAATTAAAAGGATTTCCTAAGTTCGCCCTGGCAGAGTGAAGAGGTAGTACCCATACATAGACTCTGATGACTGCACAGATTTTCTTGGTACTCACGTAAGCCCCCAGATATTTGCAAGAAAATATACCTCATTTTTAAAAGTGGTTAAAGAAATGGAGAATATGGGTATGTGAAAATATATTTACCCATCATGCTCTCCTAGTCTAGCATCGGCTGGACTAAATCTTAGATTTAAGAATTGAATACCTATTACCCTGTAAGTAAATAAATTTAAGAAATATATAAATAAAGTTGCTTTTGGCTTTGTTAAGTAAACCAGAATACATTTCTGTTTAACTAAATACATGATTGATGCAATAAATTCTTAAAGATACTAATAATAAGATACAAAAAATAATATAAAATATCGCTCTGCGTCAATTTTTTTTTTTATAAATTTCAATAAAATGGCTTTAGCACTGTAACATTAAAAATTTTTTCACTTATCACTTCTATTGGGTTCTACACGAATATACTATTCCTCTGTCTATTTATATTTTAACTTTAGCCGTGATTGATGTACATAAAAAGAAAGTTAGAAAGAGATTAATTATAGTTATAAGATATTATGTCAAAGATTAAGAAAACTATTATACAAGAAAATTTTAATGCGGCTGAAATATTAAAATTTCTATTCAAATAAAACTTAATTTTGATTTTCTTTCCTTTTTTTTTGGTAGTTAATATGTTAATAATTTATGTCTCTGAATTGGAATATAAGTTTTTGTTTATTATCTTGAAATTCCATTCTACACATGCAGCTTTATGTTTACTTATTTTTTAATTTTTGGTGTTGGTTTGACCAACATATTTTACATGATACGTATGTATAACCATATGTTGTTACTGCCGCTGTAGTTGCTGCTATGGCAAGTGTATAGTTAACTGCAGCTGTTGCATCTTTGTATTACATCACCAATTTATTGTTGCTGTTATGAGTTTTATTTGTTTTACAGCAAAATATTTTGGTGTGGTTACCAAAGAAATTACATGTGTATGTAATGGGCGATTATTACTGTGACATACAGATTATGCAAGAATTATATGATTGGCAATGAAAAAAGGCTAAACATCACGGCTTTAACGTAATTTATATATATTTGTGCATAAAAATGTAGTTTTCTTCATCTAAGCCAGTTAACAATACTTGGACAGAATTTTTATAAAGAAAAATGTGGCCAATATGATTTGTTTGCAATACCAAATACGTACAAATTTTCAAGCTATCAGTGCAGCTAAACAACATGTTGCCGTTTAGTTTTGTTTTTTTTTTTTTTTTTTTTGGACACAAAAAAAAGAAATAAAAAATATTGTGTAGAATTATGCAGGTTTTCTTGAACGTGATATTTGCTGAGAACTTGCTAGGGTTTAATACATTGTTTAGAATTCTTTTTAGAGATTTCGAGGAAAGACAATTTAAGTGCTAAACAAATAAGAAAAATCTTATTCTTTTTAAGTCCTTATATTAACATGTTAAAATATAGTAAACATTTTAAAGGGTTACGAGGGGCACGAGGTTTTCACCTCTTTCTGCGTAGTAAACAAAGAAGTGAAAACCTCCTTAATAATGGGTTTAAAAGTGGTTAGATCATTTTTAACACTAGCGCTAGTAACCTTCTAAAATTAGATATTTTGAAGCCAAAGAATTTTGTTACATCAATACCTTTAACAGTAGAATAATTATTCATAATTTCGCCCATGTATTAAGTCAAAAGCATTCGCTGCGCTTAGGTTTATTTAAAACTGATTACGTTATTTAATAACCAACTTTAGCTCTACTAAGGAACTTTTAAATTTAAATAGGATGTTCTAAGTTGCTGCATTTGCTTACCTAACGTAATTATGCCTAACTAAAGATATTTTTATCATTTTTACTCTTCTTGTCAAACTATTTCATGCTTTTGGTAACATACTCTAAAAGAACGCTGTATGTATATAGAATCAGATATACATAAGAGATTTTTTTGTGTCAAACTATAACTAAAAAAAATATTTTGTTTTCATAGGCTCCCAGTTCTTAGTCGTAGTCATTTTGGTAAAAATTATTATCACAATTGACCCTAGACATTTTATTTGTAACGAGAAGCACTTCTTTACCTATTTAATTAGGGACCGTGATACGTTCTTTAGGAAAGCGTGATTTAAAACCTGGATACTTGAAAATTTAATTAGTTTTAAATTGAAGAGAGGTTTATTGATTTGTACAATAATCTTCGCTTCCTCTCTTTAGCTTGCCAGTATCTTTTCACGCTAATGAATGTTGTTTTATTGAAATTTAAAAATCGATCAATACTTTTAAATTTTGGGATGATTGGATTTGTAATGTCTAAAATGTTACGCTTAATGTTAATGTAATTGCCTTTAGAGAATATTATGGTCATATTTTGAAATTGATAATATACCAAAACTTACCAGATTAAATCACTACAAGTTATTTAAATTTAAAAATTTTTGTAGTCGCAACTTAATTTGGTTGCCGCTACTTAAACATTTTGTTTGTCTAAGGAGTTGCCTTAAATCCAGCATCATTCGACTTCACTTGTTTTCACGATATCAGAAGCTTTTAGACATCACCAGCATAAGAAGATCTGTATCTTGGTACTTTTGTAGCTTTTCTGGCCTGTGCCAGTTTCGGATCCTTAAAAGTTCATCCGTTGTACTACCATGGCAGATCTGAGTTCAGGTATGCCGAAAGATAACGCTGATCGAATAGCGTTTCGACTCTATAAACAACATCTTGCAAGTGCATTAGAAATTCCAGAGTTTTTGTTCTTTATTCATTTCCCCGATTATTTATTTTTTATTTATTTATGTATTTTTTTGCAAAAAGTCTTTTAAGTATAACTTTTTTGCACATTTCGACGGCTTCGTCTTATCTTTTTAGTCAATTTTATAGAAATTGAAGTTGACAGCACAACAATTCGAAACGCACCTAAATTTGAGCTTATTCTCATTTTTTTATTTGACAGGTTATGATTTATATTATTGATCATAATTTCAGCCATGTCACAGAACAAAATTTCGTTCGGAAGTGGAATTGATTCCGTATTTTGCTTCTATAGAAAACGTAAAACGAAAAAAATTTTCGGAATGAAACCACTTTCAGTTTGCTATGTGGAATTGATATTTTGAGCATTTTGTTAACATAAAAACAATTAAAAACATATTTTTATAGGCAAGACTATTCTTTAACTTGCTTACTGATCCAAAATAAATTTATTTTAATATGTTGTTATTAAAAAAAATTTACTTTTTCTTAATCCTTAAAAAAATAAACGGAATTTGCTTAAAAGATATTCTGTACTTAAATTTTTTTTTAATTTCCGTAGCACACAAACACGAAAAGGCACAACGAATAATCAATTAAAAAAAATTTTTGCATATACTTTTTAACATCTAAGCGAGATTGAACAGGCACTGATGGCATTGTCGAGCTCATTGGATATTTTTTCCAACACCATAATAAAAGCTTCTTTATTTAGCCAGTAATAGCTGTTTTTTGTTTTGCTACATTCGTTGTTATTTTGCCATATATTGAACAAAAATAAGTGGTTTTGTATTTTCTTCGGTTTACTAAAACCAAACGGAATCTGTAGAAGCTAAAACCATTTCGATCGGAATTGTATCTTCGGAATCATTTCAATTCCGAACGGAATTTGTGACATGCCTGTTTATTTCGTAAGCAACGTGAGCGGGACATGAACATTTCAGGGTGCCTTCACCTGGCTATATCAATGATAATAACTTCTTATGTGTAAAATAGTTAAAATACTTTCATTCACAGATAAGGATTTCATCATTAATAAAGATTCGCAACGAAACAGTGCTACACAAGTAACTTATTTTAAATATCCTAAAAGGTGACTAATTTGACTGGTTCTTAAAAACAATTGAGTACCGGATTTTACTAAAAGAAGTCCTTAGTAAAGACGATTATTCAAACAGGGGTATATTGTTCTTCATTTACATATATAGTGTTTGGAATAGTGCGTCAGTATACTAAAGGAAACTAACTAAACCTTTTACACTTTTTGTGGTAGTTGGTGGCTGATCTTTTGTTATTCTAGAGCTCTTCCAAGTTAGAGAAATTTATCAATTCCAATAAGAACAAGCACATCGTTTACCCCAAAACATTCAACTGCATTATTGCTGGGTTAAACAAATGTTATTTCATTGCTTTTTTATATCTTAAAAAACACAAGTAAAATTCAAAAAATAATAACTTCAAGCGAAAGTGTTTTGTTTGTTTTGGCATAACAATAATCAGCAATATCACTATCATATTTGCCACCACCACCATCGCTACTGACTACCTAATGCTGTTGCCTCATATCCATTAGCTAGTAAACCAGATTGCTTGCCGTTTTAAAGCCTGTTTAACAGCCAAGTTGATTTTCTGCGAATTTCTTTGCAATTAATTTGCTTGATGTCTGTTGCTGGTGGTATCGGTGTTGGTGGTAATCTATTATTTGTCTTGAGGCCATATAAAATCTATTTATTCTTAATGCTTTACTAAGTATCTAAGTTTCTTACTTTCGCTTACATACAGCTTTAACAACCATATAAAAATGTACAATTGTTGTTGCTTGTTATTGTTACTGTTCTAGTAGTTTGTTGTATAATGATAATATGCAAAAGCACTAGTTTGTTTGAGTCTCTGTACGACTTGATGATTCATTATTCAATGTCGTTTATTTCCCTAAGCTTAAAAAAGTTGAAGCAGTCAGTATCATTTAACTGTTGGTTGTTGTAATTCTTCGCTTTTTAGTTTTATAATTTTTTTTTAAATCTGTTAGTTACTCATAATGTGACCAACTTAAGCCGCTTATTGTCATGTTTATGATTCTTTAATCGGTCATTGTCTATTTGCATTCTTGTTTTATTTTAAGGCTTAAAAAGCTTTCTTAAGTTATATTAATTTTTTGTTTTTAAATCGTCAGTAAAAATTAAATTATAATTATAAATCTGAAAATCCTTAATACAAGCCAATATAAGTAACAAATAATTTGTTTAATTCTTAAAATACCCGCTTAACATTACATGCTTTAAGTTTGTAAGAATTCAGTTGACAATTCTATACGAATAAACTTAGCTACCAAAAAATTTTGAGGCTCTTAAGAGACTTAGTGTCTTTGAAGAACAAATTTTTCTAAACCTCCAACTTAATTCAATTCACAGCCATCAATTTAAGTTTAAGCCCGCAAAGTTTGGTAATGCCCCATTGCTCTTGAAACTTTCAAAATTTGCTTAAAAATTTATTTCACTTGAAACAAACTTGACAACAAACTTATGGCACCAATAATGCGATTTAAATTGATTTTGTTTTACTACTCTTAAGTATGCAAAACTATTTACGGTTGGTAACAAATCTTCGGACATAAATGTATGTTGCTTATTTATTACTCGTTCATATAGTGTAACAGTTTATTTTCAGAACGAACAGGTCATATACCAAATTGTAGGTTAGAGGTCTGAACTTAATGACATGAATCACTTAAAATGCCTCTACCATATTTGTTTAAAGTACTAAAAGACTTTTATCATTTCGTAAGTTATCGTGACCCGCAGAAGTTGCTATCTTTCTGTGATGACAGGCAGTTTAAAATTTAGTTTAGTAGCGGTATTGGATAATTAGCCTTTGCTAACTAGCGAAAATAGGGATGCCTTCATCACGAGGTATTGCTTTAAGTTTCACTTACCATTTTTAAGCATTGTATTTCTGTAGTATTGCAAAGGATAATATATGGAGATTCAAGTGAGCGGTGCTCTCTTGGCTGTTATCTTACCTTAGCAATTGAAACTAAATGAAACTAATGGCTTGAACTTCATTACTAAAACTTTCTTTTTGGATGGTCTCATTTTGATTTAATAAGTTTTTCACCTAACAAAACACCCACAATATTTTCAGGACGTAACATTTAACATTTGGCTAAATAACTTTACAAACAAAAAAAAAAAAAAAAAAAAAAAAAAAACAAAAACAAAAAAAAAAAGATTAACCAAAAATTTTATGTTAAAGAGAAAACATTTTTCAAAACTACTTTTTTAAATATTTTCCTGTAAGCAAAAAAAAAAAAAGAGAATTTCAAACATCAAAAAAAAAATCTAAAAAATCTATGTTTTTACAAAAACAATTTATCTATAAAGCGTATGGTAAAAATAAAACAATAAAAAAAATCTTTCTTACTGAAACTGCTCTTTTAACTGAGTAACATTTTACAAAGTTTTCTATTATTCAAAGACATTTTGCCTCACAACCTAATGACCCACTTACTCACCGAATTAACATAATTTCTTTACTCAAACAGAATTGAAGGCACGGACAAGTTGTATATAATCTTGAAAATCAGCAACATACAATATCAATCGTGGTAATCAATGTTCCGTTTCATCTCTGCTGTATTTTGCTTTTATTTTTTGGTTTTTAAAGGAAATAAAAAACGTAATTTTCAAAAATTCGGCTAATAATATTTTACACAAAGATAAAAAAAATCTAAGAGGTATTTCTTTTTTACTTGTATTCTTATTAATAAAACCGTTTTCGAATAGTGTGTTGCTGTAGTGGGAAAGTAATTTGATGTGTGCTTGTTTTTCATTTGCATGACGACGATCAATCAGCACAGAAAGCAACAGGTGTTGCATGCATTTATGTTGTTGTTTTCTTAATACAAAAGCAAGCTCTCTTAACATCGTTCCATTTTGATAATCTTAAAAAAATCAACTAATATTTGTTACATCTTAAACTAAGATAATTTATACAGAAATTATTTTAAGCTTTTGAAATTTTGGATGTAGAAAAATTTATTAAATTATTTTAGCGTCCTTAGAATTCTTTGCTTTTAATAAAATTTGACTTCAAAAATATTAACGAAACTTAGCCCTACTATCAATGTATTTTTGTTTTATTTTTAATATAAATACAACTTTTTGTACTTTTTTTTGTCCGAAACTAACTATACAATTTTAAATAAAAGCAAATTAGAGTGTTATATTTGGATATGCCGAATTTTATACACACTTCACCATGTGTGTAAATCTAGTTTAGTTAAGTAACTCCAATCAAAATAACACAAAAAATAGAGAATTCAAAAATAAGAAATACAAATTTTTTTAATTTTACAAAAATGTCATCTGTTCTTAGCGGGTTAAGCGTTCTTAAAAAACTCATTCAGGATTTGAACCGTGCATAAAATAATTAAAATTTATTATTTTCTGGCTAAGGTTCATTAAATAATTTAATTTCTAAAAATCTTTAGAAAGAAATATTATTAACTAATGTATGCTGGCAGAACGTAATGCCGGTTGAGTAACTTCAAAATAGACTTTGAAGCACCGTCCCATTAACGAGAGTAGTCTTTCTCATTGCCTCAATTTCTTGAAGGCTTGGTCTAATGCGAAATGAAAATGAATGGCATATGCTACTCTCATCAGCAAAAGAATAGAAAGGGTTGGAAGTGTGACGTAGAAGGTCATTAAGAAAAATAGGAAATAGGGTAAGGGAAAGGACGAAACCTTACGGTACCCCTGAATTTACCTTGAACTTGTTTAATGAGATCTTATCTTTAACAACTCATATAGTGCGCTCCCTGAGAAAACTCGATATAAGTCGAGTGACACCAAAAGCAATAAGTTTTGATATAAGGCACCATGCCACACTTTATCACTTTATCACACTTTAGAAATATCTAAAGCCACCACCGTACTTTTGCCGAAATGTTGAATGGATTGACACAATTTTTCTGAAAGGAAGGCCAATTAGTCACCTATGGAGCGTGCCCTACGAAAGCCGTACTACCGGTCAATTAGTAAGCTGTTGGACTTCAGATATTTCACAAGACGAAAATTAAGCATTCTTTCCATTAGTTTGGAAAGTGCAGAGCATATTGCGATTGGGCGGTAATTTTCAGGATTGCTAGCCTCTCCCTTTTTGGGAATTGGTGTTACATTAGCAATCTTCGAACATGATGGGAACTCACCAACATGGTACAAAATGTTGAAAAGTTTTGCTAATGGACGCGCTAGCGTCAAAGACCACTGCTTCAAGACCAGTGCTGGAAATCCATCCGGACCAAGGGACTTGTATATGTTGAGATCCGCTAAGACTACACGTGTTCGAAAAAATATATCTGGCATAGTTACCGATACTCTTTCCAGTGCGGGCAGTGGTTGATTGCTTTCCGACAAGTAGGAGTTACTTCCAAAAATTTCAGCCAAGAGGTTAGCTTTATCAACCGCGTCGTTAATTATTTGATCATTCCTTTAAACGAAACCCGAGGAGTAGTAAAAACTTTAGCGCGAAGGCGGTGCTTGCATAAAGCTTTTTCGCGACTAAGTACTTTGGAACACGCCTTTTTGCGTAGCAGATCAGTACCGGCATTTTTGTTACACCGCCATATACTGAATGCTTCCTCTCTGGATCTGACTGCAGTTTTGCACGTCTGATTAAACAAAGAATTCTTTCTTGGTTTAACGCGGATTTGCTTAGACGGAATATAAGTTTTCATTCCAAGCAAAATAATGTTCACAACCATATCCGCCATGGCATCGACTTTATTTTCCAGAAAACAGTTTCCAATTAAAATGCCAAAAAATCCGTTGAGCTCAGCCCAACGAGCCTTTTCGTTTATATATATTTAAATGTTTTAAACGTTTAAAAGTTCGACAGTATTGTCCTGCTGCCCTTCAACATACGAAATATGTGTTGGCTCGTTAATTAATTGCGCGAGGTTGTTGTGCGCGGCGAATAGCTCAACAAATTGGCCCTCAAGAGTTGTACGGTTCGAATGGCGAATCCAAGATGAGTTGTGAACATTAAAATTACCAGCAACAACAATTTCACTATTCGGACAGCTTTCTAGGATTCTAGATATTGAATTAGAAAGAGCATCCGAAGCCGGAAATAGATTTATTGTTTAGTTTGGTGTGTAAAATATTGCCATATTTAAATTAAATAGTGAAGATTCAATACTTTTGAGGAATAAACAAAACCGATCGGAATCTGAAAAAGGTAAAGCAGAACCGTTTGGAATTGTTAATACGGAATTAAAACCATTCCAATCGGAATGCGTGACATGCCTGATAAATTAACTTTTTTCGACTTATGAAACATAATTATTAATTTTATTTCAGAAACTCTTCCAGAGGCATCTTTTGATTTCCAATCTAAAAGTTAAACGACGTTTAAATTACGTCTTTGATGGGACCCTCTCTAATTTAATTTTATTTTTTATACTTTCCGTTAAGGTACTTCTGTGTAAATTAAATTGAATTTGCCCTTATAGTCGACATTGCACTGCGTACTCCGTGTTAATTTCAAGTGTGTGGCTGAAGCAGTTTTTAAGATGAGACTATATGACTGAAACATTGCGGCTGTATGGAGACACTCTTCAATTTCTAATTTTGATTAATTTATATACATATAAAAGTCACACACTTCTTGAAAATTTTAATTGTTTGTCTCGAGCGATTTCAAAAATAGTTACAAATGTACGCTTATTTATTCTCAACTTTATTTATTGTTGTAGCGGCTATAATAAACAACTTCCAGTCAATATTGTAGTATCTAAGTACTACGCTTTCAGAGATAGAGACCTTTAACAGACGTTCAGACATTGTAGCGATAGCAATATATAAGCTTTGTCCTTTGGGTAAGAAACTTTAAACATATCTTGTGTTGTTTAACAAGTCTACATTCTATATTACCCACATAAAGCAACATGAGGATTGGCATCTTCATATTGTTCATAAGATGTATAATTAAAAGGTTGTATAGGGCATCTTGCAGTGTCACGTTAACGCTTAATTAAAATAAAGATTAATTTAATATTCTCAGTGTAGTCCCAAAAGAAGAAACTGCAATAACTTTTCAAAAAAGAGCCATTAGTCGTTTGGGGGTTTAATTGCATACTATTTAATACTCATATATAACGACCAAAGGATTTAAGTGCTTGGAGTCAACGAATTGCGTACTGAAAACTTGGTATTATTATATAATATCAATTTATACTACAAACTCTTTTCTACAGAAGCTTCTTGCTTTATATTCTGAGTATATCGGCTCCACTCCGTTAATAAAAATGTTCTTGCATCGCGCGAATTTTATAGCAATCTAAAAGCACTTCCGAAGCATATTGTAGGTATAATGTCCTGTAACTACTTTCTCAATTTGCTTTTAAAGTGTCCTTTAAAATCGAAACATATTCACAAAAATTTTTCTTGAGTCATCTTTTTTAAATTTTATGTCTTCTTCTTTTTTTTTTATTTAAAAATCAAAGAAAATATTTAATAACCTGTTGAGTCCATATAATTTTAAACACACATTCGTTCACTTGTAATATACTTTTTAATGAAAAAAGTAAAAACTTTAACAAACAAACGTGAGTACTAATGACACAACCAATGCTTGCTGTCAACATTTACTGGCTAAACGTCTATAGCAAATTATTATTATAATTATTATTATTTGGTTTGTTGTAAAATTCAGTGTTATTATATATTTTATGATGATTTTTCTGTTTATAATATTTTCGCAATACTGGCATTCACAGCATTTTTTTTGAGATTCCTTGAAATATCTACTCCGATTACATGTAGCAACAATAATTAACTAGTTGCTGCAGCGGAAGAGGTCTCACTGAAATTAAAACATTTTGCTTGACAGAAAATTGCTTTTGCTTGCTACAACATTTAAAGTACCGTCTAAAGTATCACAAAACCAAGGTGAATGTATAGCAAAAGCACAATCATAAACATAATAAACGCCAACGCATTGTTACAAGTGGTTTAAATTTAAAACCAATTTAATGTTAAATGAGGGCGATGGCGTCAAATAGACTATATTAAATAGTTTACAGATGTAAGTCAACTTATTGTTTAAGTCTTGGCAAAAGTAAAAAATTTATCAGGACTTATTTTTATAATTGTTGTAACAATATTAAAAAAGCCAGTGTTATTTACCCAATAGGGATGGACGTTTTTTTTAAGTTCGCAACAAATAATTGTAGAGGTGCGGTGTGAGCCAATGGCTCTACATCGGAATCCGAGCATACTTAGTTCCCATATCAATTCCGTTTATTTAAATTAAGTAAACATGAGAAGTGAAGATAAACTATAGATTTTACACTGGGGAAGCGAAGCATCTTGGCTAAAAGTAGTACACAATAATTTATAGTTGCAACTTGAAACTTCTAAGCGGTGAAAATCTCAAAAATAAATTTCTGGAGTATATTAATAGAACTGACATAAGGAATGATATCGCATGCCATCAAACGTACTTTAATAACAGTTATCATTTTAAATGTAAAACTTTAACATAACAATTTTTAAAATCTGATTATATGATTCAAGATCAAGGGGAATAATTTTTTGTTATTACGACACCCGCTTAAAATTAACTAATTTGAAGTTTCTATAATTGATTCTTAAGTATGCTCCACTCTTAATGGGTTAATTTTAATACTGTCTATATCTGCTAGTTATAAGTGACTCATGCGCTTACACGTGATTCTTGTCAAAGCATTTCAATTTCCTAAGATTTTTGTGTTTACTTTTTAAGAATATATTCTTTAAATTTATCTAACACACATTTAAAAATTAGCATACAATAAGATAAAAAATTTATTTGTTAAAAATAAAAATAAATTTATAACTAAAATAAATCGCATTTTCATAATTTGTTTTACCCAAAACTACAAATCTGTGTGGGTCTCAAAACAGCAAATAACACAAAAAAACGTTTAATGTTGTTTTGTCATTTCAATTTCATATTTTATTAAAAATGTTATTTTATATTTTGCATGCAGGCACAAAATATGAAAAAAAACTTCTTGCCTTTCAAATGCAAATTAAGAATTGTTGTGCGTGTTAGTTGTTGGTTTTTTATTTGAGAAAATATAAGACTGTCGTTTAGCAACGTGCTATATTTTTTAAGCTAGAAAAACTATTTGATTAAGGCAAAATTGCAAATACAAGGTTAAAAAAATCTTGAATTTAGAAATTATTCGAAGTAAATTAACCCATATGGCCCTGTCGTTTGAACCGTTATACACAAACACTTGAAAACTAAACAGAATGTCCACTACTTTGTCCGGTATATTCAGAAGTATACATATTTAAAATGAACAAATGTAGACAAGGGATAGAAATTTGCACAGAACCTTTATTGCTAAGTCCGCTATAACAAGTCGCAAACTTAAAATTAGAAATTAAAGGGTGTATGGACCTATCTTTGAAACCGTTTAAGACACACTCTTGAAAATTAGGCAGAATGTCCATTACAATATCAAGTATAATAACAAGTATAAATATTTAAAATTAAAAATTAAAGGTGGTTGTTATTTGATGTTTATTGCCAATCTTTTGAAAAGTTATAGACTACGCTTCGAATTTAAACAAATTCTGTTTTACTGTGTCAGCAATAAAATGTGTAAAAATAATGGGTGACCACGTAACTGCAAAATTTTCTTGTTTAATCTGCATTCATATTTTGTTCTACGACATGTAAAAAATCCTGATGCAATCTTTTTCGAATACATATAATACAATTAGTGTATAGTTACCTGAAGAAATATAATTTTAAGTTTGTCTGTTTAGAAGTCGGTTTTTTTTGGAAGAGTTATTAAAATATCTTCAGAAAAAGTGAAACACTATAGGGACATATATTTACTTTCTTTTTTTTTTTAAATAATCCCATAACGGCGATATTAGTCTTTGTAACGAACTTTTAGTCAAAATTTTATATTCCATATTTGTGCAAAATGGCAACATTTTTTAGAGTCAATTGTCTCAAATCCCAAAACTATTTCAGAAATTGGACTAATAAGGTCATATTAACGGTCTTGTAGTCATGAATTTTACATGTGCCCAAACCACTCACGCGATTTAAAAAACATTGCTCTGTTAGTTAAACAAAAATTTAAATTCACACATATTAGAAATATATATTTAATAATAATTTTAATTACCGTTTTAAAAACAAAATTAATTTAAAAAAACAGTAGCATTAAATTAAGTTTTCAGGCTTGGTAATTATTTTCAAATAATACTGATGAAATTGTAATGCTAATGAAAAAATCCAAAATATTATATAAAAGGTAATTTTAAAAAACTATGACAGCGGAGCTATATAAAATTTTAAACACAAACATCTTAAGCAGTAGACGAGTTAAAGTTTTTTCACTCTTTAAGTATTTTCTTTATGACTCGTATAAGTAAAACAGCAAGAGATGCGAAATCAAATTATCTTTAGATTCTTTAAAAACAGTTTATCTCAAAAGCTTTGAATCATTTAGAAATAAGTTGCAAAAAATAACATTTTCATGTAAAATTAAATATTTTTGAGTTAAAAAAATACAAAAAATTAAAAATGGCAACATTTCCCCGCTATTGTCATTAATCATAAAGGTGGGGCTTAGACAAGTAAGCTCGAGCTGAAATCAAAACAAAAGATGAAATGCAATGACACATTTTTAAACAGTCTCATAAAAAATTTATTTGTGTAAAACTGTAAAATCCTTTTTTATTATATTTATTATTTAAAAAACATTTAATAAATTATTTTCATTTCAAAATTTTTTTAATCCTAAAATGTTTTGATTGTATTCTTTCAGTTGACCGTTGATAAATTTCTTTAAAGAAGATATTGGTAAGTATATAATTTATTTCGTTTAATGACTTCAACATTATTAATTTTTTATTAATTATATCTTTAACCCTTAGCGCTCCAGAGAAAACTATTACACTTTTTTATAATTTTCTTGTCAGTGAAGCGTTATTAAGCATTAATGATATTACACACTTTTGTGACCTCCACTACTCTTTAAAATAGTCCATTACACGCTCGTGGAAACAAATGTATTACATTCTCCGTTTACAAAAAAGAAAAAGGCAAAATTTAAAATGGTAGAAATTTAATAAATCGTGGTTTAGTGCTTAAATGAATTAAATATTTGAATAATAAGATGTCTTAAATTTGTTGCTTTGTTCTTTCAGAGCACACTACTAAATGTAGATAAATAAAGAGAATACCGATACCAGATGGGTCTGAAAAATGCATTTCATTGTTTTCTTGCTAACAGTTCTTGCTTGTTCGTGGTGCGAAAAAAGCCATAGGTTTATACATATACGGGAACCCGTAAAAAATTAAAGTCTGTTGATTTAAGCAATATTAGTGTACGCTATCATCCATATTTAAGATGCAACTAACTCTTTAATTGTGTCAAAAACTCTCTTCGATAAACAGAGATATAAGAAAATGAATTGCATACATGGTAAAAAGCTTTCAGAGCAGCAATTTTGTTTTCTTGCTTTGCTAACTTTTTCTCCTGTTGCCGAGATTTTTACGATGTGTAATTCCGGTGTAAAATATTATATTAAAAGACGGTGAAGTTTTTCTTAAGATGACATGACTGACTGATTCAAAGAATTAATTGGTTAACTCCTTCTGATGCACCACCCATAAAAATGACAAAAAAGGCAGTCCGAATTATAAAAAACTTATTTGTTAGGAGTTTTGCAATTAACGAATACAATAATTAGCAGAGAAAATATGCTACATAAAGGCAAATAAATCTGTGGTGGAAAACAAAGTCAACAAGTAAGAATGCTATGCCCAATCTTATATACTCTTCACCATATATGTATATGGGATGACAGAGAATAAAAAATAAGAAAAAAATTTTACCGTTTAGTATTTACTAAAAGATCGCTTCAAAGACTATTGAACCCATACCGACCGTATTGATTATCGTACTTTTCTTGAGAAACTTAAGAAGTCCATAACTCTGAAAATATGGGTTCGCAAATTTTTTACTTGATGTTTTTCTTATCTTTTGATGCTATATCGTCCCATACATACATATATATATACATATATATGTATATACATACACATATATATATAGGACAGACAGATGGACATCGCTCAATCGACTTCGCTATCATTAGTACTCAGAATATATGAATACGTTGGAAATGGATATTATAGAATTTACAAACAGAACGAAAAACTAAAAAATCTATGGTGGAACTAGATCCAATATATATAAGAAAATTCATTTCCAGTTCCCTTAGCTTTTTTTGAAGTTATTTGCTACAAAAGAATCGAAACAGCTAAAATTACTCGGCTTATCAACAGCGCAGTGTGCTTTATGGACTTACCAGAAATAATGGGATAACTACCAAAAAAGAAAAAACAAATTCTTAAGATATTTTTCTAAACAACATATTTTGAATTCTGGTCTGAAAATAAGTTAAATTATATAAATTAACAAATTTATTAAACGGTTTTTAACATTAAATATATTTTATAAAAAGATTTATTAATCCATTAACTAATTTTTGCCATTAATGCTTATTTCTTTGTACTTACTGCATCCATCTTTGTATGCTGTTTTGAGTGATTTAATTTATTCAACATACAAAAATGTGGCATTTGATAACCAAACATTTAAAAAAGTTATTAATCGTATTTGTATATTTTCTTCTTAGATACTTAAACATAAAATTATTATCTGGTTAATTTGTTTATTAATATCTCCTAAACTGCTTCAAATTAAAAATGTTTAAAATTTCCATTCGAGTGAAATTAAAAAGAAGTGCAAAACAAAACAACATTCTCAAAAAGCTAGCTAATTAAAAAAAACTGTAATTTATTTGAAAAGTTTTTTGAATTCCCTAAATTGAACTTAGTTAGGGATTTTTTGCTGAAAAATATTCAAATATTGATCAATTTGTCATTATTCCACACATAAAAAACGTGTTGTCCATTCGCAATTTTTGGCTAAAGTTTCTTTAGAAAAAAACTAAGATAAAGAAAAACAAAACTTCATACAAATTTACGATTTATGGCCGACGTATAATTTTGTTTATCTTGACATTTTGTATTGACATTTAATGTTTGTCAAAGTACATACACGCACCTTTTTTCCCGGACTTGTAACTCTGTATGGTCACTAAATAAAAATTAAATACATGAATAAATATCACATATTTTTAATTTTACGAAAATTATATTTGCATACAAATGCTTTAATTACTTCCATAGTATTTTCAAGTCAATCCAACTAAACGTTTGTAAATTATTAAAGTTTGAAATGTCTTAAATACTCAAATAAGTGGGTTGGAGTTGTGCGCGCAATGAGATTCTAAGGTCCTATAGCAATATTTTGTTTTTATTTTTTATTTTAACAATATTTTGTTTTCAACGCAAAAAAATATAAATAATTAATTTCCATCGTTTTTTGTGGTGTAAGTTGATCTTTAAATTGCCCACGAATTATGTTTAAATATAATTGCAAACGATCTGCTTAAGATCGTGAGGAAAAAGTTTTAATATTGATTAATTGATAAATCTTTTAAAACTCATTAAATTATTAAAAAAAAAATACAGGGCTAAATTCATGTCAAAAAAATCCTCAAAGTGGTAACTGTTTTTTAAATTGAATTTTAACATTTAGTGCCAAGATGTATGTCAAAAAAAATGTGAATTTTTACTCCTTTTGATTAAGACTTTTTATTAAAATTTTTGCGCTTTAATACAATCTAGACGATATATTTTTACGTTTAAGTTTATACACTGGCTTTTTTCGAAATTTTTATTCTTTCAACTCTTAAATATTAAACTTAAAATTTTTAATTATCCTTTATGTTTTTTAACGTTTTAAATAAAAGTCATAAGTTTTTAGAGTGCATCACCTATTTGTAACATCTTACAATTTTTTGTTTAAAAAATAGTTAAAGTTTGCATTGCATTTCTCAAAATTAATTAGCGTGTGCTGACAATTAAAAAATATTTTTATATTTTGATAATTGGCCAGTTGATAGTACTAATCGACCTAATTAAACGTGTTAACATTGTTTGCGTTGCGTTTTAAGATGATCCCTTAAAGCTTCGTTAGGCAGGTTGAAAAGATTCGATAAGAACTTGGTGTAAAAATAAGAGAAAGAGCAACAAGATTTAGGCTATCGAAGCACTATTTTACACTGGGTCATTTCCAAAATGGCCTTTTTTAACACTATTTGCTTTATTCTAATGTATTTCGTACTGAGTACGAAATACTTCGCCGGCGACTATGCTATGAAAAAGTACCGATTGCATGCGATTTTTCGGCTGCGGTTAAAAAAAACAATGAATTGAATTCTAATGAAAAATATTACGATGCTTCTTATTAATGTATGCTATTTGGAAAACAATGTTGTGTTGCCTTTCCCTGATAAATGTGTTTCTAAAAATCTTCTTTTAACAATTATTAATATTTTTAAAGAAATGTTATCTATTGCTAAAACAGTTAAATCAATAGCTTTTATTAAATACCTTGCTCTAGATATTAACTTTAAATGAATTGGAAAAAGTGGACAAAAATTGGAAAACGTTGGCGAAAAATAAAGTGAAACACACTTGTAAATAGTAATTAATAATGTTTGCTTTTTTACAGGTACACGCCTGAAAAAGGAAAAGTTTGTTTGTTTCAAAAAAATTGGCAGAACTGGACACAAATTCATGTGTTGGCAAAAGAAAAAACAATGTGACAGTTTGTTTACCTAAAGACACTTTCCAACAAAAGACATTTTGTTTTTAATAAAAATTAGAAGAACTAAATACAAATTGGAAAGTGCTGGCTAAATATAAAATGTGAATTATTTTTTTACAAATCAAATTTATTTTTCGTTTTTCTTTTACAGACACTTTCCTAAATCAGAAAATTATTCGTTTAGAGGGTGGAAAATTGATAAAACTTAACTCAGAATGGTTGTTATTGCTGAAAATAGAAAGTAAATTAGTATTGCATTAACAAAATATGCTTTTTATATGAACTTACCTAAAATTGGTAACGATTTGCTTGATTGGTGGATAATTAGCAGAACGTGAAAAAATTGCTAAGTATCGGCTGGAACTAAAATGTGCATTAGTTTTTTTATATAACAAGAATTTTAACTTAGTTTCACTTACCTGCAGAAGGAAACGGGGCAATTTTTTGATGTGGTTAATTTGGACAAATAGACAGAAACTGGTAAGTATTATCTGAAAATAAAATGTGTATTTAAAAGCGCTTACATGCATATAAAACAAAAGTCTTTTTCAGGGCTCTAAAATGCTTAAAAAAGAGATTCATTCAAACTTTTAAAAGCCCTTTTGAGGGCTACAAGACAACTTAGAAAAGGAGATAAAATGAAAATGTATAATAAATTAAGAACTAATGTTCTTTATCTCTCCTTCATATTTAAAGATCTCAGCTTGTTTACGGTGTCTTTTTGCTTGATTGGTAAAAACTTGGCAGGGTCGGAATCAGAAGTGTAAGTATTAGCTTAAACAGAAACTAAATTAGTTTTTTATTAATACAATGATCTTTTCGAATTCACCTTATATAGAATACTTTGATGTAAAATCGGCAGAATCCGAAGCAAATTGGTATTAAATGAATATACAATTCTCACTGACAGGAATTTATGTTTTTAAAATACTTAAAAGGAAAAATTAAACCTGTTAAAAACGTTTTAAGGAGGTACAAAAAGATTGAATTAAGAGAAATATAAATTCTTAAAGATTATAATGTAACTAACATTTACTTCTTTTTTTCTTTCATTCCTTATTTTTTTAAACGTTTTAATACATCACCTGCATTACCATTCGGAAAGCGAGAGCCTAGAAACATTATAATGTAATGTTTTCAGTTAGAACAACAATTAATATTACAAAGATATTTCTAATATACAAAATGAACTGCTTTTTAATTTATATTATAGCTCTCACAAAAAATTTTAAAAATTCTATTTTTATTTTTAATTATTTCCTGAGGCTTTTGTTTTATGTGTAAGTGCCTGTAAGTAAACAATAATACACATTTTACAAAAGTTTACATTTAAATTAATATTTACCAGTCTCTGTCTATTTGTGCAAATTAACAACAATCTATTGTAACATTTCCTTCTGCCAATTATCCACCGAGCACACAAATTGTATCCATTTGCAGGTAGGTTCCTGTTAAACAAGAAAATGTGTTAATGTAACTAACTTATCTATCACATTATATTTTCTGCTAATTACTTCCAATTTGCCAACACTCAATACTTATATTAAGCTTAATCTTACCACCATTTTTAATCAGTTAATAACATTAAAACTTTAAATCAAGTAATGAACTAATTCACAAAATAACTACTTTTGAAAATTAATTCAACACTAAGTGGAATCGCACATAGTTATCATACCTGAAATCATAAAAAGTTATTAACACCTTTGCATCTGGCTTCAGTCATGAATCGCTTGAAATCATCCACAATTTCTAATGAAGACTCCACAACATATTTTGCCTATAACAGCACTTTGGTTTCTTCACTAAATTTCACATATCGTTTACATCCTTTACATCCTTTACAATTTGTATTAAGCGTCCAAAACACATTTTCCATTTTCCATTTTATATTACTTTATTTTTGTCTTTAAATTTAACTCTCCGTTTTGAATCCTTCACAATCTGCATTGGAGAGCCTACAAGTTTTATATCACTTCTTAGTTCTTGTTCATTTTTTACTTATTTTAACTTAATGTTTTAAATTTCACAGGAGTATCATCTTAATCCACTTTTGTAATTTCCACACTTTAAGACACACAACGATTAACACGTATCCATATGCCAGTTGGATAAAAGCATACATGCATAGGCATTTTTAGTTCTTAAAAGAACATTCTATATTTCTGTTTTTAATAACGAACACAACAGAAATACAATTCTATTTCATTCAAACTGCGCACAAATAAATATAAAATAAATAAACTTACCTTGTCGGATCCTTCGGTAACCAGTGAATTCTCTGCAGTAAATTCTTCACAATACTGCCTATATTTTTTAAGGAACAAATAAATACTTTTTACACTTTTTGGCTTCTTACTGTTGAATTTAAGTGTATCTCTTTAAAAAAAATCTGTTTAATTTAATAGTTGTGAGTTTCTAAAGGTAAAGGGAAAATAAATATTTGGTTTTAAGAGCAATTAGCAAAATTTTCATATCAGTTTAGCAATTGAAAATGTAAAACGTGGAAAATGTGAAAATAATTTTGGGTTCTGACATCAATGTGGACGAAGAAAATGTGCTATTAAGTATGGAAAGTTCATAAAGTGATTTTGATTGCAACGCTAATCCGGAGATATCAAATATGAGCATTAGCCATTCATCCAATTTAGATAAACTTAAAAACAGACTGGAGAATGCAACATAAGTGTTCCTAAAGACGTAAGAACGTTGAAAAGAGCGTCAAAAGATATTGTTGCCCGACCAATGGGGTCAGGCAAGTACTTTCTCTATGGCATCGCAGATGCCCTAACCGATTTTTTGTGTGTAAGTGATTTAAACTTGGAAACAATTGCAAAATATTTTAATAGCCGGCGAATCGTTAATTGTGAACCGCTGGCGGATCTCTATTTGCGAAGCGCCGGCGAATCGTTAATTGTAAATCGCGGCGGATCTCTCTATTCAGCGATTCGCCTAAAGGCTCGCACGCGATTCATCGCCGCGATTGTAGACATCTTGCCGACGATTCGTGGGCAAAGAGTCGACGATTGCAAATGTTTGAAGGGTATATGATCATCCATCAACAAAAAAAAAAAAAAAAAAACAAAACAATCCTCAAAATGCCTGCCAAGTTTATATTTTAAGAAGAATTCTTTAAAATTTTTAGTGAGAAATGGTAAACATTAATAAATAAATTTTTTGCACTAATCCACTTTCAACAAGTTTTATTATAACCTTCACCTCAGGTGAACTATAATTTTCTACCCCATAAAGTATATCCCTATATATAGGGAAGTCGAATTTATGACTTCTGTCTGTTCGTAATTTATGACCACTAAGTGTTACTCGGTCAATAAATGGTGGAGATATGTTCTAAAAAAGGGGAGATCCATTTTGTGTCACGTTTTTCAGATTTGATTGTGCTATTCTTCTTGGAAATTGTTTTTGTTTTCAGGAAATTGGAAATCACTAATCATATACATACATTATATTTATATTTATATTTTTATAGATGTATATATCTATATTTAAATATATTTATATTTTTTTGATCTAAAATTTTTTTAAAAACCTAAAATTAAGCATTAAAACTGTAGATAAGCAAAAAATTGGATGTCAATAAATGACTAAAATTTCACCGAAATATTTATTTTTAGCAAAATTTCACGAAAAGTCATTTACATAAAAAATAACTTCAAACTTTCAACAATAAAATTAAAAAACCTCATCTTTGCAAAACTTTACACTATTGAGTCACTTTTCATATTATAAATGTGCAAGTAGAGCTGAAAACCATTTGTCTTCAGAATATTCCTTACTAAGAACCTTTTTTTGAAATACATTTTTTTGCTACATTCTTTAGAAAAGGGATAGCTAAGAGATAAGACAGGTGGTAAAAGAAGCAAGATTTCGCTGGCGAATATGTTATGAAGAAGTAGCGACAAAGGAAGCTGCACCTTTAATATTAATTCTGAGTATGTATTTATACCATTAAACAGAAAAAACAAAACATTTTTATTTTAAATTTTTGATTGCCGCAGGGGTGCAACTCTGGCCAACCAGGTTTGTAGTCAACGTGATTACCACTTTAACTACAGCAGCCTTGTCTTTCGTGCTTATATTTCAATGGAAACGTTGATAAGGGCCAAATAAACGACTCAAGATCCCCACAAAATCTTTATTATGACAAACATATATATTTTCGAGCAAAAAATATATTTAAGGAGAGAAAATACGGAACTCTTGTTGAAGGTTGAATATTTAGCACAGTCGAATGTAGCACTTTAATCGTTTTCTATATTTTTAGGATTTTTTTGTTTTGTTGCATTCATAGAAAAGTATTGTCCTTTTTCGCATTTTTGTTTGATTTATCAGATGATCAGTTGATCAGTTCGGATGTATTTAATAAAATTGATTAAATACAAATATTAGCGGGATGTTGAAGATTACGCTCTTAAATTTGGTAGAAATTTTGTTGCATGAAATCACTGATATCAATACTGAAGGTCAAATTATCAAAACTGTTCTTGTAGTTGCAAATACGTATTCCTTAAAACTATTTAAAAATTTCCTAAGATCGTTGGAAAACCATCATAAAAAATTTAAAAGAGAATACACAAAAACTTAAGCGGTAAAGTGAAAACTAATCTTTTTAATTTATTTCATGCTCTGTTTCATTTACTGGTCAGATCCTTTCCATCTCTAATTCTAATTGAAAGAGTTAAAACTGTTACAGAGCACTCTTCTGTTAGTAATTTCAATGTTTGTTTTTATTTTGGATAAATAAATAACAATTCGATTACAATTTTAACCGCAACCTTAGAAGTAGTTACCCAGGGTTGTTTTTATTGAACTTTGCAGACTAATGCCTCCCGATTTTTATCATAAAATCAACTTTTTGCAGGTACGAATATATGTTTTTCTTAATGTATCCAAATTAACATCTTTAAGTTATTTTGCAAAGCTAAGGCGTCTGATTTTATATAGAATTTTCACGATCCTCAGAAAAAATTTTTTTCACATAAGGATAAATATCTGAATAATAGCAAATGTAAAAGCATTTGTTAAGAACGCTTTTTAAAAAAATTGGTTACATATCTGTTTTTACATAATACTATCTGCCTTTCGAATAATCCACTAAAATAGTAACGAAAACTTACTACTATAGGCGCTCAATTCAATTTATAATTTATCCGGACTTAAACCTAAAATTTTTGCTGCTTGCAAATACATCAACATTCTTGTAGATAAGCAATGCCAACCAAACCATATCTCCAAAAAAATTTTTGATGTTAAACATACAGATTCTGTATTACAGAAAGTATTAAGACAGTAACTTCACAATATACGTTTAGAAAGTCAACATAACACAAGGAAATAAAAACATTAGTGTTATGTATTTCTTAAATTTTACTCTTTATTTAGATAACAGAAATCCTACTTTTAAGAAGACTTAAGTAAACACAAGTCACAAAAAATTTCACTTACTGATAATCGCTAAAGCTAAGCTTTGTGCATGTCTAGTCATAAATGGAACAACGCTACAGAAAAAATCTTTGTTTCCTGTATAACCGCAACGCCATCCGGTTGTAACGCAAATCACAAATTAATTTGGCTGAGATCGAACAATAGGTATGAAAAAAAGCGTTCAAATTTAAAATTTGTGGGTTTTGCTTAACTAAAAATACGTTGGTAAATGTGAATCTATTGAACATTAAAAACAATAGAAAAATATTCTTTTCAATATTTAATAACTTAAAGTAAGTTGAAGCAGTTAAGTAATCTTTCTTAAGCTAATTAAAGCAGTCAAATCATGATTTTTACCCAGAGAAAGGAGATTCGTTGTGACAACCGAATTTTTTGTCAATCGAATTTTGTGAGTATTATCTAAAATTCGGTTGCAATTACTGAATGAATATGGTACTCATAACTATTTTAAAAAATGATTCGAGAAAAAGGGCAGTTACCAGAAAATCTTATTGTGAATTAAATAAAAACTTTATATTTGGATATAAAACTTTATTTAAGATATAATTTCAATGGATGCTCGTAAGAATATAAGAAATATAGGAAACATATGATAAACACCTCAGCACAACTTCTTCCTCTTGATATTTTGTTTTTCCAAACTTCTTCCCTTTTCTTTCCATCCGGAAATATTATACGTTTTGCCAATGTGAGATAAACAAAACGCTATTAGATTATTATTATTTGAAATATTTATTTCTTGTACTACAGTTGGGACTAGCTTTTAACAAACTTGGTTAATTTGTTGCCAGTTTCATCAGTTCCTTGAGTTTTTTTTTTTTGTTTTTAATATCGTGTTATTCTTTTTTTTTTTTTGTTTTTTGTGTATTAATTTCTTTTTATTTTTATTTATAATGTCAAAAAAGCTTTTTAGAAATTACATAATCGATTTTTGGATGCTTACTACCAATATTTGAGTTTCCATATTTATGTGCTGAAATAGTTTGTTGCTTCTTCTAATTAACAGAAATGATAACAATAGAGACAAAAATCGGTCGAGTTAACTCTTCTAGCGGTTCTTGCGACCGACTATTAATTACAAATATAATTCTTTTATTTCTAATATGGAACTTGTACCAAGATTATACATTGTTAGTAATAAATATTAAGCTATGATAGTAGTGGTTATGTTTTAATAATTTCATACGTTTTTTACCAATCTGTTTTCTGTGTGTACAAAACCTTTTAAGACCATAATAAAATATTTGAAAATTGTCTTTGTTAAGAAACTATTGGTTTAAAAAAAACAGTTTGTAGTGATTTAAGAACTTTTTTAAAAAATATTTTGTCTGTTTTATTTGGCAATGAGCACTATGAATTTAACCATGTCAAATAATTAAAAAGACCTCAAGGCATAAAATAACAAAATGAATAAAAATTAATATGGATTTTAGGAGTTTTACCTTGCGAAAAAAATATGTCGATGAATGATTAAGTGTGCACAACAACAGTATGTGGTCCGATGCATTTAATTACAAAGCTATTGCAACAAATATAAAGACAACGTGAACAACACAAGATACAGCATCAATAAACCAAAACTGCCAACAACAGGAAATAAAATCTCACACTGTAAAAAGTAGTAATAAAATGGGAGAAAAAATAGAAAAATAAAAACTAATTTCTGGCCTTGTTGTTACCATGAGTGGCAAAAAGCTGCTGTTGCAGCCAGCTCCTATTTTTGGCCGTACGATAAACTTGTGTTAGCCACAACCGCAGCAGCCCGAACAACAATCCGATTAAAAAAAAAACATTGGTGAAAACATTTGGAAAAGAATGCACTTTGAACGATTTTATACCCAGAGGGCATTTGGCAACAGGTAGCTTTTGTAGACAAGCAACTGCAAAATACTACAGTAATAATATTAACAGCTGAATCATGTTCCGCCGCCGTTAAGGCTGTTAAAAATTGTATTGTAAAAAACTACAATAATTTTAAGCAAAAAGCACCGCCTAATGTGTCGGTTGTTAGTGCTTAAGCTTAACACTGGTTATGTTTTTTGTTGATTTATATTTATTTTACTTAATTGTACTTCAATATTGTTTTTTTGCTTAAATGTATAACATATATGAATGACCATATGTTTTTAGCCAGTAGGCAAATTGATTCAACAACTAAAGACGTTTATCAATACACTTTTACGTACTGGAAAGTAATAATTTGCTTGAAATCTTTTATGAGACCTGATACAAGGAAATTTGACAAACAAAAGCAAAAAAAAAAAATAGTAAATGTTTGTGTAAATTTTGATTGAATAGAATTTTGTAAGTTAAAGGATAATAATCTTCGAAATAATACTTGCCATCGCGGTTGCTTTTTGATAAATGATCTAAAAAACAAGCTTTCCAACACCTTTACAAAAAAACGATAAAAATAGAAACCTTTAAAAAACACAAAATTGAAGTATAATTTTTCAAGTGATGTTTAAAGTTTGGGCAATTTTTCGGTTTTTATTAAAAATATTTTCATTTTTTAGCTAATTGGGCCCATAGTTTTAAAGTATTTAAAACCAATTTTAATTATAACTTTACCTGAAGTTTCGTCGAGTTTTTGTCGGCTTTCTTAAGGGTTTTTGTCTATAATCTTATTAACTTGAAAATTTTTTTATACATAAAAACATTTTTTAAATATAAATACATAAATCATTAATATATTTCAATATTTACAAGTTTAAAATCGTTGTTAATTTAAATTACATTATACATGAAAACAAAAAACATAATAACAATATAAAAACAACCTTTTTTTAAAATCGAAAGATAAGCTCATGGCGATAATAATAATACATTAATGATAATAATAATAATAATAATAATAATAATTATAATAATAATATAATTTTTCAAAATGATAACCACTTTTTAATTTAAATAATTTTTAGTGTCAATCTTGAACCCTTTTTTCTGCAAAAGATATTCTTAAAATGGCTAATTGTTCATTGAAATAAACTCAGTAGAAATGGTAAAAAAATATCGTCTTGCCTTTTATAGTCAATGCTTTTACACTGTTGTATTAAAAAATATATATTTATATTAAAAGATCACAAAATAGAGATTTCTCAAAAACAAATTCCTAAAAAAAAATTTTTGGGCAAAAATGTTTAGTTTTTCTTATTTTGAGATTTTAATCTTGACAGTATATGAAAATAAAATATTCGCGCGCTTTAAAATTGTTTTGTGCCTATAAACAAAGCCAATTTATTTTACACTTGTCTATTTTTGTAATTTCCTATTTTTAAGTCGTGTAAGTACAATTTAATTTTGATAATAAACACTTGCCACCTCTCTCATTGGCTTCCTGGCAAATTTATTATTGATAAATGTGTTGAGGTTAAAAATCACAATCGCTGTAAGTCTATCTGTGTGATTACATTGAGCATTACAATATATTTTAAAAAATATTTACATGGCTGCATGACATTTTCGTGCAACTTTATTTTAAGTCTGCAAGATATTATTTAGTTGTTTTCTAAGTCTATAAATAAAAAGAAAATTAAGTTGAAGAAATTTCTTTTTATGACTGTTTAAACTAGAGACTAGCAATATATGCAAGTTAAAAGCGTTTCTTTTTTATTTAACTTTAAGATTACTAGATACTGCATTTTACTAAACTAAATTATTTTTACGTGTTACTGTGTTAATTGTTAATTGTTAACGCTCTGTGGCTATACGACAATGTTCAATGATCGTGAACTGGTATTGTTAGAAAAATAGTCTTCTACAACTATACCACCCATCTCTTTGCCCACTTCATCCAAAGCAATAAAATTCTGCTGTTGTCCCAATCGACGTCGCTACAATATTAAACACCCGAAATTAACCACCACACTTCACGTTCGCAACATCTTCGTTGACAACGATTTTAATTTTATCGAGGATTCTACACTTAACGAAGACGATAACAAAGACTACGGCGATAGTCATGAAAAAAATTGTCTGTTGAAAATACAAAAAACTATAAACGAGCTAAAATTTGGCCCAGTGCTAAACGAGTATAATTTACACAATTCAAAACTGTTGGAAGTTGATGTTAAAAGGGAGAGTTTGTAAGTAATAACAGTAGCAAAGTTTTTGCAAAGAACATACAGCTAAAGAAAACCAACCAGAGGTCGCGCAAAGATTAAGAGAAGAAGGAAAAAATAATGGCGGCATAGTAAAGGCTGTCATAATAATCGAAACAATTGTTTAACGATTTAACACGCACAAACATTTAATTGTGGCAGATGTTTCACTAAATTCACCAACAAAGATCAACACAACAAAAGCAACAAAATCTAGATAAAAACCTAGAAGACGACGGTTTTACAAAATCAACTGTCAAAAAGCATTTAAAGCTAAGTTGCAATAAAATCAACTGTAATGGAAAAAACTCACAAGCAAGAAAACAGACGACGATTACGGATATTGAATTTAAAAAAGAGTGTGAAAAACTTAAGAAGACAATTACGACCTTAGAAGCACTAACTGCAGCTAATGAACAAAAATTAGCAAACACAACAACATTACCATTAATCCAAAGACTTAGAGAAGTAAGCGATTTGCCAACTAGTTTAAGTAACACAACGTTTGGCAATACAATAAAAAATATAGAACAACAAAAATAAAAGCTCCAGCCAGAAAATATACAAAGTATACAGTATACAACACAACTCGATTAGTAATAACAAAAAAGATTGTCACATTTCCAATTCCTCCTGAATTAAGAACAACAATAAAATGACAATTACTTCAGAACCGGATGCGGCAAATAATAAAAAAAGTAGCGTTGTCAAAAACAACGGTAATATTGCTGATAATTGTGAAACATTAACAGTGCCACAAGGGCAAATGATAGCATCAAGTACTTCAACAGCATTGCCTTGCTTGCTAATAAATACTACATTAATGCCTGCAACACCAACATCCCCCATAGCATAACAACTGTGATTAAAACTACAATGGTGAGACGTAGTCTGCTAATGATTCGACAGCAGTTTCGTCAACAACGACATCACCCATAACATCTCCAGCGACGACACCAACATCCGCCTCATGAACAATAGAAAAGTCTTTGACATTCGCAAATAATATTCAAGATTTGGCTAAAGAGAATAAACCTACTAATAACAAATATATGGCAACGACAGCAACGTGTACAAATACTGCGGCATCAAGTGTTCAGGAACGTATTGCTGTTCTTGTAGCTGGAAATTGTATGATTTTATTTTTTATATTCTTTATTAATTTCTGATGACATTTAAAAAATGTACATGTATGACGTCATGATAAATATACTTATGAATTGAACTTAAACAAAGTATTTTCAGTATTTGTGCATTCCTCTTGTTGGCGCTATCTATTATTAAGTTTGCAATAAAAATATTTATCATAAATTAAAATTAATTTCAAAAAATTCGTAAATAAACTAACGCTCAAACGCGAAATTGTTTAACGTCTAATTGAAGAAGTCGAGTCAAGATGGTTGAAACTACGATTCATATGAACAACGAACTCTTAGCAACGCTTAAGATCATAAAGTATGTATGTGGTTGTATCCATCTCAAGGCTTAAATTAATTCCATTATACTCCTTCCCCTAACCTAAATTCTAGTTCTGGCACGAAGCATTGATTGAGCAGGGTTCATCCTCTAAGTGCTGATTCGAGATAAGAAACATTACAAATATTTTGATCTAATTTATTATATTTTTATAATTTATTTCTAATTAATATATCTTTTCTGCTTTTAATAAATTTCTTTGCTACAAATTTTGAATTTTGCCATATTGAAAATAAATTGTTTATAAAAATTTTTTTAATAAAAAGTTTTGCAGCCTGCAAAAACGTATACTTTTTACTTTTTTGCATTTTTAAATGCGACATATTATATGTCGTTGTTTTGGTTCATATGCTGCAAATTACAGTATCAAAAACATCAAACTTAGGCGAATACAAAATTTCATTTATTGTAAGTGAAATAATTTACATATATGACATGAATATTAGAAAAAATAGAAATTCAGTAGAGAAATGCAAATGTTTTTCACTGCATTTTTATTTTAATCAGAAATTAAAACTTTTACAACAAAGATGAAAAGCACTATACAGTTCTAAAAATTAGTTAATTGCATGAAAGCACTTCCGTTCTTCGCCACAGGTACTCCTCAGCCTTAAGCCAAGCATTCCTGTTCTTACATAAATAATAAAGTATTGAAGAGAGCTTTGTATCCACATAAAAGCCTCACGATTTCGGTTTGTTTTTCCTTAATAAATAAATTAATTCTAAGCATAAAGTTGCCTTAAAAACGTTAAGAAAAATTTCTCTAAATTTTAACACCTGGGACTAACACATTGACGTGCACCTTTGTTGCCTATTATAGCTTGGTGTCCACCAGTTCTAAGAAATATCAAGAATATTAAAAGTGAAATGAGTGTGATTTTGTATTCTACTTTAGGTTTTGAAGAAAAGTCATCTGGCTGTACATAACGAATTTACCTGCTGATGTTAAAGTTACCTGATAAACAAAACAAACAAACAAACAAACAACCTACTGATCTCCCGGCATTTCAAGAAAGTCTCCTAAATTTCGTAGCGTAAAACGAGTATCCTTTGTGTCACTAGAAAAAGCATGTTCCACAAAACATTTTGTTAAAATAAGTTTTCATTTTTTTGGTTTTATATAACAATATTTTCAATTAACTGTTTTTCACTAATGATAAAATATGTTTGTTTGATAATTTTCTTTAATTTATTGCAGTCAGTTGTGTTTTTATTTTAGCTAAGTAGGGTTGGCATTGTTCGTGGTAAACAAAAATAATTTAGAATGAGAAAAAGTAACAAAAAAGCAATTAAAAGTAATACTGCGATTTGACATAATTTTGATATATGTATACGTGATACAACGCAAGTGAAACGAAAAAATGGTTACGCGTTATACAAACTGAAACCATTATGTCGTCCGGTTTCCTTTTACATTTGAAGTGTTCTATAAACAGGCTGTTTATCTTTTTAAAGGTAATTCAGTTGACTTTATTACTTGTTACAATAATTAGTGCAAGCTCTTCACAAAACAAGTAAATACTATTCAAAAGTTTTTTGATATCAAAAAATCCAATTATCCAACCCTGTGATTGAATGGGTTATGCAAGAGAAATAAATAAATAAACATAAATATTTATACGTTGAATAATATTTAAATTTTTGCATACTGTTTAAATTGTCGTAAGTACATTAAATAAACAGATGGGTATTATAAAACCAACCATTTACCAATATATATCAGTTTATATGCAGAGTCGCACATGTAACAGAAATTTCTATTAACGTCTTGTTTACTTTTTTTTTTAAAGTTAGTAGTTTGACGCTACTAGAGCGATAGAAAATTTAAAAATAAGAAAAAACATCAAGTAAAAAAGTTATCGCTCGCCCATATTTTCTTAATTATAGGCCTCTGAAGTTTTCTTAAAAAGTTCAATTTTCAATAAAGTCAAACGGGTATCATTTAAAAGCTTTTGAGGAGATCTTTAAAGAAATGCTTAATCCACTAAGAGCCGGTGACATTTTTATGACTAGATTTACATACATGGTGAAGAGTATATAAGATTTTGCATAGCCGAATATACCACTCTTACTGTTAAATAATTAGTAATAACATTAACCAAAACAAAAACAACAACAACAGACCCAGTTCTCATGTCGATATAAGAACCATGGTTGTAGTTGTATCTTTTAAGCCACCAATTAATTGCTGAAAAGGAAAGTGATAAAATTGATGATATCATAAGCCTTTAGCCTTTATCTTTTGGTCAGTCTACTGATAGCAGATATTTATGCTTGCTGCGAATACTCCATTTAGGGATGAAAAATAAACAATAACAAGTAAAAAAAATCTCTTAAAGTCAATCAACAAATTTTTCATTTGATTAAAAATATTTATAATAAAAGTATAAAAATTTAATATTCAACTTAAAAATGCCATTAAGCTTTGTGTAATTTGTTTATATTTTGATGTATTTGTGTATAAAACTAAAATACTCTTCTGTCTGATGTGTAAAAAATCTAAACAATTTTACATTATATTTTGCTATACAGCAAAATAATCCCAGTTTACATACGCCATATTTAACAAATACAAATATAGGTGTTGGTTTTTTGGGTGCCGTCATTGCACATAGACGCATTAATAGTCTTTTCCATTTGTACCACCGAGAAACACTGTTAAATGAAATATTTTTTGTATTTTATACATGTGAGTATGAATTCGACGGAATAAAACGCAGTTTAATACCAGCTGTACGACAGTCAACAACAGTCCTTAGATCGAGTCATGCAAAGTGCACTTAAACCCATGCAAGAAGACAGAAAGAAGTAAATAATGCAAACACTCTACGACTGCAGCCAGTTAAACAGGCTGAAAGTTACAATTAAAATCTAATTTTACATCAGAACTAAAATATTTTCCAAATAACTCTTCTACAAGTTAATTTAATGTAGTTTTTAGTCTTAAAAACAATGCGCCATTGCTAAGTTTTAATGGCGTGTATCTTACATGTATATGGTACAAAATGTTCTTCTTTTAAAAATTTTAGTAGAACAAATTAATATGTTTTTATTTTTTTTATTTTTAATTAAACTTCGGCTTCTATTCAATTTGTGCCAATACTTAAAATAAATAAACCCTGCATTTATCACTTTGATATGCAAATGCATCTATGTAAGTAATTGATACGTACTTCAACTGAATTGTATATGAACATAAACATAAACAAGTATGCGTTCTTAGTTTTGTAGGTCTATTTTCATCATTTCCCATCATCTACTTGCTTATTTGCACATAAATAACTTTGAGAGACACCGACGACTACAACGAATATGGTTGGTCCTTATTTTTCAATGCTGCCATTCTCCACTTGAAAGTAATTGAAAAGAAGTGCAAGTGTGGCATATACAGCATCTCCTCAACATTATTACATATTATTTGCAGTGCTTTTGATTACAATTCTTAAAGGCAACTTCAAATGAATATTGTTGCCTTTTTCAGATGGTTTATGTTAATGTTTGATCGTCTTGCAAGTTGTCTGCTGTTCCATTTTATCGTGACTTTAAAAAAGGGATAACATTTTAAAGAAGTTGTTTGCTAAATTTATAAAGAAAAGAAGGATGGAAATGTATTATAAATATGTGTATTTTCTTTAATCATAACACATAACACAAATGATATGCCTTTAAAGCTGATTAGATTTTATGGGATGTGGACAATTGGTTATAAATGAGATCTGATAGTTTTCATAAAAATACAAGACTTATGAAGCTTTTTATACTATTTCTAAGAAAAATTATTAAAAAAGTATAGAAAGTTAGTTAATTAGACTATTGTATGTTGTTATAGGTTGTGTGTTTGCGTATAACTTAATCGCGTTTATAATACGAGTGATTTTAGTTACTTTTGCTGAATGTATCTTAGAAAATAAAATAAAAATACATTTATAAAAATGCGTATATAAAGACTCATCAGCTTGCGTTGCCTTATCCCCGTTAAGTTCAACAATTCCTAATGTTTGTTTAGCAGAATTTGTAACATTGTATGTGTTGCTTGGAAACACTTTCTTACAATAGTCTATAAAGTTTTAGCTAATTTTTATAGATGTTTTCAGTTATAGTTTATGTTTGTTAAAGCTGAAATCAAAATGAAGTCATACGGCAAACTGGGCGCATAGTTCTTGCAACTATACAGCTTTATTTTGTCATCCCAACAATAAAATTTAAAACTTGGCTAAAGATAAATAGTCCATAAGGAAAATAATCCTGAGTATAAAATGAATTCAAATACTAAAATCAGCTTAAAATAGAGAAACTTTTTAATTTTTGCCCTCTTCGTCGGTACTTCTTAATAGCAGATTCGCCAGCGAAGTAAAATAACTAATAAAATGGCATATCTATCTTTCTCTTTTCACCACCTGTTATCTCTCATCTATCCCTTTCCTAAAGAATGTAGGTTACGAAAATAACTAAATAGACATTATTGCCTGAAGTGCTACTTCTCTTTATAAAAAAAAATCTTGCTAAGTCTAATTGATTATAGATTATTTAAATGAAACATGCAATGAAGAACTTTTCTACACTTTTATTCCTGCACATAATTTCATACTAATAATGGCCAACAGGAAAAAACATTTCCCCCTTAAAATGTCTAAAAGCAGTAATCGTAAACTAACATAATTTGTGTTTGTTAGTACAACAAAAACTTTGGCACGATCTTCAACATATATCTTTTAAACAAACTATTCATCTTAAAGCCATATAAAAAACAGAAAATACAGAGACTTTAAAACAATGTAAAAGCAAAAAAATATTTGACACAAAAAAATCAAAACATGACCAAAATACTAAAAACAAATTTAACCAGAGATTAGAAAAACACAATAGCAACAAAACAGCTGACACATACTTACAGACTTGAAAAAAAAATAAACACTAAAAAACAACACATTAAAATGTAATTTAGAAAAGGTTAAGAAAAGCTTAGAAAACATTTCTAACGCCTCTCAAGTTTAAAATAAGTGTATAAGAACATATTTTCATTTACTACTTTTGTGACATTAACTCTTGCATGCATGGGCATCCGATACTTTTATTTATCTTGTTTGCACAAATTATTGGAAATGATTTACTTTAAATTTAGAAAGATCAATGCTAAATAATTTTTGTGAATTTTTGTGCTGTTAAAATATATTATGGATTAGGACGATCATTATTATGTTTTTTAAAGGCTTAGTAGCTCTTTTTTAAAGAAGTTAATATCAAAAATAAACTTCAGATTGAAATAATACGCAGCAAAACTTTTAAGGATAAAAACCACCTTACAAAAAATTTTTCAAGTAACAATAGCAGCAGCAAATTAAAAAAAAAATATTTTGCAATTTAATATAACGATCACGATGCAACGCAATGTCTGAAATAAACATTTTTACAACAATGTTATACTGTACAACACAACATCAAACGAATCCCGTACAAACAATTTGGTTCTGTTAAGAAATAGCTTATAAATACAAAATCCTGAAATAGCTTGCAGAAAACATATAACATGCGAAACGTAGAACATAGCAGATAGTAGGATGAAAAAAGATTAATTCGTATTAAAAATAAAAAAACTTCAATGTTTCAAATCAAAAATTTTCTAAAGTACTACGCCACAAATTCCCTGGCCTTTTATCAGGTGTGTTAGGTTTTTTCTCAAAAAATCATGAAAATTACAAAAATAAAATTGTCAAAAACGTCATTTGAATTAAAAAAAATCGTCATAGATTAAATTTTATGATTTAAGAATGTATTATGATATTTTATTATTTAACCCCTTTATTAAACAATAAAACGTCTAAAATACTTTAAAAATTTCATAAATTTTTATATGTAAGTAAAATCATGTAGATTTTTTACAAAAACTAACTAATTAGTGTTAAGGTACAGTCAGATTAGTCAAATGTTTGTCTAAATAAATTATAGAAAACAATTTTTGGTCGTCTTAAATACTTTTAGTAATTACATTTTTTTAGTTTACCTTTTCAATATAAAAGGTAAGATCACATTTATTATATTGTAAATCGTCATTTTTAATTATACGAGTCAAAAAAGATTTAATAAACATTTGTAAAAAAAGTGGTTTTCTTTTTTTGTTTTTTATTTGGCTAATCTGACACTACCTTTCACTCATGAAAATATTATTTTATTTGATACTATATATATTATTTAGTTGTCCGCTTGATGTTTTTTATTTAAACTTTTGTTAATATTTACATTCAAATATTCTAAGGAATTATTATTCAAATAGTTCTTAGCAAAGAACATTCCTTCGATTGTTTTCGTGTCCAAGAAATTTAGAATCTTAGTCTTGTTTAAATTCACTTGACTAAAAATTCGTTAAACGATAGCTGAAAAATTTGATAAACTATTTTGTCCATATTTGGTTTTACTCGCGTTTTCATCTTTCAGTTCCACATTACTTTAATTCCAATTTTGTTCTATGAAGGTGCATACAAACATTTAAATATGCATAAATACATACATATGTACATAAGTAAAGGAAGATCAATATGTTTACTAATTAGTTAGCTTTACGGTAAATATTCGTTAAAACTTATATTCATTCCTTTATAAAATTCTTTATAATTTTTAAGTTTTTTTTAAAGTTTGTAGCTCATTTTTTACAGTGTAAAGATGCTTTATAAAATATTTACATAAATCGCCGATTTGAGCATATTCATCGGACCTTGAAAAGTAATATGAAAAGTAGTAAATTGGACAAAATTTATCACCTTAGCTTTGAGTTTTTAAAATGTTATATACGTAAAAACGTCACATATAACACTCCTGCGTGTGATGCAAATAATTTTAAATAGAAGTGTATTTGTGTCATTATTATAAAAACTACTTATAAGAGCATGTGAATTCAATTAAAAAATACGTAATTTGTAGCGTATTGTAGTGCATAATCAAAAACTATACATTGGTTTTTGACAAACAATACTTTTTATTGTAATAGGACAGTAACTAAGATTTCATGAAACAAAACAAAAGAATATTCAAATTCAATAAAAATAGTTTAATGGTCTCATACACTTTAAATTGTTCTAAGCAACAAAGAACTCTAGCGACTTGAACCATTGACTAATGATGCTGCATATGCAATAATTTCATTATGGAAAATCTAACATGCACACACACAAATATATTTCACAAAATATTCTGACTTTTTTTGTTCCCTGTTACTTCACAAAAATAAAGTAGTAAACAAAAATAAACTTAAGGTACGGTCAGATTAGTTTAATATTTGACAAAAAAAAAGCGTAACCACTATTTTTTTATATGTTTATTTAATCTTTCCTGACATGTATTATTAAGAATGACGATTTATAACATAACAAACCTGATATCTTACCTTTTACATTGAGTAGGGCCTTGTATTTCCTAATAGGTATTTGAAAAATACAAAAATTGTTTTCTATAATTTAGTGGTTACATCTTTTTCATCAAATATTTGACTTATCTGAGCGTACCTTCAGTGACCCAAATAATTATGTTGACAGTGCAGTATTGTAAATTCAGATATTCGAACTCTTTGAATAAACTAATGTTGACAAAGAATTTTTAAACAATGAGTAACTTTAAAAAAGGGGAATGTAAATAACTCAAATTGATAATTTATAATATTAAATATTTTCACTCAAATATTTTTAATGCCTGGTACAATATTAAAAGATTGTATGTAAGGTGGAGTAAGAATAGAAATTAATTATATTGAGTCAAATATAAAGAAAATACTTAATAAGAGAAAAAGCGAACTTCTCATAATTATAAATTTTTAATAAAGTAATTGATTGACTTTGATCAATACAAAATGCATAGACCGTGTTTTATTATTACAAAATACAGTTGTAATACAGTTTTTATGCCTCATTGACTTCTAGCAATTTTTCTATATCATGGCATGTAAGAGACTAGAAATCCTAATAAGTTATATCTCAGGCAATCTAGTAGCAGTCTAATGTTACTAGATTGCGATTTTAACATTTTGTACAACAAACTAAAAGCGTAATCACGTGTGTAAAAAAGAATAAAATCCAAATGATTTTAATATATATGTTTCTCTCTTATTTACAATTTCCTATGTGGTAAATTAACTTATGTATACATGGCTACATATTTCATTCCATAGTGCTATGAACTTTATTTATTTAATTATAAATATTTTTTTTTCTTTAATGAACACGTAAAAATCGCACTATTATCATCATGAATATTGATGACTTTTAATGGTACTCTGAAGATGCAAATCGGACTGTAAGTGCTACATACAAATATCTGATTTCTTGCTATTTTGTCTAGACAATTTCTTATTGTAGTTTTGAAGACTCTTTAAATGCTGTTATTATTTTAGTAGAGAAGTTAAGAAGAATTTGTTTTATTTTGATGCCACGCCTGCTTTTGGGACGTTTGTTTTTGGGTTTGCTCTATTATTATAAACATATTTACACTGTCTGCCACTTAAATAAGCAATCACATATTTTTAATTTAATTTTGAATACTGACGCTTAGGAACACATACACATGAACAACAAAATTTCAAGGTGTTGGCTTTAGTTTCCTAAAAAAATTAAAAAATGCACATATTTTTTTTACACTAAAATTATGAATTTGTTTGAAGACATGTATGTTTTTCTGTGTATTTTAAAACTAAGCAAACTGTATTTTTTTTTTAATTTTAGGTTATATAAATGAAAGTTATTTTTTATCTTCAAAAATTCAACTTATAATGAGTACTGCAACCATTTATAGAAATAAGCTCCAAAACGCAATTTGACATCGACTTGTATAATGACTCCATGTTCCCGTTATTGCAGCCTTTAAGGATTTTATCGATTCAAAATGTTTTCCTTTTTTATAAAGGAACGCCAGACATTTTCTATGGGATTTAGGTCTGGTGAATATGAGGGCCAATCCAAAACTCTAACACCATTGTTTTGCTGCTCTGTCAATATAAATAGTGTTGGTATGGATCTAAAATAATCATTTAATTGTGGAAACAAAAAACAACTCTATAGTACCATAACACTAAATGGTATCCCATAACATTATTTCGCTCTCTCGGCTATGTCTGTGGGTTAAAAAATAATTCCTCCTAATCATCAACATTAAACTTCCTTTTACCTGAAAATACAACTTTAAACAATTTTCCGAATCCTGTCATTGTATTTTTAACAAGTTGTACACGTTTTGATTTGAGTTTTTCATTAAGTGGTATTTTGTTTTTGCAATTATCGTCGGACTATGCATTGGCGCGAATTTAAAATGTGGTGCACTGTGGTGACTGGCACTGACTCCACTTTTTTCACGTATTTTGGATACCGATATAGCAGAAATTAATTCAATTCAAAGAAGTTTTCGTCCTTCTTTTAGAGTTGTTGCTATGTTTTTTTTCATGTTGTTTAAGTAGTTGTATACAACTGTCTTTCTTCTATTATTTTTTTGGCTATTTGTACCAGTTTTTGACTTTGAGAATTTAAAATCGAAATTTTTTCATTTACAGAGTTATAGAGGGCCAAAAATTCACCCTCTACATTTGACATTAATATTGCATATGGAAAGCCAATTGCGATTTGTTTTAGAAAAACCGAGTTCCTTTTTTTAATGTGTAAAATTTTTTTACTTCTGAAATAGTAACCATTAAAAAATTAATGGTTCGTATGCTGCAGATCATTCGATTTAGAATGGTATTTCCCGTTTGGCATTTTAAGTAAATAAACAGAATTGCCACAACATACCAAAATTTTTAAAAGTTATTTTTTCCTTTTGACTGATAACGTCAGCCAATAGTGTGGCAAAATATTGAGAATAAAAAATATTTTATCTGCGAAACAGATAACTGTCGTATTAAATTATTGACTTACTGTCTGTCCATTGCAATAGTTGATGTGTGAGCTGTAGCATAATTAATTTTGAAAAAAAAAACAGGAATTATTTTCATTTGCAAACTTTTATTTTCTAAATTGATACATCCGTTATCAATATTCTTTATATCAACATATCGCTGGTCTCATGTAGAAAAGCCCTAACTCGAATTTTTACAAAATTAAGTTTTTTCAAGATTCCAATATATTTTACAGAGATAAAGTATTTTTACTTTCAACCAACAAAAATCTACAAAATTTTTAACATGTTTATTTAACGTATCGAAGTTATACCTACATATTTATCTATTTAATTAATGTCTTTCTAGTTTATTTTTGATTTCTTTTGATATAATTTTTTAACACATTCCTCAAAAGTCTTTAACGCAATAAAGTGTTAATTAAAGTAACAAGAAAACAATGTAAGTTCACACTGGTAAATTCCAAATCCAAATCAATTATCATGTTAAAGCAAAATATGTTTTGTTTGTTATTTTTCACTCCATTTTTAATAGGCAATAAGCGAATGCTTCAATTGCCAAATCAATTAATATTAAAGAAGAGTATAGAATTATTTATTAAATATGTAAATAATTTTAATGCACGATATTGTCATTTGGAAGCTTAAACACCTACTGCTAAAGAAATTTGTTTTTCGCATATACACCTAAGAGTTTAAAACGTGTTTTGAAACCAAAACTAGCAATTAAAAAGAAAAATCTGCTTTTATTGATTTGGTAACTAAAGCATTGATTTTATATTCTCTGTAAATATTTCTCCAATAGAAATGGATAAACTTGCATGGTTCAGGGCGATTAGCTGTTGTTAGTTTTTCTAAAAGTAAAGATAAACCATCAAATCACCATAATTTACAAAGTTTTCCTGGAAAAAAGTTACAGCTAAATGGCTGGAGCAATTCATATACTTAGTTTCTTGAAATCGGTCTTTAAAAGTATGTTTCTTCTGTAAAAGAAAATTTTTTGCTACGCGCTTTTTCTTTTGGAACACGCAGTTACGCAAAATCTCAGCTGAAATTAAAAAAGCGAATTAAAAATTATACAATTCTCTATTCTATCATCTCCTTAGATGTTAGATTTGCTCGTATTGATTATCGTAAGATCAGAATATATCCAAACTACAACAAAATCAAAATTTGACAATTTGCTTATCGTTAAATTATTTTACAGAAATTTTCGACCCACTTCTTTAAATCATATCAATATTCATTATTCATAGAAAAAATAATTACATTTCATTTTATCGATGATGAAATTTGGAACAGGGTTTTTTTCTGCTTGGTATTTTTTTTTTCTTTTTTTTTTTTTTGTCAAACCAAGCATTCTCAAGCAACAAATAAAAAACCTTTTTCTTAGTGTGAGATGAAAATAAAAGAAACTACATGCTTAGACACAGTATATGTTTACACACAGAGCTGAACGGCCACTACCTTAAAAGATTTTTTTAATGCTCATTAAATAAATTGAGCTTAACTCAGAGAAGCTATTTTGTCACTCAACAAAGGGTCTAATGAAATTTTCTTTTTTTTTATGAACCTACAATTTATTCATCTTAAACTTTACGTTTTGTTTTACTTATAAATTTCTTTAAAATAATTTTATTTTATAATGAAACAAGCACTAGGTCAGTTTTAGAATAAAAATAAAAATATTGTTTATTATTATTTATTTTTTCTTTCAATATTTCGCCACACCGTTGGGTGGCATCTTCAGGAAACAGGAAATAATTTTATTAAAAAATTGTGTGTTTTTCAAAAACAAACTTCAAACTTCTTGCAAAATTACAATGCCTATTGCGAGTTGTATAGACTGCTTATAAATATTAAATATGACATCCCGCTTTTAAGTTTTCGTTTCGTGTATGCTAAAACAAAAAACATAGTATTCGCAGTGGAATAGAAGTAAAACAAAAATTACAATTATTGTAAGTGCAACGCCTCACTTTTTGCTAAGAAAATTTCTCAAATAACATTATGTGCAACTGGGTAATAACTAAAACTTTGCTACGAACTAGAGAAAAACTTTAAGTTACATCGTCCCGTGCACAAATCTCTTAACCGGTATATTACTCGAAAACATTATCGCAGGCCATAAAAATATGAAGAACTCATAAGATACCAAAATAAGAAGATAAAAATGCCAAGAGAGTAAGAAGATTTTTTCTGTTACAACTCACATCAAAGTTTGCCAAAATGTACATATCCTTTGAAAAACTCTTATGTTTTTGGACTGTAGGTTATTAAAGTGATTTTTTACTGCTGATAACAGGGTAGGTATTTGCTCACCATAGTTTTGTTCTTTCTCGTTTCATTTTTCGGAATGATTTGAATGATTTGATTTTTTCTTCTTTCATTGTCCATAAAAGAAATTTTTTTTTGCTTTTTGTTTTTTTTACATTGTCCTTGAAAGAAATTTTGTTTTGCTTCTTGGTTTTTCATCTCCATGAATATATTGTTTCTTACTGGGCAAAATTAATTGCTCAGAAATAAATTCATATTTTGCTTCTTTTTTCTTCATTTTTATGAAGTTTGAAGCCAACATGAAAGAAAGCTAAAAAATGCTTCATTCAATTGTGTGCCCAGAAAATTATTTTAAGGCCATAAAAATATGTGCGTTCTATTCAAAAGGGTTATAAAATTGATGTTCCTTTCTAAATGTGTGTTATGTACATATTGGTTTTTATAACAACCAATCCTAAAGAAAAAAAATCACTCGCCTGCCTGAGCACTGAAACAAATTATGTTTCCATGTAAATTGTTCGCAATTTGTTTTTTCGTCAAAGTGCTCCTTTCAGTTAGATTGAATCTAATAAAGTGGTTTATCGCCTGTCGCAATCGTAATAGATTTTAATCGTATAAGATTTCCTTTGATAATTTTATTTTTATATTAAAATATTTTTTGAAGCTGTCAAGTTGAACATTATTTAATCCAAAAAATCAAAAAACAATTAGTTATTGTTTTGCACACTATAATCTAAATGTTCATTTATACACCGATATCACGTTAAACGAAAGTTGAATATAATCTTGACGTTATTAATTTTAACTTATTTTTATTTTATTTCTATTTATTTAACCTAATTCAGCATTTACAGCTATCCTATAAGTAATACTCTCCTACAGAAATTAAATTGCTACCAGGAAAATAGCAAAGTGTGAACAGGCTAAAAAATGTATAATATTAAAATGTGGTGATTTTTCAAGAATACAGAACACAGATAAGACGCAGCACAGTGGCTTTCAAACGATTTATTTTGGAGATAATTCGGTATCTCATTAACTACGGCATGTGTCTTAACTAAATTTCTCAGAGCCAAAGCAAAGGTGATTCTATGTGGAGCATATAATTTTTAAGAATTCTCATTTTTTAAATTTAATTAGACCTTGAAGATATAAATACAAAAACGTGCTTACATTTTTATAATATATTTCATATATTCCCATTCCAAAATACCTTGCCCCGAGTTCTTTGCAGAGAAGAAGTTTTAAAATTTATCACAATTTTCATTTTATAAAAAAAAAATTGTTTATAAGAGCTTTTTCTAGATTTATTCAACCAACTAAAAAGTTTATAACAATCAAATAAAACAAAACATTTTTTAATATTCTTGAGTTCATAAGACATTTAAAAATAAAAAGTAATTAGTTAAACTTACATTCGTTATTTATTAAAATATTCCTGGGTGTATTGCATCGACCTCCAAAAAAATTTGAAACAGTAACCATCAATCATATTTAACACGTGAACGTACACACCCGTTAGTCGTTTTTTGTTTTTTGTTTTTAATTTTTTTTTTTATGTCATTTATTCATAAAAATATTTGCTAGCAGAAGGTGGAGGCATTTCCTTCCAATTAGCTAAACTGAAATTAAGTGTTAAGTGTATTTCGTTATGTTTTTCAGATTGTTAAACTCTTAATTTGATTCTACTCGCATTGAAAAACACAACACGCTGAATAGCGAAAAATAGTGTTGCGATAAATTGGTCTCACAACAATTTTTATTAAATTTTTTTGTTGCTGTTTTGTTTCGCGATACAACTTGATTTGGCAATTGCTTACTTTTCGAGATTTGTTCCTTAATTTGAAAGGTGTTGAAAATTCATAAATGAATGTAAATGAAAAATGTGGAGATACTAGTTTCTACGTAACAACAATTTTTTTCTTTCAATTAATATGAAATTTAACATTCTTGTTGATTTCCAATTTGTTTGCTTTTGGCATTAAGGCCTTAATAGATGTTGCTTAATTGTAAATGAAATAATATGCAAAAGTTGTTGAAATGAAATTAGAAAAAAATAATTCTTATTCCCAATTCCATATACAACCCAAAATGTTTTTTTTTTTTTTCATTCATTTGTTTATTGGTTGTTTTTATAAATATTTTTGTATCAAGATATTATTTGGCTTTTCATTTTAAATTAATTTATTCCACTTATAACGAAATAAAAATCCACATAAAAAGGACAAAAAATAAGACCTCCCAAACTTTTCAATTTTAAATGATGTCAGTAAAAGTTTTATTTTTTTCTGCTGCAACTGTTAGCACAGTATAAGTTTTAACCCTTAAAAAGCCCTCACAAAATATCAAATGTAAAGTGAATGAATGAATATTGTCACATTTGACTATAGTAAAATGCGGTCAGATCTGTAAAATCTTTTAGCAAATTGACGAAACTGCTAAGTTTTATAAGCATAAAAGGTAAAAAATGATTTGGCTAAGTTATTTGTAACGCTATCTTGGTCACATGTTTGACACATTGTACCTTTATTTTCTCTGTAACAAATATTTAAATAGACGTTTAAAATTAATTTGTCTATAATGTACAAGTTCGTATTATTCTCTTCAGTGTAAACAAATTTTCTATTCCATCTTTCCTTAAAGGTTTAAAAATACGTTGTGATATGCTGACTTTAACAGTACGTATGTATATGTTAATGTACGCATAGCTTCTTTTTAAAGTTTGTGCTGCCGCAAACAGTTCATTGAGCAGTTGGCTCAATTATATTATTTTCATACATGTCTGCTTATGTTGAGGCAACCAGTTAGGGCAGGCGCAATATTGACTGAATCTGTTAGCGTGATTTACGATCTCAACATTGAAATTGTGTAACGAGCAGCCATAAAATAAAACGAAAAATAAAAAAGCCCGAATTCTAACAAATTCATTGAATACAATATGATCATGTTGCTGGTATCTTTGAATATAGATTTGGTCGCATGAATTGGAATTTTTTTCTGGTTGAGCATATGACTTGGCAGCTTGCTTTATTTCAACACAATTTTTGGATATACTTTGTTATTTTTGTTATTTTATTATTTGATCCTCATCGGTCGCACGCATAAGCAATAAAATTTTATATTGTTTTTTGTTGAATGAATCCAAAATGTATAAATTCAAATGTGTATACAAAAATGGCCAAATTGCGATACGGACGTAAAATAGTGTTATTCTAATAAAACTATATTTCTTTTAATTATTAAAGAAAGTATTGAGGATATTTTAAGTTTAGACATGAATGGGTGACACCTAAAATATACATAAATAAATAGTTAAAGTAGCGCTGGCTTAAAAATATGAAACAGACATGATAAGGCAGGCATATATCATGAATAACTAAAGTACACATGCAAAATATAATAGTTAGTTATAACAAAGTAATGCTAAAGGAATAATAATTCTTTGATGTCTTTAATATTCTTGTAGATCACAAAAAGTTTCACAACGCCGGATATTATATGTTTGCTTAAACATTGTTGTTTGTTTTCTGTATCTCTTCACTTCTTCTTTATCCCCATTATGACCCTTGCTTGTTGCTTTTCATCGTAAATATTTAAGTTCTTAATAAATAGAAATAATAAATCACGTTGTGCTTAAGAAAATAAAAAATCCATCCCACAGCCAAAAAATTGCAAAAATTATGTTGTCTGTTCAGCTCTTACGAAATAAAATTCTAAAGAATTTAAGAAACGACAAATAGTCTGAAGGTTAAAATATCAGTAAAAAAAATTATTTTTCCTTTTAAGGCAAAAGATTTATAACTGTTGGTTGATTAGCGTATGCCGTGGGAAAATCGTAAATTTTTTATATTTATTAATATTTGTTTTTATTTTTTGTGAATAATAAAAACAATAAAACATTAAATTCAATTATTCGTTCATAACATATGAAAATTATGAATGATTAAATGGCTTTTTATCGAAAGTTAACATTATTTATCAGCAATTGAGTTGTGTATTCCTTAAAATATCTCATACAAATGTAACAAAACAGTGAGTTGCATATTAGATAAAAACTCTTATTACTGTTTTTATTATTTACTAATTGATTAATACTTTTAGTTAAGAAGAAAAACACATCAAACATTATTTATCAAAATATTTTAATTTGTACTAAAAATAGGTTCTGATATTTTCTAGCTCCTTTAGTTTTGTCAGATATAACTTCATTTAAACTAAATATGACTATTTGCTACATCCCATATAAAGGTCCAAATAGTCTATACTTAATAAGATTTTAGCTTTTACTTTCTTATTGATCTCTTCTCAGTAATCTTATGTTTTGAGATACCGTACTTTTTATTAAAATACTCGTATTACCTTGGCCATTAAGATTTTGTTTTTTTCTCCTTTTTGTAAACTAGAAGCTCTTTTGCTTGATTAAGAGTTAGAAGTGTTTGTTGTATAAACATCAAGGTAATTTTAAATATCGGTTCAAAAAAATACTCCTATTTTAGAAAAATTATAAAAATATTTACTACTTGCAGCGCCCACGACTTTGTTGCGCACTTTCACATTTCTCTATTTTCTGTAGGAAATGACATATTTTTATGAGACAAACAAGGTTCTAAGATATCTCCACACAAAATTTTATTTTAATCTATCCAACAGTTTTAGTAATGCTAACAGAGACAGACAGGCAAAAATGCTTAAAATAAATGTTTTGAGTTCCATTTTGAATACCATCTACACCAACACCAAAATTTCCAAAAAATATTTCATGTACAGAAAGGACCCCGTTAAAATGTTTTAATAAAATTTATTTGTATAGATATTTTGTTTTTTCAACATTTTCTCTTCTGTGTTTAATTATCACAAAATTCTTTTATACAAAAATTATATTTAAGTTTTAACTAAAATACCCACTGTACAGGCATTACTTATTGATGTTAGTTTTTCAAAATTTTAAGCAAACTTTTTGTCGTTAAATGTCACTAATGAATCTTAATTATTATTAATTAAATTGTCCCATATATACCGATCTCACAAAAAAAACTATTACATTGTCTATATTATTTCAAACAAAGACAACATCTAAAAACAATTGCACCGGCAACCAACGACTGCTGTATGAAATGCAAACAAATAAACAATAATTTTTATGGCATTCAAAAACATATTTAGATGCAGTTGTTACACCATTGAAAAGAGCCGGAGTTAGTAAAAAACATGGTTAGATATAAATTACAATTACAAATACAAAAAAAAAAAAAATAATAAATAAATAAAAGACATTTTTGAGTAAGTAATAATTTTTGAGTAAATAATAAGCTTTATTAACACTTCAAAGGGCACCTTAAGTCAAACAGAACTAAAGACAAAAAACAAGGTTGTTCAAGTTCTCTTCTTAAAATATTATTTTATTTTTTTTTCTAAATTTATAAAGTTCATTTATAGTTAGATTTACTCTGCGAGATCAAAAATGCAGTGTATTTAATTAACAGCAGAAGCTCTGGAGTTTCTTTTGAAATAAATAGTTCTTAAAAAAATATACGTAGTGCTTCAAAAACAAACAAACAAAAAAAGAGACACACTAATACAAACTTATAGTATATATTTTGTTTACAAAAATTTATATCGATAGGTCCAATTGAATCCATATTTGATAAGTAAATAAGCAAAAGTTTATTATGCAGGGTAAGTGTTTGTTTGTAGACTTTCAATGTAGTTGTAACGTTCAAAAAATCTTCATAGAGTGAATACGACGAGCTGATGCTTAAATCAAAACTTTAAGCCTCTTTGAAAAAATATGTTATTGCGACAGATAATGAAAATCGGTATACATTTCCTTAATTCCGAATAATCTATTGCTGTCCACAATTCTGCTAAATAACTCAGATACATCATTGAATATGAAATTTTTGATTATTCAGAGGGTTAAGTCTGTTACAGTTTATTGTCACAATACTTTAGTAATTGCGACAATTGTAAATGAAAAGCTCAAAAACGTGATTATAAAATATTTTATTTAAAGTAACACAAAAAACTAACAAGAAACTAAATTACAACTGACATGTTTATTAGATAAATAAATGACTCAAAAAAAAAAGAAATACATTTGTAAAAACAAAATCGATTTTCTTTTAATTTCTGAATCTTTACAGAACAAATACACAGAGAAAATGACAATTTTATTAAACATAAAAATCAGTGCAATAAACCTATAAAATAAATGAGACAAACATAAAATGTCAACAGCAACAACAAAGCCAATACAAGTAATCTGCAATTGTTAAAAATTCTAGCAACATGTTTCAAAAATTAGTTACTGCTAAAGAAAACTGTGAAATGGATGGCAAGACAGACGCTGTTGAACTAATAGATGACAGAAATGACAGTTAAAAGCACAAATCATCATCATCACTGTCATCGCAGTCACCATCAGTCTCATCTTTATCTACGACAACGTCATCGTCTATGTCTACGACATCATTATTAAAATCTTCAAAAGCTAGTTCAGTTGCCGCTATACCACGTTGTAGTCAAAGTCTTACAAATCATAATGCTGCCAATAAATACGGAAGCAATAAGGAGACAGCAACCACTTTATTATCGTCGTCGTAAAAAACAGCAACAACGTAGCACTTGATAAAAAGCAAAATGTCTTAAGTAATGTCTTGCCTAAAATAGCTGCAACACAGCCATCACCGTCATCATCAACAACAACGTCTGCGTCAATGGATCCTCTTGCTTATAAACAGTCAAATGATACGTCAATTAATAAAAGTAACAACTTCTTACCAACAACAGGATTAGCAAAATTAGCTCGGTATCACAAGCGTAACAAATTAGCTGCTTTGGATAATTTAGACTAAGCGGTCCATTGTCCACCTACAATTGAAAGGCGATGAAGATGATGACCCATATTTTGAGTTGTAAGAATACCTAGAACGTGTAAAGGTGAGTCCACCCATAACTATTTTAACACGTTTTAATTTATAGTTCATGGCGGTTTGCGCATGAGGTACTTAAAACTTTGTTCCAAACTTCTAGAATTTGTCTCTATTTAAAACCTGCATATTTTCTAAGAAAGCTCGTTTAGTTTTTCAACCTTAATGGGCAAACATTTAGAATTTACACAAAGAATAAGTGTGAACAATAAATTAAAAATTAAAGGGTGTTTTTATAGAGGCAGTGCTTTGGATGAATAAGGAATTAATTTTTAAACTATTAAACTGCCACTTTACATTTTCTACAGGAAATAAGAAAAAATCAAGACAAGAACTAAAATGTGCTACGTTGTACGATAACCTTCGTTTGTGAATCAAATTCTTACTTCACATTGGTTGACTCTGGCATAAAAGTTTAATTTAAACATAAAAGTTGATTTATATATACCCCGTTTGTAAGCCTAATAGAGATTGTACTATTAAATAGTTATAATATACGATGTGGTAAATTCAAATAAAAAAAAAATATGTGCATTCTCTTAAAATAAATAAATATATAAATTTGATAAGTTTTGCACAGTTTTTTTTAGCAATTCTGGTTGAATTAGCACAATTTTTTATTGCATTTATTTCTTTGGATTTAAATCAACATAAATATTTTGTAATTATGTATTTTGTACACACAGAAAAAAGACTGGTAAAAATTCCATCAATATGTTGAAGATTCAATTGCCAATACAATAATTTGATTTTTATTATTAATAAATAATAATTTTGACTTATTTTTTATATTAAAAGCTAACATTTGATATTTGCCTCTCAATGTTGGTTGTAACACCTTTTAAAAAAGTTAACCTGACCGATTTGTATCTTTACTAAAATCTATTTTATTAAATGGAAGATGCAATTAAACTTATTCAGCACATTACTACTAAAAACCAAATTTTTGTAGTTAGAATTATAAAAATCAATTGTATCTTCTAAAATAGAAAAATTTTTGACGTACCAAAAATAAAATTTGTAAACATTAAACAAAAAATCAACAATATTTCAGTTTAAAAGTACAAAGATTTTTTAAACTCGTGAAAAGTTCTCCAATATTGTTTAGCGGTAAGTTTAAAATTATATCACAAAGCCATAAGTAAATAAAAGAAATTCAAAAATGTTTAATATTTCTTACAGAGGCAAGACGTGCGGTATACAGAGCTGTAAACGAATGATTCTTTTTTGAATCATTCCTGCGAATCATTCCCGCATTGAATTGTGATTTTTTGAATGCATTCATTCTACACAAAAAAGAATTGAATTAAGATTTGAATGCATTCACAATGAATTAAAAGTCTTGATCGCCATTCACTTACCCACACGAAATGAATGAATAAGAATTTGAATTTCATCATGAAATTATTTTTTAAGAATGCATTCACTTCATCAGCTAAAAAATGAATTAGAATCTGAATGGAGTTATTATGAATATAAACGTCGTGAATGCATTCACTCGCCATCGTATTAAATGAATTAGAATTTGAATGCAGTTATTGGAAGGAAGAAAATATTGAAGGAATTCATTTTTTTACAATAATTCTTTTAAGTTGAAAATTATACAGTGTGTGTTTTACTACGTCGGCCATGTCATAAGCTACAGAAAAGTTAACGGGTGTTATATCGGGCATGATAAACGCTGTAGAAAAGTTAAAGGGTGTTACATAATTGACGTAACTTTGCCGATTATAGTGTTATCTTTTGAACTATAAAACATAAAAACTTGAAATTTACGCAGTGTGTGTTTTTACATCGGCCATGATAAACGCTATGGAAAAGTTAGAGGGTGTTACAAAATTGACGTGATTTTTACGAATAGAGTGTTATCTTTTGAACTATAAAAGATAAAAACTTGAAATTTACGCAGTGTGTGTTTTTACATCTACCATGATAAACGTTATAGAAAAGTTAAAGGGTGTTGCAAAATTGACGTGATTTTTACGATTATAGTGTTACCTTTTGAACTATAAAAGATAAAAACTTGAAATTTACGCAGTGTGTGTTTTTACCGCGGCCATGATACACGCTATAGAAAAGTTAAAGGGTGTTACATAATTGACGTGACTTTGACGATTATAGTGTTATCTTTTGAACTATAAAAGATAAAAACTTGGAATTTACGCAGTGTGTGTTTTTACATCGGCCATGATAAACGCTATAGAAAAGTTAAAGGGTGTTACAAAATTGACGTGATTTTTACGAATAGAGTGTTATCTTTTGAACTATAAAAGATAAAAACTTGAAATTTACGCAGTGTGTGTTTTTACATCTACCATGATAAACGCTATAAAAGAGTTAAAGGGTGTTGCAAAATTGACGTGATTTTTACAATTATAGTGTTATCTTTTGAACTATAAAAGATAAAAACTTGAAATTTACGCAGTGTGTGTAACTACATCGGCCATGAATAACGCTATAGAAAAGTTAAAGGGTAATGCAAAATTGACGGGATTTTTACGGTTATAGTGTTATCTTTTGAACTATAAAAGATAAAAACTTGAAATTTACGCAGTGTGTGTTTTTACATCGGCCATGATAAACGCTATAGAAAAGTTAAGGGGTGTTACATAATTGACGTGATTTTTACGATTATAGTGGTATCTTTTGAACTATAAAAGATAAAAACTTGAAATTTACGCAGTGTGTGTAACTACATCGGCCATGAATAACGCTATAGAAAAGTTAAAGGGTAATGCAAAATTGACGGGATTTTTACGATTATAGTGTTATCTTTTGAACTATAACAGATAAAAACTTGAAATTTACGCAGTGTATGTTACTACATCGGCCATGACAAACGATATAGAAAAGTTAAAGGGTGTTACAAAATTGACGTGATTTTTACGATTATAGTGTTATCTTTTGAACTATAAACGATAAAAACTTGAAATTTACGTAGTGTATGTTACTACATCGGCCATAACAAACGCTATAGAAAAGTTAAAGGGTGTTGCAAAATTGACGTGATTTTTACGATTATAGTGTTATCTTTTGAACTATAACAGATAAAAACGTGAAATTTACGCAGTGTATGTTACTACATCGGCCATGACAAACGCTATAGAAAAGTTAAAGGGTAATGCAAAATTGACGGGATTTTTACGATTATAGTGTTATCTTTTGAACTATAACAGATAAAAACGTGAAATTTACGCAGTGTATGTTACTACATCGGCCATGACAAACGCTATAGAAAAGTTAAAGGGTAATGCAAAATTGACGGGATTTTTACGATTATAGTGTTATCTTTTGAACTATAAAAGATTAAAACTTGAAATTTACGCAGTGTGTGTTTTTACATCGGCCATGATAAACGCTATAGAAAAGTTAAAGGGTAATGCAAAATTTACGGGATTTTTACGGTTATAGTGTTATCTTTTGAACTATAAAAGATAAAAACTTGAAATTTACGCAGTGTGTGTTTTTACATCGGCCATGATAAACGCTATAGAAAAGTTAAGGGGTGTTACATAATTGACGTGATTTTTACGATTATAGTGGTATCTTTTGAACTATAAAAGATAAAAACTTGAAATTTACGCAGTGTGTGTAACTACATCGGCCATGAATAACGCTATAGAAAAGTTAAAGGGTAATGCAAAATTGACGGGATTTTTACGATTATAGTGTTATCTTTTGAACTATAACAGATAAAAACTTGAAATTTACGCAGTGTATGTTACTACATCGGCCATGACAAACGCTATAGAAAAGTTAAAGGGTAATGCAAAATTGACGGGATTTTTACGATTATAGTGTTATCTTTTGAACTATAAAAGATTAAAACTTGAAATTTACGCAGTGTGTGTTTTTACATCGGCCATGATAAACGCTATAGAAAAGTTAAAGGGTAATGCAAAATTGACGGAATTTTTACGGTTATAGTGTTATCTTTTGAACTATAAAAGATAAAAACTTGAAATTTACGCAGTGTGTGTTTTTACATCGGCCATGATAAACGCTATAGAAAAGTTAAGGGGTGTTACATAATTGACGTGATTTTTACGATTATAGTGGTATCTTTTGAACTATAAAAGATAAAAACTTGAAATTTACGCAGTGTGTGTAACTACATCGGCCATGAATAACGCTATAGAAAAGTTAAAGGGTAATGCAAAATTGACGGGATTTTTACGATTATAGTGTTATCTTTTGAACTATAACAGATAAAAACTTGAAATTTACGCAGTGTATGTTACTACATCGGCCATGACAAACGATATAGAAAAGTTAAAGGGTGTTACAAAATTGACGTGATTTTTACGATTATAGTGATATCTTTTGAACTATAAACGATAAAAACTTGAAATTTACGTAGTGTATGTTACTACATCGGCCATAACAAACGCTATAGAAAAGTTAAAGGGTGTTGCAAAATTGACGTGATTTTTACGATTATAGTGTTATCTTTTGAACTATAACAGATAAAAACGTGAAATTTACGCAGTGTATGTTACTACATCGGCCATGACAAACGCTATAGAAAAGTTAAAGGGTAATGCAAAATTGACGGGATTTTTACGATTATAGTGTTATCTTTTGAACTATAACAGATAAAAACGTGAAATTTACGCAGTGTATGTTACTACATCGGCCATGACAAACGCTATAGAAAAGTTAAAGGGTAATGCAAAATTGACGGGATTTTTACGATTATAGTGTTATCTTTTGAACTATAAAAGATTAAAACTTGAAATTTACGCAGTGTGTGTTTTTGCATCGGCCATGATAAACGCTATAGAAAAGTTAAAGGGTGTTACATAATTGACGTAATTTTTATGATTTTGAACTATAAAAGATAAAAACTTGAAATTTACGCAGTGTGTGTTTTTACATCGTGTTTTTATCTGTTATAGTTAAAAAGATACCACTATAATCGTAAAAATCACTTTAATTATGTAACACCCTTTAGCTATTCTATAGCGTTTATCATGGCCGATGTAAAAACACACACTGCGTAAATTTCAAGTTTTTATCTTTTATAGTTCAAAAGAAAACACTCTAATCGTAAAAATCACGTCAATTATGTAACACCCCTTAACTTTATTATAGCGTTTGTCATGGCCGATGTAGTAACATACACTACGTAAATTTAAAGTTTTTATCTTTTGTAGTTCAAAAGATAACACTCTAATCGTAAAAATCACGTCAATTATGTAACACCCTTTAACTTTTCTATAGCGTTTATCATGGCCGATGTAAAAACACACGCTGCGAAAATTTCAAGTTTGTATCTTTTATAGTTCAAAAGATAACACTATAACCGTAAAACTCACGTCAATTTTGCAACACCCTTTAACTTTTCTATAGCGTTTATCATGGTAGATGTAAAAACAAACACTGCGTAAATTTCAAGTTTTTATCTTTTATAGTTCAAAAGATAACACTATAATCGGCAAAGTTACGTCAATTATGTAACACCCTTTAACTTTTCTACAGCGTTTATCATGCCCGATATAACACCCGTTAACTTTTCTGCAGCTTATGTCATGGCCGACGTAGTAAAACACACACTGTATAATTTTCAACTTAAAAGAATTATTGTAAAAAAAATGAATTCCTTCAATATTTTTTTCCTCCCAATAATTGCATTCAAATTCTAATTCATTTAATTCGATGGCGGGAAAATGCATTCACGACGTTTAAATTCATAATACATCCATTCAGATTCTAATTCATTATTTGGCTGATGAAAGGAATGCATTCACACAAATTTTGTTCATAATAAATTCATTCAAATTCATTAACTTTGTGTGGCCAAGTGAATGGCATTCAAGAATTCAAATTCATTGTGAATGCATTCAAATTTTAATTCAATTCATTTTTTGGAACAGATGAATGCATTCAAACATTTTAATTCACGGTGAGTTAAAAACCAAAAATGATTCATTCGTTTACAGCTCTGGCGGTATAGGATGGCAAGTTAAAGAAACCATATGGAAAAAGAGAATCATGATGTAAAAGAAGGTGTAGGTAAAATTAAACGGATCGAATCATGAAATTTATGATATAAAATTTTATTCCTGTACTTTATTTTTTAATAAAAGTAAATTTAAAAAAAATTATATTGTTTTAATTTATTCACAATAATATTCTATAGTCACCCAAGAATCATTTAAAAAAACAGTTGTGAGTGCCATACTCATTCAGTTATTACAACCGAGTTCAAGAAAATACACACAACCGACAAAATTCGATTGGCCATGAATTCGGTTCCCACAACGAATTTCTTTTCTCTGTGTAGTTTTGAATGTGTATATGGACTTTACGTAGATTTTTATGAAAATATAGAAAAATATGCTATTGTTGTGAAATTTTTAGAACATATTTTTTATTTGAATTTTTTTTACTGGCACAGAAAATGCAAGGTTGGAACATATGATCTTAGCATCTGTAAACTTCTTCTAATTATTCGTTCTTTAAGTTGAGGGTTAACAATTTAAAAACTTTTTACTTTTTTTTTTTTTTTTTATTATAACATCCGCGAAGACAAGTAGTGGAGTGCAAACTGTGACCCGATGCTAAACCAACCAAATGAAGTTGGAGACAAGAAAAAAATGTTTTTTTTTTCTAATAAAATTCTCTCATTATAGTTATAATTTTTATATTAAACATAGTTTAACCAATTCCTTCTTAGTTTTTGTGGGTAGTTTGTAAAACACACTAAACAAAAATATATCTTCTGCATCACAAACACTTTTAAATGTAAATGTATTTTAAACACATCATAAAAGGCTTTTACTTTTAAATACTTAATACTATTTTGATTGTGAAAATGAACCTAATTTTTTCAGAAAACAACATATAAGTAAACTACTGTTTACAATTCCGTTAGAGAAATTACAATGCAATGCATATCCCCGGCTGATACATTCTTATAGATAAACTTTTAATGGAAATTCTCGGCTAGATATTCAAATTGTAATTTTTAGGAGATTCTTTTTTCTAACAAAAAGCAAACTCACAAGAAGCACATACTTTAAGTAAAATTTGAATACGTTAAAGGGAATAGGAAAGAAGGCGTTCAAACGTCTTCGCTTAATAAACTAAATATGGATTAAAAATGTAAAAAATTGCTGTAGTTTAGAAAAAAATAAGACGATTTAATTCTTGTGGTAAACGAAACCTATTGATGTAAAAAAATTGCGGTTTTATACGTTGAACGTACACCACGTCTAATTAGAGCGCTTCATATGTAAACTATATTTATTGGCCCATAATCATAGAAACAAACTAAAGTCGGTTACTTTTAGAAAGTACTTTAATTTTAAAGCTTGGTATTAACTTTTTTTATAATAGAGCCACATATAAAGAATATTTTAAGTTGAACTGACTTTAACTTGGTGACACATCAAATAAAGAAAATTTTTGCCCGTAATTTATAACAAAATGCAATTAAAAAGACTATCCATCCCTGATCACCTTTTTTTAGTTATATGCATATGCATATGAAATAATGAAAAGAAATTAATTTTGCTACAAACAACATTTTTTATTTTAATAATTATTTTGGCTTTAACATTTTATATACCGACTTCAAAAAGCTACCCGCTTGTTCGACAAATATCAATTGTCGTTTGATACATAGTTATATAACCAGCGAAAACAACACTAGGTATTTCACTATTCTAATAGCAATGCATAAGTGCGATAATTGTCCAACCTATGCATTACCAGTAGACAGTTAAATGGATGAACAGATAATAGAATTTATTTATAATTTATTTAATTATATTACCCATGAATTTCATGTTTGTAAAATACGTTTTTAAATTTGTTTTTATTCATTCCATTGTAAGTTTTCTTTCAATAAACATTATTTTAATTGAATAATTGTGGACCTCTAATAGTTATTAAAGTGTATTCAAGTGTTTTATAAATAAGGTAATAATAATGAGCAAAAGAAATTTAAAAAGGTTAATTAAAAAGGAAAAAGAATTGTATTTAGAGAAATTTAATGAAGTGGAAAAACAGTTTTTGGGAGAATTTATTATTATTATTATTATTATTTATTATTTGTTTTTAAACATTTTACTCTTCAAAAGGTCAACTTAAAATTATAATTGAGTCACAGGCAGAAAACAAAGTAGTTCTAGGCAAACTTTTGCGGCAGCACTATGAGGAGCTACCAGTTCAGAAAAAATTTCCAGTAATAACGGAACAAAAATTAATTCAACTAAATTCAGAAATAAGTACAGCCAATAAAAGTCAATACGTAAGTATTATTGTGTAACAGTTACTTTATTTCGATATACATACATACATATTAGGCCGCGTCGATTTAAAAATCGCTCAACGTACAAAGAAAATCGTATTCTAAGGATCAAAATAAAAAACTTTGCCGAAGGAACTACACCTCTAAAATGAATTGTGATGTCCCGGAATTCTTTTAGATTTTTAAATGTTTATATGGGGAACCCTACCTACCGGTTCAAATTCCAGGACATCAGAATTCGTTTTAAAAGTGTGAATCCTTTGGCAAAGTTTCTAATTTTGATCTCTAGAATACGCTTTTCCTTGCACGTTGAGAGATTTTTTGCCTCCATACAAATCGACACGGTTTAATACGGATATATGATTTATTCTATTTTTACAAAGGTTAAAGCAATGGCTTCTCTGCTGGGCACTGGAGGTGTATTAAAAAACTTTAAGTACATCATTGATGACCATGTAACTATGGGCTTTAATGTCGATGGTGTACATGGAAAGAAAAGCTTAAAAGGCCTTGGTAATTTTTATAATGCTCTGCTAGGTAATGGTTTAAATAATTTTTGCACATAATTCATTTCTTATATGTACATATATTCAAACTTAACGTTTTAGAAGCTGTTTCATCACTGACAGATTACAAGGGACCCGCTGAGGAACAAATAAGGAAAGCAATGCAGAGGCAGAAAAAACGCCAATTTAAAAATAAAAGCGTTACGATAACGGCAAACACTGATTCGAGCCATTAACTTCTTTTCGAAGTTTTCAACTTTTGAAAAAATTTCACTTTTGTTTTGGTTTTTAATTACTGTTAATGAACTTAAAATTATTTACTTTTCTTAATATAAATATATACTATGTACCTAAATATGAAATAAATAATAAATAATCTATATGAATGATATAATTAATTATACGATAAAACATGTTCATTTCTTGTAGTTCATAAACTATTCATATCTAGGTATTACACAAACTATTTATCTCTATAAAAAGTGGTAGTGAATTGATTCTAGTAACCTAGTGGACTATTTAACGTCGAATAAATTACCAGCCCAATTTCAATAGTTATTTAGTTGACTAAAAAGTACCACTGAATTCATATGGTCGCTTTGACTAGTGAAATAACCTGAGAAAGGTAATGCAGAAGGTAGACAATTGTACCCCTCATATGACAACTTCATGTTAAATTCACCAGTCAAATACTTGGGAAGTAGATTGAACGGTAACTAGTGCTGGGTATTAATGTCTAGAGAAATAACTAGTTCGGCACTAGAACCTCGAACAAGCGGGTAGAGATTATCAACTTGCCTGTACAAATACATATATATTTTTTATTAATGTATGTTATAGGCAGACAGACCAAATATTCATTAAGTGTATCTCGCGATGTCCCCTAAAAATAAAAGCCAAAAAATACATACATAATAAACAAATATAGAAATTATAGGGTGTGCCTGTAGAGACTTAAAGTCGAAAAATATGTCTTTACTTTGTAAACCATAATAGACAGACATTTAAAGCTTACAAGGTATAGACATGTTTTGACCTATTTTTATTTTAAACACGATGTCAATAACCGCGGTTATTAGAGCAACAGGTACAAAAACATATAATTTAAGTTTTAAGGCCGCTCTTAAAATATGCTCATTCTATTTTAAAGTCGGCTTTTATTTATCTCAATAAATATAAAATGCATTTGTCCTGCTATTGCTTTTGTCTTTTGAACAAGTAGTTTTGTTATCGGAAGTTATATTTATGCATTCATGCAACGCTTATTAATACTTCGTCGAAATCCTTTTTTTTGTAATTTAATTTTTTGTTAAGGTGGGTTTTCTTCTCGTCAATTAACACTTATTTTTTTGCTTATGTGCCGTAAGATTATTACTGTCGGTGATAAACTTTAGTAAAATTGCGTTAAAAACTGGTATAAATTGTTTAAGAGATTAGTTGATAAATAGATGTAGACATTTTTAAAACAATTTATTATTGTTTGCTATGTTATTAAAGGAATACGACCAAAATTATGTTATACAGGCTGGTAGTAAAAATAAAAACTTAGTTTGTAACTTAGTTAATCAGGTATGTGTTCGAAATAGATTTCGAAATCAAAGTGATCTACTACCGAGAATTATGCTGATGTGATTATTATTTTCGTGTTTTATATACCTTTAATATAGTTTTCTATACCATTCCATTTAATTTCCATAACTACTTTGGGGTAACTTCTTTTTTATTGTTTAAAACATATCTCAAAACAATTGATGGATTTCCATCACTTACCTGAATATTAGAAAGAGATACAGCTAATTAAGAATTAGTATTTGGTTACTTTAAATACAATTATATCTGCCATGTCTGAATGCTTAAATGTAGCAGCCAGAGCTCAAAATGAAGGAAGTATTTTAAGTAATTATTTACAATGCAGAGTACCAATCTTTCTACGTAACTATTCTCTTAATTTAAAACTCTTTTAGATGAACATTAATGGCCCGGGTCGTAGTCAGCTATAATCTTTCCAGCTTTACATGCTTAACTTCACTTATCTCACTTAAACTCTAAAGCCACAAATGTCGTCACGACGCTATTAAAAATATTCACTAAGCGGATCTTTATTACGTCCTTTTAATATTTCTTCAACTCAGCAAAAATTTCTACAAAAAAAGGAGGAAGTAGTTTTAAGAATTTTTTTAAATATATATTAAAAAAATTAAAAGTATCTTCAAGATGAATTTGTCTAAAATGTAAAAAATTCCTAAAGGTTTCAAAAAGAGATATTTTTATAATATATCGTCTCGTAACTATTTTTAAATTACAACCAACACATCTACAAAACAATTGCGTTCGAAACACAAAACAAAAATTCAATCATTTCGTCACACCTCAGGAAAACAATAAAAGATATCTATGTAAATTCCACTATTTATGGCGTATAAATAGAACTGTTTTTTGATGCAAGCCTTACCTTTTCTGGCACCTCCAAAACAATTTATCAAAAAGAAGAACAAACCTGAAATAAATGAAATTAACAATAATAATAAACGAAAAATATCCTCATACAACTGAAAAAGCAAAATGTACATTATTAAAGTGCAAAAATTACAATAAAATGCAACATTAATGGCGGCTTTAAAAATGCTATAGGAGAGACTTGTAAACTAAAAATGTTGCAAAATGAGACAATCACAAGCAACAAAATACTTTGCACTATTTAAACGAAAAATAAAATTTTTTCTTAACGCATACAAAACTGACAATACGCGATGATACATAAACATTTAATCTGACGATTATTTTTTTTTCAATTATGTGTGTTGCTTGATTTAAAAGAAAATAATAATTAACTCCTTTCAAAAATACAAAAAAAAAATCCGATCTGTTATTGATTGTGCTGATACATGTGACTGACTGAGTTGGACAATTTTCTTTGCAAATAATAATTTTTCCTTGTTGAAAATTTCACTCTTGCACTTAAAAATTTTAAGTTGCTGAATTTATTATCTGATAACGTCATTTATAAACAAACAACAATTGCTGTAGAAACTGCAAAGGACAGAAACACAAATCGTTAGCAGTTCCATTTTGCGTAAAAAAGTTTGATGGTTCATGTGGTCAGTATGGGCATCATTTAAAAGCCTTTGAAGAGATCTTTTAGAAAATAGCACATTTAAAAAATGCTTCACCCATTTCATTTCTATGTAAAATTATAAATCAAACTTATTTTCTCTGTCATCCCAATAATTGTGTTTTTTTTGATTGCAGTAAACTAGAATAACATACATGTTGAATGACGACGCAGCAAAAGCAGTTCAATGAGAAGCCAACAGTTTTTTGTAAGTGGTTGTTTGTTTCTTAACTTTCGTTATTTATTTTATTTTGAATTTTACTTTAGTCTTAAATAATTTTGTATTCAAAGTCATTACTTTTGTAATGTTTGTAAGGAGCACAACTTAAATAATTTTGGTTTACACTGATGAAAACTGGGCAAAAGGATTTAGGTATATCCATCTGTTGGGGGCGGATACACATCCGTCACATAACCTTGTTCTTTTCAGGCAGAAGCAACGCCAGAGAAGTCTACGTGTAAAGCGGCAGAGAGACAACAAGACAATAGCTGCAACCAGGGTTACCGTTCGCCCGACTAAAGTCGTAATTTGACCCTTTTTTAGCGGTCTGCGACTTTTTGTGAGACTTATTTTTGTCACCGACATTTGCAACTTTTTTTATTTTAAGGACTTTCTACTTTTTTTTGTAAAGTTTCTCATAAAAGTATTTAATTTTCAGTAAATTATAAATAGCATACGACAACCAAATTTATTAAACTTAAGTAACGCTGTTTGTATACAAAAAAACATGTATAGGTGCATGTGTATATGTATAATGCAACTGTATATCTTATGATATATTAGCAACTTTTCAAAAATTCTTGGCTGCAACACAACATTCAAAAGAGAAGTTTTGTAGTTTGATACAACTCAACTACAAGCAACAACATAGAGGCAAAAATGCAAAATGCAGTTTTGTAGTTAAACAACAGCATAAAAAGCGAGGAGTTAAATTAATCGGTCTCTTTTTTCTTTTTCCTGTGGTGGCCAGCAGAAGCAGACGAGGTAAAAATAGCATTATAAATAAACACAAAGTGAATAAAGTGGTAAGTGAATATTGCAAAAGGGTAAGAATTAACTAGTGGTGACAGCCCTGCTAGTACTAAGTAATTAGGTAAGGTTTATACCAACCGTAGAGAGAGAGAGAAATTGCTAAGGTAAAGCAAGGAAAATTTATATTTGACTTGACTTTATCGGATTTATATCTGGTCTTTTAAGAGAAATTTCCCAGAGGTCGAAGAGTTTGATTTACAACAAGAAGGCTGGGACTTCTTGCTCTTGGTTAAAAAAAGTGTAAGCTACATAGGTATAGTGAGCAAAGAACAAAATAAGTAAAGTAGATTAAATTCCAATAAAGTAAAGAATTTGCAAGTATAAAATATTGTGGTATTATTTATGTAATCGGAGGTTTCTTACATGTTATTTGATAACAAGTCTATACAGCAGATTATTGTTTCATATTATTTGTTTACTTTGAAATACATTTTTTTTCATTGTGCACTCTGAAGATATGTATTTATCACCAAATTGTTCAAAGTTGTTATTGTTTAATTGTTTTTATCTTGTTATTTTTAAAAAATTAATTATGTGTATTGTAAAAATTAGCTAAAACTATAGGCTAATTAAATGATTAAGATAGACAAAAAGGTACAAGTGTATACTATACATTAAACTAAAATAAAATTCATGTAGAACCACATAGTTTTATAATAATCGTTTACTGTTAAGCTTTAAGTATTATTTATCAGTGTCAAAACTTGTGAGCACATTATTGGAAAAATAGCTTATAAAAGTGAATTAATAAGCGAGCGCCATATTTTCATGTAAATTTTTTTTCTTATTTTTTAATTATCCTTTCGTTTGTATTCCTGCAGGAGATTGCTGGTGAGCTTCCACCTGGTACAGCCTTTTTTTCATCTACGAAGTTGGAACAATAACTATAAGCAAAACTTACAATTTTTGGGAAAAAACTTTTTGTTTTAAAAAGAAAAAAAAAATGGTATACCATAAAGTTAACATTTCTTGGTAACATCAAATTAATTTTAAATACATTATATGGAGTAAATTGCACAACACTAACCAGTCAATTATATGACCTGTTTTTTTAAATAATTTAACGGGAATTTACATTAGCTATATATACCTTTTCTTCATAGTCAAAAACACATTTTCAATAGATTTAGATCTTGACGAAAAATTAACAAAACCAGTTTTATTTCACAATTCTATCGCACAAATATCTCTTCTAAAAGTGGAATAAGTTCATTTCTAATAATAATTATTAATAACTATTACAGAGAATGATAAAATATTTATTTTTAATTTCTTTTGGGAAATGGGAGATTTTCACAAAGTAAATACATTTTTGTGCGCCAATAAAAAGAAGACGAGGCAGTAATTTTAAGAAATACTTATAAAGTATTAAGAAGGAATGCATTGAGGTATACTAACAGCTATATTCAGAATGCATAGAGTTCTAAATGCAAAGATAATAGAAATTGATTTACGCAAAAAATGAAAGGATTATGATGAGAAACTAGTGGATGTCACACACACTAGGAAAATTAATTGAGTAGGATGTAGTATGAGGCAATTGAAGCCTCGAAAATACATTAATTGTTAAAGATTTTTGCAGTTTCGACAAATTACTTTCTAGCAACATCCCCGTTTATGGAAATCTAAGCTAATGAACTTAAGAGGTTTAGATGTTATTGTCGGAAATATCCAAACTATTTTTAACAGACAAAAAACAAAATTTGGTAATGGGGAATATGCCTCCTTCATTCAGGATTACTTAAAAGAGATTTGGTTGATTAAAGAGATTAAATTTACAATGTCTTCTACTGAGAGTAGATATATATGAAACTTACTTTACATTCTTTCAGATTTTCTTTTATAGCGTTCACGCATTTAAAATTAATTTTAAGTTCAGCATATTTCTATTATTTGCAGTTTAAAGAATATATCATCAATGCACCAATTACTGTAACGAAAGTAAACGAAAACTGAAATTTTTTCTAGGAAATCTGCTTGTGGGAAACTTTGCTGAAATACCAATGATGCACGACTGCAATTAGTCTCACCAATAAGACCAAAATACCACCAAGAAATAAAGCTGCATGAAAAAACCCAACTTCAATTAAAAACACAACCAAAACGATCATTGCGATCGTTAAATTGTGAATGAATACCAGGATTTAAATAGTTATATGCATACCAAATTGCAATAAAAATTTAAAAGGAAAAGCTGGCAGCAATTTAAATTTTGTTGACATTGCGTTGATTTTCTCGACATGTCTTTTGTGCAACCAAAATAAAAATATATAAAACCATATAAAAATTGGTCATTCAACTTAAGTTGGCCTATACTCGCACACACATGCAAAAGTAAGTTTGCCTTTGTAGCAAATGAAAAAAATATAAAGCGACATGTTGCTGCTGCTGTAGACTATTTAAAGCTTCGGTTGTTGTTTTTTCGTTATGTGTATGGCATGTGCTGTTATATTTAAAGTGTGTTTCAGTTTTCGTTTTTTAAAATAGAACTCGTTCTTTCGTTTCACAGCTTTATGCTTTTGTGGCCTTAGTTCATATCATTAAATTAAATTACGTCTATATTTAAAGGATAACAGTCAAAAAAAATTGTTAAATATAAAACTTTATATATCTAAAGCCCAAACAAAATAACAGTTTGCTTATTATTAAAAGAATTGAAAAGTTATGCAATTGAAGACATATATGCTCGATTTAGAATTAATAATAGATTTATGTATGTGTTGTATTCATTCCTAAGCTATTGTAATTATTTAATTTGCAATAACGAAAGCAACTTAATTTATAAATAAAGTTAGAAAATCTTTCCTTATTTTTTGTATGCTGATTTTAAAGTTCTGGTCTTTTTCTTATTTCACATAACATAAACTAATTTAGTACCTTTATGTTTAAATATTAATCCTGGTATCCGTTTCAAAGTTGTGAAACATGTTCATAAACTTGATTATTTCATATAACAAATTTTATGTTTAAAAAGTAATTTCTTAATTTTGATTTAACATATGAACTCGCATATGGTAATTTACATGATATTGTACGTAACGTTTCTTTTGAAATACATAACATTCGAATAAAAGAATCTGAATAAGTTTGAATGAACAAAATTTAATATCGGTCGTGGCGTATTTTGCTCTTTTTTGAATACTCGCGACCGATCAAATACTTATGTAAATACCCCATATGTAAATAACCGGTAAAATGAGTAAGATTTGTATTTTAAGTTATTTTTAAAAGTTTTTTAGACTCAATAATATTCGCAAGTTTTTTTGAAATCACTACATCTTATAAACGATACAAAAGTACCACTTTTGGTTTTAAAAACATTGACTGAAAGCGGATACCAGAATCATGTTGAACGATCTGGCTTATCAAATATAATATTACGGATTCACTACTACGACTTTTTAACCATGGCAGTGCAAACCTAACTTATAATTTTATAAAATAGTATTCAATTATGATAGAGAAATAATATTCAGTGACATTTTATTCCTCATTGTCAGTTTCAAGATAAAATATAAAAACCATTAAGGGAAAAGCTGAATATAGGATTTGCGATGCCAATGGATGTGGAAAGTGCTTTATCAAATGTATAAGCAGAATAAGTGGTTTTATTTATAGGCGCTTCATTTTTAAGAAAGTATTTCTGTGTTTTATTTCTTTATTGTCAAGATTCCATAAATTTGCTATAAAAGCTACCTTTCCGTCATTATTTGCGGTTAATCTTTTTCATTTTTTTTCTAGCTAATATTTCTCCTATTTTCCTCGATACAAAATGTTTAGCCTAAAAATCCATTTGTAGTTCTTTTATTCTATATTCACAATTAAAGCCTGTCTTTTTCAAATTTTCTATTCAGTTTAATTAAATTTAAGTTAATTTAGTTACAGTTTAATTTGGATTTAGTTAATTTTAAATTGCCGTTTATTATTTCAAATAAAGAATCCACTGACGGATTGTATTGCTTTTAATTGTAACAAATTTTATAAATACCCACACTTAAGAAACTTATCCAAAATATATCCGGAGCAGAATTCCATTTATAACTATGTGACAATATAATAAGTCCTAGGACAAATTAACAAATACTGCTAATAGAACTTTAACTTTTGTTAGAAAAAAATAGTCATAAAATAAAAATAAAATGTTCTGTCAAACTGGAATGACCTGATTTCAAGAGCCTGTGAACAGTAGCTTATGCATGTTGCATATGCTACATTTTCATGCATATTAAGCAGAACTTCTAAAGACCGTTCATATCGAAACAAAGGTTGCCATGCGCTTAACAAATTTTCAACAACATGTAGTTAACAGAGATCTGTCTGATAATAAATACGTCGAATAAAGACGGTTTGATAAAAATATAGCATGCGATAATTTTTTCCTCATAATAAATACGTCGAATAAAGACGTTTGATAAAAATATAGCATGCGCATAATTTTTTCCTCATATACTGTAAAAAGAGTACAGCAAGTTCCGCGCCAATTTAACAAATGAAATCTGCGCGACAAAAGCCTTCTATTTCAGGAAAAAACCTAAAATTTCGCAATATCGCGTGTACTATGAACTTTGTGGAGGATACTTTAATTATGGGTCACACTCTTCGATAAAGGAGAAACAAGCCTGTTGGGAAATAAACATTCCATTCAAATTGAATTTAAGAAAAATTTTTATAAGACGCGGATCATTGATTAATAATATGAATGTATGCATGTATCACAACCAAACTTTAGGTAAACATTATGTCAGAAATTATAATAAAAAAAAAAGAATTGAGTTATGCTAATAAGAATAAATATCTAACTACTTTTAAAATCTCTAGGCAATTTACAAAGTCATAGTTGAAAAACGTTTTCATTTTTAAAATACTTTAAATATTTAGTCATTGTCTTAAAAGGTTAAGTACCTTCAATGTTTTAAACATCCATACAGGAACTTTTAAGTGCTTTAAATTTTTTTCTTTTTAAAATATTTAAATAAATTTTCAAAGTATAATACTCATTAGCTAAAATATATTCAATTGCCATTTGTTACTCAAGTTAGAGTTAATGACCGTTTCTGGTCAATTCATTGTTTTTGAGTCTGGTTGTGTTAGCCAAGTATTAGCTAAACAGTTACACGTTCGAAAGTCTGCTTCCCTAATTCAATTTCTTATATTGTGACATATCTTGACAATGAGTGACCTTCACTGGCTTATTATGACTGTCTTAAGTCTACAGCATATTCGTAAAATTTTGATTTAAAGCTTTTTTGTTGTTTTTGTTTTCTTTGCTTCTTTGTTTGATTTATATTTTAATTTAAGCAACACGCTAAAAAACTGAAATCATGCTATGATCGTTTGTTTTATTAACCCCGCCATGACCTTAAAATGAATACAGCTTGGTTATATTTATTTTGATGTCTTTTTGGTCAATGTCAATGTCGAATAACTCATATACCACGCCATAATTGTTTTGATTTCTGTAAAGCGATAAAGTTTTCAATAACATGCGATGCTACAAAGTCATATGTTTATATTGTGTGGTTAATAAACGCGGTATGTAATAATAATTATATACAGTTAATACGCATTTTAAAACAAACAATAATAATAATAATAATAATAATAATAATAATAATAATATTAATAATAATAATAATAATAATAATAATAATAATAATAATAATAATAATAATAATAATAATAATAATAATAATTATAATACTAATAATAATAATGTATTTAAATGTTTAAGGAAAGCAAGTTTTGCAACATGTTGCATGTAACAAACATATTACAAGTTATCAGCATGAATAATGAATTAGCAAATTAAGTTTAATTTGTATCCCTTAAACTAAACTAAAATAAAAATAACTATTTTTTTACTCTTTTATTAATTTAAAAAATTGCAAATACTTTTAATTTATTTTTCAATATTTCGGCACTCCTCTGTATACCATCTTCAGGAATTTAAATGTTTTTATACATATATAAATATAAAATTATAAATATATAATTATATAGTATAAAAAATTTTTTAACAAAAATCAAAATTTGAAAACATGAAAAAACTTTTTTTTTTCATATTGAAGTTAAACGAAAAATGTTAAGTCATATTAACAAAAAACAAATATACAAATTTCTTAGATAGAAAAAAATAAAAAATCTTGATTGTATATAAACATAAAGTTTTGATGTGAAAATCTTGATTATGATGATAATTCCTATGAAACTGAAAGCCTTCATGATGTTGCAAGTCTTGATTGTTCAACAAATTTTGATTATGTTGAAATTTGAAATTTTGATGATCATGATTATCTTGATTAATTAAAAAGTATTGGTTGTCTTGAAAACTCTGCCTTGTTTGTCGCCTAAAACCACACTGTAGCTTGGGTTTCTGTTGTCTGCTTCTTCTTTCAGGATCCCTTTTTTTAAATGTTCTTTTTGTCGAGTGTTTTGACATTATCAATATTAGCTGTGTGTTAGCAAGTTCCATAACTGCAAAAAATGGACGGTTATCAATTATTCGCAAATGGTTTTTTATACCCTTCACAAAAAAAAGTGGAAAAAGGAAATATATAAGTTGTCATTCCGTGTGTAATTTCTACAATATCCATTTCCGACCCCATAAAGTATATATATTCTAAAGCCTTATCCATAGCGAAGTCGATTGAGCGATGTCCGTCTGTGCCTCGGCAAATTTGGTTTCAAATGTCTCATGTCAAGCTATCAGACGATTGAGGTGCTATTGAAAATCAGCATTATCGTTCCATGTCCTTCGAGGCAGCAGGCAAATCACCACGCCTACCTCTAATTTTTTCACGTCATTTGAAATAATAAAGTAACTTCCATCAAAAAAGTAAATGTATGGGACAATATAGAATAAAAAAAATAAGAAAAAAAAACATCAAATGAAAAAATTGGAGCTCGCCCACATTTTCTGAGCTACGGGGCTCTAAAATTTAAAAATTTTTTAAAATATCAATATGAACATTATTTTAAAGCTTTTGAAGAGGTCTTTAAGGAAATTTCTGAAAAATGTTTAAAAAATAAGGACCCGATGTCACTTTTATGTAAAATATATGCAGTATCAAAAATTTTTTTTTAATTCTTTGTCACCCCAATATTTGTTTTTTGATTGGAGTTACTTCACTAAATCATATTTACATAGATAGTGAAGGATATATAAGATTCGGCATAGTCGAATATAGCACTCTTACTTGTTTTTAATTAACCCTGTTATTCACTAACTATTTTCTATCTAAGAAATTTATTTAAGTTTTCTCTAGCTTAGCTTGTGCCTTCGCAAAGTTGATTTCAACACTGACATGGACGGTCAGACGGACTGACGGACATCGCTCAATTGACTTCGCTATGCATAAAAACTCAGAATATATATACTCTATGGGGTCGGAAACGGATATTGTAGGAATTACAAAAGTAGTGAAAATATTAGATATTCTCTTCTTCCACTTGATGATAAGCAATACAAATGATGAGGATGAATTTGGTTTCTTATCTGATTTAACAGTACATACAAAGTCGTCATACATTCCACTCATTTGGAACAATTTAGTAACTCCAATCAAAAAATAAATATATGGGGCGATAGAGAATTAAAAAATAAGAAAAAAACATCAAGTGAAACAATTAGCGTACGCCCATATTTTCCGAGTTACGGGGCCCTGAAAGGTTTAAATTTTTTAAAACATCAATATGGGTATCATTTTAAAGCTTTCGGAGAGATTTTTAAGGAAATACTGAAATTGAAAAATGCTTAACCCATTAAGAGCCGATGTCGCTTTTATGTAAAATTAGATATATGCAATACCAATTTTTTTTTAATTCTCTGTCACACCAATATTCTGTTAAAAACAAATAAATTTTAGTTCATTTATGTTTTAAATGTTTTAAAAATTAAATTAATAAATGCAAGGCACAGAACATGTACATTCATACTTAACTCATAACAATCAATATGATACTGAAACAACATCGATAATGGCGTGAATAAAACAAGTAACTGCCATTCCTAAATTAGCGCGTAAGACGCGACGCAAAATAACGCATGGCCTTTACGCTGAAGGTGCATACCTAAATAAAAGCGCAACGTTTTGTTGTGAACAGTAATGTTAATCTATCACTTTTAATAAAACCCTATAAAATGAAATGCAAAACAGTGATAAAAACGCTATATAAGCCCGAAAAAAGCAAAAATGTCATTACTGTTTTGTAACGTTCTCTAAATACTACAACAAAATATGTAAACAACAGTAGCTTGCAGGCAACTGCATTATCTTACGCGCTGTCAAAATTGGATTTTCCAATTGCTAAGCGTTGACGCCGTGCTATTTAGGGATGCTTCATACATTTTGTATGTACATGAGAAATTTTGACAGATATCTTGCGCTTTACGTCGTAATTTAGGGATGGCAGTAAGAATGACAAAAATAAAAATTGCATTTTTTGATTAACGGATGGTTGATACAAAAACAAAAACAAATGTACAAGACAAGTAACAAAGAGAACAGTGAAGAAATACTTTAGTTTGTGTGTCGAATTCGTCTAACCAAAGTAATATTGGTATGAATATTCCTCCTATTCTTATTTACAAAATTAGTTGGTTATACAGATGATGTTTGCAATGTACGGAAACTAAGCTAGATAGATGCAAAGATGTAGCGATACAGAAAATGCTGCATTTCATTATTCTTGCGTCTTTTCTTGTTTTCTTTAAAAGACGTTCGCATACATTTGTAAATTAATTTTTCTTTCTAAAAAGGGTTGTTAGAAATTAAAAAAAAAATAACTTAAGTCAAAAATAAATAAATTGTAACTCATTTATGTCCAAAGTGCAACTCCTAATTTCATAAAAATTAAAACTAAAATATTAAAATTAATTCTAAGGCTCAAAAAACATTAATATTGAATGGCAAAAATGTCATAAAAAAAAGTTCAAATTACAAATTGTTCACTCCCTCCCGAGTGCGCTCTCGTTACGTTAAAAAACTATACTTTTGAAATTCCTTTGCGAACATAATGTTTCCATTAAATAATGAAATTAAATTCTAACTTCGCCTGCTTATGACAGAACAAAAAACAACGGTTAAGGCAAAATAATTTACCAAGTAAAAAGTGACTATAGTAGCGCTCGGATGAACACTTGCACAATTTCAAAAGCAATTAATGGGAAAGAATTGGTAGAATACGCAGGTCGATTCTGCAGAAATCGTTTGACATCTTATAGCGCATGCGTCGTAAAATAATTTTTTGTTACCAATTTAACATAAAGTTGCTTCAGCAAGACTTAAGTGTTTTCCTGGTATCTTGTTTTTAATTGTATCCCGAGTACCCGTCATAGTAATATTCTATTAATTTACAAGAAGAATTAACTAAAAAATAAATTTCCTTAAAATTTATATTAAATATTAAAAATTAATTATACTTTGTTTTTAATATTAAAAGAGTAAATCGTCATTTATCGTTTTAATAAGAAAATCTTTGATAAGCAAATGAATGAATGTTGAATGTTAATTTATTCATTTAAAGAGTAATTTATTTTTGTTTTAAATTTGCAAAATTTTTATTACTTCGATTTGATAATTTTGACAGATTAGTGATTAAATGCTTAAAAGTATTTTTAAAGGAATAAAAAGTCAATCTCTTTCTCTCCTTCTGCGTATTTAGATGTTTCTAAATTAATAAGTAACAATACATGGGTGCGATTCCAAAATAAATAAAAATTCTAGTGTTGTGACAAACAGCTTAATACAATTGTTTCCGCTCACCGTTTAGGTAAATCCTCTCTTACTTTGAGTCTTGCAATTTCATTTCAAATATTATATTTATTTTTTATTTATAATTTATCAAGATTATTAGTCATACCGATTGCTGTTGTTTTTGTTGCATTGTCGGAAAGTGTTGCAAGGCTGTCAAACGGGGATGTCGCATTGTCAATATTAGTTGTTTTATATATTGTTGTAATTGCTGTATCTGTTCCAATAACAATTGTAATTTATGCCAAGACAAAGGATCAATCAAATTGCTGAGCTAACGATTTCAATGCTTCTTGTTGCTGTTGCCACAAAAATTTGTTGTCCGGTTTTAAATGAGGTGGAGAAAGGTTTGACTGTTATTGTTGATATAATTGTGTTAGTTGCTGTAGAGATGGCGTTGTAGGTAATCGTATTGCTGGCAGTTGTTCATCATTGATATTTGCTCGCTGTGCCGAAGTTGTTTCAGCTGACATATATCTTTTCCACCATTGACGTCTAGCATTGATGTTATTTGGTAAAAGTTGTTGATGCAGTTTTTTCTACTTTGTAAAATATTGATCATTTATTTTAAACATTTTTTCAATAATGATGATGCCTGTTGTAATGCTGTTGAATGTTTTTAAGTTTTTGTTCAGGTTGGTGTAATTTTCTCTTAATTTTCGCTATTAAATTTTCTACATATTTTTAAAGTTTTTTTTTTTTGCCAACAAAAGATGTTGCATTTCGTGTCGTTCAACATTTGTTCATTGTTAAAATAGTGTTGATTTACTTTGATATCGTCGATGTCATTGTTGGTACTTCTTTCATCTATGTCACCGTTGTCATTTGCGGCAGTAGTCATTTGTCTTTTGCCACGATTTGGTTAGAAAAGATAATCGTACTTAATAATATCTTTGATTTTGTGACGTCTGCCACGATTTGGCACAAATGTCTCATAACGTTGCAACAATGAATCAGGATCAGGTAAATTATATTTAATTTAAACCTGTCAAGAGCATGTAAAATTTACATTTAAAACAAAATTGAATTGATAACAAGTCTTTTGAGTATGAAAAACATCCATGGTTGTTTTAAAATATCTTTAAGATTTATATAGTTTTTGATACATAAGTATTGAGAGATATTTCTTTTCATACACAGAAAGCAGTTTTATTAGAGCTGAAGGTGTTAATTTAAAACTAAAGTGCATTTATTCATTTGCTCTTGGTTTTTAAGTTGTTAGTTTAGTAGCTTTCTCCCTGATCAAAAATTTTATATCAATTTAATTTATGATGTATATGTATGTATGTCTATACTATAATTTTTGTTTTGTTATTTTATTTTTGGGTTTTTTACAAGTACCTTTAAATCCAACTTTAAAAAGCCTTAAGTTTTCCGTTTAGTTTATTGATACAATTAAATATTTGCATAATACTGAGATCCTCCATAACGTTTATAACTTACCTCTCTTATAATCATTATCACCTTTATCTTCAGCTTGATCAAACTCACCTCTTGCTACGACATACTGTGCTTCGTCTACTAAAGGTCGTGGTTCCATGCGACCAGGAAGATTAAATTTCTTTCCTCTCCATTAGTAGTAACATTTTAAAACTTACTATTTGAGTCGAGCTCAGACAAAGCCCAACCTAAAAATTGCATTAATTTTTGCTTGGCTGTCAATAGTAGAACAATATCATCCTCATTTATATCATTATAGTAATTTAAAGAAGATTTATCATATCCAACAAAGGGATTATCATTTCTGTTTTGTAGTTTTTTCAATAACGCAATATTTATGCAAAAAACAAAAAAAATAATGAATGCAACAAGTTTTTAAAAACTAACGCAAAATTTTTTTTAGATTTAAATAAAAACAAAAATGTAAATACCAATTGGAGGATTTAAATTACATGCAAATAGTATGTGCGAGTAGTGTTTAAGTCATCAAACACTTGTACTTTAATTTAAGGATTGTCTGTTATTCTTTTCTAAACAACAACTGCGTGGGTTGAAAGTTGCTTGGCGTGTATTGGACTCTGTTGGTTTCTTGTTAATCTTTGGAGTTTCAAATTACCTTCTTCTGCTGTTGCTGTAATAAATGGGTACGTAAATTTTAAGAATTATTTTTGTTTTAAAAATGGACACCTTAACTTGTATGTAGCTTAAAAATTATTTGGAAAGCATATGTTTGAGGTGGTATGTGTATTTTTAGTTGCTCAATTTGAGGTCTGCGCATGAGTTTTTAAATGTAGGCTTAAGGTTTTTCTCTGTTAAGGAACTCAAAGCATCTATGGGGTGTGGCAGTTAAATATAATAATGTACAAATGATTATAATGCTGGTTTAAATTGCGATCTTACAGTTAAAAAAATAAATAAATAAAAAAATATAAATTGTGAAGTATAAAGATCATTAAAGTGTGTACTAAAAAACAATGAGATGAAAGAAGTCATGACTTTTTAAGTACAACACTTGATATTTTAGTTATATTTGAAAAATTTATATATACATACATATGTATTTATGTACATATTTACAAAGCAGAACGCAGACAATAAAATAAAATTTGACAAAAATTCTTTTATTTTAATTTCATTATAAAATGTTGCTTTAAATTTTATTTTTATTTTGAATTAATCAGAGTATGTCATGACAGTTACGAATAATTTATATTAAATTCTAGAATGTAATCATGTTTTTAGATTGATATTTTGACAAATCATTAAACGCATTGATAGATTGGTGTATGAAATATCACTTGGAGTAAATCGCCTTAAAGAATTAAAAAAAAAAATACACATAAAACAAAATCCAGTTTTTTCATATTTTGCATGAAAAAAAACCCTTTTAATTTTATGAAATATAAAGTTTTTTTATTTATTATAATTATATACACTATTTGTGAAAGTATAAAACAAAAAAAAAAAAAAACAAAAAAAAAAGAAACAAAAACGCAATTTGTACAAAAACAAACACTACTCCATTTCTTTGATATGAAGAAACTATTTACACAAAACACATTTTCTTTCTTTTTTGCACTTACTGTACGATAAATTTTTATTAACTGTTATCTATCACGTAGGTTTTCATATTTCTGTAATAATTTTTTTTTATGTGCGCAAATACATTATTGAAATACTGTACTTAAAATAGATATTTTTCTTAACAACAGTTCCTAATAATCCAGTAAAAAAAATGAAAATAAACTACAGAATCGAATTTTTCATTATCAATTTATTCACAAAGTCAGACTCAAGACTTACCGTTAATTTATAGGCAAGCTAAGAAGAACCTTCCAAGGATAAAGCCTCATTACGTTTGGAGATTTTTAAAACTTCTATATTCAAAAGCTGTCATTCCTATTCCCCTTAGCATTGACAAACTTGTAAAATAAAATAAATACTTTAAGACATGCAAGGATTGATTTAAATAAAAAATACGTTTGTTTCTTTCTTTAATTAACAATCTCCAAAAATAAAAACGAAATACTGTAATACTATTCAGTAAACACATTCCTATTGCCGGAACAAGAGAACTTTACATCTTCTTGTTAGCAGAAAGAAATTTGTATTATGCTGCAATATCCAACATCAGTGTTAGTTGCATTTTAAATCTTGTATAATTTCCTAACATTGCATTATTTAATATTAGATACAAAAGATTTCAGGATCAAACTTTTTTAGTTTTCCCTAAATGAGTTAAAGCTGTAGAAAAATGAAAAAAAAAAAATAAACAAAAATAGTTACTCAATGGTTACTGTGTTTTTGTAATAACGGAGTTTTCATTTAATTAATTTGGCTTTTAATACAGGACTCTGAGGTTTTCTTTACAAAATTTGGATAGAATGATGAGCTTTATGAGCAGTAAAGAAATGACCATACGGATATGCTTTCCCCGCAGTAATACATTCCATTTTTTAGTTTAAAATAATAAATATTTTATGAGAATATCACGATATATTTATATTTGAAGAAATCAAGCACAATTAAAATATATAAGTCTAAAAAATAAATGTTTTACTGCAGGGAAAACATATGGCCATTTCGCTATTGCTAATATAGCTCATCAGTAGATTCTACCCAAATTGAAATTTAAACCATAAAAAATCCATTTTAGCTTGTTTAGGATTTTAAGTCCTTAGAAACGCAATAAATAGTTTTAAATTATAACTTTAATTCTTTTGCTATCTACGCAAATTTTTTGGATCAATAATATTTAGTTTTACTTTCTTTTGAACAGCAAACACCTTTGGTTTGACTGCTGAAACTTATAGTATACTTTTACAAGTAACTTTTTTATTGTTACAATTGAAGACACAAACTTTAATTGAAATATCAAAATCTATGAAAAAATCTTTAAATGATTATTAAAAACAAATTCGTAGTAGTAGCTAACGATAAACATTACTTTGAAAAATGTATCAACTAATTTTGTTATTATAATAGTTGCATTTTTTAAGCAAAAAATCGAAATAACCATTTGTTCGTCAAATAAACTTAACGAAATGAATTTCAGTGCAATCAATCATCAAACAGCTACAAAATGTAAAAACTTTAGCCTTAGTTTTTGAAGTATGATTTTGTTAGTTATTAAGAAAATAAAATAATAGTCCATGTTTATTTGTTGTTTAATCTTTTCTTCTTCTTTGTGTCTACAGTCAAAGGCTAAAATTTCCTGCTGTCGTTTTAAAAGAAAGTAATTAATGTGTTATAAATTTGGAAACTAAACAATTTGTTTATCACTTCTTATCTTGATGTTAATTTTGTATTCTTTAAGATAAATCATGAAATAATTATGGGTGGCACATATGAAAATAAAACTTCATAAAATAAAGTTAAATTGAAAACACTGTTGAAGCAGTAGACCGAAAAGTCACTGATATGATCAAGCTATTTTATCGTTTCCTATCTCCTTATAATGTAAGATCACATTATACATTATAGCAGTCATTACTGTTATGTGTCTGCTGTTACAATCAACACAATATCTGTAAAATAGTAAAATCAAACTGTTATTAATTGATCTTGTATTCCAAGCTCTTGTTTAAAATTACTCGGCAATGTACAGAAGATGGGAAAGAGGCTTATCAATGACAGTAGGCCATCCAACTTTATTGATCCACTAGAACGAAGATATGATATAAAAATGATTTTTATATTTTTTCTCTTTACTAAAGTGAAATTTGGTTAAGTTATATCAATGGAAAATATTCACCTTAAAATTGTACTTAAAAATTATTTAAGCTTTTTATTGCAAAATTGAATAAGCTAAAAGTATGTAAAATTAAGAAAATTTTAATTTATCGCTTTTAGAAGCCCAGGTGGCAACAAATAGTCCACCTATTATATCTATAAAAATAACTTTCGAAAAGACCTTGAGAGACTAAACAATTTTTATTTCTTCTTTTAAAGTTCTTTTTGTATGCTGCGACTAATCGACGTTTTACTTTCTTTTGAACAACATTTTGTAAATAATGTAAACATGTTTAAAATCTAAAAAATTGTTCGTACATATACCAACACATATGTTAGCTTAAATCATAATTAAATAGTGTCATTAACTCTATCTGAAAACAGCGCTTAACCAAGGCAATGGTCAGATTTTCAACAAACTTACACTTCACAAAATATAAAAAAAACTAAAAACTTTGAGTAAAATAAAACTCGAGATTAGCAATAAAGCTTAAAACTAAAATTAACCGCATGCATGCAACATAAAAATAACTGCCACATACACGTAACAACAACGATTGTACCACCAAAAGCAAGTATTATTTTATAACGCCGCTTCAATGAAAATTACGATGGTGCATCATCATCTTTTTCAATAATATAACACTTTCTATGAAAGTTCTCATATCGTGAGACAAAAGGAGAAGGGGTCTTTTTTTATATACTTACTTAGAAGTGCTAAGGAGTTAACTCACGAAGTAGTCAAACATTGTGACTGCTTAATCAAGGTTCAAATACTTATTTTAGTCGATTTCCCGAGAAACGGAAAAAAAATTATTGCATTACTGGGATTTCCCGGTATTCCCAGGAAAAAAGCAATTCTTGAAGAAAACAAGTTTATTTAAAGAAGTAATATTTAAAAATTTATAATTTTATTAAAACATTAACAAACAATAAAAATAATTGTTAAAAAAATAGTTTGAACAGTTTATAAATCTTAAAAACTATTTAGGTGACAAGACATATGTACATTTGTACTATATTACGAGAGATAACAAAAATAAAAACACTGAAAAAGTATTTTATTAATTTGTTTTTAAAATAAAGAATTTTAGAACTGCATTTAACAATTCACTTGACATACTGTTGCATGTTTTCGTTGCAAATTTCAAACAATAGAAAAAAAATTAATCTAGTATTTTAACGTAGCGATTTAACAAAACCTAACTTAGCTTTCATTAATCCTAACGTGTGAAATCTAATTTTCTTTAAATAAAGTCTTTTAAAAGTATTGGAAAAATATGATTTATTTTTTTTTTATTTTATTAAAATCATCCTAACTTATAATTTTGTTTTGAACTTAAGCTTTAGCTAATAAAATTAAATACAAATTAATGTTAGTAAAAATTACACTTAAAAAAACTAAAAGTTCATTCGTAAGTGAGTGTAATTTTATAACAAAAAATTTTGCACAATTACATAATTAGAATAAGAAAAAAAAATTAAATTTCATGTTTAAAGTTTTCGTTATTTTACACCTCTAAAAATTAGCTTTTTTCTGGTTTCTGTTTAAGAAATACTGCGACAAATGAAATATTTTCGTCGCTATTTTTCCTTTTTTTTTTTTTTTTTGTTGTTGCGTGTTAAACGACATTTATATTTGAACATTGAGAAGTTTATGCACACATATTTATGTGCCACATGTCAGCAATAAGAGCACCATAATATTCCTGCAAACAGCTATTTTTTAATTTCCAATGGACATTTCTTCTCCCAATATTTCGCTGATTTCAGAAATTTATTTAAAAGTGCAGAATCTTCTGTAGCAACCTTGCCAGCAACCAGGGGCATATTTTCTAGCCCTTTACGTTTCATATGCTCTGGCTCCTTTTTTTTTTTTTTGATTTTGCGGCAAGACGGCGGAGTTAAAGCGCGAAAAGAGCAAAAAGATGCCACAGATGATTTTAAAATATTATTTTCATTTTTTTATAATTAAAGTGCTGAGGCCAACATTGTCGCTATCGTGAGCTAATTTGATTATGTTTATTTTTTGTATATATTACCTTTTTTTTTTGCTCTTGCGGTGTTCTTGCTATATCTTCCATATCCTCACGATTTTGTAAAACAAAACTGTGATCGTAACGCTTACAATCCTTTAAACTTGAATATAAATCTTCTATCCGTGTTGGTTTATTCAATTCTTCTTACTCTTCTATTAATAGCAATTGTTGTTGCGACTTAATGTCTGTGATTGTAAAGAGCTTTTGAGACATTAGACTTTCGTCCAAGGCTGAAGCTTGAACGGATGGTGGTAAAGATGATACCTCCGCATTTTTACAATAAAATGTTAGTCCAATCAAAAATAACACAACAAGCATGATCTTTATTGTGGCCCTTTTAAATTGTAAATTCTCTGCTCCTTAGTATTCTGCTTTATTTATATTTTGCTGAAAGAAAACCACTTATAGCAACGAAATAAATAATGCTTTATTAGCAGCTTTAGCTGGCTAAGGCTAAGAGAAACGTTACTTGTTAATTCACTTATTTATTTTAAATGGTTTTTTATCAACGCGCTCTTACATTACATATCGTGTTGCAACTTTCTTTACAAACTGAAAGTAATTTCCAAAGCTTATGCCGCTTTTATAGCAATTTTTATTGTTTTTATTTTTTACATATTTAATCAAACTGACCACCCACTTTGCCTTTTCTCAATTTCTAAGAGTAGCTTTTCTTAAAATTCTATCAGTTATTCTTTTCTTAGTTTTATTTGCCATACAATTCCTTTTGGGATCACCAAGCAATCCTGTTTACGTGGTCAGTAGTTTATATCTGGTTATATGTTTATTTGCTTTATTGTTGTGACAATATTGTTGAGTGCTGTTTATTTGCCCTTTTGTTTGGAATGGCTATCGGTGCGTGGAATTAAATAATTGAATTATATTTACTTGTATGGAAAAATATATGTATATTATTTTAGTACCATGCTTTTTTCACATTATAAAACTTTGTGATTTATGTACATTTCGTACATAACATTAGTACATCAATCATGTCACCCGTTGAGTCTTGCTCGTAAAAGAAAAGCCATATTTTTGACATTGGCATTTAAAATTATATGTTAAGATATTTTAAAAACTTTTTAAATTATCTTGATCTGATTAAATTTATGTGGATGAAAGAAAACGGTATATGTAAGTTTGTCATTCCGTTTGTAATTTCTATATATATTCTAAATTCTTAAGCATAGAGAAGTCGATTGATGAACGTCTATCCGTTGGTGTTCAGTTTGAAATCAATATTGTCAAGGCACTAGATAAGCCGGAGACAATTTAAATTAAACGTAGTCTCGAGATTTCGCTAATGAAAATCCGCAAGATCGATTCATGCCCTTCGAGGCAGTGGGCAAATCACCACAACTGCCTCAAATTTTTCCATATCGTATCATTTAGTGAAGAACCTCCAATTAGCAAATAAAACCGATATAAAATAAAAAATAAGAAAAAAACATCAAATGAAATAATTGGCGTTACCCATATTTTCCGAGTTATTAACCTCCAAACTTTTCATATAAATGTACGATTGCTTTTAAAGAGATCTTTCAGAAAATACTAAAACCCATTAGGAAGCGATAACGTTTTTATGTTAAATTATATATCGTACTTATTAATATATAGTTTTTTATTTGACTTTTTAATTAATTGTATTTAACTTTAAAAAAAAAAAAAAAAAAAAAAATGAAAGATAAAGACCTTGTGTTTGATAAATAAAATAAAATTATGCATTCTCTTTGCTTTGCTTAACTCGATTGTTGTACTTTATTTTATTTAAAACAGCAAGAATTTTTAGAAATATTAACAACACTCTTAAAATTTGAAACGCTGTAACATTAGACTTCAGCTTATAATAGACAATCGACATGAGGAACGATAGAAAAGACATTCCAGAAAAGAAGTTACTTGTATAACACACGAGATTACTAAAAAGATCTCGTGATTTTCGAAAATATAATAAATATCTAGAGCATCAAGTAAAAGTTGAATAAATCTTTTCAAGAAAGAAAATTACACAAAGATGTGAATTGACTAAAAATGTGAATCAAATATATAAAAAATGTATCCTACATGTTATTAGCTGGAACAAAAAGCTGCAATTAAAATAATTGATTAATTATCACAACGAAATAGTCTAAGTAACTATAGCGATGTAAAACCTGTTTAATACAAAAATGATTTATATTAACCAGCGCCTATATGCCAGTCATAGTGACGTTATATAATTCCCTGCGATTTAATGATTGCAAATTTTATAAAAAATGTTAACATGTAAGAAAACAGAAGAAAATAAAAGTCCGCTTGAATTTTTTCGTGTATGTGTGCAGCGTTAATAGACCGATTTAACTGATTTGCAATAACAAGGCTCTCGAAACTATTTCTGATAGATTGGTGGGTTTAAATTTTCTGTAGCTTTTTGGTGTCCAGCTTTCAACACGAACATGAGCAGACAGATAAACGGATATCGCTAATTGGACTTCCCTATATAAATGTAGGGTCGAGAATGAGCACTGTAGAAATTAAAAACGGAGTGACAAAAAATTCCACGAAACCTAATAGACTAGATAGTCGATTATTATTGTTTTTACAAGGCGTGAGACCAAATCAATGTTAATTTTTTATATTTTAAATTTAAAATAAATGCTTTTCCTTTCGATATCGTAAGAACTAGTGCTTAAAAAACTCAGAATTGATTCAAGTTTTAGTTATTTTATAGTTGTTTTTAAAACAAGTTAAAAATAATTCAACTTTCAAATTAAAAACTAATTGTATTTTTCATTTAGAACTATCTACAAAAAAGAGATAAAAACTAATTTCTCATTATAATTTAAATCTAGTTCCTATTTTAACATATATAAGAACTAATTTTTGGTTGAAACAAATTTATTTACATTTATTTCAAATATTATAAATTACCCGTTCTACCTCTGATGAAGGGTATAAAAATTATAATCTTTTGCTACCACTCTGCGCTTGATATATGAGACAAGCAGCTCTTTAGATAGGATACCATGGACACCATTGAAAGTTTCATATCAAGATAATCATACAACATACAATACAACTTAAAAAATACAATCATTTGAAACCGAAGTAAAGTTCTTGTAGCAATAACAAATACTTAGTCCTCTCCTAGGCTGCTCTAGAATTAGTATAAGACTTTAAACTTAAATTACGGTAAAACAATGCACAAGAAATATCAGTTTTAATATCTTCCAATATTTTTATTTTTAATAATATGCAAACTTTTAGACATCACGAAATAACAAAAAATGGACTTGTATCAGTTTTAAAACAAGCGATACATATGTTAACTATATAGTTAAACTATAATTTTTACCAACAAGCTGTAAAATCATTTAGATAGAAATCAATAACGGTTGAAGCAATAAGCTTTGGGCTGCTTTAGTTATCTCGTATACTTTATCAGAGGAACAATACATTACGCTTACTTCGTTTAGCAATTCAAATGTTTAAATTGTAAATTTAATGTCTTCTTTTATATATGTTTTTCTTTGTCTGCATTATTTTTATTTATATATATATATTCTAAAAGCCCTTCTTCTCAATTACTTGCCAGTTTAAATATGTAATAAAATAAATGGAATTGGGGCCACACAAAACCTTCCAAGTTGCTTATGTGTCATTCGATTACTCTATTCAATTATTTATTATTAAGAAATGTTATTGTTGCGAAATCATTAAGAATTTTAAAATGAATTTGGGGCGAGCTTAAGTCCAATTTATAAATTAAGAAAAGCACAAGGAAATTTTTTGTCGCTGCAATTCCTATTTTATCGGTGAGAAAGGAGAGAGGAATTAAAATGGGTACGCATATGCACGTACTCTTGCAATTCGTTTTGTTTCCTCTTTTGTTTTTAAATATGAAGTTAACAAATATATAAGTTAACACAGCCACTGCATAGCATGTAATAAACGAAGCGAATATCCCTAATACCGTCATTAGCGGAGTGAACACTACTATTGTTGTTTGTTGAACATCTCATATTACTTCCTTTTATATTTCTTTGTATTCATGATTACTTTGCTTTTATATTTATAATTTTGATTACGTAGCTTATTTATAAAATTCCTATTGGTCAGAACAGCGAAAATTGTAATTATGGTGCAGACACTAGGTCAGCACTTTTTAGTTAAGAATAACGGCATTTATAAAACAATTGATAAAATAAAATTCATTCTTAATCGGATCACCAAAAGAAAAAGACCTGTTGTTTTGTTTAATTTATACACAAAAGAAAAATTGCAGCGACAAAAATTGACTAATGTAAAAGTGGACTAACTAGCGGAAGTTTTTCTTTTTTTTTTAAATATTGCCATCTAGGGAAATACAAATATTAATAGGTTCAATATTTTATTTTAGTGCAGTAAATATTATTAATTCTTTATACAATGCAATATTTTTATTATTATTACATTTTTCCTAATTTAGAATTTTGAGTTTAAACGAAAATTTAAATGATCCTAAGTAATTTTTTAAATTATTTTTTTACGTTAGAAGGTATAACGTTTTTATTTACGCCAGCTTCAGTCTGTTTGAGTATTACTACTTCATATTCGAAATGGTATTAAAATCTAAGGTAACATAAGAGCTATCCCTAAGAAATCTGGAAGGTTCTAAAGAATACAGTCTTAAGAAATATTCCAAATGTAAAATAAGATGCAGCTTTGTCGCATGATTAATTTCTCGATCTTAGTTTGCTTATCATCGATATTTGCAAAGAAAATCTGAGCAAGAATTATCATATTCTTGATATAAATTTTTTATTGAATTTTTCATGACGAAATTTAAAATAGCTGTTCAAGTGCTAATTCTTTTTTATTATATTATTATTATGTAATAAGAAAACTATCGTTTGCAAATTACTAGTTTCAAATTTGTCTCGCCAGGTTAAAAATTGATTATTCCTAACTTTTGGTTTTTGCTTAACAGCAGCAATTCCCAAGTAAGGCATCGATGTAGGTAAATTCTCATTTTTTGGGTTTTCCGTTATGCTTTGTACCCTGATCGTAAAAGTTACCTGAGAACACTTAAAAAAAAGGTTTACTTTTCTATTATAATTATTTTTATTAAGTCCTCTATCTCGAAAATATAAGATAATATCATCTGCAAACGGTTACGGGTGTGTCTGCCAAATACTGTTAGTAGCAGCCACGTTGCTAAGAATAAATGATTAAATTAAGTTTTTCATTTTATTCCAACTTGCAACGAAGCACGAACTATCAGAAATCAGTCTACTATTTTTTCAGTAGCAAAACGAAAACACAGCAGCTATCTTTTCAGTTCCTGTAAGAGTAGTAAAATTCAGTTTTATTAACGTAACAAAAGCTAAGAGTGCGACTGGATGATCGGACTAGATATACAAATTTGTTTTTAAAAAATTATGTATGTACATTTACTGCAGCTAAGTGCTTTTGATCGAAAATGTCTTCAATTTACATTTTTTAAGTATTGAGTTATAAAATGTGTTTTAGTTTTTATTACAAATTTTTGTACGAAAATTATAAATTTTAAACATTTTAAAACCTAAATGTATTAAGATTATTTAATAATATATATATTCACACACATGTAAAGAGCAGAGTCTTCAAATAGTGATTCAAATTTGGTTTTTTAATAAATAAAAACATATTATTGAATCATTTGTCCAAATTATAAATAGAAATAAAATGATAATGCATTTAATAAATATTTAAAACATTTATATGCATTTACATGCCATATGCCCCTCCATTCAGGGTTTTTTTGCATTCTTAGCAAAAAATCTTTAGGGCATTTTGCATTTTAAGTAACATAACCTTATTTTTTTTTTTGAAAAAAATGGATTTCCCATACAAGAAAAATACACATATAAGAATATTTTCTGAATTTTTTAAACTCAACTATTCCTGTTTGTTATTTAATAGGGTGTAAATATGACGAAAATTTATTTCAATACGTTTAAAATAATTTATTCCTGTAAACGAAATTTAATACAAATTAACTACACAATTTAATTGTTCTTTATTTTGCTGTAAAATTAGTGGTGTCTGCTTTTCCCTATATAAAGTTTCACAACGTTGACGCTGATTATAGAGTAGATTAAAATATACATTTTGTTTATAACATTTTATTGTAAAAAATAACTGTTTTTATTATTTTCAGGATGATAAGGTTGCTATTTTTCAATTTTTTTTCGCAATGTAAGATTTTACTAAAAAATAACAATAACAAAAAGTAAAAGTTCCTTTTCTAGCAAAACACAAAAAATACAATATTTTCGTTCATATGACTTGAACTATCTAATTAAAATTTCTTGGTTGACCTCTTCATTTGTATTGAATTGCTATGTATATTTTCCACGAAAATAGCATCCTATATTTATACGAAACCAGTTTTTTTTAATTAGAGGGTATGTGGTTATTTTGACTCTCTATTTGTTACAATAGTTACTAGCAGTGCCCGTGGCTTCGTCTGAGAGTCATTTCTAATTTTCTTAAATTTCAAATTTAGAAAAATTTGTTCTTTATTATTTTCTAGAGATTTCTGTAGACAGTATTAAAAATTTTCCAATCACAAAAACAAAATGTACTGACAATTGTTCTAGTACCATTATACCGGCAAAATTTGGTGCTTTTACATTTGTATCTCTCGTTTCTTATTAAAATGACATATTTTTACGAAGTCAGCAGTTTTTACGTCATGCGAACACAGACAGACAGACAAGAATTTCAAAAATATGTGTTTTACATTTTGTATCGATTACTGTCTACACCAACATCAAATTTTTCAAAAAACATTTCTTGTACAGAAATGGCCCGTTACAGTTTTATCATATTTATAAGAGAATAAGACCTATGTAGCTTAGATAATTCTAAGCAATCTTTAGAGTAAGTAAGGCGGTGACACCTGACTAATAATGGCGTATCAATCAATACTAAGTAGTTATGTTGGAGCAGAGAAATAAGTTAAGAACAGGGCGAAAATGTATTGAATTGGTCACACAACTGCTTACAACTTTTTTAGAGATTTACTTTTTTACAGTAAAAATGAGGACCCCAATGCTGTCCTTCAATTTAATGTTTCCTACTGCATTCCTTGAATAATTTCTTAACAAAAATAAACTTTTACTTACATTCATCTATGTCTCTAATAATTATTCAATCAGTAGCTTAAGAAAAATCCTAACACTTCCTACACACATCTTAAAAACTTTTTATTTTTACTGTTTCGCAATAGTACATAGTCTTTGCCAAGAGCTTTTGTCAGTAGAAAAAATTTTAAATAAAAGACAACGAAAAAAAAACAAAATAAATCGTGCTGCCTTAGCGGCTTTATCTTTTGATGGATGTAGCAGGATCTTAACTAAAGTCAACTAATGCGTTAAAAAAGTCAAGTTAAAGTAGTGAGTTTTTTTATTCCATTTCATTCAGTTAGTTAAACAACATCGCAGAAGACTCAAATGAATAAAGAAGGAAGAAGAAGAGAAAATATCATATGTTCAAATGTCATGTGAGAGCTAATTTATTGTCATTTGTAGTGTTTTTATTGTTAGTAATAAAGAAGAGGAAAAAATCTGAGTAAAATGAAACAAATTTACAGTTAATGTTTTTAAAATTAAGTAGAAGGTTTTTTTTTTATAATTATAACACCATTTCCGAAAAGAAGTATAGCCTCAGTCAGTTAATTTTATTTTAAAACATAATTCTTAAGCGTTTTAAACATTTTTTAAATGTAGGTATTATCGGTTAAAATATCGCATTTATTTAGAGTTTTATTTATTGTTGTATACAAGTTCAAAACTTTTATTTTGTATGAATGGAACTGTAAAAAAATGGTATTAATATGATCGTATGCACCAAGAGCTATTGAATTAATTTTTATTTATATAAAATTTATTCATTAATCTCCTTTAAATTTTTTCCCAGCATGAAATTAGTGAAGTTTTTGAGTTGCATAACGCGCGACAAAAACAGCAACAGCGATCATCACCTGTGGAACAAAGAGGACACGAGCAAGATTCCAACGAACAGTTGTTGGTTGTCCATGGTGTTAGAAATATAATGGAAGTTTAAATGGTAGACGCAAAACAAGCAACAGTCTCAAATGATGATTTATCCCGATCAACAGTATCTGATAGCGGCTTCGACAGTGCCAGTTGAAGTGGTTTTATTGCTAGTGTTGGTGGTGGTAAAAAACATCTATTATTGCAAAAAAAAAAAAAAAAAAAAACAGTGGCAGCAACAAATTACTCTCTAGAACTGAAATGACAACTAGAGAAAATGAAAATCGAAATTTCAATGACAATCAATACACAGCAAGCATTAGCAAGCCAAAATAAACAAATTCAAAAGATACCGACATATACTTTGATGCCTTTGCAACTAGAAAACAAAGTGATTCAAAGTCGTTATCATCGTCATTACCATTCCCAGCAAGCATGACAGAAGAAGATGAAGGAGAAAAAAAGTGGCCCTAACATCATCTTTAATGTCGTCAACTTCACCATCATCGCCAACACTTAAGCGCCTTTGTAAACAATTGCAAATGAAATCGGCTGCAGAGTCTGCCACTGATGATGTAAATATGTGGGCAAACAAATTCTTGCGAGACTTAGACAACTTAATGGCATCTGATAAGTCAACAACATCTTCATCAGGTTCTTCGTTGCCAAGATCAAATGTTTTCTGCTCATCACAATCATCATCTGCAACAGCACCACCAATGTTATTGGCCGCTGTTGTCTCAGCCGTTATGGCAAGGGAACCTATGATCGTACTACCAACCTAAGTGCTGGTATTGCCAACTTTAATCACAATACTGTCTCATCGGTGCTATCATCTGCAGCAACAACAACACCAACAACAAATGGGATAGTTTTACGACCAGAAAAGCATGTAAGTAAATATTACATTAATTTAGATTTTTGTGTTTTTGGTTTTTTGTTTCTTTATTTTATTTTGAAAACTACATAACTTTGGCGAACATCTAAAACTTGTATTGTTGTTCTCCTTTTTTTCTTTTTTTGTATTTTACGTTAAAGACCATTATTATTGATTTTTTCGTATTTGCATTTTAAAGAGGATGGCTCATAAAGTTAAATAAATAAACTAAAAGTTTGATCTTTTCTCTTTATATTTTCCGCTGCACCCTGTGACCTCATTTTAATTTTACTTTCTGCATGCAAATATTTAAATAGTGTATGTTTTCCAATTTAATGCTGCATTGAATTTAATGTTTTCGATTAAAATGAATTTTAAACTGCAGTTGTCTCTATTTGTATCTGCGCTCGCATAATAAGGTCTTATGGAAGGCATACTGCTATGGCATTATGTTAAACATATAAGCACTGGTATTGTATATTATTTCAGTAGAAGAATTAGTTAATTTTTAAAGTTGACTTATCCTTGTTCACAATTACAACAATTTTTTGAGTGCATGTCGAATAATCAACTATTAACTCACAAAATCAAGAGGCAGCCAAAAAATATGTAACTTATAACGGTATAAAAAATGCGATAATTTCCCTCACCGGAGCAATTTCTTCTGTTCACTAATTAATCGAATTCGACTGATTAAAAAATACCGATTTGAATTATCTTTCTCAAAGAAATAATAATAATAATAATAATAATAATAATAATAATAATAATAATAATAATAATAATAATAATAATGCCTTGTAGTGCAAAAATCTCATTATTTATAATCTATTAAAAATAAATTGGTAGGACTAACGGCCGTCACTTAAGTATAATGATTGCCTAAAAAGTTTAATTTAAATTGGTCTAAGAAATTCTTTCCTTTCATAGAGTTCTTCTGTCCAAAAACGACCTTTTCTTTCATTGTTAGCCACTCTAATATTGCTGACACTCAATGGAAAAATTTCCGAAGTTCTGGACATCAATTGCCTTGCCAAAGTTAATATCAACACGAACACGGATGAACAGACGGATAAACGGATGGGCCGACATCACTCAATCGAATTCGCTATGTATAAGAAGTCAGAATACATATAATTTATGTGAAGGTGAATCAATTACCAGGTGGCAGCTTAGACGAATTCAGTATTTTTTCCTGGTATACACCAATGTCAAGTTCCATATATAAAAAATATAAATATTGAAGTATATAGTACAGCTTTTTCATATGTAAAATCATAAAAGGATTGTTATCCTTTCTTTTATTTTTTATTCTCATCCGGTCTAAACCAACAACTTTTATGCTTAAAGTCACCGTAAAGAAATGGAAAACTGTATTTAAATAAACTTTAATAAATAAAACACAATCCTCATCAATTTAGGATTTGCCGGAACAAACGCTTGCATAAGGCAAGAATGGGCCGAACTTATTCGGCCTTTTGCTATTTCCTCTCATATTTTTATGAGCATTTGCGGCTTCAAACAACAAGCGCTATTTTGCCTCTTTTTCTAACACGCTTTCTAGAGAAGCAATACTTGAAAAGATTCAGCTACGTTTAAAATAAAATATTTAATGTAGAACAGAAATTGACTAAACACAACATTTATTACAACTTTGTTACTATATATTTTTATTAGCACTGTAAAGTTACAGATTACTTGTACAAGAGCAAAGTTTGTGAAGTTAACACATTTGCTTTAATTTCCAAATCAAATGTTCGTAGTACAGTAATCCGTTCGATGCCATTATTCTCTCTAATATGACGATTCAGAAACACGTGATTTTTTTATGAAGGCATTCGATTTTTTCTCTGAGATTTTGCATTTCGGTTGAAGTTTATTCCGCAGTTTTGTTTTATTTCAGCACCCCTTCCATTCACATGATATTTTTAGACATTTATATTTCTAGTTCCATTAAACCATATTTCAAATCATAAAAACCATACGTCAAATTATTATTTTATTTTGGCAAAAGACAAAACTTATAGCTCGTGATGAGCACTATAATTGGTAGTAAGGCTAATTTTCGGCAATTGTTCGTTTTCAAGATAATTACAAGAAACCAAGGCATTCGCATGCGACAAAAACAAAAGTCGCTTTAAAGGCGAACAGTTCAAACACTGATTTTAGCGAAACCTCACGGAATATTTTACTACGTCCAATTTGTTTTCATTTACATATAAAAATAGAGATATGTTAAAAAAATTTATTTTGAATTTATACATTTGACACTTACGATGTCGCACGTGACAAACTTTAAATAAGTACCAAGAGCAAAGCGGTGATTACTTTCCACATTTTTTTTTAATAATTTTCAAAAAAATATCTATTTATTACAAATGTTTGATGAGTATTGTAAAAAACCTCCGACACACTAATAATAAATATTCCTTTTTTAATAGCGAACGAGTTTCGTTTTTATATTACACTCTTCAGAGTTCTCACACTGAAACTTACTTTATTAAAATTTCTTTTTCTTTTATACAATAATTTCTTAATCTAAAAACTTATTTCTATGTGTACAATATGTTAAGCAAGCAAAATCGATTGCAGTATTTTTTATATCGATTTTGCTTGGTGAGTTATTTGAATAACAAAAAATAAATTTCCTATTGAACTCAAAAGAAAAGAATATAATTTCTAAGAACAAATTGAAGTTAAATTGATAAAAAAAATCTTGTTAAATAAATTTTCGTTGTAGTTAAAAGAAAGAATCAAGTTTCAGAAACAAATTGGAGGAATTGAAATTTTAATAAAACAAAGTAAGCAAAATGTCATTAAACTCAGTTTTGAGTTTGGATAAAATATTCTCCTGAATTCTTTCATTTGACTTTTTACACTTATCGTACAACATTATAATGCAAGTTATTACTATTACTGCTATTACAATTGGTGGTATACTGTAAGTTATAATTCTATTATTTTATTTTATTTCCTCTATTCTTTTTGAATTTTGTATTGTTGTTAGTTTTACCTCTTCCATTGTTAGTGTGGCGTTAAGTGTAACATTTGTAAATTTTGAAACAGTTAAATACATTTTGTTCTTATTTGAAAATACTTGGTTTGTTAGTTTCAACGACCAATTATTGTAGTGTATTAAGAAATTTTCTTTTATTTGTTTGATTATAACTACTTGTTAGTATGACATTTTTTGTATTTTTTATTATAATAGTATTATCATGAACATTTAGAATTTCAGTATTTTCATTTGTTACTAGTTTACATGTTTTATGTATTGTACAACAATTATTGTATATAATTATATTCTTTGTGTGTGTAAATCTTGTTATCATAATTAAAAATATTTTCAATTCCTTCTTCGATTTCTTTGTTAGAATATAGTATTTTAATGATTACTTGTATAGTTTTAAAAGTTTTGGGTACTTTGATTAAAAAATTAATTCTTCATTTTTTTCAAGAGTTTCTATTCTTAGTCATCTATCTCTCGTTTTGTTAAGATACTAGCGTCAGTTAATCCATTTCTAGCAGTTATATGTAGTTTTTTATGTGTTCTATGTTATCCTTGATAGCAGCTATCATAAACAATTTTTCAAGATATAAATTTCGAGTTATTACGTCTCTAACAGTTTATTTGAGTCCTTGCCGTCTTGTGTTAAGACGGCTCCAATTGCGAAATTACTGGCGTCCGTAATAAGACGAAAGCATTTGTTAAAATTAGGGATTTGTTATAATATCTGATAATGGGAAAATTTTGTCCAATTATGGCTGAATAATTTTTACTATCAAAATCAATAACCTTCCTGGAGAGAGTACCTGAATTATTGAATTCTATAGGTACGGGGATGAAAATTTTACGTGTCACTCGATTCATTCCGTTTATTGTTTTGTACCAGAGAGGTGTATTTATTTTTTGAGAAGGATATGAATTCCCAAGGGCATTTGACCTTTGCTTGTTTCGGATCCAGCATCTATGTGACATCTACTGTTATATATGCCCTGCCGTTAGTTTTTATAATTTAAGTTTTGTTGTGTAAAATTATCTCTTCTAAAATTACTATTTGGCTTATATTCAAGACTATTATTTGAATCAGAATTTTTCGCATTAGTATTAGAATGTTGAAGATTATTGTTTGTAGTTGGCTTTTGCCAATTGTAACTTGGTTTTTGTTTATATTTCAAATTACTTCTATGGTTATAAGCGATGGCTCTTGTGTCGTCTAAAATTTAAGTTCTGTATATTTCAAAATTATATCAGCCAAAGTTTCATGTTCTTCTATATGTGCTCGTATTGGTCCGTTTTTTTTTTCCAACAATATGTCCACTAAATCCCTGTCAACATTTTCTGGTACATATATACTAGGCTTAAATTGATCTTCTAAATATATGTCATTTATTTCATGTTTACATTTATCAAATATACTAAACAATTTTTGTAAATCACTTACTTTAACCGTACGACAATAATTAAAAATTTCCGCATACGTCCTTTTTGGTCTGAATTCTTCTAGCATCCTGCTTTTAATTTACTAACAGGAAGCGCTGTTTTGAAGTTCTCTTACCCTTCGTTCAGCGTTACCCAGAATTTTTTCGTTTGTAATGATCCCGATGCAAAATTGAGCCAGGTTTTTATTGTTTCGTCGAGAGGTTTTAGTCTCCGGGATTTTTCAATAATGCCTTTGGCCGTCATATTAAATCCGAATACTTCGTGTTGTCGTTGTAGTATTTGTAGTTTATGTTGAAGCTGTTGTTGTCTTCCATGTTGTAGTTGTAGATGTTGTTCATATTGTAGCTGTTGTTGTTGAAGTTGCAAGTTCTGCTGCCCGATTTCTTGTTCTTGTTGGCGTAATACTGCTTCCAACTCATAAATCTTTTGTTTTAGGTCCTGTTCCATTTCTATTCCTCGGTTTTTGTCGAACTGTTCTTTTCTTTTCATAAAGGTATACTTTGAAGGCAACAGTTTGAAAAAATGTTTTTTATTATTTAAGGTACCCATACACGACATGTTTTTTATATCTGACTTTTTATCTGTGTAAGTCATATGTAAATTTGGCATGTGTGTCAAAATCGGTATTTTACAGAAGACTTTTAATATTTGGTCACAAACGTACTTGTATAATTACGTCTGACATAATTATTATTTGTCTACAACAGCTGATCTGCTGGCAAATCTTATTAAAATTGTTTTTTGTTAAAAGTAATTATTAAAAAAATGGAATTAGAAACTAAAAGAATTGAATTGTGTAGTGCTATTTCAATTGTAACAGCTATTAAATTAAAATCAAAACTGAAAGAAAAACTTTCTTTTTTAATAAATTCGCTTTTTTCACTGTACAAATATCCAAGCTTGTGGTCGCCTTAAAATATTTTTGCGTGCGCTGCGGAATTACTGAAGACTTGTCAATTTTAATTATTTTTTACTAAAAAATATGAAGAAGATCAGTTTGCATTGAATAATGATACGAAGTTTACATAATTGTTGCTAAATAGTTAAAAGCAATTTCAAATTTTGATCATATAAAATATTATCTTCAGTCGGCTAATGCTACCGCCAATGCTGAACCACCGTTGATTGTTTTAATACGGCATAGATTCATAAAAACAGCAGATGTCAGATGGTTTTAAGATCAAAATAGAACACGTTCTAAATGAAATTTTGTCAGATGACCTTCCAAATGTATTTTAGAGAAGCAATGTTTTAACAGCCCTACACGACATGTATGTGTTTTACTGTGGCAAATTTGACATGTCAGATGTAAAAAACATGTCGTGTATGGGTACCTTTAGATTTAAAGTTTTACTTTTTATAACTATTTTACAATTTAATTATTTTTGTGTTTTTTTCTTCACTTTAATATCTTTAGATGTTACATTTTTGCTCTTTTTTTAATATCTTAAAATTTTAAGAACCTCGACTGCGCCAGTTTCGTTTTTATGTTACACTCTTCAGAGTTCTCACACTAAAACTTACTTTATTAAAAATTTCTTTTTCTTTTATAAAATAATTTCTTAATCTAAAAAGCAAGCAAAATCGATTGCAGTATTTTTTCAAATCGATTCTGCTTGCTCAGTTGTTTAAATGAAAAAAATTAATTTCCTGTTGAATTCAAAAGGAAAGAATCAGATTTTTGAGAACAAATTGAAGTTAAATTGATAAAAAAAAATAATTTATAAATTTTCGTTGTAGTCAAAAGAAAGAATCAAGTTTCAGAAAACAAATTGATGCAGTTGAATTTTCAATAAGACAAAGTAAGCAAAATGTCATTTAGCTCGGTTTTGAGTTTTGTATTTGGCGATAATTGTGTTTATGTCTACGTGGGGTGGTTGTGGAATTACATATGTAACTCACGCGACATCGAAATATACTGTAAAGTAAAGAAAAAATTTACCTTAATTGGCAATCACATAGTACCTTTAATATTTTTCGTTTATTCTTTATATATATACATATATCGAAATTTAAAAAAGATTATCAATGTATAATGTCACTTATTAAAAACATTAATGAAAACAAAACGAGCAATGAAAATTTTCAAAGCGGAACTTATGCGCTTGTCCGACTTTGCATTTGAATGTTTCAAAATATGTTATGAATAAATATAATTTTTTTTAATTAGTTAAATTTGACAGATTTCCCATAAAATTTTGTTTAAACAACATACTTTTATGGACTTTGAATTTTTTGGCTCCGTTTGACATTTCTGTGGAAATGCCCATATGCAGTCGTAGTGAAACTATTTTTTTAATTATAAAGTTTTGTTAGTAATGATGTTAGCTGAAAATACCAAAAACTAAACTTGTATCACCCTTTAATTTAGAGCTCAAGCTCGTAGAAATTTTTTTCATACTTATAACCCCAAAAAGGTCGAATAAATATCTTATGTATAAAATATAATTTAGTTATTAAAATATCCTTTGAACATATTATTTTACATAAAACTACAGATGAAAAATTTTGTGAATTTTTTAATAACCCAATTAATTTGAAGAGTTTATAGCCACATTATTCTTTAGATATTTAAATAAGAAACAAAGATTATGAAAACAAGTCAATAGTGATAAAAAAAAATGTAATAATTTAAATGACACATGTTCAACAGCAACTGCAGAAAAGCAAGAATTTAGTTAAAATGTGTTCAAACCTGCTTTTTGATAATCATTAATATAATTAAACAAGAAGTTCAATTCTTGTCACTGTTCATACAAAACAACAGCTTAAAAGATTAAAAACAAATATCAAAATCTACATCTTGCGAGGGGTGGCTATTCACTATGAAAAATGCTGCTTTTAATTCTAAACATGGTATTTTAAAATTTCGACAGGATAGCCGAAAGACTCAATTATCTCTCCAAAATTGTTTTTAAACTTTTAAACAGTGTAAGGCCAGTGAAAATATAATCTGCATAATTAATCATTCGATTCAGACTTGATTAAAAAAAATTTCTTATTTTTTTTTTTAAGTTTTTTGGGGCTTATATGTTTGTTTAATGCTCTTGATATGGGTTATTATATTATGTTATTTATTTATTTTATATTCTATTTTAATTTCAATATCGAAAATTTCAGATACATCCACAAAACCCTTGACATAACCTTAATTGCTTATTCTCATGTCCTTGCATTAACCGTTGCGCATTGTTTGTATTTGCGATAGCTTCTTTACACTTATAGAACATGGAAATAATATGTCATTTACGGTAATTTCCTGAATATCCTTGCGACTTTAAACTTATCAAATTGATCATGCTGAACAAGGCTCTTAAATTCGTTATAGCAATCCTTAATCAAGAATGCCGATGGGCCACAAAAGTATCTTTATATTTTTTGGAGTATCTTGCCGCATGATTAGAAATATTACATGCCACCTCAAAATTACTTAAAGTGACTAAAACGTCGATTTTTAGAAAACATTTTTTGCTTTTTATATAATTGTCCAAAAATATATTGAATGATACTCGTACCTACTACCTAGTGACTAGTAGAATCTAGTAGAGTTCAGCATATGTGTCAACACATTTTTGATCTCACGTTTAGCTTAAAGTACGAAAACGAACGTTAAGTTTGAAGACAGAAATTTAACGCTAAATCGATCTAAAAGCAACAAAACAAAAACTAAAAAATAAATATTAAAACATATGTAACCTTTTAAGCGACCTTTTGACAATAGACAAGCTTGTGAACAACCAAAAAAAAATAAAAAATCAGGCTCACTGCATGCTTAACCAAAAGACATACATGCATGTGTGTATATGCAAACATTCATCTTCTACCCAACTTTAACTGTTGCAATAAAAACGTAATTTTTAAACTCTTAGCTTGGTCGTTTTGCAGTCTAGTAGGTTAAAAAATATTGAAATTACTACTGCAATCTCAAGCCAAATATTGAATATTAAAAATTTATGGTTATTTGACAAAAAATATTATAAATCGATGTGCAAAAAAAAGAAACCAAAAACCTATATTTAATAAAATAAGCTTATGAGGCTAAAATTCTTGAATATGTTATTAATTTGAAAGGAAATAAACAACGAAGTTTATCCGTTTTTATTAATTTTATTTTGAATGAAGTGATATTCTAGTATTTGTACAGAAATAATAACTTGTATCAGTTTTAGTAAACACTTTTTTAAAAACAGACATTGTATAAATTTGTGATTAGTCTTAGCTAAAAACATCTCCTAGTATTTCTACCACTAACAAGAGTGGTATGTGTAAGGAGAATTAAAATTAGTTAGATGCACATGTTGTGCAGCCGCGTTACCTGCGAATTTGTAAGCAGAAGATGCGAGCTGGAATCTCCACAGAAAATAATTGCTGTTAAGTAGCCACTCTTAATGAGTTTTTACAAGGAGGATTAATGAAAAACAGCAGTTAAAACCTGCCGGTGTCTGTGCTAGAATAGCACATGAAATGAATAGGACCTTTTAATAGAACAACTTTATATGTGAAATCCAAGGGTTAAAAAAATATATAGATTTTTATGTTCCAATTCAAAGAAGTTAAACATATTTTACGTATTTCGCAGAGAGATGGTATATGATAGCATCGAAACTTATTTTTTTTTGTAAGATATGAAGAATCTGCTAAAACAGTATTTAAAAATTAAAATCAGTAGTTAATCGATGAGAAAATAACTGCTTATCTGAATAAAACAAACAAAGAACAAGAAAAAACCATTTAGGTAATCTTTATACAAAGCTGTAATTTCAGTAAGATATTTTTTAAAAACCCGAAAGGAAAGGTCTATAGTTTAGTGGAAGAATGAGGAACTAAAAGGGTTTTGCAAAAAAAATTTCCCTAAAAGAACTTAATGTTGCTTAATCTCTGAAAAAGTGGCGTATTAACTTAAAATCACTAGCAAATTTTTTAACCCGTCTTCTCTATTGACCTCAAAACTAAAAAAAAAATTTAATTCTCAAGCTTCGACAAATTGATGGCACGTGTTTTCACAAATACTTATTGCTTAGAAGTAGCGATTACGGTTTGAGGTGATAGAATATGAGTCACACTTGCTAGAAATTTGGCGATTCTAAATCTCAAGATTATGTTGAGACCAATTATACAACTTGTTGCAATTAAACTTAAAGGCGAAAATCTTTGATAAAATGCTCCAGTAAGTTTAGCGTTTTGGAATTAAAAAACGAGCGTTTGTCAGAACATGGCTGTATACTAAGAAAAGGTAGGTATTAAAAAGTAAAAATAACACTGAAAATTTTTGTTTGGCTTTTTGGAATATTTTGGTTTCAAACTTTTTCATAAACTGATATTATCGGCCCATTTATAAGTTGCAATGTTGAACAAATTTAATATGGTAAAATATTATTAAAAAATGTAACAAACTTTAGCCACATTGTGAATTACAGTTGCTAGCAGTATTCGACATAAATGTTTTGGATTTGTTTGACCCTTGGTTTTTAAATGGAATTTTTTCACTTTAACAGGTGTCACTTAAGCAATTAACAATAGGTTGTACCTTAATACTAATGTGTCAGTTCCATTAAGTCACTTGGGTACCTGTGCATATTGTCGGCCTAATTATTTATACATATTTTTATATAATAATATTTTGTTGTTTTGATTTTTTAGTATTTCCTTGCTCTTTTAGGCACTAAAAGTTGACCAGAGCCAAAATGTTGCTTAACTCAAAACGCCAAGGCATTTATATGACATTTTTTTCATTTTTTTTGTTTTTTTATTTTTTTTTTTTTTTTTTTTGGTAATTTTGTAAACCATTAATGCCAAAAATTATTTAGTGTATGATTGGAAAATTCTGTCTTAAAATAAAGAACAGCAAGAATAAATTTGATATTCGTATTGCATTAAAAGACATATTACTGAATAGGAGGTTGATCTAGCTTGCTGCTCCTCCACTTATACGTTACTTCCGCTGGTTATTTCATTTTGCTGCAGTGCTGTGGCCTTAATGTTTCATGGTAGTAATACCATATTGACTACATATGTTATTCAGCATTATTTTATTTTAAAGATTAGATCAACTTGTTGTTAAAAAAAAAAACTAAAAAACACATTTACTGCGATATACTTTTAAACATAAAGCAATAAAATTCATATTGCAGTTTCAACAGTGTTGTAGGGAACGACAATGCCATGACAAAGTGTTGCTAATGTGTTGCTATATTTTTGAATTTATTTTGTAATTTCCAAAAAGGGGTCTGTCTACATCGGTACATTTCGTACGTTTTTTTGTTTTTTGTAATTATAATGAACTTTTGAGGAGATTTTTTACGCTGGGGATAAGAACAAGTCTAAATGAATATTATAAATTACTTCCTTTTATTGTGGATGCCGCTTGTAATTTCGTTTCACTTAAACAAGATTGACGATAGTATGGACAATTTGCTTCTAAAGGAAATGGGAACTTATCTATAATGCTTGAGAAATATTTTTCGTCCCCTTTAAACAGGCAGAAGAAAATTTATTTAATAATTTTATATCTACAATTAAAAAGAAGATTGCAATCTATTTAAAATATGTATATCCTGATTTAAGCCTGTTAATAAAATATAAGCAGCGTACTAGACTTCTAACTGCTTCTGCTGCCCGCAAATACTTGCCATCTAAATATGTGATACTAAGCCCAGCGCAGATAATTTTTTTAAGATAAAAAAAGTCTAGCAGTGTATGGGTACATGGAAAAATAAAATGGCCATTAAGAAAAACTATAAATGCACTAGGATTAACTAGTCAATGCAAAAAGCTAGCAAGAATCATAAAATCATTGTCATGATTTATAAGCTTTAATATTTTCTTAATCCTCATTTACTTTAGGAGTGTTCAAACATGGAATAACTTTAGTTTTTTTTCCAAATTTCAAAATGACGAAATGTCTTCAGAATATAGCAACAATATGTTACAATTATTGTGGTTTCTGTGATTAGATTGATTTAATACGCATTCCGAGTTGCGAGCTTTAAAATGCAAAACAAAAAAACAAAAATACAGATTTTGAAAGGAATCATTTGCTGCAGTAACAAATTAAAGTCATTTTAAATGAATTTAATGCTAAGTTTGAATAATGCGTCGCTCGATTACTTTTAATATATAATTCCGTTCCGTTAAGGTTTGTATATCTGGTATATCGCCAACTATAAATTAGTAAGCAAAGGAGAGTGAAGTATAGCAATGTAATGTCAAAAAAACAGGATTATGTTCTAAAACCAGAGACAGAAAACAATGAGTACTTTTTACTTTATTCAATAAAATTTCTTCTTAGATTTTTTTTCAAAAAACTTCTTCATTTTCGTAAAGAAATTGTTGTTGTAGATTTCTTACAGTTTAAGTTTTTAAGTGTAATTTGTTGTCTGTCCTAAACTCTACCAAAAAAAAAAAACATTTTTGTAATTCACCCTCAGAAAACCTTACAGAAAGACAATGTCTGCTTAGATCTAGATTAAGCAAACTTTGTAATCGTGGCATTTGTGTATATTTTGGTTTGTATGCTTTAGTTTGAAAAACACAAAAACAAAAAAATGCATGATTACTTTAACTTTTTATTGCTAAATATTACACAGCTAATCTAACAGAATTATGTACACTCGATGAAAATTTACAACAATTACTAGTTCATTAGTACTACTGTAACTGATTGTTAGAGGGAGGGATAGTCTTGCTTTCTTTTTTTATTTTTTATTTATCTTTTAATTTTTATTTATTTTTTTTATTTTTTTAATGTGATGTGTTGGCAGCCTGTAATATTTTTTTTCGTTTTTCATTAAAACTTAAACTCTTCTAAATACAAAGATAAAATGTGTTGAGAAATATGGGCAGTTGAATAAATTTCATATTTTGTTGTTTTTATCTCCCCCAAATGTTACAAACTGTGTAACACACATTGTGTGCCTTTTTGATACTCTACTATTTAAACTCAGAAGCAATTTTTATAGTAAAGAAATTTTTCTCTACTTTTATAAAGTTTTTATTTTCAGTCAATATTTATTTTATTTTTATAATATTACACTTTTGACCTGAAATGTTTCTGTTTCTGTTTGCTTTTTGTTTTTACTATTTAATTTAGTGCAATAATATTGAGGCAAAGGAACCTTAATTTAAAAATTTATGTTTATAATTCTTAGAATTGTATGATGTTTGGAGGAAGTAAGAAGTTGCGGCTTTCTAATCGTCTTCTATTAATTGATAATCTTAAACTTGTAAACATTAATTACAAAGAAGCTATTTCAGCTGTTAAGGAAATAAAATCTTATCTTAATTTTTTAAATTAAACAAATGTCAAGCTATTTTCTAGTAACCCATAAAGACTTCTATGTAATAAAGTGAAACATTAATTCTTATTTTTTATATTGAGCGTAAATACAATTTTTTCTTACTATATTTTTCGCACCTGTTTTTGTATGTTTGATCGAACAGGCCGTACGGCTTTTGTAATATTTTTAAGAATTGGTTGACAAGGCGCTCATAGTAATAAATATGATATTTCGCTTTCAAGGTATTGAAGTTAAGACGATCGCTCTAACCTAATAAACTCTTTGTTAGAACCCAGAAAGAAGGTAGGCGGCCACTATTTTGGCGATTATGTGGTCAATGCGAAATTTTTGCGTTCGGAAAAATTTTACGCAACGCGTACAAACTCGACGTTGAAGTTTCTAAACCTGAAACCTAATTTTTGACGAAATCTTAGATTTGGTAATTTTTTTAGAAACGAGTTTTTAAATTATACAAATTTATAACTTTTAACCAATTTTTAAACTGTAGTTTGCTCGAATTTCCTACTTTTTTAAAAAAATAAGGTTTTGCTGTTTTGTCGACTTCATTTAAAATTTCAATTTCTTGTGATCAGTCTAAAAATAATTTGCTAGCTTTTTAGATATTCTAAATATATCCCTGGAAGCCGTAATGAATGTGTTGGGACTTTTAGGGCATGGCTTAAAAAACACTAGCTCGAAGATATGTATGGTCAAAGGTGCTTGTCACAAATAATAGCTTGTCCGCAGGCACTCTATCTCTGATCACCTCCTACAATTTCTCTAACAATATAAGGGAAAATATCCCAACCGAAAAATGTTCATCTGCCATCCCATTATAGTTTAAAATTGTGTGTTCATTGAGTCTTTTAATATACCCAATTATCTTTGGGTCTTTGGATAATATACGTCTTAACGAACTATCATTGACAGAATCAACAAACCTAAGTGTAAAATATGTCCTATTAAAATTTTTTTCGCCATCGATCTTTAAGAGGCTTGCCTTAAAAGTCTTGGTACAGTATACTAAAAAATTTTGCCTAAAATTTGAATGAAACTATTCACAAGCTCATCCATTTTCCATAATAGCTTTGTTTTAGTTTCATTTAGTTCAATTTGAAGGATATGCTTTTAAGATCCAAATAAAGGCAGTCAAACAAAATATTACCTATGTCTTTTTACTTAACCTTATTCCTAAACGTTGCGTGTTAGCCTTTTAAGATATGATAAGTTTGTTCGTAGTTAAAAAAATATAAAAAATAATAATTAATACTTTATGAAAGGAAGTATGATAAACAGACTCTGTTGTATTAAAATGTTTCAATTGTAAAGTAAAATAGTGAAAGAGTGAAGGGAGAGAGGGTCCTCCAATATAATACAGACCGCAAGATCTGCAAGATTTTTGAATCCAGACCTGCCTTTAAAAACTGTCGTTTTATTAAAAACGGCAAAAATGGTAGAAGACGTTTTACGAAAGATTAAAGATTTTTTTCTATTGTGAGCACCAATTGTATAGTAAGTTTATTCTACTGACATAGTCTGGCATTTAAAGACCTGTGCTGATTAAAAAATCTTGTTTGACTATCCGGTTAAAAGTCTGCTTACAGCGATTTAGCAGCACAACAATGCGCACCGATCCCATCTCAGACAAAGGAATTATTATTTCAATTTAAGATAGACATGTCCTTGTTAAAGAAAAACTTTTCGTATTCAAAAAAATTTTATTTTCTCCTTTCAATCTCTCAATTCTCCAGAATAAATATTAAAGCATAATTTTGTGATAAAATATAAAAAAGACCATTTCTTATGTAGATAAATATCGTTTCTTTAAATATAAATATTGCGAAAAACAAGTGTATTTGAATGCACATTTTTTAATAATATCTTCTACTTCGATTAGTTTTAAATATATCAATGTAATTGTTGCGGCCATTTCAACTTAACTGATTTTTAAGCTAACGTTAATCAAGCTCGAAGTATAATTGATGGTTATCGAATAGAGAGTTCTCCGTAAGTTTTCCCCAGATACCCTGATGATTTTTAATTTCTCTTAACTTTTGGTATAAAACGTTTACACGTAAATCAATTTTATTATTACTATTGTTTTTTTTTTTTTTGGTTAGACACTTGAATGTTAAATATTTTTAAAAATTTAACACAAGTTAACTGACTGCATTGTCCTCAACCTGTTCAATCCAATTGAGCACTAAAACTGTCACTTTAACTAAATAAACACACAGGTACACACTTATCCAAAGGCTTAAACACTTGCACGTACGCATGCTGTTTTTAAAACAGATGTTTTACAAAAAATATTCTGGTAAAATGAAATACATACAGAAGAGGGCCTAAAAACATACATTAAATGGATTGTAGTGCAGTTGCCAAGATTTAGGACATTATGACGGTGCAGAAAGTGTGCGTATAAAGAAATAACCCAAAATAAAAACCGTTAAAAGTGCTAAAAGTGCTAAACCTTTTTTGTTGGTTGTAGAAATTGAAAACATTGACGAACATCATCGCACAATTAATGGTCACTTGCAAAATAAAAATGAATGTAATTACAAGTAAAAAAAAGTTTAGTCTCTTGTTCTTGAACATGTACTCGTTGTTGTTCATGACAGAATTTTTATTAAAAAAAAGCTTTAGACGAGAACAAAATACCTTTTCTTCATGCTTTATGGTGTAATGGTTAGCTGACATCTCTTTGGTGGTTAACAATAAAGTACTTTGCGTGTTGATGTTGCTTTAAAAAGTGATCTAATTTATAGTATGTGTGTAACTGCGTCAGCATAAATAATTTTGGCTTTCCACAACGTGATGATTGTTTTTGTTTAAGCATTCTTTTTTATTTTCAGTATGCTGAGGCATTAAATAAATATTTTCAATATAATTAATATCATTTTGTATTATTATTTTTTTTTTACTAAAAAAGGAGAAAGTAAATCAGAATCCTTTTTAATTCTTAAAAAGTAGCTAAAACCGAATTGATTAAAAGCAATAAGGCTAATGAAAAGAAAAGATGTTCTCAACAGAAAAAAAGTGCTATTCGGTGAATTAAACGTGGGAATGGCAGTTAACAAAGATAACTTTAGTTTCAAAATTAAATTTTTCATATTTTTTGAGGGATTTTTAATGAGGTTTTCTATATTTAGTGTTATTTAATTTTTTTTTTACTTTTCAACTTGCATGTGTAAGTTTTTTCCTTCATTATTAGGATTTAATGGTTGGCCTTTCATAAAATATTCATAAGTACTGGTGATGTAAACAGTTTAATATTTTGTTAAAAATTAAATAAAATTTAAAAATCATAAATGTTACATTTAAGCAGTAATTTCGTTAAAATTTATATTTGTTTCTTTCACTTAGTTATCAGTTTTTTTTATCACAGTGCTATGTTATCGTTAATTATTTTAAACCTTTTTATGTGAAATCAATATCAAAACCTTAGGGAATTTTAACAAAAATAATGGCTCCTAAACAAATAATGAAAAAAAAAATTAACAGAAAAATTTAAATCAATATGCACCCAAACAATAAATTTAGTTCATATTTTTTTCCATTTTTACTAAAGAAGAGGGTGCCCCAAAATTTATACTAGATATAAAGTTGCCGCTTTTTTTGAAAGTAACTTCTGGAAACCGTCTAAACAAAATTCTCAGTTTAGAATAGTAAAAGTTGAGTAATGTACGCCTCTTCAATGCTGAGCAATATCTCAAATATAATAAATTAGCAATTTTGATCAAGATAAACTTATGCAAAATTTCCAGATTTTGAGTATCAGGGAATCCAGGTACGAATCTTAGACTGATGACGTCAACATTTTATATACTTCAAAAATGAGGCTGGAAGCGCAGCGACTATTGATACTGTTTTACTTCACGGAATGCCACACATATATGTTTCTTCTTTCTTATCTTAATTTAATGATATTAATGCGAATAATATCCTTTTCTGCATTACAATGAAACATATTATGGAGGTGGTGACGCCCTAGATTTCGTAACTAAAGACAAAGTAAAATAAAAAAATAAAATTTCTTTGCCAAGTTTCCAAAGCCCCCCATAAATTTATATATTGAATGAGGAAATTCAACAAGCGGAACTACAAAAATAAAACCGTTTGTTTTTAATTTTTGCGTGAATTTAAGAACAACCTTTGCGAAACAAATATAATGGCTTAAAATAAGAAATTACCAGCCAACAAAAAAAAAAAAAAAAAAAAACAAAAACACAACATGTTTTATACTCGTTCAAAAACATGATTTAAAAGAACATTTACAGTTTGTTAAAATCACAAATGAACCTATATTTACCAAGTAAGAAAAAAAACACAGCTTAAAATAAAAGTTCTTTTTTTGCAGACTCCCTAAAGACTCGTTTATGGTATGGACACGTTATTAAAATTTCGTACGCTTCCAGCTATGTCTTTACTGTGGTAAGTTGGTCTTCACTTTTTTTCTGCGATATTCTTTAAACACACAAATTTTCGTAGTTAAATGCTGGGTTTACCGACAGTTTAAGTGTTTTGATTTGATAATTATTATCAGTGACGTACACATGTATGACCGCACTCACTTTTATACACAGAAGTTTGATAAACTTTTACCCCAGTGAAGGATTGAAGTCTAGCTATTTAGCCATTTTTGGTTGTTTCTGATGCGTCTATTGTCCTTCCTGACTGTCGTTGTAACTAAACGATCCTAAAGGAATCACTGAAAACAATAGCAAATTTAACACATGATATCAACCGAGTTGAAAACTGAAACGCTCAAATGATAAGTGAAGGAAACAATATTGACAAAAATTAAAAGTTACAATTACTTTTTTTTATTTCTTCAAGTAATAAAAGGAGTTTATTGAAAATCTAGATTCATATAAACTTTCCATTTTTTGTTATTGCAATCATAAAATTTTTTTTATTCTTTTTATATGTTTTATAGACGCGACGCTTAGAATAGATTATAAATTGAAAAAAGAAAATAAAGTCTTTCTTATATATTTTCTTTAATAACAAATAACTATCAAAACTAAACTGAACGAGTGCTTATTTTATGATTTTTGCTTGCTCCCCTTTTATGTGACGATTTTATAGTTTTAAACAAACAAAAAAAAAAAAAAAAAATAAAAGAACTCATGGGAATTCTTATCATTTCTGTGTATACTTTGAAAGTAGCTTACTGCTGTTACATGTTTGCTTTACTAAGTTTATATTAATTTTTATTACGACCGTATAATAATTTATATATATATACGTATATATCTATATATATATATATATATATATATATATATATATATATATATATATATATATATATATATATATATATATATATATATATATATATATATATATATATATATATATATATATATCGGTTTACCATATGTGGCTCTATTATATTAACCTTAAATCGGTTAATATTTTACTGCTTTTTAATTGCTTAACTTATGAAGAAAAAGGAATAATTTACATACAAATCAAAGTTTATTATTAAAATTTGCTTTCTTTTCAGTTTGGTGAAGTATCAATTTCAATTTTGATTTATGTTCATTTTAAATTTTTCTGGTGCAGTGCTTTTAAAAATATTTGCTCGATTAACAAGTTCCATTTGTGTCGTGTGCTTTAGTAAACTTTTTATGCATCTCCCTGTGAACAGTTATTTTTATTGTAATATTTGACGAAAATGCTGAAAATTGATTCTGTAATGTAGGCATGCAGACAATAATTATTACATTTTTAGCAAAAAACCTCACGCTTTCGGAAACAAACAATATTGTTTTAGCGTTTCTTTCTGCTTTCTTTCCATTTCTATTGGTGTATGCAAAAAAAAATGTTCTAATTAAAATGATAATATAAATCAAATATCATTTACTTAAAGCAATTGTAATAAAATAGTTGGCAAACGTCAAACTACTGTCTAATTTACTGTCTTTAAAATTTAAATAATGTACATGCGCTTGTGAAAAACTGTGTAGGTATTGTTTTTGTCATGACAGCATTGTCCAATGTAAACAGGGGGTTAATAACACAACATAAAATTTTTCTGTCGAAAATTAAATTTAGAAAACTTAAAAAAAAAAAAATAAAAATAGGATGTTACTTAAAACGATTATGTAGAAAAAAAGTATTTGAATACATTTCTGGAAGCAAAAAAGTGCTGCGTCATATCTGAACATTGAAAATATCAATATGTATGTCTCTCAAATGAATGAATCCCTACGTTGCTTAGCTGCAAGCTAAAAACTCCAGCAGTGAGTGTTTTAAACAAGAAAATTAAAATAAAACAGGTCAGAGAAGATTTTAAATTATTGAGGTTACTAAACCATGTACGCATATTTTATATGGCAAAAAAATATAATGAAACGAAAAGAGATAAATCTTCATACTAATTTGTTTTAAAAACTTAACAATAAAAATTTTAATATCAAAATATATAAAGAATGGAAACTGAAAATACTTTGCAGTTGTAAAAATATAACCCTATTGTTTTCGTTACAATATTTGTCTGTCTGGAGCCATAGACCTAGGGGGATTCAATTACATTTCATTTAAAATTACATGTAATGTGTGCTAGTAAACTACTTAAATTTAAAAAAAAAAATTTTATTCGCTGGTATTATTTGAATGCCTAGAAAAAAAAGATTAACAGATTAAACTTTTTAAGCAAAATCTGTTTCAATTCGCACTTTTAGTATGTTATATGAACACATACCTATATGTTTTAAATCTTTCGTTATATTATTGGCTTCACTGAGTTTTTGTGTTTAAATACAACGCCAAGTTTATTTATTTAAATAGGAAGGACTGTTATAACTTTTTGCATGTTTTTTATGTGTATGTAAGTGAAAATTTTTGTAATTAAATATTTTTTTACTCACAATAATTAAAAAAGTATTCATTACATAATTTTATTTCAATTGTGTGATTATGTCATTGTTTTTTTTTCAATTACAATTAGAGTTATATGTAAAGTGTAATCGGATTTTTTAATTACATCTTAGAAGTAATTGCAGTTGTACTTTTTCAATTACAAATAATGTGAAATTGAAAAAAAAAATCAATTTCAATTACAAACATTTAATGTAATTGTAATTGAAAATATAAAATTACATGTAATTAAGTAATTGCATGTGTAATTAAGTACAAAATGTAATTGACATCTCCTAGGTCTGGTAGTTAGACACTAAAAATTTTTACACATGTTGCATTGTTATGGTTGTTACAACAAAAAGATAACACAATAAAAGTAAAAATTTTAAAGGCTCATCATAGAGATATTTTTTTACATAAATGGATGGTCCTATTTTTTATAATCAAACAATTAAAATTACGCTGAGTATGTGCTCTCTACGTATCAATTATAGTATACAAAATTGAAAATAAATGAGTTTTCCTATTAATGATCTAATTTAATCTAATCTTTTAAACCATTCCATATAAAAGAGTGGTCCATACGTGGAAAAGAACTCTGTTTTTGATACAAACTCGAACGTGACTAACACTTTATTTTTCTGACACTGTTATTATGAATTCTCTAAAATATTTTTTTAATATGTACATTACACATATTTTGTTTATTATTTATTCGAATTTATATAAAGACTAGTTTAGAGAAAAAAAATTATAACATTTCAGAATAATACTTATTTTTTAAACATTTAACCATTATTTTAAGGAACTTATAAAACTAATTTAGCCGACGAATAGTAAAAATTTGTCTAGACGACTATTTTTAAATATTTTACTATTTTAATTGGATTTAGAGAAAAATTTAACAATCATAATTAATTGTGAGAGAACTTTTTATGTTTTCACTTTTCACTGTTTAACTTTTGCACTTGTGCTTAGCAGCTTGAAAATTTGAAAAAAAAAAAAAAAACTAAATGTGACATGACTTTAATGATTTTTAGTTTTTGTAGATTTTGCAAAAAGTAAAAATTTTTTTCTTTCTCAAAAATTTTCTTGAAATGTGAAGAAAAAAATATTTATTTGTTTTTGTTTTGTTCCCAAGACTGATAAATCTTTTTAAATTTAAAATTAAAACATTATATATGTAAGTATATGTTTGAGAGCTAAATAACAGCAAAGGTAATTTGTTTTGTTTAACGACAGAAATAGAAACTGAAAATAAAAAAATCATTTGTTCGACATCTTGATATGTATGTTTTATCCTTCTTTTGTAGAGACAGAAAAGGGATACAATTTTCAAAAATCTTAATAGACACCCAGTTTTCTCAAGCCCTTTCTTTGGGATAATTTCTTGTTTTCTTGGATTCTCGGGTCTTCAAGCCTGGAAGCATCGCCATTGCCAAATAGTGTAATTTGAAAAATTACGAATTTTTCATTAAATCAAGAACAACCCGGGCTGCTAAAAGATTTTGAAATCTAAACGTAACACAAATATAATCTAACGTAGTTATTCATACATATCTATATAATGTAGTTTCGAAATTTTTAACATATAAACTAATTTTCTAAACTTACACAAATCGCACACAATCATACGCACACACAAACACACTAAATACTTGTTTAATATAAATATAACCCTTAAGTTATATAAATTTTAATTTGATAATCTGTGAACTACATTGCATCCAATATCAAGCTCCTTTGACAGCGGGCCTGAGGTCGTCGGAACGAGAATTCTAGTGAGTGTGGTATAAGTTTTATCTTGTTTATATATAAATTAATTTAAGACTAAAATAGTAATAAATTAAAACAAATTCTAATAATTTTTAATTAAAGATTTCTAACTTTCTTAATTACCATTTTCTTTTTTTTTGCATGATTCATTAAATTTAATTACTTAGTAATTGTACTTTAAATAATATGAAACTTTTACACTTTTCCTTTATTCCTTCTTAAAAAAATAAATATGAGTTTTTGTTAAAATGAAAATTTAAGATTTTTTCCTTAATTTCGCGAAACAGTTAGTTAACCAAGAACTAGATTAATTGGGCTATTCAAATGTTCAAACGAATAGCATGGTCATGGGCGCGTATAGAAGAGAGGGAGACAATTGACATCTCTGTTTCTCTATAAAAATAAAAACCTTTGCGGTTAGCTAATTTTTATTTAATTTATTTATTATTATTTTTTTTTTTTTTGTTATTATTATTTTCTATTGTGTTTTTTTTTATTTAATGTTTGCAAACTAATATCTACAATGTGTGTATACAAATTTACAGCTACCTAATTTTAATTTTATTCTAACTAAATGTCTATTCTGAAGGATTAAAGAACCACCCAAATTTTCGACGATTATAGCTGTTGTTATAGATAGCATAAGTTCGATAATATGACGCTGTAGAAGAACCGTTACACTTGGTGAGAGGAAAAGGCCAATTTATATATTTTTTTTAAACCAGTTAAAATTTATTCAGATTTTCAGACTACAATTAAATTAAGTAAACGATATTATGAAATAAATCTTCTGCCAATGGGAATTGATTTATATCTCAGTTGGAAATTATTTATTTTCCTTTGGAAATTAATTAATTTTGGTTTAAGGTTTATTTCATTTGTGGTTGAGTGTTATTGTTTTTTTTTTAGTTTTTTTTTGTCATTTATCTTATTCTTTAAACCGTATTTATTGTAAGTTAGCGAAGCCGATAGACTTGTTTAGTTCAGAAACGATCTATTTCATTTTAATGATTTAATCGGGTGAACTAAGTGAACTAGTTCATACTTTTAAGTATACCTAGTTTATTTTTGACAGACAAGATGAACTTGAATCCATGTTTGTGTTTCCTTGTTGACTACTTCGGACATGAAATTGGTGCTGCCACGCATTTTGTTAAAAATTCTTTTCTGGCAATGCAACGGTGTTGGTGCCATCGAAATTCGATAAGAACATCTGAACTTAAAGAACTTTTGAACTAAAGAAAGCGTTTAAACTAAAAGTTAAAAAGTACGAACAATGCGTCAACAGAACATTTGAACTAAGATAGATTTTAAACTTAAGAGAGCCCTTGAACTAGAATTTGATCTAGTACGTTTTCAAACTGTGAATTAAAGAGAGCGTCATTACATTGAACTATATGGTACAAGTCTAGAAGCCGATGTTTTAAATACGGTATATAAGTAAAACCTGAAACCCGTCAAAGGGGGTTTGTTGAGAATTTTTTGTTTTTTTATTTTAAGGGCTTACTTTCTTTATTGAATGAAACGTACTTTTTAACCAAACTTTTAATCATTAATTTTGCTTTGAACGTGGGTCAGTTATCAAGGAAATTATAACTGTAAACGTTCCGTAAAAAAATCCAATATTTTAATTTTTTGCATGTAGTTTTCTTTTTTTTTATCGTCTCATAGAATTTTAGCAAATTACATAAAGTAACGTAATAAGATCTCCCTTTAATCTAACTGCATCATACTATTTTTTTAACGATGCCTTAAAATGGCCTATACCACACATAACGATATTGAAGACTTGTTTTACAGAAAAACATATCCTGAACCTTGTTTAAATATTTCATGAGAGAAAAAATCATGAAGTACAAAACGAATTTATTTTTTTACTGATATCACTGCATTCGTTGTAACAATGTTCAATGGATAAGATGCTTTTTTATTTGCCTTGCAGTACAAGTATCTGTCTTTGCAGTTGGTATAAATGACAATTGCGTTACTAGATTCCTGTTTTTTGTCTTGCATATATCTTTGCAATTGGCAATTAATTCATGAAAGCATCAGAAAAAAACAGTCCACACGATTTATATTTTTTCACATTTTAACGTTGGTACATTGCCATGGTCAGGTTTGTTTGAGTAAAAGCAAATAAAATACAGATTTTTGTTGAACTTACATGCATAATGCACGCAATGTTGAACTTAAACGAACTACATAACAAACGAAAATTGATTTTAATGATTTATTGGCCAATTCTGCGTAGTACCGCAGGCTGTTTTTTTTTTTATTTATTATTTTTTTATGCAATAGTTTGTTAAAAATAATCGGTTAAAAGATAAGTTTTTTATAAATTTGTTCATTCAACAAAAAACAATTCGTATCAAAAAATGGCTCTTAATGTGCGATCGTAACTAAGTAAGTAACTCCAGGTCAGTTTTGTTTGAAACTTGCAAAACCATCAAAAGAAAAAAAATTTTTTTTTAAAGATGCCAAAATTTGACAACTTCGGATACCACAAAAAGTTCTTCTTCTAGAACTTTCGCTACACAAACGGGTTTTTCCATTTCTAAAATTAACGTTCGTAGTAAAATGAACAAGGTTTTGTCGCTGGCTAGCGTAGATCAATATTGTCCAGGGTCCACCTACGGATCCACAAATCTTAAGATACAACTGAATTGAATAACCCCTTGCTAGGTATTGCTTCAGTAAAATACTAACACCTATGATGAAATGAAGATCAGTCGGGAAGTAACCGGCTTATAGCGGCTAAATTTATACTGCAAGTCACTCATGGAAATAATTGGCTTATATTCCTAACATTTTCCATGACACTAAAATAAGTCGGTAGTATCCAGGTTAATCCTGGTAATTGGTCGGGTGTTTTCAGCATAGGTAGGTAAAAATAGTAATTAAAAAATAGCATAAAATGAATATATGAGTAAGACAAGTCAAAAGAATCTGAAATGTATAATTTTTTATTAAATTAAATTATAAATCTGTTATAATTTAAGGTGTTTCTTTTAAATCAATATCTTAATATAATTTTGGCCATGTGGTTACTTCAGTTGTTACATACATTTCTTAATCTGAACGATAAGTAATCACACACTTTTTGCAGCACCTTCTTCCGTATTTCACAATTTTTACGTTCCAAGTATTCATTTATCTCTAGTTTATCAGCGTAGACAACTGGCTTGACTTACCAACAAGGGAAAATGGATCGGCATTCAATCACATGATCTTAGAAGTCATTCTGCATTGCCATTACGTGAAATGGGCTGTACGCAAATATTTCTTCAGTAAATCAATGGCACGTATCTTTGTGTGTTGAAACAACAGATAGATTTATTGTCTGCCAATTCAGGTATGACGAAGTTGGTAATCATATTTTTGTACCATTTACCATAAGCTGTTAAAATCTGCCTGTTACAGTTTTCGAAGACAAATGATTCACCTGGTCCATTATAGGCATCAAACAGCGAAATTCTGTTGATATAAATAGTTCAATAGTCAAGCTATTACCGACTCTGCTGAACTAAATTTTGCATGAAAAATCAATATCAACATAAATTTTATCAAAAGCGTTTCTCTAGCATGAGCCTGTACAAAATGCAAAATCAAACTAACCACAAAGTGACTGTAAACTATAAATTCGATTCTCGAACAAAACAGTGTTGCAAACTGAAAGGCCTTAAGAATTATTAAAATTTTAATATGATAATAATAGAGGTAAGAGTGCTATATTTGGCTATGAAGAATCTTATATTTCCTTCACCATATACATATGTTAATCTAAATTAATGTAAGTATTTTCATTCAAATGGGTTACTATTAGGGTGCCCGAGAATTAAAAATAACAAATAGAAAATAAAAAATCATTAAAAATGTCATTGGCTCTTAATCAATAGCATTTCTCGATAGATCTGTTTAAAAGCTACAGCTAAATTTACATCTCTTTTGAAAATTGTACCACTTTCACTCTACATCTAGCTTTTAATCTTAAATATTGTAGTAAAATGGTTGATTTAAATAATCTGATTAACATAATCTACTAAATCACGAAGAAATCAATGTCGAACTAATTACCAAAACTAAAAGAGTATATTTTCGTCAAAAACATTTCCCTTTTCCTAAGGTTACAGGTATGAAAAAAGTACCTAGCGTGCTCATTCGTAATTCATAGCCCAATCATGTACGAATCAATCTACTTCGCCATATAAAATCTTAAAAACAAAGCGCGTTATTTTAAGACAAATTTGTTTGAAACCAGTAATTAAATTTTGATATTAAATAAATATTACTTTATTATGTTTTTCAATATTCATTTATTTTTTTAAATATATTTTTTTTCAGTTTCAAAATTATTGAATAAAAAATTAAAAGTTCAATTCATTAACAAAATTATTTTAATAATGATAATTAAGTTTTTTCTATTAATTACAACAATTTCTAGTAATAGAATAATAATAAAAACAATATTATTTATTTATAAAAAGAAAATATTAATAAAGTTGTTTAATAGACGAAAGATAAGGGTTTTATATAATATATAACTCCCCCATCTCTTGAATAAATATTACTACCGGAATGTGAAAAATTTTCATAAATAGAAAAGTTTTCTTTTCATGTAACATAATGTGGAACAAAAAATAACAGTTATATCCGTTAATTAAAATATAAAAATAAATAAATTAATATATATGTCCACAAGTGTACAAAACAACTTTTTTTAAATTTATCAATAACACATTTTATAAAAAAATTGCGAGACTTATTATTATTTTAAAATATACAATTATATTTTCAATACAATCATATTTCTGAAAAATTTCTACCAGTAATTTTTCGATCAAATTTTATATTTGGTATTTCAATTTGGTGTTTAAAGATTCTCTTAACAACTTGTCTATCTTTCTTACAGTTTTTTCATCAACGTAATTTGTTTAATTTTTTTCTGTAACTTCTTTTATAATATATCGTGGTTTTCCTTTTATGTTATAAAATCGTAAATTCTTAACAAATTCTCTTTCTCTATACATATGACAATCTTTTCTGCTGCTGTTTATTTTCGCAATCATTTTGATTTTCTTTTCATGTACAACATTATGTAATTTTTGCCAGATCAATTTATCAACCTTAATGTGTAATAATTCATTAGGTGTAGCACCTGTAGTACTATGAATTGTATCGTTATATTTTTGAACAGTTTTATATACTAGAGCCTTATCGTCAATATCTTGTTCTTTTTCCTAATGTAAACAATTAAATATTTAAATTTAACATAAGATGAAAACACTCAATATCTGCTCTGCCCGTGTGTATATTTGGAGACGTAAAATAATAACCTATATTCTCGGATCTTAAGAAATCTCTAATCATTGGTTTTCCCATAATAGCAAGTCTTTCCTAACTTTTTCAATAATACTCAACGAGTGTTTATCGCTCAAATAATATACATGCTTTGTAAGTTTATCTATACAAGTTGAAAATCATAAATTTTTATTTAAGAACCATATATACATATGAATTATTTCGTTAGATTTTATAAGAGTTTCAGTTAAACAAAATCTAGCTTTAATAGGTTTTCTATCAAATTTGCACAAATTGCGTAAAACATAACTATTAATAAATTTATGAATTTCTATTTTCAAGTTTGGATATTTGGATACAATATTTTTCAATTCCATGAATGTTTCCGCTTTTCCTCTGTGATTCTTATCAATTTGAAATTTTTCTTTATCTGGAAAATCGTTTTATAAATTTAGTACATCGCACAAACTTCATTCCAGGTACATTAGAAAAATAATCAACTAAAGTATCGTACAAATTTTTATATACTTCAAAATTAGCATATAAATTCCGACTGTCCCCTTTATTGGAAAATTAAAAAAAAATTGTAGTAACTTTTGCTCAAATTAATTATGTAATTATGAGTCTTGCATTTTCATTAAATAAGATTTTACTATCATTTCCCAACGAAATGATAATTTTATTCTTATATAAATTCATAGGTGCTTCAGAAATAAAAATATGATCATTTAAATTTTCTTTTCCACTATGAATTGTAGCTAAATCAGAATTAGAATTTTGTTCTTGTAAAATATAGCCTTCTAAGCAACTAAGGTATTCTGCTACTTTATTTGTTTTGCCTTTACTATATTCTGTGTCGAAATCATATTCATTAAGCTGTATCTTCCATCTTTGTAGCTTTATATTTGGTTCTTTTAAGGAATTTACCCATACCAGTGGTCGATGACCCGTTTGAATTTTAAATTTTCTACCAAACAAATAGGGTCTAAAATATTTAATCGACCAAACAATTGCCAATAATTCCTTTTCGATTGCACTATAGTTAAGTTCATGCTTATTTAATGTTCGAGACGTATAAGAAATGGGATGTCAATTTTGTGAAAGCACTGCCCCTAAGGCTCCATTACTAGCATCTGTGGTTAAAACAAATAATTTTTTAAAATTAGAATATGCTAAAACTGGACCAGTGCATTAAATTGTCTTTAATTGATTAAAGAATCAGTATAATTCTGATTATTAGTATCAATAACAGATCCCTTTTTTAAATATGATATAATTGGAAGAGCTATTCGCCTATAATCTTTAGTAAATTTTCTTTAATAGTTTTTGGTAATGGCATTTTTTGAATTACCTTCAGTTTATCAGGAATGGTTTAACACCATCTGGAGTAATTATAAACCTAAATATTCAGATTATCTTCTAAAGAAATTGCACTTGTCAACCTGTACTTTAAGGTTGTAGTCAGAAATTCTTTTAAACATTTTCTTCAAGGATACGATATGTTCATTAAGTGACCTGAAAAATATCATCTACAAAGTTATACAACGCAAATATTATTTATAAAATCATGAATTACCTCGTTCATCATTCTTTGATAGGATGCAGGTGCATATTTTAATCCAAAAGGCATACGTGTAAAGTCATAGTGTCCCGTTTGAGTTGAAAATGCCGATTTATGCCTATTTTGTGGCTGCTGTAGTCAAAGTGGTAAGCCCGTAGACTACAAGCCTGGTTGCTCAGGGTTCAGATCCTGCGGCAATCAAAATAAAAAAAATGTTTTTTTCTGTTTAATGGTATAAATACATATTCAGAATGAACAAAAAAAACGTGCAGTCTCCTTCGTCGGTACTTTCTCATAGCAGATTCGCCAGCGAAGTAAAATAACTATCTATCTTTCTCCTTTCACCACTTGCCTTATCTCTTATCTATCCCTTTCCTAAAGAATGTAGCAGGGTTACGAAAAATAACTAAATAGGTTTTAATGCCTGAAGTGCTACTTCTCTTAAAAAAAAAAATTGAAATTTGATGAAATTCCTTTGCCTAATCGAGTGTACTAAAATATCGAGAACTTCCTAACTTTGCAAATAGATCTTCTATATTAGGATTTGGGAATGTGTCCTCAATTGTTACGACATTTTATTTTCTGTAGTCTACTAGTACCCTCCATTTCTGTTTTCCAGAGCTATCGGTCTTTTTGGGTACAATCCAATTTGGAGCATTATATGGGCTTAAAGACTTCATTATATACCTGCTTTTAACATCTCGCTTACTTGTTTTTCCACTTCAAGCCTATGAATTTTGGGAAAACTTGTTTTTCCACTTCAAACCTATGGATTTCGGGAAAATGATATGTTTTACGATACACTGGAAAATCGTTTATGGTAGGAATTTTATGTTTATATTTTACAATAGAAGATAAATTTTCACCTTCAATATAAAATACAGATTTAAACTCTCTAATAAGTTTAGTTACCTCCATTATTTCCTTATTATTTAAATTTTCTTTTTTCCATTTGTGAGTTAAATACTCCATTCGTGGCTCATTAAAATTTATATCTAGAGTTATATCATTTAAATAGGATATGTCCTTTTTGCTATATGATTCCGTAGCTTTTTCAAATATTAGAGGAATTTTCGCATTATCAGTCAGCAATAAATTTTCTTTAAAACAGATTCTTACACTTAGGGGTCTGTAAATGTTACAACCTAATAAACCACCATCTGTTTCTAGCATTTCCTATTTGCAGTTTGGTAAATCTAAATTCTTTGAAAAATGGAGTTGTAACCTTTTTATTTGTAACTGTTTTGGAACAAATAGTATTTAAAATAACAAAGTTTTCTAAAGGCCTTTTTTGATAAGAGTATTTGCTAGTAGTTGCTGAACCTGTATTTGTTATGAAATTAATAAGGACAGACTGTGACTTAACTACTATGCAGGGTAAATTTTTCCGGCTTACAACTGAAAATTTGACATTTCAGTAAAATCAACGTCCATTGGAATTGTTTTATTTACACTACTTTGTGCACTGTTATTCGAAGTTATTTTTACTATTTTGACTTCTGTTACCTCTTTTACCATAATTTCCTTCTTTGTTAAAATTTCTATTTTGGTTAAAATATCCACAATTGCTGTCAAAGTTTTGAACAAAATTTCTATTTTTATTATTATATCTTCTATTAAAATTTCCATTGTTATTAAAACTTTCTTTATAATTCTGCTTTATATAGTTACCGTTACGAGTAAGAGCCACACCGTTATTATTAATAGAATTATTTCCATACTTTCTATACTGTCTGATATAAATACTAAAAATTATTCTTAATATTACCTTAATTTCTTCCCATTTAGTTACATTGTTGTTGTTTACCAGCGAGATATTGTTTCTCCTATAATTTTACTTTTTATTCTTAAGTCAAACAATTCGTTGAATGCTGGCTCAACAAGACGTCGAACTGCTTTAATATCCTTTATAAAGATTTCCAGTTATTTTGGCTTTCCATTTAAATTAGGAACATCAGATAGTAGCTTAAAGGGAATCATTGTTGTTGCTGTCATTTCCTTTAAATAACTTTTGTTGATATCTTGGCTCTTGAGATATATTTGCTTCGTCTCTCTGGTCTTGCTAATTTTTCTTTAATTGTACAGTATCCTCTGGTTTTATTTTTGTGGTGTTATTATTTCTTGGCTTGAACTTTTTGCTGTTGGATGGATCCTTTATCACCTTTTTAGTAATTTTACAAAAAACATTTGAGAAAAGCCGTATCCACATCTTTATTTTTTTATATTAATCTTTTTTTAATTTCAAAAATATTGATTAAAAAATTAAAAGTTCAATTCGTTAACAAAATTATTTCAATAATGGTAATTAAGTTTTTTCTACTAAAGACGACAATTTCTAATAACTCTAGTAACTCAGGGGATTACTCCCGAAATTGGGGACATAAGTTTACTGACAGAAATTCGAAGGGAGGGATTTGGGTTGGTAGCACTTGTTTGATTTATTTTTTCTACCCATACTCATGTCTAATCGAGTTAACATATTAAAAGCAAATAATTATTTATATATCACCGACTTAGATGTTGGCACAGAGTGTTGTGAAGAATTGCAAGTGTTACTAATTTCGGACCAAATCGATAAAAAATAATTTTTAGAATACTTAACCGTACAAAAAAAAATTTTAATTTAAAAGATTCCTCGAAAATAGGATTAACTACGTACGAACTCTTCAATAATTCACAATTTAAGAATATTGAAATCAAAAATAAACTTAATTTTTTGCAAGGAATATTAAAAACATCCATAGACTCATTGGCTTAATGTGTGTATTTACAAAAACCAGTGGAACAAAATTTCACATGTTTATTGGTAAAATTACCAAAAAAGTTTCATTTTTGGCTTTTGGGCAATAGTTTATGGGCAGATAATTCTGGAAATCACTGCCACGTCGAAAATCAAACTGAAGATTAAGCTAGACTATGAATTGTTGGAATCACTAACAAGAATAAAATCTGCTATAATATGTTCGATATTCCTGAGGCAATGACGCCTTTAAAATCTTACATTTTTGACGAGTACCGAAAGGTACGAAATCATTCATGTATATTTATATAACATAAAATATATAATCTCAACCTTAAATTCTATTTCAGAAAAACCATTATGAAAAGCGATTTTTAAGGTATTAAATTCTGATTAACGCATTTGTGGGTTTATGTATTTAATTTTATTTATTTATTTCATTTATTTGTATGTCAATCGAAAAGATGTTTATGTAACTATGTATCTAGATTTGTAGAATACAAGAATGGCGTCAGCTAAAATGAAAATCATGTAACTAACAATATATTCAAAATTTGTTGTTGTATCTAAACGAAAAAAAAAACTCAAAAATTTAGCTTACGATATACTTTTAAATTTGGGATGCACGATTTTTAATTTGTAAAAAATTAAGAAAATATATACTAAACTTCTGTATAATATAGACTTTTATATAACTCAATTCAATATATTACAACTCCTGACATTTTGTATATATGTGTATACGTAAACAATTTATTAATTTTTTTATTTAAATGCGTATTTTAAATTGTTATTTTTTGGGGACAACATTGGGGATTTTCGTTAAGAAATTGGAGTTTTTGGGGACATCATTCTCCAAATTGGGGATAAGGGCCAGAATTTTTCTGGCAACACTGTTTAAATCCACTTGCAAAGCATGAACAATTTCAATTATCTCTAATTTTTATCGCAAGTTATATGATGTAAACAAAAAAGTAAAACAATGCTAAAAGTTGCGTGTGTATATATGTAAATACAAAAACAAATAATTTAACAATTTAATATTAAATAAAATACAAAGAAAAAGATTAAATAAAAATTAAAATTTATAACAAATTATATAAATATTCCTTTTTGTATAACGTCAAAAAGAAGCCTATAGTTTGTATTGTGTAAACGGCTTTCTGCGCAATCATGATGCAAAGAGCGAAAAAAGTGCTTAATTTTGCCTAGAAATTTATTCTCTTTTTCGTTCGAATTTTTAAATTTGTTTCAGTGTTGAAAGGATGAATTTACTGAAAACTTTCAACGTTCTACTTCTTAAGGGTATAATAAAATAATTTTTTGGCGCAATATGGTTTAAAACTATGTTGCTGTGGCAATACCATATTAGTAGTGTAAAAAAGTTTCGCGCAAAATATGGCAGTGATTAGCGACGGCTTTTGTCTAGAAGCACTTTTTGAGAAATCGTTAAAAATCCTTTATACATAAGATTAAACTCAACATCTTGAGGATACTGTAAAGAATGATTTTCGATATGGCCGCAAGAGTATTATAAATTATTTATATTTTTTTTGTAACTTAAGTAAATTATAAAAACATTTATTTGACAAGAATCCCTGTCGTGCATGTAATGTCACCATGCGGCCATACAACAAAGAAAAAAAAATTTTTTTTTGTTATTTAGCCTTGTTAATTTCCTAGCCCTTTATTATCACTTGATAGTTTTAAATTTAAAAAAAAAACAATACTTTTGATAGTGATCATTACTTCTGCATTTACAACATTGTTCAACACACATTTCATTGTTATTAGTTGGCTGGTGTTTTAGTTGTTGAATTTTCCTGTAGGCCTATTGACAATTGTTGGGATTGCTTTAACATGTCTTTTTTATGTTTAATTTCATTTCTTTTTTTTTACGAAATATGTTTTTTGTCGCCAGTTGGCTGATTGTTTAGCATTCGTTATTGCATTTATTGCACTTGTTTACAGAATGCAGTGGCTTATACTTTTTTCTTTTAATATAAAAGTACAATAATATATTTTGCAAACCATGTTGTATTAATTCAAAAACAAAAATGTTCATTTATATAATTTATGCAATGCACAATTAAAAAAAGATTTCCAATGCGACTAGATATGCGCACATTTTTTTACGAGTGTAAAAGTTATGATGAATTGAAAGTAAATTTCTTAATTAATTTTATCGTATAATATTCAATGTAAGTTTTTTATAATTTATAGTTAACCTTGTCTGGAGATGAGGCTGTGAATAAATTAATTTAATAAAACATAAAAAAGTTGAATCTTTAGGGAACAAGTATCGTTGAGTCATCGTTTGTTTCTTACCACGATCTTAAATTAGTGTGAAAAAAAATTAAACACACCCCAGCAGTAGGTAGTTTTTAATCTTTACAAAAATTTTAAATTTATAAAAATTTTATTATTCGTCCTACGGTAAGCAACAAAGGTCATCTATGTATTAATTTAATGAAACAATGCTTTCGGAATTATCTGTAAAAATATAAAGTATAAAAATATAAAGTATAAAAATACTACTTTTAAAGAAAAAATTCTTTTCTATAAATGTTTTGATATCATCGCAAAACTTTTTTTTGTAGGTGGTTGAGGTAGGGTTTAAAATGCCTTCGCACTTGCAGTGACTGTCGTCAGCTGCGTCGTGTGGTATTAAAACAATCCCTCCTCACCTTCTGGGTAGCTTCCCTTCCCGGAAATACTATCTGCATTACTTCTGGAAGGGACCAAAACGACGTCTAAAAAAGGACCATCTTGCTTACTCTTCCATGTCTGGGACCACCATATTTGTAGCCAGCATCATGCTACTGGCTCGTCTTCTAATGTCTTCGTTGGGGGTAGTCTCGGCCTGTAATGCATCGAGGTCTCGATTCTTGTTCCGAAGTATGCACTTATAGCATTCCAGCCATTTTCACACTCAAGCATTCTGTCAACTATGTTGTTGTAGTTAAATTCACCAATCTGCTCCTTCAAACTGTTTCTCTTAGCATGCCATCTGATGCAGTTGAAGAACGTGTGTTCAGCGTCATCGTTTGGGGTTTCGCAGTAGATGCAAGCAGGGTCATTTACCTTCCCCATGCGGTACAGATAATTTCGAACGTATCCGTGGCCCGAGAAGAACTGGGTCAGAAAGTAATTAACTTCCCCAAAATTCCTCCGTGTCCATAAATCTTTGTTGGGGATGCGTCTTGCTCTCCATCTGCCTGTCGTTTCCGCGTTCCATCTGTTCTGCCATCGTTGAATAGTTATTGATCTCAGCACTGTCCTCCCTTGTGTTCCATGCCACTTTCCGCTTATGTACCAAGAAGTCGATGGATATTTCTCCACTAATCACAAGGACTGCAGCGCCTCAGACAGTGTGGTAGGCTGAGGCAACCCTGAGTGCCGCTATGCGTTGTACTGCTTCAAGTACTCTGTTTTCTCCTTTCGATTTCAACGCATCTCCCAAGATTTTACTGGCATACAACAGTATCGTATTCGTTGTTGCCATAAGCAGCCTTCTTTTACTCTGCATAGGACCGCCGATATTTGCCATAAGTCTGCTTAAATAAGTTAGCCTGCAGTCTAGTTTAACGCCAAGTATTTCACCGCCCTCTGCGTTATTAGGGAAACATCACCCATCTGCATGCTGATCTCAAGTGGCATGTGAACTCGTGTCATCAGTATGACCTCGGTCTTATTCCTGGCGAGCACCAGGCCGTGGTCCTCAAGCCATATCTGATTCCCTATCATGATTTGATTAAGCTTTCTCATGGCTTCGTCCATGTCTCGTGCTGAGATGAGCGGCGCTATATCATCAGCGTATCCCACGAGGTGTATATCCCACGAGATATCTATGCCCAGGATCTCGTCGAAACTCAAGTTCCAGAGACCAGGACGCAGGCTTGATTCCTGTGCTGCGCAGGACATGATCGCCCTAACTCGTTGTCCCTCACGGTTCTTAAGGTAACTCCGGAAAGTTCTCACAAGGTACCCGAGGATACGGAATCTTTCCCGTAAAGCCTTCATGGTATCCGCCCATCGTAGTCTGTTAAAAGCATTTCACTCATCAAGAGTGGGCAAGACAATTGTGCGCTTAGGATAATAGCGCCTGCTTTGGTCATGCTAAAAATGTCCAACAACATCCTCTATGGCCCCAAGAGTCGATTTTCCGCGTCTAACGCCATACTGCCTCTTCGACAGTCCTCCGGTTAAGTTAACGGACTCTGCTAACCTGTGCTGAAGCAGTTTCTCCAATAATTTCTCTGCACTTTCCAGCATGAAAAGGGGGCAAAACTTTGGATTGGTACGAACTGGTTAAAATCGTAATAAGTAAATGTGAATAAAGATTTTTAAAATTAATTTTTTTGTTGACATACAACCTAAAATAAAAACAATTAAAAGTTTTAAACCTTAACTGCCAACAAGAAGCTTGAAAGGAGGTTAACCAAAAAGTGAATGCTTATATCCACCACTTCTGGAAAATGTAAAATTTAAAAAGGCCAGTAGTATATCTATATTTATAATTGTGCATTGTTTGTAAATGCAATTTTTTTCATAAAATGCTTTACTTCTAAGTGACACACTAGATCACATTTTTAGAGGAAGCAGTGGAATTTCTCATACAGCTCATGAAAGCTATATTTGTTCTTGAAGGCGAATAATTGCTAATATAACGTAAGATAAAACTACTGGTAGCAGAAATATAAAATAATAATATCTTTATTTAAAAACAAACTCTTTTGTTAAAAAAAAATTATATATATTTATAAAAAAAAAAACTAATTACTTTAAACACTTTGTTCGGTACCACTTTAATTCTTACATTTTTCAATATGCCAATCGATTAATTCGTCAAGTGAGATGATTATCATTGTATCTGTACTGAGTAAAATTTATCTTTTCCTTGTGACTAAATTAATATTACGGTGGCATGTCATAACGTACAAGGACGTAATATCTATCAACGTGGAGTCATAACGTCCATAGATGTTATAGATATATTTTATGTTTATGTTTTTAAGAACTGACTTGTAGAAAATCTTTAGTTTGCGAAGCCGATGTTGGTTATACCATAGAGAAGAAAATTCCTTCTTCCGGCCGAAGGCTTGCTATGCAGAAAATCTTTGCACCCGGTCGAAGGGCGACTATGCTGGATATCTTTGGTAAGCGAAACTGTTGTTGTTTTAAGTGCGGACATTATGACGCTTTCTAAAATGACAACATGTCCATATTATAAACGACACAATGTCCATACGGAAAGTCCATGGGCACTATAATGTTTTTTATGTCCATGTACTTTATGTCTCTTTTGAGTGCGACTAAAGTTCCATGGACATTATGTCCTCAAACTCTATTACGTGCCATCAACATAACTTTATACGTAATATTGAATTTACAAAATTCAACTGATTCCCTATGACATAGTGCATATAAAATAACTTTACATAGTATAAAAAGACATTTATAAATCCGCTAAATTAAACAGAATGATTGTAAACAGCAAGTACGATCGATCATTCAGTGCACGACAAGTTAAAAATGTTGAATATAGAAAGATTTAAAAAAATGTGTAGACTGATGTCTGACAAGTTAAAATTTCAACTGCATGTGAGGGTTTCAAAACCTCTCACATTTAAACGTCAGACGATAAAATTAAATAACTAATTTTCAAAAAAGGGGTTTTTTTGTTTGCGTTTTTAACTTTACTTTAGGTGTGATAAACAGTCACAGGTTAGATTAGATATAATTATAATGCAAGTTTGAAAGTAAATTTAATATTTTGATAGACCGGAGCCAAAAAACTAATATGTCAGGTGTAAAAAGTGTTAAGAAACCGTGCTAAAGAATAGAATTT